>OX377621.1:46145475-47434202 GCA_947397865.1 Polietes domitor
TGTTGTAACTAAGTAATTAGCTTGACACAGTGTAACAAAATACTAATTACACGAGCTTGATGTGAGATTAATTGAATTTGCCATAACTTGTCAGCCAAAAAAAAACGTTGGCCCAAAAAAATCCAATGACAGACAGTCAATTCAATTAACGGCAAGGCATATGGCCAACAAGGCCATATGTCATCAGGTCACTGGGTATTTACTCGTATCAAATGACAGCCGCTGCCCAAACTCCAACCAGAGAAACACAGCTGACAGGCTTTCGATAAAGAAAATATTGCAATAAATCGAGCGACCGAGCGATCCGGCAGACAGGCAGAAAGACAAACATTGAATGTCTGGCCTCAGTTAAGGTGGTTACTCATTCGAATTTTATTGTCGATGATTACTCTATTTTATGGCTATAAATGTTGCTATTGCGTGTTTCGTCCATATTTCGGGGTGCAATGTACTACGACGACGGATTTCCAAACACTCGTCCACCACCCCCCACCCCCCTTGATTTGTTTTCGCTGACTACAGATATCTTTTGTAAACCAAAACGGAAAAAAAACAGGAAAAACCGGAAATTTATGGTAAAATTAAAGATAACGACGGTGGTTGAATAAATTTAAATGTCTAAACGAATAAATTGTAATTAAAGAGTGTTTAAATACACAAACACACACACACACCTACCCACCGCACATTAGGGGTATTAATTAAAGTGAAACTTTCGTTTTTTTTTCTCTCTTTTTGCTTTGGAAAATGTGCAGTATAGCCAACAGCTGCCAATGTGTGTTGCATACTCTCAGGCGCCTAAGTTATTATTACAACATGTTGTGCGCGCACAGTTTAGCACTCTGACAAGTGGCAAGCAAAGTTGGTGTACCCTCCGTGCCGTGCTTTTCAAGGACGATTTGTAGTGAATATCGTTTAAGTCTAAGAACAGATTTGCAACACAGCTAAAAATATAGTTTGCAGCGCAAAAGAATGTTACGTGCACACAGAGGCTAAGAGGCTGGGGAAGACAGGGTCTGGGGTTTATTTACTGTAGGAAAAAAATTTATGTTTACTTTGGGCAACAATTTGAAGTAAGGAATTCCCCCTCCCCCTGATTCCATACATAATATATGCCGAAATACTGTTAACGGCTGCATAGCAAAAATCTGAAGCGAACTTTTTCTATGCGAAGGAATACAGGAGGGAATATAAATATTTATGTGGAAGAGGATGAATGTGATCGGTTGGTATAGAGTGAGCGATTTAAAATTTTAAATTTGAACTACCAATAACATTGACTTTGAAAGATATAATAACATTCATTTTTATTTTTATTTTCAGGTTTATGTGTGACATTTGCAAAATGGAACGCAAAATGGAAATCGAACAAAATTGTAAAATATTATAAACTTACTTCCGAAGTAGTGAGCCTTCAACGCAAACTGTAAGAAATGTACGTGGAAAATTTTCGAGAAGAGATCGGCCTTCAGCTCAGCCATCATTTTCATTTCGGTGGCTATGTCAATAAGCAAAATTGCCGTATATGGGGTTCAGAGAACCCACACATGACTATTGAGAAGTCCATGCATCCACAACGAGTCAGTGCTTGGCGTGGTGTTTGGGCTGTACTGAAAAATTGGTTTGATCGAACGAGGTACTGCCGGGCCAGTCGTGCTAGTAATACGAACGATATTGTGTTCCATTATTAAATGACAAAGTCTGACCTTTCCAATAAAACCAGAAATTTGAACAAATAACACTATGTACAAGATTTTTGTCCCTGGGTTGTAATTGTTATTTCCTAGTCAGTTAGGTCCCAAAAGTATAGAAAACAGCTATTGTCGCAAGACAACTTTGCTTTTGTGACCATGGCAGCGCTTATCTGCGTTTATTTTTTTTAATTTTTTAATTTAATTTTTAATTTTGCAACGTCGCAATAAATTTTGCAACATTTTTGTGATTTATTGAGAGTTGTTTCCTATTTTATTACAGATAAATTCGTTCAAACATGGCTTCACGAGGCTGCAAGTATCCTGCAGACGCATTTTGTTATGTCTGCGGATATTTTATCAAAACAAGAGCGAATAAGTACTCCTTGGAAACAGGTTTTAAAATGTGCGAAGCTTACAATGCTTCATTCGGCATTCCTGTGGGTGATCAAGACAAATCCTGGGCACCTCATTTCGCCTGTGAAAACTGCAAAAGGACTTTGGAAGGTAAGACATTTTAAAACTATATTGCTTTGTTATGGGTAAAATAAATGTTTCTATTAACTTTTTTATTAGACGGTACTTTTCTTTTCTAATTTTTTTTCAGGATGGTACAGAGGGGAAAAGAGAGCTATGAAGTTTGCTGTGCCAAGAGTTTGGATAGAACCCACTGACCATTCAAGTAACTGCTTCTTCTGCATGGTGGACCCTTCCAAACGTCGGACTGGAAAAAAGCAAGTCAAATCATGTATCCTGACATTCCTTCATCCATGGCTCCAGTTCCACACAGCTCTGGCCTCCCCGTTCCTACTCCTCCAGAGAAAGAGCAGGTGTCTTCCTGTGAGAGCCCTGATTCCAAGAGTGAGGAAGACAATGAAGCTGAAGGATTTAATTTACTAGCTGATAACAAAAACCCATACTATCCCAACCAAAAGGACATGAATGATTTGATCAGAGATCTTGGTCTCACCAAGTCCAATGCTGAACTTTTGACGTCCAGACTGATGCAGTGAAATTTGCTGGATCCTAGTGTTAAAGTCTCATGTCAGAGGAAGCGTCACGAACTTTTTTCCAACTTCTTCATCAGCGAAGATGGGCTGTGCTTCTGCCACGACGTGACCGGTCTGTTCGAGGAAATCGGAATTGATTTCGAACCAAAAGAGTGGCGCCTCTTCATTGACAGCTCATGCAAGAGTCTCAAAGCCGTGTTGCTTCACAATGGCAACAAGTATCCGTCTCTTGCTCTGGCGCATTCAGTATCTCTCAAAGAGAACTACGACAATGTCAAGAAAGTGCTGAACGCATTGAAGTATGAGCAATATGGGTGGGAAGTGAGCGGAGATTTCAAAATAGTGACATTCTGAATAGGTTCTGATGCCACCACTCCACATCAAACTGGGTCTTATAAAGCAATTCGTCAAAGCTCTCGACAAAAATTCTTCAGCGTTCAAGTACCTACAAGACTTGTTCCCTAAGCTCTCTGTGGCGAAAGTTACAGCCGGTATCTTCGTTGGACCACAAATAAAGAAAATTTTCGAGTGTGAGGAATTCCCCAAGAAGCTCACTCGTGTTGAGAAAGCTGCTTGGATGAGTTTTATGTCAGTGGTACAGGGATTCCTAGGCAATCACAAAGCCGTAAACTACGTGGAGCTGGTCGAAAGTCTGGTGGAGAACTACGGCAAAATGGGCTGCAGGATGTCTCTCAAACTCCATATTCTGGATGCACATCTTGACAAATTCAAGGAGAACATGGGAGCATATTCAGAGGAGCAAGGCGAGCGCTGCCATCAGGATATAATGGAATTTGAGTGGCGATACCAAGGACAATACAATGAGAACATGATGGGAGATTACATTTGGGGATTGATTAGAGAAAGTGACTCGCAGTATAAACGCAAATGTCGAAAAACCACCCGCTTCTGATTTACTTTTATGTTTTTGGTTTTCTGAAGTTTTAATAAAATCTAGTTTTGATTTATATGTGCTGTTCTGTATGATTTTCTCTGTAGCGAAAGACTCAAACACGTTTTTCTCATAATTTTAGCATATTTTAATGAATCACATTGTCCTGGTCACAAAAGCAAAGTTTCAGAGGAATATTAGGTGGTTTCCATACTTTTAAGACATAACAGACTAGGAAATAACAATTACATCCCAAGGACTGAGAATTTTTTTATTTTTGTTACATAGTGTAATCAGTACTTTTTTATAGCCGATTCCAATTTCAGACTTTAAATGGCCCACCCTATAGTATAAAGCAGCACTACGCAACAAAAATGTTGGCGCCCGACAATGTATAATAGTTTCTGATGTATTTAGTCTATGTAAACTCGAAATGTATATTAGGGCTGTTTTTCTTTAAGCCGTTAATAAAAAGTTATTTTTTACTCAAAAACAAATGAATATTTGTATCAAAACAAATTTTCAAAAAAATATATATATTTTGCATTGAGTTTTTTTTACTTAGCGTCGATAACCATAAATTTGACTTACATTGGATAATTATACATTTATTTTTCAAAATTTGACATTGATATTGTTGGCGACAATTTTAAAAAAATATTTTTTATTTTAGTTTTTATACACTCCACGAGAGTATTATGTCTTTGTGCATTTGTTTGTAACACCCAAAAGGAAGCGAGATAGACCCATTGTTAATTATACCGATCGACTTAGAATCACTTTTTGAATCGATTTAACAATGTCCGACCGTCCGTCCGTCTGTCCATCTATTCTTGTAATCAAAGTACAGGTCGCAATTGTAGCCCGAACCAAATGAAATTTTGCACAACAAAGTTTTTCGGGATAAGGACGAACGCTATTTATTTGAAGAAAATCGCTTCAGATTTAGATATAGCCCCCATACGAATTTCACTCCCGATTTGACTCTTTTCACGCTAGATACCACATATTACAACAGATTTTCTTCAAACTTGGCAAAACATCTTACATTTCAACTAGATACACCTATGGTGAACATAGGTCAGATCGGTTCAGATTTAGATATAGCCCCCATACTAATTTCACTCCCGATTTGACTTTTTCTGCTGTAGAAACCACATATTTTAACAGATCTTCTTCAAAATTGGCAAAATATCTTATATTTCCATGAGAAACACCCAGGATGAAAATGAGTTAGATCGGTTCAGATTTATATATAGCTCCTATACAAATTTCGGCTTGATTTTGCCGCCCCAGAAACAACGTATTTTCAGCGAATTACTTAAAATTAAGAACTAGAAGAACCTATTGAGAAATGGGTCACTTCATTCCATGTTTGGATATAGCCCTGATACAAATATTCTTCTCGATTTGACAAATTGAACCAGGACATATGATTAGGAAACATACAAAAATTCTTCCCGTTTTCACTTTTTTCCGAATTGAATTGTATTCTGATAGAAAGTGGAGTGTATCATATAGTCGGCCCCGCCCGACTTTAGCCTTTCCTTACTGGTTTCGTTTGTATTTTTTTGGTCTGTAATCAATATTTGATTTGAACTGGGATATTGTCTTGGCTCAAGACCATTTTGCATCTATATTTAATAGAATGCAAATTTATTTACAAATGGCATGGTGACATTTATTACTTGGCTGCAGACTACCACGATCAAGATTTCGACCATGTCAAAAGTCTTTTCAAGTGGCTTCGCAGCGACTTTTCAACATCAAACCCGGCCTCTATAAGGAGATGATTCTCACAAACGAACGAGAATCACAACTCACTTGCCGAATTTGCGTTTAAAAAATCGCACCAAGTAATAAAGTACACATGCCATCTTACAAGCATCTCATTGAGTTGCATATGTAAGTATGTGTATATGCAGGTATAGAGAATATTTTTTATTGTGAGTGAAATGTTTAGTTTTTAGTTAGGTTTTGTTATAGCAGCATAGTTTTTCAGTCTGTGCATTCATCCTGATTCATAAAATCAACACACAAAAATTACACCGTACAACAATTTCAAACTTTTTTCAAAATTATGGGCTTCTGACAATAAATCCTGAAAGAGGAGACTAAACTAAATATACGTATGACGGCGTTTTGACAGATCATTTTATAGAATATCGGTTTATGTTTTCTTTACATCTGAGGCATATGGTTGTTGAGGAGGCAAAATTAATTGGGGTCAGTCTTACACTTCTCCCCTCTATGGTCAAATTTCCATACAAGTCACTGAACACAAGGAAGAAGTAGATATAATATTTATAAACAAAATATAAAAACAAATTTGGGTATTTAGAGAAGAAACTATTATATTTTAGCTCTTGGTATCTCTACACCGCACAGTGTATTATCAGCGGCAAAAACTACCAAATTTCATACGCCCAAATCTGGACTTTACTAATTGAATTTAGCAAAGAACAAACCTATTAAGCATATTCTAAAAGATTTTGCCAATATCGCGGCTAAATTTAGCTGTGGATGTATTTAAAGTTCATAAATTCTAAAATAGTTGAAATAGAGGGGATGTATCTTGGAAACCATGCAGCATATTGAAATTTCGTTTCGTTCGTAGAAAATAGGAGCTCTTGAGGTTTTCTTTTGCATTTAAAACAAGTAAGGAAAGACTAAAGTCGGGCGGGGCCGACTCTATGATACACTCCACTTTCAATACGAATACAATTTAATTCGGTGAAAAAGGGACAATTTAATTCGGTGAAAAAGTGAAAACGGGAAGGATGTTTGTATCCTGTAAATGTTTGTGTTTGACAAAAAATGTTAAATCGGAAAGGACATTTGTATGGGGGTATATTGAAATCTGGAACGAAATAGGTGAAATATAATATGTATAGTTTGGCCAAAATCGGTTAAACATTTGGGAGCTACATTTGTATTTGCGCTATATCTAAATTTGAACCGATCTTAGCCACTTTCAGCATAGGTTTTTTACTTGGATTATAAGCAGTTGTGCCAAATTTAAAGAAAACCGGGAACAATATGTGGTTTTTAGAGCGGCAAAAGTCAAATCGGGAGCGACATTTGTATGGCGGCTATATCTAAATCTGAACCGATCTTACCCAATTTTTGCATAGGTGTTTGTAGTTGGATTGTAAGATGTTGTGTCAAATTTAAAGAAAATCGGGTACAATATGTCGTTTCTAGAGCGGAAAATGTCAAATCGGGAGCGACATATGTATGGGGGCTATATCTAAATCTGAACCGATCTTACCCAATTTTTGCATAGGTGTTTGTAGTTGGATTATAAGATGTTGTGCAAAATTTAAAGAAAATCGGGTGTAATATGTGGTTTCTAGAGCGGAAAATGTCAAATCGGGAGCGACATATGTATGGAGACTATATCTAAATCTGAACCGATCTTATCCAATTTATGCATAGGTGTTTCTAGTTGGATTATAAGCTGTTGTGCCAAATTTAAAGAAAATCGGGTACAATATGTGGTTTATAGAGCGGAAAATGTCAAATCGGGAGCGACATTTGTATGGGGGCTATATCTAAATCTGAACCGATCTTATCCAATTTTTGCTTAGGTGTTTCTAGTAGGATTATAAGATGTTGTGGCAAATTTAAAGAAAATCGGGTATAATATGTCGTTTCTAGAGCGGAAAATGTCAAATCGGGAGCGACATTTGTATGGGGGCTATATCTAAATATGAACCGATCTTACCCAATTTTTGCATAGGTGTTTCCAGTTGGATTATAAGATGTTGTGGCAAATTTAAAGAAAATCGGGTAGAATATGTCGTTTCTAGAGCGGAAAATGTCAAATCGGGAGCGACATTTGTATGGGGGCTATATCTAAATCTGAACCGATTTGCCTCAAATTAAATAGTCCTTGTTCCTCCTCCTTGATCCACAAAACTTACTTGTGCCAGTTTTCGTTAAGATCGGACTATAATTGCTGTTGTGTTAACTTCTTGACTGATCTTTTATTCTGATTCTTTGTAATTTGATTAATTTGATTACAACAATATATGAACAGACAGACTGACATTTCTAAATCGACTCAGAAAGTAATTCTAAGTCGATCGGTATATTTAACAAAGGGCCTATCTCGCTTCCTTTTGGGTATTACAAACAAATGCACAAAGCCATAATACTCTCGTGGAGTGTATAAATATGTAAGTACTTTTCTGCTTTGCTTTTCAGACAGTGGTTTATATATTTATTTAGTATTGTTAATTTTCTACAGTCTAAAACTATATTCGCGAGGCCGACCGAAGCCTCGGCATTTACAATTATTGATAGACTATTGTCTTATTTATTCATTTTAAAAATAATATTTTCCTTGTGGCTGCAAACATCGAGTTAATTACTGAAATGGTAAAACCTTCTAAGCCAAAAGTGAAGCAATACTTTCTTCTTTGTTCTCTGATAATGTGTTTTGGAAAATTTATTTAAAGCATACTTTAGGGATGTAAGGTTTTATGGCAAGCGAGCGCATGTAAATATTGGACCGATATATTAATTTTAAGTTATTTATAAAGGCATAATAGCCGTTTGTCATCGATTAAAAATAAAAAAAAATTAACAAAAATCGTAAAAAAAACTAAAATTTTTATTTGGGCGTGGCACTGACAAATTTCATTTAATTGTGGCCTCAAACGAAATCACTGGTAATGATTTGTATTAACATTTATATTAAATTAAGAATTTTATGACATCTTTCCATTTTAACTTACATTGAAGGTATGTGAGGTTGTGGGCGGATTTAAACAAAAATAGTCTTTGATCTAATTTGACGATATAAGGGACGTGTGCGAAATTCCAAGGTCCTAGCTCTATTCCTTCTAATTTTTGCCGCAGCTTGTATGAAAATATTCCATTGTGCAGCGTTATCAATTAATGCACAGCATATACCAGTTTCATTTTGTGCCACAGTCTTATTTATGGAAATTATCTTCAACGTCAGTTCAACAAAATTTCATTTCACTTTTTTCATTTTTTCATGCAATTCTTTGATTTTTCGATTTCGGCTGGAAAATCCCATGCGGACACTAAATTCCCTTACATTTCATTTCATCCTAGTCCTAGTTACCTTAAAATATAAATTCGCGTTTTTTGCCATTTTATATATCCTAAATCCATGAAAATAAGCTCCAAAGTAATATTTATTTTCATAAAATTCCTAAGAAATTTCTGTTCACAGCAAGGACTTCAATTCAATTTTCTCGCTCAGTGTTATGAAGAGCTCTTATTTAATAAAACTTTTTGTATAGCTAAATACTTGACGGAAAATAAATCACCAGAAATTCTACAGCAGTTGAACGGAGGACACTCAATGGAATGCATATGAAGTCATGTCCTTCGTCACTCAATCGATATCTCATCTTCACATGCAAGAACTTCAAATACAATGAAGACCCATTGTGCTCTTGCACGTACACCCCCCACAGTGTGTTCAAGCTGTCCTGTCCTAAAATGTTACCAATTTTGAGTTTATTCTTATTACTTGCACTTCGAAGAAGGCCATTCTAAAGTGTCAGCTAAAACTACAGCCAGAATCAAGCCTCTTTGACTGGATATAGTGCCAGGGCACTTAGAAATGCTTCAACTGGCACAAAACTCAGTCCGAACAAAGGGAGAAAAAAAAAACGTTAAAACACTTTCTTCGTTCGGAAAATGTGTACAACAACAAAAACTGGATTAGCCGCAAACATTTCAATGCCAAAACGTTTTTATTGAACTGAACTGGACGGCCGAACAAGAAAGGCATTCTTTTCGATGACCGATGAAAGCCGCATTTCGTGCGAAAGTGTGTCCTGCGTCCTGGGAGTGAGCGGGTATGCATGTGTGTCCTCTCTGCTAACAGCTGGCTAACACGCACATTTGACTTACTTTGTGCTGCTGCTGCTGCTGCCATTTTGGGGTTCATTTGATAAAAATGTGTTGATGTTTTTGTTCGGCTCCCAAAAGTGAACTGGTGTGGAAAAAGGCGTAAAACAATGGAACTGTGAATCTCTGAACGACAGGCAGAACAGAAGCGGAGGATTTGTGGTCTCCCCCTGGGTTTGGCAGCGAGATAGCAAAGGATATTGTTGCTTGAGCTTAATTGAAGACTTTCCTGTGGAGAAACAATGTTGTAAGACAAAATGGAAAAGTGAATCACTGCGGCTTTTCCATTTTAAAATTGAAAGTCAAATATTGAAAAGGAAATTTGTTCAAGTTTAAAAATTTTAGTGAATTGTAGTGAAATTTGTCGATCTTGTGGAAATTCCAGTAATATTAGTATTAGTATTAGTATTAGTATTAGTATTAGTATTAGTATTAGTATTAGTATTAGTATTAGTATTAGTATTAGTATTAGTATTAGTATTAGTATTAGTATTAGTATTAGTATTAGTATTAGTATTAGTATTAGTATTAGTATTAGTATTAGTATTAGTATTAGTATTAGTATTAGTATTAGTATTAGTATTAGTATTAGTATTAGTATTAGTATTAGTATTAGTATTAGTATTAGTATTAGTATTAGTATTAGTATTAGTATTAGTATTAGTATTAGTATTAGTATTAGTATTAGTATTAGTATTAGTATTAGTATTAGTATTAGTATTAGTATTAGTATTAGTATTAGTATTAGTATTAGTATTAGTATTAGTATTAGTATTAGTATTAGTATTAGTATTAGTATTAGTATTAGTATTAGTATTAGTATTAGTATTAGTATTAGTATTAGTATTAGTATTAGTATTAGTATTAGTATTAGTATTAGTATTAGTATTAGTATTAGTATTAGTATTAGTATTAGTATTAGTATTAGTATTAGTATTAGTATTAGTATTAGTATTAGTATTAGTATTAGTATTAGTATTAGTATTAGTATTAGTATTAGTATTAGTATTAGTATTAGTATTAGTATTAGTATTAGTATTAGTATTAGTATTAGTATTAGTATTAGTATTAGTATTAGTATTAGTATTAGTATTAGTATTAGTATTAGTATTAGTATTAGTATTAGTATTAGTATTAGTATTAGTATTAGTATTAGTATTAGTATTAGTATTAGTATTAGTATTAGTATTAGTATTAGTATTAGTATTAGTATTAGTATTAGTATTAGTATTAGTATTAGTATTAGTATTAGTATTAGTATTAGTATTAGTATTAGTATTAGTATTAGTATTAGTATTAGTATTAGTATTAGTATTAGTATTAGTATTAGTATTAGTATTAGTATTAGTATTAGTATTAGTATTAGTATTAGTATTAGTATTAGTATTAGTATTAGTATTAGTATTAGTATTAGTATTAGTATTAGTATTAGTATTAGTATTAGTATTAGTATTAGTATTAGTATTAGTATTAGTATTAGTATTAGTATTAGTATTAGTATTAGTATTAGTATTAGTATTAGTATTAGTATTAGTATTACTGCACTTATACGAAAACTGACAGCCTCAGTCGAATGCAATCCATGGTGGAGAGTATATAAAGTTCGACCCGGCCGAACATAACGCCGTTTTTACTTGCTATTTATTATGTCCACTTTGAGTGATTCAGATAATTTGAATAACATATGAAATAAAATTATTTAAAAAGTAAATAATAAATGTAATGCAAGGTTTCTAGACGAAAAACGTAAAATATTTGTAGATTTCAATTTTTTCAATTTTGCCAAGAATGGAAGTGGTTTAAGTCAGTACATCCTCTGAAAGCAGTGGTTCCCTTAGAGGTACCAACGTTGTCGATTTTTCTTTAAAAAAGTTCGGTATGTAGTGGGATATTCTAAGAAAAAATTGCGTGCTTCGCTGGAAAAATATTTTTCAATTGACTCAAACATAAACCATTGCATATCTCAGAACGGATAAAGTGTAACTTAGCCACTAACATTCTAACTGGCACATATATGACTAGTTCTTCCTCAAAATGTGTATAATCACAAAGCGATGGAAAAAATTAAAAATAATTTTGTCAGATTTAATATTTTGCAATTCCACACACAATTAAAAAGTTCCATCAAATTAGCAAGACCTTCAAAAATGTATCTTTTATTTATTATGGAATTCCTTAATTGTACCTGTATCTTAGAAGCTATTTGCGATCCCACTCTGAGATTTACAGAGTGAGTGCAGCATACATAAGCCTAGGAAACCCTAAGAAATAAATAATATTAATATTGAAAAGAAAATAATAAATAATAATAATAATTTTTTTTCTTAGAATACCCTACTACTATACCGAAATTTATAAAAAACCAGTAAAAACGGCGTTAAGTTCGGCCGGGCCGAACTTTATATACCCTCCACCATGGATTGCATTCAACAGAGGTTGTCGGTTTTCGTAGAAGTACAGTAATATTACAGGAAAATATAATTTTTTAATATAGCCAAACCAAAACAAATAACTAACTAACTTCATGATTCAACCATCTTTAGCCGTAAAAGAAAAATTACGAATTTGGAAAAAAACTTTTTATTTACCGAATTGCGCCCATTTGGTTGGTACAATTTTTATCCCCTTGACGTTTCTACGCAATTAGAATTTCATCATTCTAGCTGTAGTCGTTTAGTTGGTACTATTTTTATCCCTCTGTACCATTGTATCCCTTGAAAGTACGAATTTCGAAAAATTCGTCTATTTTCCGTGTTTACGCAGTCAGAGGAATGTATACTCCGAATTTTATGACTCTAGCTGCGGTCATTTGGTTGGTACTATTTTTATCCCCTTTTTCCATTTTAACCCCAAAAAGTACGAATTTCGAAAAATTCGTCTATTTTCCGTGTCTACGCAGTCAGAGGAATGTATACTCCGAATTTCATGACTCTAGCTGCGGTCATTTGATTGGTACTATTTTTATCCCCTTTTTTCATTTTAACCCCAAAAAGTACGAATTTCAAGAAATCTGTTTATTTTAAGTGTCTACACAGTCAGAGGAATGTATACTACGAATTTCATGACTCTAGCTGCGGTCATTTGATTGGTACTATTTTTATCCCCTTTTTTCCATTTTAACCCCAAAAAGTACGAATTTTGAAAAATTGGTCTATTTTCCGTGTCTACGCAGTCAGAGGAATGTATACTCCGAATTTCATGACTCTAGCTGCGGTCATTTGATTGGTACTATTTTTATCCCCTTTTTTCATTTTAACCCCAAAAAGTACGAATTTCGAAAAATCTGTTTATTTTAAGTGTCTACGCAATCAGAAGAATGTATACACCGAATTTCATTGCTCCAGGTGTAGCCGTTTGGTTGGTACCATTTTGATCCCTCCGTACCCATTGTATCCCTTGAAAGTACGAATTTGGTAAGAAAAACCTTTTATTTTTCATGTCTACGTAGTCAAATGAATATATACTCCGAATTTCATGACTCTAGCTGCGGTCATTTGGTTGGTACTATTTGTATACCCTTTTTCCATTTTAACCCCAAAAAGTACGAATTTCGAAAAATTCGTCTATTTCCGTGTCTACGCAGTCAGAGGAATGTATACTCCGAATTTCACGACTCTAGCTGCGGTCATTTGATTGGTACTATTTTTATCCCCGTTTTTCATTTTAACCCCAAAAAGTACGAATTTTGAAAAATTCGTGTATTTTACTTGTCTACGCAATCAGAAGAATGTATACACCGAATTTTATTATTCCAGGTGTAGCCGTTTGGTTGGTACCATTTTTATCCCTCCGTACCCATTGTATCCCTTGAAAGTACGAATTTGGAAAAAACCTTTTATTTTTCATGTCTACGTTGCCAAAGGAATGTATACTACGAATTTCATGACTCTAGCTGTGGTCATTTGATTGGTACTATTTTTATCCCTTTTTTCTATTTTGACCCCAAAAAGTATGAATTTTGAAAATTCAGTTTATTTTCCGTGTCTACACAGTCAGAGGAATGTATGCTACGAATTTCATGACTCTAGCTGCGGTCATTTGGTTGGTACTATTTTTATCCCTTTTTTCTATTTTGACCCCAAAAAGTATGAATTTTGAAAAATCAGTTTATTTTCCGTGTCTACACAGTCAGAGGAATGTATGCTACGAATTTCATGACTCTAGCTGCGGTCATTTGGTTGGTACTATTTGTATCCCCTTTTTTCATTTTAACCCCAAAAAGTACGAATTTTGAAAAATCCGTGTATTTTACTTGTCTATGCAATCAGAGGAATGTATACACCGAATTTCATTATTCTAGGTACAACAGTTTGGTTGATACCATTTTTATCCCTCTATTCCCATAAAAGTACGAATTTGGAAAAAATACTTTTATGTTATGTATCTACTCAAGGAATGTACACACCGAATCTACAAATAAGAATCACTTTATGGTGCATGTTTTTGCTATAAGGGAATGCACATACCAAATATCAAGCAAATATAAACAGACATATTCAAAAAACATGCTTAAGTATTAGGGATTATTATGGGTATTTTTAGCCCTTGTGAGGGAAAAATTTTTCCCTTTGCAATTTAAGCGCGAAGAGCTTTACTTACAACTTTGGTGACCCCCACTGAAATTTTCCGGCAATTGTTTTGAAAGGGCTCATTTTGATTTTCCCGAAAAAAAAGGTTCAAATTGACCTATAAAGAGAGGAGCTAGAAGGTTAAAATCTTCCACAAAAATGATCCTCATAAAATTCCACACTATAGTTCGGACAATATGAATTATCTCAGAAATTTACTTACTACACTTGTCTCGTAATGCGCTTTCGACCGAAAAATTAAAACATTGACCATCTATAAAAAACTCAGACCAGCTTGATTATAAGCTCATTCTACAAAAATGATCGCTATTCGGTTCCAATCAAAAAGTCTTTGTTGGACACTGTAATTAATAAAAAATTTAATATTTGAATAAAATTAATAAATTATTTTTTTTTAAGCAAAAATATTTAAATTGATAAAATTATTCAAAATAAATCATTGTTTATTTATAAAAACAATAAAAAAATTCTCGATGATTGATCCGAACCGGAGACCTGCTGGGTGCAAAGCGGACTTGTGACTTTATACTAAAAATTAGTTCCCATTCACTTGTGAAGATTTTATTCGTAAAAAGAAAAATTAAAAAAAATGCACATTTGGATTTTGAGATGCGACTAAAATGTCCTTCTTGACAGCCTCTAATCTATCGGTACTACTTTGGAAAGTACTCTCTGGTGGAGGGTAAATACGACTTGGTCCAGTCGAACTTAACGTCCTTTTTACATATTTAAATATAAATATAAAATACTTTCTAAAGGAAAGTGCCTGTGCTGTTCTACAAAAAAAGACAGTGTCATATGGCATTTAGGCATTAGCTTTATCATTTATCCATGTACCCAGTACTAAGCTCCATAAAAAGTATGTATCTAGGTAGATTGCGATGACAATCAAATGTAAAGCATCCTTACTCACTTACACCATAAGAGCTCCATGGCCAGCGCATGGGCTTTTACGCTCCTTGCCGGACCAATCATTCTGCCTCACAAAAATATTTTACCCTGTCAGCTTGGTTTTAAAACAAAATTGACAAAATATAGGGTCCACCATATAACGTTTTTTTTCCAACTATTTAACCATTGGACTATTATTTGGGGGTGCCCTCAGCAGCCATTTGAATGGAATTATTTTCCATTATTAACCGGAAGGATTGTACTTTCAAATAAAAAAAGAAATTTGAGAAAATATTCAGTAGTTTTTTATAGCATTTTCAAAAAAAAAGTTATTTAGCGGATCCTATATATACTCATTGCCTACAGAAACAAATTTTACAAATATTTTTTATCGTTTTCAACTCTCCAATGCCATGTGATTCGCCCCCATATTATCCTGCGCTCCTGTCCATGTCCTTTTGCCACAACGATTGTTGTTGTAATTGAATTTGTTAGTTGTTTGTTGAAAGCAGTAAGGAAATGTTTAGTAATCGAGTTAGACAAGTTAATTGCTATACCCTTAAGCGAATGGAAATTTCAGCCGAGACTAGCCCAAGGCGATATAGCTGTGAAAGTTGTTGCTTTGAACGCCACCGTCACCACCACCTTCAGCGACCTCTTCCCCTCGATGTTGCCATTCTAATGTCTTGCTAATGTTTCGAAAGTGGCATAGATGGATGGCTGGATGGTTACGAGGGGGTATTACCGGGTTGTTTTGTGGGTCAGTGGAAACATCCACATGATGATGATGATAACATGCAAACGCACACTATCTCTCTCTCTCTCTTGCTCCCTCTCTAGCCTACACAAAATAGCGTGAGACGGAAAAGCGCCAGACATGGCAGCGGAAATAAATATTTACAAGTGAGTAGGAGGTATATAAAGGACAATAACAAAATAAAACTTGAATCTATTGGAAGAAATATTATTTTTTATTAGGAAAAAGTGTCTTCGAGTGTAACACAGCAGTAGGAAAATCACTAGAATCTTTTAATAAAAGAAACATTTTTTATTAAGAAAAGAAAAAAAATATGGAAAATATTGTGCTCAGCCAAGGGTGGTTGGTTTGTGTGCAGCTCTGCAGTGGGTGTGTTCCCCCGTTTGTGTAGCATAATTTAGCATTTTTATTAGCTTGATTATTACAAGAAGAATTTCATATTTCTCGGGTTTGCTTTCAGTTTTTCTTTTGTTTTGTACGACTCATGTAAACACACTCACACGCATATATTTATATACAAATCCACACGTACCTAGACCACATGTCCCGATAGTCTGGATATTCCTTTGGAAATTGTATTCAAGTGACAATATCCTTAGCAGGAATAGTATCTTAGAACGTTGAAATATGAACTGCTGCCTTGTGGGAGACTTGTGGTGTATCTATTTCTACATGTGTAAATGAAATTTTGGAGGCAAATGCTAAACGAACTAACTCCAAATGATTTTTTTCTCCCCAGAAGTAGGCAAAACTGTGTTCATTAACAAAAATGTTAGGCACTGGCATCTGAATTTGATTTTGTTCATTTGCTAGTTATATCTTTCGACATTTCAGCCCACACTATAATCTCATAATAAATATATGCAAAAGTAAAGTTATAAGCAGGCTGCTCGTGATGTTTATGATGTGATGTGTGTTGTGTTGTTGTGCCGCTACTTTTTTTCCTGAATTATCTATAGAATTTTAGTGAACTGAACATGAACTATTTAAAGGTAAAGAAAAAGATTAATTCCTTGGAGGGGTAAGTATATCTTTAAAGCAAAAATTTTGTATAAGTTATTGAATTCTCAACATAAATTTCCGCAAAAACTATATAAAAAACAAGTAAAAACGGCGATAAGTTCAGAAATGTATACACCCTCAATCATGGATTGCATTCCATAGAGGCTGAAGATTTTCGTAAAAGTGCAGTAAGAGTACAGGAAAATGTTATTTTTTTTAATATAACCAAACCAATATAAATAAAAATATCGAAAAAATTATTTTATAAATAAATATAAAATTTTAATTATTTTATATCACAATTATAAAGAATAGCTACCAATGTTTTTACACTATATATATATATATATATATATATATATATATATATATATATATATATATATATATATATATATCGAAATAATACTTCAAGTTCATTCCAAAAGTAAATATAAGGTAGCAATCTTCAAAAAAGCTTAAATACCCCAAACAATGGGGGTATTTGGTTGGTTGTATTTCCATCCTATTTTAATTCCAAAAGTACAAATTTTGAAACCGCAATTTAGAATTATGTATAAATACGCTCGACTTCGATTCAGAGGTCAGAGTCGTACTTGACAAGTATGAATAAACTAGCAGTACCCGCTGCTTCGCTCGCGAAAAAGCCTGGTATTTGTTATTAATTTTATCCGTCTCTGTTTTAGAATAGTATTTATTTGATTTTCTTTTCTAAAATAGTAAATTGGAAACATAGCACTCATATACAGTCAAAAGAATGTGCTTGTCGATGTGCACTGTTTTAGCTGAACTCCCTTCGTATATATATTTTTTATCATTTTCTAGCCAGTTTTTAACAAAAAATTACAACCGCAGAGCCTTTTATTCCAAAAAAAAATCCATTTTGGTGGCGCTTCTACATGGTCAGAGGAATTTACATACCAGATTTCATGATTCTAGCTGTAATCCTAAAGTTGGTACCATTTTTATCCCTTTTTGTCCCGCTCTCCCCTTAAAAGTACAAATTTCGAAAAATGAATTTGGATTTGTTCTTCTACGTTGTCAGAGGAATTTACATTCCAAATTTCACGACTATAGCTGCAATACTTAAATTAGTACCTTTTTCATCCCATTTTGACCCATGCAACCCTTAAAAGTACAAATTTCGAAAAATCCAATTTTACTGCGCTTCTACATGGGCAGAAGAACTTACATATCAAATTTCAAGATTCTAGCTGCAATACTTTAGTTGGTACCATTTTTATGCCTTTTTGTCCCGCTCTCCTCTTAAAAGTACAAAATGCACTTATATTGCGCTTCTACGTTGTCAGAGGAATTTACATGCCAAATTTCACGACTATAGCTGCAATACTTTAGTTGGTACCATTTTTATCCCTTTTTGTCCCGCTTACCTCTTATAAGTACAAATTTCGAAAAATCCAATTTTACTGCGCTTCTACATGGTCAGAAGAACTTACATATCAAATTTCAAGATTCTAGCTGCAATACTTTAGTTGGTACCATTTGAATCCCTTTTTGTCCCGCGTAACCGTTAAAAGTACAAAAAGCATTTATATTCCGCTTCTATGTGGTGAGAGAAATTTACACACCAAAGTTCGCGACTATAGCTGCAATAATTAAATTAGTACCTTTTTCATCCCATTTTGACCCATGCAACCCTTAAAAGTACAAATTTCGAAAAATCCAATTTTACTGCGCTTCTACATGGTCAGATACTTGAGTTGGTACCATTTTTATCCCTTTTTGTCCCGCTCACCCCTTATAAGTACAAATTTCGAAAAATCAATTTATATTGCAAGTCTACGTTGTCAGAGGAATGTAAATACCGATTTGCACGATTCTAAATAGTTGCAATTCTTAAATTGGTACCATTTTTATCCCTTTCCTCCCTTAAAAGTACAAATTTCGAAAAATCCCTATTTGTAGCTCGTCTGCATGGTCATTGCAAGGAACTCACCGAATTTCATGTTTATAGCTGCCGCCGTTTAGTCAGGACGAAGATTCGATGATTATCCCTTTTTGGGCCATTTCACCCCCTAAAAGTACGAATTTCGTAAAACCCTTTCTTAGTCGACACATATAGCGATTAGCGATCTTCCTTCCTACCATCTTCATCCCTGCGAACTTCCTTCCCGCCATCTTAGACCCTGCGATCTTCCTTCCTGCCATATCCGTTCCGATCTTTGATTTTGCCATCTTTATTCCTGTCATGTTCATTCCTGCCATCTTCGACCCAGCGATGCAAAATTCTTAAAACAAATTATACCTCCTCTGAGATATTAAATTTTCCAAAAAACTAAATTTTTGAAAAAATAAAAATTGTTTTCAGTCCAGTTCACATCTCTAAAATATTTACGCGTTTGAATTCCAAAACAATAATACCCAAAATTCACAAAAAAAATCTGTAAACTGATGAAAAAATTACTAGAAATTGTGTTCCGAAAATTGTTTTACCTAATAGATATCCGAAGGCAGGCGAAAAAAACTAACCTCCTCTGAGATATAATATTTTCCACCAAATCTATTTTTGCAAAAATACAAATTTTGGTCTTGCCCGTTAACATTTTACGCATTTGAGGTGCAAAACAAAAATATATATAAAATTCATAACAGATAACGATTATGAAAAAATTACTAGATTTGCAAATTTCGCATTTTTCCAAAATAAAAGTCGAATTCCCAAAGTGGGGAAAATGTGCACCAAAATTTGTGTTTCCTACAAGTTATCCTTAAAAATGGTCTGATTTAATTTTTTTGGTAGACTCTTTTTTGGGAGATGTCCAAATATATAAAATATTATACATTTGTCTGACATATGAAGACATATTAATACAGATGATGCGAAATTTATTGGAAAATCTCCTTAAATATCTAGCATATTCGCTAAAAATAATATCTGAGATTACTTCGTGTTAGTCTTATGGTTGCCTCGACTGTCTGTTAAGGTATGGTCCAAGTCATGCCCTGTGAATTTTTAACTGCTACTTTAGAACAGGGGGTCAATTTATCAATCCAATGACAAATATTTTGATCAAAACAGTTTTGGAAATATCTAAAATGGTTTAAGTTTTGTTAAAAAAGTTGTCAAGTCCTTATTGGAAAACCCTTTATAATAAATAATTAAAACTAAATACATCAGCTCAACATTTACAAAAATCCGGTGATAATGGCTTAACGTTTTTTTCCTTAATTAATAAATAATTTCAAATATCTTGCCAAATCATTAGTATAAACGTATCGACTGATTGCAACACGTGTATTTGGCAATGCATACTTTTAGGGGTTATAATAAACTCCACTTTGATGTGTAGCATCAGGAGCATCTTCATGCTGCGAACTAAATAAAATTCGTCGTAAATAATGTTCATATACTTCACATGTTAACAAAACTTCCTAGAAAAATATAGCTCTGGGGGAACCAAAGAAGATAGCTCATGAAAACAAAAGATATTCCTTATCTGCACCGCCCCTCCTCCGATGAATATTAATGGCAATTCAGCTTATTAGCAGTTTGTTGCCAAGAGGAGGAGAGGGGCCGGAATTCGTTGCTAAATATGTTGTTTATAAATAAATATATATTTTCGTTTGAAATAGAAGCTCGTATTATAAAAGCATAAATCATTCGGGCAAATGAAAACGTTTTGTTTAGGTATCGTATCGTGTTTCGCAAAAAAATGACAATAAAATATTCACCAACAAATATTGCGTAACCTTGTCCCGGGAATTTGCAAATTTCTTAAAATCGCCTCAACAACAAATAGAAAACTGTCAGTGGCGGACTTGTCCCAACCCCCGGCCACCACCGCCACTCTGAATATTAATTGACATTTATTGTGTCGTTGCCATATGTTCGGCACTCATTTTAAATTCAAAAGTCACCTAAAAGGCCTACATCCCGGCGGCTTCGGGCGTCCGCTTGCCACAAAGACACTTAAAAATTTATGAAAACAAACGAAATGGAATTCGTGAAGCTTGTATTCGCAATAGTCAGCGCGTGAGTGTGGAGTGAGTGAGTGAATGTATGTGTAAACATATTCAAAAGATGTCCTGTAGCGTCTGTCAGGCAAGGAATGTTTATCGAGAGTAGTATGAAGAAGAAGAAAAAAACAATACCAAAAACAGATCCAAACCAAATTTACCCAGTTATAAGTTATAAATATTAAAATTTCCTCTTAAATGAAGGAAAACTGTTCCGCAGGAAACGTCAGCGCCAACAACAGCCATGAAAACGAAATCACATTCTGAAGAAGAAGAATTTCAAGAGTTCAGAATATTAAATGGTCTAAAAGCAACTAGAAACGCAAAAATGCAACAAAAACAGAAAAACGGAAATCAGGGTGGGGGTAAAAGGAGAGGGAAAAAACAGACAAACAATAAAAATCGATATTAGTAAGTTATGCACAGTGGCTAAAAACGGCAGAAAATCGTAATAAATGTGTAGGGAGAGACTTTCTTATATGGGATGGAGACATTCTCCTCATATTACACTATTTTTATTTTTATTTTTATTTTTATTTTTATTTTTATTTTTATTTTTATTTTTATTTTTATTTTTATTTTTATTTTTATTTTTATTTTTATTTTTATTTTTATTTTTATTTTTATTTTTATTTTTATTTTTATTTTTATTTTTATTTTTATTTTTATTTTTATTTTTATTTTTATTTTTATTTTTATTTTTATTTTTATTTTTATTTTTATTTTTATTTTTATTTTTATTTTTATTTTTATTTTTATTTTTATTTTTATTTTTATTTTTATTTTTATTTTTATTTTTATTTTTATTTTTATTTTTATTTTTATTTTTATTTTTATTTTTATTTTTATTTTTATTTTTATTTTTATTTTTATTTTTATTTTTATTTTTATTTTTATTTTTATTTTTATTTTTATTTTTATTTTTATTTTTATTTTTATTTTTATTTTTATTTTTATTTTTATTTTTATTTTTATTTTTATTTTTATTTTTATTTTTATTTTTATTTTTATTTTTATTTTTATTTTTATTTTTATTTTTATTTTTATTTTTATTTTTATTTTTATTTTTATTTTTATTTTTATTTTTATTTTTATTTTTATTTTTATTTTTATTTTTATTTTTATTTTTATTTTTATTTTTATTTTTATTTTTATTTTTATTTTTATTTTTATTTTTATTTTTATTTTTATTTTTATTTTTATTTTTATTTTTATTTTTATTTTTATTTTTATTTTTATTTTTATTTTTATTTTTATTTTTATTTTTATTTTTATTTTTATTTTTATTTTTATTTTTATTTTTATTTTTATTTTTATTTTTATTTTTATTTTTATTTTTATTTTTATTTTTATTTTTATTTTTATTTTTATTTTTATTTTTATTTTTATTTTTATTTTTATTTTTATTTTTATTTTTATTTTTATTTTTATTTTTATTTTTATTTTTATTTTTATTTTTATTTTTATTATTTTCAGGTTTATGTCTGACATTTACAAACGTTCAAAAATTGAGAAATATTAAAAACTTACTTCCAAAGTAAGAAATTTACGTGGACAATTTTCATGGTTTCAGATGAAGCTCATTCATCTCGGTGGCTATGTCAGTAAGCAAAATTGCCTCATATGGGGTTCTGAGAACCCATACGTGACTAGTGAGAAGCCAATGCATTCACAACGAATCACTCACTGTTTGGTGTAGATTTTGGACTGTACTGAAAAATTGGTTTCATCGGATGAGGTACTGTCAAGCCAGTCGTACTAGTCATACGAATCATATTGCTTTCCATTATTAAATGACAAATTCTCAGTTAGAAGTTCTAGTTCTGGGGCTATTGTGCCGTCACACCAATAACACAGAACACCTACAATACCAAGAATTTCGAGAAACTTTACAGCGACTGCCATGGTGGACTGTGTCTTCTCAGTGTCGCTGTGTCTGCGTAATTGTGCAACAACGACAACAAAGACATTGCTGGGTGGTTGGATGGTGGTGGAGGCGTTGAAAGTACACAAGTACTTTGAATATATATTCGAAATATCCATGAAAGACCTCCGACAGTGTAGATATTTTTAGTTTATATACAAGTACATACACACATACATATATGCATATTTATATATGGTATAGATTTCCTTCACACATTCGCACTCACTGAGTCGTTACTCGTTACAACGGAGGAGGACACACACACACGCACAGTTACACATTAACAAGTATGTATGTAGAAGAACTCGAGGAGCAAAGTAAGTGTAATGATAATGGTTTGTGGGTCTTAACAGACTATTACTTTCGCTATTATGGCTGTTCTTTCTGTTCATGATTTAAAGGCCAAGCATGACTTTATTAGTTGATGAGATGAGATTCCCCATCATGCCAGGCCAGGCCGCCAACCATCGAGGCAGCACACATATTCGCTCTTAATTTATTAAGTTTTAAGGCTTTATGAAGGTTTTTTCGTTTTTTGGTAATCTGCTGGCTCACCAACTTTTTCGTTAGTGGTTCGTTGGAGGAGGTGGTGCGGCGGAATCATGACAATTCATTTTCAGCGAAGGCTGGCCAAAAAGAGTTACTGATACTGCATAAAACTAAGAAGTGAGCAATGCAAGACTCTATTTTAGCTAATTCATTGCGAATAATGCCGTCATTCGTTTGATATAAATCAAGCTTCTCTTGTAAACACCTTCAAATGTGTGCGTCTTTAATATTTTGTCATTGTGGCTTAGAATATATTTTGTTGACCAGGAGTTAAATTTAGATTGATCATGTTTCTATATCCTACTCCATGACTTCGAGCATTTGTTTGTTGTGGCTTAGAGGGAGCGTGATAGAAATGTTAAAAGTGTAGTTACGCTTTAAGATTTATTGTACAATTTGTGTGCGTCGCAAAGTGTATAACACCGTGAAATAATTTTAAATGTTTATACCCTCTATTAGGGTATTGTGTCTTTGTGCATTTGTTTGTAACACCCAAAAGGTAACGTTTATTATACAGATCGGCTTAGAATCTTATTCTGAGCCGATTTAGCAATGTCCGTCTGGCTGTCTGTCCGTCCATCTATTCTTGTAATCAAAGTACAGGTAAGTTATTATTATTCGATCCTAACAAAAATTAGCAAAAGTAAATTTTGCGAGGCAAGGACGAACACTATTTAATTTGAAGCAAATCGGTTCAGATATAGATATAGCTCCCGTACAAATTTCGCTCGCAATTTGGTTATTTCCGCTCCAGAGACCAAATATACTAACCTATTGCTTCAGACTTGACACAACACGTTAAAACTAACTAGAAAGTGAAAGTGAGTGAATTAGATTGGTTCAGATTTATATATAGCTCCTATACAAATGTCACTCTCGATTTAACTTTTTATACCCTCCACCTCCAGGATGGGGGTATACTAACTTTGTCATTCCGTTTGTAACACCTTGAAATATCGACCTGAGACTTTATAAAATATATATATTCTTGATCGTCATAAAATTCTAAGACGATCTAGCCATGTCCGTACGTCCGTCTGTTGAAAGCACGCTAGCATCTAAACAAAAGAAGCTAGAACGTTTAAACTTTCCAAAAATGCGTCTTATAGTCGTAGATCGGTTGGGATTGAAACGGGGCGAAATCGGCCCAAAGGGAAAACTTTTTCCCTCACAAGGACTAAAAATACCCATAATAATCCCTAATATTTTAGCGTATTTAAGCATGTTTTTGGAATATGTCTTTTTACATTTGCTTGATATTTGGTATGCGCATTCCACTTATAGCAAAAACGTGCATCATAAAGTGATTCTTATTTGTAGGGGGTGAAATGGGGCAAAAAAGGGATAAAAATGGTACTTATCAAACGACAACAGCTAGAAACACGAAATTCGGTGTGTACATTCCTCTAATTGAGTAGATACATAATATAAAAGCATTTTTTCCCAACTTCGTACTTTTAAGTGGTAAATTGGGACTAGAGGGATAAAAATGGTACCAACCAAACGGCTGTACCTAGAATAATGAAATTCGGTGTATACATTCCTCTGATTGCATAGACAAGTAAAATACACGGATTTTTCAAAATTCGTACTTTTTGGGTTTAAAATGAAAAAGGGGATAAAAACATAATTATTTTTGTACGTCGTTCGATCGTGTTATGATTCATAATTAATTTCCCAATTCTCCTTCACAAAATGCTAAAAAAAAAGAAAGAACAAGTAAAAACGGCGTTAAGTTCGGCCGGGCCGAACTTTATATACCCTCCACCATGGATTGCAATCCACAGAAGTTGTCGGTTATCGTAGAAGTGCAGTAATATTACAGGAAAATATATTTTTTTAATATAGCCAAACCAAAACAAATACAAATATTGAAAAATTAATTTTATAAATAAATATAATATTTTAATTATTTCAAACCACGCTTATAAGGTAATGCTACCAATACGTCAATTCAAAAAATAAATATTCTTATATTTATATTTTCAAAAATATTTTCAAAGCCATAAATATTGGTAGATAGTGGGTGCTACAGTTGGTTTTATTTTCATTCTATTTGAATTCCAAAAGTACAAATTTTGAAAATCCATTATCAGACGTACATAGTGCAAAATAACCTAACTTCATGATTCAACCAATCTTTGCCGTAAAAGAAAAAGTACGAATTTGGACAAAAACTTTTTATTTTGCGTGTCTATGCAGTCAGAGGAATGTATACACCGAATTCCATGATTCCAGCTGCGCCCATTTGGTTGGTACCATTTTTACCCCCTTGACGTTTCTACGCAATTAGAATTTTATCATTCTAGCTGTAGTCGTTTAGTTGGTACTATTTTTATCCCTCTGTACCATTGTATCCCTTGAAAGTACTAATTTCGAAAAATTCGTCTATTTTCCGCGTCTACGCAGTCAGAGGAATGTATACTCCGAATTTCTTGACTCTAGCTGCGGTCATTTGATTGGTACTATTTGTATCCTCCTTTTTCATTTTAACCCCAAAAAGTACGAATTTCGACAAATCAGTTTATTTTCCGTGTCTACACACTCAGAGGAATGTATACTCCGAATTTCATGAGTCTAGCTTCGGTCATTAGATTGGTACTATTTTTATCCCCTTTTTTCAGTTTAACCCCAAACAGTACGAATTTTGAAAAATCCGTGTATTTTACTTATCTATGCAATCAGAGGAATGTATACACCGAATTTCATTATTGTAGGTACAGCCGTTTGGTTGGTACCATTTTTATCCCTCTATTCCTATTTTACCCCTTAAAAGTACGAATTTGGAAAAAATACTTTTATATTATGTATCTACTCAATTAGAGGAATGTACACACCGAATTTCGTGTTTCTAGCTGTTGTCGTTTAATATGTACCATTTTTATCCCTGTTTTGCCCCATTTGACCCCCTGCAAATAAGAATCACTTTATGGTGCACGTTTTTGCTATAAGGGGAATGCGCATACAAAAATTTCAAGCACATATAAACAGACATATTCAAAAAACATGCTTAAATACGCTAAAATATTAGGGATTATTATGGGTATTTTTAGTCCTTGTGAGGGAAAAAATTTTCCCTTTGGCCGATTTCGCCCCATTTCAATCCCAACCGTTCTACGACTATAAGACGCATTTATGGAAAAGTTGAACGTTCTAGCTCCTTTCGTTTAGATGCTAGCGTGCTTTCAACAGACGGACGGACATGGCTTGATCGTCTTAGAATTTTATGACGATCAAGAATATATATACTTTATAGGGTCTCAGGTCGATATTTCAAGGTGTTACAAACGGAATGACAAAGTTAGTATACCCCCATCCTGGAGGTGGAGGGTATAATAATAATTAAAAAATTTATAAAGAATTCAAACCATATAGATCATTTTGGCCACCCTGTAGTAAAGGGTGATTTTTTAGCTATTATCTTTTTGGCAACACTGGTTTAAAGAGCTGACGCACGTTTCGTGAGTTGTTTCACTGTCAAACATCTTCAGTTTGGACTATAATTTAACCATGAATAGTCTTACAAACGAACAACGCTTGCAAATTATTGAATTTTATTGTCAAAATGCGTGCTCTGTTAAGAAAGTTCATCGCGCGCTTCCATTTTATGGTCAGTTTAATTCGAATCGATCGAAAGTGCGAACTGAAGAAAATCATCACCATCAATTACCGATTCGTCGCCGTTCGCAGCAATTGGGCCCTGTTACTCAAAAACGTGGAAATGCCAAAATTGGACTAAGCGGATGGACCATTTGATGGACCATCATTTGCATGAAATAATCTTCAAACATTAAATTATATGGACCGTACTATCGATTCAAATAAAGACCTCATACATTTTTCTGAATTTTATGTGTTTCTTTTTTAAACTTTCCTATAGCTTTTAAAAAATCACCCTTTATTTTCAGTTTTATGTTTGACATTAGCAAGATGGGACGCTATACGCTCGAAAAAATAGGGAAATATTAAAAAGTACGTTTTTAATATTAAGGTAGTGAGTCTCTAACGCAAACTGTAAGAAATTTATGCGGAAAATGTTCGTGTTTTCAGATGAAGCTCATTTTCATCTCGGTGGCTATGTCATTAAGCTAAATTGCCGCATATGGGGTTCAGAGAACCCACACGTGACTATTGAGAAGCCAATGCATCCACAACGAGTCACTGTTTGGTGTGGATTTTAAGCTGTACTGAAAAATTGGGTTGGTCGGATGAGGTACTGTCGAGCCGAGCCTGTCGTGGTAGTCATATGAATGATATTTTGTTCCATTATTAAATGACAAAGTTCCACATTTCCCATTCTAATTTAAAATGTTACATGGCCCACCCTATACTAAAGGTTCTTATGCGTTGACAGCCTCTGACTGGGGCAAAATTTAAAACCTAATTTTCTTTTTGCGTGGGTTATGTCCGAAAGACCTTGCGGACATAATCTGCAATGCTTTTTGAGGATTATGGTCGGAGGTCAAATTCACCACAATCGTTTTGGGGTTATATCCGGGCACCGCTAACAAAAATTGAAAATGATGAAAGGAACAAATGGACCCTTTCCCAAAAAAACAGAATTATCAAATGTCCACTCTCTGTGGCGAACATTTCGTAATTGAAATGTTGAAAGGAGATATTTAACGAAATGAAATGTTGTTTTTGTTTTTTTTTTTTTAACTGAAAGAGGTCAGATTTTACCTGCACCATGAGGCTTGTGGCCACTTCGAAAATGTAAGCTGCCATTGTGTATATTCCACAGAATTTCAATGTATGCTGAGAGTGTGTGAGAGAGAGCGGGGAGGGAGGTAGAAACTGTTGCATACCTTGTGGCATTTGGTGAAATTTAATCGTATTGCATACTTTGCAGAGCGAGTGAGTGTGTGTGCTGTTTACTTTGGAGCTTTGTTTTTTTTTCTTTCTTTTGTGCTTTTGTATAATTTATGTTCCCTTGAAATATGTAAGTATGCATGCGTTTGTCTAAAGTATACTCTTTATGTCAAACAATTGACGGCGGTTTCATTTGTGGCAAACGAGAATTAATTAAATTTTGTTTTTGAGAAAAAAAAAACAAAAACTTTTTTATTTGAATTCTGTTGAAAATATTCATCATCATCATCAGCAGTAGCAGCAACAACAACTGTGAGTAGCTCATGATAATAATTTACGCAATATGTACTTATGTTATACAACTCTCTCTCTCTCTGCTCTGCTCTTATTGTTAAATTTGAAGGTCTGATTTATAATTTGTACAAAAGAATACCTAGAAAAGCAAAACATTCGTGGCTAAATTCAGTTTTAATTGGCTGGTGAGGCTGGTGGCTGTGCAGGCCAACTTAATTTTGCTGATTTGATGTCTGGAAGATCTGGTACATAAACACTTCATTTATTTCATTTAATTGAGGTGAAATACATAATGCCGACGTAAACATTATTTGCTTTTTTCCATCTACACGAGTAAACATGAACAACATCAACCGAGCGCCGATTTCATCAGTTTATTTTCAGGCATCTTGTCTGGCCTTTCGCCCCCTCCCCTCAGGGAAAGTGTTGAGAGCATACCTTAAGGGGTGGCTGTGTAAACGCGCCGTTTCTTCGTCTTCCTACCTCTCGTTTTAATCTATTTTAGGAATGTAATAAAAATCCTTGTGTTGGTATTTAATTTCCGCGGGGTGGAGAGGGGCGGCAGGCGGTTGCTTCACAAATGTCAAATGCAAAGTATACTTTGAGGCGTTCTTAAGATCCTTCATAGATAAAACTTTTAATGAGAAAGTAATGTTACGTATCGTTTGGTATGAGTAGAATTTCCAACGAAATTCATATTTAAGTTATATGAATGTACTGTACATTGAATAGAGCATAAGTAGGTGCTTGTCCTACAAAAGATTAAATCAATGTAAATGTCAAACATGCTTTGTGTGATGTGCTGAGAAAAATTTAAAATTACACTGGTGAGCATGGAGTTTTTGTTGAAGTTTAAAAAGCCAGTATACGCAAGTATTGGTCTACAAATGTTACAATCAATCGGGGTAGCAATTGAAGCAGGAGTACAGTGGGCCAAATTATTCTATTTACAAAATAGATTTCCGAAAAATAGAAGACTAATTGAGATTTTTTATTGTTTATGTCTCTTAAGAATAAAATGATATTTTTTAATAAATTTTGATTATTACCAGTGTGTGCACAAAAAAGTAGGTTAATTAAGGAAGTATGAGTAGAGTTTTCTTTATAAAAAATAATAATGTCTTTGCATGAAAAGATCTATTAAGAAAATTGTATGGCAAATGTTACTTAGGGATGTATAATTGGAGCAAAAAGTCTATTTTTCGACTTTTGGAAATATATGAATAGTCGATTTTTCGACTTTTGCAAATATATGAAAAGTCGACTTTTCAATTTTTCGACTTTTGAAAAATCGATTTTTCGACTTTGAAAATTCGACTTTTGAACTGTTGCAAATAAATAAAAAGACGACAGTGCAAATTAATGAAAAGACGAATAGACCAAATCAAAACGAAATCGACTATCACAAGCGATTCACTGATCCAACAGTGTCGTCGATTTTAATGAACGGTGTAGATATTGAGCAATCAGATGCTCTCGATGTTCTCGGCATGAAAATACAACGTGATGTTCGTTGGACAAAACATGTATTTGATGTGTCGAAAGATGCCTTCAAATGTTTAGGCTTTTTAAAAAGATGTAAGAAATATTTCACACCCTCTGATCTTCTCAATATCTACACTACCTACATCAGACCAAAGATGGAATACAACTCCCATATATGGTCGGGTGCTCCAGCTTCATCACTGGAGCTACTTGACCGTGTCCAGAGGAGGGCGATGGTGTTGATAGGTGATGGTAGGATATCCAATTCTATTGTCTCCCTTGAACATCGTCGTAATGTTGGTTGTGTGTCATTGTTCTATCGATACTTTCATGGTGTTTGTTCTTCGGAAATTCGTGATCTCATACCGCCCGTGAGAACGTTCGGTAGAGATACGCGACTCTCCAGGAACGCTCACCCATTTGTTGTCGATTGGACAACCGGCCGCACTACACATTACAGAATAAATTCGTTCTTCGCCCGTACTATCCGTATGTGGAATCGACTTCCGGCAAATATCTTTCCCTCCAATTACGACATTCAGAGATTCAAAACAGATGTCAACAGACACTACTCCCTCTTTCCTCCTTCCCATACCTGATCTTCCTTCCACCAACGCAATGCACTGCATTTATAGGGGACATCCCCTGAGTGTTGGTTCAGTGAAGAAAAAAAAAAAAAAAAAAAAAAAAATCGAGAGACATTTGTATTGGATATATAAATCTGAACCGATCTTACCCACTTTTTGCATAGGTGTTTCTAGTTGTTATGCCAAATTTTAAGAAAATCGGATGTGTTTTCTAGAGCGAAAAAAGTAAAATCGTTATTCAATAACTTAAATTCATTGAAGCACAAAGTCGAAAACAAAAGTCGACTTTTGGCAATGGTAAAGTCGATTTCGACTTTTTCCTCCCAAAAGTCGATTAATCGATTAGTCGAAAGTCGATTTATAGATCCCTAATATTACTGTAGAATACTTTGAGTCGTTTTTGGGATGTTTTTTTACAAAAGGGACCACAAAGACCCCTATATTGAGGAGCTAGAGGGCAAAAATGTTCCACAAAAGTGATCCTTGTAGTGTTTTAAGTAATATTGCTGAACACAACCTATACTTGAATGTAAGAATCAAAGGTTTCCTATGTCGCTTCATCATAAGAATAAGCAAAAGAGGGAAATATGGAGTAATATTTAAAAATTAACTTTGTTTTGGGGGTAATGTCCGGAAGACCTTGTGGACATAATCCGCAATGCTTTTTGACGATTATGGTAGGCGGACATATTATATCCGCGCACCATTACCCATGTAAAAAACAAAATTTTCAAAGAATGAAAGAGAATAAACGAACCGTTTCTCAAAAATCCATCAAATGTCCACTTTCCGTGCCGAACATTTCGTAATTGAAAAGTTGAAAGGAAATATTTAACGAAATGAAATGTTGTTGTGTTTTTTTTTGCAACTTAAAGAGGTCAAATTTTACCTTCACCATGAGGCTTGTGTTCACTACACATGTGTAAGCTCTAATTGTGTATATTCCATATACATACATTGAATTTCACTGTATGCAGAAAGATAGGGGACGAAGGGAAAAACTGTTGCATACCTTGTGGCATTTGGTGAATTTTAATCGTATTGCATACTTTGAACTAAAAGGTCTACTTAAACTTATGGGATGCCCTTCATACGCTTTGAAACAAAAAAGAAAAATTTTGTGTACGAGACATAAAAATTTATTTTTATAACCTCCACCTCCATACTAACTTTGTCATTCCTTGAAATTTCGACCTGAGACCCTATAAAGAATATATATTCTTGATCGTCATAAAATTTTAAGACGATCTAGCCATGTCCGTGCGTAAGTCCATCCGTCTGTTGAAAGCACGCTAACCAAAGGAGCTAGGACGTCCAAATTTTCCATAAATGCGTGTTATAGTCGTAGATCGGTTGGGATTGAAACTAAGCGAAATCGGCCCAAAAGGGGAAAAAATTTTTCCTCAGAAGGAGTAAAAATACCCATAATAATCCCTAATATTTTAGATTATTTAAGCATATTTTTTCAATATAACTGATTATATTTACTTGATATTGGGTATGCGTAACGTGACCATCCCTTATTGGACAAAAAGCGGGATTTATGTATTCAAAAAGCGGAATTTGGCGGGATTTTTGTAGAAAAAAACGGGATCCTAAAAATCTAACAAAAAAACATAATTAATATTTATGAGTGGTTGACTTCGTGGGCGTGCAAAACAAAAAAAAAAAGATTTTTTCCAAATTTTTACTTTTAGGATCACAATGGGAAAAAGAGACAGATGGTACCAATCAAACGGCTCTATTTGAAATCATGAACATGCGGCTTCAGGACTGAAAATTGCTAAATAAATAAACAATATTTTAATTTTTAAGCACATTTATTGAAGATTGCAGCGACAGTGTTTTTTAAAATTATTTATTTTTTTCCAATATTTCACCAATGAAACAATTTAAAGTAAACATAAGTCGGCGTGTAGGTTGACTTATACGCAAAGTCGACAGCATAGAATCAGTAGTAATTCACTCCATGGAAGATTAGGCTTGGCCGAACATAACGTTACCAATAAATTTTTAAGTGACAATTTTAATCGATAACTTACCAAAAATAATGTAAATCGAAAAAGTGGGAGAAGCGGGACTTTTTGTAAAAAAGCGGGATTATGCGGGATAGAAAATTTAAGCGGGACTGGGCACCAAAAAGCGGGATAGTCCCGCGAAAAGCGGGATGGATGGTCACCTTAGGTATGCGCATTCCCCCATAAATTGATTTTTATTCGTAGGGGGTGAAAGGGGACAAAAAGGGATAAAAATGGTACCAACCAAATGGCCGCAGCTAGTATCATGGTATTCGGTGTATACATTCCTCTGACTGCATAGACATGCAAAATAAAAAGATTTTTCCAAATTCGTACTTTTTTCCTTTACGGCAAAAATTGGCTGAATCATAAAGTTAGGTCATTTTGCGCTATGTACGTGAGATAATGGATTTTCAAAATTTGTACTTTTGAAATTAAAATAGAATGGAAATACAACCACTATCCCTATCCCTATTAATATTATAAAACCTTAGTGTGAGTAGGTCTGTCCGAAATCACGTGTAAATGGCTGAACCGATCTTGTTGAAATTTTCAGTACAGATAAATGCAGGTCTGGAAGGAACTATAGGCTATAGAATTTTTAAAAATGTGCACTGTGGGCGGAGGGGGCGTGGCAATATTGTTTTTGAGAGCTAGAAGGCTGAAAATTGGTTGGATATATATTACTGGCCACGAGAATGATGCCGAAATTTGGATTTTCATTTTGGGGCGGAGTGGGCGTGGCAATAGTGTTTTTGAGAGCTAGAAGGCTGAAAATTGGTACATATATATTACTGGCCTCGAGAATGATAAATATGATGCCGAAATTTGGATTTTCGTTTTGTGGGCGGTGTGGGCGTGCCAAAAATGTTTTTGAGAGGTATTAGGCTGAAAATTGGTACATATATATTACTGGCCACAATAAAGATCAATTTGATGCCGAAATTTGGATTTTCGTTCCGTGGGCGGTGGGAGCGTGGCAAAAGTGTTTTTGAGAGCTAAAAGGCTGAAAATTGTTACATATATATTACTGACGACGAGAAAGATAAATATGATGCTGGATTTTGAATTTTCGTTTGGTGGGCAGTGAGACGTGGCAAAAGCGTTTTTTAGCTAGAAGGCTGAAAATTGGCACATATACTACTGACCACGGGAAAGATAAATATGATTCTAGATTTAGGTTTATTGCGTTTGGTGGGCAGTGGGGCGTGGGGCGTGGCAATGATGTTTTTGAGAGCTAAAAGTCTGAAAATTGGTACATATATATTACTGACCACGAGAATGATAAATGTGATACCCAAATTTCGATTTTCGTTTAGTGGCGTGGCAATAGTGTTTTTAAGCTAGAAGGCTGAAAATTGCAACATACATATTACTGACCACGAGAAAGATAAATATGATGCCGGATTTTGAATTTTCGTTTCGTGGGTGGTGGGGTCGTGGAAAATGTGTTTTTTAGCTAGAAGGCTGAAAATTGGAACGTATATATTACTGACCACGATAATATCAGTTTGATAAGATCAATATGAAACCTGATTTTAATTTTACCACTTGTTTTTTTTTTTTGCCTGGCAGTCAGCTAGTCTACCAATATTAATGGTATTTAAGCTTTTTGAAAATATAAATAGAAGAATATTTATTTTTTGAATTGACTTGAAGTATTTTGATATGTTAACTTATTGGCAGTCTTGCCTTATAAGCGTGGTTTGAAATAATAAAAATATTATATTTATTTATAAAATTATTTTTTCAATTTTTTTTTGGTTTGGCTATACTAAAAAAATTATATTTTCGTGTAATATTACTGCACTTTTACGAAAATCGACAGCCTATGTGGAATGCAATCCATAGTGGAGGGTATATATAACTCCATTTTTACTTGTTTATTTTGAACGCAGATTTTCACTCTGTGATGAAATTCTTAAAAATCCATTTCAATTCATAAATAACTATTTTTATGTTTCCATTCCAAAATCTATCGAAACAAACACTCATTCCTTTTCAAATCAATGCGGCGAACCAGTGTTTAAAACATACTTATCGAAAATTTCCTCCATTTTAAAAATATACCTTAAGGCTCATGCCACCTTAAAGTCTAGCAGAGCCTTCATTTTGCTTATCATCCGCATGGCGTTGAAAAAATCGCGGAGAAACAATTCAACTCAACTTAACTTTAATTCCATCAACAACTCAACTCGTCTCCTTCATTGAATCACATCCAAAGCTCACCTTGATGGCCCAGCACACACAGACACATACACTCAGCTGTGAATGTACAAACAAACAAAAGTGTCTACTAACCTGAGTTGGCCCTAAAGGCTCCGTACAGCGTATATATCAGAGCACACTTTCAGGCTGACAGCAACAAAATATTCAAATTTGTTGGCATCGAGTGGTATTGTATCTACTTTAAGGCTCACAATGGAAGGCAACTTTAAAGTCTACTTTCAGGCTGTGCTAGACAAAATGAATTTAGCTTTTATTTTGTCTGTTGTATCCGTTGTGTCCGCCTTTGTTTGTTTCTCTTTTTCGAGATTTCTGTCGCAGCTGTTGTTGCCACTAACACTGCTGCTGCCACAGCCACTGCCAATGCCACTGCCGTTGGTGCTGCTGCTTGACTCTTAAAGTCAAAACGTATCTTCATTAGAGTACAATGGAAGTCATTGAAGCATATGACACTGACATGATGATAGATACAACAACAACGACGATGACGACAACAACAACAGAAATCCTAGCGATAACAGTGCTCAACGCCAACAATGATCCCAAAGAGAGGAGACAGAAAAAAATGACTTATAAATCTTAACATTGATACAATTTGTTCACAGGCACTACTCTTCCTTCATAGAAACGAATTTTGCGCAAAAGCACACCACGATGCTCACAATTGGAAGGGTTGGGGGTTGGTTTAGCGACGAGCAAATATCCTGGAAAGAGTTAATAACTACATGAAATTTTTACATTATGTCTTATGACAGGGCTTTTATGACAACACACACACACCCATAGACACAACTATACAACAATACGGCTAAATGATGATGTGCTCCATCATATCTGAGGGGAGGTTGGCATTTTGTTGGTCCCTAACATTGGATTTTGGTGTGTGCTTGTGTGTGTGCGTTTGTATCCGTGAAAGGGTTAAACTCGGGGTTGACTTGTATTGAAATTGAAATTCAATGGAAATTGATAACAATGTCGTGCAGAAAAATATTAAATAGCAGACAGTTATGAAAAGGAAATTGGCTAACAACAAACAACAGATATTCAAGGATTCAGGCTTGAAACAATCTGAAAGGATATCCCCAGAGAGAGGTGGTGATAAAATCGACTGTCTAATTTATTTATTCCATATCGATAGAATGGCCCATTTGCTACCCTCTAAAGAGCATTTATTTTGGCGTAACGTCTGCTAATACACTTACTCATCGGATATATAAATTACAAACTATGTAATACATAAGTTCTCTTAGTTATAATTTTTTCTAGATCAGCTGAGGTAAAGATTTTCACGCAGAAAAAAATCAGAATTTGTATCGTCATGCCATTTGTAACTTAATTTGCATTCATTAATATATAAAGGTCTTAAGCCAGGACAATATCTCAGCTCAAATACAGTAAAAAAATTGAAAATGTGAGTTATTTTTGTCCTGTAAAATGTTCATTCATTGCGGATTTGCACTTACCTTATTCAAATTGCTGTTGTACCTAAAATGAAAAAAATATTTGTAATTAGTAAAAAATACGGAAAATAATCTATGGAAATTATAAATAAAGCTGCATTCCCGATTTTCCAAAAATAAGTAATTCTAGACACCAGGGTCGATCGAAACAAAGTTTTTTTGCCATAAGGTAATTTTAAAAGCTTTTACCTTTTTTGGGAGCTAAGATATAAACCCCAATGATATAACTCAAAAACGAAGAAATTAAATAATCAAAAACAGTTAAAAAATAAATTGGGAAAAACTTTATTTTTTCGGGAGTTATTTCATTTTCATTTTGAGGATTATTTCGTAATGAGATAACGTCCAAACGAAATTACCCCCAAAATATTTTTTTGGGCTTCATTTTTTAGCTTCATATTTATTTAATTTTCAAAAAAAATATGCGTTGCCCTCTGGGTTATGTCCAAAGACGGTTATGCAGAGTAAAGTCAATTTGGGGCTTATTTCATTTCCTTGGGCCTTGTTTTATTGTGAGCTATTTAATTTTTGCTTTGGCGGTGTTTTTATTGTGCGATAACATCCTTAATTTATAATTTGGGGTTTCTTTCGTCCATTTTGGGATATATTTCATTTTCCTTTTTGGGTGTTATTATTTCATTTTGTGGTATGAAATAAAAATATATTTTTTTTCTAATTTCAAGCAAATTTCTTCTAGTTTTACAGAAAATTAATAAAACCTAAAAAATATAATCAGAAAATATACCTTCGATTTATGTAAAATAAATTTTATTAATAGTTAATAGCGTCAGTAAGACGCTGCACAAATTTCATAATAGCGTTCCGGCAATAAGAATTATGTCAGACATTAATTAAAAATGAAAGCATCTGAGACCGGCTGGAATATAATTTTATTCAACAGCTCTTTCAGAATTATGGGGTTTCCATTCTACTCCAATCAAAAGGTCTTAATTTGTTAGACAGTATATTTTTATTTACAAAATAAATAAGAAAAAAAATAAAAACATATTTTTTAAGATTTATCAAATTTCTGTGAAACTAGAAGAAATTTGCTTGAAAATATATTTGTATCTCACACCACAAAAAAAAAACAAAACTTTACTAACAAAACACGATTTTTCTAGATTTTTTGGAGTCTTCCAAAACACACACACATGTAAGCACATAGGTATGATCACTATCACCGTGCAAAATATATTTGGAATCGATACATAATTGTACTTTTGGCAGTCGTTTCAAAATTTGGCAAGTCCAAGGTGTCCAACTTTGGAGGAACACACACTAGGGACCCAAGACCTTCCTAATCATATCCCACTTCTACTATATGCATGTGAAATTTCGTAATGATATCTCTTTCCTTTCAAAAATTATAGAATTATTTCCAAAAAAATCTATACCTTCAAAACACAAGATTACAATTAAATTACACTGCAGAACAAAATGAAACTTTTTCGGAAATAAAAAAATTCTTACAACGGAATCTGTAGAGGGGGTAAAAAAAGAATATACGTGTATCGACTTTTTGTAGGTGGGGCGGTGAATATAACCCCCCCTTTTTTTTTTTTTGCACATTCTTATGATGAATCGACATAGGAAACCTTGCTTCATTTAAGTCAATGAAGTGTTCAATATTACTTATCACACTACGAGGAAACGTTTTGTGAAACGTTTTAACCCTCTAGCTTCTCAATGTAGGAATCTTTTTGGTTCCTTTTCTGAAAAAGGGTAAAAGCACCGTTAAAATATGGATTTAACGGGGCAACATGTTCTACAAAAATATTTGCCATTAAATTCTTCTAAAGGGTGATTTTTTAAAACGCCATAGGAAAGTTTTTAAAAAAAAAAACACATAAAATTCAGAAAAATTCATTAAATCTTTATTTGAATCGATAGTACGGTCCATATAATTTAATGTTTGAAGATTATTTCATGCAAATGTTGACCTTGACTGCGCCTCAAATGGTCCATCCGCTTAGTTCCAATTTTTCCAATTTTTTTTCACGAATAAATGCTTCAATGTTGTCTTCCAATGCGTCAGTTGAAGCGGGCTTGTCTGTACAGACATGAGCTTTAACATAGCCCCACAAAAAATAGTCTAAAGGCGTTAAATCGCACGATCTAGGCGGCCAATTGACCGGTCCCGAACGTGAAATAAAATGTTCACCGAACTCGCCTATCAAGAAGTGCATTGTTGCGCGTGCTGTGTGGCATGTGGCACCGTCTTGTTGAAAGCACATGTCATGCAAGCCAAGCTCTTGCATTTTGGGCAAAAAAAGTTTGATATCATCTCACGGTAGCGCTCACCATTCACAGTTACGTTACGATTCGCATCATCTTTGAAGAAGTACGGTCCAATGATGCCACCAGCCCATAAACCGCACCGAACTGTGACTTTTTCTGGTTGCATTGGTAGCTCTTGCAATGCTTCCAGCTGATATTCACTCCAAAATCGACAATTCTGCCTATTTACGTACCCATTGAGCCAAAAATGAGTTTCGTCGATTAAACTGACCATAAAATGGAAGAAGCGCGCGATGCACTTTCTTAACAGAGCACGCATTTTGATAATAAAATTCAATAATTTGCAAGCGTTGTTCGTTTGTGAGACGATTCATGGTTAAATTATAGTCCAAACTGAAGATGTTTGACAGTGAAACAAAACACGAAACGTGCGTCAGCTGTTTAAACCAGTGTTGCCAAAAAGATAATAGCTAAAAAATCTCCCTTTATAAGTCTCGGAATACACCAAAATTCAAAACTCAACTTAAATGCCAGGAATAAATCAAAACTTTTAATTCATTTTGGGGTTAATTTCGAGCCTTTTCCGAATTGGTGCTAAACTCTCCCAAAAAGCTGAATTTTAGGGGGATGGTGTGAATGGAAACATGTTCAACGTCAAATTTTATCATAAGTTACTGAACAAAAGAAAGCTGTAGATATAATATATGTATATAATAAAAATATCAATGCCATTTTGAATATTTAAAAAACGAAATTATTTATTAAGTTTTTTAAACTCTTGGTACGCCTATATCACAAACAAACAATGTCCAGCATATGTCAGCTATAAGAAAATGAATACTTTTGTCTTTATAGCGTTGATGAGAATACAAAAAAAAAACAGATAAATTTCGTTGGTATACGAACACCTAGTTTTTAAAAATCTCTTAGTGTCGACGTATATTTGATAAGTAGGGTATCGAAGTAATGATCATCGTAATTCATGTCTCCAAAAACCTCGTCCATTTGGGAACTCCAGAGATTTATAAAATTCCCTCATGCCAATAATGTGAACACCTTCAGGCACACGAATAGATTGTTATCTTTTGTGTTGTTTCTGTATGTTTGTGTCGGTGTGTGTGGTGATTGACACTTTCATTTTTGAAACGCCATTGCCTCCATCAACGTCGTCACCAATTCCATCACCATCGCCACCAACACCGTCGTCATCAACATCATCATCGTGATTATCCACAACAACAATAAAGTCAACAAAAAACGGAATCGTCATTATGAACGTTTTACACAAACACCGATGATGGTGACTACCAAACCAAAAATAGATATCTTTGACACATTTTGTTCAACTAAACGTCCTTACAAATGTTTTATCTCTCAGTCTCTCTCGCACTCACATTCCCACCTTTTTCTCATAGTCGGTGTTTAAAATTGGGCACAGTGGCGTCAATAAAATATGATGTCACAAAAAATAAAATAACGAAAGAGGCCATTTTAGCCTATTTTGACATTGAAGAGCCGATATCTCGAAAGCTAGAATACATGAATCGGGTATTCGAAAGGCAATTATTTAGCCCTTGGTAAGGAGAATATTTTCCAAAAAAGAGTTGGTCCAAATTCCGTTTGAGATCGGATATATAGACTTTTCACATATCGGGTATATATATATCGAATGTCGATTGCCCGATATCTCGAAAACTAGAATACATGAATCGGGTATTCCAAAGGCAATTATTTAGCCCTTGGTAAGAAGAATATTTTCAAAAAAAGAGTTGGTCCAAATACCGTTTGAGATCGGAGATATATAGCTATTAAGATATCGGGTGTATATATATAGAATTTTGATTGTCCGATATCTCGAAAACTAGAATACATGAATCGGGTATTCAAAAGGCAATTATTTAGCCCTTGGTAAGGCGAATTGGCTAAAGTATTGCCTTTTTTAGTGACCATGTGAGTTTGGAAGTGATGGTTGGTAATGTCTTCTATTTTTTACGATTTTCTTTCGACTTTTTTCTGCAAAATCAACCAAAATTTCAATGAAAAATCTTCAGAATCAGAATTTGCAATCACATGCTACAAAAAATTAAAAAAACTTCATGAACTACTTTTCCTTAGATCTTTTATTGATTTATTTTCATCTAGTTTCTTATCGCTGACATATTCTGGACATTGTTTAATAATGGTCCAGAATTACCCTGAAGTAAGAGAGAAATTTAATAAATAATTGTTTGTTTAAATACCTAAATTGGTACAGCTACTTTATTTATAAATATTATAGCTACAGCTTTTTTTGTCTGACGACTTATAGTGAAATTTGATGTAAAATATTTTTTTTTCATTCACACTGCCCCCTTAAAATTCAGTTTTGTGGGTGAGTTTAGCACCAATTCGGAATAAGTACAAAATTAGCGCAAAAATGAATTTTAATTTTTGACTTATTTCAGGCATTTAAGTTAAGTTTTGAGTTTTAGTGTATTCAGAGACTTAAAAGTAGAATTTTATGGCAAATATTTTTTTTAGAATATTTTACTTAATTATTTTATATTATTAAACATGGGTTAAGTTTTAGTTGTTATTTTTACCTTTTATCACAAAAGTTTACAAAAGGACCCTTTTATTGAGGAGCTAGAGGGTTAATATGTTCAGCAAAAATGTTCCTCTTCGTAAGGATGACAATGTTTCCTATGCCGATATATCTTAAGAATGTGTACCAATTCGGAAAAGGTACAAAATTAGCTCTAAAATGAATTTTAAGTTTTTACTTATTTTAGGCATTTAAGTTAAGTTTTGAGTTTTAGTGTATTCTGAGACTTATAATAGAATTTTGTGGTATATATTTTTGTAGAATATTTTGATTCGTTTAGCCCCTGTTTTTAGGGCGCTTTTACCCTTTTTCACAAAAGGGACCTCGAAGACCCCTACAATGAGGAGATATAGGGTTAAAATATTCAACAAAAATGTTCCTCATGGTGTTTTAAATAATACTGCCGAACACATCCTGTACATAAAATGTAAGGATCACTCGGTTACCTATGCCGATTTAGCATAAGAATGTGCACCAAGTCGGAAAAAGTATGAAATTACCCAACAAATGAATTTAAAGTTTTGATTTATTCCAGGCATTTGAGCTAAGTTTTGAGTTTTAGTGTATTCAGAGACTTATAGTAGAATTTCATGGCAAATATTTTTGTGGAACATGTTCGCCCATTAAACCCCTGATCTAAGGGTGTTTTTACCCTTTTTCACAAAAGGGACCACGAAGACCCATACAATGACGAGATAGAGGGTTAAAATGTTCCACAAAAATGTTCCTCATGGTGTTTTAAATAATATTGGCGAACACATCATATACCTAAAATACAAGGATCACAAGGTTTCCTATGTTGATTCATCATAAGAATGTGTACCAATTCTGAAAAAAGTACAAAATTAACCTCAAAATCAAATTTTAAGTTTTGACTTATTTCAGGAACTTAAGTTAAGTTTTGAGTTTTAGTGTATTCAGAGACTTATAGTAGAATTTTACGGCAAATATTTTTGTAAAATATGTCGACCCGTTAGATCCCTGCTTTGAGGGTGTTTTTTACCCTTTTTCACTAAAGGGACCTCGAAGACCCCTACAATGAGGAGATAGAGGGTTAAAATGTTCTACAAAAATGTTCCTCATGGTGTTTTAAATAATATTGGCGAACACATCATATACCTAAAATACAAGGATCACAAGGTTTCCTATGTTGATTCATCATAAGAATGTGTACCAATTCTGAAAAAAGTACAAAATTAACCTCAAAATCAAATTTTAAGTTTTGACTTATTTCAGGAACTTAAGTTAAGTTTTGAGTTTTAGTGCATTCAGAGACTTGTAGTAGAATTTTACGGCAAATATTTTTGTAAAATATGTCGACCCGTTAAATCCGTGCTTAGAGGGTGTTTTTTACCCTTTTTCACAAAAGGGACCTCGAAGACCCATACAATGAGGAGATAGAGGGTTAAAATGTTCCACAAAAATGTTCCTTGTGGAGTTTTAAATAATATTGGCGAACACATCATATACCTAAAATGCAAGGATCACAAGGTTTCCTATGTTGATTCATCATAAGAATGTGTACCAATTCTGAAAAAAGTACAAAATTAACCTCAAAATCAAATTTTAAGTTTTGACTTATTTCAGGCACTTAAGTTAAGTTTTGAGTTTTAGTGTATTCAGAGACTTATAGTAGAAATTTATGGCAAATATTTTTGTAGAACATGTTGACCCGTTAAATCCCTGCTTTGAGGGTGTTTTTTACCCTTTTTCACAAAAGGGACCTCGAAGACCCATACAATGAGGAGATAGAGGGTTAAAATGTTCCACAAAAATGTTCCTCAAGGTGTTTTAAATAATATTGGCGAACACATCATATACCTAAAATACAAGGATCACAAGGTTTCCTATGTTGATTCATCATAAGAATGTGTACCAATTCTGAAAAAAGTACAAAATTAACCTCAAAATCAAATTGTAAGTTTTGACTTATTTCAGGCACTTAAGTTAAGTTTTGAGTTTTAGTGTATTCGGAGACATATAGTAGAAATTTATGGCAAATATTTTTGTAGAACATGTTGACCCGTTAAATCCCTGCTTTGAGGGTGTTTTTTACCCTTTTTCAAAAAAGGGACCTCGAAGACCCCTACAATGAGGATATAGAGGGTTAAAATGTTCAACAAAAATGTTCCTCATGGTGTTTTAAATAATACTGCCGAACACATCCTGTACATAAAATGTAAGGATCACAAGGTTTCCTATGACGATTTATCATAAGAATGTGCACCAATTCGGAAAAAGTACAAAATTAACCCGCAAATGATTTTTTGAATTATGCAAAAGGGGGATATATTGACCCCACCCCCTCTAAAATGATCACCATATGTAAACGTTAAACACGCCGATACACGTGTATTCTTTTTTCTTTTTTATTTTTTTTTATGGTGTCCCAATTTTTCCACTGAAAGCCACTGTGTGGTTGCCACTTCCCCAGTGTCGGGGAGAGCCGTAATATCTCTCTTTGGATGATGTAACAATACAAGTGTGAATGTATGTTGATATTTAGGTGGGTGTGTGTACCGGAGTTAAATAACTTTTGTATATTTTCGCACCCCCCCAGCCCCCATAAATATTGATTTTAGGTTAACAGGAAATTAAAGTTACGGAAATCAAACATTGAGTTGAGCCAGAAGAACTGTGGCAGCTCCTAAGCTACGAAGGATGGCCACTGACAAGTAAAGCACATAGAGAGGGACACATTGGTACCCGGGTAGAACATTTCTCTCTGTGTAGCTGTAGCTAGTTGTTGTTGTTATTGTTTTGTAATGAAATTGAAGCATTTTCCAGGGATTAAATTTTGTGATAAAATATTTGCAACAAATCCAACAACAAGACCTCTAACGTGCCGACTATTATTCCTTTTCATGATCCATAACATAAAAGTTGTAAATCCACTTTGTGGACTTAAAGGACTAGGAGCAGGTTGGCAGCCAGCCTGCCTGCATGGCTGGATGAGTGTGTGTGTGGAACAACTTTTTGCTATTGTCTCGTTCTACATAGTTTGAAGTTTGAATAATTCAGTTTGAGTTTTAAATTTTTCATTTAATTATTCATGTTTTTAACATTGTCAGTGTGTCTGGTGCAAGAGCAGCTCCAGAGCAACATTGTCACACACACAGTTCTGCGAACACATGCTCCGCCGACCATACATTCTTCCCCGATGCCAGCTGCTCGTAATCCCCTGGGTACTAATCCCACATCAACATCATCATATGATGTGATACGATGATATGCTGATGCCTGAATAGGCTTAATTACTAAAAACTATAAAATTTGTTATATAAATACACAGTTTAAGTATTCATCATCATTTCTGTTCATACCAAAAAAAATATGCATTTATGATAAGTTAATCCTAAAAGTAGGCTTTAAATAAGCTTTATATGTGGCATGTCTAATAGTAGACAGCTGATTCTTTTTTTGTTCATATTTACCACCCCCCTCCCAGTTCTTTGTTTTAATATCACACCGGAAATTGCCAACATAAAAGCCCGCAAAAGTTTAAAAGAGCTGACATTTGGAATTACTTTTGCAGGAAATTCAACGGGTAAAGTTTATATCCTCGTTGTGAAGTTGACACATATAAAATGTGATGTGATATCTCTGGCCGTAAGAAGAAGAAGAAGTGTGGTCGAAGATGTGTTGATGTGAAGCTCCGGGAGGAATAAACGCATGGATGACTTTGATGGCAAGAATTATGAAGAGCAGTCTAAAAGTTAGACCGAAAGCTCAAAAGAGAACATTTCCTATTATAAAACCCTTTATAAGGTTTTTATTACAGAATCAAATGTGGATGATTAAAAAGATCAGAACAAATATAATACCGTGAGACAAAATGAAAAATGATGGGTAAAATGCATATATACTCCTGAAACCTTAAGCGGAATATAGAGATACGTAAAAATGCGTTAGAAATATAAAATGTGATTATGTATAATAGACCGGATCGAAAAAACTTTGAGTAACTTTTGTACTGTCTTGAAATATCGACCTGAGTATATAGATATATATCTAGTATATATATTCTAGATCGTCCTAAAATTCTAAGATGTTCTAGCCATGTCCGTCCGTCCGTCTGTTGAAAGCACGCTAGCATCTAAGCGAAGGGAGCTAGGATGTCTAAATTCTCCATAAATGCGTCTTATAGTCGTAGATCGGTTGGGATTGAAACTGGGCGAAATCGGCCCAAAGGGAAAAAATTTTCCCTCACAAGGACTAGAAATACCCATAATAACCCCTAATTTTTTAGAGTATTTAAGCATATTTTTTCAATATGTCTGCTTGTACTTACTTGCTATTGGGTATGTGCATTCCTCCTAAACTGCACCATAATGTGATTTTTATTCGTAGGTGGGGCAAAAAGGGATAAAAATGGTACCTTTTAAACGGCAACATCTAGAAACGCGAAATTTGATGTCTACATTCCTGAGTAGATACATAATGTAAAAGTATTTTTCCAAATTCGTACTTTTAAGGGACAAAATGGGAATAGAGGGATAAAAATGGTACAAACGGCTGCACGTAGAATAATGAAATTCTGAGTATACATTCCTCTGATTGCGTAGACACGTAAAATAAATGGATTTTTCGAAATTCGTACTTTTTGGGGTTAAAATGAAAAAAAAAGGGATAAAAATAGTACCAACCAAATGACCGCAGGTTTTTTACAAATTCGTACTTCCAAGGGATGCAATGGGTACAGAGGGATAAAAATAGTACCAACAAAAATTAATACCAACGACTACAGCTAGAATGATAAAATTCGGTGTGTACATCCCTCTAATTGCGTAGACACGTAAAATAAAGAGATTTTAGAAAGTCGTCCTCTTAAGGGGGTAAACTAGGAAAAAGGGGATAAAAATGGTCCAAACCAAACGGCTGCACGTAGAATAATTAAATTCAGTGTATACATTCCTCTGATTGCGTAGACACGTAAAATAAATGGATTTTTCGAAATTCGTACTTTTTGGGGTTAAAATCGAAAAAAGGGATAAAAATAGTACCAACCAAATGACCACAGCTAGAGTCATGAAATTCGAAATATACACTCCTCTGCGTAGACACAAAAAATAAAAGGTTTTTTACATATTCGTACTTCCAAGGGATGCAATGGGTACAGAGGGATAAAAATAGTACCAACTAAACGACTACAGCTAGAATGATAACATTCGGTGTGTACATCCCTCTAATGGTGTAGACACGTAAAATAAAGAGATTTTAGAAAGTCCTCATCTTAAAGGGGTAAACAAGGAAAAAAGGGGATAAAAATAGTACCAACCAAATCGCCGCAGCTAGAATCATAGAATTCGGTGTATACATTCCTCTGACTGCATAGACATGCAAAATAAAAAAAATTTTCCAAATTCGTATCTTTTACTTTTACGGCAAAATTTTATGAATCATGAAGTTAGATTATTTTGCTACTATGTACGTGAGTTAATGGATTTTACAAAATTGTACTTTTGGAATTAAAATAGAATGGAAAATGCACCCAACTGTAGCACCCACTATCTACCAATATTTATGGTATTTAAGCTTTTTTGAAAATATAAATATAAGAATATTTATTTTTTGAATTGACTTGAAGTAAGGGGTGATTTTTTAGCTATTATCTTTTTGGCAACACTGGTTTAAACAGCAGACGCACGTTTCGTGTTTTGTTTCACTGGCAAACATCTTCAGTTTGGGCTATAATTTAACCCTGAATCGCCTTACAAACGAACAACGCTTGCAAAATATTGAGTTTTATTATCAAAATGCGTGCTCTGTTAAGAAAGTTCATCGTGCGCTTCTCCCATTTTATGGTACGTTTAATCGACCCACTGAAGCGGCTATTCGGGCTATTGTGACTAAATTTCGCACCAAATTTACATTGTTGGACATTAAACCATCAACACGCTTACGTAGAGTGCGAACTGAAGAAAATATCACAGCTGTATCGGCCAGTGTTAATGATGACCATCAATTTTCGATTCGTCGCCGTTCGCAGCAATTGGGCCTTTGTTACTCAAAAACGTGGAAATGCCTAAATTGGACTAAGCGGATGGACCATTTGAGGCGCAGTCATGGTCAACATTTGCATGAAACTATCTTCAAACATTAAATTATATGGAACGTTCTATCGATCCAAATAAAGATTTCATGTATTTTTCTGAATTTGATGTGTTTTTTTTTTTTTTTTTGAAAAACCTTCCTATAGCTTTTAAAAAATCACCCTTTTATAAAAATATTATTTTTTGAATTGACTTGAAGTATTATTTCCATATATATAGTGTTTGAACTAATACAAATATTACATTAATTTATGAAATTATTTTTTAATATTTGTATTTGTTTTGGTTAAAAAATATATTTTGCTGTAATGTTACTGCACTTCTACGATAATCGGCAGCCTCTGTGGAATGCAATCCATTGTGGAGGGTATATAAAGTTCAGCCCGGCCAATTTTTACTTGTTTTCTGCTTTTATGGATTTTTCATAGCATTTTTTAAATTTTGATTTTGTCAAGATCGAGTTGTTGTATATATAAATTCATAACTTTTTTCTATTTTAGTGGATTTTTTGTACAACTTTTTCAATTTTGAACTATTTATACTCATAATTTAAGAAGGGTGTGAAGATAAATTCGTAAGATAAATTCGTCCCACACCCAAGACACAAACCAATTTAGCTTGTGGAACGTATTTAAAAAAATATATTTTTTCATAAAAACAATTAAAATAATAAAAATAAAAGGAATTATGTAATTATTTTTTAACAATATTTTCCGTTCCAATTATTTGAATGCATCGAATCAGTCAAGAGTACAAAAACTATACAAAATAGGCCATTTTAGACCATGTATTGATCTGACATTGAAGAGCCGATATCTCGAAAACTAGAATACATGAATCGGGTATTCCAAAGGCAATTATTTAGCCCTTTGTAAGTAGAATAATTTCCAAAAAAGAGTTGGTCCAAATACCGTTTGAGATCGGAGATATATAGCTTTTAAGATATCGGGTGTATATATATATATAGAATATTGATTGCCTCGAAAACTAGAATACATGAATCGGGTATTCCAAAGGCAATTATTTAGCCATAGACAAGTAGAATATTTTCCAAAAAGTGTTGGTTCCGTTTGAGATCGGAGATATATAGGTTTTTCAGATATCGGGTATATATATATATATAGAATATTGATTGTCCTATATCTCGCAAACTAGAATACATGAATCGGGTATTCCAAAGGCAATTATTTAGCCCTTTGTAAGTAGAATAATTTCCAAAAAAGAGTTGGTCCAAATTCCGTTTGAGATCGGAGATATATAGCTTTTAAGATATCGGGTATATATATAGAATATTGATTGCCTCGAAAACTAGAATACTTGAATCGGGTATTCCAAAGGCAATTATTTAGCCATAGACAAGTAGAATATTTTCCAAAAAGTGTTGGTTCCGTTTGAGATCGGAGATATATAGGTTTTTCAGATATCGTTTATATATATATAGAATATTGATTGTCCTATATCTCGCAAACTAGAATACATGAATCGGGCAATTATTTAGCCCTTGGTAAGTAGAATAATTTCCAAAAAAGAGTTGGTCCAAATTCCGTTTGATATCTGAAATATATAAATTTTATGATATCGTATATAGTATATATATCAAAAAATATCTCCGATCTCAAACGGAATTTGGATCAACTCTTTTTTGGAAATTATTCTGGAAAATATTCTACTTGTCTATGGCTAAATAATTGCCTTTGGAATACCCGATTCCTGTATTCTAGTTTTCGAGATATCGGCTCTTCAATGTCAGATCATTGTTAAAAAATAATTACATAATTCCTTTTATTTTTATTATTTTAAGTGTTTTTGTGAAAAAATATATTTGTTAAATACGTTCCACAAGCTAAATTGGTTTGTGTCTTGGGTGTGGAACGAATTTAACTTACGAATTTAAATTCACACCCTTTAATTTAAGTTGATTTCTTTATTTCAACGTGTTATTCAAAGTCATCCGGCAAATTGAAGAAAATACAGTTTATAAAGAGTGATTTTTTTGAGGTTAGGATTTTCATGCATTAGTATTTGACAGATCACGTGGGATTTCAGACATGGTGTCAAAGAGAAAGATGCACAGTATGCTTTGACATTTCATCATGAATAGACTTACTAACGAGCAACGCTTGCAAATCATTGAATTTTATTACCAAAATCAGTGTTCGGTTCGAAATGTGTTTCGCGCTTTACGTCCGATTTATGGTCTACATAATCGACCAAGTGAGCAAACAATTAATGCGATTGTGACCAAGTTTCGCACTCAGTTTACTTTATTGGACATTAAACCAACCACACGAATGCGTACAGTGCGTACAGAAGAGAATATTGCGTCTGTTTCTGAGAGTGTTGCTGAAGACCGTGAAATGTCGATTCGTCGCCGTTCGCAGCAATTGGGTTTGTGTTATTCGACCACATGGAAGATTTTACGCAAAGATCTTGGTGTAAAACCGTATAAAATACAGCTCGTGCAAGAACTGAAGCCAAACGATCTGCCACAACGTCGAATTTTCAGTGAATGGGCCCTAGAAAAGTTGGCAGAAAATCCGCTTTTTTGTCGACAAATTTTGTTCAGCGATGAGGCTCATTTCTGGTTGAATGGCTACGTAAATAAACAAAATTGCCGCATTTGGAGTGAAGAGCAACCAGAAGCCGTTCAAGAACTGCCCATGCATCCCGAAAAATGCACTGTTTGGTGTGGTTTGTACGCTGGTGGAATCATTGGACCGTATTTTTTCAAAGATGCTGTTGGACGCAACGTTACGGTGAATGGCGATCGCTATCGTTCGATGCTAACAAACTTTTTGTTGCCAAAAATGGAAGAACTGAACTTGGTTGACATGTGGTTTCAACAAGATGGCGCTACATGCCACACAGCTCGCGATTCTATGGCCATTTTGAGGGAAAACTTCGGAGAACAATTCATCTCAAGAAATGGACCGGTAAGTTGGCCACCAAGATCATGCGATTTGACGCCTTTAGACTATTTTTTGTGGGGCTACGTCAAGTCTAAAGTCTACAGAAATAAGCCAGCAACTATTCCAGCTTTGGAAGACAACATTTCCGAAGAAATTCGGGCTATTCCGGCCGAAATGCTCGAAAAAGTTGCCCAAAATTGGACTTTCCGAATGGACCACCTAAGACGCAGCCGCGGTCAACATTTAAATGAAATTATCTTCAAAAAGTAAATGTCATGGACCAATCTAACGTTTCAAATAAAGAACCGATGAGATTTTGCAAATTTTATGCGTTTTTTTTTAAAAAAAAAGTTATCAAGCTCTTAAAAAATCACCCTTTACTAATGGTATCTTCGTCAAAATTTAGAATATTATTAAAATGTACTTCAATATCGCTTCAGAAAATTTTACGACAAAATTTTGGAAAACTAGTGTATTTGAAGAGTTTCATAGACTGTCAATTATACTTGACAATTAGTCTGTGTCCACTTTTACAGTTTTTATTTTCTAAAACATAATATTTTCGATGAATGTGAAAGCTGAGTTGTACTAAAAATATAACGCGCCCAAAAGATTAATTTGATTTCTGCGATCTCAATAAAGCAAAAAGGCACTGACTTTATTCGGTACACCCTACATTAAATGCACCACTTGTCTGTTTAACGGACTGCAACTTTCCCACTTTTTATTTTTTCTGATGGCAATTATCAACACAACTTTGAGTTGAGTCATCCCACTTAAATTGAAATTAAAATTCCACTAAACATTTGCACTCAATCTGAGTTGTGTATACGTGTGTGTTTTTGCAGTTTTATGAACATTTCATTTGCACTTAACTGGCTGACGAACGCACATGTCCCCAGTGTGCGTCTCCAATCCCCGTGACTGGTTGTATTTCATTATTTCCAGAGCGTTTTTTTTTTCTCATTTCATATTATCCTCATTTTGTTGGCATAACAATTTTTTTCAAGCATGTTTGCAAATGTTTATTAAATAAACACAACAATTCCAATTAAATGTATCTTTGCACATACCACACACACACACTCGCAAAAAGCAAGGATTGTGTGTGCGTGCATATTTGAATAAAATTGATATCAAATTATGAAAAATTGTTGATACATTTACTGACAACGGAGAAAGAAAAAAAACAAGAATATTTAACCTGGTGTTAACATAACGACCTACTAAATGCCAGCATTCCCCCCGAATTATAGGAATATTTTAAGTTAAATTTAATTTCGAAAAAATAAGGTAGCATACTTTTGGGGTTTTGGTTTGATTTTCAGCTGGAATTCTTGGAATTCCTTTCCTTTGCAATTGTGAAGTACTTCGCAATGGCAACTACTTTAGCGGGGTGCTAAATGCCAGCAATTCCCCCAGAATTATAATAATATTTTTAAGTTAAATTTAATTTCGAAAAAATAAGGCAGCATACTTTTGGGGCTTTGGTTTGATTTGCAGCTGGAATTCTTGGAATTCGTTCCCTTTGCAATTTGATGAAGTCCTTCACAGTGGCAATTCATTGGAAACTACTTTTGCGGGGCGTCAGCAATCCCATTTCCAAGCTGTAGAGTAGGCAACATGTTGTTGTTGTTGGTTGGGAACGCCCTCAAGTTATGCAATTAATTTTTTGCATTTTTTTCTCTCGTTTATTTTGCAAAATAAAAGTGCTTCAGGCACACTGGTCGTCGGTCGGCGGTGGTCGTTCGTTGTTGTGGTTACGTTTAAATAAATATTTTTTTCTAATTTAACTTGTAGTTTTGTCGAGTTTTATTTTCAATTACGAGTGTTCCGTTCTAGCTGTTGCTGTTGTTTTCATTCTCTGCCAGTTTCTTGTCAATTAAAATATTTCCTGGCTCCAGTGATGACGTCCGTACAAGTAGTTGGCCAAAGTTGTTCATATGGCGGTGAGTGCACGACTGAGTTTTATAAGTATTATTGCGGAGGGTGTCATGCGAGGATGTAGCCTAAGTAATTGTTGTTGTTGTGCTGCTTCTCCTCGTTTTTACATTTAACGATGGAGAGGGCGAAGGACTGCGACTATAATTGAAATTAAGTGAATAATGAGGAATATGATTTATTACTTGATAATTACATTTAAAATATCCAATCATAGTGTGTGCGGTGAGAAATTTCAACTGCCACAGCACTTAAACATCTGTTGTCGTAATTATGCTTAAATTCGAATTATCATAATTATTTAAGGACTCACAACAATTCCGAAGGAGAGCTATTTTTGGGTCAAATTTATCGTTTACCGAAAATTTAATGTTTTAGGAAAATAATAAAATCAAAACATTCACAAACGAAAACAATCAGAAATTCCTATCTCAAAATGATGCAGTTCTCATATTGAACAAAATTTGTTTACATTACAAAAAAATAAGCACAGTGGTTCAGCATCAATTTCCAGCAACCAAAATTCTATAACTTCAGATCTAAAATACGAATTACGAGACTACTCAGTCAGAGCAATGTCCCCTAAGAGTACAAATTTCAAAAAAAAAAATTATCTTATGTTTAGTCGGAGGAGAGCTCACACCGTTTTTTATGCTTTTAGCTAAAGCCATTTGGTCGGTACTAATTTTATCCCGTTTTCTCGTTTTTTATTATCATTTTCCCCCTAAAAGTACAATTTTCTAAAAAAAAAATAATTTTGTCTGCTACACGGTCAGAGGAATGTACACTTCGCTTCTAACTACAGCCATTTATTTGGTCGGTACCAATTTTATCCCGATTTCCTAATTTCCACCCTAGATATACGAATATGAAAAATATTTTATTTTCCGAGACTAAACAGTCAGAGGAATGAATACAGCGAATTTCATTATCATACCCACCCACCCGTTTGTTTGGTACCATTTTTATCCCCTTTCGGCCCGTTTTCACCTAAAATTACAAATTTCTAAAAAAAACTAATGTTGAGCTTCTAAATAGTTAGAGAAATGCAAGCATTGAATTTCATGATTCTAGTTGCAGCCATTTGGTCGGTATTAATTTTATCCCGTTTTCCCAATTTCCACCCTAATCGTACGAATTTCGAAAATCGCTTTGTTTTTCGCACCTATGCAGTCAAAGTGGTGAAAACAGCGAATTTCATTATTCTGGTTGAAGCCGTAAGGCTGGTACCATTTTTATCCCTTTTCACCCTTTTTCCCCTAAAAGTAAAAATTTCCAAAAAATCTTTCAAATATAGCGTCTGCATGGCCAGGGCAATGCATACATCGAATTTCTTGATTCTAGTTGCAGCCATTTGGTCGGTACTAATTTTATCCCGTTTTTTTCCAATTTCCACCCTAAAGTACGAATTTCGAAAATCACTTTGTTTTTCGCATCTATGCAGTCAAAGTGATGTAAAAAGCGTATTTCATTAATCTGGTTGAAGCCGTAAGGCTGGTACCATTTTTATCCCTTTTCACCCGTTTTCCCCTAAAAGTAAAAAAATTCCAAAAATCTTTCAAATATAGCGTCTAAATAGTCAGAGAAATGCAAACACGGAATTTCACGATTCTAGTTGCTCCCTTTTGGTCGGCACTAATTTTGTCCCGTTTTCCCAATGTCCATCCTAAAAGTACGAATTTCGAAAATCACTTTGTTTTCTAGATGAGGTCTTTAGGCTTTCCTCTAAAACTAAAAATTTCTAAAAAATTTCCAAATTTAGCGTCTACATAGTCAGGGGAATGCATACACCGAATCTTATGGTTCTAACTACAGCCATTTGGTCGGTACTAATTTTATCTCGTTTTCCACATTTCCACCCTAAAAATACGAATGTTGAGAGATCTCAAATTTTTCGCATTTACGAACTCAGAGCGATGTATTCGCCGAATTCCATAATACTCTAAGTTTAGCTGGTACCATTTTTATCCCTTTTCGTTCCATTTTCCCTTAAGAGTGCAAATTTCTAAAAAATTCCCTAATCTTGAGCATCTACACAGACTGGGGAATGCTCCCACCGAATTTCATGATGTTAGCTACAGCCATTTTACTAATTTTATCCCGTTTTCCAAATTTCCAAAAAACATTCGACAATTTTGGGCGTATACATAGATATATGCTCCCACCGATTTTAATGATGTTTTATCCCTTTTTTATCCACTTTGACCCTAAAAGTACGAATTTCGAAAAAATGCTTAATTTTCGCGGGTATGCAGTAAGAGCGTTAAAAGCACCGAATTTCATGATTCTACCTGCAACGGTTTAGGTGGTACCATTTTTATCCCTGTTCGCCCGTTTCGTCCTAAAATGAAAGAATCTACAAAGATAACTTTTGGTGAACTTCTAAGTAGTCAGATGAATGTACACACCAAATTTTATGATTCTAGCTGCTGCCATTTGTTCGGTACCAAATTTATCCCGTTTTCTCCATTTTCCAGCCTACAATATGAATTTCAAGAGATCTCTAATTGTTCGCGTCTACGCAGTCAGAGCGATGTATTCAACAAATTTCATAATTCTCGAAACTTAGCTGGTACCATTTTCATCCCCTTCAAAATTTCTAAAAATGTTGAGCGTCAACGATTTTGCAATTCCAGTTGCAGCCATTATGACGGTACTAAATTTATCTCTTTTTGTCCACTTTGACCATAAAAGTACGAATTTCGAAAGATCCCTCATAATTCTCGAAGTCTAGCTGGTACCATTTTATCCCCTTCTCCCTAAAAGTGACAATTTCTAAAAATGTTGAGTGTCAACGATTTTGCAATTCCAGTTGCAGCCATTATGACGGTACTAAATTTATCCCTTTTTGTCCACTTTGATCATAAAAGTACGAATTTCGAAAGATCCCTCTATTGCGTGCTTAGACACTCAACGCGATGTGTACATCGACTTTTAAGAGTCTCGAAGTTTTTATGGCACCATTTTTATCCCCCTTTGCCTAGTTTTTCCCTAAAAGTACAAATTCCAAAAAAAAATCCGTAATGATGAGTGTCTACACTGCCAGAGACCCCAAATTTTATGATTTTACAACCATTTGGTGGGTACTAATTTTATCCCGCTTTACTAATTTTCACCCTAAAAGTACGAATTTCGAAAAATCTAATTTCCTCGTTTACATAGTCAGAGCGATGTAGAACCCGTATCTCATGATTCTAGCTGCATCAGTTTGGTTGGTACCATTTTTATCCCCTTTTGCCTTATATCCCCTTAAAACAATTTCGAAAAAAATCCCTACATACTCATCCCGAAATTCGAAAGATCTCTTATTTTCCCATCTACGCTATTAGATTCTCGAAGTTTAATTGGTACCATTTTTATCCCCTCATGTTCCCATAAAAGTACAAATTTCGAAAAATTCATTGATCAGAGGATGTAATGTAAATTTCATGATTTCACCTTCGGGGAAGGGACAAAAATTGTGCTGAACAAACTACAAAAGCTAGAATCATGAAATTCCTTGTCTACTTCCCACTAGTTGCGTAGACACATAAAAATAAAAGGATTTTTCGAATTTCGTACTTTTAGGGGTAAACGGGGCTAAAAGTACGAAATTCAAAAATCCTTTTATTTTTATGTGTCTATGCAACTAGAGCTATGTAGACCTGGGATTTCATGATTCTAGTTTTTGTAGTTTGTTCAGTACAAATTTTGTCCCTTTTCATCTCCTATGAATCACCTTAAGGTGCGCGTTCAACAATATTAAATAGTTGACTTTATAACTCTGAATATGAAGGGTTTTTTTATTGCGCTCCAATTCCTATCGCTCCTGCTCCATATTGAATTCCATTTAATCAAACAAACACTTTTGGCTTTTTCCCCACAACTCAACAATGTTGTTGAAATATGCACGATATGCTATTGATTACACTAGTCAACAAAATGAAAAAAATTTCATGTACTCCGGATGCGATAATTTTTTCTGTGTAGATAACCTTGACATGAGCTCGAAAAACGCAATAATTTTTTTTTTTTGTTTGGTTTTTTTTTATTTTTTTTTTTAAATTTTAAAAATTTTTTTTTGGTTAATTTGTTTCGTCCGGCATAACTCGGGAACCACTAGCCCGATTTAATTCAATTAAATTTTATAAAATTTAAAATTACAATTCCCTTAATCTGTTCATATATTGTTTTCCTATACAAGCAACAGTTTCCAAGTTAAAAATGAATATATAAAGGAAAAAACTTATTTTTTGCCTAAAGATTTAAAATTTTTTTTTTTTTTTAAAATCCATAAAAAAATCCAAAATGAAAAAAAATGTCAAATCTTATTACTTTTACGTAAAGTCACATAACCTATGAGCAAAATGAGACAAAGATCATGAAAATCGATGCACGCGTTTCGCTTTTATTCGCAATTGAGTAAAGGTATGAATTTCAAAAATTTGCTCGACATATGCACAACTTTGTCTATTGTCTATGTTGTGGGTCTGTTTCTCTTATCAGGAACCAGATATAGTCCCCCATCATAGCTTCGTTCCAAAATCCTTGGTATCGGTGCTCAATTTCTTTCATTTGCTGATGAAAACGCTCACCATGCTCGTCACTCACATCGCCCAGGTTGTCCGGAAAGAAGTCCAAGTGCGAGTGTAGAAAATGTATCTTAAGCGACATATTTGCTCTAATTTTTTTATAATTTTGGAGTAGTTGTTCGACGATCTCTCTGTAATTTGAGCTTTTGTTGTTTCCAAGAAATCCGGAAACAATTTGCCGAAATGAGTTCCAAGCTGCAGCTTCATTTGGTGATAAAATGTGCTCAAACTGTTGGTCTTGCAACAACTTTTTAATTTGCGGACCGTTGAAAACGCCTTCCTTAATCTTTGCCGATGAAAGATGAGGAAAAATGGTTTTTAAATAGGCGAACGCTTCGCCATCTTTGTTGATAGCTTTCACGAAGTTTTTTATGAGTCCGAGCTTTATGTGAAGAGGTGGGAGAAAAACATTTTCCTTTTTTATGAGTGGTGTATATTTCACGTTGTCGCTGCCGGGGATGAAGTTAACTCTTTCTGTCCAACTCCTCCTGGTGTAATGACGATCGCGGCTGTCCCAAAGGCAGAGAAAACAACAGTACTTTGTGAATCCACCTTGTAATCCACAAAGGATACCGATAACCTTAAGGTCGGCACAAACTTTCCAATCGTGCCTCTCATAGTTAAGGCACTTTAGTAGATTGTCCATGACTTCGTATGTTTCCTTGGTGTCAACGGCATGAGCAATTGGAATCCTGGATCGTAAGAGTACCCGAGTTCACCAAATAATCCGGGAATGTCCTTACAAAAACAGATGTTGTCTTTTTTTGTGTAGTACCTTGCGTATGGTTCATGACGCTTCCTGTAGATTGTTGTCACCACACCAGGAGCCAAGAAACCGAACTGTTGCATGCGCGATGCATGCAACTCTGCATCTTCCTTGGAGAGTTTCAATTCTCTAACCCAATCGTTCAGTTCTGCTTGGGAACATAAGCGTTGACCTCCATGCAATGTATATGTTGACTCGCATTCTGATGTGGTTTCTACTGTCTCCGGATCTGATGTTGGATGTATCGCCTCATTATTAGATGCCCATCTTGAAACGGACGGTTGCGGGTCCACTGGTTCTTCGCAAAATGGCACTGGAAAATTCACTGTTGAAACAGCAGCGTAAGTCCATCGTATATTTTTTCCCACGCCTGTTTTTTTGCTAAGACAGAAGTAGCAATCTGTTACATGGCAAAGCGGAGCTCTCCAAAGCATTGGCATGATGATTCTCGGCTGTCGTCTGAAAGAATTTCAATAATAAGTTATATATGTTCTTGAATTTCGTAATCTACACTTACCTTGAGTCAGCTAGCTGTACGTAGCACCTTGGACATAGAGCACTTGGTGTCCACCGCTCATCTATGTTTGAGACCTTTAAATTGAAGCTCTCTTCAAATGAATCTCTCAATTTAGGTGAAAAACAACGCTTGTTTTTTTCAGAAACGTATTCTCCGCACATGTAACAAAAATTACTTGGATTGGTATTGCATTCAAATCCTCGCGAACGTTTGCTCATTTTAACTATCGCGTTCGTCGACACTTGTTGAATGAGTAAAATCGATCAATGAAGACCTATTTATACTGTGTATTGTTTAGTATTTTACTGACAGGTACTTATAAATGGGTGTATATTTTTTACGGTGGCTACATACCTGTTTCACCATGTGTGAGTCTTAAATTTTCCGAATAATGACCACCCTTAAATGTGGGTTGCATTTCTGTAAAAAAATCATACAGGTAGCCAACGGAAAACCCAAATAATTAAAAAAGTCCCCTTTCCTTTTTTCCTTTTAATTGTTCACGCACATTTATTAGCGTTTATTACTTTGCTTACGCAATCATAAAAATTAAATAACCCTTTGTTTATTCCGTTTTGTTAATTCTGAGAATCAAAAAAAAAGAAAAAACCTTACCATAGACAAAGTTGTGCATATGTCGAGCAAATTTTTGAAATTCATACCTTTACTCAATTGCGAATAAAAGCGAAACGCGTGCATCGATTTTCATGACCTTTGCCTCATTTTGCTCATAGGTTATGTGACTTTACGTAAAAGTAATAAGATTTGACATTTTTTTTCATTTTGGATTTTTTATGGATTTTTAAAAAAAAAAATTTTAATTTTTAGGCAAAAAATAAGTTTTTTTCCTTTATATATTCATTTTTAACTTGGAAACTGTTGCTTGTATAGGAAAACAATATATGAACAGATTAAGGGAATTGTAATTTTAAATTTTTTAAAATTTAATTCAATTAAATCGGGCTAGTGATTCCCGAGTTATGCCGGACGAAACAAATTAAACAAAAAAAAAATTTAAAATTAAAAAAAAAGATAATAAAACAAAAACCAAACGAAAAAAAAATTTTTATTGCGTTTTTCGAGCTCATGTCAAGGTTATCTACACAGAAAAAATTATCGCATCCCGAGTACATTTTGACTGTTGACTAGTGTTATACTCTAATTCAATTAAATTTTAAAATATAATTTCACTAAAAGCGAAAAATATTAAAAGCACAGCGCAACCACGAAATAAAAACTGAACAACCAAAACTGAAAAACCAAACAAACTACATTTCAATTAGAGCTTAATTAAAAATTAAAATGTGTTAAGGGGGGTGGGGTTGAGCAACAAAATAAAAACTAAAATAGTTGCACTTCACCCCCGTCATCCGTTGGTAAATTTCACACAATATTACAAAACGAATGCCATGCTAAAATTGAATGTGAATTTATAAATGTGGAATTTTAACAGGAAGCTTGTTGCGTAAACTAAAATATGAGAATTCTAATGTTGCACTCCTCCAACCCACCCTCCAACCACGTACAATAGTTTGCAATGAATTTATTAAAATCGTAGGTCTTCCTGTTTTAATTTGAAACAAGTTTCACTGGAATTTGCCACAGAGTGAATGCAGCGAATGAATGATGTTTATTTTATGAAAACTCAGGCGGCAGAACAGTGCTTCCATGGGAGCACAGTAAGCTCAAAATGCCCGAGACTTTAGAAATTACGCAAAAATAATAAATAAAACAAGTAAGAAGGCGTTAAGTTCGGCCGGGCCGAATCTTATATACCCTCCACCCCGGAGTGTATTCCACAGTATTACCAGCAGACTAAAGGATGTCGACTTCACATAGAAGCACAGTACCATATTACGAAAATTGTGATATTTTTATGCACATTACTATATTTGTTTACTATTTCAAACTATAATGTATACTTATGCGCACTATTTGAAATCGACTACTATATATAAATAAAATGCTGAAATTGTGAAAGTGAACATGACTAAATATTAGGCGATTGTCAGTCGCCATTAGAAAGAAGCATTTTCAGATACAGACAAAGTGAAAAGAAAAGTATAAATTTTAAAGATATCCCCATTCACCCCATTCTCCGCCCAAATGTACAAATTTCGAAAAAACCCTTTTTCGAGTCTTCATAGTCAGAATGTATACACCGAATTTCATGATTTCAACTTCAGCGGTTTGGTAGGTCCCATTTTTATCCCTCTTTTTAATTATATCCCTTAAAAGTACAAATTTCGAAAAATCCCTCTATTTTACGTGTCTATGCAATTAGATGAATTTGATGCGGTCATTTTGTTGGTACCATTTTTATCCCCTTTTTCCAATTTTGCCCCCTCAAGAGTACGACTATCTAAAATCTCTTTATTTTACGTATCTACACAATTAGAGGGATGTACACACTGAATTTCATCATTTTCGTCATAGCTGTATTCGTTTAGTTGGTACTATTTTTATCCCCTGTAGCCATTGTATCCCTTGAAAGTACGAATTTGGAAAAAACGTTTTATTTTTCGTATCTACGCAGTCAGAGGAATGTATACTCCGAATTTCATGATTCTAGCTGCTGTCATTTGGTAGGTACTATTTTTATCCCCTTTTTCCATTTGAACCCCAAAAAGTACGAATTTTGGAAAGTTCTTTTATTTTACGTGTCTACGCAATCAAAGGAATGTATATATGGAATTTCACTATTCTAGGTTCAGCCGTTAGGTTGGTACTATTTTTATCCCTTTTGCCCCATTTAACCCCTTTAAAGTACGAATTTAGAAAAAATACTTTTATATTATTTATCTACTCTATTAGAGGAATGTACACGCCAAATTTCGTGTTTCTATCTGTTGTCGTTTGATAGGTACCATTTTTATCCCTTTTTGCCCCATTTCGCCCCCTACAAATAAAAATCACTCTATGGTGCCCCTTTAATCTATAGAGGTAGTGCGCATTGCAAATATCAACTAAATACAAGCTAATATGTTCAAAAAACATGCTGAAATACTCTATATATTAGGGGTATTTTCAGTCCTTGTGAGGGAAAAATTTTTTCCCTCTGGGCCGATTTCGTCCACTTTCAATCCCAACCGATCTACAACCATAAGACACATTTAGGAAAAATTTGAACCTCCTAGCTCATTTCGTTCGGCCGCTATCGTGCTTTCAACAGACAGACAGACAGACAGACAGACAGACAGACAGACAGACAGACAGACAGACAGACGGACAGACGGACATGGCTATATCGTCTTAGAATTTTACCACGACCCAGAATATATATACTTTATGGGGTCTCCGATGAATATTTCAAGGTGTTACAAACGGAATGACAAAGTGAATATACCCCCATCCTGGAGGTGGAGGGTATAATAAATACACACGAAAAGGATTCGCCCGAATAGAAACAATCTGAAATTAGTAGAAAAACAATATTGTGGTCTAAGAGTACATCGCAGATACTCCCACACAAAATATAAAAAATATGTTGTAGCCAAATTATAGAAAATTTACCGTCCAAAATAGCCAGACAATAGGAAAAATTAAATAAATACAATAATAATGGAGACATTTCTTATGAAAATAATCCATCAAAATTAAATCACATAAATTTTAGTTCACAATTTGAATCATTTATTTTTATTTTCAGGTTTATGTTTGACATTTGCAAAATGGGTCGCTATACGCTCGAACAAAATTAGGAAATATTAAAAACTTAATATTAGTGAGTTTTCAACGCAAACTGTAAGAAATTGCCGTGGAAAGTTTTTGAGAAGAGTTCGGCCTTCAGTTCAGCCTTCATGAAGCTCATTTTCATCTCGGTGGCTATGTCAATAAGCAAAACTGCCGCATATGGGGTTCAGACAACCCTCACGTGACTACTGAGAAGCCAATGCAGCCACAACGAGTCACTGTTTGGTGAGGATTTTGGGCTGCACTGAAAAATTGGGTTGTTCGGATGAGGTACTGCCGCACAGTGCAATATTTTCATTATTAGAAGGAAATTTCGTATATATCACTAACATCGTCAAATTAGATCAAAAACAATTTTTTGTTTAAAATCCACCCACAACCACGCCCACCTCCCATGTTAGTTAAAATGAAAAAACGTCATAAATTTCTTATTTCAATATATATACATGAAGACAAATCATTACCAGTGATTTCATTTGAGTCCACAACAAGTAAAAACGGCGTTAAGTTCGGCCGGGCCGAACATTATATACCCTCCACCATGGATTGCATTCAACAGAGGTTGTCGGGTTTCGTAGAAGTGCAGTAATATTACAGGAAAAATATTAATTTTTTTAATATAGCCAAACCAAATACAAATATTGAAAAAATAATTTTATAAATAAATATAATATTTTAATTATTTCAAACCATTATTTATTTCAAATCAAAAAATAAATATTCGTATATTTACATTTTCAAATAGCTTAAATACCATAAATATTGGTAGATAGTGGGTGCTACAGTTGGTTGTATTTCCATTCTATTTTAATTCCAAAAGTATAAATTTTGAAAATCCATTATCAGACGTACATAGTGCCAAATAACCTAACTTCATGATTCAACCAATTTTTGCCGTAAAAGAAAAAGTACGAATTTGGAAAAAAAAACTTTTTATTTTGCGTGTCTATGCAGTCAGAGGAATGTATACTCCGCATTGCATGACTCTAGCTGTGGTCATTCGGTTGGTACTATTTGTATCCCCTTTTTCCATTTTAACCCCAAAAAGTACGAATTTCGAAAAATCTCTGTATTTTAAGCATCTACGCAATCAGAGGAATGTATACACCGACTTTCATGACTCTAACTGCGGTCAATTGATTGGTACTATTTTTATCCCTTTTTTCATTTTAACCCCAAAAAGTGCGAATTTTGAAAAATCCGTGCATTTTACTTGTCTATGCAATCAGAGGAATGTATACACCGCATTTCATTATTCTAGGTACAGCCGTTTGGTTGGTACCATTTTTATCCCTCTATTGCCATTTTACCCGTTAAAAGTACGAATTTGGAAAAAATACTTTTATATTATGTATCTACTCAATTAGAGGAATGTACACACCGAATATCGTGTTTCTAGCTGTTGTCGTTTAATATGTACCATTTTATCCCTTTTTTGCCCCATTTCACCCCCTACAAATAAGAATCGCATTGTGGTGCACGTTTTTGCTATAAGTGGAATGCGCATACCAAATATCAAGTAAATATAAACAGACATATTCAAAGAGCATGCTTAAATACGATAAAATATTAGGGATTATTATGGGTATTTTTAGTCCTTGTGAGGGAAAAATTCTTCCCTTTGGGCCGATTTCGCCCCGTTTCAATCCCAACCGATCTACGACTATAAGACGCATTTATGGAAAATTTGAACGTTCCAGCTCATTTCGTTTATATGCTAGCGTGCTTTCAACAGACGGACGGACAGACATGGCTAGATCGTCTTAGAATTTTATGACGATCAAGAATATATATTTTATAGGGTCTCAGGTCGATATTTCCATCCTGGAGGTGGAAGGTATAAAAACGTCATAAATTTCTTATTTCAATATATATGCGTGAAGACAAATCATTACCAGTGATTTCATTTGAGTCCACAATTAAATGAAAATTGTCAGTACCACGCCCAACGCCCATATCAAATTGTTGGTTTTTTACGATTTTCGAAATTTTTTATAAAAATTATTTTATTTTCTCATCGATGACACACTACTATTATAGCTTTATACTCAACTTAAGAATGATATCGACGCAATATTTACATCAGGTCGCCTGCCATAAAACCTTACATCATCCCTAAAGTATGCTTTAAATAAATTTTCCTCATTACATTAACAGAGAACATCGAAGAAAGTATTGCTTCGAAGGTTTTACCCTTTCAGTAATTAAATCGATGTTGGCAGCTATAAGCAGAATATTCTTTTTAAAATGAATACATAAGACAATAGTTTAACAATATTTGTAAATGCCGAGGCATCGATCGGCCTCGCGAATATAGTTTTATATTGTAGAAAAGTACCAATACTGAATAAATAAGTACAAATTTCGAAAAATCAATTTATATTGCAAGTACACGTTGTCAGAGAAATGTAAATACCGATTTTCACGAATATAGCTGCAATACTTAAATTGGTACCAGTTTTATCCTTTTTTTGTCTCTTTCCTCCCTTAAAAGTAAAAATTTCGGAAAATCTCTTTTTGTAGCTTTTCTGCATAGCAAGTGCAAGGGCATATCATTCTAGAATTGTGGTCAAAATCAAAAAAAAAGTACGAAGCATCTTAGAAGTTATCTATGGTCAATAATGCTTAGAGTTTGCCCAAAACAAAATTCTTTAAAATCTTATTTTAAATATCCATAAAACATATAGAATATAGCGGATTCTGCAATTTAATTTGGTATCATTAAAACTAATACATATTTAAAAGCTTGCAAAAAAGATAAATTTTAAAAGGCAACACACATCATTAATCGCGAAACAAAGCATATCAATTACAACATATTTAAAAAAATTATTCATGATAGTGGCAGTAAATTTGCATTATTACATATTGCAAAATATATGTTTATATTAAATTAAAATTATTTCAATATAAAATAAAAACCAAACCAAAAAACCACAATGTGTCCCCGTCCCCCTTTGATAAAGTTGACATTTAATAAAGATACAATTTAATTACATAAACTAAATTGGCCAACAGAACATATCAGCTAAGCGTATGTGTGATATTTATTCATAAGGGTTGGCATTTTGTTTGCGGGGAATAATAATCACTTCGCACGTTGCTTGCCATGTGTGATGTATTGACTTTAAAAATATTTTCAATTTAAAGGGTTTTTCTTTTTGTCAAATAAAACTACAAATAACATGGAGAGTAATTTCACTGTAATGAGCCATTTCGTTGGATGTATGTATAAGCGAAATTGCTACATAAATGGGGTTGAGAGAATCCACACGTGACTATTGAGAAGCCAGTGCAGACAATGAGTCGCTGTTTGGTGTGGATTTGAATTTTGAAAAAATAATCAGCCGATTCTAATTTAAAAATTATTTTTTGAATTTTTATTTTGAGTGCATCCTACCAATATCCTAAACTGATATTATGTAGTACTAGCAGTGCCCGCTAGTTCGCACGCGGAGAAGTCTGTTAGTTTTACCCATCTCTGTTTTTGGATGGTATTTATTGAATTTTCTTTTGGTGGATATAGATAAATCGAAAAAAAAGGAATTTAGAAACCTCCTATTAGATAACACTCATAAACAGTCAAAGGAAGGTGCTTATCGAATAGCTACATTTTAGCTAAACTGCCTTCATATGTATCACTAGCAGTACCCGCTGCTTCGTATCCGTCTCTGTTTTAGGATAGTATTTATTTGATTTTCTTTTCTAAAATAGTAAATTGGAAACATATCACTCATATACAGTCAAAGGAATTTGCTTTTCGATGTGCACTGTTTTAGCTGAACTCCCTTCGTTTATATATTTTTTATCATTTTCTACCCAGTTTTTTTATAAAAAAAATACAACCGCAGAGCCTTTTATTCGAAAAACAAATCAATTTTGATAGCACTTCTACATGGTCAGAGGAATTAACATACTAAATTTCATTATACTAGCTGTAATCCTAAAGTTGGTACCATTTTTATCCCGCTCTTCCCTTAAAAGTACAAATTTCGAAAAATCCATTTATATGCAAGTCTATGTTGTCAGAGGAATTTACGCAGCAAATTTCACGACCATAGCAGCAATATTTTAGTTGGTACTATTTGTATCCCTTTTTGCCCCGCTCACCTCTTATAAGTACAAATTTCGAAAAATCCAATTTTACTGCGCCAGAAGAACTAGCACATCAAATTTCAAGATTCTAGCTGCAATACTTTGGTTGGTACCATTTTTATCCCTTTTTGTCCCGTGCAACCCTTAAAAGTACAAAATGCACTTATATTGCGCTTCTATGTGGTGACAGGAATTTAAATTTAAAATTTCACGACTATAGCAGCATTACTTTAGTTGGTACGATTTTTATCCCTTTTTGTCCCGCTAACCTCTTATAAGTACAAATTTCGAAAAATTCAATTTTACTGAGCTTTTACATGGTCAGAAGAACTTACATATCAAATTTCAAGATTCTAGCTGCAATACTTTAGTTGGTACCATTTGTATTCCTTTTTGTCCCGCTCGCCTCTTATAAGTACAAATTTCGAAATATCCAATTTTACTGAGCTTTTACATGGTCAGAAGATCTTAGATATCAAATTTTACGATTCTAGCTGCAATACTTCAGTTGGTACCATTTTTATCCCTTTGTACTGTTTTTCTACATGGTCAGAAGAACTTGCACATCAAATTTGAAGATTCTAGCTGCAATACATTAGTTGGTACCATTTTTATCCCTTTTGTCCCGCTCACTTGTTATAAGTACAAATCGCCAAAAATCCAATTTTACTGCGCTTCTACATGGTCAGAAGAACTTACATATCAAATTTCAAGATTCAAGCTGCAATACTTTAGTTGGTACCATTTTGATCCCTTTTTGTCCCGCGCAACCCTTAAAAGTACAAAATGCATTTATATTCCGCTTCTATGTGGTGAGAGGAATTTACACACCAAATTTCGCGACTATAGCTGCAATACTTAAATTAGTACCATTTTGTCCCTCGCAACCCTTAAAAGTACAAATTTTGAAAAATCCACTTTTAACGCGCTTCTATATGGTCAGAGGAATTTACATACCAAATTTCACGATTCTAGCTACGCTACTTTAGTTGGTACCATTTTTATCCCTTTTTTCCCGCTCACCCCTTATAAGTACAAATTTCGAAAAATCAATTTATGTTGCATGTCTACTTTGTCAGAGGAATGTAAATACCGATTTTCACGATTCTAGCTGCAATTCTTAAATTAGTACCATTTTTATCCCCTTTTGTGTCTTTCCTCCCTTAAAAGTACAAATTTCGAAAAATCCCTATTTGTAGCTCGTCTGCATGGTCAGTGCAAGGAACACACCGAATTTCATGTTTCTAGCTACTGCCGTTTAGTCAGGACGAAGGTTCGATGTTTATCCCTTTTTGGGCCATTTTACCCCCTAAAAGTACGAATTTCGTAGTCGACGTCTACGTCATATTAGTCAACGTCTACGTCATATTTGGGAACTACCCTGAAAATTTCATGACCCTGGCTTCAGCCGTTTGGTCTGGGGGCTGGTCAATGATAAGTCAGTCAGTAACGCAACTCTTATAAAGGGTGATTTTTTAAGAGCTTGATAACTTTTTTTTTTAAAAAACGCATAAAATTTGCAAAATCTCATCGGTTCTTTATTTTAAACGTTAGATTGGTCCATGACATTTACTTTTTGAAGATAATTTCATTTAAATGTTGACCGCGGCTGCGTCTTAGGTGGTCCATTCGGAAAGTCCAATTTTGGGCAACTTTTTCGAGCATTTCGGCCGGAATAGCCCGAATTTCTTCGGAAATGTTGTCTTCCAAAGCTGGAATAGTTGCTGGCTTATTTCTGTAGACTTTAGACTTGACGTAGCCCCACAAAAAATAGTCTAAAGGCGTCAAATCGCATGATCTTGGTGGCCAACTTACCGGTCCATTTCTTGAGATGAATTGTTCTCCGAAGTTTTCCCTCAAAATGGCCATAGAATCGCGAGCTGTGTGGCATGTAGCGCCATCTTGTTGAAACCACATGTCAACCAAGTTCAGTTCTTCCATTTTGGGCAAAAAAAAGTTGGATATCATCTCACGGTAGCGCTCACCATTCACAGTTACGTTACGATTCGCATCATCTTTGAAGAAGTACGGTCCAATGATGCCACCAGCCCATAAACCGCACCAAACTGTGACTTTTTCTGGATGCATTGGTAGCTCTTGCAATGCTTCTGGCTGATATTCACTCCAAAATCGACAATTCTGGCTATTTACGTACCCATTGAGCCAAAAATGAGCTTCGTCGCTGAACACAATTTCTTTCTTTCTGAACTTTCTTAACAGAGCACGCATTTTGATAATAAAATTCAATGATTTGCAAGCGTTGCTCGTTAGTAAGTCTATTCATGATGAAATGTCAAAGCATACTGAGCATCTTTCTCTTTGACACCATGTCTGAAATCCCACGTGATCTGTCAAATACTAATGCATGAAAATCCTAACCTCAAAAAAATCACTCTTTATATATATAAAGGGTGATTTTTTAAGAGCTTGATAACTTTTTTTTTTAAAAAAACGCATAAAATTTGCAAAATCTCATCGGTTCTTTATTTGAAACGTTTGATTGGTCCATGACATTTACTTTTTGAAGATAATTTCATTTAAATGTTGACCGCGGCTGCGTCTTAGGTGGTCCATCCTCTTAGTCCAATTTTGGCATTTCCACGTTTTTGAGTAACAGAGACCCAATTGGTGCGAACGGCGACGAATCGAAAATTGGTGGTCATCATTAACACTGGCCGATACAGCTGCGATATTTTCTTCAGTTCGCACTCTACGTAAGCGTGTTGGTGGTTTAATGTCCAACAATGTAAATTTGGTGCGAAATTTAGTCACAATAGCCCGAATAGCCGCTTCAGTGGGTCGATTAAACTGACCATAAAATGGAAGCGCGCAATGAACTTTCTTAACAGAGCACGCATTTTGATAATAAAATTCAATAATTTGCAAGCGTTGTTCGTTTGTAAGACGATTCATGATGAAATGTCAAAGCATACTGAGCATCTTTCTCTTTGACACCATGTCCGAAATCCCACGTGATCTGTCAAATACTAATGCATGAAAATCCTAACCTCAAAAAAATCACTCTTTATATAGATATATTTTGTATCGACATGTTAACAATCTGAATACAGAATTTAGGACTGCTTTTCTTTAAACCTGGATAATTAAGCTGCGATAACAACAGCAATGCTATTCACTGACTCTTTACAGAAATGTAGAAAATTAATTTTTAAAATCTGAACATCTATGACATTTAGCTTACCAAAACTACTTATTTAAACAATTATAAGGAAGTAATTATTTCATACTTCAAAATAATGCAGGGCGTAACGAGCTGTCATTACTACGTAATGCTAAAAATAATGAGGTGTCATTACCAAGTAGTGTATTCCCATCCTGGTGGTGGAGGGTATAAAATGTCAGTATTTCGGTGGAGCACGGAAATCACAAAAAAATGGGATATTTTAGCAAAATTTTCATTTTCTCTGGAGATTGTCTAAAATGACAACAATTACAGCTTTTTTTTAGCGACTGACTGCATATGTGTTACAAGGGTCATGAGTTCTTAAATTACAAAACAAAAATGTCATGCATATAAAAGCATTTTAGTAATATCTCCCGTGAAAATGAAAATTTTGCAAAAATATCCAATTCATATTTTTTGTTTACCATGCTCTACCGAAATACCCATATTTTTTGTCGAAAATGATCGATCTTCCAAAAAACATGGACGCATTTTAACCCTAGTAATTTTGTTTTGTATAAGTTGGCGTATAATTTTGCTATTTAAGCGTGAAGAGCTTGATTTACAACTTCGGAGATCCCCGCTAAAATTTTCCGAAAAAATATTTTTGTAAAACTTTTTAATCCTTAAATGTCCTTTTTGAAAAGATTTTTTTATTTTCTCGGAAAAATAATCAAATAGGCCCATAGAGAGGTAAAGAGATCTTCTACAAAAATGATCCACAAAAAATTCCACAATATAGTTCTGATAATAAGAATTCTCTCAAGCATTAACTTACAACACCTTATTCGCTTTGTACATTGCATCCTTCGACAAATGAAAACTTTGACCCATTGTAATATGAAACTCAGACTCGATAGAATAAAAGTGTATTCTGCAAAAATAATCTACTCAACAGTCCTTTCAGCATTATAGGGTCGCTATTCTGTTCCATTCAAAAAGTCTTAATTTGTTGGACAGTGTTATTAACTGTAATTCAAATAAAAAACCTATAAAAAATAATATCGTTTTCAAATGTACAACAGAACATATTTTTTTGTAAACTTGTATTAGTTCTACGACATCCTGTGCTACTCGTTACCAGACAACAACCTTTCCCACCGCTTTGATCTATCTCAATGTGAAATGGCTTCCATACAATAATACTTTAATCGTATTCCGTAATTACTCGTAATTACTATGCTTACAATGAAAATGAAAATGAGCAAAAACCAAAAACAAAATAAATACAAATTAGAAATTAGAAATTAGTTTCGCAATTAACATTTTCATGAGACACAATTTGCGGCAAATGTTTATTCCATCCAGCCCACATTTGCCTCCATTAATCTGCCACAGACTGTCAATTAACTCTGCTCGAGAGCAGAGTCTGCTCTTGATGCCATACGAAAATGTTCGACTTGTTAATGCCAAGGATCTCCAATTAATATTAAAAATGTAGTGTCAGCTTGATTATGTGACAACATCTTATTAAGTAGTTCACACCAGCTATTTGCGCAATAAACCAAAAAAGGAAGAGCAAAAATAAAACAAAACAGCAAAATAATGGCCAACGTATACAACAGTCCACGCGGCTGATGGTGTTAAACTTTTCTAATTACTTTCTAAGGTAAAATCAGACAAATTGTAGCTGATAACATCAGAGTGGAGTAGTGCTGGCCTCTTGACCTCATGACCGCTGTACAATTTCAGCTTAATTGAATGCCACACATCCTTCCCTTCCCAACTTGCATTAATCCCCCAGAAATAGATATATAACCATTTGCCATTTGTTTATTAATTGCTGCGGGCCAACCACGCGCTCTCTCAAATCTAACGAAAATTAATCACGATTAACCTTTAAGGACCAGAGGAGAGGGGGAGAGGGGGAGGGGGGGAGGTGGGTTTGAGTTACAGAGTTGGTGGTGTGTACAGTGAAGAGTAGGCGGCGGAGAAGGAGGAAATTAATAATAAACCATGTCATTCATTAAATGTAACATTTTTCTAATATATGCCCCAGATCTCCGGGGAACTTCCGTTCGGTTCTTCACAAAGCTGCCCTTCCCTTAAACTTCATCAATATTCGGGTAAGCTGTCACCATCACCTTGCTGTGTAGAAATTGAAGTAAAGAGAGGTTGTTGCCATTATTTCACTTTCGCTTGATTTGATATTGAGGCAGCTAAAGAAAAATAGGAGGGTTCAGTGAAGAGTTGTGAGACTACAAAGCTATTATAAAAAGAGAATTATACAAATTAGAGCAATATTTGAGTTGAGCAAAATGTATAAGATAAAGTATTGTTTTTGAAAAAAGACAAATTATTTTTTAATCAAAATGGCTTCGCCAATCGTAGAAATTGTCGCAATTGGAATTCCAATGGTAATCCCAATAATATTGTTTGAATACGTAGTTTCAATGACAAAAAGGAAAATTGAAAAGATCGTCTTTATGCGATGAAGTCCATTTACATCTTGATGGCTTCGTCAATCATCGAAATTGTCTCATTTCAAGTTCATAAATGCCATAAGTGATTGTTGGGAATCAAGGACATCCACAAGAAGTCACTGCTTGGGGGAAATTGCATCTTAATAGTCAAATTCGTCTACAGCAAAAAAATAAATTTGAAGAAAATTCACAAGTGAGGAAGAAATAGTCACAGTCTCAATGCTAAAAGCAGCGTCAGCTGCAACGAAGCCCATTTTCAGCATAATGGCTTTGTTAATAGTTAAAATTATCGCCTTACGATTTCAGAAAATAATTTATGCCATTAACCATTATTTATGAAAATAGAAAAATTCGCCTTCTGCATCAGAACTTATTTTTTTTTTTGGTTCGTTGATAGTCAGTTTCTTTAGAAAAAAATAATTAAATAAGTATGACTGTTTGGTTAGGATTTTCGTCTGGATAACTTTGATAATCATCAAAATTGTTGTGTTTGTGAATCAAAAAAATCACCAGTGATTGTTGGGCAACAAAAGACACAGTCACAATGATAAAAAATACAAATAAAAATGGCTCATCCGAGACCTTGAATTTTATGGATATTTTTTTAATTATCAACAAAAAATCTAAGTTTCTTTTTAATATATGTACTACGATTTTGGGAATATAAGACCATTTAAATCCGGTTACACGTCAAGTGCAACGATTATGACTACAAAATTAAAAATTAAGAACAAATTTATTAAAAAATCCGAAAACATATTTTTTCTACATTTAATCATAGACTTTCTGTCTTGTTTCCTTCCTTAGGATGTCAGCTATTACAAAATATAATAAATACAACACATTGTTTTCATTTTCCCCTGTGTTATTTCGGTCTCTAATCGCCATTCGATTTGATTCTACGTTGTCAGAGGAAATTACATACCAAATCTCACAACTATAGCAGCAATACTTTAGTTGGTACTATTTGTATCCCTTTTTGTCCCGCTCACCCACTATAAGTACAAATTAAAAAAAAATCAATTTTCTACGTTGTCAGAGGAATATACGCTCTAAATTTCACGACTCTAGGTGTAATACTTTAGTTGGTACCATTTGTATCCCTTTTTCTGCCGCTCACCCCTTATAAGTACAAATTTCGAAAAATCAATTTAAATTTGCGCTTCTACGATGTCAAAGGAATTTACGCACCAACTTTCGCGACAATAGCTAAACTACTTAAATTAGTACCATTTTCATCCCTGTGTGTCCCTCGCAACCCTTAAAAGTACAAATTTTAAAAAAATCCAATTTTAACACGCTTCTACATGGTCAGAGGAATTTGCATACCAAATTTTACGATTCTAGCTACAATAGTTTTGTTGGTACCATTTTTATCCCTTTTGGTCCTGCTCACCACTTGTACGTACAAATTTCGAAATTTCACTTATATTGCAAGTCTACATTGTCAGAGAAATGTAAATACCGATTTTCACGATTCTAGCTGCAATATTTTAATTGGTACCATTTTTATCCCTTTTGGTCGCTTTCTTCCCTTAAAAGTACACATTTTGAAAAAATACCTATTTGTGGCTCGTCTGCCAGAAATACACCGAATTTCATGTTTCTAACTGCTACCGTTTAGTCAGGACGAAGGTTCGATGTTTATCCCTTTTTGTCCCATTTTACCCCCTAAAAGTACGAATTTCGTAAAACCCTTTCTTAGTCGACGTCTACGTCATATTTGGGAACTACTGAAATTTTTCCAAAATATCCCCCAATAAAATTTAACGAAAAAATCGTCAATCAAAATTTTACGAAAAAATTGCCAATCAAAATTTTACGAAAAATCGTCAAACACATTTTTTCGAAAAATCGCACAAATAAAAATACGAAAACTTGCCCAATAAAATTTTACAAAAAATCGTCAAATAAAATTTTGCAAAAAATCTCCAAAAAAAATTTAAAAAAAAATTGCCAATTTAAAATTTACGAAAAATTGTCAATTTAAATTTTACGAAAGATCACCAAATAAATTTACTACGAAAAATCTCCAAATAAAATTTTACGAAAAATTGTCAAATAAAATTTTGCGAAAAATAGACCAATAAAATTTTACGAAAAATCGCCAAATAAAAGTTTACAAAAAATCGCCAATCAAAACACATTTTTTCGAAAAATCGCCAAATAAAAATACGAAAACTTGTCCAATAAAATTTTACGAAAAATCGTCAAATAAAATTTTGCAAAAAATCGCCAAAGAAAATTTTACGAAAAATCTCCAATAAAATTTTTACGAAAAATCACCAAATAAAATTATAAGAAAAATCCCCAAATAAAATTTTACGAAAAATCGCCAAATAACATTTTACGAAAAAAAAAACAAATAAAAAACATAAATAACCGATAGAAAATAAACATAATCCTCCCCATTTTGTTTGTCCCTGCCATTTAATAGAGATAAAATTTAATTACATCACCTAAATTGTGGTAAACACATGTTGTGTTGTCACATTCAAATTTTAACCAATTTTAACCACCCACCTTTGTGCATAAATAATTAAACAATCCAAGTGGAAGCTGTTGTAAAAACAAAAACATGTATTCACATTCTATTAACATTTTCTATAGCAGAAAAAAAAAAACTAAAAAGTATGCAATGAATATATTAAAATCAGTGGGGTTTTTTATGTTCGAACAGAAAATCAGATATATTGCATCCGCTTTTGTATTTAAAGATTCCACAATTTCATTTCAAAAAATCCCATTTCGAGATTTTTTCGGTATTTCATGCTTTTCGTTTAAAATTGTTCACGCAGGCCACGCATTCGTCTGTGATTTATATCATTTGCGTACCTTTTCGCAAGGTGTGTTTAATAAATCAGCAACAGCTTAATTTATAAGAAGCCATAGACAAACTTAAGTATCATCGCCCAACTCCCAAGCCCCACTTCTCACAAGAGCACACTCATACACCCCACAACATATGGAACATCAATCGGATGAAATGAGGCACAAATATGCCAGGCAATACAAACATCTCGAAATGGAATCAACCAAAGAGCATTGATTGTCAAGGACGGGAGAGGGGGGACAAACCGACAGAAAGGAAAATCCTCTCTAAGGCACAGGCATTAAATGATTTAAGCCCAACTGAAGGAAAGAACACATTCCGAAATAGACGAAAGAGAGTCCTGGTGAAAAGAAAAGTGACATGCCGGGGGCGGGGAATTAAATATGTATTTGGGGAAAACGTTTTTCCGAACAAAGAAAAACTCTAAACAACACAGCAAGCAAACCAAAGCCGAAATCAGAGGGGAAATCATGGAAATGTTGGCGTTGAACCACCACTACCGCCATATCCATCATGCTTCCCGGGCTGGCACATCCCCCTTGGCCGGGCCATCAACGGAATCCGCAATTGTAAATGGTGGCGTTAAGACACCTCAATTCTCAATTCTCCATTTGGCTGGCTGGCTGTGTGTCTGTCTGTATGTATGCCTAAGTAAGTGAGTCTCTGTGTGAGTGTTTACATTTGTTTTCCATCAGCACACTTGTGTGCGCCAGGATGTGTGCCCTGTTTATCCTGCCAGCTGTAGCAAACAAATCACCAAGTGTGCGTGTGTCCGTATGTGTGTTGGGTCAATGAGATAAACCATCTGACCATCGATCCTTGAGGCTGCCTATAAAATGCTTGATAAAATGTTAATAATTCAAGTAAACCTACACAACACAACATTCGGCTGCCAGCCAGTAGGATGCGTAGAAGCTTTTACATTTCCTGCCTGTCTGCCGGCCTCAATGGCGCCACGGTATTCGTACTCTTACTTGTAACGGAAACGGATACGGATGCGGAAGATGTTGGTCAATTTTCTACTTATAAAGGCTATAAAGACTTAATGTTAGCATAAAAAGGACACTAAAGCATTACCCAATTCAAAAATTATCCTTCCAATAAAAATCGAGTAAAAAAAGCAGGCGTTAAGTTCAGCTGGGACAAATCTTATATAGCCCCATAGCCATGGAGGGGATAAAGTTTTGAATGCCGTAATAGCCCTTAAACGTTGGCTACTAAATTAATTAAAAGCGAGTAAAAAAGGGGCCTTTGCATTGAACAGAATTCAATTCAAGAACATTTGACATACATTAACATAAACTTGAATTATTTCCTAAGTCGTTAATTGATTTCTCCAATGAGGAATAGACGTGTTGACAGTTTATGTCTATATGGATAGCAATGAATCTCTAGAATTGGAGAAATTTGTTTTTATGTTTTCAGGACGAAAAATTGTAAAGAATGTACTCTGAAAATTTAAGCATTTACAATATACTTTTCTTTGAAAAATTGAATTTTTTATTAATTTATTTAATGCAAATATAATTTACAGAAAATATTAAAGAAAAAGGTCTGACTGCGACAGCCTTCGCCTTTGTATTAAATAATTACAAATTATTATTTTTTAAAAATATATGTTGAAGTCTTAACTCAAATCATATTATTTATTCAAAACGGTGCACACTGTGGTAAATCACAAATCTAGCTGGACAAAAAAAAAGTCTTGCAACATTCCTTCTGATCGTTTAATGAGCTTGTCAATACAATAGATAACTGTAATTCATGTTTTGTTTTGTTTGTTTTTAGCTCTGATTAGAAAAACTAAACTTTAAAGTCACTTGTTGTCAACACGTGCATTCAGATTTCAAAGAGAAGCGTATTTGTTGTGTGACTTTGTTTTGTGATTGAAAAGGCTACGGTGATTTTATTGTCATAATTTTTTTTATTATTATTAAGCGATATTTCACGGAAATATATTATAAATTGCATTTAATTATTTCCATTGTAAGTATTAAAACAATTTTATTTTTGTGAGAAGTTCAGAAAGTGAAAAAAATAAAACATTTTCTTTTTTCAAGTAGAGTTAAAGCTGTTTATTACGCATAGTTCCGGTGTAAAACTATATTTGGGTGAATCTTTCAAGTGTTCACTTTAAGGTAAATCAAAAACCCATTGCGATTTTTTGCGACCACCATACATTTTTTTTTCACTTTTCCAGTATGACCTCCACTCTTTCGCGAAAGGAAATTTTTGAAGAATGGTTAAAAACTCCCAAAATACAGCGCAAAGATGCCTTATTGACATTAATAATGGATAGATATGGTCTTCAAGATATACCAGAAGAAGTGAAAACAAATCTTAAGGCAAATATAAATATTATTTGTTTTAAGCTAGGCGAAAAATTGATAAAAAGTGGAAGACATCATGGCCGTTTTTTAAAATCAAATTCAGTTTGGCTTGATGAACCGTATGTATTGCCTGAAAGTGTACAACCGAAAAGATGTGAAAAAGCTGGAAGAAAACCGAAAAACTTTGATGACTGCAGTGAAAAATCGAAAAAAAGAAAGATACAAAGTCTTTTAGATTCAACTGACCATCGAGAAATTATTAAAGCTAGCGAGATAGTGTTTCGCAAAATGGGAAAGCGAGATTCAGCCACACTTGTGAAAGATCTGTCGGAAGCTTCATCCAGTAAAGGTACGGAAGTGAAAAAAAATTGTAAGAGATTTAGCTCTGAGCCTGTGCCTTTAATGAGACTTTCTCCCGATGAAGCCTTATCTTTAATGGTTGATGCTAATTTGTCGAAACATCAATACGACGTTATTCGGCAAAAAGTCAACGCAAAATGCAAAAATCTTTTTCCCTTCTACACTAATGCTCAAAAAGCTAAGAAAAATTGTTATCCAGCTGAAACAGTAATCACTGAGATGTATGCAAAAAGTTCACTCCAGTCATTAGTGAATCATACTGTTGAAAGGCTTTGTTTGGCTCAAAAAGAGGTTTTACTCGGTATTGATGAACTGAAAACTGATGAAAATCGTCTTAATATTTTGATAAAATGGGGATGCGATGGGGCTCAGCAAAAGCAGTATAAACAGAAGTTTTCTTCGGAGGAGGGCCATACAGATGAAAGTTTATTTACTATTTCAATGGTTCCTATTCAAATGAATTTAAGTTCTACACAAAGAAAAATTATTGTATGGCAAAATCCTGCTCCTTCATCTACAAGATACTGCCGTCCTATCAAGTTTGTTTTTGCCAAAGAGTCCACTGAGTTAATTACTCAAGAAGTTAATTTAGTACAGCAAGAAATTAGAGATTTGTCTCCAACTCTTATCAGAAATGGCGAACAAAGTTTTCTTATTGAGTCTACATTTATGCTTACTATGATAGACGGTAAAATTTGTACTGCACTATCATCTTTAACTTCTTCTTCTCAAACGTGTTTCATATGTGGAGCGAAACCGAGTGAACTAAATAAACCTTCTGTGATTTTAAACAAAATTGTCGATGAACGATCTTTAACCTTTGGAATGTCTCCGCTACATTCATGGATCCGTTTTATGGAGTGTGTATTACACATAGCATATAAGCTTCCTATAATGACCTGGCAAGCTCGAGGACCGGAAAATAAAGCAAAAGTGGCTGAAGTAAAAAAAAAATATTCAACAGAGATTTCGAAATGAGATGGGGTTGCTTGTAGACATGCCAACACAACACGGAGGTAATACGAATGACGGTAATACGAATGACGGTAATACGAATGACGGTAATACTGCTAGACGGTTCTTTAGAGCAGCAGAAAAGAGTGCAGAAATCACTGGTGTCAATAAAGAATTAATTGAACGGTTTCATATTATTTTGGAAACTTTAGGTAGTGGTTACCCTATTGATGAAGATGCTTTCGAAAGTTGTATTGTTGTCACACGAAATTTATACTTAAAGGAATACCCATGGTACATTATGCCAGTTAGCGTCCATAAAATCCTTTTTCATGGAAAAGACATAATAAAGTCTTGCATTCTTCCTATAGGACAGCTGTCAGAAGAAGCTCAAGAAGCAAGAAATAAGGACACGAGGAAATTTAGAGAGTTGTTTACGAGAAAAGCATCGAGAATAGACACAAATACAGATCTTTTCAATCGTCTCTTAATTTCTTCAGATCCCTTTATCGCAAGTTTGCGTCACACTCCCTTTCGAGTTCAAGGTTTGATAACAAAAGAAGTTCTTTCATTATTATCTGTTGATGCTTTTGAGGAGGAAGAATCTTAACGATAAATATGAAAGTGAATAAATTAAAATCTCTATGTGTATTTATGTGTTATTATCTGTATTATTAATGTAATAAAGGAAAAATAAGTAACGAAAACAATTATTATCAAATATTTATTAAAAATATTAAAATTATTTTAATACTAAAAATTAATTTTTGACCTCAATTTTATTTAAAAAAATCTTCTTTTTAAAAAAATTGATTTTTGATAATAATTTATATATTTGAACTCATTTTTTATATAATTCATAAGTGAGAAGTGAACCCAACGCGATTTATTAATTTTGTCCAGCTAGATTTGCGATCTACCACACTGTGCGGTGCCTCAAAGTAGTGAGCGTAAGAGCTGCCACGCAAACCAAATTATATTACTAGTCTAATATTTGTAAAACAATATCGTAGGTTAGAAAAATACTGTAAAGTATATTTTGGATTTGAATAAGGCCATATATACATGTGAAACTAGAGATCGTATATAGAAGAACTATGTACTCAGTTTTCCATTCGATGGTCTCTTCTCCCTTTTTTAAGGGACTTCAAAGTTTTAGGTACTTAAAAATGTATTTACATATTTCTATGCATACGCTTATATCAATACGGGTATAACATGAAAGAGGACAATCTCTAGAAACAATTTTTAGACGATAATTTGTTAATATTCTGCTTATAGCTGCAAACATCGATTTAATTACTGAATTGGTAAAACCTTCTAAGTCAAAAACGAAGCAATACTTTCTTCCTTGTTCTCTGTTAATGTATTTTGGAAAATTTATTTAAAGCATACTTTAGGGATGTAAGGTTTGATGGCTTGCGAGCGCATGTAAATATTGAGATGATATTAATCTTAACGATTAAAAAATAGAATAATTTTTATCAAAAATTTCGAAAATCGTCGAAAACTAAAATTTTTATTTGGGCGTTGGTCGTGACAATTTTCATTTAACTGTGTACTCAAATGAAATCACTGGTAATGATTAAATATATTAAAAATAAATTTAAATATATTAAAATAAGAAAGTTATGACGTTTTTTTCATTTTAACTTCCATGGGAGGTAGGCGTGGTTGTGGGCAGATGTAAACAAAAAATAGTTTTTGATTAATTTGAGGATATAAGGGATGTGTGAAATTTCAGGGTACTAGCTGTATTCCTTCTAATTTTTGCCGCTGCTTGTATGAAAATATTCCACTGTGGGGCGTGGCTAAACCGTAAATATTTTTATGGTTTAAAGTCATTATAAAAACATCTTTCAATATCAAATTGCAAATGATTTTGTCTACCCGTATGGATGTTATGTCGGTTTTATTGCAACCAAAGTTTATGTCACATTGTGTGGGAGGTACCAGAGGGGGTGTGGCAATATCGCCCATATTCCAGGCGAATGTAACCTCTCTAAAAGCATTTCTACATATAAAATTTCACAGTATTCCGATCATCAGCATAGAAGTTATAACAGTTTTAATTTTACGTAGTCTTGCGTGATTTGTGAGGGAGGTACTGGAAGGGGCGTGGCAAAAATCGCCATAGTTAGTACACTTAATGTGAATATTGATAATACTTATCAAATACCAAAATATAGGTGATTCCAAATATCCGTGTGGAAGTTATATGGGTTTTAATTTAACATTGGAATATGGGCTATTTATGTGTAAGGTACCACAAGGGGTGTGACAATTTGACAAAGTTATCGTGTACATCAGACAGCCAGACTGCCGGACATGGCTCAAACACCTTAAAAAGTGGTGAAGCCGATTTGGTCCAAACATACTTAGGGTCTTAAGCCACGCCTTTAATGCGTTACACTGTTTTTCTATCCCAAATGATATATCTGTGGTCACAACCCATAACAGCCTAAGTCTGTTTTTTCAATATTTTCAGTACAGGAGTTTAAAGTTTTGAATCTTCACTGAAAATCAGGAGAAGGTGTTTTTTGAAAAACTTTGCTGCAGATTCCAAGGAAACGAATTTCTTTACTTAGTTGTTAACAAAAAATAGTTGTTTATTCTCGCAGTCAAAATATATTATCGAAAAAGACACTTAGGCTCTTATGAATTGTTGAACGAAAGAAAGTCAAAAAGTTCAAGTTGAGTTAGGCTATTATTCCAGATTAAATAAAAAACTTTAAGTGCGCCTAAATTGACATAAATTATTATTCTAATTCGGAATAAGAGCTTAACTCAAGTTAGGAAAATAAAATTGTTTTTTTGTTTTTTTTTGGATTAACGACTTAAGTTGATTTAGGCAATGATGAAAAAATAATGTTTATATTTGTTGTAATCCTAAATTGACTTAGGCAGTTATGCCAAAACAGTAATTTAGAAAAATAACTTAAGCTATTAGGTTTTTTAGGATTAATTGCCTTCCTAGAAGAGATACAAACATGAAAAATTTAGAGCAAATAAATTTAGATACGCTGAATACGATGGTGGTAATAACTCAATTCTGTCCTAACTCGAGTTAGGCTGTTAAGGGTTGTGACCACAGATATACCCTCCTACTCTGTACAGTGAGGTTATAGATATACTTTTTTTACTAATATTACTAAAATTACATTTTTTGGCAAATGTAACTTTAATACTTGTACTCTCATTTTGGAAATGGAAGCCCGATGACACTCCATCGTATATCCAATTAAATAGAAAGATCCGGATTTGATCACTCTAGTTCTGATGTGGTGCTTAAAATCTCGTGGTATCCCAATGGGCCCCTTTGAAATATTCTCATTTTTATACCCACCACCTCCAGGATGGGTGTCATTCCGTTTGTAACACCTTGAAATATCGACCTGAGACCCTATAAAGCATATATATTATTGATCGTCATAAAATTCTATGACGATCTAGCCATGTCCGTCCGTCCGTCTGTTGAAAGCACGCTAGCATTTAAACGAAAGGAGCTAGAATGTTTAAATTTTCCACAAATGCGTCTTATAGTCGTAGATCGGTTGGGATTGAAATGGGGCGAAATCGGCCCAAAGGGAAAATTGTTTTCCCTCACAAGGACTAAAAATACCCATAATAATCCCTGATATTTTAGCGTATTTAAGCATGTTTTTTCAATATGTCCGTTTATATTTGCTTGATATTTGGTATGCGCATTCCCCTTATAGCGAAAACGTGCACCATAAAGTGATTCTTATTTGTAGGGGGTGAAATGGGGCAAAAAAGGGATAAAAATGGTACATATTAAACGACCACAGCTAGAAACACGAAATTCGGTGTGTACATTCCTCTAATTGAGTAGATACATAATATAAAAGTATTTTTTTCCAAATTCGTACTTTTAAGGGATAAAATGGAAATAGAGGGATAAAAATGGTACCAACCAAACGGCTGTACTTAGAATAATGAAATTCGGTGTATACATTGCTCTGATTGCATAGACAAGTAAAATACACGGATTTTTCAGAATTCACACTTTTTGTGTTTAAAATGAAAAAAAGGGGATACAAATAGTACCAATCAATTGACCGCAGCTAGAGTCATGAAATGCGGAGTATACATTCCTCGAGACGAATTTTTCGAAATTCGTACTTTTTGGGGTCAAAATAGAAAAAGTGGATAAAAATAGTACCAACCAAATGACCGCAGTTAGAGTCGTGAAATTCGGAGTATACATTCCTTTGACTACGTAGACTTGAAAAATAAAAGGGTTATTTTACAAATTCGCAATTTCAAGGGATACTATGGGTACGGAGGGATAAAAATGGTACCAACCAAACGGCTACACCTGGAATAATGAAAGTCGGTGTATACATTCCTCTGATTGCGTAGATGTTTAAAATAAACAGATTTTTCGAAATTCGTACTTTTTGGCGTTAATATGATAAAAGAGATCAAAATAGTACCATTCAAATGACCGCAGCTAGAGTCATGAAATTCGGAGTATACATTCCTCTGACTGCGTAGACACGGCAAATAGACGAATTTTTCGAAATTCGTACTTTTTGGGGTTAAAATGGAAAATGGGGATACAAATATTACCAACCGAATGACCGCAGCTAGTGTCATGCAATGCGGAGTATACATTCCTCTGACTGCATAGACACGCAAAATAAAATGTTTTTTTCCAAATTCGTACTTTTTCTTTTACTGCAAAAATTGGTTGAATCATGAAGTTAGGTTATTTTGCACTATGTACGTCTGATAATGGATTTTCAAAATTTATACTTTTGGAATTAAAATAGAATGGAAATACAACCAACTGTTGCACCCACTATCTACCAATATTTATGGTATTTAAGCTTTTTGAAAATATAAATATAAGAATATTTATTTTTTGATTTGAAATAACTAATGGTTTGAAATAATTAAAATATTACATTTATTTATAAAATTATTTTTTCAATATTTGTACTTGTTTTGGTTTGGCTATATTAAAAAATTATATTTTCCTGTAATATTACTGAACTTCTACGAAAACCGACAACCTATGTGGAATGCAATCCATGGTGGAGGGTATATAAAGTTCGGCCCGGCCGAATTTAACGCCGTTTTTACTTGTTTTGTATCTTACGGCGAATTTCTTTTTTCGTGAAGAATACATAATGTATATGCGTCAATACACAAATCTCCTTCATTTGTTCGTTTATTTTATTTCGGCCTGTAAGCAATACTTTCAACTAGAATATTGTCCTGGCTCAAGATCATTTTACATCTATATTTTATAGAATTCAAATTTATTTACAAATGGCATGACGGCATTTATTACTTGCCAAAGATCTCCACAGTTGGCTTCGCAGCGACTTTTCAACAACATACCTGGCACTTTAAGTAAACAATTGTCACAAACAAATGAGAAGCACAACTCACATTCCGAATATAAGCAAAAAATCGCACCAAGTAATGAAGCACACATGTAAAAACGTTGTAACTTAATGTCAGAGAGAATTCCTTTTGTCAGAACTATATTGTTGAATTTTATGAGGATTATTTTTCGTCTAAGATCTTACCCCTCTGGCTCCTCTCTTAATGGTTCAATTTGACCTTTTTCGAGAAAATCAAGAAAAATCCTTTCAAAAAGGACTTTTATGGATTAAAATGTTCTAAGGAAAATTTTGCCGGAAATTTTCAGTGGGATTGTCTCCAAAGACAACAAAGTTTTAAATAAAGCTCTTACACGTCAACTTATACAACAAAACTTATTAGGGTGAAAATTAGTCGCAATTTTTTTGGATGATCCATAACACTGTCCAACAGCATTTTTGGAACAGAATAGCGACCCTATAATTCTGAAAGGTTATGTTGAGTAGATCATTTTTGTAGAACAAACTTATGGTCCAGCACGTCTGAGTTTTTTTTTACAGTGGGTCAAAGTTTTCATTTTTTGGTCGAAGGAATTATAATTTTTTTATAGAAGTTGGCGTTTAATTTTGCCAATTAATCGTAAAGAGCTTTATTTACAACAATGGTGTCTTTGGTGACCCCCACTGAAATTTTCCGGCAAACATTTTCGTAGAATATTTTAATCCTTAAATGTCCTTTTTTAAAGGATATTTTTTGATTTTCTCGAAAAAAGGGTCAAATTGACCCATAAAGAGACCAGTTAGAGGGTTAAGATCTTCCACAAAAAAAATCCTCATACAATTCCACAATACAACTCTGACCATAAGAATTCTCTCAGACATTAACTTACAGCATTTTTTTCATATAGTATAATGCTCCCTTCGACCAAAAAATGAAAACTTTGACCCACTGTAAAAAAAACTCAGACGTGCTGGACCATAAGTTTGTTCTACAAAAATGATCTACTCAACATACCCTTTCAGAATTATGGGGTCGCTATTCTGTTCCATTCAAAAAGTCTTAATTTGTTGGACAGTGTAATTAGTTTGAATAAATTCTGTAACAGCTCTCGAAGACTATAGTGTAAATCCGACAACAAGGCTGACGGACATGGCTCAAATTGCTGACTATTTATATACAAATGACCGTAAGTATATCTCTTATGACTTCTAAGTTTATTTTTGTTTTCAATGCATATGATTTGCTTGCCTCAGGTACAAACAGGGTTACTTGTGTCCAAACCACTGTGCGTCATTGAATATTCCAATATTGCCACCGTGGCCGAAACATTGCCAGACATGTGGTTAAGACGAAATTCCACACAAGCGAAAGGCTCGTAAAACAACGACGAATAAAATGCGTTGAAAATCCATCACTTCATTTCCATCACTTCAGCTACGAAAACATGTTTCACCGATTTGACACGCAATTTTGGAAAACTCCAAAAAATCGTCCTTTATTGTCGAACGATAAATTTGCAAACAAAGTCTCAGCACAAGCCCTTGGTTTGGGTTGTTTTTTTTTTTGGTGGTGGGAGGTGGGGAGCGAATTGTCCAGTTGTAATGAATAACTCTCCCCACCCCACCAGCCTATCTTCCTAACCGGTCCTTCGTCATTTGGTTTGATAAAACGCTGTTACTTTTTTGCCAATGATTCTCTTTTGTATTTACATACCAGCGGCAGACGTATAATGTCCGTTTTTTGAATTTTCAATAAAATTCCTGTTCCTTTCGCATCGAAGCGAAAAAGATAACAAATAACAAATTCCTTTGAAATGATATGAAACAGCGACAGCGGAAGATGACAAAGAAATGAAATGGTGGTGGAGGGGAGAGGTAGTGAAATGGAAGGAAATTAATTAAAACACTTGAAACATTTTATTATTAAATACCTGCATTGGCCCACACTTTATTATGCAAACACAAGTAATCACAGTTCATACTTTAAGACACTCCCTCGAATGGAATGGAATTGAATCAAATCATCGCCCCCTCCACCACCCGCCGCACATCAATGTTCGAAAAAGACATGTCCCATCCACCCGGCCTGGACTGTCTGCCACACAAAGGGAAACCAAATAACAAAAGAAAATCAAACAAAAAAGACGGAATGGAAAACATACACATTGTTGCTGTGGCTGTGGCTGTCGCTGCCGAGAAGACTATCAGATGTTGTTTTTTTGGGGGAAAATAAGAGAATCTTTTCAATAAATACCATGTAATGCCAGCCAACAAAAGACATTTAAGGGATAGCCAACCAATTTGGAGGGTATTCTCAATACAAATACCAGGAAAGGCGCAGCACCCACTCCCACACACACACACAGTTACATTTACTTATGGCTGCATAGAGACATAAGCTCACTCACACACACATATTTGAGAAATTCCAAAAATACACAGATTTTGAAGTAATACCCCCCCAATACCATACATACTTCCATATATTCTGTGAGGTAAAATGATATTTGCGGAATCGCCCTTCAATGAATGCGTCTGAATAGGGATGACAGGAGCAGCAGACCACCCCATCCGTCCGCTCTTGCTTACGCAAACAATTGAAAAATAACGCCAGCCAAATCCAAAAAGTTTCCGCAACAATTCAAGCATATAAATCTTCATTCCGACAATGACTGTTTGATACTTTTGTAATACGTAAGGTAAATTGTATAGCGCCAGCTAAATGGCAGACAGGTGTAACTAACAAAATCACATAAAAAGAAAATGGTAAATTTGTACCCACTCCCCCATGAATTCATTTGTATTGGAATCAAATTCAATTATATTGAGAGTCTGATCTGATCATCTGATTCCAACTGCCTTGGTACCATTTATATCCCTATTTATCCCGTTTCAAAAAAAATAAAAATTTTGAATAATACATTAATGTTTTGCGTCTACGTTGCCAGAGTAATGTAAACAGCGCATTTCTTGATTTTGACTGCAACACTTTGGTTTGTACAATTTTTATCCCGTTTATCCCGCTTTCCTATAGAAAGCTCAAATTTCGAAAAAATCTTTTATGTCTATGTTGTCAGAGGAATGTAAATGCCATTTTCAAGATTTGCAAAATTTCAAGTTTTTGGATGGTACCATTTTTATCCCTTTTTGTACCTTTTTGTACCGCTTCAAGTACAAATTTCGAAAAATCCATTTGTGTTTCTCGTCTACGTTGTCAGTAAATGTAAAAGCCGAATTCCACAATTCTAGATGCAACGATTTGATTGGTACCATTTTTATCCCCTTCTGTCTCTCACTATTTTGTTGGTACCATTTTTATCCCTTTTTGTACCGCGTCGCAATTAAAATACAAATTTCGAAAAATCAATTTATGCTTTTCGACTAGGTTTTCGGTAAATGTAAAGTCGAATTTCACGATTCCTGTTGCGACATTTTGGTTGGTACCATTTTTATACCTTTTTGTACCGCTTCACACTCTTAGAAGTAAAAAATTTCGAAAAAGCTATTTAAAATGTGCCTCTACATTGTCAGAGTAATTTAAGCACAGAATTTTGCCATTCTTTGTTTGGTACCATTACTATCCCTATTTGTCCCTGTTCCCCTAAAAAGTAAAAAAATATATAAAGAGTGATTTTTTTGAGGTTAGGATTTTCATGCATTAGTATTTGACAGATCACGTGGGATTTCAGACATGGTGTCAAAGAGAAAGATGCTCAGTATGCTTTGACATTTCATCATGAATCGTCTTACAAACGAACAACGCTTGCAAATTATTGAATTTTATTATCAAAATGCGTGCTCTGTTAAGAAAGTTCATTGCGCGCTTCCATTTTATGGTCAGTTTAATCGACCCACTGAAGCGGCTATTCGGGCTATTGTGACTAAATTTCGCACCAAATTTACATTGTTGGACATTAAACCACCAACACGCTTACGTAGAGTGCGAACTGAAGAAAATATCGCAGCTGTATCGGCCAGTGTTAATGATGACCACCAATTTTCGATTCGTCGCCGTTCGCACCAATTGGGTCTCTGTTACTCAAAAACGTGGAAATGCCAAAATTGGACTAAGCGGATGGACCACCTAAGACGCAGCCGCGGTCAACATTTAAATGAAATTATCTTCAAAAAGTAAATGTCATGGACCAATCTAACGTTTCAAATAAAGAACCGATGAGATTTTGCAAATTTTATGCGTTTTTTTTAAAAAAAAAGTTATCAAGCTCTTAAAAAATCACCCTTTATTTATTTAGTGCGTCTATTTATTTAGAGAAATGTAAATGCTGAATTTCACGATTCTAGCTGCGACATTTTGGTTGGTACCATTTTTATCCCTTTTCACACCGATTCACTCTTAGAAATACAAAATTTCGAAAAACCTATTTAAGTTGAGCGTCTACTATTACTTATATTACTCTGACATATAAGCACAGAATTTCTGCATTTTTTTGGTACCATTTTCCCCCATTTGTCCAGGTTTCCCCTAAAAAAGTAAAAAAATTCGAAAAAATAATTTATTTTGTACGTCTATGTTGTCAGAGAAATGTAAATGATGAATTTCACGATTCTAGCTGCGACATTATGGTTGGTACCATTTTTATCCCTTTTGTTACTCATCCCCAAAAAAGAACAAAGTTCAAAAAAATAATTTATGTTGGTTGTTTTTATCACAATGTAAACACTTAATTTTGCGATTCCAGTTGCAACATTTTGGGTAGTACCATTTTTATCCCGTATCGATTCACACTTAGAAATATAAATTTCGAAAAAAAAATTTAAGTTGTGCCTCTATATTGTCAGTGTAAGATAAGCACAGAATTTTGCCATTCTTTGGTTGGTACCATTTTTATCCCCATTTGTCCCGGTTTCCCCTAAAAAGTAAAAAATTTGGAAAAATTAATTTATTTTGTGCGTCTATATGTCAGACGAATTAAATGCTGAGTTTTACGATTCTAACTACGACACTTTGGTTGGTACCATTTTTATCATATTTTTCCCCTAAAAGTACAAATATCGAAAAATTCATTTATTAAGAGCGTCTATGTTGTTAGAATAATATAAGCACAGAATTTCGCAATTTTTTGATTTGTACCATTTCTATCCCTTTTTGTACCGGTTGCCCTTAAAAGTAAAAAATTTCCAAAAATTAATTTATTTTCTGCGTCCATATTATCAGAAGAATGTAAATGCTGAATTTCACGATTTTAGCTGTGACGCTTTGATTGGTACTTTTTTATCCCCTTTCTGTTCCTCATCCCTAAAAAATATACATTTTGAAAAAAAAAACAAGTAAAAACAACGTCAAGTTCGGCCGGGCCGAACTTTATATACCCTCCACCATGGATTGCAAGTGCAGTAATATTACAGGAAAATATCATGTTTTTGAATATAGCCAAACCAAACAAAAATACAAATATTGAAAAATAATTTTATAAATAAATATATAATAAAGGAAATTTTTTAAAAATACTTTAAGTCAAATCAAAAAATAAATATTCTTATATTTATACTTTCCAAAAAGCTTAAATACCATAAATATTGGTAGATAATGGGTGCTACAGTTGGGTGTATTTCCATTCTATTTTAATTCCAAACGTACAAATTTTGAAAATCCTTTCATGGTTCAACCAATTTTTACCGTAAAAGTAAAAAAAGAAAAAATCTTTTTATTTTGCGTGTCTATGCAGTCAGAGGAATATAAACATCGAATTCCATGATTCTAGCTGCGGCCATTTGGCTGGTACCATTGTTATCCCTTTTTTCCTATTTTTTAAAAGTACGAATTTGGAAAAAAAAACTTTTGTTTTTAGTGTCTACGCGTCAAAGAAATGTATATTCCGAATTTCATGACTCTAGCTGCGGTCATTTGATTGGTACTATTTTTATCCCTTTTTTCCATTTTAACCCCAAAAAGTACGAATCGGTCATTTGATTGGTACTATTTTTATCCCTTTTTTCCATTTTAACCCCAAAAAGTACGAATTTTGAAAAAATCCGTTTAATTTACGTGTCTACGCTATCAGAGGAATGTATACACCTAATTTCATTATTCTAGCTGCGGCATTTTGCTGGTACCATTTTTATCCCTTTTTTCCTATTTTTTTAAAGTACGAATTTGGAAAAAAAAACTTTTGTTTTTAGTGTCTACGCGTCAAAGAAATGTATATTCCGAATTTCATGACTCTAGCTGCGGTCATTTGATTGGTACTATTTTTATCCCTTTTTTCCATTTTAACCCCAAAAAGTACGAATTTTGAAAAATCCGTTTAATTTACGTGTCTACGCTATCAGAGGAATGTATACACCTAATTTCATTATTCTAGCTGCGGCCATTTGGCTGGTACCATTTTTATCCCTTTTTTCCTATTTTTTAAAAGTACGAATTTGAAAAAAAAAACGTTTGTTTTTAGTGTCTACGCGTCAAAGAAATGTATATTCCAAATTTCATGACTCTAGCTGCGGTCATTTGGTTGCTACTTTTTTATCCCTTTTTTTTCATTTTAATCCCAAAAAGTACGAATTTCGAAAAATCCGTTTATTTTACGTGTCTATGCTATCAGAGGAATGTATACACCGAATTTCATTATTCTAGCTGCGGCCATTTGGCTAGTACCATTTTTATCCCTTTTTTCCTATTTTTTTAAAAGTACGAATTTGGAAAAAAACTTTTGTTTTTAGTGTCTACGCGTCAAAGAAATGTATATTCCGAATTTCATGACTCTAGCTGCGGTCATTTGATTGGTACTATTTTTATCCCTTTTGTCCATTTTAACCCCAAAAAGTACGAATTTCGAAAAATCCGTTTATTTTACGTGTCTACGCTATCAGAGGAATGTATACACCGAATTTCATTATTCTAGCTGCGGCCATTTGGCTGGTACCATTTTTATCCCTTTTTTCCTATTTTTTAAAAGTACGAATTTGGAAAAAAACTTTTGTTTTTAGTCTCTACGCGTCAAAGAAATGTATATTCCGAATTTCATGACTCTAGCTGCGGTCATTTGATTGGTACTATTTTTATCCCTTTTTTCCATTTTAACCCCAAAAAGTACGAATTTCGAAAAATCCGTTTATTTTACGTGTCTACGCAATCAGAGGAATGTATACACCGAATTTCATTATTCTAGGTGTCGTTTGGTTGTACCATTTTTATCCCTCTATTCCCATTTTCTCCCTTAAAAGTACGAATTTGAAAAAATACTTTTATATTATGTATCTACTCAATTAGAGGAATGTACACGCCGAATTTTGTGATTCTAGCTGTTGTCGTTTAATATGTATCATTTTTATCGCTTTTTGCCCCATTTCACCCCCTGCGAATAAAAATCACTTTATGGTCCAAGTTTTTGTTATAGGGGGAATGCGCATACCCAATATCAATTAAGTACAAGCAGAGGTATTGAAAAAATGTTTATCACGATCAAGAATATATATACTTTATAGGATCTCAGGTCGATATTTCAAGGTGTTACAAACGGAATGACAAAGTTAGTATACCCCCATCCTGGAGGTGGAGGGTACAAAAAAATATTTATGCTCGTCTCCATAGTCGGAGCAATATGAATGCTGAATTTAAGGTTCACCACTTTGCTTGGTACTATTTTTTATCCCTCCCTTTCGTTCCTTTTCTTCAAAAAAGTACAAATTTCGAAAAAATCGTTTATGCTCGTCTCCATGGTCGGAGGAACAACACTTCTCTTGGTACTATTTTTATCCCTTTTTGTTCAACTACCCCAATGAACGTATAAATCTCAAAATTCGCACCTTTAAGGGTATAATAGGAAAATAGGGATAAAAATGGGACCAACAAAACGGATTCAGCTAGATTGATGCAATTCGGTGTATACGTCATTCTGATTACTTAGACGCGAAAAATATGAGCTCTATTGGCATTCGCACTTATAGGGGGAAATTGTGGAGAAAAGGGATAACAATAGTACCAGCCTGAATGAAAGTGACTACAGATACAATTATAAAATTCAGAGTGGACATTATTCTGACTGTCTAGCTATGAAACAAGTAGATTCTTCTAGTAACGTAGACATGTAAAATAAAGGGATTTCTCGAAATTCCTACTTTTATTGAAAAAATTGGAAAAGGGGATAAAAATGGTACCAAAAGCTAGAATACTGAACTTTGGTGTACACGCCGCTCTGACTACGTAGACGCGAATACAAGAGCTCTTTTGAATTGGTACTTAGAGGGAGAAATTGTGGGGAAAAGGGATACAATTAGTACCGATCAAATGACAGCAGATGGAATTATAAAATTCGATGTGGACATTCCTACGACTCCCTAGATACGACATTCGGCGTGTGATACGTTAAATAAAAGAGATTTTCAAAATACGTACTTTTAAGGCTAAAATGAAAAAAAAAGGATAAAAATTGTACCAAATGGAAACCGATGGAGCTAGAATACCGAAATTCGGTGTACACGTTCTTCTGACTGTGTAGATATGAAATTCGGTGTGTTTATTCTCCTATTTGCGTAGACATGTAAAATAAAAGGGATTTTTCGAAATTCGGACTTTTAAGTGTAAAATAGGAAAAGAGGGATAAAAATGGTACCAACGAAATGGATAGAGCTAGGATAATTAAATTCGGTACATACGCCGTTCTTATTACGTAGACGCGAAAAATGAAAGATCTTTCGACGTACGTACTTTTGGGGATGGAATTTGGGTAAACGGGATAAAATTAGTACGGACGAAATGGCTTCAGTTAGAATCATCAAATTCCGTGTGTGCATTCCTCCGACCGTATAGACTCTAAACCTTAGGGGACTTTTATGAAATTTGTACTCTTAGGGAAAAACGGCACGAAAGGGGATAAAATTGGTACCTACCAAACGGATGCAGTTAGACTGATGAAATTCGGTGTATGCACCCCTCAAACTGATTAGGCATGAAAAATAAAAGGTCTTTCGATATTAGTACATTTAGGGTCAATTTGGACAAATGGGAGATAAAATTGGTGCTGCAGCTATAATCGTAAAATCCTATGGTGGATTCATTCCATTATTTATTTTAGGTGGAGGGTATGTTCTGCGTATTTATCTAAAACATTATAAGGAAAGTTTTTGTAGAATAATTTCAACCAACATCCTGTTACATCCTTTTCCATTTTACCCAACGCATACCTACGCATTTATTTTATATGTCGATGATAATATTTAGTTGGCAATACCATTTCGGAAATATTGTGAAGCTAGGACAGAGCAGAGCATACTGCTATGCATACATACATATTTATTAGGATAATTTTGAGTAAAATGTGTTCAGAATATAGGTTGACATACGCCACAGCGATACGAATATTCAATGGTTGCGAGGAGAGGGAGTGGTAACACAGGTATTTTGTATTTTTTTTTTTTTTTTTTGACTAAGAGTGTCAGTTCTGACTGGACTGAATTGGAAGATATCCCTTGTCAAACCACTTGAATGGCTGAATGAAAACTAATTTAAATGTTTAGTTGTTTTTTTTTTTTTGTGTTCGTCTTATACCCAGTCTGCACATGATGAGGGGTAGATTGGGTTTTTAGTGCATAAAATTAATACTGGTCGAAGCTACAAATTGATGGGGCAATTTTCATGAATCTGACACTGGTTGGAGATGGAGAAATTCGAATATTTTTTTTTCAAGTATATTCTGTTTAGTATCATGAATTTCGGAAATCCCTGGTCTTATAAACCTGTGATGAATGTTTTTGAATGTCAATCCTTAATATGTATTGGATTGGCGCGTATACATGATATTAATTGAAACCTCCAACACTTATACGCCACATGAGCCACACTAAAATGTGAAGCTGAAGCTGCTCATGAATCTGGATGGAGTTGGGTGGGATCTACTTTTCGAGATCTTTGAATATTTTTTCAAGAATTATCAATTTTGGAAATTTTCAAATAACTTGTCTTATAAAAAATGTTTTGAGAATGGCTGTCGCCAGTCTTTAATATGTATGTATCTTTAACACACCTGGTGCGTATACATAATATTAATTGAAATCTCCAACACTTAAACGCCACACGGGCCACACTAAAATGTAGATGAGGCTGCCCATGAATCTGCCACTGAATGAAGCTGGGTGCGATCTACTTTTCGATATGTTCGAATAGTTTTTTCAAGAATCACGAATTCCGGGAGATTCCTAATCTATTGTCTCATAAAAATGTTTTGAATATGGCTGTCGTCAGTCTTTAATATATATGTTTAATATGCATGTTTATTCTGAATATGTAAAACACCTGGAGCGTATATATAATATTAATTGAAACCACCAACACTTATACGCCGCATGTGCCACACTAAAATGTAGATGAATATTTCCATGTAGCTAGATGAAGCCGTGTGGAATTTACTTTTTCAACATGTTCGAATAATTTTTTCAAGAATTATGAATTTTGGAAAATTCCAAATCTCTTGTTTTATAAAAAAGTTTTGAGTATGGCTATCACCAGTCTTTAATATGTAAAACACCTAGTGCGTATACATAATATTACCTGAAATCTCCAACACTTAAACGCCACATGGGCCACACTAAAATGTAGATGAGGCTGCCCATGAATCTGCCACTGGATGAAGTCGGGTGGGATCAACTATTCGAATAATTTTTTTCAAAATTCATGAATTTAATAAAAATGTTTTGAATATGGCTGTCGCCAGTCTTTAATATGTATGTTTATTACAACCATGTGAAACACCTGGTGCGTATACATAATATTAATTCAAACCTCCAACACTTATACGCAACATGGGAAACACTAAAATGTAGACGAATCTGCCCATGAGCTAGATGAAGCCGTCTGCGATCTACTTTTCGAGATATTCGAATATTTTTTCCTGAATTTATGTATTTTTTTTTCTTTTCTTATAAAAATGTTTTGAGTATGGCTATCGCCAGTCTATAATATGTATGTTTATTCCAAAAATGTAAAACACCTGGTGCGTATACATAATATTAATTCAAACCTCCAACACTTATACGCCGCATGTGCCACACTAAAATGTAGATGAATCTGCCCATGTTGATAGATGAAGCCTTGTGGAATATACTTTTTCGAGATGTTCGAATAATTTTTTCAAGAATTGTGAATTTTGGAAAATTCCAAATCTCTTGTCTTATAAAAATGTTTTGAGTAGCATATTTTAGCCTATTTTATTTTTCACTGTTTTTTATGGTTTACTGTATTCTTAATATGTAAAGCACCTGGTACGTATACATTATATTAATTGAAATCTCCAACACTTATACGCCATATGGGCCACACTAAAATGTAGAAGATACTGGCCATGAATCTGCCACTGGATGAAGCCGGGTGGGATCAACTATTCGAAAAAATGTAGATGAGGCTGCTGATGAATCTGCCAAGTTTGGAATCTACTTTTCGAGATATTCGAATACTTTTTTCAAGAACTTGTGAATTTTGGAAAAATCCAAATCTCCTGTCTTATAAAAATGTTTTGAGTATGGCAGTCGGCAGTCTTTAATATGTATGTTCATTCTGAATATGTAAAACTCCCCTGGTGCGTATACATAATATTAATTGAAACCATAAACACTTATACGCAACATGAGCCACACTAAAATGTCTCCCCAATTCTCCATTACACAGCAACCATACCAGCACCAGTAATTCAACATTCCATCCTTATTATCAGCTCATAAAAGCCCACAAAAATCAAACAGGATGTGGTCCTCCTTTATTTGTTGAGTAATTGAGACAATGCCTAATTGGTAGTAGCCCAAAGTAGAGCAAACATTTCAAACCAGCTCGTTTTATACAATTTAATGTTTTTTATCTGCAACAAATGATACCGAACTATGTAAACATATGTACAAGCGTTTCTAAATGTCGGTACTTTATTACCCGTCCTAATAACCCTGTAACTGCCATGGAAATAAAAACAACAAATTTGCCTAGTTTTTTTCACTTACCGACCCATTTCAAACAATTCTCTTGGGCTGTGGGTGGATAGTTGGTGGTTAAACGTTTAGAGTCCATTAGAAAAGTTGGTCACGTTAAACAAATAATTGTTATTTTTTCCGTTTTTTTTTTGTCGTGGTATTATTTTATAAATATTCATTAGAATTGAAATGGAAAATGTGTCGGATATATTACCAGCCAGCCATTTGTACGATGTCATTTTTTGCTGTATCCAACTCCAGCCCCCCCCCCTGTATCATGACTTATTCATTAGAAGTACATACTAAATATTGCAACAGCAGATATTGGCACAGAGCAATAAAGCCCACGGGGAGTGGGAGGCAAAGTAAACTTTGCAAAGTTGTGGCAGCCACTAGTGCTGGAAGTTGAAGTTAGTTGTACAGGGAAGGGAAACTTATGGAATGAATGTGTTTAAGTTGTGCCTGAAAAGTTTAAATACATGACTGAGATGAAAAATGAAAAGTTTATTATACATAGATTCGAAAAAGGATTTAAACTCGCAAAAGATCTATGTTCCCTTTCAAAATTGGTAAAATAGCATTCTTGGATATGAAATACGGAGATATTTAAATTTTTATCTAAGATGTCCTAAATAAAAAGAAAATGTCCAACACTGTGCGGTATGTTGCAAGGACTTGTTGAAATAACATTACGTTCGAGCTAGGGCTTGGAACGTAATTCATTTACCGACAAACGTTGTTCATTTGTTCATATTGAAAATTGTGTTAAATCTACAGAAATCATAAGGAAACTTCAAAAGTAGGTAGACTAATATAGGATGGGCCATTTAAAATTTTAAATTTGAACTACAAATTATTTTGACTTTGAAAGGTAGAATTGCATTAATTTTTATTTTCAGGTTTATGTTTGATAAATGAAAAATGAGATGCTCTACGCTCGAACAAAATTGGGAAATATTAAAAACTTACTTCCAAAGTAGTGAGTCTTTAACGCAAACTGTAAGAAATTTGCGTGGAAATTTTTCGAGAAGAGATCGGCCTTCAATTCAACCTTCATGAAGCTCATTTTCATCTCGGTGGCTTTTGCTTATTAACAGCAAAATTGCCGCGTATGGGGTTCAGAGAACCCACACGTGACTATCGGGAAGCCAATGCATCCACAACGAGTTCCAAATTTTACGATTCTAGATGTAGTTCTTCAGTTGGTACCATTTTTATCCCTTTTTGTCCCTTAAAGTACAAATTTCCAAAAATCCATTTAGATTGCGCTTCTACGTTGTCAGAGAAATTTACGCATAAAATTTCACGACTATAGCTGCAATACTTAAATTGGTACCATTTTTTTATCCCTTTAGTTGGTACCATTTTTATCCCTTCTTGTGCCGCTCACCCCTTTGAAGTACAAAATTCGAAAAATCCAATTTTACTGCTCTTTTACATGGTCAAATTTCACGATTCTAGCTGTACTACTTAAGTTGGTACCATTTTTATCCCTTTTTGTACCGCTCGCCCCTTAAAAGTACAAATTTCGAAAAATCCATTTATTTTTCCAAGTCTACGTTGTCAGAGAAATGTAAATATTCAATTTCATGAATATAGCTGTATTACTTAAATTGGTACCATTTTTATCCCTTTTTGTCCTTTTTCCTCCCGTAAGAGTACACATTTGAAAAATCCCTTTTTATACCCTCCTCCTCCAGGATGGGGGTATATTCACTTTGTCATTCCGTTTGTAACACCTTCAAATATTCATCTGAGACCCCATAAAGTATATATATTCTGGGTCGTGGTAAAATTCTAAGACGATATAGCCATGTCCGTCTGTCTGTCTGTTGAAAGCACGCTAGCTTCCGAACGAAATGAGGTAGGAGGTTCAAATTTTCCCTAAATGTGTCTTATGGTTGCAGATCGGTTGGGATTGAAAGTGGGCGAAATCGGCCCAGAGGGAAAAATGTTTCCCTCACAAGGACTGAAAATACCCCTAATATTTAGAGTATTTCAGCCTGATTTTTTTATATGTCTCCTTGTATTTACTTGATATTTGGAATGAACATTCCCCTTATAGCATAAAAGCGCACCATAAACTTATTCTTATTCGTAGGGGACGAAATGGGGCAAAAAAGGGATAAAAATGGTACATATTAAACGACAACAGCTAGAAACACGAAATTCGGTGTGTACATTCTTCTAATTGAGTAGATACATAATGTAAAAGTATATTTTCTAAATTCGTACTTTTAAGAGGTAAAATGGGAGTAGAGGGATAAAAATGGTACCGACCAAACGGCTGCATCTAGAATAATGAAATTCGGTGTATACATTTGTCTGATTGCGTAGACACGTAAAATAAACGGATTTTTGGAAATTTGTACTTTTGGGGTTAAAATGAAAAAAGGGGATAAAAATAGTACCAACTAAATGACAGCAGCTAGAGTCGTGAAATTCAGAGAATGAGGTCAGAGGAATGTTCCTCTGACTGCGTAGACACGAAAAATAAAAGTTTTTTCAAATTCGTACTTTCAAGAGATACAATGGGTACAGAGGAATAAAAATAGTACCAACTAAACGGCTATACCTAGAATGATGAAATTCGGTGTGTACATTCCTTCAATTGCGTAGACACGTAAAATAAAGAGACTTTAGAAAGTTGTACTCATAGGGGGTAAAATTGGAAAAAAGGGGATAAAAACGGTACCAATCAAATGACTAAAGCTATACATTCCTCTGACTGCATAGACACGCGGAATAAAAAGATTTTTCCAATTTCGTACTTTTTGATTTTACGGCAAAAATTGTTAAATCATGAAGTTTTGCACTATGTACGTGAGATAATGGATTTTCGGAATTTGTGCTTTTATAATTAAAATAGAATCGAAATACAACCAACTGTAGCACCCACTATCTACCAATATTTGTGTTATTTAAGCTTTTTTTGAAAATATAAATATTTGTAAGAATATTATACTTTTTGAAACGTTTACTTTATTGTAAACGTATTGGTAGCCTTGCCTTATAAGCGTGGTTTGAAGTAATAAAAATATTATATTTATTTATAAAATTATTTTGTCAACATTTGTTTTGGTTTGCCTATATTAAAAAAATATTTTCCTGTAATATTACTGCACTTCTACGAAAACCGACAACCTCTGTGGAATGCAATCCATGGTGGAGGGTATATAAAGTTCGGCCTGGCCGAACTTAACGCCGTAGCTCTTTTTGCATGGTAAGTACAAGACACACACAGAATTATATGTTTCTAACTACTGACGTTTAGTCAGGACGAAGGTTCGATGTTTATCCCTTTTTAGTACCATATTACACCCTAAAAGTTCGAATTTCGTAAATCGAACGAATTTCGTAGTCGGCGTCTACGTCATATTTGGGAACTAACCACTAAACGTTATATATATTTTTCTTTATTTGAAACCAAAGTCATATATTCAGAATTTTTGGCTAAAAAAAATAACCAAATGGACATGACAAATCTGAGCCGTGGAAGTAGTTTTCCGGATGTGCTTTTAGCATTTTTTGGTAATTTTGAAAAAAAAAATGTCTTTTTATCATGGAGTTGTGGCATTTTTCGCCAAACCTAAAAAACATTTTTTGCAAATCCCGCATCCCAAGTCAGCAAAAAACTGGTATATGAGATGAGCTTTTCATTGCAAAATTTAAAATTCCATTAAGCAACAATTGTTGATTAATTTCCATATTGCTTTCATTTTCAATTGCAATACCAATAAATAGCCATTTTATCCATCAATCTATGTATTTCATTTGTGAAATCTCCATAGCAGTTTTTTCCAAATGGCGATTTTAAAAACCACTTCTTCACATATGGCGATAAATCTACTGTGGATATCATGAAAAGATAAGCTTTAGAACAATTTAAATTCCAATATTTTGGAATATCATACAGAGATTGTCCAACGAATTGACACGTGGTAGATTTATCAACACCACCCCCCCCTCACTTTGCTTTTTTCCAGCTACAAAATCCATCACAGTAGCGGAATTAAAATTTAATTCAATTCCGAGAATCTGCTGTGTTCGCACAACAACCCTTTTTTGTTGATTTAAAAATCAACAATAAACTTCCGCTGCTTCTTTTTTCGTTTTTTTCTTGTTCCCTGTTCAAACTCCATGAAATCCCTTCTTTTGGCGAAAAGAGTAGGGATTTTTTAAATGTGTTCATTTCGGTGAATTGAAATGAAATGAAAAGTCCTTGAATTCCTGGAAGTCTTACGACTGAGTATTTGCCAACAATTTGCTCATTGCAGTGAACATTAAAAGCGACAGCGACATACGTTCGCTGTGACAATGGCACGGAATGGGGAGCACGCGCTATATGGCTGTGTGTCTACACACATGGTCACATACAGTATCCTGACAATAAATTGTGGATGTTTGTATAGCGATTAGTATTATTAGTTCTTCTATATAAAATATATATTTATAGACAGAATCTTGTGTGAATTGTGGGAACAAGAACACACTCACAGGGGGTCAAATTTTCCAAATATGTGTCTAATGGTTGTAGATCGTTTTGGAATTGGAAATGGTTTGAAAATACTTTCAATACCATCAATAAGTAATGCCAATACCATCACTTATTTTATATGCATTAAAAATGGCAAAATTCACAATTTTAGAGGGTGAAATATATCAAAAGGGATAAACGTGGTACCACATACAAGACAAATGATATCTGAAATTTGGTATGTCTAAATCAGTCTATTGCGTAAATATTTAAAATAGAAAGATTTTTTCGAAATTCGTACTTTTAATTGGTAAAATGCAAAAAGAGGGATAAAAATAGTACCATTAAATGGCTGCAGCTAGAATCATGAAAGTCAGTATATAAATTCCTCTGCCTGAGTAGACACACAGTGTTATGGTATTTTTCGCAATTTCTAATTTCAGGATCAAAAAGCGAAAAGGGATAAAAATGGTACCAAATATGGTGTTTCTAAATCCGCCTAATTACTTAGACATATAAAATAAAAGGATTTTGTAAATTAGTACTTTTAATTGGTAAAATGGAAAAAGAGGGATAAAAATGGTACCATTAAATGGCTGCAGTTAAAATCATAAAAGTCGGTGTATAAATTCCTCTGACTGTGTAGACACACAACTTTAAAGGATTTTTCAAAATTTGACTTTTAGGGTCAGAATCGGAAAAAGGGATAAAAATAGTACCATCCAAAATGCTGTGGTAGAACAATGAAATTGAGCGTAGACCTCACTCTCACAGTTTACAAGCTCAAAATACCTTTTAATTGGTAAAATGGAAAAAAGAGGGATAAAAATGGTACCATTAAATGAGTGCAGCTAAAATCATAAAAGTCGGTGTATAAATTCCTCTGACTGCGTAGACACACAACTTTAAGGGATTTTTCAAAATTTAACTTTTAGAGTCCAAATGGGGAAAAGGGATAAAAATGGTACCATCGAAACAGCTGCAGTTAGAATCATGAAAGCCTATGTTTACATACCTATGGCTGTGTATAAGCGAAAAAAAAATTTTTTTTTCAAATTCGTACTTTTAGAGTCCAACTGGGAAAAAGGGATAAAAATGGTACCATCCAAAATGCTGTGATAGAATAATGAAATTGAGAGTAGTCTTGGCACTGACAGCTTACAAGCTCCAAATAACAAGATCTTTCAAAAATTGTACGTTGGAGAGTCAAAATGAGGAAAGGGGATAAAAATGGTACCATCGAAACAGCTGCAGGTTAAATTATGACAGTTGGTGTCTACATGCCTCTAACTGCGTAGAAGTGCAAAATAAAATTATTTTTCAGGATTCGTACTTTTTGGAAAAGGGGATAAAAATGGTACCATAAAAAGGGCTCAGGTAGAACAAAGAAAATCATCGGTATTTCGCTCTGACACCTTAGAAGAGCAAAATAAAGTGATTTTCAAAAATCGCACTTTTAAAGCCGAAGTGATGAAAAGGGATAAAATTAGTACCAATCAAATGGCTGTAGCTAGAATCATGAAAGTCTATGTATACATTCCTCCGATTGCATAGACACATAAAATAAAGGAATTTTACGAAATTTGTACTTTTACATTCAGAATGGGGAAAAGGGGATAAAAATGGTACCAACCAAATCCTGGTGTAAAATATTGAAATTCCGCGGTTACATGCTACGAATGCTTAGAAGCGTAAAATAATATCTTTCGAAATTTTTACTGTGAGAGTCTATGTGGGAAAAGGGATAAAAATGGTACCAACCAAACGGCTGCAAAATAAAATGATTTTTGAAAAATTTTACTTTTAGAGTGAAAATTTGGGAAGAGGGATAAAAATGGTACCATCCAAAAATTTTGTTGTCGAATGACTATTTTAAGCGTATACGTCGTTCTCACAGCTTACAAGCACAAATTAAGAAGATCTTTAAAAATGCGAACTTTTAGAGTCAAAATGGTGAAAAAGGGATAAAAATGGTACCAATGAACAGAATGCAGCTAAAATCATGAAAGTGGATCATACTTTCATCTGATTGCGCAGAAGCACGAAATAAAATGATTTTTTCACATTTGTACTTTTTGGGGATAAAATGGGGAAGAGGGATAAAAATGGTACCTTAAAAAAGCTGCGGTAGAATAATGAAATTCGGCGAGTATGTTCGCTCCTACTGATTGGTAGCGCCGAATAAGAAGATATTTTAAAACTTCTACTTTTAGAGTCAAAATGTGAAAAAGGGATAAAAATGGTACCAACCAAACGGCTACAGCTAGAATGAAGCAATTCGGTGTATATATTCCTCTGCCTATGCAGATGCGCAAAATGTTCTTTACAAATTCATACTTTTAGGAACAAAACGGGAAAAGGGATAAAAATGGTACCATCGAAAACCTTCAGTAGAATAACAAAAATCGGCAGACTGCTTAAAATGGTACCACCCAAAACACCGCAGTAGAATAATGAAATTCGGCGAGTATGTCACTTCGATTGCTTAGGAGCGGCAAATAAGAATATATTTCCAAACATTTATTTTTAGAGTCAACCTGTGGAAAAGGGATAAAAATGGTACCAAACATACAACTGCAGATAGAATGATGAAATTCTACAGCAGAATAACAAAAATCGGCGGGTACATCGTTCTGACTGCTTAGAAGCACAAAATAAAGAGATTTTTGCAAAAAATTTACTTTTAGAGTCGATGTAGGAAAAAGGGATAAAAATGGTACCAACCAAACGGCTACAGCTACAATGAAACAAGTCGGTGTATAGCTTCTGCGGACTGCGTATATGACAAAAATAAATTGTTTTTTACAATTTTATACGTTTAAGGTTAAAATTGAAAAAAAGGGATAAAAATGGTACCACCCAAAATGTTGTGGTAGAATAATGAAATTGAGAGTAGATGTAGCTCTGACAGCTTACAAGCACAAAATAATAAAATGTTTCAAAATTGATACTTTGAGAATCAAAATTGGGAAAAGGGATAAAAATGGTACCATCCAAACGACTACAGGTAGAACCTTAAAATCTGTAGTTACAATTCTCTGAATGAGTAGAAACAGGACCTTAAGGAATTTTTCAAAAATTTTACTTTTATTGTCAAAATGGGTAAAGGGATAAAAATGGTACCACCATAGGCGTGGGAATGGGATAAAAATGGTACCACTGAAGCTGGACTCATGAATATCGGTGTATACATTCCTCTGGCCATTAGACGCGCAAAATAAAATAATTTTGACAAATGTAAAATGGGAAACGGGATAAAAATGGTACCATCCAAGAGGTTGCGGTAGTGTATCGAAAATCGGCGGGTAAGTCGCTCTGACTGCTTAGAAGCGCAAAATAAGGAGATTTTTCAAAAGCTGTACTTTTAGAGTCAAAATGAGAAAAAGGGATAAAAATAGTACCAATTAAACGACTACAGCAAGAATCAGGAAATTCGGTGAGTATCTTCATGTGATCGTGTAGACGCTCAAAACTGATTTTTGATACTTTTAGGGTCGAAATGGGGAAAAGGGACAAAAATAGTACCATCCAAATAGAATACTGAAATTCGGTGAGTACGTCGCTCTGACTGCTTAGTCGAGCAAAATAAGGACATCTGTCAAAATTCGTGCTTTCAGAGTTAAAGGGATAAAAATTGTACCAACCAAAACCAAAACCAGACAATTGGTGCCACATACTTATCAGAATGATTTTTCTACAACTTTGCAAATAAAATTTTAAGATTTTTCCGCAGGCACGTCTAAAATATTAGTTAAAGAATAATCTTTCCTGAGATTTTTAGAAAAAAACCGAAGTTTTACTATCCGGTTTGACATTGAAAGACTCTTAAAAATCGACACTCCATGTGGAGGGCTTATATGATTCCCCGGCCGAACTTGTTTTGCATTCCCATATGTTCTCTCCGACATTGGAAATTTTATTTCCACGTTAAAATTCTTTGACACGCTACTGTACGTATATCAACACAGACAGACACATGTGAATTATTAAAATTAAAAGGCAACAACAGAATTTGTTACAAGATTTTTCCATTATGTCCAAGGACCGACCTCAAACTTTCTCACCTAATTCGTAGAAATTCCTGCTAAAAAAACGCGCCGAAAAATGTCAAAGTCGACAGTCATTTGTAGGCAACAATAAAAAGCCAGAACAAGAAGAACAAAAAAGGGAATAATACCTGAAATTCCACAACAAACCAAGGGACAATTGAATTGAATAATGCCAATTTCTATGTAAAACAAATCACACACACACAGACACTCAAAAACAGGCTCAACACCAACAATTTGACTACCACTGTGCCTACTCGCCCCTAAACTTCAAGGAAACCCTTGAAAATTGGATAACCTGTCACATCAAGTGCAAAGAGTAAATTGGAGATTTAGAAAGAAGACAGCCGATATGAATAGTATAATAGTCGGAGGGGCCATTAAAGCCTGTCAATCCCGAACATTGGAAGTAATCGATATTTACACAATTTCACTCGGGGTATTTATAACATAAGGTCTGCTCAGTTGCGTGTAAATATAAATGGAAACTCTACGAGGGGTGTGATGATAAGCCAGGCTCTCTGGCTTATCATAACACCCCTATAGTTTTTAGAGGAATTATAAGCAAACCAAGTACAAACGGCATTAAGTGCGGCAGGGCCCAACTTTATATACCCTCCACCATGGACTGTATTCCACAGAGGCTGTCGATTTTCGTAGAAGGAGAGTAAGATTACAGGAAAATGTCAATATAGCCAAAACAAATAAAAATATTGAAAAAACAAGTAAAAGCGGTCGGGCCGAACTTTATATAGCCTCCACCATGGATTGCATTCCACAAAGGCTGTCGATTTTCGCAGAAGTGCAGTTATATTACAGGAAAATATCATTTTTTAAATATAGCCAAACGAAAACAAATACAAATATTGCAAAAATAATTTTATAAATAAATATTATATTTTTATTATTTCAAACCACGCTTATAAGGCAAGGCTACGTTTACATATCGAAATAATACTTCAAGTCAATTCAAAAATAAATATTCTTATATTTATATTTTCAAAAAAGCTTAAATACCATAAATATTGGTAGATAGTGGGTGTTACAGTTGGGTGTATTTCCATTCTATTATAATTCCAAAAGTACAAATTTTGAAAATCCATTATCTCACGTACATCGTACAAAATAAACTAACTTCATGATTCAACCAATTTTTACCGTAAAAGTAAAAAAGAGAGGAAAAATCTTTTTTATTTTGCGTGTCTATGCAGTCAGCGGAATGTATACATAGAATTCCATGATTCTAGCTGCGGCCATTTGGCTGGTACCATTTTTGTCCCCTTTTTCCTATTTTTTGAAAGTACGAATTTGGAAAAAAAACTTTTGTTTTTAGTGTTAACGTGTCAAAGAAACGTATATTCCGAATTTCATGACTCTAGCTGCGGTCATTTGGTTGGTACTATTTTATCCCTTTTTCTATTTTGACCCCAAAAGGAACGAATTTGGAAAACCCCTTTTGTTTTTCGTGTCTATGCAATCAGAGGAATGTATACGCCGAATTTTATGACTCTAGCTGCGGTCATTTGGTTGGTACTATTTTTATCCCTTTTTCTATTTTGACCCCAAAAAGTACGAATTTGGAAAAACCCTTTTATTTTCGTGACTACGCAATCAGAGGAATGTATACACCGAATTTCATGACTCTAGCTGCGGTCATTGGTTGGTACTATTTTTATCCCCTTTTCTATTTTGACCTCAAAAATACGACTTTCGCAAAATCAGTTTATTTTCGTGTCTACACAGTCAGAGGAATGTATACTTCGATTTTCATAACTCTAGCTGCGGTCATTTGATTGGTACTATTTTTATCCCCTTTTTTTCATTTTAACCCCAAAAAGTACGAATTTTGAAAAATCCGTGTATTTTACTTGTCGAGGCAATCATAGGAATGTATAAACCGAATTTCATTATTCTAGGTACAGCCGTTTGGTTGGTACCATTTTTATCCCTCTATTAACATTTTACCCCTTAAAAGTACGAATTTGGATAAAATACTTTTATATTATGTATCTGCTCAATGAGAGGAATGTTCACACCTAATTTCGTGTTTCTAGCTGTTGTCTTTTAATATGTACCATTTTTATCCTTTTTTGCCCCATTTCACCTCCAACGAATAAAAATCACTTTTTGGTGCACGTTTTTGTTATAGGGGGAATGGGCACACCCAATATCGAGTGAGTACAAGCAGACATATTGAAAAATATGCTTAAATACTGTAAAATATTAGGGGTTATTATAATGTTTTCCCTTTGGGCCGATTTCGCCCAGTTTCAATCCCAACCGATCTACAACTTAAGACGAATTTATGGAAAATTTGGACGTTCTAGCTCATGGCTAGATCGTCTTAGAATTTGATGACGATCAACAATATATATATACTTTATAGGGTTTCAGGCCGATATTTCAAGTTGTTACAAACGGAATGACAAAGTTAGTATACTCACATCCTCCAAGCTAGAGTGCATTAACAAAGTAGTTATATTCCTGGAAAGGCCAGGACTAATCAGCTAAAACGATTTTTGGTCATATTTGTTATTATATTACGCGACCCCACATATACTTTATGGTCGGTCTTCAGAAATTTGTACCAGGTGACGTATGATAAATAAAATAATTCGCATTTCTCATACGCACTAAAGTACTCGGTGTTGAAGACTGGCAATCATGACACATTTGAACATTGAATTTCAAAGAACCGCGCCATTGAGTTAATGCACACAGCATACGTTTTCCCAAAGCCCCTAAATTTGGGGCATAACCCTCCCCAATTAATTAGTTCCACAAAAGCCAGTTACAAACATGGACAACATTTCCATATAACAAAGCAATAATCTAGCCGTCATAGCTGAAATAAATTTGATTTGATAACAATTTTAAGTTAAAATGAAAAACTAAACGCCAACCAACAAATATCACAAATCATTTTTGAGTATTTCCAAAAACCCGAAAAACAACACAGTGTCATTGAGTTGCTTTGAAATGAAACTAATATCCTGAAAATCCACAGGAAGTATTTTGTGAAACACACACAAGGACAAACAGACAATCAGCCAGAGAGACAGTGAGACACACAGCCAGAAAGACAGCTCTTTGATAACAATATTCATTTATCAGTTGCGATGGTTATTCACAGAACCGAATCAAAACGAACCGAACTCAACAACACAGAGCATTTCCATTGCATGTTATGGCGACAACCACTCCCCCAAGCCAACGTTATCACAATCAAAAAAGATGAAATTATTTTCCCCGGAATCGCGCCAGGTTTTGTGGAGCCGCCACATGTGCGACAGCGACCATGATATTGTCGAATATTCTACGCCTCCCCCCCCCGTCCCCCTCACTTCACGAATGTTGGTTATGGCGCACAAATATCTCTAATAAATCACATTCACTTGAACGAATGTATGAATGAATGAATGTACGATATTGTGTTGTTTTGCGGTGAATATATAATTGCGTTTCATCTTACCCTACGCCACATGGGCGATATATATGATATTTTTCGGAATGCTTTTGCCCAACCGATTTGAAAACAAGTAAGAAGGCGTTAAGTTCGGCCGGGCCGAATCTTATATACCCTCCACCACGGAGTGCATTCCACAGTATTACCAGTAGATTAAAGAATGTCGAGGGAATGCGAATTGCAAATATCAAGTAAATACAAGCTAATATGTTCAAAAAACATGCTGAAATACTCTAAATATTAGGGGTATTTTCAGTACTTGTGAGGGAAAAATTTTTCCCTCTGGACCGATTTCGTCCACTTTCAATCCCAAGCGATCTACAACCATAAGACATATTTAGGAAAAATTTGAACCTTCTAGCTCATTTCGTTCCGCCGCTATCGTGCTTTCAACAGACAGACGGACAGACGGACAGACGGACAGACGGACATGGCTATATCGTCTTAGAATTTTACCACGACCCAGAATATATATACTTTATGGGGTCTCCGATAAATATTTCAAGGTGTTACAAACGGAATGACAAAGTGAATATACCCCCATCCTGGAGGTGGAGGGTATAAAAATATGTTGAATATTAGGGTAAGTAATTTTATTAGAGCAAATTTGGAAAAAATATGTTCACGTTTTTCGGTCTTAACATTGATAGCCATAAATTATACATAACAGCTCCTTTTTAAAGCAAGCAGGAAAGTTTCAGTCAGTTAAACCGACTTATATATAAATACCCCCAACTCTCAGAGGACATATCTATGGAAGGACTTAAAATTTACTCAGCTCTAGCTGTGTGTGTGTGGTAGATGGTAGAAGTATGTACTAATTGGACCCTGATTCCACATTTGTGAATAATTGTAAAAACATGATCTCTCATGATCGTAATGGCGTTCAGGCATCGGTATAGGAGTTATAAAGGATTTAACTTTACCTAGGGTAGAGACAATTGTGTGGAAGGTACACGAAGGGGTGTGGCTAAAGCGTAAATATTTTTTAGGTTTAAAGTGATTATAAAAATATTCTAAAATACCAAAATGCATCTGATTTTGACTACCCGGCACGGAAGTTTAGTCGGTTTTATTTTAACCAAGACTTGTCACTTTGTGCGGGAGGTAGCAGAAGGACTGTGGGAATATCGACCATATTTCAAGTGTTTCAAACATCAATTTCAGAGTATTGCGATCATAGGTATATAAGTTATAACAGCTTTAATTTTACGTAGGTTGGGGTGATTTCTGTGGGAGGTCCCCAAATAATAATAATAATAATCATGTACCCAAATATAGCTAATTCCCAATATCCGTGTGGAAGTTTTATTGGATTTATTAAATATAGGAATATGAACTATTTGTGTGGGAGGTAACAGAAGGGGTGTGACAATTTCGCCCATATTAGAACTTAAACTAAGTTTGGGGAAAATATTACCATATACAAAGTGTGAATTGATTCCTTTACTCCTTTCGAGAATTATCGTGTACACCAGCCAGACAGACGGATGGCTTAAACATCTTCAAAATTCCTGAAGTTCTTCCAACATATGTTCTCTGAGAGTGAGGGTGAATAAAGGGTGATTTTTTAAAAGCTATAGAAAAGTTAAAAAAAAAACACATAAAATTGAGAAAAATGGATGAAATCTTTATTTGAATCGATTGTACGGTCCATATAATTTAATGTTTGAAGATTATTTCATGCAAATGTTGACCTTGACTGCGCCTCAAATGGTCCATCCGCTTAGTCCAATTTTGGCATTTCCACGTTTTTGAGTAACAGAGGCCCAATTGCTACGAACGGCGACGAATCGATAATTGATGGTCATCATTAACACTGGCCGATACAGCTGCGATATTTTCTTCAGTTCGCACTCTACGTAAGCGTGTTGCTGGTTTAATTTCCAACAATGTAAATTTCGTGCGAAATTTAGTCACAATGACCATAAAATGGAAGCGCGCGATGAACATTATTAACAGAGCACGCATTGTTCGCGTTGTTCGTTTGTAAGACGATTCATGGTTAAATTATAGACCAAACTGAAGATGTTTGACAGTGAAACAAAGCACGAAACGTGCGTCAGCTGTTTCAACCAGTGTTGCCAAAAAGATAATAGCTAAAAAATCACCCTTTATAAGTCGGTTTAGCCGACTGACGTTTTCTTACATGTTTTTTTTTTATTTTTTGTAGATTTTGCTCGATTCTTAAATCGCGAATTCATTAAATCGTGTATCCTTTAAATATTGAATCCACTGAGTTTGGAAAGGAAATTTTTATTAATTATACCACTATCGTGAACAAAATTTCCCTGAGAAGGAATTGTTCCCTTTTTCTTCGTGAATTGGCTTGACACTAGTAAATTCAGGATATTTATGAAAAGAATCCCATGATCCAAAATTCCAAAATAATATACTAAAGATCGTTCTTGGCTTTTTTGGTTAGCTTTTACACAAAGTGGAAATTTGCTTGTTTAATGTTTAATATCGATCGGAAAAGTTTTTATAATCCTACTGTTATTGATACTTTTTTGCAAAATAAAAAATTGAAAATATTGATATTTTAAATTTCCAAATGAGAATAAATTATTCTCATTACAGCCAGGGTTATTCTGTATTTTGCCAAGAATTTAATTTATTAGGATTAAATCGGACTTAAATTTATTATTAGAATTTAAAAATGCCCATATTCGGAACAAAAAGTTTCAAATAATAGCGAAAAACTACAAACAGCCCCTTATTTGTATAGAAACTGAAAGATTTGAAAACTAATAACTTATAACTTTGGAAACAGGAAAGGGATGACTATAAAAATTCGCTGATACGGTTTAGAAGAATGTGACTAATCTTCATACTAAAATATTTATTTCGACAATTAATTCTCTAAACGCACAGCACCGATTACAAAAAAGAGGATTTTATCCACTGGTATACCAGCCAATATTAATTTTCTTCTCATCCGTGAGAAATTAATTTTCTAAAAAAATTAAATTTTTGGCATTTTTTCCCCCGTTTTAGCAATTGTGGAATTTTATAGAGAGTTATATAGGAGCAAGAAAAAAAATTACTCTGTATAAAATGGATTTTTTGTTTAAAAATGTTTATTAAAAAAAGTAGACTTTCCAAAACATATTTCTAAAACAAGTAAGGAAAGGCTAAAGTCGGGCGGGGCCGACTCTATGATACACTCCACTTTCTATCCAAATACAATTTAATTCGATGAAAAAGTGAAAACGGGAAGGATTTTTGTATCCTTTAAATGTATGTGTTTGACAAAAAATGTTAAATCGGAAAGGACATTTGTATGGGGGTATATTGACATCTGGAACGAAATAGGTGAAATATAATATGTATAGTTTGGCCAAAATCGGTTAAACATTTGGGAGCAACATTTTTATTTGTGCTATATCTAAATCTGAACCGATCTTACATAATTTATACATATGTGTTTCTAAAAAAAATCGAGTACAATATGTGGTTTTAAAGCGGCAAAAAAGTATGGGGGCTATATCTAAATCTGAACCGATCTTACCCACTTTCTGCATAGGTGTTTCTAGTTTGATTATAAGATGTTGTGCCGCATGTAAAGAAAATCGAGTACAATATGTGGTTTCTAAAGCGGTAAAAGTCAAATCGGGAGCGACATTAGTATGGGGGCTATATCTAAATCTGACCCGATCTTACCCACTTTCTGCATAGGTGTTTCTAGTTTGATTATAAGATGTTGTGCCAAATTTAAAGAAAATCGGGTACAATATGTCGTTTCTAGAGCGGAAAATGTCAAATCGGGAGCGACATTTGTATGGGGGCTATATCTAAATCTGAACCGATTTGCCTCAAATTAAATAGCGTTTGTCCTTGATCCACAAAACTTATTTGTGCCATTTTTTGTTAAGATCGGACTACAATTGCGACCTGTTATTTGATTACAACAATAGATGGAGAGACGGACAGACAGACAGACGGACATTGCTAAATCGACTCAAAAAGTGATTCTAATCCGATCGGTATACTTAACAATGGGTCTACCTCCCTTCCTTTTGGGTGTTACAAACAAATGCACAAAGACATAATACTCTCGTGGAGTGTATAAAAATCGTAGGTTTTGTTTTTAAGGCTACTTCAATTCAAACTGATGACCAAAAAGCTAGGGAATAGCTAAAAAATCTCTTTTCTACAATTGTATCCTATTTATATGGGTTGAGAGATGAACAATATCTCCGAGTTACATACCGAATAGTGTCTTCTATAGTCAGCCTTGCCAGACTTTAGCCTTTCGTTTTTTCAGAGGAGCCCCTTTTTGTTTAGATTTTGTTTTTTGCCGGGTTTCAACGAATATTTTCGAAAAACAAAAATTCAACTTTTAATATCGCAGCTCGCTTGCTTATCGCATATTTTTGTGCTGTTTGACAACAACACAAATAAACTTATTAAACTTTGGTACAAATAAGCTCACACACAAACAGACAAACATAGATGACTACATATGAGCGTGTATGTTTGTATGCTGAGTTTATGTTTTGTTGTCTTGTGTTGACTTAACAAAACAAAATTTGTGTGTGTTTGTGAATGCCTGCATGTGCGAGTGTGTGTTTCCTTAAAGCATTAAAACAAAACAGAAAAAAAAGCCCACACCTCCCTACACATACCCTCACACATACAAAAATCTCTCGCTCAAAACATTCATTTTCATTCACTTTATTTCTGTACTTACTGTTCGTTTCATTCGATGTTTCGTCTAATCCCTCCGACAGCAACAGTTTCTGAAAGAAAAAAATGGAAAAAGAGAAGAGAATAGAGGGAATGTTAGCCAACGACTCTACAACAATCCATGAATCAACAAAAACAAGAAAAAGAAAGTGAAATTGGTTTGGCTGAGAGGGACGCATGCTAGGATGTTTCATTACACCGAGGACAAAAAGTAATATTGCCCACACTCCCAGCAAAACTTTTTCGGAAAGTTTGAACCAAAGTGCATTAAGAGTTTTCGTAGTAGTTCCGATTCAATTTTAACAGCTGAGGACTTCCTTTTCGATTTTACGAGAAATTTTATTTTGTTTTATTGCATTATTTCTTGATAATGTAATTTCCCGATTCCACATTTTGCGGATTAAAACCCTTGGACTTTGCCAACCGAATGCGAGGGAAAGGATAAATTTTCGACAAAATAGGGTGGGACATGTAACATTTTAAATTTGAACTATCGATTATATTGACCTTGAATGGTAGAAAAACATTCATTTTTATTTTAATTTTTATTTTTATTTTTATTTTTATTTTTATTTTTATTTTTATTTTTATTTTTATTTTTATTTTTATTTTTATTTTTATTTTTATTTTTATTTTTATTTTTATTTTTATTTTTATTTTTATTTTTATTTTTATTTTTATTTTTATTTTTATTTTTATTTTTATTTTTATTTTTATTTTTATTTTTATTTTTATTTTTATTTTTATTTTTATTTTTATTTTTATTTTTATTTTTATTTTTATTTTTATTTTTATTTTTATTTTTATTTTTATTTTTATTTTTATTTTTATTTTTATTTTTATTTTTATTTTTATTTTTATTTTTATTTTTATTTTTATTTTTATTTTTATTTTTATTTTTATTTTTATTTTTATTTTTATTTTTATTTTTATTTTTATTTTTATTTTTATTTTTATTTTTATTTTTATTTTTATTTTTATTTTTATTTTTATTTTTATTTTTATTTTTATTTTTATTTTTATTTTTATTTTTATTTTTATTTTTATTTTTATTTTTATTTTTATTTTTATTTTTATTTTTATTTTTATTTTTATTTTTATTTTTATTTTTATTTTTATTTTTATTTTTATTTTTATTTTTATTTTTATTTTTATTTTTATTTTTATTTTTATTTTTATTTTTATTTTTATTTTTATTTTTATTTTTATTTTTATTTTTATTTTTATTTTTATTTTTATTTTTATTTTTATTTTTATTTTTATTTTTATTTTTATTTTTATTTTTATTTTTATTTTTATTTTTATTTTTATTTTTATTTTTATTTTTATTTTTATTTTTATTTTTATTTTTATTTTTATTTTTATTTTTATTTTTATTTTTATTTTTATTTTTATTTTTATTTTTATTTTTATTTTTATTTTTATTTTTATTTTTATTTTTATTTTTATTTTTATTTTTATTTTTATTTTTATTTTTATTTTTATTTTTATTTTTATTTTTATTTTTATTTTTATTTTTATTTTTATTTTTATTTTTATTTTTATTTTTATTTTTATTTTTATTTTTATTTTTATTTTTATTTTTATTTTTATTATATTGAATGGTAGAAAAACATTAATTTTTATTTTTATTTTTATTTTTATTTTTATTTTTATTTTTATTTTTATTTTTATTTTTATTTTTATTTTTATTTTTATTTTTATTTTTATTTTTATTTTTATTTTTATTTTTATTTTTATTTTTATTTTTATTTTTATTTTTATTTTTATTTTTATTTTTATTTTTATTTTTATTTTTATTTTTATTTTTATTTTTATTTTTATTTTTATTTTTATTTTTATTTTTATTTTTATTTTTATTTTTATTTTTATTTTTATTTTTATTTTTATTTTTATTTTTATTTTTATTTTTATTTTTATTTTTATTTTTATTTTTATTTTTATTTTTATTTTTATTTTTATTTTTATTTTTATTTTTATTTTTATTTTTATTTTTATTTTTATTTTTATTTTTATTTTTATTTTTATTTTTATTTTTATTTTTATTTTTATTTTTATTTTTATTTTTATTTTTATTTTTATTTTTATTTTTATTTTTATTTTTATTTTTATTTTTATTTTTATTTTTATTTTTATTTTTATTTTTATTTTTATTTTTATTTTTATTTTTATTTTTATTTTTATTTTTATTTTTATTTTTATTTTTATTTTTATTTTTATTTTTATTTTTATTTTTATTTTTATTTTTATTTTTATTTTTATTTTTATTTTTATTTTTATTTTTATTTTTATTTTTATTTTTATTTTTATTTTTATTTTTATTTTTATTTTTATTTTTATTTTTATTTTTATTTTTTCCATGCTTTATATAAGGTTACTTTCTATATATGTTTGTGTGCCACAAAATTTGAAATCAATTTTTGAAAGCTTTTTTCTCAACCAATTTTGCTCAAATTTTGCACACTTAATCATTTTCGATGACAATACAAGGAAATGGAAAAATTTTACCAATTGGACAAAGGGGCGTGGTATCTCCCATACAAACCACAAATTAAAAATCTATTATTTCTGCTCCTGATAACGGTATTTAAACAAAATTTGGTACGTCGGTTTGGTGTGCATGTTGTAAGTGCTGCTGCAAATATGGGCGGGATTGTACAAAGGGGCGTGGTACCTCCCATACAAACCACAAATTAAAAATCTATTATTTCTGCTCCTGATAACGGTATTTAAACAAAATTTGGTACGTCGGTTTGGTGTGGATTTTTTAATTGCTGCTGCAAATATGGGCGGGATTGTACAAAGGGGCGTGGTACCTCCCATACAAACCACAAATTAAAAATCTATTATTTCTGCTCCTGATAACTGTATTTAAACAAAATTTGGTACGTCGGTTTGGTGTGCATGTTGTAAGTGCTGCTGCAAATATGGGCGGGATTGTACAAAGGGGCGTGGTACCTCCCATACAAACCACAAATTAAAAATCTATTATTTCTGCTCCTGATAACGGTATTTGAACAAAATTTGGTACGTCGGTTTGGTGTGGATTTTTTAAGTGCTGCTGCAAATATGGGCGGGATTGTACAAAGGGGCGTGGTACCTCCCATACAAACCACAAATTAAAAATCTATTATTTCTGCTCCTGATAACGGTATTTGAACAAAATTTGGTACGTCGATTTGGTGTGCATTTTTTAAGTGCTGCTGCAAATATGAGCGGGAATGGACAAAGGGGCGTGGTACCTCCCATACAAACCACAAATTAAAAATATATTATTTCTGCTCCTGATAACGCAGTAATTTTTCCTTCTACAAAAGATAACTAAAAAAGAATTTCTAGGCCCAATAGAATTCTGCTTGCATAAAGCATGGATTTGAAAAAAAAAATTTTTTTTTGATTTACTAGTTTATTTTTATTTTCAGTTTAATGTTTGACATTTGCAAAATCGGGCGCTATACGCGCTCGAACAAAATTGGGAAGTATTAAAAACTTACTTCCGAAGTAGTGAGTCTTTAACGCAAACTGTAAGAAATTTACGCGGAAAATGTTCGTGTTTTCAGATGAAGCTCATTTTCATCTCGGTGGCTATGTCCGTAAGCAAAATTGCCGCATATGGGATCAGAGAACCCACAAGTGACTATTGAGAAGCCAATGGTTGAATTTCGCGCTGTTCTGAAAAATTGGGGTGATTGGATGAGGTGCTACCGAGCCAGTCGTGTCTATTAAATGACAAAGTTCAACCTTTCCAATTAAATCAGAAATTTGAAAAAATGATCAGTACTTTTTATAGGCGATTATAATTTAAAGTCTCAAATTGCCCACCCCATATTTTACCAAACTTACATCTTGCCTGAATTTTGAAACACCCTTTACATTGTCATTACACAAAAATTTTGTACTGGGTTATCTGTCTGTCCATCTGTCTTCTCGCATGTATTCACATTGAAGATTTGATGAGTTCTTCGACTAAACGCATATTCAATTGACCCTCAGACCAGTCAATCGAACGTTTGTCCATCTAAATGAACTTGTACGTATGTGTGTGTTTGACATACATGTACGTACATACATATATCTCTTTTATGGCTTAATTGTTTTTCATATGTGTATTGGGGTGTAGTGATGAAAATTTTCCAGGGTCTCAACATGTTCATCGAACACAATATACCCCTCAACCGGCTGAAATTTCGATTTCTAGAAATTTTTTCATTAATATGAAGTAAAAGTAATTATTATGGAGTTCAAACGTCTCGATTAAGAGTATTTGAAGGGAAATTGTAAAATGTTGAGAATGAAATTTATTTATTTATTGATGAATTCCATGTTGAATCGACGATTTTGAAGACTATTGGTCGTTCATCTCTTCCCCAAAGATAACCTAATGCCTGTATGTGTATATTTGTGTTGTATATTCAGATTATTTTGTTATTACCTGTTAACAAAATATTCTCAACAACAACAAAAACAGCTGCGGTACACTTGAATGGAGCAACTAACGAACTAACTAACACGTAGTACCTATACCTTGGACCTGAACCTGGACCTGTACCTGAGCATATGCCAACCTTTTGTTATTGTTGCTGAGTAAACAAAGAGATGGAGAGAAACGAATAAATGGAAGACAATGACAAAAAAGGGGTTAATATTTTTGTATAAATGAAACAAATGTACACAATAACAGGATGGAGGGGGGTGACACTCACACACGTGCTCTCATATCTGAGTATATAATCATTTAAAGGTGAGCGCGCACACACACACCCACTCCAGCACTCTGCCAGGTAGTACTTATTACAAGTGCTGCTGCTATTACGGTGTGTGGGTGCATGAAACGTATACAACCCAGACCAATTTGAAAGATACGATGACTGTGTCAAAGTGTCGGAATGTTGTACCCAAGGGAAGAGCCGTAGATGGTACATTAGGGTGAATAATTGTGTACGTATTCGTTGGGTAATTGTTTCCAGAAAATTAAAGTTTTATTAAATAAAATGAACTTTAAGGCTTTAAAAGACAAGGAAATGAGGAAACGTGATGATGGTGAATTACAGTTGGATGTAGAGGAGCAAATCCACATAATTGTAAGGCCGAGTGAAACTCCCATTTTGATTTAAATCTATTTGGTCTACTTCTAACTAACCCATGTATGTGTATAAAACCCATGTGTCATGTATAAAACACAAATGCAAAATAATAAAATGCACCACCAACACCTAAGACAAAAAGATGGTCAGTAAATTACATCGGCTTTTAATAAACTGATGGCTCTCCAGGAGCGCTATGCGCTTATGTTACGATAGGATACTTTTCTATCCGCAGGTGTCCGGCAAAATTGCAGAATCTACAAATGAAATTAGTTAAATAAACACAGAGCAATTTCTACAAGACTTCATCCTTTCACTTATTTTATTGAACTTCTTGGCTGAAATCTTACTTTCTATTCATAATTCATTTCATCATTCTCTGAATCTTGTTTGATGTTGGCGATGATTGTGAATCTATTTTATAATTTATCTAATTTTTCATTTATATCATTAAAATTTTATTTATTTAAGAAATATAAATTATACATAATTTAAATTATTTCTTTTTATATTTTAAATATTTACTCCATCTTCTTGTTTATATGGCATTCACGCGGAATGATAGAATATTGTTTTTTTTTTTACTATAATTGTTACAGGAGGCATCTAAAATAAACTTGACTGGACCATAACATCTCAGATTGGGCAAAATAAAGTTCGGTAACGCTGACACGACTTAGCTGGGAAATTAACACTTCATAATTATCCAATTTCAACTTAGCCGCCATGGCTAAAATTCTCCATACAAATTTCTATCGCATTTAAAAGAAAAACAGACCTAATAGCTAACATTTTAACAAAAAACTCATTTCTATGGACACATGTAGAAGTTATGACCCTCTTTGAAGACGCAAAAGAAGTTTTTAAAAAATCATGATTTTTGAATTTGGTTTAGGAACAGTCTCTTAAGAAAATATATTTTGCTGGCACGAAAAAAAATCATAAAAAATACTAATAAAATTAAAAAAATAATTTGTTCTTTTGGTTAATAGCTAAGATTCTAACGCAGATAACAATGTTTATATGTCAAGAATCTATGCATAAATATGGAAGTTATGCCGATCTTTGTAGACGCAAAAGAAGTTTTTAAAAATTATTATTTTTCTATAATAGCGCTGAAAATCTCAGTATATCATTGAATATCATAAATAATTAAACAGAATATTTAGTTTTATTTTAGAATAGCAAGAATCTCAACGAGATCTATGAATAAATGAAGATGATATTGTCCTTCTTGTAGAAGTACATGTCGTCTTCACGTCTGACTAAATCAATTCAAGCAAAAACTTCTTAAAACACTGACCCAATAAGGGTCAGAATTTCTACATTTATTCATAGATTTTCCTCAAATATGCCTTGTTGTTTTTGTTGCTGTCCAGGCTATTATAAAATAGCACAACATTATATTGTTTCGTTTAAATAAAGCTTTTTCGCATTGTTAAACCATAAAATTAAAAAATTATGATTAAAAAAAATATTGCCAGGGCCATAAGTTTTACATTCCTCTGTAGATCTTTTGCTTGTTAATATTGTCTTCTGCGTTAGAATGTGAGCTAAACCAAATATTTTTTTACGATTTTTTCTGAATTTTTCATTATTTTTTTCGTGACAGCAAAAAATTTTAAAAAAAAAAAACAATTGTTTCTCAATTTTTTGGCTGCTTCAGCGAGAAAGTGAAACGCATAACATTTGTAGTTATCATAATTACCTTGAATTTAACCTACAGGGTGGCCCACTTAAAATTTTAAATTTGAACTACCGATTACTTTGACTTTGAAAGGTAGAATAACATTCCTTTTTATTTTCAGGTTTATGTTTGACATTTGCAAAATGGGACGCTATTCGCTCGAGCAAAATTGGGAAATATTAAAAACTTACTTCCAAAGTAGGAAGCAGTAAGAAATTTATGTGGAAAATTTTCGAGAAGAGATCGGCCTTCAGTTCAGCCTTCATGAAGCTCATTTTCATCCCAGTGGCTGTGTCAATAAGTGAAATTGCTGCATATGACGTTCAGAGAACACATACGTGACCATTGAGAAGCCAATGCATGCACAACGAATCACTATTTGGTGTGGATTTTGGACTGTACTGAATAATTGGGTTGATCGGATAAAGTACAGCCGAGCCAGTCGTGCTACCCATATCTCCAATTATTAAATGACATAGTTCAAACTTTCCAATAAAGCCAGAAATTTGAAAAAATAATCAGTACGTTTTTATTTAAAGTTTTAAATGGCCCACCCTATATAAATTAAAAAATACCCAATTTTTTTTAATGTCATTTTCCAGTTTAGTCCTTCGACAAAATCTCTGTAAACTAGTATAATTGAGTTAATATTCTCCCGACTCGAGAACTTCCAACATCTATATTTCATATAAGTAGAATACACTATTATTCAACTTTTTCTGAATTCTATTATATTTTCCCTTTGATGTTGTGTACCGCTTGAGAAAAAAGCTCACCCTAATGTATGTATGCGTGTGCATGGGAGTAAGTGTGGATGTGTGTGTGTGTGTGTGCATCTGTATGTTTAGTAATGATAAAATGTAAACACTTTTCTTTTTTTTCAACTGCGTACTCACGTACGTAGGTACACATTTTATGCTTACATACATTAAAGTGGGTAGCAAAACCAAAAAACAAAAAAAATAAATAAAATAAAATAATCATCCTGTCCATCAAGGGAAGCAAGCAGTGAATAAAGAAGTGAAGATTCTCTTCACCCCAAATGCGACAATTTAGCTTATTGACATTTAATATTTGTACTCTCATTTTGGAAAAATGGGCCCAATCACATCCGCTTATATGCTAAGTTAAAGGTAGTTATGATAGCTTCAAATGATGTGAATTTCACATAGAAACAGTGATTCAGTTTCCAAAAATTGATTTTTCTAAAATATCTTTTTCTCTGGCACGACAAAAAATAAATATAGGAAAAACAAGTAAGGAAAGGCTAGTAAGATTATAAGATGTTGAGCCAAATTTAAAGAAAATCGAGTTTCTAGAGCGGAAAATGTCAAATCGGGAGCGACAGTTATATGAGGCTATATCTAAATCTGAACCGATCTTACCCCATTTCTGCATAGGAGTTTCTAGTTAGATTATAAGATGTTGTGCCAAATTTAAAGAAAATCGAGTACAATATGTGGTTTCTACAGAGGAAAATGTCAAATCGGGAACGACATTTGTATGGGGGCTATATCTAAATCTGGACCGATTTTACCTATTTTCACCATGGGTGTTTCTAGTGGGAATATAAGATGTTTTACCAAATCTGAAGACAATCTGATACAATATGTGGTTTCTAGAGCGGACAAAGTCAAATCGGGAGCGAAATTTGTATGGGAGCTATATATAAATCTGAACCGATCTAACACATTTTTACCACAGGTGTTTCTAGTTTAAGATACAAGATGTTTTGTCAATTTTAAAGAAAATATGTTGTAATATGTGGTATCTAGAGTGAATAGAGTCAAATCGTGAGTGAAATTCGTATGGGGGCTATATCTAAATCTGAACCGATTTTCTTCAAATTAAATAGCGTTCGTCCTTATCCCGAAAAACTTCGTTGTGCAAAGTTTCATTTGGTTCTGTCTACAATTGCGACCTGTCGTGATTACAAGAATAGATGGATGGACGGACAGACAGACAGACGGACATTGCTAAATCGACTCAGAAAGTGATTCTAAGACGATCGGTATAATTAACAATGGGTCTATCTCGTTTCCTTTTGGGTGTTACAAACAAATGCACAAAGACATAATACTCTCGTGGAGTGTATAAAAATTAAAAAAATCAAATAACAATTTATTTAAATATAACCGCAGATTTAGAAAATCATAATTTTTAAATAATCATTTTGCGTCCACAAAGAAGGCCATAACTTCAATAATTATCCATAAATATTGTACACGTAGACATTGTTTTCTTCGTTGCAATATTAGCTATTAAAGAATAAAGCAATTTTTTATATTTAATGGGAGTTTTATTTTTTTAATATTTTTTTCTAATTTTTTGCAGACTGTTCCTGAACCACTTTTTCTATATGAACTTTATATCCACTATAATTACCTTTAATTGGACTTACAGTATGATCTAAATAAGAGTAAAAAGAAAATTAGTATTTTAGATATAAAATAAAAAAATTATTTTTCAATTTTCTGTTTTTTTTTGGAAATTTTGAACTTTGTCATTTAATAATGGAACACAATATCACGCATGTGACTACCATGACTGGCTCGGCAGTATCACATCCAATCAACCCAATTTTTCAGGCCTACATGGCCCTATGATGCCGCCAGTCCAAAATCTACTTCACAGGCAGACAAAATATTGTAGCTGGTTTAGACAGTGTTAGATGAAATAATAATAAAATATTGGAAATTTCATTTTGATGTGTGGATTTCTTGCCCTGATCCACTCTAATAAAAATTCGCTTGGAGTTTGTATAAATGTCTACTTGGAATCTCTTCATCAACAACAACAGCATGACAACAACTACCACGTTTTATGCTTTATTGTTTTATCATTTATTATCTGAAAATTCAACAGACTAACATATAGTCGGTTAGCTATAATACGAATAACAGTACTTTTTGGAGCTGAAACTAGACGTCGTTTAGAGGAAAACTGTGTACTCAGTTTCCATTTGATGATTTTTTCTCCTTTTTACAGGATTTCTAAATTCTAACTGATAAAGACGTTTCGATCATTTATTTTCATATTTTTGCGAGCTATACAAAGGCGATATGTGTATCAAAAGAAAGAGAAGAATATCTATTAAAATTACTTTAACTTTTTTTTAGTTTTTTCGTTTGTATTTTTATCTGTAATCAATATTTGATTTGAACTGGAATATTGTCCTGGCCCAAGACCATTTTGCATCTATATTTAATAGAATGCAAATTTATTTACAAGCGTAGCTTTGGCACGGCGGAAGTATTGCTGGGTAACTATACCTGCATATACACATACTTACATATGCAACTCAATGAGATGCTTGTATGATGACATGTGTACTTTATTACTTGGTGCGATTTTTTAAACACAAATTCGGCAAGTGAGTTGTGCTTCCCGTTCGTTTGTGAGAATCATCTCCTTATAGTGGCCGGGTTTGATGTTGAAAAGTCGCTGCGAAGCCACTTGAAAAGACTTTTGACATGGTCGAAATCATGATCGTGGTAGTCTGCAGCCAAGTAATAAATGTCACCATTTGTGTCAATGTCACAATGTCATTTGTCAATAAATTTGCATTCTATTAATTACACTACTCAACAAAATGAAAAAAATTTCATGTACTCCGGATGCGATAATTTTTTCTGTGTAGATAACCTTGACATGAGCTCGAAAAACGCAATAAAAATTTTTTTTCGTTTGGTTTTTGTTTTTTTTTTTTTTTTTTTAAATTTTAATTTTTTTTTTTTGGTTAATTTGTTTCGTCCAGCATAACTCGGGAACCACTAGCCCGATTTAATTGAATTAAATTTTAAAAAATTTAAAATTGCAATTCCCTTAATTTGTTCATATATTGTTTTCCTATACAAGCAACAGTTTCCAAGTTAAAAATGAATATATAAAGGAAAAAACTTATTTTTTGCCTAAAGATTTAAATTTTTTTTAAATCCATAAAAAATCCAAAATAAAAAAAATGTCAAATCTTATTACTTTTACGTAAAGTCACATAACCTATGAGCAAAGTGAGACAAAGATCATGAAAATCGATGCACGCGTTTCGCTTTTATTCGCAATTGAGTCAAGGTATGAATTTCAAAAATTTGCTCGACATATGCACAACTTTGTCTATGGTATGTTTTTTTCTTTTTTTTTTGATTCTCAGAATTAACAAAACGGAATAAACAAAGGGTTATTTAATTTTTATGATTGCGTAAGCAAAGTAATAAACGCTAATAAATGTGCGTGAACAATTAAAAGGAAAAAAGGAAAGGGACTTTTTTAATTATTTGGTTTTCCGTTGGCTACCTGTATGATTTTTTTACAGAAATGCAACCCACATTTAAGGGTGGTCATTATTCGGAAAATTTAAGACTCACACATGGTGAAACAGGTATGTAGCCACCGTAAAAAAATATACACCCATTTATAAGTACCTGTCAGTAAAATACTAAACAATACACAGTATAAATAGGTCTTCATTGATCGATTTTACTCATTCAACAAGTGTCGACGAACGCGATAGTTAAAATGAGCAAACGTTCGCGAGGATTTGAATGCAATACCAATCCAAGTAATTTTTGTTACATGTGCGGAGAATACGTTTCTGAAAAAAACAAGCGTTGTTTTTCACCTAAATTGAGAGATTCATTTGAAGAGAGCTTCAATTTAAAGGTCTCAAACATAGATGAGCGGTGGACACCAAGTGCTCTATGTCCAAGGTGCTACGTACAGCTAGCTGACTCAAGGTAAGTGTAGATTACGAAATTCAAGAACATATATAACTTATTATTGAAATTCTTTCAGACGACAGCCGAGAATCATCATGCCAATGCTTTGGAGAGCTCCGCTTTGCCATGTAACAGATTGCTACTTCTGTCTTAGCAAAAAAACAGGCGTGGGAAAAAATATACGATGGACTTACGCTGCTGTTTCAACAGTGAATTTTCCAGTGCCATTTTGCGAAGAACCAGTGGACCCGCAACCGTCCGTTTCAAGATGGGCATCTAATAATGAGGCGATACATCCAACATCAGATCCGGAGACAGTAGAAACCACATCAGAATGCGAGTCAACATATACATTGCATGGAGGTCAACGCTTATGTTCCCAAGCAGAACTGAACGATTGGGTTAGAGAATTGAAACTCTCCAAGGAAGATGCAGAGTTGCATGCATCGCGCATGCAACAGTTCGGTTTCTTGGCTCCTGGTGTGGTGACAACAATCTACAGGAAGCGTCATGAACCATACGCAAGGTACTACACAAAAAAAGACAACATCTGTTTTTGTAAGGACATTCCCGGATTATTTGGTGAACTCGGGTACTCTTACGATCCAGGAGAGTGGCGTCTTTTCATCGACAGCAACAAGCAGAGCCTTAAAGCAATTTTACTGCACAACGGCAACGAGAAACCTTCGATTCCAATTGCTCATGCCGTTGACACCAAGGAAACATACGAAGTCATGGACAATCTACTAAAGTGCCTTAACTATGAGAGGCACGATTGGAAAGTTTGTGCCGACCTTAAGGTTATCGGTATCCTTTGTGGATTACAAGGTGGATTCACAAAGTACTGTTGTTTTCTCTGCCTTTGGGACAGCCGCGATCGTCAACATCATTACACCAGGAGGAGTTGGACAGAAAGAGTTAACTTCATCCCCGGCAGCGACAACGTGAAATATACACCACTCATAAAAAAGGAAAATGTTTTTCTCCCACCTCTTCACATAAAGCTCGGACTCATAAAAAACTTCGTGAAAGCTATCAACAAAGATGGCGAAGCGTTCGCCTATTTAAAAACCATTTTTCCTCACCTTTCATCGGCAAAGATTAAGGAAGGCGTTTTCGACGGTCCGCAAATTAAAAAGTTGTTGCAAGACCAACAGTTTGAGCACATTTTATCACCAAATGAAGCTGCAGCTTGGAACTCATTTCGGCAAATTGTTTCCGGATTTCTTGGAAACAACAAAAGCTCAAATTACAGAGAGATCGTCGAACAACTACTCCAAAATTATAAAAAAATTAGAGCAAATATGTCGCTTAAGATACATTTTCTACACTCGCACTTGGACTTCTTTCCGGACAACCTGGGCGATGTGAGTGACGAGCATGGTGAGCGTTTTCATCAGCAAATGAAAGAAATTGAGCACCGATACCAAGGATTTTGGAACGAAGCTATGATGGGGGACTATATCTGGTTCCTGATAAGAGAAACAGACCCACAACAATATAAAAGAAATTTTTGAAATTCATACCTTTACTCAATTGCGAATAAAATCGAAACGCGTGCATCGATTTTCATGATCTTTGTCTCATTTTGCTCATAGGTTATGTGACTTTACGTAAAAGTAATAAGATTTGACATTTTTTTTTTTTCATTTTGGATTTTTTATGGACTTAAAAAAAAAAAAATTAAATCTTTAGGCAAAAAATAAGTTTTTTCCTTTATATATTCATTTTTAACCTGGAAACTGTTGCTTGTATAGGAAAACAATATATGAACAGATTAAGGGAATTGTAATTTTAAATTTTTTTAAAATTTAATTCAATTAAATCGGGCTAGTGGTTCCCTAGTTATGCCGGACGAAACAAATTAACCAAAAAAAATTTTTAAAATTAAAAAAAAAATAAAACAAAAACCAAACGAAAAAAAAAAATTTTATTGCGTTTTTCGAGCTCATGTCAAGGTTATCTACACAGAAAAAATTATCGCATCCCGAGTACATTTTGACTGTTGACTAGTGTTATAGATGTTCAAATCAAATATTGATTACAGACCAAAAAATACAAACGAAAAAACTAAAACAAAAATCTTAGAATTTTGTTTAGTTTTCTGGGTTTTTTTCTTCCATTTTAGGAATCGTGGAGTTATTTTTTGTGATTTTAGGATGTCTAGCATTATTTTCTTAGTTTTTTGGAACTATCTGTGATTATGATTAATTGTGAAAACTATTGTTAGATTAGTAAAAATCTCAATTTTAGGTCGTTTTCTCAGATTTTAGGGATTGTGGGATTCTTTTAATAAAAATCTGAGATTTTTTAGGGAATTATGTAGAATTTTTCTGGATTGTTAAAAATCCAATCCAAATGAACAATTTTTCCATATTTTTATTCATTTTATAATCCACCCTCGTACATATTGTGTATATACAAACATATGTATGTATGTAAATACACATACATATACATGAGTATGTAGATTTTTCCCTGCCGACCTCACATCATCTCAATTGCATATTGTATCCTTGCTGTTGTTGCTACTCTTATTTTAAGTGTGCTATGAATGTGTTGTTGTTGCTGGAGTGGAAGAGGGTTGGGGGTGTTCAGGAAAACTGAACGATAAGTGCGACACAGGGTATGCAAAGTGCTGGAAATGTTGACGTGGCATGAAATGCTAAAATGCCACTGAAAGTATCCTTAATCATATCATGGCATATCGCCCTGTTGACTATCTCTCACTGGGGCTACATATACATTTTTCACATTGTTTTTGTCTGCCATGTCAGTTGTTGTAGTTATTTATTCATAAAAACAAACAAAATTTGAGCAACAACAGCACATAAATGTATAATGATTGTAATGACACACAATTCACCGGGGTTTGTTTTTTTCTGCTGTTGAGTTTGAAGTGTTTCATATTTTGACAAATGAATTAATAGCAGACTGAGTGTTTTACATGAATCCATGTGAGTGTGTGTGTTTGTGAACTGAACGGCTATAAATAATTGGCAGGCATGTACAACATACTCAAGTCATATATCACCGCCTAAGATATTATTATTATTAATAATATTAATATGCGAGTAGTATATATGCACGTACGTATACGACACTTGATAGCTAATTGGCATTAAGGTGTAAAACAAATTTATACCTTCCATCGTTATAAATTGCCACAAATCACGAAAGAGTTGATATCGCTTTGTCCGCTTATACGGGTTCTTGCAATCGAAGTCAGCTAATTATGGCCCAAAAATAGATTCATTATCTTGAGTTAGTTCTACTGCGACACAGGTTGTTTGTGACTTTTTGGTTAAACAAAATGAAAATGAAAAAGAAAAAATACAAAAACAAAACAAAGCTAATAATAATGACGAAGACTGACACACGATTTATTACTCAAATAGAGGAGTCATCACTGCAAAGGTCAAGTCTGACATTCACTTTTTATTGGAAAAGAAATGTAGTATAGAATTATTAAATGCGTTGTATTTAGAAATATAAAAAAAACAAAAAGGAAAGGTGGAGGTGGGAGGCAGTTGACTATATAATACCCCACATCTCCACCTCAGTCTATACGTTGTTTTGAATACTACACCTAGATGAGTCCTGTGACAAAACTGCGATGTATTGTAAATCATGCAATTCAGCAAATGGGTGGCGTATTAGTGATATTTATTAAATATAATATTACTCATTCGCACTGTTGTCGCATTAATTGGGAAAGAAAATTAATCTTAGATCAACTTAGTGTTACAATTTGTTTACTAATTGTTTACACAATGGTTTCCCGATATTACGCATAATTGATAGTAAGCCATAGAGAAATTCGTTATATCGAGTATAACGAGTATAATCAAAAAAAAAAAACTAATAAACTTATACTTCTGTACAAGAAGAGCAATACATTTTACATTTACCTCCAGATTTCAACTTCATCTAGGACTTATTTTCTTCCTTAAGATTCCAGGTATTATAAATTGAAACCAATAAACCTTTTATTTTATTTCCAAACGGATTTTATGCACTATTTAACCACAAATTAAAAAAAAATTCAAAAATCATGATTTTTCTAAACAGTGTTTTTTCGTCTACAAAGAGGGTCATAACTTGTACATTTATTCGTAGATCTTTCATATGTTGACGCTGGTTTTTTGTTCACTATAATGTTAGCTACTAAAAAAATAAAACAAAATATTTTTTCTTGTATTTTTCTCTATTTTTTATGGCAAAAAATCGAAAAAATATTTTTTATCTCATTTTTTTGGTATTATTCACATCATAATTGCCTTTAAGTAGGCTTATATTTCCAAAAGCAAGCTACATATATTAAGTATCTTCGGCGCAAATTAGAATATTAGAAAAAATTAAAAAAATAAATATATAAATAGTGATTTGAAATTCGCACCAAATTTACATGGTTGGACATTAAACCACCAACACGCTTACGTAGAGTGCGAACTGAAGAAAATATCGCAGCTGTATCGGTCAGTGTTAATGGTGACCATCAATTATCGATTCGTAGCCGTTCGCAGCAATTGGGCCTATGTTACTCAAAAACGTAGAAATGCCAAAATTGGACTAAGCGGATGGACCATTTGAGGCGCAGTCAAGGTCAACATTTGCATGAAATAATCTTCAAACATTAAATTATATGGACCGTACTATCGATTCAAATAAAGATTCAATGCATTTTTCTGAATTTTATGGGTTTTTTTGAAAAACTTTCCTATAGCTTTTAAAAAATCACCCTTTATAAGACGGTTTAGCCTTGTTTTTGTATACTCTTCGTAATCCACTGTTTCAAGTCGAAAGTATTATTCACAACATTTATATTTACGTGGAAAATTTTCGAGAAGAAATCGGCCTTCAGTTAAGTTTGTGCGTCAATTTGTGAAGCGAATTCATGAAAATGGATCGTTATTGGACAAACCAACCCGTGTACGTTCTCGTCCAGTGCGTTCAATCGAAAACATGCCTGTTGTGGCTGAGAATGTCTAAGAACATCCATCAACATCAACTCTTGATCGTTCTCTGAACTGAAAATTTCTTGCACTTTGCAAAATTTTGCATTTTGAAAAATTGGGTTGATCGGATGAGGTGCTGCCGAGCCAGTCGTGATAGTCATTTGAATGATATTGTGTTCCATTATTAAATGACAAAGTTCAACCTTTCCAATGAAACCAGGAATTTGAAAAAATAATCAGTAAATTTTTTATAGCCGATTTTAATTTAAAATTTTAAATGGTCCACCCTACATATTGGCTTCATTTGGGAAGCGATCACACAAATACTAACACTATTAATAAAATGTATTTTACAAAAATCGAAGGTATAAAAAATAGACAAAGGAGGAAAAAGTGAAAAAAAAAACATATTTTTTATGATTTGATTTTTTATGAAATTAGAAGAAATTTGATTGAAACTAGAAAAAATATATATTTGTTTCCCATACAATAAAAAACTTATTTTTTTTAATTACTTTGTAACAAAAATACTTTATTTTCGATCCACCTTAGTGTCTACAATTTCTTGTTTTTTGAAAATCAGGAAATGCAACTTTTTGCATACATAATTGGAAAATTTCATCGAAATCGAATAGAAGAGCCAAAATGTATGTGTGTGAACTACCCAATATTCATCTTGAAAATCCTTACATACTTCCTCCGTTAGGATTCACCAGAAAAATTCAAAGAACAACTTTTCTCATTCAGGAAGACTGTGGCTATTGTGCGGATTTTATTCTTCTTTTTTTTTGAAAAATGGACGCTATTTGAGAATATTTTATTAAACTTTCGACAAAAAAATAAATAACTTTTGAAAAGGGCCTTAAATCAAGAAAGCCCTACGATGCGCGAAATACAATACTATAAAGAAAATTTGGTAAATCCAAATCGGTATAGTTTGAAAAAAATAGTTTTGTGTTCGTTTTGAAAAATACAAAAGAAAAAATTTACCAACTTTGAATTTCGTTATGGAGGAACGCTTTATATATTCTTAAGGTATATAGGATTTTTATAAAAGCTAAAAACATCGAAAACATGTCTGAATGAAATTTGCTCTTTGGAAACTGTAGTGCAATTAGTAAACAAAATCTAAATTTTGGGATTATTCTCATAAAAAATCTAATTTTAAGAACTATCTTGGACCTTTATGAATTTTGGATACTTTAGTTATTCTGGGATTCTTTTACTAGATTCATGTAATTATCTATCTATATATATAAAAGAGTTGCGTGATTGAGTGACTGAGTGACTGAGTGACTGACTGATCACTCCCCAGACCAAACGGCTAGAGCTAGAATCATGAAATTTGGTGTGTACATTTCTCTTACATTGTAGAGGTGTGATAAGACTGGGTTTTTCGAAATTCGTACTTTTAAGGGGGAAAACGGGGTAAAAAGGGATAAAAATGGTACCACCGCAATGACCAAACGGCTGGGCCTAGAATCTTCAAATTTGGTATGGGCATTCCTCTTGCGGGATGAAGGTATCCCAAAAAGTGGCATTTGCAAAATTCGTACTTTTGGGGGGTAAAATGGGGCAAAAAGGGACAAAAATGGTACCACCTCAATGACCAAACGGCTGGGCCTAGAATCTTGAAATTTGGTGTGGACATTCCTCTTGCGGGATGAAGGTATCCCAAAAAGTGGCATTTGCAAAATTCGTACTTTTGGTAAAATGGGGCAAAGAGGGACAAAAATGGTACCAACAATACGGCTGAAGTTAGGATCATGATATTTCGTGTGCATATAGATCAGATATGAAGGAATTTTTTCGTAATTCGTACTTTTAAGGGTTAAAATGGGGTAAAGAGGGATAAAAATTGTACCACAGTAATGAACAAACGGCTGGGGCTAGAATCCTGAAATTTGGTATGGACATTCCTCTTGCGGCATGGAGGCATCCCAAAAAGTTGCATTTGCAAAATTCGTACTTTTGGGGGATTAAATGAGGCAAAAAGGGACAAAAATAGTACCAACAACATGGCTGATGCTTGAATCATTAGATTTGGTGTGTACATTTCTCTTACAGCGTAGATATCAGATTTGAAGGGATTTTTTTTCGTAATTCGTACTTTTAAAGGGTAAATGGGGTTTAAAGGGATAAAAATGGTACCACAGCAATAACCAAACGGTAAGGCCTAGAATCTTGAAATTTGGTATGGACATTCCTCTTGTGGAATGAAGGTATCACAAAAAGTGGCATTTGCAAAATTCGTACTGTTGGGGGGGGGGGCGGTAAAATGGGGCAAAAAGTGACAAAAATGGTACCAACAATAGACTGAAGTTATAATCATGATATTTGGTGTGAACATTTCTCTTAGAGCATATAGATCAGATATGAAGGGATTTTTTCGTAATTCGTACTTTTAAGGGGTAAAATGGGGTTGAAAGGGATAGAAATGGTACCACAGCAATAACCAAACGTCTAGGGCTAGAATCTTGAAATTTGGTGCGCAAATTCATCTTACAGCTTAAACGCGCCCAATAAAATATTTTTTAAAATTCGTACTATTTTGAGGGTGAAATCCGGTAAAAAGGGATACAAATGGTACCAATCAAACGGATGGAGTTGGAATCAAAAAATTCATTGTGTACATCCCTCAAAATGCCTTAAAACTCTATATGAACGAACTTTATGAAATCTGTACTTTTAAAGGATAAACGGGAAAGGGGGATAAAGAAGGTGCCAACGTCACAGATGACGCTACAATTATGAAATTCGGTATGTATATTCGTTTTACAGCACAGATCACTGATAAGAAAGCATTTTTCGAAATTTGCACTTTTAAGGGATTAAATGGGATAAAAATTGTACCACAGCCTACGTCAAACGAAAATGAAAATTAGGACGAAAATGGGTAAAAAAGGATAAAAATGGAACCAATAAAACAGACGAAGCTGGAATCGTGAAATTCAACGTGTATATATGTACCTCAAAATGCTTACAAACGCAAAATGAAGGAATTTTCTGAAATTCGTACTTTTAAAGGGTTAACGGGGAAAAGGGGATACAAACGTACCAACAACAAGGATGGCGCTACAATAATAAAATTCGCTGTGTATATTCGCTTTACAGCGAAGATCACTGATAAGAAGGAATTTTTCGAAATTTGTACTTTTAAGGGATGGGATAAAAATTGTACCATAGCCAGGATCAAACGGTTGAGCCTTGAATTTTTAAATTCGGATGGGCACTACTTTTACTGCAGGAATGCGACCAAGAAAATATTGTGCAAAATTCGTACCGTTTGTGGGTGGAATTGAGTAAAAAGGATAAAAATGGTACCAATCAAACAGACGAAGCTGGAATCATGAAATTCGGAGTTTGCAAATGCTTAAAAACGCAAAATGAAGGAATATATCGAAATTCGTACTTTTAAAGGGTAGACGAGAAGAGGGGATAAATAAGGTACCAAAAACGCGACTGACGGTGCAATCATAAAATTCGGTGTGAATATTCGCCTTACAGTGTAGATGAGTGATAACAAGGAATTTTCTGATATTTGTACTTCTAAAGGATTAAATGGGATAAAAATTGTACCAAAGCCCAGACCAAGCGGTTGAGCCTAAATTTTTTAAATTCGAACGGGCATTACTTTTACAGCATGAATTCGACCAAGAATATATTTTGCAAAATTCGTACTTTTGTGGATGGAGTTGGGCAAAAAGGGATAAAAATGGTACCAATCAAACAAAAGGAGCTGTAATCATTAAATTCGGCGTGTTCATTCCTCAAAATGCTTAGAAACGTAAAATCAAAGAATTTTTCAAAATTCGTACTTTTAAAAAGTAAACGGGATAACAAAGGTACCTACAACACCAATGGCTCTATAAGCATGTAATCAGTGTGTATATTCGTCTTACAGAGTAGATGCGAGATAAAAAGGAATTTTTCTAAATTTTTACTTTTAAGGGCTTAAAATGGATAACGATTGTACCACCGCGATTTCCAAAATTCGTACTTTTTGGGGGTGAAATTGGGTAAAAAGTGATAACCAATCATGAAATTCGATTTGTACGCCCCCCATTCATAGAAACACAAAATAAAGGGATTTTTTATGAATAATGAGGGAAAGAGGGATATAAATGGTACCAACAACAAAGAATCGGTGTGAAATTCTGACCTCTAATGGATTTTTCAAAATTTATAGTTTTAAGCATGGTGATTAAAATGGTACCCACCAATGTATAGAATAAGGTATATACATAGTTACTCTAACGTGCAATACAAATATACTGTAAGTGTGTACTTTAGAGGTGGAAGCGTATCAAAAGTGATAAAAATCGAACAAACCAAATTGGGGAAATTGGGATATAGATGGTACCAACCAAAGTTTTCAGCTAGAATATGAAAAGACTATTAAACATTCGGAGTGTACATTTCTCCGAGTTCATAGACGCGCAAAATAAATGTTTTTTTTTAGAAATTGGAGACAAAGAGAGATACAAATAGTACCTACCAAAATATTGCACTAGAATCGTGAAGTTATGTGCGAATATTATAGCCCCGTCGAAAAAAAAATAAAATATATAAAGAATCTTTGATCTATTTATAAGTTCAGATTTCACGTCATGCACCGGTATAGAATTTTTGTATATGTAAAGGATTTAATTTTACAAAGGGCGTGACAAACGCATACATTGTTTGTAGGTTTAAAGTGATTATACAATTTTGTTTAGATCTAAAAATGCAGCTGATTTCTACCGGTGTGTGCATAGCATATATGAAAATATTGGCAAAGATCAAATTTCACATTATTCCGATCATCCGTATAGAAGTTGTAAATGGTTTAATTTTACGTAATGGCGATTAGTGTGGGAGGTACAAGAAAGGGGCGTGGCAAAATCCTCCATATTACGTACGCTCAAAATGATTAAAAAAACTTCATCAAATATCAAAATACAACTGGTTCCGAATACTAGGAAAATTGACTATATCTGTGGGGTACCATAGTCAATTCAACCATCTCCAATTTTAAACTAAGTCTGGGAATAGAAATACTACGTTCAGAGTTTGAATAAATTCCTAAGTCCCTTTGAAAGTTATCCTGTACACCAGCCAGCCAGATAGACAGACAGACGAGAAAGGGATTTTAGACATAAGCCACTCCTTTAATGCGTTACACCTTTTTCTATCTCAACTGACATATACGCTACTACTTTGTTGAGAAGGACAAATATTTTTCTGCTTTATATGATTTTTTGTAAGAAAATTGTTTCAATGTTCGTGCCTACTTAAATTAAACTATTGACTACGTATAAATTGATTATGATGATTTGTACAAAGGGGACTAAAATTAATTCGGTGTATAAATTCCATCGGCAATGTAGGATCTGGAATGGACAATTTATGAATATACCTCTGAATACGTAGTTGTGCAAAATAAAATATTTTTTTAAGTTTTGAGCGTTTACAAGCGATTTACCCTGAAGAGTATATCCTTACACCGCATACGAAGTAGCGGGTATTTGCTAGTATATATATAAAAAGAGTTGCGTGATTGAGTGACTGACTTATCATTGATCAGCGCCCTGAACAAACGGTTGAAGGGTCATGCAAATTTCAGTGTAGTTCCCAAATATGACGGAGACGCGGAAATACGAATTAAAATGGCACCAACTAAAGTATTACAGCTAAAATCCTGAAAATTGCAAAGCAAAATCTGTAAAACTAAAACAGATTTTCTTATGCCTTTGTAAGACCAAAACTGTTGAAAATTATCAATTTTGGAGTTGTATTCCATTTTTGAATAGTGAAATTTTTTCCTAGTTTTGTGAGAATTGATTCGGATTTTTATGAATTTACACAAACTCCTATTTGTGGACCATGCTAAAAAAAAATTTGAGGTTCTTCTTGCATTTCAGAAATTGTGGTCATAGATCTATCTAGGATTTCTATAAATGATATAAAATTCCCAACTTTGGAAAATTTTTTCAGACACTTTAAGAATTCCGGGATTCTTTTCTGATATTTATGGCAGTTATATTAAAATTAAAAATTAGTTAAAATCTATAAAAAGGATTACATTATTCTTAAAATAGCCGAAAAAATTGCAAAATAGTCTATGGGCCATTTAACATTTTGAATTTGAACTACCAATTACTCTGACTTTGCAAGGTAGAATAACATAACATTTTTATTTTCGGATTTATGTTTAAATTTTGCAAAATGGGACGCTATCCGCTCGAACAAAATTGGGAAATATGAAAAACTTACTTACAAAGTAAACTCTAAGAAATGTACGTGGGAAATTTTCGTGTTTTCAAATGAAGCTCATTTTCATCTCGATGGCTATGTCAATAAGCACAATTGCCGCATATGGGGTTCAGAGAACCCACACGTGACTGTTGAGAAGCCAATGCATACACAACGAGTCACTTGGTGTGGATTTTGGGATGCACTGAAAAATTGGGTTGACCTTTAAAAAAAAAAAAAAAAAATTTATTGAAATAATCAGTACTTTTTTATAGCCGATTCTAATTTAAAATTTTAAATGGCCCACCCTATACTCTATAGATTATAGGGTCAAAAAAGAAGGGAATTAACTCTAGTCAAAAAAATCATTAGCCATCAAGTGCCAATTTTTTTGGCCATTCAATATATCACCCGTTACCTAGAAAAAAACTCTGGATATATAATACTCCAAATTTAACAACCCTATACTTGTAATTGTTACACCTTGTAGGGTTTTCGAATGTTATGACAAAATGAATATACACCCCCACCCTATTATATATTCGCCTTATTAAAATCCCTTCAAAGATCAACGATTTTTACAATTTTCTATCAAATCTTTTTGTGGAAACAAATAAAAAATCACATTCATTTGTAACAAACTCGTGCCTGCCCAGAGACTATTATTAACTCGTAATCATTTCAATTGCACTCCCCCCCTGAACGATTCCTTCAAGGAATATGAAATTCTCGGCGAAATCTCAGCAAACCACGAGCACGAGAACAGACACATCTTTGCAGGGGCACAAACACAAAGCGTTTCCCTGAATTAATTTCAATTTGAAAAATAAAATGAAATAAATTGGATTTTAAAAGGGAACGACGACAACACTCAACACAAGTGTTTCGTTTATGTCGTGTGCGAATAGTTATAATTATCGCTATTATGAGCAACAACAACAACAAAATCAACATAAATTGCAGAGCCATTTCTTTCGTTCGTTTTTTTTTTGCTGCTCGTGTTGTCTTTATGGTTTGTGTTGCTGATGTAGCTGTCTGCCGGCGGTGTAGTTGTACTCCCCCCCCCCCAAATCACCACAAAGCCTGGCCATAATAATTTGTCTGTTTTCAAATGCCGCCGCCGCCTCACATAGGCTTAAGTGATTCGCGAGGCAACGTCCCAGAAAAAAAAGGGTTCTCATATTTCGAAATGTCATTTTTCATAATTTCCTAGAGGATTTACTCCCCCCACTCACCCACCCAACAAAAGCCATGGCAGCGCTCATTCGACCTCAGTTGATGAAACAACAATTAACCTCGAAAATAATGTGCCCGAGTGGCACCACCACCACCAGCAACAACAACGACGGACAGGAATTTAGGCTTAGCAGCCAGCAAATGGACAAAGGATAAGATGAAATTTCATTTTCATTAGAGTTGCACAACAGCAACAACAACCGCCTCAAAAAGCAAAAGAAAGCTCAAGTTCGTTTCTAATGTTGGCCGAAATAAAAAAAAAACGTTCTTCGTTTTATAGCCTCCACTTTGTTGTCTTATTGCCCAGTTTTACGAGGGTAGGTTTGGATAATTAACCGAGCAGGGAAGTAGGTGTTCAGATTTTGTAATTCAAGTCGCTTTCGCGGCAGAAAGCGTTACGCACGTTTGCTGCCTTGCAGGAAGCAGGAAGACTACAGCGTTATGGTTCATGACTTGCAAACATGAATTTAATAGGGAATTTGGCATTTATCTCTGTCGTTAATGGGATATTCAAAATTGCAAATGTCTGCTGGGTGAATGTGATTTTATATACTCTCTATCTCCCTCCCTCTCTCTCTATAGGGTAGATATCATTCATTAGCAACAAACACCTCGAAGAAACGACCCTAGCCATATTTGTATCAAATACGTTTCATGTCGTTTTGGGCTGTTTAAGCCTCGTCCATCCGCCCGAATTTTTGGAATTTATTCAAACTTTGCAAGAGTTAAGTTTGAAGGTGGGAGAAATTGTTTGCACACCGCTAGTCAAGAACCTAATTTAAAATATTAAAAGTGTAAACTAAGTTGGTTCTCTTTCTCTCGAAACGGAAAACGGAGCACCTCATATAAATGCTCCCACCATAAACAAATCAGAGTGGCTCTTTTTGGATAGGCTGGCTGATAATTCTAAATATATAAAAGAGTTGCGTGATTGAGTGACTGACTGACTGATCACTCCCCAGACCAATCGGCTAGAGCTAGAATCATGGAATTTGGTGTGTACATAATCTTACAGTGTAGAGGTGTGATAAGACGGGATTTTTCGAAATTCGTACTTTTAAGGGGTAAAAAGGGATAAAAATGGTACCACCGCAATGACCAAACGGCTGGGCCTAGAATCTTGAAATTTGGTATGGGTATTCCTCTTGCAGCATAAAGGCATCCCGAAAAGTAGCTTGTGAAAATTTCGTACCTTAGGGGGGGCTAAATGGGGAAAATGGGGACAAAAATGGTACAAACAACACGGTTGAAGCTAGAAGCATGAAAATTGGTGTGTACATTTCTCTTACAACGTAGAGATCAGGTATGAAGGGAGTTTTTCGTAATTCGTACTTTTAACGGGTAAAATGGGTTAAAAAGGGATAAAAATGGCATCACATCAATGACCAAACAACCGGGACTAGAATCTTGAAATTTGTTACGCAAATTCATCTTATAGCTTCAACGCGCCCTATAAAATTCGTACTTTTTGGGGGGTGAAATCGGGTAAAAAGGGATAAAAATGGTACCAATCAAACGGATGGAGTTGGAATTATAAAATTCGGTGTGTACAATTTTTTATTTTTTTATGCCGAACGTAGGGGTCGCGCTTTTACATTTTTCTATATAACTTGTATTTATAAACGGATTTTAAAGTGTGATACATCGATGTTTTTGTCCGATTTTTTTGTCTTTGAAGTCATTGAGCTCAAACATGATTCATGATTTTATGCGAGCTTTAATTTTCGATTATTAGAGTGGTACATTAGGGTAGTAGCAACTGAGAAATGATGGGTAAGTACCAGAAGGGGGTGCTTGAGCTCAATGACTTCAAAGACAAAAAAATCGGCCTCGTCGAGACAAAAACATCGATGTATCACACTTTAAAATCCGTTTATAAATACAAGTTATATAGAAAAATGTAAAAGCGCGACCCCTACGTTCGGCATAAAAAAATAAAAAGATCTAAAATTGCAACTGACTTCGACTGTCCGGCGTGTGCAGCATAAATGGCAAAGATAAAATATCAGAGTATTTAGGTTTAATTTTACGTATGTAATGGTGATTTGTGTGGGAGGTAAAAAAGGGACGTGGCAAAATCCTCCATATTTCGTACGCTCAAAGTGATTATGAAAACGTTATCAGAATATAACTGGTTCCGAATATTTTACTAGGAATATGGACTATATGTGTGGGGGTACCATAAAGGGTATATCAGTTGAATCCATCTCCAAATTTAAACTAAGCCTAGGAAAATACTACTACATTCAGAGCTTCAACAAATTCCTTATTTTGTTACAAGTCACTCCTTCAATGTGTTAATATTTGTTTCTATCCCAAATGATATATAAGCTCCTACTCCGTAGAGTGAGGCGATAATTCATCATTCATCAGCTTAAGAAAGATTTTTTGTAAGAAAATAATTTAATTTTTTGAGCCTACTTGAATTAAACTATTGACCACGTATAAATTGATAGCACAATATAAACTATTTTTTTTATCTGAACAAGGAGTATAAATTCCTCCTGCTACGCAAGATCTCAAGAATTTGGTGGGAATATACCTATGAATATATAGTTGCGCAACATAAAGCGATTTTTCAAATTTTTTGATCGTTTACAAGCGATTTACACTGAAAGGAATGTCCTTAAGTAAATAAAATAAAATGTAGGATGATTTGTGTGGAAGGTACTGGAAGATTCATGGCATATGCTCCTAGCTTCCAAATTTATAAAACAATTACAAAAACATGATCAAATATGAAGTCATAGTGGATTCCATGCACCAGTATAGAAGTTATGAAGGATTTCATTTTAACTAGGATATCGACAATTGTGTGGGAGGTACCAGAAGGGGTGTGGCTAAACCGTAAATATTATTTTTTGGTTTAAAGTGATTATACAACCATTTTCAAATATCAAATTGCAAATGCTTTTGACTACCCTTATGGATGTTATGTCGCTTTTATTGTAACCAAATTTGTGTCACTTTGTGTGGGAGGTACCAGAAGGGGTGTGGCAATATCACCCATATTCCATACGAATGTAACCTCTATAAAAGCATTGCTAAATATCAAATTTCACAGTATTCCCATCATCAGTATGGAAGTTATAACAGCTTTAATTTTGCACAGTTTTGCGTAATTTGCGTGGAAGGTACTGGAAGGGGCGTGGCAAAACCCATATCATATTTAGTACACTTAAAGTGATTATAGAAATATTAGCAAATACCAAAATATAGCTGATTCCTAATAACCGTGTGGAAGTTATATGGGTTTTAATTTAACATTGAAATGTGGGCTATTTGTGTGGGAGGCACCAGAAGGGGCGTGACAATTTTGCCCATCTTCGAACTTGGAAAAAATATTAACATGTACAAAGTTTGAATAGATTCCTTCGAGAGTTATCGTATACACTAGCCAGACAGACGGACGGACACAGTTCAAGAGACTTAAAAAGTCGTGAAACGGATTTACTCCAAACATACTTGGGGTCTTAAGTCACTCTTTCAATGCGTTACACCTTTTTTCTGTCCCAAATGATATATGCTCTCCTACTCTGTAGAGTGAGGATATAATGATTGTATCTCTTTTTGGAAACCATATTTAACATTAATTTCATGAATATGCACAAAAGTCATCGGAGTAAAATATTCGATCGCAATTAAATGGTGGCCCATTTACACTTTTAAATTTGAACAACCGATTACTTTGAATTTGAAAGGAAGAATAACATTCATTTTTATACACTCCACGAGAGTATTATGTCTTTCTGCATTTGTTTGTAACACCCAAAAGGAAGGGAGATAGACCCATTGTTAATTAAACCGATCGACTTAGAATCGCTTTTTGAATCGTCTGTCTGCCCACCTATTCCTGCAATCACGATACAGATCGTAATTGTAGCCAGAATCAAATGCAACTTTGCACAACGAAGTTTTTCGGGACAAGGACGAACACTATTTAATTTGAAGAAAATCGGTTCAGATCTAGATATAGCCCCATACGAATTTCACTCCCGATTTGACTCTTTTCACTCTACATATCACATATTTCAAAAGATTTTCTTCAAAGTTGGCAAATCATCTTATGTTTCAGCTAGCAACACCTATGGTAAAAATAGGTCAGATCGCTTCAGATTTATATATAGCTCCCATACAAATTTTACTCCCGATTTGACTTTTTCTGCTCTAGAAACCACACATTTTAACAGATCCTCTTCAAATTAGGCAAAATATCTTATGTTTCCACTAGAAACACGCATGGTGAAGATGGATCAGATCGCTTCAGATTTATATATAGCCCCTATACAAATTTCGCTCCCAATCTGACTTTTTCCACTCATAAACCATGTATTTTCAGAGAATTTCTTCAAATTGAGCATAACACTTTATACTTGAACTGGAAGAACCTAGTGTGTAAGTGGGTCACATCAGTCCATGTTTGGGTATAGCCCCGATATAAATAGTCTTCTCGATTTGACAAATTGGGCCAGCTCAAATTAGCCTGTGATTAGGAATCATGGAAAAATCCTTCCCGATTTCAATTTTTTACCGAATTGAATTGTATTCGGATAGAAAGTGAAGTGTCTAATATAGTCGGCCCCGTCCGACTTTAGCCTTTTTTTACTTGTTATTTTTATTGGGACGCTATACTTTCGTACAAAATTGGGAAATATTAAAAACTTACTTCCAAAGTCGTGAGTCTCTAACACTGTAACTGTAATAAATTTGCGTGGAAAATTTTCGAGAATAGATCAGATCTTCATAAAGCTCATTTTCATCTCGGTGCCCAGGTCAATAAGCAAAATTGCCGCATATGGGGTTCAGAGAAGCCACACGTGACTATTGAGAATTTAAAACAATAAAAGTTTAAACTGAGTCGCTGAGTTTTCTCTCCAAGCAGAACGAAAGACATCTATGATGTTTGGAAAAAAGAGAGCAAAATTGCTCTTTTCGTATAGTGTAATGGGCCGAAGGTTACCATCCTAAATATGAAATACATGGTTGATCATAGATCCTGTCCGTCCTGAATATGTACAAAAGTCATCGGAGTAAAATATTTAATAGTAATGATAAATAAAGACTTACATTAGATTACCGCTGTTAATAATTCACAGTTGTTGTTTCGCCCTAATAAAACATTTGACGAATATTTACCTGCAAAGAGAGAATCAAATAAAGAAAATTTAGTGGGTTTTCAAGTAACACAAATTTTGCCGATACTACTTATATATACTAGGGATTCTAAATCCTAAAGAGATATTTAAAAAAATATGAATATTTTTTATAAATTTACCAAAAATTTAAATTTTAGACAAAGTTGACTAAATCCATGTGAAACGGAACAGAAATTTTCTTCGATTTTAAAGAAAGTTGGCAATTTTGTACTGCAGGGAAATAGAACTGCATTTCCATATTCTGAAAAAAATAAAATAAATTGTAGACGCTAGAGTGGATCGAAAATCAGGAATTTTGTCATAGGGCAACTTTAAGAAATTCGTAACTTTTTTTAGTAGAAAATAGAAAAACAATTTTTTTGTGAATTTCAAGCATATTGCTTCTAGTTTAAAATAAAATTACACTGTGTGTAATTTTTAAGTCATGGAAATATAACCACATACGACCACCACTACGTGATAAAAGACAAGCATTTTTTATGGACCCCAAAGATTTGGGACATATTGCAAAAAAAGTGATCATTTTCTCAGCAACCGTTTGGAATTTTGATTTACTCTCTGAGGCAAAGTTGTAGCTCTTGTCATAAAGAACAAAAAATCAAAACAAGTAAAAACGGCGTTAAGTTCGGCCGGGCCGAACTTTATATTCCCTCCACCATGGATTGCATTCCACAGAGATTGTCGGTTTTCGTAGAAGTGCAGTAATATTACAGGAAAAATATAATTTTGTTAATATAGCCAAACCAAAACAAATACAAATATTAAAAAAATAATTTTATAAATAAATATAATATTTTAATTATTTCAAACCATTATTTATTTCAAATAAAAAAATAAATAATCTTCTATTTACATTTTCAAAAAAGCTTAAATACCATTAATATTGGCAGATAGTGGGTGCTACAGTTGATTGTATTTCCATTCTGTTTTAATTCCAAGAGTACAAATTTTGAAAATCCATTACCTCACCTATATAGTGCGAGATAACCTATCTTCATGATTCAACCAATTTTTGCCGTAAAAGAAAATGGACGAATTTGGAAAAAACTTTTTTATTTTGCGTGTCTATGTAGTCAATGGAATGTATACACCGAATTCCATGATCCTAGCTGTGGCCATTTGGTTGGTACCATTTTTACCCCCCTGGACGTGTCTACGCAATTAGAATTTCATCATTCTAGCTGTAGTCGTTTAGTTGGTACTATTTTAATCCCTCCGTACCCATCGTATCCCTTGAAAGTACGAATTTGGAAACAAACCTTTTATTTTTCATGTCTACTTAGTTAAAGGAATGTATACTCCGAATTTCATGACTCTAGCTGCGGTCATTTGGTTGGTACTATTTTTATCCCCTTTTTCTATTTTGACCCAAAAAGTACGAATTTCGGAAAATCAGTTTATTTTCCGTGTCTACACAGTCAGAGGAATGTATACTCCGAATTTCATGACTCTAGCTGCGGTCATTTGATTGGTACTATTTGTATCCCCTTTTTTCATGTTAACCCCAAAAAGTACGAATTTTGAAAAATCCGTGTATTTTACTTGTCTATGCAATCAGAGGAATGTATACACCAAATTTCATTATTCAAATTGCAGCCGTTTGGTTGGAACCATTTTTATCCCTCTATTCCCATTTCACCCCTTAAAAGTACAAATTTGAAGAAATATATATTATTTTTTTATTTTATATTATGTATCTACTCAATTCGAGGAATGTACACACTGAATTTCGAGTTTCTAGCTGTTGTCGTTTAATATGTACCATTTTTATCCCTTTTTTGCCCCATTTCACCCCCTACAAATAAGAATCACTTTATGGTGCACTTTTTTGCTATAAGTGGAATGCGCATACCAAATATAAGCAGCCACATTCCAAAAACATACTTAAATACGCTAAAATATTGGGGATTATTATGGGTATTTTTAGTCCTTGTGAGGGAAAAAATTTTCCCTTTGGGCCGATTTCGCCCCGTTTCAATCCTAACCGATCTACGACTATAAGACGCATTTATGTAAAATTTGGACGTCATAGCTCCTTTCGTTTAGATGCTAGCGTGCTTTCAACAGACGGACGGACATGGCTAGATCGTCTTAGAATTTTATGAAGATCAAGAATATTTATACTTTATAGGGTCTGAGGTCGATATTTCAAGGTGTTACAAACGGAATGACAAAGTTAGTATACCCCATCCATTAATAAAAACTTCATCTTCAAGTCAAAATCGCAAATGTCGTCGAACAAATCTTATAGGCTGCAGTGTGTGTAGGTAGCGTATACGTTATGTTAATTAAGGATAAGATCACTTATACGCACTGTAGTCGGATTGAACATTAACAGATAAAGTCCTGCAAGATATATTTTTCCTACTTAAACGGTGTTAAAAATCATTCCTAGGAAGTTCATATGTTCTAGAAAGTTGTTTACAGAGATCTTAGGTACATTTTTGTAGTTGATTGTTTCCTTGAATTTTGATCGATTTGCTTCTTATGGACCTGAACATGAGAAAAAAATATTTTTTTCAGTTTTTCAATTTTTTAATAGCTACCATCCTAAAAAAGAATACAAGTGGTATTTTCATTTTCAAAAACGAATGAGACTTTTTATTTACTTAGAAAGAGATTTGTTAGCAAATTTAATGAGACAAGTACTTAATCTGCGACACTTAATTCGTACGAGACGTATCTTATATATTCTCTGTCATCCTAAGTATTACCCGATTTAATTCTGATAAAAGATTATTTTACAGAGTTCAACTCTCAAGAAAAAAATGCACATATGATGGCTGCTAAATTTCGCAAGTATTTTTTAAACCAGATGTATTTTCCTTCTTCTTAGCTGCATGCTCGTTAAAGACGAGCATTTCGTATAATGGGAATAGTAATTACATCTCGTTCACTAAATAATTACCAAATTTAGGGATCATGTAGATCGTAGATAATTATCTGTGGAAGATAATGCTAATAAAAATTTCTCACAACGGATTATGTTACAGATTGTACAAGAATATAAAGGGTGATTTTTTAAAAGCTATAGGAAAGTTTTTCAAAAAAAAAAAACACATAAAATTCAGAAAAATGCATGAAATCTTTACTTGAATCGATAGTACGGTCCATATAATTTAATGTTTGATGATTATTTCATGCAAATGTTGACCTTGACTGCACCTCAAATGGTCCATCCGCTTAGTCCAATTTTGGCATTTCCACGTTGTTGAGTAACAGAGGCCCAATTGCTGCGAACGGCGACGAATCGATAATTGATGTTCATCATTAACACTGGCCTATACAGCTGCGATATTTTCTTCAGTTCGCTCTCTACGTAAGCGTGTTGGTGGTTTAATATCCAACAATGTAAATTTGGTGCGAAATTTAGTCACAATAGCCCGAATAGCCGCTTCAGTGGGTCGATTAAACTGACCATAAAATGGAAGCGCGCGATGAACTTTCTTAACAGAGCACGTATTTTTATAATAAAATTCAATAATTTGCAAGCGTTGTTCGTTTGTAAGACGATTCATGGTTAAATTATAGACCAAACTGAAGATGTTTGACAGTGAAACAAAACACGAAACGTGCGTCAGCTGTTTAAACCAGTGTTGCCAAAAAGATAATAGCTAAAAAATCACCCTTTAAAAGACTATATCAATATTTTCGCCTTTTGCACATTCTTATGATGAATTGGCATAGTAAACCATGTGATCCTGATTTCTAGAGAAATTTGTATACCGCTTCCCCCTTAAAAAGAAAATGAGAAAATATTGCTATTACGTAGACCAGGCCGTTAGTGTAATGTATAATTCCTTTGAACAGATCTATCCCATTTTCCATAGCTACTATTCTGCAGCCATTAGACACGTATATGGAAAATTTTAATCCAAGAGGCTAGACCGTCATAGATTTTTTTACCACGACCCATAATATATTTATACCTTATAAGGTATCTGATGAATATTTGAAGGCATTGCAAAATGAAATAACCAAATGAATATACACAATACCAAACTAAAGTATAAAAAATATATAAATATATATTTTTTTAAATATTTACTTCTTTCGATGCAATTCAAGTAGTCACACACTGATGGCAGGTTAAAACGTTTAAAATACCTTTTGAAATGTGTCCATTGGCCTTAAAACATGTCTAATGTACAGACACTCATAAGTCATGTATTTCCAAATGTATTTATTGACCTTTCACACCTTCATCCTCTGCAAACGAAAGGAATAACAATTCACATTTCCTGTATACCCAGACGAAATAAAATACACATGTATTTATGTGTATTAGGCTGGGTCACGAAAATAAACTGCTGCGGACATCACGCCAAAAATGTAGATTGAATTGTTTAATGATGATCTGTAAAATATTTGGTCACTGGGCCGAGCCTTCTGTGAGCTATAAACGCTCCTAAAAACACCTCTGAAAATCATTTTTCCAAATGTAATTATTATACACTCCACGATAGTATTATTTCTTTGTGCATTTGTTTGTAACACCCAAAGGGAAGCGAGATAGACCCATTGTTAATTAAACCGATCAACTTAGAATCACTTTCTGTCCGTCCATATATTCTTGTAATCAAAGTACAATCAAATTTCGCTCACGATTTGACTTTTTCTGCTCTATGAACCACATATTTTAAAAGATCTTTTTCAAATCTTGCAAACTATCTTATATTTCAACTAGAAACACCCATGGTTAAAATGAGTCCAGAGTTATATATATATATATATATAACTCTCATACAAATTTCGCTCTCGACTTGATTTTTTCCGCCCCAGAAACCACGTATTGAGAAAGTGGATCACTTATATATATTCTATTTTTCTCGATTTTACAAATTGGGTCAGGTCAGCCTATGATTTACCGAATTGAATTGTATTTGGATAGAAAGTGGAGTGTATCATATAGTCGGCCCGTCTGACTATAGCCTTTTCTTACGTGTTTTATGTTGGTTTCTTTTTCAATTTTTTTCTGAATTGATAAACCCTTTGAAGCACTTTAAATATAAATTTTTATTCTTGAATAAGAATAACTCATTCGTCGTTTTATTGGACATTTATATTGATTTTTTTTGTGGGTTTTCAAAGTGACAGCTAAAAACTCATATTTCTTTCTGGAAACATGATAGAAGTAATCAATACCTTACGAACGATGCCTAAGTGATGAATATCGCACGAAAAACTACGTCACAGACTCCATTTTTTGTAAAACAATTTAATACAAAAGATGGATATTCAGAGACAAAAATTTCAAATATTTTTCCAAAAAAATGAGCGCTGCAGCCTCAATTTCCTTCGGATGTTCATCATTTAGACATCATTCGAAAGGTATTGGCTTCAGCTATAGATTTTGTATACCACCAAATACAAAAAAGTTTTCAGTTGTCACTTCGAAAAAAGAAAAACAAGTAAGGAAAGACTAAAGCCGGACGGGGCCGACTATATGATACACTCCACTTTCTATCCGAATACAATTCAATTCGGTAAAAAATTGAAAACGGGAAGGATTTTTGTATGATTCCTAATCATAGGTTAATATGAGCTGGCCCCATTTATCAAATCGAGAAGACTATTTATATCGGGGCAATACCCAAACATGGACTTACACAATAGCTTCTTCCAGTTCAAGTATAAAGTGTTATGCTCAATTTGAAGAAATTCTCTGAAAATATGTGGTTTCTGGGGCGGAAAAAGTCAGATTAGAACCAAAATTTGTATGGGAGCTATATATAAATCTGAACCGATCTGATCCGTTTTCACCATGGGTGTTTCTAGTTCGATTATAAAACGTTGTGCCAAGTTTAAAGAAAATCGCGTACAACATGTGGTTTCTAAAGCGGAAAAAGTGAAATCTGGAGCGACATTTGTATGGGGCTATATCTTAATCTGAACCGATCTAACCCGCATTCGCCACAGGTATTTCTAGTTTGATTATAAGGTGTTAAGCCAAATTTGAAGAAAATCGGGTTCTATATGTGCTTTATAGGGCGGAAAAAAGTCAAATCTGGAGCGACATTTGTATGGGGGCTATATCTAAATCTGAACCGATTTCCTCCAACTTCAATACCAATCGTCCTTGGCCAGAAAAAATAACTTCTGGCAAGTTTCATGACAATCGGACAACAAATGCGACCTGTAGAGTGCGAACAAGCTTAGATGGACAGCAGACGGACTGACAGACGGACAGACAGACATCGTTAAATCGACTCAGCTGGTGATTCTAAGCCGATCGGTATACTTAAAGGTGGGTCTAACTCGATTATTTCTTGGTGTTACAAACATTTGACGCGAAACTAACTTATAATACCCTAGTCCACGAAGTGGTGTAGGGTACGAATACAATTCATTCCCAGATAAATTGTATTCGTGACAGGGGTGAGTGTCATTGTGTATTTGGTTGTAACACCGAAACGAAACCGAAGTATACCCACCGTCTATTTATTATGAATTACAATACAAAGTAAATTTATATTCTAATTTTGGGTTCAGGGATTGAGCCGGAGCCATTGAGCTAGTTATTGCAGCGACAGACCAGAGCCTCTGGTGGGAATCGAACCCGCAACCCCCACGCTGATAGACGAGCACGCTACCAACTCAACTACCGGGGCGCTCTGAATAATAGTTATTTTTTAATGCATTGAATGCTGGTCAAACAATAGAAAAAAAATAGATGCACTTAAAACCACGGCAACTAATGTCGACTTCCCCATCGTAACATGGCACTCGGCTACTTATTTTTGAACTGCCATATCAAGTACGAAGGCAATTCATAATGTATTTTCTTCTCTTTTATTTGTTTATACATAGATTGTAATGATTTCAGAAGGAACTTCGATGACATTATGGAGAAATTACAGCACGTTCGCTTTGTGTATGGTGTTTACCACGTGGATAGGATGAACAAATTTGGCATAATTCTGTGCAGAAAGTAACAGGAGAAACGTGAGAAGAAGTGCCTATATTTCATCAATGTATGTACATATGTATGTATGTACATTCATGTATGAATTGTTTCTTTTGAATTTTATTATATTTGGAAATAATTGGAAACACTTTTTAAAAACATTTTAATTAATAAAGGGTCCGCCATCTTACATTTTTTTTCAACTATTCAATCGTTGGACTATTATTTGTGGGGTGCCCGGGGCAGCCATTTGAATGAAATTATTTTCCATTATTAACCGGAAGGATTGTACTTTCAAATAAAAAAGAAATTTGAGAAAATATTCAGTAGTTTTTTTATAGCATTTTCAAAAAAATATTAATTGGCGGAATATAAATTTTTATTCTTGTCTGATATACTAGGCTTGAGATGGCCTGATGAAAAATACCGTCATTCCTTACAAAGGATTTTCATGATTTCACATCGCCAATAAAACTTTTGAGCCACACTAATGTACACACCCACATACATAAGTCTACAGCCACTGTTTCAATTGTAATTTTATGGTAATTATTAACAATAATGAGGCCCAGCAAAAGGCAGTAAAATAATAATTTCACAAAATGTTTCTGCCATTATAATTTCACCTTCCGCAGATGAAATTCCAATGAACGGCAAACAATGAAGAGATCCACAATATGTCCCTCGCCACAATATGTTCTCTCTCCGAACACCTGTGAGTGTGGTCTGAGGGAGGAAGAGGGGTTTTATGGTTGTTTTCGCATATGTAAAAATTGTGTGAGTGGGTCCCGTTTTAATATTTCCCACACACACAATTCTATTATCGAATGACTAGTGAGTGAGAGAGAGAGAGGTAGAGGAAAAGAAAGAGTGTAAAAAGGTAAGGATATAGAAAGCGAGAGTCAGTAATTGGAATGGGAGGTGTAACACACATCAAATGTAGCAATTTAAGCTCTGTTTTTTTTCGGCAGAGGGTGGGGAGGGGTAACAAAAGCACAAAATTTATGGCTTGCCATTGTATAGGTGTAACGGAGCGTATGATGAACGACACATGTTTTTCTCCTTTTTTGCGAGCGCGGTGCCGCTGCTAATGCCATTGTTGTCGTTATTACACTCACACGCAGGCATTACAACATGATCCCCTGGCATAATCAAGTGTTTGTATGTGTGTGTGTTTGGTGGGTGTAGGGGGGGGGGGGGTTATAAATCCGCTGAGGTCGGGTTTGTGGTTATAGTTAATAATGCGTAAATGCTGTGATTGAGATTGTATTTTTCACATATTTTTGTGTGCGTGTGTGTATGTGTTTGTGCTTTTGTTTGTGTCAGAGCTTTATTAAATTTACGTTCTGACATATGTTAATGTAATTACGGATTGAATGGAAATGGAACAGAGTGCTAGTAAAACGGGCCGAGAATAAACATATTAAAAAACGAAAGGAATCTATTTAATGTTGTGGCAAGTTTGTCAGGTGCACGTGAGGGAAATATAAGCCTAATATACATTAGGATGGGTCACAAAAATAAATTGCAGCGGTCAGCCCCCAGAAATGAAGATTGGATTGTTTAATGATGATCTACAAAATAGTTCGTCACCATCTGTGAGCTAAACGCACCTCCAAAAATCATGATTTCCCCGTGTAATTTTTTTAAGTTGTATTTTTGCCCAAATTTGTTTCCTGAATTAATAGACCCTTGGTAGCACTTTTAATAAAAAATGTTATTGTTGTCTTAGATTAACTGATTGGTAGAATTATTGGGCGTTTATATTATTTTTTTTACAGGGTTTTCAAGGTGACAGCTTAAAACTCATATTTTTTGCAAACATTTTATAAGATGTGTAATGAAAAATAAATAGGTGGAACCAATACCTTTCGAATGGTGTCTAAATAATGCATAACGGATGAAAAAATGGCGTCACTGACTCCATGTTTGTAAAATAATTTAATACAGGAGATGGATTTTCAGAGCCAACATTGTTAAACTCTTTTTAGAAAAATGAGCGCTGCGTCGTCAATTTCATTCCGATGTTCATCATTTAGGCATCACTCGAAAGGTAGGCATCATTTATAAAATACTACCACCCAATACGAAAAAGTTAAAAAGGTAGTCACTGTGAAAATCCACAAAAAATTACTATAAATGTCCAATAAGTTACTCTAAGACAAGAATGAAAATTTATATTTTAAGTGCTTTCAAGGGTTTATTATTTAAAAAAAAATGAGAAAAAATTTAACAAAAATAAAGTCGGGCGGGGCCGACTATATAATACCCTAAACCACTCCCTGCGTATTTACCTCGCTTTGATTACTAAACCCAGGTATTTCATGGGATCAATTTTATGTAGTTCATATAAATTATACCGTATACTTTAAATTCATCTTTAGTGAAATTTAATGAATGTGGTAAATAAAAAAGTAATTGATCCAATTTTCCAGCAGATATTCCGAGTAAAGTAAATATAACATGATCTGGAAAAATTGATCAAGATCCAAAGACAAATACAGATTATACAGAGGTAATTGGATGAATCGGACGGACATTTGAAGGGGGCCTATAACAACACTTGAGGCCTGTGCCAAAACATGCGCCAATATATTTCTCATTCACGGTAGGTATTCCTAGTTGAAACATAGAATGATCTGCAAAATTTGATGAAGATCCGAGGTAAGATGTAGTTTCTAGAGCTGTAATAGAGCAGAATGGGCCCCATTTATGTTATACCAAAGTATGGACATATGGGCATCTCCCCAACAGTATGGAAAGGCTAAAGACGGATGGAGCCGACTATATATCTCAATACAATTCAATTCATTCAAAAAGTGAAATCGGGAAGGATTTTTGAATCCTGTAAATGTATTGGTTTGACAAAAAATGTTAAATCGGAAAGGACATTTGTATGAGGATATATTGAAATGTGGAACGAAATAGGTGAAATATAATATGTAAAGTTTGGCCAAAATCGGTTAAACATTCGGGAGCAACATTTGTATGAGGGCTAAATCTACATCTGAACCGATCTTACCCACTTTTAGCATAGGTGCTTCTAGTTCGATTATAAAATTTTGTGCCAATTTTAAAGAAAATCGGGTACAATATGTGGTTTCTAGAGCGGAAAAAGTCAAATCGGGAGCGACATTTGTATGGGGGCTATATCTAAATCTGAACCGATCTTACCCAATTTTTGCATACGTGTTTCTAGTTGCATTATAAGATGTTGTGCCAATTTTAAAGAAAACCGGGTACAATATGTGGTTTCTAAAGCTGGTGATTCTAAGCCGATCGGTATACTTAAAGGTGGGTCTAGCTCGATTATTTATTGGCGTTACAAACATTTGGCGCGAAACTAACTTATAATACCCTAGACCACGAAGTGGTGTAGGGTATAAAAATTACATCGGAAAACATGAGTTTTAGGGCTATTTACAGGAGCTTTATCTAGGAACGAAATATTTTCCAAATCATCATTAAACAATCCAAACTTTATTTTCGTGGGGTGATTGGAACTTGATTTTCCATTTGCATGGACGACCACCCAGCCTAATGTACATACAATATGTACACTAGGCCGGGTCGCAGTACAAATAATTTAAAAAAAATTCTAGTCACCCTTCAGAAATAAAGTTTGGATTGTTAAATGAAAATTGTTACAGGAAAATATTTCGTCGCTTCGTCAACCCATCTGAGTTAACGCTTCTCAAAGAGTATTTTTTTATAAAATAGTTTAATTTTTAATTTATTTATATATTTATATTTATATTATTCTTATTGTCAGAACTGTATTGTGGAATTTTATGATTATCATTTTAGTGGAAAATATTAACCCTCTAGCTTCTCTCTTTTTGGGTCAACTTGGCCTTTTTTGGAAAATTTCAAAAAAGTCATTTCAAAAAGGATATTTGGGACTAAAATTTTTTACGAAACAAATTTTTGGCAGAGTTCAGTGGGGTCACTGAAGAAACCGAAGCTGAAAATGAAGCTCTGCACAATTATATAGCAAAACAAGTAAGGAAAGGCTATAGTCGGGCGGGGCCGACTATATGAAACACTCCACTTTCTATCCGAATACAATTCATTTCGGTAAAAATTAGAAAACGGGATGGATTTTTGTATGCTTCCTAATCATAGGATAATATGACCTAACTCAATTTGTCAAATCGAGAAGAATATTTGTGAAGGGCCATATCCAAACATGGAATGATGTGACCCACTTACACAATAGGTTCTTTCAGTTCATTGGCAACCATGAACATGTTATGCTCAATTTGAAAAAAATTGGTGGATTCTGGGGCGGAAAAGGTCAAGTCGGGACAGAAATTTGTCTGGGAGCTATATATAAATCTGAACCGATCTAGTGGAAATATAATATATTTTGTCAAATTTTAAGAAGATCTGTTAAAATATGTGGTATCTAGAGGAGAAAAAGTCCAATCGGGATCGAAATTTGAATGGGAGCTATATATAAATCTGAACCGATTTAACCTTTTTTCACCACAGGTGAAATTTTTTTTCCCAAAAACCGGGGAAAAAGAACACCTACGTTTTTTTCTTTTTAAATCCAATGAGAAACTAAAAATTGGTTCATAAATAAGCTACAGGCTTATAAGTGTGCAAAGGAACTCGAAACCAGCAAGATTCTTGCTTTAGGCGACAACACCCGCAAGAAAAATAGTAGCACCTCACTCGATTCATTCGTTTTTGTACCGCTGTGTTTTTTTTTAGTAATCTATTTATTTTTCTTTGACATTCATTTACTTGAGGCATGTATTTCTTACTTTATTTAATTCAACATCAAAAATGAACTGGGCTACAAATTTACTTCTACTTCATATTCATTCCATCACCCACCAAATAATTGAACAATTTATATTGTCGACTTGTAGGTGATGTAGAGCGACACTTGTATGTGAGCTGTATATAAATCTGAACCGATCTGACCTACTTTCACAACAGATGTTTCAATTGGTATATAAGGTGTTCTGAAACATTTGAAGAAAATCTGTTAAAATATGTGGACTCTAGAGCGAAAAAAAGTCAAATCGGGAGCGAAATTTGTATGGGGGCTATATATAATTCTGAACCGATATGATTCAAATTAAAATGGGGTCTGTCCTTGGGCTGCCAAACTCACTTGTGCCAATTTTTGTTAGGATCGGACATAATACTAAATCAGGATCGGATACTACTTCTGTTCTTCGGTTATAATTTACCGCCCTGGCGTATGAGTGTTGATGTAGCTGCCCATTGTACGAACATTAATCATACGCAACAATGTCAACAAAGCAGAAATATATTTTATCAAATGCTAAAAATTCCAAAAATAGCATACAATTAAAATATTGGAATGAAACCTATGTCAAAAGCACAGTAATTTGGAAATAATTACACAATTAGCTGGAAATTATACGATGACATTCGAGTTATCGTCATTTCATGAACTTAAAGCGAAATTCTGCGTATATGGCGTGGGAAGGAAGCAGATGACAAGAAAGCACATTTGGGAACATAACATCAACGCTTCGACCGAATTTTTACTTTTTTATACCCTCCTCTAGGGTATTATGTATTTGGGCATTTAATAGTAAAACCCAAGGGGATGCGATTGTCTTTCTGAATCGATTTAGCCCTCTCGGTCTGTCCATCTCTTCTTGTTCCAGGCGAATCCTAAGAACCATTGAAACATGACCTTATCTCAGGCTTTGGATTTCCATCTTCCTCTTGGATTTTCAAAATTTCATGTTGCTGAGTACCTTCAATTTTTACAAATTATTATTCTTAATGTTTGAAATTACAGAAAAAACAACGAACACATATTTGATATGTATAAAAGTTTTATTGGAAAATGTTACGACAACGATATGACATGTACAGTGTACCACCGTGTACATGTAATCTTCAACAATTTCCTGAAGCACAGATATGCCTCTGTTTGTTTATTACGTGGATATATGTTCATACATATATATATTGTACTTTATTAAAAGTTGTATTTTCTACAATATGCGCTTTTGAATATGCATATTGTACAATAGGGCGTATAAATTGTTAAGTATTGGTCAAAAAATAAAATTGAAACATGAAAAGTGTTGGCTGTAAAGTCAAAGCCGAGTAACTTTCTCTCATATAGAGAGTACCAAAATATTTTTTGCCATTTGATGGCTGACGAAATAGGGAATATTTGTGACAGAATAATTTCAGAAATGCAGACAGAGATGCCTGAAATAAATGCCATTGCCACCGCTAATTTTGGAGTTTTGCAACAATTGCAGCTTTTTGCGCGACTAACTGCATATGTGTTGACATTGGTTCTTAAAACACATGCAAAAAATCAACCGCATCCGTTGGATAGATCGCGACAAAATTACACAACAAAAGTAACAGGCATACAAATCATTTTAGACATATCTCCCGCGAAAATGAAACTTTTGCAAATATATCAAATGTATATTTTTATACCCTCCACCTCCAGGATGGGGGTATACTAACTTTGTAACACCTTGAAATATCGACCTCAGTCCCTATAAAGTATATATATTCTTGATCGTCATAAAATTCTAAGACGATCTAGCCATGTCCGTCCGTCTGTCCGTCTGTTGAAAGCACGCTAGCTCCTAAACGAAAGGAGCTAGGACGTCCAAAATTTCCATAAATGCGTCTTATAGTCGTAGATCGGTTGGGATTGAAACGGGGAGAAATCGGCCCAAAGGGAAAAATTTTTCCCTCACAAGCACTAAAAATACCCATAATAATCCCTAATTTGTTAGCGTATTTAAGCATGTTTTTGGAATATGTCTGTTTATATTTGCTTGATATTTGGTATGCGCATTCCCCCTACAGCAGAAACGTGCACCATAAAGTGATTCTTATTTGTAGGGGGTGAAATAGGGCAAAAAAGGGATAAAAATGGTACATATTAAACGACAGCAGCTAGAAACACGAAATTCGGTGTGTACATTCCTCTAATTGAGTAGATACATAATATAAAAGTATTTTTTCAAATTTGTACTTTTAAGGGGTGAAATGGGAATAGAGGGATAAAAATGGTACCAACCAAACGGCTGTACCTAGAATAATGAAATTCGTTGTATACATTCCTCTGATTGCATAGACAAGTAAAATACAAGGATTTTTCAAAATTCGTACTTTTTGGGGCCAAAATAGAAAAAGGGGATAAAAATAGTACCAACCAAATGACCGCAACTAGAGTCATGAAATTCTAAGTATACATTCCTTTGACTTCATAGACATGAAAAATAAAAGGTTTTTTTTCAAATTCGTACTTTCAAGGGATACAATCGGTACGGAGGGATAAAAATGGTACTAACCAAACGGCTACACGTGGAATAATGAAATTCGGTGTATACTTTCCTCTGATTGCGTAGACACGCAAAATAAACAGGTTTTTCGAAATTCGTACTTTTTGGGGTTAAAAAGAAAAAAGGGGATACAAATAGTACCAATCAAATGACCGCAGATAGAGTCATGAAATTCGGAGTATACATTCCTCTGACTGCGTAGACGCGGAAAATAGACGAATTTTTCGAAATTAGTACTTTCAAGGGATGCAATGGTACAGAGGGATAAAAATAGTACCAACTAAACGACTACAGCTAGAATGATGAAATTCTAATTGCGTAGAAACGTCAAGGGGGTAAAAATGGTACCAACAAAATAGGGGGCAGCTGGAATCATGGAATTCGGTGTATACATTCCTCTGACTGCATAGACACGCAAAATAAAAAGTTTTTTCTCCAAATTCGTACTTTTTCTTTTACGGCAAAAATTGGTTGAATCATGAAGTGAGGTTATTTTGCACTATGTACGTCTGATATTGGATTTTTAAAATTAAAATAGAATGGAAATACAACCAACTGTAGCATCCACTATCTACCAATATTTTTGGCTTTGAAAATATTTTTGAAAATATAAATATAAGAATATTAATTTTTTTAAATTGACGTATTGGTAGCATTACCTTATAAGCGTGGTTTGAACTAATTAAAATATTATATTTATTTATAAAATTAATTTTTCAATATTTGTATTTGGTTTGGCTATATTAAACAAATTATATTTTCCTGCAATATTACTGCACTTCTACGAAAACCGACAGCCTCTGTGGAATGCAATCCATGGTGGAGGGTATATAAAGTTCGGCCCGGCCGAACTTAACTCCGTTTTTACTTATTTTTGTTTACCGTGCTCTACCGAAATACCCACATTTTTTGAAGAAAAAGATCGATCTTCCAAAAAACACTGACCCATTTTAACCCTAGTAATTTTGTAGCATAAGCTGGCGTGTAATTTTGCTATTCAAGCGGGAAGATCATTTTTTACAACTTCATTGTCTTCGGTGACCCCCACTGAATTTTTTTCCGGCAATTTTTTTATTAAATGTCCTTTTAGAAAGGACTTTTCTTGAAATTCTCGATTGGCCCATAAAGAGAGGAGCTAGAGGGTTAAGATCTTTCACAAAAAATGATCCTCTTAAAATTCCACAATATAGTTCTGTCAATAAGAATTATCTCATGACATTAACTTATAACATTTTGTTCACTTAGTACTTATGCTCCCTTAGAACAAAAAATGAAAACGTTGAGCCACTGTAAAAAGAAACTCAGACCAGCTGGACTATAAGTCTATTCTACAAAAATGATCTATTCAGCATGCCCTTTCAGAATTACAAGGTCACTATTCTGTTTCAATCAAAACGTCTTAATTTGTTGGGCAGCGGTATTAGCAAAATTATAACTAATGCAAATAAATGGAAAAGGAAAAATTCCGGAATCTTAAAAACATCCCAAACTAGGAAGTTTTTAAAATTATTTCATATCATAAAAAAACAATCCCATAATTCCTAAATTTTGAGAAATATACTCTAAATTACAATTAATATTATGTTTCTATTTATTTTATAAACAAAAAGACATAATTTAGATTTTTGTAAAATCAATTTTCTTAATTGCTAATAGTGTCAGTAAGACGTTCCAGAAGTTTCAGCATGGTGTTCCCAGTATTTATTCTAAAATAATTAAAAACATGATTGCTGTCGAAGTTAAAAATATTTAATATAAATAATACTGCGCGACTGGTAGGTATTGTCTAGTAGAACAGGTATCTGTATTTGCAATTTGCCAGACACCCCAAAAATCTTGAGTTACGCACACTTACAAGCCCGTAAGTTATATTGTTATCAACCGATTTTAACTTTCTCTACGGATTTGGAAAGAAAAACCTACAGGCTTCGATACAATTTTCAAATACTGATTCCTGTCCTACTCGACAATACCTAGCAGAAAAATGTTATCACTTCCCTGTCGCACAGTGTAATAAATGGACAGTGATAAAGCCGAAATATTTTGGGACAATGCCTTAATGAACCAAAGATTCATTAATTTTTTGATATTTTAATTATTTATATTTAATATTTTATAATTTCGACAGGTAGCACATATCGATCATTCCATGTCAAACCGAACACCTTTTTTACATCACCATTTCCGATCTCATTGAAACTTTGTACGATAACTAAACTTTATAAAATATTTGTTTCGTAGAACACGAAAAAAAACCGAAAGTTTTTTTCAAAATATATGAACAATTGAAAATTGCGAAAATCAAGAAAAACATGCCGAGGTATGAACATTGAAAATAGTGTAGTGAGAAAACGCGTGGACACAATTCAAAGAATGATGGCTTATTTTAAAGCTATTGACAACAATTTTGTGTATTTCTGATTTTTCTTCTTCTTTTGTACTTTTCACTATGAAAACACCAACCTTAAAATGAAAAAATATAGGCATATTCGCTGATCGATTCTAAACAAACCCTGAAAATTTCAGCTCGGAGAAATAACGGGTTGTATTAAAAAAAAAACATTTACTAAATGTAGCCGACCGAAAAAAAGTATTTTCTGAACGATTGTTCATAAAATAACATACACAAAAGTTTTATTGATGTCTTGAAGAAATAAAAACGCTGGTGTGAACAAAAATTAGGTGATACATTTATTACTTTTAAAATAAGCCACCATTCATTGAATTGTGCCCACGCGTTTTCTCACTACACCATTTTCAATGGTCATACCTCGGCACGTTTTTCTTGATTTTTGTAATTTTCAAATGGTCCTATCTTTAAAAAAAATCGTTTTTTTTTACAAAAATACGTGTAAAATATTTTTAACAGTAGAATATGTCTGCGAAAAATCGTTTAAATCGGAGTCGTGGTCGTATTTTTTTACGAAAATCGTTCGGTTTGATATGGAGTGAACGATATATAAATGTTTTTAAGTAAGTTTCTTGCTAACATTATTAGCTATTAATAAAATGTATTTTCCGCAAATCGAAGGTATAAGTTTTTATTTATAAAATAAATAAAAAGTAAATACTAAAAAAATAAATAAAAAAAATAAAAAATATTTTTTAAGATTGACAATTTTCGGCAAAACTAGAAGGAATTTGCTTGAAATAAGAAAAAATATATTTGTATCTCACACCACAAAAAAGTTAATTTTTAAATTACCTTATGACAAAAATACCTTATTTTTCGATCCATCGATGTCAAATTCTTATTTTAAGAAAGTCGAAAAATTGTAGCTTTTTTCGCCATACAGAAAAGCACATATTTGAAAAAGTTCATCAAAATCGGAGAAAAGAGCCGAACATTTGTGCGATCGCTGCACATGAAATTACTCTAAAAACCCTTCAACAAATAAATGGAAAAGGGCTTTCCTTAAAAAAATCCCACAATATAGATTTACATTACATTTATAGGAATACATATATATTCACTACGTTTTGTTTGGTATAAATTATACACGTAAAAGTAGGCCTTAAGTATTGTTTCATCTTTAAAAATTGAAAGAAAAATATATTAAAAAAATCCCAGCATTCGAAAAAAAATCGATGTAAAGCTAACGTCAAATTTACAATTTTTATTAATTTGGTTTGTACAATTCATAAAAATCCAAACTACGCCTTTTTCAATTGTAATTCAAAAGACATCACTTGAAATTCAAAAGACATCAGTTGAAATCGAAAAATTCCATTTGCATTTCAAAAATATCACTTGAAATTCAAAAAGTCCATTTGAAATTCAAAAAATGTCAATTGGAATTCAAAACTCGTCATTTGTAATTCAAAAGACACCATTTGAAATTAAAAAAATATCATTTGAAATTCAAAAGACATCATTTGAAATTCAAAACTCTTCATTGTATATTCAAAACTTGTCATTTGCAATTGAAAACTCGTCATAAGTAATTCAAAAGCCACCATTTGAAATTCAAAAGTTTTCATTTGAAGTTCAAAAATTATTCCATTTGCAATTCAAAAAGGGTAAACAAAATTATTTAAGCAAAATATACATTAGGTTGGGTAGTATTTATTTATTTCTATAAATTTTAATATTCTGCTGTTTAGAAAACAGATTTACGTACCTCCCACGCAAATCACTCTAAACTATTAAATTTAAATATTTTATAACTTCTATACGGACGATCAGAATAATCCGAAATTTGGTCATTGGTAATGTTTTCATAGACGTTATATATACACCTCTCACACAAATTGGCATAAGCTTTGGTTAAAATAAAACTGATCAGTAACAATTTAATATTGGAAATGGTTTTACTATCACTTTATACCTGTAAAATAGTTATGATTTGTTGTACCTCCCACACAAATAATCAAACCCTAAGTAAAATGCAAGTCCTTATAAATTATATGCAGATGATCCCTGAGCTGGCGAAGGTTATAAACTATATATGAAGTTACCGACATTTTACATCATTATAATTATTAGTTGCTAATCATTTTATTAAATCTGTTTCCAAAACTGCAGAATATCCAAATTTGCAGAAAAAATAAATGCTACCCCACCTAATGTATATTTTTCTTACATAAGTTTGTTTACATTTTTGAATTTCAAATGGTGTCTTTTGAATTACAAATTACGAGTTTTGAATTTCAAATGGAATTTTTGAATTACAAATGGTGTCTTTTGAATTACACTTAAAAATGGTGTAGTTCCACAAATCTAGATTTTTTGTGAAAATACCTCAGAATTTCTATATTTGGCTATAAAAAAAAAACATAAAAAATATTTTTAGTATTTTTTCACATGTCCTTTGAAAAGTTCTTCCTTTCTGCCTTTACGAAGTAATTTGACCTATGGTACAATACGAATACACCAATCTCCTGGCCACACACATACATCCAAACACACCTTAAGGAATTATGCATACATTTAATGGCGTTGTTTTTGCATTGTTTTCAATGTGCATTCAAGTCTATGTGTGTGTGTCTGGGAGGTGAGGAAGAGAGGGAGTAGAGCAAAAATAACATTGTAGCCTTTTTGTTGGTTTATAAATTTTTATTATTGCTTAATAAATTTTCATTTTTTTCTTTTGTTTGTTTGTATGCTTGTGCTACATACATACGTAAGGATACGAGGATATGTGGAATGCTACATAGAAGAAATTGTGTATCAAATGTCATAGTAAAAATATTCAACCATAACTGGAAATATGCACATTAGACGAGGTCAAGCTTCTGATAAACTTAAAATTAGTTCATCTCATTATTAAAACTAAAAACGGTTGGATTTTTTTTGGAAAATATGTACATGTATATATTCTAAATGGAGAGCAATCAAGATTTGAAAACAATTCCAGAAGTCATAAAAGCGCAAAAAAAATATTTTAGTTTTTTCGTTTGTATTTTTTAGGTCTGTAATCAATATTTGATTTGAACTGGAATACTGTCCTGGCTCAAGACCATTTTGCTTCTATATTTAATAGAACGCAAATTTATTTACAAATTGCATGGTGACATTTATTACTTGGCTGCAAACTACCACGATCATGATTTCGACCATGTCCAAAGTCTTCAAGTGGCTTCGCAGCGACGTTTAAACATCAAACCCGGCACAACTCACTAGCCGAATTTGCGTTTTAAAAAATCGCACCAAGTAATAAATAAACAAGTAAAAACTGCGTTAAGTTCGACCGGACCGAACTTTATATGCCCTCCACCATAGTATGCAATAGCCAAACCAAAACAAAAAATACAAATATTGAAAAAATAATTTTATAAATAAATATAATATTATTATTATTTCAAACCACCATATAAGGCAAGGCTACCAATGCGTTTACATATCGCAATAACAGTCAATTCACAAAATAAATATTCTTATATTTATAAAGAGTGATTTTTTTGAGGTTAGGATTTTCATGCATTAGTATTTGACAGATCACGTGGGATTTCAGACATGGTGTCAAAGAGAAAGATGCTCAGTATGCTTTGACATTTCATCATGAATCGTCTTACAAACGAACAACGCTTGCAAATTATTGAATTTTATTATCAAAATGCGTGCTCTGTTAAGAAAGTTCATTGCGCGCTTCCATTTTATGGTCAGTTTAATCGACCCACTGAAGCGGCTATTCGGGCTATTGTGACTAAATTTCGCACCAAATTTACATTGTTGGACATTAAACCACCAACACGCTTACGTAGAGTGCGAACTGAAGAAAATATCGCAGCTGTATCGGCCAGTGTTAATGATGACCACCAATTTTCGATTCGTCGCCTTTCGCACCAATTGGGTCTCTGTTACTCAAAAACGTGGAAATGCCAAAATTGGACTAAGCGGATGGACCACCTAAGACGCAGCCGCGGTCAACATTTAAATGAAATTATCTTCAAAAAGTAAATGTCATGGACCAATCTAACGTTTCAAATAAAGAACCGATAAAATTTTGCAAATTTTATGCGTTTTTTTTTTTAAAAAAAGTTATCAAGCTCTTAAAAAATCACCCTTTATTTTCAAAAATCTTAAATACCACAAATATTGGTTGGTTCTATTTTAATTCCAAAAGTACAAATTTTGAAAATCCATTATCTCACGGACATAGTGCAAAATAACCTAACTTCATGATTCAACCAATTTTTGCCGTAAAAGTAAAAAGTACGAAATTGGAAAAATATTTTTATTTTGGAATCTATACACCGAATTCCCTGATTCTAGTTGCGGCCATTTGGTTGGTACCACATCTATCCCCCTTTTCCTATTTAATACCCTTAAGAGTACGACTATCTAAAATCTGTTTATTTTACGTGTCTACGCAATTAGAGGGATGTACACAACGAATTTCTTCATTCTAGCTGTAGTCGTTTAGTTGGTACTATTTGTATCCCTCTGTACCCATTGTATCGCTTGAAAGTACGAAGTTGGAAAAAACCTTTTATTTGTCGCGTCTACGCAGTCAGAGGAATGTATACTCCGAATTTCATGACTCTAGCTGCGGTCATTTGGTTGGTACTATTTTTATCCCCTTTTTCTATTTTGACCCCAAAAAGTACGAATTACCAAAAATCAGTTTATTTTTCGTGTCTACACAGTCAGGGGAATGTATACACCGAATTTCATGACTCTAGCTGCGGTCATTTGATTGGTCCTATTTTTATCCCCTTTTTCATTTTAACCCCAAAAAGTACGAATTTCGAAAAATCTGTTTATTTTAAGTGTCTACGCAATCAGAGGAATGTATACACCGAATTTCATTATTCCAGGTGTAGCCGTTTGGTTGGTACCATTTTTATCCCTCCGTACCCCTTGTATAGCTTGAAAGTACGAAGTTGGAAAAAACCTTTTATTTGTCGCGTCTACGCAGTCAGAGGAATGTATACTCCGAATTTCATGACTCTAGCTGCGGTCATTTGGTTGGTACTATTTTTATCCCCTTTTTCTATTTTAACCCCAAAAAGTACGAAATTCCAAAAATCAGTTTATTTTTCGTGTCTACGTAGTCAGAGAAATGTATACTCCGAATTTCACGATTCTGGCTGCTGTCATTTGATTGGACCTATTTTTATCCCCTTTTTTATTTTAACCCCAAAAAGTACGAATTTCGAAAAATCTGTTTATTTTAAGTGTCTACACAATCAGAGGAATGTATACACCGAATTTCATTATTCCAGGTGTAGCCCTTTGGTTGGTACCATTTTTATCCCTCCGTACCCATTGTATCGCTTGAAAGTACGAAGTTGGAAAAAACCTTTTATTTGTCGCGTCTACGCAGTCAGAGGAATGTATACTCCGAATTTCATGACTCTAGCTGCGGTCATTTGGTTGGTACTATTTTTATCCCCTTTTTCTATTTTGACCCCAAAAAGTACGAAATTCCAAAAATCAGTTTATTTTTCGTGTCTACGTAGTCAGAGGAATGTATCCTCCGAATTTCACGATTCTAGCCGCGGTCATTTGATTGGCCCTATTTTTATCCCCTTTTTCTATTTTGACCCCAAAAAGTACGAATTTCCAAAAATCAGTTTATTTTAAGTGTCTACGCAATCAGAGGAACGTATACACCGAATTTCATTATTCTAGGTGCAGCCGTTTGGTTGGTACCATTTTTATCCCTTTATTCGCATTTTACCCCGTAAAAGTACGAAGTTGGAAAAAACCTTTTATTTGTCGCGTCTACGCAGTCAGAGGAATGTATACTCCGAATTTCATGACTCTAGCTGCGGTCATTTGGTTGGTACCATTTTTATCCCGTTTTTCTATTTTGACCCCAAAAAGTACGAATTTCCAAAAATCAGTTTATTTTCCGTGTCTACACAGTCAGGGGAATGTATACACCGAATTTCATGACTCTAGATTGGTCCTATTTTTATCCCCTTTTTCATTTTAACCCCAAAAAGTACGAATTTCGAAAAATCTGTTTATTTTAAGTGTCTACGCAATCAGAGGAATGTATACACCGAATTTCATTATTCCAGGTGTAGCCGTTTGGTTGGTACCATTTTTATCCCTCCGTACCCATTGAAAGTACGAATTTGAAAACAAAAAATTTAATTTTTGGGGCTACGCAATCAGAGGAATGTATACACCGAATTTCATTATTCCAGGTGTAGCCGTTTGGTTGGTACCATTTTTATCCCTTTATTCACATTTTATCCCGTAAAAGTACGAATTTGGAAAAAAATATTTTTATATTATGTATCCAGTCAATTAGAGAAATTTATACACCGAATTTTGTGCTTCTACCTGTTTTCGTTTGATAGGTGCCATTTTTATCCCTTTTTGCCACCCCCTACGAATAAAAGCCACTTTATGGTGGACGTTTTTGTGTTATAGGGGGAATGCACATACCCAATATCAAGTAAGTACAAGCTGACATTTTGAAAAAATATCCTTAAATACTCTAAAATATTAGGGATTATTATGGGTATTTTTAGTGCTTGTGAGGGAAAAAAATTTTCTATATAAACGCATTTATGTAAAATTTGGACGTCCTAGCTCCTTTTGCACACGACAACTATAGTTATATAGTTATCGATATCTATAGAAGTTATCAATATCTATGGAAGTTATCTATATCTATGGAAGTAATCGATAACTTCTAAGTCAGTTATCGATAACTAAAAATATCGATTTTTCATCTAATTTATCGATTTTAACTCCGACCATTTTTTCTTATTCTGAGGTCCTCTATCCAAAAAAATATAGTCCAATCTTGGGGTCTATTATATATCTCTCTCTTTCGTTTCCTTCTAACAATCCAAGATAAAGAATCTAGAAAATGTCGGAGAAAAGCTAATATCATGTGGCCTTTAACCATTTGAAAACCATAGGCAAGTATACCTGCCGCCCAAGAGGTTTTAAAACTTAGGTTGTCCAGGTTAGTTGTAGTTTGTGGAAGATAACAGTCTTTACATTTGCGTGAAAAGTAAATGGCCTGGATTTTTTCCATTTCCTAAAATAATTTATCAAATCACATATAAAAAACAAGTAAGAAGGCGTTAAGTTCGGCCGGGCCGAATCTTATATACCCTCCGCCACGGAGTGCATTCCACAGTATTACCAGTAGATTAAAGAATGTCGAGGGAATGCGAATTGCAAATATCAAGTAAATACAAGCTAATATGTTCAAAAAACATGCTGAAATACTCTAAATATTAGGGGTATTTTCAGTACTTGTGAGGGAAAAATTTTTCCCTCTGGACCGATTTCGTCCACTTTCAATCCCAACCGATCTACAACCATAAGACACATTTAGGAAAAATTTGAACCTCCTAGCTCATTTCGTTCGGCCGTTATCGTGCTTTCAACAGACAGACGGACAGACGGACAGACGGACAGACGGACATGGCTATATCGTCTTAGAATTTTACCACGACCCAGAATATATATACTTTATGGGGTCTCCGATAAATATTTCAATGTGTTACAAACGGAATGACAAAGTGAATATACCCTCATCCTGGATGTGGAGGGTATAATGAAAGATAAAATGTCTGTGTCATCAGCAAATATAGACATTTTGTAGTTGCTAAATTGCGGAACATGAGCGGTATAGAAATTATAAAACACTATGGACAAACAGGAACCTTGAGGACAGATACAGAGGAATATGAGCCTACATAAAAAATCATCATAGAGTAAAGCGCAAAAGTCCCAGGAATGTTTTCACACTTTTCTGTATTTTAACATTTATAACAAAAATGTAATAGGCGGTAATTCTCTAGATGGCCCCAATCTCCCCACACAAGGCAACACAATGCACTTTGTCTTTATCTGCTTCTAAACAGCTCGAAACTGCTTCGTTTTCTAAAATGTTGTTAGGTTATGTAAATTTAAAAAATTTAAAAAACTGGGATATTGTCCTGGCTCAAGACCATTTTGCATCTATATTTAATAGAATGCAAATTTATTTACAAATGGCATGGTGACATTTATTACTTGGCTGCAGACTACCACGATCATGATTTCGACCATGTCTAAAGTCTTTTCAAGTGGCTTCGCAGCGACTTTTCAACATCAAACCCGGCCTCTTTAAGGAGATGATTCTCACAAACGAACATGGCAGACAGACGGTCGAACATGCCTAGATTTTTTCAATATAGCTCCCACTATTTATGATTTTTTCAGTTTTACATAGTTTTGTGGACAATTTTCGTGTTTTCAGATGAAGTTCATTTTCATCTCGATGGCTACGTCAATAAGCAAAATTGCCGCATAGCGGGTTCAGAGAACCTACACGCGACTATTGAGAAGCCAATGTATCCATTGGTTGAACGATATTGTGTTCTATTATTAAATGACAAAGTTCAACCTTTAAAAATTTTTTTCTGAATTGATATACCCTTGTCAGCAATTCAAATGAAAATTTGTATTCTTGTCTTAGAATAACTCATTGGTCGTATTATTTGACGTTTATATTGATTTTTTGTGGTTTTTCAAGGTGACAGCTAAAAACTCATATTTCTTGGAAACATTTTGGCGTCTCCAGGACTCCATGTTTGCAAAATAATTTAATACAGGAGATGGATTTTCAGGGCCAACATTGTTAAACTGTTTTTACAAAAATGAGCGCTGCGGCGTCAATTTCATTCCGATATTCATCATTTAGGCAACATTCGAAAGGTACTGACTGCAGCTATTTATTTTTATAAAATACTACCACCACATACGAAACTTTTTTTCAGTCTTCACTATGAAAAAACTCAAAAAAATCTATAAAGGTCCAATATTTGACCAATAAGTTTCTCTAAGACAAGAATTAAAATTCTGTCAATGGTCTATTATTTCAGAAAAAAATGGACAAAAATACAGCAGAAAAAATTACACGACAAAAACATGGTTTTCACAGACGACTTGATCTAGGAGCGAAATATTTTGCAAATCATTGTTAAACAATCCAAACTTTATTTTCGCGGGGTGACTGGAAAATGTTTTTCCATTTGTATGGACCGCGACCCAGCCTAATGTATATGTCATCATTTTGTATACATTTTACATTCTATGTAAACATAAGTATGTATGTATGTATGCATGTGTGTGTGCATTTGTGTTCACATTTGCTCTGCCATTTTCAATTTCAATTCAAGAAAACAACTCTTTTTGCTGTAGGGGATTTGTTTTTGTTTTTGCTGCTGTTGTTGTTGCACGTATGTCAATTAAATTAATTATTTTTGTAGCAATATATATATTTTTATTTTTATTACCACCCCTAGGCACACATATACATCCACTTTTTCCGCATAAACATGCCCACAAAACAATCTACACATAGTCGTCATCGTACATTTGCCTGGCAGTGTGTATTTCTTTGCGTGTGTGTGTGTGCTCGTGAGAGTGTGTGTTACTGTACAACTGGCACTGGAAGTGGAAGTGAAACTGAAAGTGGATTTATATTAAAAACAATATTGACCAAATCCATTTGGAAGCGTGCCACGAATGTATGGCAACAAACAATGAAATCCATTAGCGAAACGTTAGCAAAAGGATTATTATCTCATGGCAGCGATCAAACAAACAGGTGGGAATGGCCTGCGCCCCCAATGGGTATTAATTGTCCCCCCCCCTCCACTCTGCTACCACTGTAAGGAAGGAGGGGGAGAACTCAACTTATGGTAAAACTTCAACAAAATATTTAGCAACCCCTCAACGCATTTAGAAGAATGAAGGAAAAAGAATATGTTAAACTGTTTTCTTATTTATTTGTAATTTATTTTATAAACTAAAAAATATCTTCGAATTCTACAAAATAAATTTTATTAATAGTTAACAGTGCTAGTAAGACACTCCATAAGTTTCATTATTGCCTCACTATGTAACAAAAAAATTGTGTCCAAGCCGAAAAAAATATTTTTTGTGTACATTAAGTAATGCTGATTCATAAAATCACAAAAAATTTTATGAATATATATTTTTTTTAATTTTTCAAAAAGTAAAATTTTCGCAGATTTTGTTAATCATTTTTTTATTTTTTTGCTTAAATAGCACGAAAAATACCTTTACAAATTTAAACAAAAATACAGTTCGAAAAATCCATAGAAAAATGCTAGAATGTTGGCTATTATGTTTTTTTATACCCTCCACCACCAGGATGGGGGTATACTAACTTTGTCATTCCGTTTGTAACACCTTGAAATATCGACCTGAGACCCTATAAAGTATATATATTCTTGATCGTCATAAAATTCTAAGACGATCTAGCCATGTCCGTCCGTCTGTTGAAAGCACGCTAGCACTTAAACGAAAGGAGCTAGAACGTTCAAATTTTCCTTTGACTACGTAGACATGAAAAATAAAAGGTGTTTTTCCAAATTCGTATTTTCAAGGGATACAATGGTACAGAGGGATAAAAATAGTACCAACCAAATGGAATCATGGAATTCGGTGTATACATTCCTCTGACTGCATAGACACGCAAAATAAAAAGTTTTTTTTTCCAAATTCGTACTTTTTCTTTTACGGCAAAAATTGGTTGAATCATGAAGTTAGGTTATTTTGCACTATGTACGTCTGATAATGGATTTTCAAAATTTGTACTTTTGGAATTCAAATAGAATGAAAATAAAACCAACTGTAGCACCCACTATCTACCAATATTTATGGCTTTGAAAATATTTTTGAAAATATAAATATAAGAATATTTATTTTTTGAATTGACGTATTGGTAGCATTACCTTATAAGCGTGGTTTGAAATAATTAAAATATTATATTTATTTATAAAATTAATTTTTCAATATTTGTATTTGTTTTGGTTTGGTTATAATAAAAAAATTATATTTTCCTGTAATATTACTGCACTTCTACGAAAACCGACAACCTCTGTGGAATGCAATCCATGTGCCAGCAAAAATAGTTTTTTCACAAAAAAATATTTTTTCCTAAATTTTTGACGACTGTTACAAAAAACACTGTTTCTATGTGAAACTGTAATTCGAAATATGTGAGTACTTTTAATTTAACATATAACCTGGACTTATATTTCTAAAATGAGAGTACACATTTTTAAGGTTCCTTCGCCGAAAATTGGAAAATAAAACAAAAATGAAAATACGTTTTTGAGTTTAGAAAGCCAAAATCCATTAGAATATACCTTCGTAAAAAATTTTTGTTGCATAGTGTTATCTATATGAAATATTTTTAATTTTGACACTTACTGACACTATTAACTATTAATAAAATTTATCTTACAAAAATCGAAGGTATATTTTGTTGTTTATAAAATAAATTAAAAAATATGAAAAAAAAAATAAAAAATATTGGACAACTTTCCTTAAAACTAGAAAAAAAAAATTGCTTGCCATTAGAAAAGAAAATAATATTTATATCTCGTACCATAAAAGAATTACATTTTTTTAAATTGCCTAATGACAAAAATAATTTATGTTCGATCCACCCTATTTTTATTTTTTGAAAATCGAGAAATGCATCGTCTTGTAGAAATATTCTATATTTATTCTGTAAATTCACAGCTATTTTAATTTATAATACCTTAAAATACCACAATATTTTTATGTTTGCGTTTTATACGATTCCGCTTTTTAGCAACAACATCCCGCCAAATCGAGTTTTCTGTATTCATATATCCCTCTCAACGTGACCAAATATAGATGGTCACGTTGAACAAAGTAAATGTTTGAAAATTTGCAATAAAATCGGAGAGAAGAGCCCAAAGTCGTGTGTGATCACTTCACATGGAATTACACAGTGCAACACGAAAAAAAAATAACCATATACGGACACCGCTACATGATAAAAGACCAAAAAAAAAAGACCCGTGTTTTTTTTTCCCCCCCAAAGTCATGCACTTTTTTTTATGGGCCCCCAGAGATTTGAGGCCTCGGTGTAATTTTTGGAAAAAAGTGATCATATTCTCAGGCTCATATCTTGCAAACCGTTCGCAATTTTGATTTACTCTCTGAGGCAAAGTTCTAGCTCTTGTCATAAAGAACAAAAATTGTGAACATATAAAATCAAAAAAACTTCATCTTCAAGGTCAAAATCGCAAAAAACTTAAAAAAATTTCCCCCTGTTCAGGTCCATAGGTAGCAAACCGTTGAAAATTCAGGGAAACAATCAACTACAAAAATGTACCTAAGATCTCAATAAACAACTTTCTAGAACATATGAACTTCCTAGGAATTATTCTTAACACCGTTTAGGTAGCGCTTAGGTAGCCGCAAAAGTGAAAAGTGATTCCGACTACAGTGCGTATGAGCGATATTATCCTCAATCAACACGTATACGCTACCTACATACACTACAGCCTATAAGATTTGTTCGACGACTTTTGCGATTTTGACATTGAATATGAAGTTTTTTTGATTTTATATGTTCACAATTTTTGTTCTTTATGACAAGAGCTAGAACTTTGCCTCAGAGAGTAAATCAAAATTCCGAACGGTTTGCAAGATATGAGCCTGAGAATATGATCACTTTTTTCCAAAAATTACACCGAGGCCTCAAATCTCTGGGGGCCCATAAAAAAAGTGCATGACTTTGGGGGAAAAAAACACGGGTCTTTTTTTTTGGTCTTTTATCATGTAGCGGTGTCCGTATATGGTTATTTTGAAATGACTTCAAAAATGTTGCACAGTGTTACTCTTGTCCTACGTTTGGCCACAACACTTGAAGCCTTTTACATTTGCCTTGTACTCGATAGATTTAATTTCGAAAAAATAAATTTCTTAATATTATGACCACATTCACTTAAAACGGCATAATTATTTCAATATATTTCGAATTTTGTCCTGGGGAGTAGTTTTGTGTTTCTGATTTGAGAAATTCCAACACCGTTTTCCTCATTTTACAATTTCATTATTTCTCTTGAGACCATCACTCTTTTTCTCTCTCCCTCTCTCTAGCTGTGCAAATATATCACTCTCTCTCTCTCTTTGTTTGCCCAGGAATTCCAAGAAAATCACATAACAATTTTGTGTAAAGAAGAAGAAAAAAATTACACAAATTTCTATCGACAAATTTGCTGGAGCATAAAAAATCTACCAAAAAAAAATAAAATAACAATATTTTCCACTACAAAGTGTCATTAATCATCATTAGACATACACCATGGACTGCCCCTCTATCCCCACCACCACAGCCTCCACCACCTATAGTGCAGTCTCGTGTAGTGTAAACACGTCCTTAGGTTGGGGCTACAAGGATTTGTTAAACGAGTGATGTATATTGAAATTATGTGCTTTTATTATGTCTGCTCCGCTCCGCTTCGCGCGGCTCCTCTAAATGTTTATTAATGAGTTTTTTCGTACCCCACTACATTACTCTCTTACCACTCTCCCTTCTCAGCAAATCCAATAATGATGAACATTTATCACCGAATAAACATTTAAAATTTTGACGGCAGGAATGAAGTGGAGTGGAATCAGAACATGCCGGGGAATGGTGAAGTGTAGCAACAGGTTTCAAGATTATTGTATAAGATACCATCGGATGTGCACCCAAAATACACTTTGAACGAAATCAACCTACATATAAGGGGTTGAATGTGAACGTCAACTTTTTTTCTGCATTTCATTTGACATTTCTCAATTTCAGACTAACTCAATTTGAACCCTGGAAAGATACGCAATCGAGCAACGCGTTAAATTTATTCAGGCTTATTATGAAAATGGGCGTTCAAATCAAAGTGCATATCGTGCACTTCGTGATTTTTTCACCTTTAGTGATGAGGCACATTTTCATCTAAATGGATTCGTCAATAAGCAAAACTGCCGCATTTGGGCGAATGATAATCCAAGAGTGATGGGGTGCATTACCCACAAAGAGTGACTGTTTGGTGCGGTTTATGGGCTGGTGGCATCATCGGGCCGTATTTTTTCCGAAATGAGGCCGTCCAGGCAGTTACTGTGAATGGTCTTCGCTATCGTGAGATGATAACGAACTTTTTATGACCAAAATTGGAAGATATGGATGGACTTGCCACACAGCTATTGAAACAATGGCTCTTTTGCGCGACAAATTCAATGGCGGAAAATTTGGACCATCGGATGGAGGTGTGCCGCCAAGTTCGCGGCAGCCATTTGGTCGATATTTTGTTCCATACATAATTGAACCATACCAATATTATCAAAATAAAAATAAATGACAATACTTTCCTAAATAATTTGTGTTTTATTCAAAATCAACATCGGCCCTTAAAATTTAACCACCCTTTATAACAGAAAGCATAAGTTTGTGCAGATAAATGGAATGGAAGAAATACAATTAAATTCATGAATTAGGGCGATTTTAAAGAAAAATATGTTTTCAAATTCAAAATTGGTTGCAAAATTTCCAATTCCTTGAGTTATTGAATATAAAACGGGGAAATGTTTTATACACAATAATTTCAATAAAGACATGGACAACCAAATGTTCTCATCACCATCGTCATCTCATCTTTAAAATCAATAATTAAATTATAACTATGTTGGCTATGAATAGAAGCAACACAATTTAAAACAGAAATTAAACAAAAGTTCTCGAAGATTTCTACAGCATCTAAGGGAACTGTGAAAAATCGCCCAATGAAAAATTACAAAAAAAAAATACTCAAATGAAATAATCAAATGAATCCTATAATAAAATGGGTTGTATTTTTAGTTTGGTGTCCTAAATAATGATATTAAATTGCATACGTTTTTTAATTTTGTATAAAAATTCCAATTTTTGACGAAAATGTCTTCATCATATAAATTACGATAAATTAAAGACAATTTTGAGGGCTGCACATTTAACATAAGAATAGTGGTTTGGAAAAATAAAAACAAAATAGAAAAAAAATCAAAAAAAAAATATTTTGTTTTATTTTTGAAAAACGAAAAAAAAGAAAATTTAAGTTATAACCCATCCATAACAACCCAACCCAAATAACAATTATTTGAAAGCAAATTTGATGACTGACATTCAAAAAATAACAAAAAAAAATGAATTTAGGAACAACAATACTTAGGAACAACTTTTATTGTACATATTTAGAGGCTTTTGGTAAAAATTAAAATTTTTACAAATATTTTGTAAAAATGATAGATGTATGAAAAACCACGACTTGGCATGAACATTTTGGGCAAAACATTTTCATAACATTTAAACAGGACTTTAAATTGATGTTTCTTTATTACTGTTATAAACAAATAATGTTTAATTTTGTATAATTTAATAATAATTTATAATTTTTACCACAGATGTTTCTAAAGGGTGATTTTTTTTAGCTATTATCTTTTTGCCAACACTGGTTTAAACATCTGACTTAACCATGAAACGTCTTACAAACGAACAACGCTTGCAAATTATTGAATTTTATTATCAAAATGCGTGCTCTGTTAAGAAAGTTCAAGAAAGCCGAAGATCCACTTTTTTACCGAAAAATTGTGTTTAGCGACGAAGCTCATTTTTGGCTCAATGGGTACGTAAATAGGCAGAATTATCGATTTTGGAGTGAATATCAGCCAGAAGCATTGCAAGAGCTACCAATGCAAGTTGGTCACAGTTTGGTGCGGTTTATGGGCTGGTGGCATCATTGGACCGTACTTCTTCAAAGATGATGCGAATCGTAACGTAACTGTGAATGGTGAGTGCTACCGTGAGATGATATCCAACTTTTTTTGCCCAAAATGCAAGAGCTTGACTTGCATGACATGTGGTTTCACATGCCACATGCCACACAACAAGCCTCGCCTTGAGAGGCGAGTTCGGCAAATGTCAAATAGTGAGCGAAATTCGTATAGTGGCTATATCTAAATCTGAACCGGTTTTTTTTACCACAGATGTTTCTAACTTAGGCATAAGGTGTTGTGCAAAATTTGATCAAAATCGCTTAAATTATGTGGCTTCTAGAGCTACAAAAAGTCAAATCGGGAGCAATATTTGTATGGGGGCTATATCAAAATCTAAACCCATTTGGTTCAAATTCAGTAGCGTCCGTCCTCGACGTGCAAAAATCGTTTATGTCAAGTTTCGTAAGAATCGGACAATGCGACCTGCATCGGACATTGTTAAATCGATTCAAAAATTGATTCTATGCCGATCGGTATAATAAACGATCGATTTATCTCGCTTTCTTTTGGGTGTTACAAACAAATGCACTCTGTGGTGTAGGGTATAATAATCTGTAAAATTTGCCCTATCTTATCGACTGTTATAATCGAATTTGCATAAAAAATGTAGACCTTTGCAGTTTGTTCGAATTTTCTGATTTTTCTTTGTATTTTTTATAGAAAAAACTTTCCCCGGAATCATAACGAAATTAAGAATTGCAGGTATTCAGTTCCTACAAAAATTCTACAAAATCATTTCCTCAACTTTTCCAAAGTTTTTTTTTTCAACTGAAAACAATTACAAATATTTTGTAACAGCAAATTACACTGTGCAACATTTTTGAAGTCATTTCAAAATAACCATATACGGACACCGCTACATGATAAAAGACCAAAAAAAAAAAGACCCGTGTTTTTTTCCCCAAAGTCATGCACTTTTTTTATGGGCCCCCAGAGATTTGAGGCCTCGGTGTAATTTTTGGAAAAAAGTGATCATATTCTCAGGCTCATATCTTGCAAACCGTTCGGAATTTTCGCAAAAGTCGTCGAACAAATCTTATAGGCTGTAGTGTATGTAGGTAGCGTATACGTGTTGATTGAGGATAATATCGCTCATACGCACTGTAGTCGGAATCACTTTTCACTTTTGCGGCTACCTAAGCGCTACCTAAACGTTGTTAAGAATAATTCCTAGGAAGTTCATATGTTCCAGAAAGTTGTTTATTGAGATCTTAGGTACATTTTTGTAGTTGATTGTTTCCCTGAATTTTCAACGGTTTGCTACCTATGGACCTGAACAGGGGAAAAAAGGTTAAAAAAATCGAATTTTTTTTAAGTTTTTTGCGATTTTGACCTTGAAGATGAAGTTTTTTTGATTTTATATGTTCACAATTTTTGTTCTTTATGACAAGAGCTAGAACTTTGCCACAGAGAGTAAATCAAAATTCCGAACGGTTTGCAAGATATGAGCCTGAGAATATGATCACTTTTTTCCAAAAATTACACCGAGACCTCAAATCTCTGGGGCCCATAAAAAAAAAGTGCATGACTTAGGGGGAAAAAAAACACGGGTCTTTTATCATGTAGCGGTGTCCGTATATGGTTATTTTTTTCGTGTTGCACTGTGTTATCATATCACTTCAATTTCAATTCAATTATTTCTTAATATTTCATTAAATTTTTCTTTGTATAGATAAATTGCTGATAACTAAATCTTACCTTATAATCTTTGTTAGCTGCTTTAATCGCGTTTTTGTGCTGCTCTCGTTTTCACAACTTTCACAATAGTATTTCAGGGAAATTAAATTTCCTTCCACTACTCGTTTTGTATTTATTAAATTTACTTTTATTCACGTTCGAACGCCCGCACGCTCACACGCTCGCACTTCCGGTTTAAACTGACACTTGCACTTTCACTCTCACACACACATTCTTAACGATGCAAATCCAATGGCCGGCCACGTGTGTTGTTGTTGTTTTTTTCGCGCACAATTTCACAAAAGAGGATTAGTTTGTTTTTGTTTCGCAACGGCCTTTGTTGGTGTTGCATTAAATTCAATTATTGCATAATATAATAAATAGTTATAATTATGTCGTTGACTAACGATTAAAGACACCACAAAACAAAACGATTTGTTGTTGTTCTCAGTGGCGGCTTTGTTGTTTATATTTTCCTTTTTTGTTCGATATTAAAAAAATATTATTTTTATTTGTTTGTTTGTTTTTCTTCTGGGTTTTTGTGGATTTCATAAACAATAAACGTCAATATATTTGATCACCAGCAATTGTTTGATCCTGTGGGAATAAAAAAAGGACACACTCGATTAAAAAAGCACAACAGCGGCATGTGGGTTGTACAATATTGTTAAGAGGATATAAGTAAGTCTGTACATACACACACACATACATATATTGTATTGTATCGCGCATTATGTCGTAATATCTGTAAAGTGGATTGTTATTGGCTGTGTTTGGCGTTTGATGGTCCCCATGGCATGAAGACCACCACAGTTGGGTTTAAGGAAAGAGCAAACATTAAGCTGAAGGCCTCACGTTCAGTTTGAGTTTCGTTTGAAGCATACCTTACACTATGGCCTATGTTTGATGGACATATGTGTGCATTGCAACCGTCTTGTAAAGCTTACCATACTCGTTCTGGAAGGTTAGAACGATTATTTTTACTGTATTGTGGTGATGTCGGACTAGTATTCGACTGTTTTTGAAGAGAGTTTTCAGGATGATTACGTAGACACGTGAAATAGAAGAATTTTTCGAAATTCGTACTTTTTGGGGTTCAAAATGAAAAAGGGATAAAAATAGTACCAACCAAATGGCCGCAGCTAGTGTTCGGAGTGTACATTCCTCTGACTGCGTAGACACGAAAAATAAAAGGTTTTTTTTTCCAAATTCGTACTTTCAAGGGATATAATGGGTACAGAGGGATAAAAATGGTACCCACTAAACGGCTACAGCTAGAATGATGAAATTCGATGTGTACATCCCTCTAATTGCGTAGATACGTATAATAAAGAGATTTTAGATATTCGTACTCTTGAGGGGGTAAAATTGGAAAAAGGGGATAAAAATGGTACCAACCAAATGGCCGCAGCTAGAATCATGGAATTTGGTGTATACATTCGTCTGACTTCATAGATACGCAAAATAAAAAATCCAAATTCGTACTTTTACGGCAAAAATTGGCTGAATCATGAAGATAAGTTATTTTGCATTATGTACGTGAGATAATGGATTTTCAAAATCTGTACTTTTGGAATTAAAATAGAAACTGTAGCACCCAGAAAATATAAATATATGAATATTTATTTTTTGAATTGCTTGAAGTATTGTCTCGATATATTTACAGTGTAAACGTATTTGGTAGTCTTGTCTTATAAGCGTGGCTTCAAATAATAAAGATAATGGATTTTCAAAATCTGTACTTTTGGAATTAAAATAGAAACTGTAGCACCCAGAAAATATAAATATATGAATATTTATTTTTTGAATTGCTTGAAGTATTGTCTCGATATATTTATAGTGTAAACGTATTTGGTAGTCTTGTCTTATAAGCGTGGCTTCAAATAATAAAAATATTATATTTGATTTGAACTGGGATATTGTCCTGCAAATTTATTTACAAATGGCATGGTGACATTTATCACTTGGCTGCAGACTACCACGATCATGATTTCGACCATGTCAAAAGTCTTTTCAAGTTGCTTCGCAGCGACTTTTCAACATCAAACCCGGCCTCTATAAGGATATGATTCTCACCAACGAACGAGAAGCACAACTCACTTGCCGAATTTGCGTTTAAAAAATCGCACCAAGTAATAAAGTACACATGATCATTGAGTTGCATATGTAAGTATGTGTATATGCAGGTATAGTTTGCCGTGCCATCAATATTTGCCGTGGTCCGTAATCAATATTTGATTTGAACTGGGATATTGTCCTGGCTCAAGACCATTTTGCATCTATATTTAATAGAAAGCAAACTTATTTGCAAATGGCATGGTGACATTTATTACTTGGCTGCAGACTACCACGATCATGATTTCGACCATGTCAAAAGTCTTTTCAAGTTGCTTCGCAGCGACTTTTCAACATCAAACCCGGCCTCTATAAGGATATGATTCTCACCAACGAACGAGAAGCACAACTCACTTGCCGAATTTGCGTTTAAAAAATCGCACCAAGTAATAAAGTACACATGATCATTGAGTTGCATATGTAAGTATGTGTATATGCAGGTATAGTTACCCAGCAATACTTTTGCCGTGTCAACGCTCATTTGTTTTAGTTTTTTCGTTTGTATTTTTTTGGTCTGTAATCAATATTTGATTTGAACTGGGCTATTGTCCTGGCTCAAGACCATTTTGCATATATATTTAATAGAAGGCAAATTTATTTATTTATTTTTGTATGGCGGCTATATCTAAATCTGAACTGAAAATCTCAAATCGGGAGCGACATTTGTATGGGGGCTATATCTAAATCTGAACTGATCTTACCCAATTTCTTGATAGGTGTTTCTAGTTGGATTATAAGATGTTGTGCCAAATTTAAAGAAAAACGGGTACAAGATGTGATTTCTAGAGCGGAAAATGTCAAATCGGGAGCGACATTTGTATGGGGGCTATATCAAAATCTGAACCGATTTCCTCCAAATCCAATACCGATGGTCCTTGGCCAGAAAAAATAACTTCTGCCAAGTTTCATGACAATCGGACAACAATTGCGACCTGTAGAGTGCGAACAAGCTTAGATGGACAGCAGACGGACGGACAGACAGACATCGTAAATCGACTCAGCTGGTGATTCTAAGCCGATCGGTATACTTAAAGGTGGGTCTAGCTCGATTATTTCTTGGTGTTACAAACATGTGGCGCGAAACTAACTTATAATACCCTAGTCCACGAAGTGGTGTAGGGTATAATAAACATCGAACCTTCGTCCTGACTAAACGGCAGTAGTTAGAAACATGAAATTCGTAGTTAAAAACATGAAACAATGAAATTCGGCGTGCCCTTTGCACTTACCACGCAGACGAGCTACTTTTTGGTTTTTTGAAATTTGTGTTTTTTAAGGGAGGAAAGAGACAAAAAGGGATGAAAATGGTATCAAGTTTAGTAAGTCGTGAAAATCGATATTTACATTGCTCTTACAATGTAGTCTTGCAAGTCTGAAATTTATAAGGGGTGAGCGGGACAAAATAGGCATAAAAATTGTACCAACTAAATTTCTCCAATTTATTTTCGGCCATTTTGCAAATGTCAAACATTAACCTGAAAATCAAAATAAAAATGAAGGTTATTCTACCCTTCATAGTCAAAGTAATCGGTAGTTGAAATTTAAAATTTTAAATGGCACACCCACAGTAAACCCAATCGAACAGGCCTATTATCTAAATCAGATGAAATCACTTGATTTGGCGAGTATTCAAATTCTTTGCACAACCGTAGAGACAAACTTCGTGGCCCTGTAACTCAAATATAATGGCTGTTTTTCTTTAAGACTAGATAACTATGCTGCGATAACAAAAATCTAAATTAAATGTTAAAATTTCACTGAATATAAAAAATCTTTTTTAAAATTGTCGCCAAAAGCAATATCAATGCGTGTGTGTGAAAACAAATTTTGAAAAAAATAATTTTGTGTTAAAAATTTTTGACTTAGCCTGGATAATTATCCAGTGTAAGTCAAAATTATGGTTATCGAGGCTAAGTCCAATAAAGTCAACACAAAATATTTTTTTGAAAATTTCTTTTGATACATATATTTTCTATTGCAGTTGGCGACAATGTGAACAAATATTTTTTTATTTTGAGCAAAGAATTAAATTTTTATTAACGTTTTTGTTATCGCAGCTTGTTATCCCGGCTTAAAGAAAAACAGCTATATTCGAAAACATCTCTTCTATGTCTGTATGCAATTTCAGAGATTTAAAATCAATGGTAGAGAAGTTACAGAATTATTACCAAAATATATCAACTTCCAACCACTGTACACAAATATTTATCAAACTTTTTGTTCGGTTCGAACATATCCCATAGTGTAAAGTAGGCTTCAAACAACTACCCCCGTAAATACTTTGTAAATAAAATCAGATTTACTCTGATACTGAGTAAAACAGTTTTCAACATTAGATGACCATTAAATATCAACAACAACATCAACTCTCACAACATCTCTCAAAAAGTCCTGTAAGTAGCCCAACCGGCAACGGTGCTCAAATTACTTCTCCTAATTGGATTGGCTTGTTGTACAAATGCTATTTTATTGCACATCAACGCATCGTTGCAACATTTAACGCGGCCAACATTGGCATGCAGCATACAATCCCCATCAAACACGCGCTGATCTGGGCTCTCCCTCTCTCACACACACACTCGGTCGCTCGCTCACCTCCTCCACTCCAACAAATATAGAACTGTTATGCCATGTTTTAGTGTTAATGACATACAAATGTTGCTCGATGTGCGGCCATGTACATACATTGAGTAAGAGTGGGAGTTGGAGTTGGAGTGGGGTTGAGTTTGAGTTTGTGGGGATGTGCATGTTTGCCGATATGGATGTGTGTGACACCAACAAGTATAAAGTCGTAAAAATAAACGACAGTCATTTTTATTTTTAACGTTTTTGTTGCTCTGTTGTTCTCTTTTTTTTGTTTTGTATTATTTTCTTTGTGGGTTTGTGTAGATGAATGTGTGTGAGTGTGTGTGCGTGCGTGGGAGCGTACGTGTTTCTGTTTGTTTGCCGATGTGTGTTATTAGAGGCATTAAGTACTTGCTGCTGGTATTGTATTGTTATTGTTGCTGCTGCCATAGATGCTGTTGCATGTATCATGTTGCTGGTATCAGTTGGCTTTTGTGTAATCCAATACCAGTCGAATAGCAAAGCCGTAATCTTTTTGCCGAGATCCAAATGGTTAAATGTACAATGTGTACCTATGTATGTAGTTACATATGTATATAAATACATACATATATATGGGTACTTCCGACGGATGCGTTTGTTTTATTTTTGTTAAGTTCGAACAAATGTTGATGTCTGCGGTGGTGTGCAACAGTTTTCTCTTTTGTTTTTTTTTTTTTTTTATGGAGAAGGCTGCTGTACTGCTGCAGTAGACAGTTTAAAGCTAATATGTTGCGCTCACTACTATTGCTGTCCTTTTAAGTGTTGTTGTGTCTCAGTTTGCCGTTGTAAGAGAATGTAACCACACGTGTGCATGGGAGTGTGTGTGTGTGTATTGTTGTTTTATCTACAGTGTGTGACATCCTAAACCGTGTAATAATACTTTACAAGTTTGAATTGTCATAGTAGGACATTAAAACCTGGTTTGTTTTAAATTTGAACCCGTGAACATAATATCATATCATATATCCGTCACTTAATATATATGGCATGTGTGTAAGCCCAACTCCTTTCGCAACGAACCCAAGATCATTAAAACCCGATATCAAAATTTATACTTTATGAACTCAGCACTCTCATGGCAAAGCGTGTCCTGCTGAAAACAGGGTTTTACCGAAACTCACCCGGAGAGTTGGAGCAACAAATGTTGCTCGCATTATATGCGTTAGAGTGGCTTAGCATGCCAACTCTTCTCTTGGAGAGTGTGAAAAGTGAAGTGAACTCTTCTCTTAACTCTCAAAGAGTTCACCCTCACTCTACAGAGTAGGAGGGTATATATCATTTGGGACAGAAAAAAAATGTAACTCGTTGAAGGAGTGACTTACGACCCTAAGTATGTTTGGACCAAATCCGTTTCATGACTTTTTAAGTCGTTTGATCCATGTCCGTTCGTCCGTCTGGCTGGTTGGTGTACACGATAACCTTCGAATGGAGTAAAGGAATTAATTCAAACCTTGCACATGATAATATTTTTTTGCCAAACTTAGTTTAACTGTACCTCCCACACAAATGACCTATATTCCTATATTAAATTAAAACTAATGTGACTTCCACACTGATGTTCGGAATCGACTATATCTTAGTATTTGATAATCATTTTATAATCACTATAAGTGTACTAAGTAGGGTGTGTTTTGCCACGCCCCTTCTAGTACCTGCCACACAAATCACTCTAAACTACGTAAAATTAAATATGTTATAACTTCTATACGGATGATCGGAATACTCAGAAATTTGATATTTAGCAATGCCTTTATAAAAGAAACATTCGAATGTAGTATGGGCGATGGTGTCTCACCCCTTCTGATACCACCCACACAAAATGGCATACGCTTTGATTAAAATAAAACCAGCGTAACATTCAAACGGCTAGTCAAAATCATTTGCAATTTTATATTTGATAATGCTTTTCATATCTCTTTAAACAGGCCCGTGCGCAGGATTTTCCCCTGGGGGGGTTTCATCTACACTCATTAAAAAGTTAACCCTACAATGAGTTAAAATTAATAAAAATTTAGGAAACCAAGAACATTTTTACTATATATAAGTAGAATTTTGCTGAATTTAAAGTAAGTAATTTTTTCCTAAAACCAAGTATTTTTTTACTAAATTTAAACAAAATTTTCCTAAAACTAAGTAAATTTTTACTAAATCTTAGTAAAATTTTGCTGAAAATTTCCTAAAACTATATATTACTCAAACTAAGGACAATTTTGCTGTTTTTTCTTCAAAACGAGTAAATTTTTACTTTATTTATTTTATTTTATACAAGAAAAAATGTGAAATTAAATAAAATAAGTTCATTTTAACTAAAAAAATCAAACAAATAGTTTTGCTTCAGAGTATGCAAAACTGATACAAAAAATGACAACACGAAATATGTCTCAAAAGTTCCATGATACCTCTGCCAAAAGGAGTTGAGCTATTACTCCATGATTGTTGCGAAGGCAAGATAGGCGCCTTCGCAGTGGTTATTTAGAATAATTCATAAAGTATTTAAGAAATAAGTCTCTGCAAACGAATGAGAATTGCTTCTTAGATAAATATTCAAGAATTTTTTAAACAATTTCAAATATTTTTTATAAGTTCATTAATGTTTAAATGTATGAAGAACTCGGCATAAATTTCAGTAAACATTTTAACTTCATTTTAGGAAAAAAACATTTTTAAGTTAAAATTTCCTAAATGGAATTTTTTCCATACAAAAAATTTCAGATTTTTTTCTCACTTAAAACCTTGGAAATATTCATTCACATAAGTTTCAATTTACTCAATTGTAAGAATTTTTTATTAGATCCAAAGAAAGGTTTTGTTCTAGCAAATGAACAGTTTACTATGGCTTTGAAAGAAGGAAACTTTACTCATATTTAGTTAATTTTCCAACATTTTAGGAAATTTTTTTTACTGGAGCGTTTGTAAACCACTCATATTTTATTGCCAGGATCTTCGAGAAATATTTTGATACATTCGTCCGACAGACATTGTCGGCAAAATTGCATTTCAGTAATTCATCAAACATAACTTTTCAGGAGAGCGAAAAAACTGATTTTCTCCTTAATTTGAGGAGGAATTATTAATCATTATTCTACAGTTTAATCTAATGAGGATTACTAATTGCTACGATTAAAAAGTTTTCGAAATTTCCTATTATTCGCGGTTTCATGATTCATAGCCACTTTTTTATGTTCACATAGCCATTTATGCCCAAATATATAAATAAGATTTGTTGTAAACTCCATAACTTTTTTCATGAAATCTTGGCAATGTTGTATAGAAAACGCATTTTCTGTGATGTACACAGCGAATTTAAAAATTCCAGTTTCATCTGTCAGATTGGTCGCTTGTAACGCTGCAATTGATGAAAAATCCAAAATTCGCCGTTGCAATTCCTTATATTTTAACTTTCTTCATTCATAATTCTGAAACTTTTCATACACAAATATTCCCCATGAAGTCAGCAATCACATGCCAAAGAAATATTTTGGTATTCTCAATATAATAAAATGTTACGCCGGTTTTTCTAAATATACTCTTCACAATTTTTGACTTTATAGCCACCATTTTTCCTATTTTAGCCTGATAACTGGGGAATCAAAATGCTATTAATGCGAAATGATGGAATTTGATAGCACGACATGCCCTAAGTCTAGAAAAATGAAAAATGTTTACTCAAAATCTTTATACGCATATTCCGATTTAATAAAAAATATTTGAAAATGTTTCTTCATTTTTATAATCTTAAATATGTATAAATTCGAATAACAAATACAGTTTTGTTTTGTATTCGATGCATTACACAATTTTGAAATTGGCACAAATCGTTTAGTTTGATTTATTTTTCATAACCTGTGTTCGAAATTCAAGAAAGCGTCCACGATTTTTTATGTAATTTTCGTGTTTTCATGATTTTACTGCAAAATTACCATGTAAGACGAGTTGTTTTAAAAAGACCTTAAAAATTCTATATTTTATTGCTTCACAAAGTCTAGAAGGCTTTAAAAATTATATGTTCGAAACCTCTCTGGGGGGGGGGTTTGAACCCCCAAACCCCCCCCTGCGCACGGCCCTGTCTTTAAACCAAAAAAATATTTACGCTTTTGTTACACCCCTTCTTGTACCTCCCACACAATTGTCGATATCCTAGGTAAACTAAAATCCTTCATAACTTCTATACTGGTGCATGAAATCAACTATGACTTGATATTTGATCATGTTTTATAAATGTGGAAGCTAGGACCATATGCCCCGAACCTGCTAGTACCTTCCACACAAATCATCCGGCCCTAAGTAAAATTTAAGTCCTCACAATTTCCATAGATATGTTCACTAAGGGTGAGGGTATCTATAAGTCGGTTTAGCCGACTGACGTTTTTTCTTGTTTTGGATAGGATAATGAAGTTATGTTATCCTGCACTGAGTACGGGAGAAATAATGTTTTTTTTTCTATATTTATACTTTTGGAATTAAAGTAGGATGGAAATACAACCAACCAAACGGCTGTAGTTGAAAATGAACCCACTATCCCCCAATATTTAGGATTTTTAAGCTGGTTTGAAGATTGCTGTCCTATATTTAGTTTTTGAAATGACTTGAAGTATTATTTCAATATATAGAGTATAATCATATTGGTAGCCTAGCCTTATAAGCGTTGTTTAAAATAATTAAAATTTTACTTTTTTTTTTTACTGTACTTCTACGAAAATCGGCAGCCTCTGTGGAATGCAATCCATGGTGAATGGCAAATAATGTTCGGCCCTACCGAACTTGATGTCTTTATACCCTCCACCTCCAGGATGGGGGTATACTAACTTTGTCATTCCGTTTGTAACACCTTGAAATATCAACCTCAGATCCTATAAAGTATATATATTCTTGATCGTCATAAAATCAAATTACGCAGTCATGAAATTCGGAGTATACATTCGATTTATAATTTGAAATTTTCAAAATTAATAGTTTCTGGTGTAATTAGTTAGTTTTTTCTGTAGACAGATTTTTTAATTCACCAAAAAATATATAAACCCACTGAAGCGGCTATTCGGGCTATTGTGACTAAATTTCGCACCAAATTTACATTGTTGGACATTAAACCACCAACACGCTTACGTAGAGTGCGAACTGAAGAAAATATCGCAGCTGTATCGGCCAGTGTTAATGATGACCATCAATTATCGATTCGTGGCCGTTCGCAGCAATTGGGCCTCTGTTACTCAAAAACGTGGAAATGCCAAAATTGGACTAAGCGGATGGACCATTTGAGGCGCAGTCAAGGTCAACATTTGCATGAAATAATCTTCAAACATTAAATTATATGGACCGTACTATATATTCAAATAAAGATTTCATGCATTTTTCTGAATTTTATGTGTTTTTATACACTCCACGAGAGTATTATGTCTTTGTGCATTTGTTTGTAACACCCAAAAGGAAACGAGATAGACCCATTGTTAATTATACCGATCGTCTTAGAATCACTTTCTGAGTCGATTTAGCAATGTCCGTCTGTCTGTCCGTCCGTCCGTCCGTCCGTCCGTCCGTCCGTCCATCTATTCTTGTAATCACGATACAGGTCGCAATTGCAGACAGAACCAAATGAAACTTTGCACAGCGATGTTTTTCGGGATAAGGACGAACGCTATTTAATTTGAAGAAAATCGGTTCAGATTTAGATATAGCCCCCATACGAATTTCACTCCCTATTTGACTTTTTCCGCTCTAGAGACCACATAATGCATCAGATTGTCTGCAGATTTGGTAAAACAACTTATATTTCCACTAGAAACACCCATGGTGAATATCGGTCAGATCAGTTCAGATTTATATATAGCTCCCATACAAATTTCGCTCCCGATTTGACTTTTTCCGCTCTAGAAACCACATATTGTATCAGATTGTCTTCAGATTTGGCAAAACATCTTATATTTAAACTAAGAACATCTATGGTGAAAATAGGTCAAATCGGTTCAGATTTAGATATAGCCCCCATACAAATGTTGTTCCCGATTTGACATTTTCCTCTGTAGAAACCACATATTGTACTCGATTTTCTTTAAATTTGGCGCAACATCTTATAATCTTACTAGAAACCCCTATGCAGAAATTGGGTAAGATCGGTTCAGATTTAGATATAGCCCCCATATAAATGTCGCTACCGATTTGACTTTTTCCGCTTTAAATGCCACATATTGTGCTCGTTTTTCTTTAAATTTCGCACAACATCTTAAAATCTAACTAGAAACACCTGTGGCTAAAGCGGGCTAGATCGGTTCAGATTTACATATAGGCCCCATACAAATGTCGCTCCCGATTTGAATTTTGCGCTCTAAAAAACATATATTGTACCCGATTTTCTTTAAATTTGGGACAACATCTTATAATCCAACTAGAAACACTATGCAGAAATTGGGTAAGATCGGTTCAGATTTAGATATAGCCCCCATACAAATGTCGCTCCCGATTTGACTTTTGCCGCATTAAAAGCCACATATTGTGCTCGTTTTTCTTTAAATTTCGCACAACATCTTATAATCTAACTAAACAAAACTATGGTGAAAGTGGGTAAGATCGGTTTAGATTTAAATATAGCCCAAATTCAAACGTTGCTCCCATAAGTTTAACCGATTTTGGCCAAACTATACATTTTATATTTCACCTATTTCGTTCCAGGTTTCAATATATCCTCATACAAATGTCCTTTCCGATATAAAATTTTTTGTCAAACACATACATTTACAGGATACAAAAAACCTTCCCGTTTTCACTTTTTCACCGAATTGAATTGTATTCGGATTGAAAGTGGAGTGTATCATAGAGTCGGCCCCGCCCGACTTTAGCCTTTCCTTACTGGTTTTTTTTTTGAAAAGCTTTCCTATAGCTTTTAAAAAATCACCCTTTATATTGTAGTTAGCGACAATGTGATTTTTTGTTTCGAGTAAAATTTATTAAAATTAACTTTTTCTAAATGTTTTTGTTATCACGACTTACAGAAAAACAACCCTAATAATATAAGGCTTTTTTGAAATAAGGCCCTGTTCAAAAGAAGACCCAAAATTTTGATGAAAAGTCGTGATTTTTGTTTTGAAACGTTCACCATTTAAAAAAAAAGTAAAATCCTACGATGGACGATAACCACAAATAAGAAAAAATGTTTGAATTTTTCACGGAGGAAACGTGCACACCACATGGTCTCACTTGACCGCCCATATCTCCTCCATATTGTAACTTTCCCAATTTAATTTTTTAAAATATCGCCCTAAGTGGCCTCTATATACAATGGTGGCCACGAGTTTAGCACGCTTTACATGTGATGTTTATAACAGCAAATAATTTGTTCTAATCATGAACTCTGAGCCAAACATTTGTTTTTATGTGTTGCTTATAGTGTGATCAGTATGCCCCGTAATTTTTTTCGTATTATTTTGTTCGTTTTTTTTTGCAGTCTCATGCATTTGCATATAATTCGTAATCTGGGCTGCACACAAATTTAGCACATTTGATAAAAGTTGTTATTTTCTGTTTCTTTTTACGTTTAAATTAATTAATTGGTATGTTATGGTAATTTTCCCTGAAATGGAAGTTATTATTTAACAAAATTTATAATCAGACATGGCTAAAGAGGAATGGAGCATTGAGGTGCAACGTCAGGTTATTATTGTTGTGCAATGTACTAAGCCATATTGGAACTTATTGGAGCTTCAAAAATGTCACACCGAGAAAAACAACCAATAAATAGGATTCTTTAATTTATAGAATCTCAGTAGCAGATCCAACTGCGATTCAGGGAGATCTTTTGGCAAAATTTTACATTAGCATTACTTCAAGAAACATAAGAAGAAAAACCAATGAAAAAAATTACTTGGATCCATGTTTCAACAAATTCAAATTTCATTTCCTCAGTCAGCGGATATCAATCCTGTTGAGAATCTATGGAATGAACTTCAATAACATATTATGGCAACAAAACCCAGAAATTTGTCCCATTTGTTGAATGAAACTCAGAATTCCTGGTATGCTATTCCAATGGAGCTTTTTATGTCCCTCAAAATATTACTCAAAAGAATGGTTCTCCAACCAAATATTAAGTTTATTATAAACAACAACAATACACACGAGGTACAGTGAAGACGGGACAGCAATGCGAGCACATGCATAACATTGAATTGGCAAAGTGAGATTTTTAGTGTGTCGACTTAGTTCGGTGGAATATTTTGTTTATCAGCGCTTCTCATTTGTAATATGTGACCGCTGTTACTAATATGAACCCTGATTTAAGTCAACGACATACATTCGTTGCGAAAGTTCTGACGAGATGTGGTAGCGCCCATCGAAACTGCGCAGTCAACTTTTAGCTGCAACAATAAAGGTCTCACTTTGCCTTTTTGCTAATTTTGGGTTCTGCACAACCTTTGGTCTTAAACCAAAATAAATGACAACACGTTTATAATAAAATGTATTGGTTAGTTCAGTTTTTCCGGTTTGATTAAAGTTTTTTTTTAATTTGTGCTAAATTACTGTCCAGTTACTTTTCGTATTATTTGTACTTTAAATGGAATTGAACTAAAATGCAACAAAGGAACCGAATAAAAACAATGTTAAATAATCATCTTATCGTACCTAATATTTTAGAAAAAATGCCGGACAAAAACATACGAAGATGTTGATATATTTGCTTTATAAAGTTACATGTCCTGAATGTGCTAAATTCGTGTCAACCACTGTACGTACATTAGGATAGGTCACGAAAATAAATTGCAGCGGTCACCCCCAGAAATGAAGATTGGATTGTTTAATGATGATCTGCAAAATATTTCGTCACAGGGTTAAGCCATCTGTGAGCTAAACGCTCCTAAAACTCCTCCAAAAATCAAATTTTTCTCGTGTAATTTTTTTATGTTGGATTTTTGTCCAAATTTTTTTCTGAATTAATAGACCCTTGTAAACACTTTAAATAAAAATTATTATTCTCGTCTTAGAATAACTAATTGGTCGTATTATTGGACGTTTATATTGTTTTTTGTGTTTTATCAAAGTGACAGCTAAAAACTTATATCTATTGGAATCGTTTTGTAATAGATATTATGAAAAATAAATAACAGAAATCAATACCTTTCGAATGATGCCAAAATTATGACCCTACAAACATTCGGATGATATATCACCAAGAAGATATTGCGGCAATATCTTCCATTTATCATTTTGATGAAATTCATCAAAATAATTTTTTCTTATCACCCTTGTATCATTTTGAAGATATGTTGGCGATATTGACTTTGTTGTCATTTTTCGTATGAATGTTTCGGAAATAGTAGAAAAAAATATATGTTTCATTAGAAATCCGAGTTTCTATTCTTATTTTATTGTTGCATTGCAAAATGGACTATCTATCACACAATAAGTAAAAGAGAAGCAACAAGTTGAAGTTCTAAATGAAATCAGTTGATTATTGATGCAGATCTTTTGGGTACAAAATTTTATCAGACATAAAAATTTTTTTGCATTTCACAGAGGCAATGTTTTCAAAACGAATTGGGGGAGTGCATGCAGTTTTCATAAGACACGCTCTCAAAAAGCTTTTAACTGACCGCTTGGTCAACAAACATACTTGGATGGGAACCAAGGAGAAGCCGTCGACTCAAAATTATAACATTTCTGCATTTAAAGGTATTAAAGCGGAATTTTGATATAGCTTGTATTATATGCATTTTATTAGTTTTCTTTTCAGGCATATGCTTTGGTTCTTTTCCAAGCCGAAGTGCAAAAACGTCCATTTGATTAACCAGAAACATGCGAAAGGCCGAAATAATAAAGAACAGCAGTGATGTCCATCTATTTAATCTCTAACACTTAGTTGTTTTGTGTTTACTTATCATTTATGAGGTTATTGTATTTCTTTCTTTATTCATTTTGAAATATGAAAAACATTAAAATAAACAATTGCGTTTTTGGTTATCTAGCGATATCCCATTTTTATCTTCCAGGTGATATTATAGCGATATCATCCAGATTTCTTGCGGATGATAATCTGGCAATATCACCTATTTATCATCCGGATGTATTGCTTTAGTATTGCCTTGGCGTATCGCCCTGGCCGCAGAAACTTCTCCAATTGAGGTAACTTCCGCAATACGAATATGATAGTTGCCGCAATATTATTTTTCTTCTAGACGATACGATTTCGAATCGTTTTCGTATTGCTTTGCTTGTTGGGGACTCTATGTTTGTAAAATAATTTAATACAGGGTATGAATTTTCAGACCAAAAATTTTCAAACTCTATTTACAACAATGAGCGCTGCGGCGTCAATTTCCTTCCGAAGTTCATCATTCGAAAGTTATTGACAGCCGCTATTTATTTTTTATAAATTCTAAAACCAAATATCGCCACAAGGAAAAAACAAAAAAAATTATTACAAAGGTCCCATAATTTGACTCTAAGACAAGAATCAAAATTTATATTTAAAGTGTTTTCAAGGGTCTATTATTTCACGAAAAAATTGACAAAAATGCAGTACAAAAAATTACACGGGAAAAAATCTCTGATTTTAGTGGTATTTTCCGGAGCGTTTGGCTCACAGTCGACTTGATCTAGGGACGAAATATTTTCAAATCATCATTAAACAATCCAAACATTATTTTCGTGAGGTGACTGGATATTGTTTTTCCATTTGTATGGCCTTTGACGCAGCCTAATGTGCATTAAGAGTTGTTTCCTGTGTTATGTAATTACCGCACAATAAAAAAAATACTTTTTATGCATTTTTTGCAGGGTGGTGTAACTCCTGAACTCCTTTCAAAAGTTATCGTGAGCCCCAAACCAGGCGAACAGATGGCTGAAGTTGACTCAAATAGCTTAAAAAGTAATGGAACTTATCACACTTTCAATGCATTGCACTCTTTGTTTATTAGAAATTATATCTATAAATTATTCTACCCAAAAGTATTTTTTTCAAATCGAATATTTTTTGTATTTTTACTACGCTTATACAAACTCTACAGACACTGCACGATTTCGATCGGACGTTCACTGTACTCGTATTGATATATTTTTGCTATTGAATGTCGATGCTGCAGTTGCTGCCACCAGTGGTGTCGTTCACTTTATGAACGAGCGATATTAACAAGCAATAACCATTAAACATGGTTGCTGCTCGCTCCTTGTGCTACGTTTCGTATCGTTTGGACGGTTTTGGATATTTTTTTATTTCATTTTATTTTATTTTATGGCCGCAAAAGTTGAATGACTCCAGGGGTTCTTCACTCGCATGTGTGAACGTTGCAAAACAAAATTTCAATTTATTACAGTTGATTGTACTGTGATGGTGTGTGTGCGTGTGTGTGTATGTGTATGTCTGCATGTGTATGAGTGCAACAGTTATCCTTAAGGGGAAATTCGTTTAAATTGTTTTTCAAATGGATGATCTCATATTAACAACAACAACAAAAACAACGACAACACAGCATAAAGTCTGAATTTTATTTGAGAAGAAATTCCCTGAACTCTTCTTCGTAAGAATTTCTTAAATTTTGCATTTGTTTTCTATGTATGTATGTATGTGCGTGCGTACTTTCTTTATCTTTTTGCCATTTGTTTGAGCTCTCTTTATTCCCCATGGCTTTATTCAAATTAGTTTTATCACTTTGCATTTCTTTTTGAAAGATTACTGTTGTTCTTGTTACTTTCCACACAAGCACTTTATGCGTTTTTTCCGCTATGCTTGCTTCACACAACTCGCACCTTGTAATCTCGTTACCCACCACTGCGGCATAAACGGCTCTCCACTCCCGCAAAAACAGAGTACCACAAACGCTATCCTCGTTTTGTTGGCCACCTCCACAATTATTTGTTATTTTTTTTTCTTTGTTTGCTGTCAGCCAACTAATGTAGCATTGAATTTGTTGTTTTTCTTCACTTTTATTTTTTTTTTTTGCTTTCTTTGATTAGTATTTTTTGCTATTTTTTTATTTTCTATTTTCTGCGTCCCGTTTTTTCCACTAGTTGTTCGAACAGTGTGCTTGTGGTTCGATAACCATTTACTCCGATTGCCAACTGCTAACTGAGCTTATTTGAACACATCGCCGTGTTTTTATAAACTTCTTGTTCTTCTTCTTCTTCTCTACTCGCTCGCAGTAAATTCCCGTTTGTGTTTGTGTGTTGTTATCCTTATTGGAGTTTCCTTTTGGCTAATGCCCGTGAGTCCCACAGACACGTATTGTTGCTTCCCATTCATGTGTCTGGTGTGTGTTGTTGTCTATCAACTCTCTCGCACATAAACAAAAATTGTTTATCACAGAGCGCATCGGGGAGAGCTTCTTGACACAGAGAGTTACCACAGAGTTAGAGAGAGAGAGAGTCAGTTATGTAGTGCTGAGAGTGAGAGATTTGTTTGTGTTAGGAAAGGAGGGTGTAGAACGGTAAAACATTGCAAAGCTTTCTATGTTTTATTTGCCATTGTTTCTGTTCGGGCTATTGACATGTTAATTTTATTCGTTGTTCCAAAAAGATTTATTTATTTATTTCTTCAATTACAAATACAAACACACAAAGCTGGTTGCTCTGGATGGGGTGACAAAGGCCATTACATCCATTTTACAGTTTTTTATCGACGTACAACGTTTGCAATTCGCCAAATAAATTAGTTTTCGGTATTAGAGCATAAGATCCAAAAAATATGACTGAACTCGTTATTCAAGAATCGAAAATCCTGCACTCCTAGTCCTAGTACACACAATTGTTGGATTTTTTGGAAATAATTATGTTCTTTTTGAAATATATCCATAGAATTTCGCATGGCCATTAGAGTGGCTTCAAAATAAAAGTTGTGGATGTTCCCGACCAAAATGAAAGATTGGTTTGTTTTATGTGATCTCCCAAAATATCATTGTTATCATTGTCCGTTCGTGAGCTGGCCGCGTTCAAAATAACCTCTACAAATCAGGTTTTTCTTGAATAAAATTCTCGGTGAAAATGGTATTTAGAAAAACCTACTAGAAATTAAAATCTGGCCCGTGCCTTATCAAATCATATCCAGAATAAAGGGTAGAATTTTAACATTTGTGTTACACTTTTTATAAAAGCCGCAATAACTTCCATATTTATGTGGAGGTATGGAGGTACGTCATTCCGTTTGTAACACCTTAAAATATTCATCGGAGACCCCATAAAGTATATATATTCTGGGTCGTAGTAGAATTCTGAGACGATATAGCCATGTCTGCCTGTCCATCTATCAGTCTGTCTGTTGATAGCACGCTAGCTTCAGAAAGAAATGAGCTAGGAGGTTTAAATTTTCACTAAATGTGTCTTATGGTTGCAGATCGGTTGGGATTGAAAGTGGGCGAAATCAGCCCAGAGGGAAAAATTTTTCCCTCACAAGGTCTGAAAATACCCCTAATATTTAGAGTATTTCAGCATGCCTTTTGAATATGTCTGCTTGTATTTGCTTGATATTTTTAATGCACATTCCCCTTATAGCATAAAAGCGCACCATAAAGTGATTCTTATTCGTAGGGGGTGAAATGGGGCAAAAAGGGATAAAAATGGTACATATTAAACGGCAACAGCTAGAAACACGAAATTCGGTGTGTACATTCCTCCAATTGACTAGATACAAAATATAAAAGTTGTTTTCCAAATTCTTACTTTTAAGGGGTAAAATGGGAATAGAGGGATAAAAATGGTACCAACCAAACGGCTGCACCTAGAATAATGAAATTCGGTGTAAACATTCGTATTTTCAAGGGTACAGTGGGATAAAAATAGTACCAACTAAACGGCTGCAGCTACAACGATGAAATTCGGTTTGTACATCCCTCTAATTGCGTAGACACGTAAAATAAAGAGCTTTTAGAAAGTCATACTCTTAAGGGGGATAAAAATGGTAGCAACCAAATGGCATTGGTACATTCAGTGATCTGACTACATAGACACGCAAATAAAAAGATTTTTCAAAATGTTTACTTTTAAGGCAAAAATTGGTTGAATCATGAAGTTAGCATACTTTGCACTATGTACGTGAGATAATGGATTTTCAAAATTTGTACTTTTGAAATTAAAATAGAATGGAAATACAACCAACTGTAGCACCCACTATCAACCGATATTTATGGTATTTAAGCTTTTTTGAAAATATATATATAATAATATTTATTTTTTAAATTGACTTGAAGTATTATTTTGATATATATATAGTGTAAACGTATTGGTAGGTAGCCTTGCCTTATTTATTTATAACATTATTTTTTCAATATTTTTATTTGTTTTTTTTTTTTTTATTATATGCTAAAATCGTTAACCTAGTGAAAATATATACCTCGAGTCCATTTAATCTTTCGAATAGTTTTATCTTTCGAATACGAGGAATTAATAGCCCAAGTATAAGAAATTAACAATTTATATTTTTCCCAAAATCAAAATGAATAAATATGGATTTCACGCAACTATGAAAAAATATTATATGAAAACTCCTTGAATGAAATTAAGAAAAACTTGATAATTTTTATGGCATATAAGCTCCAAGAAAAACTATGGTTTATCGGTTTGACAATTTTACCATAGTCTCAACAGTAATTACATTTCAGTGGGTATACAATATTATTCCGAATAGCTCCTTGTTCCTTGTTTGTTGTTTTTAGTTTGGCATGATAGATCGAGTAGAGCTTTTGGACGGTTTGAAACATTATAGTACTTTTCATATATATTTTAGATTAGGTTAAAGGATATGAAGACAGTCCACAGCAAAAGTGGTTGGTACTCAGTTCGGAGACCCCATGGTCTATTTTGATTAGAATTTTTATTTTTTTAAATGCAGTTCTTTTAAGAGTGCATAAAAACTTGTGTAAAACACAAGGAACAGAGCTAATATTGTGGAATATAAAACTAAATACTCAATCGAAAAAAGGTATATTAGTCACAGTGTTCGAGGTAACCTCTACATAAATTGAACTGATTTCAATAAATAGATAATATTTATTTCAACATCATAAAAAAATAAAACTATTATTAAGCGAATTTTGTTTATACATGATCCTAAATATTCGGCTAATCGGTCTTTATTGCCGAATTCCGATTAGTGGCCGATTATCGGTTTTTGGCCGAAGCCGATTAATCGGTCGAACTTTAATAAATATATACTATTTATTTCGATATATTTAGATTTGTAACTCAGAAAGTGTATATAGTATATAGCGCACAAAAAACCTATCATAAAAAACCTATCTCAAAAAATAAAACGTTGAAACTATTTTTAAATTAAAGACTCCAAAGCTTGTCTTCGTTACAATCCCAGCAAAAAGAGAGCACCCAAAGAAGTAAAGAAGATGTTCATCTTGTGGTCCGGAAGCAGTGAAAATTGGAATCTTCACCAATGAACTTAACATCGAGTTGTCATAGGAGGGATGTCCTTTATTTTGAAAGACTTAAAAGTTATTTTAAAGTTTTGCAAAGAAACCACTTTTTCACTTGTTTCCATTTCTCTTTTAAAAAATCGGCCGCTATCGGGGGTAGAACAGCGGACCTTCTGGTTGCTACTTCGGCACTCTAACCATCTCAGCTATCCTCTGTTGTGAGTGGTGAATAACTAAGACAAATCATTTAGTTTGGAAGAACTGGCAATAGGAAACTTTACAAAATATTTTTTTTTTATTATTTTATTTTATTTGTACAAATTCCATATAAACAACTTTCCTGGCCTCAGCGCCATAGTGGCATTATTGAGGCAAGCCGGCAATATATTATTCTAATTTATATACAATTATATACAAATTCAAATTCAATTAAAAAAAAATATCTTACAAAATTCAAATTTTATACTGAAGGTAGAAGCGTTTCAAATGAATTATATAGAAATTTCTTAAATGCAGTTTTAAAAGTTGAAATTCTGTTAACAGATTTCAAAGCTGATGGTAGGTCATTATATGTGATAGCACCCACATAATCAATACGTTGTTTTGTCCTTTCAAGTCTACACCGCGGAACTCTTAAATTATTTCGATTTCTAGTGTTAAAGTTTGTTTGGTTCTGAAAAAATGATATGGTGTGATGGCCAATCTTATTAATGCACTTAAACACGAACATTACAACTTGGTACTCATACAATCCATATATTGGCAGTATAGTCTTCCCCACATCCCTATACAATGAAATCGTTGGATAGGTCAATGGTAAATTATATATCGTCTTGAGAGCTTTGTTTTGCATGCATTGGAGAGATCTAAAAGAGCTACTGTTCTTATTGTTGGCGTAGGCAATAGCTAAGTATTTCAAATGCGATTGTACTAACGATTGAAATATCATGAGCTTCGATTTTTCATTTAACTTGTATTTCAATTTATATAATACACCGATTGCTGGGGCTATTTTCTTCTTGATATCAGCAATATGTATATCCCAGTTCAAATTGTTTTGCAGTGTCACCCCCAAATATTTTACAGAGTGATCCTCACTAATTGATTTACCATCGACGTACACCGAGAAATTATCATTATTACTTGCTGGGTGGGGTCTAAACCGAACTACTTTAGTCTTATTTGGATTTAGCAATAATCGATTCAACCTTGCGAATTCGAAAATCAACGATGCATCTCTTTCCATGTGAGTTCGTAAAGCCAGATCGTGCTTGTATGGGTAAAACAAACACACGTCGTCTGCAAACATAAATAGTTTACCCGACAAATCAAGGTTCTTCATGTCATTCACATAAATCGAAAATAATAACGGGCCTAAACCACTTCCTTGCGGGACTCCATATTCTACTGCGCCAATATTACTTCGTGCATCGTTAAGGTGAACATATTGTTTTCTATTCAATAAATAATTTTTGAATAGTAGAAGTTCTTTTCCCTGAATGCCGTAATATTCCAATTTTTGAATTAATATTTTATGTTCTACATTTATTTAATATTAATTAATATCCCAGCAAAACGAGAGCACCCAAAGAAGTGAAGAAGATGTTCATCTTGTGAAAATTGGGATCTTCACCAATGAACTTTACATGGACCTTCGGGTTCCTACTACGACATTCTAACCATCTCAGATATCCTCTGTTGCGAGTGCTGAATAACTAAAGCAAACCATTTTGGTCGTTAGAACTGACAATAGGAAACTTAACAAAATATTTATTTAGTATGAATTCAAAAATTCAAATTAATATTAAATTAAATTAGCATTAAATAAATTAACTCTACTTAATATTACTGAGATTATGTAGTATTAATAATTAGTAAAAATTAAATATATCAAGTACACTAATAAAGCATTACATTTGTATTTTTTAAGCAAAGTTTTTAAATTGTTAAAATTAAACATTGTTTATTTATAAAAGTAATACAAAAAACAAAAAAGTTTTTTTCCCGAACCACGATTTGAACCCGAGACTATTTGGGTGCAAAGCGGACACCTTACCTCTGTGACCCCATACGAAAAATTCGTCCCCATTCACTTGTGAAAATGCTATTCGTAAAATGCTACATATTATTGACTTTTTTGGAAGTTGTTTGAAAGAACTTCCTCAATAGGGGGAAAATGCACATTTGTATTTTGAGATGCGATTCCTTCCACTTTTTTGCTGGGATTGTATATTTTATTCATAAGCAAAAAAGTTAAGTTAGTCTTCAACTTATCTTCAATTCTAGGGGGTGACCGGCACAACTTTTTTTATCGATCCACCCTAGTGTACACCAGTCAGACAGATGGATGAACGGACGGACATGGCTCAAACAAATATACATCACTCCTTCAATGCATTACACTTTTTTCTGTCTCAAATGGTATATACCCTCCAAGAGTGAGGGGATATAAAAACTAAATCAGTATAACCGCATTAATCAAAACTCTACTCGTCCCTATTTGAAACCCTTTATAAAACTACTGGTTTCTTTTAAACCCCCCCCCCCCAGAGAGGCATTAGAATAATTTATAAATTTATGACCCACCCTAATACACAACCTAGGATATAATGTTTGTTACATTTGTTTGATAATGTTTTACATTTCGCTGAAACGATCAAGTTTAAACTGCCAGAGAGATAGAAAGAGAGACAGAGAGAGTATTTAATTGTGATAGATTTTGTTATGTCTTCTTCAAAACAGTTCAACGCCGCCAATAACACCAACGAAAACATCGCCCATGGAAAAAGCTTTATATGTCTGTGAAACCCTCCTGTTGCATGCAGCCATACTTACTCTCAGCACAAAACAAAACCCACAACAATTTGTTGCGGCGCCTGCTGGAGTTGTAGTTGTTGTTATTGGCACACAACATTGGCCTAGTTTATGTTCCAGAAACTGAAGCCGAAAAAAGGTAGCAATGTTTTTGGCAAGTGTTTCCCTTCTGGGTTTGTTTTTTGGCAACCAAAAACACTCAAAAAAGCAATGGGTGGCCGGGTTGAAAGGATGACGAAGGCAGGGAATGCTGGGAAATGGCTACGCATAAATATACGAAAAGAAGTAAGTTCAAGATGAAGGTTGTTTATGTATGTATTGATATATTGCCAAAGCTTTCCGCAGAGAGAGAGAGAAAGTCTTTGGCAACAACTCTCTCTGCTACTCTCTCACGCTCTCTTGTGACATAGTGTGCGTTTTGTTTACTCATTTTCTCACACAGCTGTTGAATGGTTGCTTGCCACAAAATGACACAATTTCGAGATGACGATGATGATGAGTCCTTGCGCCAAAGGGCTCCATTCATTGTTTTCCTTATATCCAGCATGCCTGCTGCTGCTGTAGTTGTCGCCGTCGCCGTCGTCGTCGTAGCCGTACTATCACTATTCCATTAAGGCATTAGTGGAAAAAGGCCCTCAGCAATGGTAGTTACTTTCATTGTTGTATGTGAAAAGCAGCGGAGAAAAAACACAGCATAGCACAGCAACAACATAGCTGGATTGTTTTGTTGTTGTTGCAGTTGGGTCTCTCATGTCTCGTAATAGCATAAAAACCTGTTTGCCGTGGCCATTGTTGTTGTTGCTGTTTGGTTTTATCAGTGTTCGCTTTTTTGTTTTTGTTTTTGCTGTTCTTGAGCTACTTTGCACCACATCCAATTTGTTGCTATTTTTAAGGCACTTTTTTATCACAATTTCTATTCGATATGTAAGTGTGTGTGTGGGTGTGTGTGTGCGGGTTCAGCTTGAAGGGGGAGTTGTGCTTGCTGTATGTGACCCAATTTGTGTATGCCACTCGTACAGGTATGCCCGTCAATGTAGCAGATTAGAGAAATGTTTACAATTAACTGAACATAAGAAACGGGTGGTAATAATAATGAGAGTTTGAAGGGCAAACAGACATAGTTTGATAACTCCCCTTTCTTCTGTTTTAAATAAAGCGACACTTTTGTGTGTGACACGCACACAAGTAGGGTTTCTCTGCAGGGAACGATTTCCCGGAATTCTGGGCTATTTTTGATGCCCGAGTTCTTGGGAATACTCGAAGAAAATTCCTCTTCATTGAATTTTCAAATGAGCGTGGGGCAGAGATACAAGCCGACCGATTTTAAACCGACCAGCCGCCGCATGTTTCTGCACGAGCCGCGCCGCCGCCGACTTCATCGACTCATATCGACTTCAACCACGCCGCCGTGATTTGACGGAGTTCTAACTCAGTCCAATCTTACTACCAATATATACAACCCACTTTAAATTACAAAAGAAAATATAAATGTCGACTTAGACAACCTACTGCTGTGAACTATATTGATCTTTCTTTGAATTTGGTATCCCACTATATGATGACGGCTATAGAAAATTGAATGATTGTATTTTGATTTGAAAGTCGCATTTATATAAGTCACTTCCAGTACGTGTGGCCATGTGTTTCTATAAATAACAATGAAGAACAGCTCCTCTATTGTGCTTCTTTAGTGTGTCAAAGTAGGTAGAGTATTATTGTTCCTTGGAAGGATTATGATATTCAAGCCTCACATGAAAAGCTGTAATAATATTAAATTCATCCATATTATAAATTTTGGGAATGGATTCCCACTCCCAAAAAATATTGTATGGGATAACAATTAGGGTGTCCAACCGCGATTAATCGAATAATTTTTGTCTAATATTTGTTCGAATAATAAAAAATCATGATTTTCGAATAAAGTGTCCCAAATAATCAATTAATCGATATTATAAGTTTTGCCTTAAAAACTAATGAAATCGTCGCATGCTTTTGTATGATACATTGATTTTGAATAGCCAGTTTGCTCCTATGAAACACCAAATATAAAACCACAATTTTTTCGATATTAAAATAACGATTTATCCGACTTCATTTAAAAAATGGCGAAAACTGCCCAATAGCTTCGGAATTATTTAAAATTTAGAGAATAGTAATTTCATAGAATGTAAATTCATAGAAAAAATGAGGTTAACACAGCGATAATAAAGTCAGTTCTGTTATAAATCATATGATCCATATTCGAAAAAAGTCAATGGATAACTTCTGATATTATGCTCATATAAGGGAAGGTTCTTTATTTTTATAAGATATTACGATTTTTGTCAACTTCTAATGAATTTCGAATTTGATATTACAATTTTGAAATAAAATCAGATACGTAATAAACGTTCAATATATAGTTGAACTACCCGTAAACTGGCGTGTCTTGTCTATATAACTCTTATTAATTTTATATTATTTAAGTAGACAATTGTTCGATTAATCGAATAACTCTCGACTTCATTATTCGATTAATTGGAAATTTTTTGTTTTCAAATAAACGATAAATCGAATAACATAAAAGTCCGAATAATTGGATACCCTAATAACAATATTAATGGAACATTGTCTAATATTAACGAATATTGAACTACTTGCCAAAAAATAAAAGAAAATTGTTCCTTTCGTTTTCCCAAAATTGTCAAATAAATAGGGGTAATCGAATGACAGAACGAGCCGGCAAATCAGTCGAAAGCCGCCGCCGCCGCCGCCGACCCATTTTGAACAGCGCCGCCGCCGATAATTATGGTTCGGCTTGTTACTCCGGCGTTGGCACGGCAGAAATATTGCTGGGTAACTATACCTGGATATTCGGAAAGTGAGTTGTGCCACTAATTATTGGACGGAAACATTTTGTAGGAGGTGTAATGAAAAATAAATAGGAGAAATCAATACCCATCGAATGATGCCTAAATGATGAATATCGGACGAAAAATTACGTCAATGACTCAATTTTTGTGAAATAATTTAATATATAAGATGGTTTTCAGAGCCAACATTTTCAAATACATTTTATATTTTATAATATACTACCACCGAAAAGTTTTCAGTTATCACTACAAAAACATAAAAAAATATACTATAAACGTCCAATAATTCGACCTATTGGTACTCTAAGACAAGAATCAAAAGTGCTTTTAAGGGTCTATTAACTCAGAAAAAATGTGGACAAAAATGCAACACAAAACATACACTCCACTTTCTATCCCAATACAATTCAATTTCTAATCATAGGCTAATATGACCTGACCCAATTTGTTAAATCGAGAAGAACATTTGTTTCGGGGCTATATCGAAACATGGAATGAAGGGACCCACTTTCACAATAGAATCTTCCAGTTCAAGTGTAACGTGTTATGCTCAATTTGAAGAAATTCGGTGAAAATACGTGGTTTATGGGGCGGAAAAAGTCAAGCCGGGAGCGAAATTTGTTGGGAGCTATATATAAATCTGAACCGATCTGACCCATTTTCATCATGGACGTTTCTAGTTGAAATAAAAAATATTATGCAAAATTTCAAGAAGATATTAAAACAAGTAAGGAAAGGCTAAAGTCGGGCGGGGCCGACTATATAATACCCTACACCACTCCCTCGTATGTATCTCGCTTTGATTACTAAACCCACGTATTTCATGGAAGCAATTTTATGTAGTTCATTAAAATTATACAGTTACTATAAATTAATCTTTAGTCATATTTAACGTATATTGTACAGACAGATTCAAACTATACAGTAGTAATAGGATGAATCGGACCGACATTTCAAAAGGGGGCCGATAACAAAATGTTGGGCCTGGTCCAAAACATGGGCCTATATATTTCTCATTCACGGTAGGTATTCCTAGTTGAAAAATATCATGATCTGCAAAATTGATGAAGATACGATGTAAGATGTAGTTTCTAGAGCTGTAATAGATCAGATTGGACCCCATTTGGGTTATACCAAAGTATGGACATATGGGCATCTCCCAAACAAGTAAGGAAAGGCTAAAGACGGACGGACTTTCTATCACATTACAATTCAATTCGGTAAAAAATTGAAATCGGGAAGGATTTTTGCATCCTGTAAATGTATGTGTTTGACAAAAAATGTTAAATCGGAAAGGACATTTGTATGGGGGTATATTGAAACCTGGAACGATGTGACCCGCTTTCACCATGTCTGTTTATTGGTGAAATATAATATGTAAAATTTGGCCAAAATCGATTAAACATTCCGGAGCAACATTTGTATGAGGGCTATATCTAAACCTGAACCGATCTTACTCACTTTCACCATAGGTTTTTTAGTTGGATTATAAGATGTTGTGCCAATTTTAAAGAAAATCGGGTACAATATGTGGATTTTAGAGCGGAAAATGTTAAATCGGGAGCGACATATGTATAGGGGCTATATCTAAATCTGAACCGATCTTACCCAATTTTTGCATACGTGTTTCTAGTTCGATTATAAGATGTTCTGCAAAATTTAAAGAAAATCGGGTACAATATGTCGTTTCTAGAGCGGAAAATGTCAAATCGGGTGCGACATTTGTATGGGGGCTATATCTAAATCTGAACCGATCTTACCCAATTTCTGCACACGTGTTTCTAGTTGGATTATAAGATGTTTTGCCAAATTTAAAGAAAATCGGGTACAATATGTGGTTTCTAGAACGGAAAAAGTGAAATAGGGAGCGACATTTGTATGGGGGCTATATCTAAATCTGAATCGATCTTACCCAATTTTTGCATAGATGTTTCTAGTTCGATTATAAGATGTTCTGCAAAATTTAAAGAAAATCGGGTACAATATGTCGTTTCTAGAGCGGAAAATGGCAAATCGGGAGCGACATTTGTATGGGGGCTATAGCTAAATCTGAACCGATCTTACCCAATTTTTGCATACGTGTTTCTAGTTGGATTATAAGATGTTCTGCAAAATTTAAAGATAATCGGGTACAATATGTCGATCCTAGAGCGGAAAATGTCACTTGGGAGCGACATTTGTATGGGGGCTATAGCTAAATCTGAACCGATCTTACCCAATTTTTGCATACGTGTTTCTAGTTGGATTATAAGATGTTCTGCAAAATTTAAAGAAAATCGGGTACAATATGTCGTTTCTAGAGCGGAAAATGTCAAATCGGGAGCGACATTTGTATGGAGGCTATATCTAAATCTGAACCGATCTTACCCAATTTCTGCATACGTGTTTCTAGTTGGATTATAAGATGTTCTGCCAAATTTAAAGAAAATCGGGTACAATATGTCGTTTCTAGAGCGGAAAATGTCAAATCGGGAGCGACATTTGTATGGGGGCTATATCTAAATCTGAACCGATTTTACCCAATTTTTGCATACATGTTTCTAGTTGGATTATTAGATGTTCTGCCAAATTTGAAGATAATCGGGTACAATATGTCGTTTCTAGAGCGGAAAATGTCAAATCGGGAGCGACATTTGTATGGAGGCTATATCTAAATCTGAACCGATCTTACCCAATTTCTGCATACGTGTTTCTAGTTGGATTATAAGATGTTCTGCAAAATTTAAAGAAAATCGGGTACAATATGTCGTTTCTAGAGCGGAAAATGTCAAATCGGGAGCGACATTTGTATGGGGGCTATATCTAAATCTGAACCGATCTTACCCAATTTTTGCATACATGTTTCTAGTTGGATTATTAGATGTTCTGCCAAATTTAAAGATAATCGGGTACAATATGTCGTTTCTAGAGCGGAAAATGTCAATTGGGAGCGACATTTGTATGGGGGCTATAGCTAAATCTGAACCGATCTTACCCAATTTTTGCATACGTGTTTCTAGTTGGATTATAAGATGTTCTGCAAAATTTAAAGAAAATCGGGTACAATATGTCGTTTCTAGAGCGGAAAATGTCAAATCGGGAGCGACATTTGTATGGAGGCTATATCTAAATCTGAACCGATCTTACCCAATTTCTGCATACGTGTTTCTAGTCGGATTATAAGATGTTCTGCCAAATTTAAAGAAAATCGGGTACAATATGTCGTTTCTAGAGCGGAAAATGTCAAATCGGGAGCGACATTTGTATGGGGGCTATATCTAAATCTGAACCGATCTTACCCAATTTTTGCATACATGTTTCTAGTTGGATTATTAGATGTTTTGCCAAATTTGAAGATAATCGGGTACAATATGTCGTTTCTAGAGCGGAAAATGTCAAATCGGGAGCGACATTTGTATGGGGGCTATATCTAAATCTGAACCGATCTTACCCAATTTTTGCATACATGTTTCTAGTTGGATTATTAGATGTTCTGCCAAATTTAAAGATAATCGGGTACAATATGTCGTTTCTAGAGCGGAAAATGTCAATTGGGAGCGACATTTGTATGGGGGCTATAGCTAAATCTGAACCGATCTTACCCAATTTCTGCATACGTGTTTCTAGTTGGATTATAAGATGTTCTGCCAAATTTAAAGAAAATCGGGTACAATATGTCGTTTCTAGAGCGGAAAATGTCAAATCGGGAGCGACATTTGTATGGGGGCTATATCTAAATCTGAACCGATTTTACCCAATTTTTGCATACATGTTTCTAGTTGGATTATTAGATGTTCTGCCAAATTTGAAGATAATCGGGTACAATATGTCGTTTCTAGAGCGGAAAATGTCAAATCGGGAGCGACATTTGTATGGAGGCTATATCTAAATCTGAACCGATCTTACCCAATTTCTGCATACGTGTTTCTAGTTGGATTATAAGATGTTCTGCCAAATTTAAAGAAAATCGGGTACAATATGTCGTTTCTAGAGCGGAAAATGTCAAATCGGGAGCGACATTTGTATGGGGGCTATATCTAAATCTGAACCGATCTTACCCAATTTTTGCATACATGTTTCTAGTTGGATTATTAGATGTTCTGCCAAATTTAAAGATAATCGGGTACAATATGTCGTTTCTAGAGCGGAAAATGTCAATTGGGAGCGACATTTGTATGGGGGCTATAGCTAAATCTGAACCGATCTTACCCAATTTTTGCATACGTGTTTCTAGTTGGATTATAAGATGTTCTGCAAAATTTAAAGAAAATCGGGTACAATATGTCGTTTCTAGAGCGGAAAATGTCAAATCGGGATCGACATTTGTATGGAGGCTATATCTAAATCTGAACCGATCTTACCCAATTTTTGCACACGTGTTTCTAGTTGGATTATAAGATGTTTTGCCAAATTTAAAGAAAATCGGGTACAATATGTGGTTTCTAGAACGGAAAAAGTGAAATAGGGAGCGACATTTGTATGGGGGCTATATCTAAATCTGAACCGATTTCCTCCAAATTCAATACCGATGGTCCTTGGCCAGAAAAAATAACTTCTGCCAAGTTTCATGACAATCGGACAACAATTGCGACCTGTAGAGTGCGAACAAGCTTAGATGGACAGCAGACGGACGGACGGACGGACGGACGGACGGACGGACGGACGGACAGACAGACATCGTTAAATCGACTCAGCTGGTGATTCTAAGCCGATCGGTATACTTAAAGGTGGGTCTAGCTCGATTATTTCTTGGTGTTACAAACATTTGGCGCGAAACTAACTTATAATACCCTAGACCACGAAGTGGTGTAGGGTATAAAAATGTTTTATAGAGTGGGAAAAGTAAACCCGCGAGCGAAATTTGTATGGGAGCTATATATAAATCTGAACCGATCTGACCCATTTTCATCATGGACGTTTCTAGTTGAAATATAAGATATTTTGCCAAATTTGAAGAAGATCTGTCAGAATATGTGGATTCTAGAGCACAAAAAGTCAATTCGGGAGCGACATTTGAATGGAATCTGAACTAGAGATGTGCGCGTGAGTGATTATTGGCTCACGTTCACGCACGCTCACGAAGGAAAAAATTAATCACGTACGTCCACGCACGAAGATTTTTTTGTTACTCACGTTCACGCGCGCTCACGTGAGTAAAATAAATTTTGCTCACGATCACGCGTGAATCACGTGATTCACGTAAATCACGCAAACAATTTCCACAAAGATATACATTTTAAATCGAAATGAGTAACGCCCCGCAAATCCGAAAATTATTTAATTTAATTATTTAAAACACTCTACGTTTGCGTTGTTTGTTTTAAATTCATATTTTTAAAATAGTATACAATATTACAGTGTGGTATACCGTATAGTTTAACGCAAAATAAGTTAGAAATCGGATACTGACATTAAATCCAAGTAAAAATAAACACAGCATATACCCCGATAGCAGTTGTGTGGTTTTTTAATTGAATTAACTCTAAGGATATATATTCAGTGCCTAGTGTTGGTGCAGGGAATGCTTATTTAAATAATAGAAAACAATAGATATTATACCTACACTGAAGCACTCTGTTTTAGAAATAAATATGTCTATGACTTTTATTTTCAATGGAAAATTTCACATTTTTAAACGAAATTAAAGGAAAACAAGTAAAAAAGGCGTTAAGTTCGGCCGGGCCGAACTTTATATACCCTCCACCATGGATTGCATTCCACAGAGGTTGTCGGTTTTCGTAGAAGTGCAGTAATATTACAGGAAAATATATTTTTTTAATATAGGCAAACCAAAACAAATACAAATATTGAAAAAATAATTTTATAAATAAATATAATATTTTAATTATTTCAAACCATTATTTATTTCAAATCAAAAAATAAATATTCTTATATTTATATTTCCAAAAAGCTTAAATACCATAAATATTGGTAGATAGTGGGAGCTACAGTTGGTTGTATTTTCATTCTATTTTAATTCCAAAAGTACAAAAAATCCATTATCAGACGTACATAGTGCAGAATAACCTAACTTCATGATTCAACCAATGTTTGCCATAATAGAAAAGGAACAAATTTGAAAAAAAACTTTTTATTTTGCGTGTCTATGCAGGCAGAGGAATGTATACACCGAATTCCATAATTCCAGCTGCGACCATGTGGTTGGTACCATTTTTACCCCCTTGACGTTTCTACGCAATTACAATTTCATCATTCTAGCTGTAGTCATTTAGTTGGTACTATTTTTATCCCTCTGTACCATTGTATCCCTTGAAAGTACGAATTTCGAAAAATTCGTTTATTTTCCGATTCCTACGCAATCAGAGGAATGTATACTCCGAATTGCATGACTCTAGCTGCGGTCATTTAATTGGTACTATTTTTATCACATTTTTTCATTTTAATCCCAAAAAGTACGAATTTCGAAAAACCTGTTTATTTTAAGTGTCTACCCAATCAGAGGAATGCATACACCGAATTTCATTATTCCATGTGTAGCCGTTTGGTTGGTACCATTTTTATCCCTCCGTACCCATTGTATCCCTTGAAAGTACGAATTTGGAAAAAACCTTTTATTTTTCATGTCTACGTAGTCAAAGGAATGTATACTTCGAATTTCATGACTCTAGCTGCGGTCATTTGGTTGGTACTATTTTTATCCCCTTTTTCTATTTTGTCCCCAAATAGTACGAATTTCGAAAAATCCGTTTGTTTTCCGTGTATACACAGTCATGTCTACGTAGTCAAAGGAATGTATACTTCGAATTTCATGACTCTAGCTGCGGTCTTTTGGTTGGTACTATTTTTATCCCCTTTTTCTATTTTGTCCCCAAAAAGTACGAATTTCGAAAAATCTGTTTATTTTCCGTGTGTACACAGTCAGAGGAATGTATACTCCGAATTTCATGACTCTAGCTGCGGTAATTTGATTGGTACTATTTTTATCCCCTTTTTTCATATTAACCCCAAAAAGTACGCATTTTGAAAAATCCATGTATTTTACTTGTCTATGCAATCAGAGGAATGTATACACCGAATTTCATTATTCTAGGTACAGCCGTTAGGTTGGTACCATTTTTATCCCTCTTTTCCCATTTTACCCCTTAAAAGTACGAATTTGAAAAAACTACTTTTATATCATGTATCTACTCAATTAGAGGAATGTACACACCGAATTTCGTGTTTCTAGCTGTTGTCGTTTAATGTGTACCATTTTTTGCCCCATTTCACCCCCTACAAATAAGAATCACTTTATGGTGCAGTTTTTTGCTATAAGGGTAATACGCATACCAAATATCAAGCAAATATAAACAGACATATTCTAAAAACATGCTTAATACGCTAAAATATTAGGGATTATTATGGGTATTTTTAGTCCTTGTGAGGGAAAAATTTTTCCCTTTGGGCCGATTTCGCCCCATTTCAATCCCAACCGATCTACGACTATAAGACACATTTTTGAAAGATTTGGACGTCCTAGCTCCTTTCAACAGACGGACGGACGGACGGACGGACATGGCTAGATCGTCTTAGAATTTTATGACGATCAAGAATATATATACTTTATAGGGTCTCAGGTCAATATTTCAAGGTGTTACAAACGGAATGACAAAGTTAGTATACCCCCATCCTGGAGGTGGAGGGTATAATAAATGAATTAGTAAATATGTGCGACTCACGAACAAATCACGTGATTCACACAGAAATTAGACTCACGCACATTCACGCACGAACATTTTTTCGTTCCTCACGTTCACGCACGCTCACGTGAGTAAAATAAATTGTGCTCACGTTCACGTGTGATTCACGCGTGAATCACGTGATTCACGCAATTCACGTGAGTGGCGCCCATCTCTAATCTGAACCGATCTGACCTATTTTCACCTAGTTTAAATATAAGAAGTTTTGCTAAATTTGAACACAATTTAATAGAATATATGGTTTCTACAGCGGAAAAAGTCAAATTGGGAGATATTTGTATGGGAGATATATATAAATCTGAACCGATCTTACACATTTTCACCACAGGTGTTTCTAGTTGAAATGTAAGAAGTTTTGTCAATTTTAAAGAAAATCTGTTAAAATATGTAGCATCTAGAGTGAAAATAGTCATATCGGGTGTGAAATTCGTATGGGGGCAATAACTAAATCTGAACCGATTTACTTCAAATTAAATAGCGGTCGTCCTTATCCCGAATAACTTCGTTGTGCAAAGTTTCGTTTGGTTCTGGCTACAATTGCGACCTGTACCGTGATTACAAGAATAGATGGACGGACAGTCAGAAAGACGGACATTGCTAAATCGATTCAAAAAGTGATTCTAAGTCGATCGGTATAATTAACAGTGGGTCTATTTCACTTCCTTTTGGGTTTTACAACTAAATGCACAAAGACAATATACTCTCGCGGAGTGTATAGAAATTAACACGGGAAAACATAATTTTAAGAGGTATTTTCAGTATCCTTTAGCTCACAGATAGCTTGATCTAGAAACGACATATTTTGCAAATCATCTTTAAACAATCCCCACGAAAGACTGGAATTTTTTTGCATTGACAGCGACCCAGCCTAGTTAAAGCTCTAGCTGCGTTGTACACTATTTTGACGGTCCCCCTGAAAAATTTACTAACCTCTTACTGAAATTTGACGTGGCAGCAGGCTGATCAACTTATTTTTATTGAGACTTTAGTAAGCACCAAAACTACATGTAAAATTTTAAATTTTAAATTTGAACTACCGATTACTTTGCAAGGTAAAATAACATTAATTTTTATTTTCAGGTTTATGTTTGACATTTACAGAATGGGACGCTATACGCTCGAACAAAATTGGGAAATATCAAAAACTTACTTCCAAAGTAGTGAGTCTTTGATGCAAATTGTAAGAAAGTTACGTGTAAAATTTTCGAGAAGAGGTCGGTCTCCAGTTCAGCCTTCATGAAGCTCATTTTCATCTCTCTGGCTATGTCAATAAAGAAAATTGGCGCATATGGGGTTCAGAGAACCCACACGTGACTATCGAGAAGCTAATGCATCCACAAAGAGTCACTCTTGGACTCTTTCGATTGATCGGATGAGTCAGTCGTGATATTCATATGAATGATATTGTGTTCCATTACACTACTCAACAAAATGAAAAAAATTTCATGTACTCCGGATGCGATAATTTTTTCTGTGTAGATAACCTTGACATGAGCTCGAAAAACGCAATAAAAATTTTTTTTTTCGTTTTGTTTTTTTTATTTTTTTTTTTTTAAATTTTAAAAATTTTTTTTTGGTTAATTTGTTTCGTCCGGCATAACTCGGGAACCACTAGCCCGATTTAATTGAATTAAATTTTAAAAAATTAAAATTAAAATTACAATTCCCTTAATCTGTTCATATATTGTTTTCCTATACAAGCAACAGTTTCCAAGTTAAAAATGAATATATAAAGGAAAAAACTTATTTTTTGCCTAAAGATTTAAATTTTTTTTTTTAAATCCATAAAAAATCCAAAATGAAAAAAAATGTCAAATCTTATTACTTTTACGTAAAGTCACATAACCTATGATCAAAATGAGACAAAGATTATGAAAATCGATGCACGCGTTTCGCTTTTATTCGCAATTGAGTAAAGGTATGAATTTCAAAAATTTGCTCGACATATGCACAACTTTGTCTATGGTAAGGTTTTTTCTTTTTTTATTCTCAGAATTAACAAAACGGAATAAACAAAGGGTTATTTAATTTTTATGATTGCGTAAGCAAAGTAATAAACGCTAATAAATGTGCGTGAACAATTAAAAGGAAAAAAGGAAAGGGGACTTTTTTAATTATTTGGGTTTTCCGTTGGCTACCTGTATTATTTTTTTACAGAAATGCAACCCACATTTAAGGGTGGTCATTATTCGGAAAATTTAAGACTCACACATGGTGAAACAGGTATGTAGCCACCGTAAAAAAATATACACCCATTTATAAGTACCTGTCAGTAAAATACTAAACAATACACAGTATAAATAGGTCTTCATTGATCGATTTTACTCATTCAACAAGTGTCGACGAACGCGATAGTTAAAATGAGCAAACGTTCGCGAGGATTTGAATGCAATACCAATCCAAGTAATTTTTGTTACATGTGCGGAGAATACGTTTCTGAAAAAAACAAGCGTTGTTTTTCACCTAAATTGAGAGATTCATTTGAAGAGAGCTTCAATTTAAAGGTCTCAAACATAGATGAGCGGTGGACACCAAGTGCTCTATGTCCAAGGTGCTACGTACAGCTAGCTGACTCAAGGTAAGTGTAGATTACGAAATTCAAGAACATATATAACTTATTATTGAAATTCTTTCAGACGACAGCCGAGAATCATCATGCCAATGCTTTGGAGAGCTCCGCTTTGCCATGTAACAGATTGCTACTTCTGTCTTAGCAAAAAAACAGGCGTGGGAAAAAATATACGATGGACTTACGCTGCTGTTTCAACAGTGAATTTTCCAGTGCCATTTTCCGAAGAACCAGTGGACCCGCAACCGTCCGTTTCAAGATGGGCATCTAATAATGAGGCGATACATCCAACATCAGATCCGGAGACAGTAGAAACCACATCAGAATGAGAGTCAACATATACATTGCATGGAGGTCAACGCTTATGTTCCCAAGCAGAACTGAACGATTGGGTTAGAGAATTGAAACTCTCCAAGGAAGATGCAGAGTTGCATGCATCGCGCATGCAACAGTTCGGTTTCTTGGCTCCTGGTGTGGTGACAACAATCTACAGGAAGCGTCATGAACCATACGCAAGGTACTACACAAAAAAAGACAACATCTGTTTTTGTAAGGACATTCCCGGATTATTTGGTGAACTCGGGTACTCTTACGATCCAGGAGAGTGGCGTCTTTTCATCGACAGCAACAAGCAGAGCCTTAAAGCAATTTTACTGCACAACGGCAACGAGAAACCTTCGATTCCAATTGCTCATGCCGTTGACACCAAGGAAACATACGAAGTCATGGACAATCTACTAAAGTGCCTTAACTATGAGAGGCACGATTGGAAAGTTTGTGCCGACCTTAAGGTTATCGGTATCCTTTGTGGATTACAAGGTGGATTCACAAAGTACTGTTGTTTTCTCTGCCTTTGGGACAGCCGCGATCGTCAACATCATTACACCAGGAGGAGTTGGACAGAAAGAGTTAACTTCATCCCCGGCAGCGACAACGTGAAATATACACCACTCATAAAAAAGGAAAATGTTTTTCTCCCACGTCTTCACATAAAGCTAGGACTCATAAAAAACTTCGTGAAAGCTATCAACGTTCGCCTATTTAAAAACCATTTTTCCTCGCCTTTCATCGGCAAAGATTAAGGAAGGCGTTTTCGAAGGTCCGCAAATTAAAAAGTTGTTGCAAGACCAACAGTTTGAGCACATTTTATCACCAAATGAAGCTGCAGCTTGGAACTCATTTCGGCAAATTGTTTCCGGATTTCTTGGAAACAACAAAAGCTCAAATTACAGAGAGATCGTCGAACAACTACTCCAAAATTATAAAAAAATTAGAGCAAATATGTCGCTTAAGATACATTTTCTACACTCGCACTTGGACTTCTTTCCGGACAACCTGGGCGATGTGAGTGACGAGCATGGTGAGCGTTTTCATCAGCAAATGAAAGAAATTGAGCACCGATACCAAGGATTTTGGAACGAAGCTATGATGGTGGACTATATCTGGTTCCTGATAAGAGAAACAGACCCACAACAATATAAAAGAAAGACAAAAGCACATAATTATTTTTAATTTGAAGGTTTTTATTTTTGTGTTTAGATATTTTTTTTAAAACTTTTTTATAATTAATTAATGTTGATATCCTTAGGATAATTTCTTGTACATATATCGAATTGTTTTTTAATTTAAAGTCATATATTTTTGTCACCCAACAAATTTTAATTTTTTTTGTAATAAAAAAGAAAAAACCTTACCATAGACAAAGTTGTGCATATGTCGAGCAAATTTTTGAAATTCATACCTTTACTCAATTGCGAATAAAAGCGAAACGCGTGCATCGATTTTCATGATCTTTGTCTCATTTTGCTCATAGGTTATGTGACTTTACGTAAAAGTAATAAGATTTGACATTTTTCTTCATTTTGGATTTTTTATGGATTTTAAAAAAAAAAAAAATTAAATCTTTAGGCAAAAAATAAGTTTTTTCCTTTATATATTCATTTTATATAGTGGTTCCCGAGTTATGCCGGACGAAACAAATTAACCAAAAAAAAATTTTAAAATTTAAAAAAAAAAAATAAAAAAAAAACAAAACGAAAAAAAATTTTTATTGCGTTTTTCGAGCTCATGTCAAGGTTATCTACACAGAAAAAATTATCGCATCCCGAGTACATTTTGACTGTTGACTAGTGTTATTAAATGACAAAGTTCAACCTTTCCAATAAAACCAGAAATTGAAAAAATAATCAGTACACAATACAGTCTACGAATATGTTATTTTAATTTTTTATTTAAAAATTTCCAAAATTTCGAACAACGTCGTCGGTCATCCTCAGGGATATTTATAGAAAAACAAAGAATCACTGTGAACAATACAAGCTTTCATAGAATAGATTTGTGAAATAATGGGTTATATAGTCAATAAGTGTATATATATATATCGTTACCAAAATATAAAAAAGACTCAACTAACATTTTTTCCAAAATAACCAAAAATTTTACAAAAAAAATGTTAGTTGAGTCTTTTTTATATTTTGGTAACGATATATATTGTATTTGCACATACATGCATATATCGTATACATGTATGTATATAACATTTTAATCCTTAAATGTCCTTTTTGAGGTGACTTTTGATTTTCTCGAAAAAAGTGTCAAATTGACCCACAAAGAGTGAAGCTGGAGGGTTAAGAGCTTCCACTAAAATGATCCGCACAAAATTCCACAATATAGTTCTGTCAATAAGAATTATCTCTGACATTAACTTATATAATGCTCCCTTCGGCCAAAAAATGAAAACCTTGACCCAATGTAAAAAGAAACTCAGACCAGCGGGACCATAAGTTTATTCTGCAAAAAAGGTCCTTTCAGAATTATAGGGTCGCTAATCTGTTCCAAAAAATTTCGAACATAACATAAAAAATTTCGAACATAATTCCAAAATAAAGTCAAACACCTAAATTTGAATTGAAACATTTCGTTGGTGCTTTTTAATTGACCACCACTGTCGCTGACATTACCTGCTGTTCCACTTACAGGACTTTTTTCACTTAAAACACTTTAAGGATTTACGGCCATGATACACGTACCAATATTCATTCTGACCATTTCATCTCCTGCTGTTGCTGGCCCGGCCGCTGTCGATGTGAGCATTTCTTCCGAAGAAAACTAAAATAATGGTACTCTAGAGATGATTGTGTTGTTGCTGTTGTTTTTGTTGTTGTTTTGCAGACTGTGGCAGGAGGAGCTCAGGCACATCCTCTTCTCATCGAGTGTTCAATGCTGCTGCCCTCTTCGTTTGCCTCCAAATGAAAAAGGCAAACAGATTCTAAAAAATAAATAAATCTTGTTTTGTAAATACAATAAATAAATAAATTATTTTGTGTGGCTATGCAGGCAGGATTTTGTGCTCTTTGTTCGTTTGTTTTGTTTTTTTTCTCATGTTACGGTTTTTGTTCTCTTATCCTTGGTTTGTGTGTCCTTTGACCTTGCGTGTCGGGTTTATGTGGTGAATGTTGTTTTGGGCTGGAAGATGATGCACTTTGAACGCTCACACACAGCGAACCTTGAACCTTTGCCATGATTGCAAACATTCTCAATTAAAACTTAATTAACGCACTCACACACACACATACACTTGGCAAAATGATTCACGGCCATAACTGGAGCAGCAAAAAGTTGTAAATAGAACGTTAAGGGAAAATATACATATTTGAATTTCATAGAAATTTGAATAAAATAAATACAAAAGTCACACTTGACTAGGAATTGATGATCAGTTTCATTGCCAAAACTTATCCATGTTTTTTTTCTGCATTAACCCGGTGTCAATCCTGGCTGGGATGAATCCTATGTTTGGTATGATTTTATTATATTTTGCTACAAACAAATCCATTCATTCATGTTTTGAAGACCTTTATCAAGATGACACCTTTCCAGAGGACTATCAACTCTTAGCTATTCGAGTCCTTTAAAATGTTGTTCTTTTTTTGTTGCGGCACTTGGTGATGCTGCTTCTACTCACACATCCGTCCTCATTTTACTAACACTGTGCAACATTTTTGAAGTCATTTCAAAATAACCATATACGGACACCGCTACATGATAAAAGACCAAAAAAAAAGACCCGTGTTTTTTTTTTCCCCCAAAGTCATGCACTTTTTTTTATGGGCCCCCAGAGATTTGAGGCCTCGGTGTAATTTTTGGAAAAAAGTGATCATATTCTCAGGCTCATATCTTGCAAACCGTTCGGAATTTTGATTTACTCTCTGAGGCAAAGTTCTAGCTCTTGTCATAAAGAACAAAAATTGTGAACATATAAAATCAAAAAAACTTCATCTTCAAGGTCAAAATCGCAAAAAACAATCAACAATCAACTACAAAAATGTACCTAAGATCTCAATAAACAACTTTCTAGAACATATGAACTTCCTAGGAAGCATTCTTAACACCGTTTAGGTGGGAAAAGTAGATCTGCAGGACTGTTTCTATTAATGGTCACAGTGCGACTACAGTGCGTATGAGTGATATTATCGTTAATCAACAGCACGTATACGCTACCTACACACATGTAGCGGTGTCCGTATATGGTTATTTTTTTTCGTGTTGCACTGTGTAATTCAACATCATTCTGTGTCAGTTGCTTCTATCAGACAGTGATGAATGATTTTGACAGACAGGCAGACGAACGGACACATATGGGTCATTTTGAATGTAATGTGCCGCACACACACACCAAAAACGTAAAAAGCGAGCCAATGCAGGTGTACGTGAGCTCTCAGTTCGCAGACAGGCAACATATGGCCACTGAATTTAATAAACATAAAAAATAAGCGGCGTTAAATTTGGTCCAAGCAATTTGGTAGCCTTAAACTGATTTTTTAAATGAATAAACGAAAAGAAGCGATTTATTCACTTTCCAAATGTTTGGCATAATCAAATAGCTTAATCCTGCGAAGCATACTGCTTTCAAAGAGTCTTCGCAACGGAAAAGTATGTACAATGTATTACCCACCACGTTTCCGTTTGTACTCTTTGAAATGTCGACCTAACCCCCAAAATGATCTACACCATTTTCAAGTGTAATTCAAAAGACACCACTTGAAATTCAAAAAATATCAATTGAAATTCAAAAATTCCATTTGATATTCAAAAAATGTCAATTGAAATTCAAAAAAATATCATTTGAAACTCATCATTTGAAATTCAAATTTTTATACCCTCCACCTCCAGGATGGGGGTATACTAACTTTGTCATTCCGTTTGTAACATCTTGAAATATCGACCTGAGACCCTATAAAGTATATATATTCTTGATCGTCATAAAATTCTAAGACGATCCAGCCATGTCCGTCCGTCCGTCCGTCTGTTGAAAGCACGCTAGCATCTAAACGAAAGGAGCTAGAATGTCCAAATTTTCCATAAATGCGTCTTATAGTCGTAGATCGGTTAGGATTGAAATGGGGCGAAATCAGCCCAAAATGGGGCGAAATCAGCACAAGGACTAAAAATACCCATAATAATCCCTAATATTTTAGAGTATTTAAGCATGTTTTTTGAATATGTCTGTTTATATTTGCTTGATATTTGGTATGCGCATTCCCCTTATAGCAAAAACGTGCACCATAAAGTGATTCTTATTTTTAGGGGGTGAAATGGGGCAAAAAAGGGATAAAAATGGTACATATTAAACAACAACAGCTAGAAACATGAAATTCGGTGTGTACATTCCTCTAATAGAGTAGAAACATAATATAAAAGTATTTTTTCCAAATTAGTACTTTTAAGGGGTATAGTAGGAATAGAGGGATAAAAATGGTACCAACCAAACGGCTGTACGTAGAATAATGAAATTCGGTGTATACATTCCTCTGATTGCATAGATAAGTAAAATACACGGATTTTTCAAAATTCGTACTTTTTGGGGTTAAAATGGAAAAAGGGGATAAAAATTGTACCAATCAAAAAAACTTCATCTTCAAGGTCAAAATCGCAAAAAACAATCAACAATCAACTACAAAAATGTACCTAAGATCTCAATAAACAACTTTCTAGAACATATGAACTTCCTAGGAAGCATTCTTAACACCGTTTAGGTGGGAAAAGTAGATCTGCAGGACTGTTTCTATTAATGGTCACAGTGCGACTACAGTGCGTATGAGTGATATTATCGTTAATCAACAGCACGTATACGCTACCTACACACATGTAGCGGTGTCCGTATATGGTTATTTTTTTTCGTGTTGCACTGTGTAATTCAACATCATTCTGTGTCAGTTGCTTCTATCAGACAGTGATGAATGATTTTGACAGACAGGCAGACGAACGGACACATATGGGTCATTTTGAATGTAATGTGCCGCACACACACACCAAAAACGTAAAAAGCGAGCCAATGCAGGTGTACGTGAGCTCTCAGTTCGCAGACAGGCAACATATGGCCACTGAATTTAATAAACATAAAAAATAAGCGGCGTTAAATTTGGTCCAAGCAATTTGGTAGCCTTAAACTGATTTTTTAAATGAATAAACGAAAAGAAGCGATTTATTCACTTTCCAAATGTTTGGCATAATCAAATAGCTTAATCCTGCGAAGCATACTGCTTTCAAAGAGTCTTCGCAACGGAAAAGTATGTACAATGTATTACCCACCACGTTTCCGTTTGTACTCTTTGAAATGTCGACCTAACCCCCAAAATGATCTACACCATTTTCAAGTGTAATTCAAAAGACACCACTTGAAATTCAAAAAATATCAATTGAAATTCAAAAATTCCATTTGATATTCAAAAAATGTCAATTGAAATTCAAAAAAATATCATTTGAAACTCATCATTTGAAATTCAAATTTTTATACCCTCCACCTCCAGGATGGGGGTATACTAACTTTGTCATTCCGTTTGTAACATCTTGAAATATCGACCTGAGACCCTATAAAGTATATATATTCTTGATCGTCATAAAATTCTAAGACGATCCAGCCATGTCCGTCCGTCCGTCCGTCTGTTGAAAGCACGCTAGCATCTAAACGAAAGGAGCTAGAATGTCCAAATTTTCCATAAATGCGTCTTATAGTCGTAGATCGGTTAGGATTGAAATGGGGCGAAATCAGCCCAAAATGGGGCGAAATCAGCACAAGGACTAAAAATACCCATAATAATCCCTAATATTTTAGAGTATTTAAGCATGTTTTTTGAATATGTCTGTTTATATTTGCTTGATATTTGGTATGCGCATTCCCCTTATAGCAAAAACGTGCACCATAAAGTGATTCTTATTTTTAGGGGGTGAAATGGGGCAAAAAAGGGATAAAAATGGTACATATTAAACAACAACAGCTAGAAACATGAAATTCGGTGTGTACATTCCTCTAATAGAGTAGAAACATAATATAAAAGTATTTTTTCCAAATTAGTACTTTTAAGGGGTATAGTAGGAATAGAGGGATAAAAATGGTACCAACCAAACGGCTGTACGTAGAATAATGAAATTCGGTGTATACATTCCTCTGATTGCATAGATAAGTAAAATACACGGATTTTTCAAAATTCGTACTTTTTGGGGTTAAAATGGAAAAAGGGGATAAAAATTGTACCAATCTAATGACCGCAGCTAGAGTCATGAAATTCGGAGTATACATTCCTCTGAGTGTGTAGACACGGAAAATAAACTGATTTTTCGAAATTCGTACTTTTTGGGGTTAAAATGAAAAAAGGGGATAAAAATAGTACCAATCAAATGACCGCAGCTAGAATCATGAAATTCGGAGTATAAATTCCTCTGACTGCTTACACACGGAAAATAGACGAAATTTTCGAAATTAGTACTTTCAAGGGATACAATGGTACAGAGGGATAAAAATAGTACCAACTAAACGTCTACAGCTAGAATGATGAAATTCTAATTGCGTCGAAACGTCAAGGGGGTAAAAATGGTACCAACCAAATGGGCGCAGCTGGAATCATGGAATGCGGTGTATGCATTCCTCTGACTGCATAGACACGAAAAAGAAAAAGTTTTTTCCATATTCGTACTTTTTCTTTTACTGCAAAAATTGGTTGAATCATGAAGTTAGGTTATTTATTATGTACGTCTGATAATGGATTTTCAAAACTTGTACTTTTGGAATTAAAATAGAATGGAAATACAACCAACTGTAGCACCCACTATCTACCAATATTTATGGCTTTGAAAATGTTTTTGAAAATATAAATATAAGAATATTTATTTTTTGACGTATCGGTAGCATTACCTTATAAGCGTGGTTTGAAATAGCTAAAATATTATATTTATTTATAAAATTAATTTTTTAATATTTGTATTTTGTTTTGGTTTGGCTATATTAAAAAAATATATTTTCTTGTAATATTACTGCACTTATACGAAAACCAACAACCTCTGTGGAATGCAATCCATGATGGAGGGTATATAAAGTTCGAACTTAACGCCGTTTTTAATTGTTCTTAAATAAGTTTGTTTACATTTTTGAATTTCAAATGGAAAATTTTTGAATTTCAAATGGTGTCTTTTGAATTTCAAATGATGTCTTTTGAATTTCAAATGATGTCTTTTGAATTACAAATGACGACTTCTGAATTTCAAATGTTGTCTTTTGAATTTCAAATGATATTTTTTGAATTGCAAATGGAATTTTGGAATTTCAACTGGTGTCGTTTGAATTTCAAGTGATGTCGTTTGAATTAGAATTGAAAAAGGTGTAGTCCATTCCGCCATTCCGTTCGTCTGTTTGAAGGGACATTAGCATCTAAACGAAAGGAGCTCAATAGTTGTAGATTCGAGAGAAATAAGATTCCCCAACAAGAACAGAAAATAGTCCCAAAGACCCCTAACATCATTATACAACAACATTTTTGCGAAGACCTATGTGGGTCATTTAAAACTTTAAATTTGAACTACCGATGACTTTGACTTTGAAAGGTAGAATAACATTCATTTTTATTTTTGTTTTCAGGTTTATGTTTGACATTTGCCAAAATGGAATGCTATACGCTCGAACAAAATTGGGAAATATTGAAAACTTACTGCCAACGCACACTGTAAAAAAAATCGTGTTTTCAGATTAAGCTCATTTTCATCTCGGTGGCTATGTCAATAAGCAAAATTGCCGCATATGGTGTTCGGAGAACCCAAACTTAACAATGCATCCACATCGAATCATGGTTTGGTGTGGATTTTGGGCTGGCGGCATCATTGGGCCATATACTGAAAAATAGAGTTGATCGGATGAGGTACTGCCGAGCCAGTCGTCATGAGTCATATGAATGATATTGTGTTACACTATTAAATGTCAAAGTTCAACCTTTCCAATAAAATCAGAAATTTGAAAAATAATAATAATTCTAATTTTAAATGGCTTACCAGACTAAGGATTGAAGGATCTAATTATTCACTTTTTTAATTTTCCTGCTAGTCTTTGGACAATATTTATTTTGGAAGAAAAATGTCGAAAAAGTCCCTCTCAAATTTTAATTATTAATTAATTATTCTTCGAAGCATACGGTAGATATTTTCGGAAAAAATATATTTTATGCGCCCTACTACATATTCTCATTTCATCTTTGTAAGTTTTTTACAACTATTTTATATAAATATTGATGAATTCTTTACATATCCTTGAAATATCCTGTAAATGTAAAACAGACTAGAATATTGTTATGTTGGATTTGAAGATTAATAAAAATATAGAATTGTTGGTGATCAACAATTAATTTTTTGATGTGCAATTCTGAGGATGTGTAGATGTTGTAAAAATTTATCAAATATGAATTCATAATGGATTTCAGGCACCGGCAAAGGATTTTTAAAGCATTTAATTTTACCTAGGATAGAGGCAATTGTGTGGGAGGTACAATAAGGGGCGTGGCTAAAGCGTAAATATTGTTATACACTCCACGAGAGTATTATGTCTTTGTGCATTTGTTTGTAATACTCAAAAGGAAGAGAGATAGACCCACTGTTAATTATCCCGATCGTCTTAGAATCACTTTTTGAATCGATTTAGCAATGTCCGTCCGTCCGTCTGTCCTTCCATCTATTCTTGTAATCACGATTCAGGTCGCAATTGCAGCCAGAACCAAATGAAACTTTGCACAATGAAGTTTTTCGGGACAAGGACGAACGCTATTTAATTTGAAGAAAATCGGTTCAGATTTAGATATAAGCCCCACACGAATTTCACTCCCGATTTGACTCTTTTCACTCTAGATATCATACATTGCAACAGATTTTCTTCAAAATTGGCAAAACATCTTATATTACAACTAGAAACACCTGTGGTGAAAATTGGTTAGATTCTTCCCGTCTTCACTTTTTTACCGAATTGAATTGTATTGGGATAGTGTAATGGAGTGTATCATATAATCGGCCCCGCCTTTCCTTACTTGTTTTTGGTCTGTAATCAGTATCTGATTTGAACTGGGATATTGTCCTGGCTCAAGACCATTTGTGTACCATGTGTACTTTATTACTTGGTGCGATTTTTTTAAACCCAAATTCGGCAAGTGAGTTGTGATTCTCGTTCGTTTGTGTGAATCATCTCCTTATAGAGGCCGGGTTTGATGTTGAAAAGTCGCTGCGAAGGCACTTGAAAAGACTTTCGACATGGTCGAAATCATGATCGTGGTAGTCTGCAGCCAAGTAATAAATGTCACCATGCCATTTGTAAATAAATTTGCATTCTATTAAATAAATATAGATACAAAATTGTCTTGAGCCAGGACAATATCCCAGTTCAAATAATATTTTTTAATTTTTACTAAAATTACAATTTTCGTCGAATGTACCTTTAGTATGTGTACTCTTAATATGGGAATAGAAATCCGATAATACCCGTTTATATGTTCAATTATAGGTAGTTATGAAAGCAATAATTATGGAATGAATTTCACTTTCACGACGAAACAGTGGTTTAGGAAGTTTCCTAAAAATTGAAAAAAAAAAATTCTCTTTTTTGAAAAAAATAATTTTTGCAAGCATGAAAAAGCCAAAGAAAAAATGGAATAAAATGTTTTTTGATTCAAAAAATCATATAACTTCTCTTTTACGGTGGTGCGGCCATTGGGCCGCATTTTTCAATTATCCAAGGATAAAATCCATTTTCATCCCAGCCGAACACTTAGTTTACGTAAAATGTGTTTTGTGATACACGCAAGTAACTCATTTAGTTTCAGTTTGAATCTAGCCCCCATTTTAATTAAATTATAATGTTGGTTGATACCATCAATCCTTCTGTTTGTGTATGTCTTTACATTAGGATGGTCTACAACGAAATAAATATGAACAACATGATTCGAAGGAACTTTTTCAGTTTCATTCGAACCCCATGCATTTGACGTGATGTATTTTGACATTCTAAAATTGATGTTAAAATATTATGAAATATTTTTTTCAAATTTGTACTAAAATTCAAATATTCGTCGAAGGTACATTAAGTATTTGTACGGTAGTTTTGTTACTTGAAGCCCAGTTGTACATTAAAAGCTACAAATCATCTGAATATCCCTTTCTTGTCAAAGTATTAGTTTAGAAACCATCACAAAACAAATGTTTCAAAAAAAAGTTTTTGGTTTGTTTTATAAAGAATAGAAAAAATATCACAAAATAACTTTACTCCACTTTTTAATAGCCACTACTCCAAAGAAGAAAACAATGCTAATTTGATTTGACTTTCCTTTTAAAAGAGAGTTTTAGGAAATCATATTTTATATTTCTTTCTTATTTTAATATATCGTTTTTCAGGCACGGTAAAACCTCATTAAAACCACAAGTTTAAATATATTTCTTCGAATAACTGATATCGTACTGAAGAAACTAAGGTGTATTTGAAGGAATTCTATGAGTAAATATAGAAGTTGGGATACTTCTTGTAGAAGTAAGAGGAATTCAAAAAATCATCTTCCGAATGAAGTTTTTGCTCAAATTGATTGAATACGAAACTTAAATGGGTGGGCCAATCAATCATATGATTACCACGACTGGCTCGGCAATACCTCATCCGATCAACCCATTTTTTTTTCAATTTTCTCATTTATTCTGAAAATAAAAACAAGTAAAAAAGGCGTTAAGTTCGGCCGGGCCGAACTTTATATACCCTCCACCATGGATTGCATTCCACTGAGGTTGTCGGTTTTCGTAGAAGTGCAGTAATATTACAGGAAAATATAAATTTTTTAATATAGCCAAACCAAAACAAACTTAAATATTAAAAACAAATAATTTTATAAATAAATATAATATTTTAATCATTTCAAACCATTATTTATTTCAAATCAAAAAATTATTATTCTTATATTTATATTTTTAAAAAGCTTGAATACCATAAATATTGGTAGATAGTGGGTGCTACAGTTGGTTGTATTTCCATTCTATTTTAATTCCAAAAAATCCACTATCAGACGTACATTGTGCAAAATAACCTAACTTCATGATTCAACCAATCAGAAAAAGTACGAATTTGGAAAAAAAACTTTTTATTTGGCGTGTCTATGCAGATGAATGTATACACCGAATTCCATGATTCCAGCTGCGCCCATTTGGTTGGTACCATTTTTACCCCCTTAACGTTTCTACGCATTTAGAATTTCATCATTCTAACTGTAGTCGTTTAATTGGTACTATTTTTATCCCTCTGTACCATTGTATCCCTTGAAAGTACGAATTTGAAAAAACCCTTTTATTTTTCATGTCTACGTAGACAAAGGAATGTATACTCCGAATTTCATGTGTCTAGCTGAGGTCATTTGGTTGGTACTATTTTTTTTTTCTATTTTGACCCCAAAAAGTACGAATTTCGAAAAATCAGTTTATTTTCCGTGTCTACACAGTCAGAGGAATGTATACACCGAATTTCATTATTCTAGGCACAGCCGTTTGTGTGGTACCATTTTTATCCCTCTATTCCCATTTTACCCCTTAAATGTACGAATGTGGAAAAATACTTTTATATTATGTATCTATTCAATTAGAGGAATGTACACACCGAATTTCATGTTTCTAGCTGTTGTTGTTTAATATGTACCATTTTTATCCCTTTTTTGCCCCATTTCACCCCCTACAAATAAGAATCACTTTATGGTGCACGTTTTTGCTATAAGGGGAATGCGCATACCAAATATCAAGCAAATATAAACAGACATATTCCAAAAACATGCTTAATACGCTAAAATATTAGGGATTATTATGAGTATTTTTTTAGTCATTGTGAGGGAAAAATTTTCCCTTTGGGCCGATTTCGCCCCATTTCAATCCCAACCGATCTACGACTATAAGACGCATTTATGGAAAATTTTAACGTCCTAGCTCCTTTCGTTTAGATGCTAGCGTGCTTTCAACAGACGGACAGACGGACGGACGGACATGGCTAGATCGTCTTAGAATTTTATGACGATCAAGAATGAAGAGGTGGAGGGTATAGAAAGAAGAAAAGATAACCAAATGAAAAACTGAGCACACAGTATACTTTATAGGGTCTCAGGTCGATATTTCCATAAACCGCACCAAACAGTCACACGATGAGGATGGAGAGGCTTCTCAACAATAACTCTTGGGTTTTCCGAGCCCCAGATGCGACAATTTTGCTTGTTGACGTAGCCACCGAGGTGGAAATGGGCCTAATCAGTCAAGATGATTTTTCGATGGAATTCCGTATCATTTTGATTCATGAATTTGAATAATTTCAGTGCGTTGTTGAAGCGTGTATCGTTCCATTTTTATACCCTCCACCTCCAGGATGGGGGTATACTAACTTTGTCATTCCGTTTGTAACACCTTGAAATATCGACCTGAGACCCTATAAAGTATATATATTCTTGATCGTCATAAAATTCTAAGACGATCTAGCCATGTCCGTCCGTCCGTCCGTCCGTCCGTCCGTCTGTCCGTCTGTTGAAAGCACGCTAGAATCTAAACGAAAGGAGCTAGAACGTTCAAATTTTTCATAAATGCGTCTTATAGTCGTAGATCGGTTGGGATTGAAATGGGGCGAAATCGGCCCAAAGGGAAAAATTTTTCCCTCACAAGGACTAAAAATACCCACAATAATCCCTAATATTTAAGCGTATTTAAGCATGTTTTTTGGATATGACTGTTCATATTTGCTTGATATTTAGTATGCGCATTCCCCTTATAGCAAAACGTGCACCATAAAGTGATTCTTATTTGTAGGGGGTGAAATGGGGCAAAAAAGGGATAAAAATGGTACTTATTAAACGACAATAGCTAGAAACACGAAATTCGGTGTGTGCATTCCTCTAATTGAGTAGATAAATAATATAAAAGTATTTTTTCCAAATTCGTACTTTTAAGGGGTAAAATGGGAATAGAGGGATAAAAATGGTACCAACCAAACGGCTGTACCTAGAATAATGAAATTCGGTGTATACGTTCCTCTGATTGCATAGATAAATAAAATACACGGACTTTTCAAAATTCGTACTTTTTGGGGTTAAAATGAAAAAAGGGGATAAAAATAGTACCAATCTAATGACCGCAGCTAGAGTCATGAAATTCGGAGTATACATTCCTCTGAGTGTGTAGACACGGAAAATAAACTGATTTTTCGAAATTCGTACTTTTTGGGGTTAAAATGAAAAAGGGGATAAAAATAGTACCAATCAAATGACCGCAGCTAGAGTCATGAAATTCGGAGTATACATTCCTCCGACTGCGTAGACACGGAAAATAAACGGATTTTTCGAAATTCGTACTTTCAAGGGATACAATGGTACAGAGGGATAAAAATAGTTCCAACTAAACAACTACAGCTAGAGTGATGAAATTCTAATTTTGTAGAAACGTCAAGGAGGTAAAAATGGTACCAATCAAATGAGCGCAGCTGGAATCATGGAATTTGGTGTATACTTCCTCTGACTGCATAGACACGCAAAATAAAAAGTTTTTTCCAAATTCGTACTTTTTCTTTTACGGCAAAAATTGGTTGAACCATGAAGTTAGCTTATTTTGCACTGTGCACGTCTAATAATGGATTTTCAAAAATTGTACTTTTGGAATTAAAATAAAATGGAAATACAATCAACTGTAGCACCCGCTATCTACCAATATTTATGCTATTTAAGCTTTTTGAAAATATAAATATAAGAACATTTATCTTTTGAATTGATGTATTGGTAGCCTTGCCTTAAAGCGTTGAAAGGTTTGAAATAATTAAAATATTATATTTATTTATAAAATTATTTTTTCAATATTTGTATTTGTTTAATTTTCTAAATTTAATTTATATTTTCCTGTAATATTACTGCACTTCTACGAAAACCGACAACCTCTGTGGAATGCAATCCATGGTGGAGGGTATATAAAGTTCGGCCCGGCCGAACTTAATGCCGTTTTTACTTGTTAGTAATGGCGTAGTTTCTACTTGACAACTGTCAACGAATAAAAGCCTCAAAAGTGAGAGCTACCGAAATACCGGGTGATTCAAAATAACACCTCTTCTTGGAAAACCCTGTAGTTCAAATTAAAAATGTTACATGACCCCCATTATTTATTTGAAAACGAAACATGTTACGATTTTTGATTTCGCAACATTTCACCCTCGCCACCCTAATGTGTATATGCATTAATGTTATTAAATTGTTCATCATGCACTGGCATAGCATGGAACTTGTAACCCACAGCACTTTATATGCATTCATAGCCTTGACAAATAGACTTTTTCAAACATGTCCATAATTAGCATCTAAGGACAAATTGTCCTGTCTAATGTACCAACGCGCCATCGACTTGCATTGATTATTGCATTACAGCACTCGACTCTCTATCGGCGGGTGATGTTATTTTCCACCATATCCGGCAGATGTTTTTCACGCTGCTGCTGCATTATCGTCAACGACATTTAGCTGAATGCAATGTGTTGCATTACTCAGACCTCAAGGCTTCAGCGAAAACAGATTCCAGATAAAATGCAGCCAAAGGATTGCTCTATCCATTGCCATGGTTCAGTGTTAAAGAGGTATCAGCATGTATGGGCGACTGGGCTGCATGCAATGAAAAGTATGTCATAATTACACACATCCCTGCTCGAATTCAAGTTCGACCAGGGGAACGAATTTTGTTCACATTTATGTATGTGGAAATTATAAAAGCAAAAAGCCGCCCCCAATAATTATCAAACTATAGCATTAACAACTCATTAACTTAGAAAATTGGCTACTCCTGTGTTTCTTTTTTTAATTTCCAGTGACTTTTGATTCACATAAAAACTAATTTTTGTTATTAGAATGAAGCCATTAGGATGTAAAAATCAACTTCAAATATTAGGAGTATCCGACTCATTTTAAACATTTGAAAGTAAGTAGTCATTTGGTTTGAAAATGTCATGAATTTTGTGGCGTAAACAATATTTATATAGAAAATGTCCACACCTATCAGAAAAAACATGTATTTGTCTCACTTTTAACCATTTTGTTTTTTTTTTTTTTATTCCGAAACTAATCCATTTCTCCCGCTCCTCCATTTAAAGTAAAAATAAACAAGTAAGGAAAGGCTAAAGTCGGGCGGGGCCGACTATATGATACACTCCACATTCCAACCGAATACAGTCCAACTCAGTAAAAAAGTGAAAACGGGAAGAATTTTTTTATGTTTCCTAATCATAGGCTAATACGAGCTGGTTCGATTTGTCAAATCGATAAGAATATTGTATCGGGGCTATATCCAAACATGGAAAAATGTGACTAACTTTCACAATAAGTTCTTCCAGTTCAAATATAAGGTGTTATGCTCACTTTGAAGAAATTCGGTGAAAATTCGTGGTTTCTGGGGCGGATAAAGTTAAATCGGGAGCGAAATTTGTATGGGAGGTATATATAAATCTGAACCGATCTAACACATTTTTACCACAGGTGTTTCTAGTTGAAATATAAGATGTTTTTCCAATTTTGAAGAAAATCTGTTATAAAATGTGGTATCTAGAGTGAAAAGTGTCAAATCAGGAGTGAAATTCGTATGGGGGCTATATCTAAATCTGAACCGATCTGACCCATTTTCACTATAGGTATTTCTAGGACAAATATAATATATTTCGCCTAATTTGAAAAGGATCTGTTAAAATATGTGGTTTCTAGAGCGAAAAAAGTCAAATCGGGAGCGAAATTTGTATGGGAGCTATATATAAATCTGAACCGATCTGACCCATTTTTACCACAGATGTTTCTAGTTGAACTATAAGATGTTTTGCCAATTTTGAAGAAAATCTGTTAAAATATGTGGTATCTAGAGTGAAAAGTGTCAAATCGGGAGTGAAATTCGTATGGGGGCTATATCTAAATCTGAACCGATTTTCTTCAAATTAAATAGCGTTCGTTCTTATCCCGAAAAACTTCGTTGTGCAAAGTTTCATTTGGTTATGTCTACAATTGCGACCTGTATCGTGATTACAAGAATAGATGGACAGACAGACAGACAGACAGACGGACGGACATTGCTAAATCGATTCAAAAAGTGATTCTAAGTCGATCGGTATAATTAACAATGGGTCTATCTCTCTTCCTTTTGGGTGTTACAAACAAATGCACAAAGACATAATACTCTCGTGGAGTGTATAAAAAACATGTAAAAACGGCGTTAAGTTCGGCCGGGCCGAACTTTATATACCCTCCACCATGGATTGCATTCCACAGAGGTTGTCGGTTTTCGTAGAAGTGCAGTATTATGACAGGAAAATATAAATTTTGTAATATAGCTAAACCAAAACAAATACAAATATTGAAAAAATAATTATATAAATAAATATAATATTTTAATTACATCAAATCAAAAAATAAATATTCTTCTATTTATATTTTCAAAAAGCTTAAATACCATAATTATTGGAAGATAGTGGGTGCTACAGTTTGTTGTACTTTTAATTCCAAAAGTACAAATTTTGAAAATCCATTATCAGACGTACACGTGCAAAATAACCTAACTTTTTTTGCCGTAAAAGAAAAAGTACGACTTCCATGATTGCAGCTGTGTCCATTTGGTTGGTACCATTTTTACCCCCTTGACATTTCTACGAAATTGGAATTTCATGATTCTAGCTGTAGTCGTTTAGTTGGTACTTTTTTTATCCCCCTGTACAACTAAGAATTTCGAAAAATTCGTCTATTTTCCGTGTCTACGCAGTCAGAGGAATGTATACTCCGAATTTCCTGACTCTAGCTGCGGTCATTTGATTGGTACTATTTGTATCCCCTTTTTTTCTTTTTAACTCCAAAAAGTACGAATTTCGAAAAATCTGTCTATTTTAAGTGTCTACGCAATCAGAGGAATGTATACACCGAATTTCATTATTCTAGGTACAGCCGTTTGGTTGGTACCATTATTACCCTCTATTCCCATTTTATCCCTTAAAAGTACGAATTTGGAAAAAAACTTTTATTTTTCATGTCTACGTAGTCAAAGGAATGTATACTCATTGACTCTAGCTGCGCCCATTTGGTTGGTACTATTTTTATCCCCTTTTTCTATTTTGACCCCAAAAAGTAAGAATTTCGAAAAATCAGTTTATTTTTCGTGTACACACAGTCAGAGGAATGTATGCTCCGAATTTCATGACTCTAGCTACGGTCATTTGATTGGTACTATTTTTATCCCCTTTTTTCAGTTTAACCCCAAAAAGTACAAATTAAAAAAAACGTGTATTTTACTTGTCTATGCAATCAGAGGAATGTATACACCGAATTTCATTATTCTAGGTACAGCCGTTTAGTTGGTACCATTTGCATCCCTCTATTCCTATTATACCCCTTAAAAGTACGAATTTGGAAAAAATACTTTTATATTATGTATCTACTCAATTAGAGGAATGTACACACCGAATTTCGTGTTTCTAGCTGTTGTCGTTTAATATGTACCATTTTTATCCCTTTTTTGTCCCATTTCACCCCCTACAAATAAGAATCACTTTATGGTGCACGTTTTTGATGTAGGGGGAATGCGCATACCAAATATCAAGCAAATATAAACAGACATATTGAAAAAACATGCTTAAATACGCTAAAATATTAGGGATTATTATGGGTATTTTTAGTCCTTGTGAGGGAAAAATTTTTCCCTTTGGGCCGATTTCGCCCCATTTCAATCCCAACCGATCTACGACTATAAGACGCATTTATGGAAAATTTGAACGTTCTAGCTCCTTTCGTTTAGATGCTAGCGTGCTTTCAACAGACGGACAGACGGACGGACGGACATGGCTAGATCGTCTTAGAATTTTATGACGATCAAGAATATATATACCTTATAGGGTCTCAGGTCGATATTTCAAGGTGTTACAAACGAAATGACGAAGTTAGTATACCCCCATCCTGGAGGTGGAGGGTATAAAAAAACTGTTTTTGCCCGCTTCACCTTAAAAGTAAAAAATTTCAACAAATCCATTCTTGTAGCACGTCTAAGTTTGCCAGATTAATGTGCACACCGAATTTTACGATTGTAGCTCCAATACTTTCACTGGTACCATTTGTATCCCTTTTTACCGCTCCTCACTTAAAAGTACAATTTTCGAAAAATAAATTACAGCAGCAACACTTTAGCTGGTACAATTTGTATCCCTTTATCTCCCGATGCCCCTTTAAACTACAAATTTCGTAATATCATTTTTTGCTCCGAATTTTACGATTCTAGCTGCAATATTTTCACTGGTACCATTTTTATCCCTTTTTTTCCGGCGTCCCCCTTAAAAGTACACTTTTCGAAAACCCAATTTTGGTCAGAGGATTGTACATCGAATTGTGCTATTTCCAGTTGCAAAGCTTTGGTTGGTACGATTTTTATCACTTTTTCTCCCTTTACCACCTTAAAAGTACAAATTGTGAAACATATTTTTTTGTTACGAAACTATGTCGTCAGATGAATGTACACTCCGAATTTTACAATTCTAACTGCAATACTTTCGCTGGTACCATTGTTATCCCTTTTTTCCCGCGTCCCCCTTAAAAGTAAAATTTTCGAAAACCCATGGAATTTCACTATTCCAGTTGCGACTCCTTGGTTGGTTCCATTTTTATCCCTTTTCTCCCGTTCCCGCCTATAAAGTACAAATTTAAAAAAAAAAATCTTTTTTGTTGCGTGTCTTTTTAATCCCGCTCCTCCTTAAAAGTAAAGATTTTGAAAATTAAATTTGTTGTGCACATTTGCATACTCCGAGGATTGTACATAATGAATTTCAAATTTTCAGTCAAATTTGTTCTGTACCTTTTTTCTCCCGCTCCCCCGTTTAAAGTACAAATTTCGAAAAATCAATTTTTGTTGCGCGTCTACGAAGTCAGAATATAGTAATAATAGTATAGTAATTTCACAATTTCAGTTGCAACTCTTTGGTTGGTACCATTTGTATCCCTTTTTTGTCCCACTCCCCCTTTTAAAGTACAAATTTTGAAAAATCACTTTTTGTTGCGGATCTAAATACTTAGTTAAATGAGTGTACACAACGAATTTTACGATTGTAGCTGCATTATTTTCGCTGGTACCATTTTTGTCCCCCTGTTCTCCAGCAAAAGTGCTAATTTCGAAACATAAATTTTTGTTGTTCGTTTGCACACTCCCAGGATTGTACATAATTTCACCTGCTGTTTGGTACCATTTTTATCCCTTTTGTCCTCCTTCCCATTTAAAAGTACAAATTATGAAAAGAAATCCATTTATGTCGCTCGTATGTGGCTAGTACCATTTAAGTCCCTTTTTGGTCCGCTACCCCTTTTGAAGTACAAATTTCGAAAAATCCTTTCATGTTGTGTGTGCTTCTATGTTACCAGAGGATTGTAAATTTGTAAATTTCACTGTTCCAGCTGCAACATTTTGGTTGGTACCACTTTTATCCCCATTTTGTTCCGCTACCCCTTAAAGTAAAACTCCACTTATGTTGAGAGTCTACATAATGACATGAATGTACACACCGATTTTAAAGAATTTTGGCTGCCAACGTTTTTTATGCCCTCCACCTCCAGGATGGGGGTATACTAACTTTGTCATTCCGTTTCTAACACCTTGAAATATCGACCTGAGACCCTATAAAGTATATATATTCTTGATCGTTATAAAATTCTAAGACGATCTAGCTATGTCCGTCCGTCTGTCCGTCTGTTTAAAGCACGCTAGCATATTAACGAAAGGAGCTAGAACGTTCAAATTGTGTGTACATTCCTCTAATTGAGTAGATACAGAATATAAAATTCCTCTGATTGCATAGATAAGTAAAATACACGGATTTTTCAAAATTCGTACTTTTTGGGGTTAAAATGAAAAAAGGGTATAAAAATAGTACCAATCTAATGATCGCAGCTAGAGTCATAAAATTCGGAGTATACATTCCTCTGAGAGTGTAGACACGGAAAATAAACTGATTTTACGAAATTCGTACTTTTTGGGGTTAAAATGAAAAAGGGGATAAAAATAGTACCAATCAAATGACCGCAGCTAGAGTCATGAAATTCGGTGTACACATTCCTCTGACTGCGTAGACACGGAAAATGGACGAATTTTTCTAAATTAGTACTTTCAAGGGATACAATGGTACAGAGGGATAAAAATAGTACCAACTAAACGACCACAGCTAGAATGATAAAATTCTAATTGCGTAGAAACGTCAAGGGGGTAAAAATGGTACCAACCAAATGGGCGCAGCTGGAATCATGGAATTCGGTGTATAAATACCTCTGATTGCATAGACACGCAAAATAAAAAGTTTTTTTTTTTCAAATTCGTACTTTTTCTTTTACGACAAAAATTGGTTGAATCATGAAGTTAGGTTATTTTGCACTATGTACGTCTGTTAATGGATTTTCAAAATTTGTACTTTTGGAATTCAAATAGAATGAAAATAAAACCAACTGTAGCACCCACTATCTACCAATATTTATGGCTTTGAAAATATAAATATAAGAATATTTATTTTTTGAATTGACGTATTGCGTGGTTTGAAATAATTAAAATATTATATTTATTTATAAAATTAACTTTTCAATATTTTTATTTGTTTTGGTTTGGCTATATTAAAAAATTATATTTTCCTGTAATATTACTGCACTTCTACGAAAACCGACAACCTCTGTGGAATGCACTCCATGGTGGAGGGTATATAAAGTTCGGGCCTGCAGAACTTTACGCCGTTTTTACTTGTTGTTACTATTTTTATCCACCCGTCCCCCTTAAAGGAAACTTCGAACGACAGAGAATAGATATAATTGCTGCAAACATATTTGAGGAGCGTCATATTGTGATTGGGATTATGATTGGGACAGTCATAGTATGACTGTAGCTAATCATAGTACAATCATTATGACGCTCTTCAGTACGAAGAGCATCATATTATGATTGGGGCAGTCATAGTATGGTTGTAGCTAATCATAATAAGAACATTTCCTAATTTTCAACAATAATATGATGCCCTTCAATTCGAAGAGTAGCATATTATGATTGGGATTATGGTTGGGGCAGTCATAGTATGGCTGTAGCTAATCATAATAAGATCATTCTGACCATTTCCTAATTTTGAACAATAATATGATGCCCTTCAATTGCCTTAGCAGTAATCATATAGTGCTTGCAACAATCCACATACGCGATGTCGTTATGTCAGCGTCTGTACAAAGTGTACTCCTGCTTATCAAGATATTTAATCGTAAATGAATATGTATGTATGCATGTCCGTAGACATGTGTTTATCCTCTGAGGACCTGCTGTCACACAACGTATGCTTGTATGTCTGTTTGGCCCTTTAGCCCTATCAGTTGGCCGGTATCACATTGTAAACTGCCATGGCAATAATTGCCACAACGCTGGCCATCGTACGCACTTGATTCAACATTTCATGTTGAACGTGGCTCGCCGTTCGACGTCCGACGTCCTGTGCAACATGCCTTGAGTGGGGTACGACTTGCCATGGTCGCAGTGGTCGTTGTGACACTCTCGTATTTCGTTACTTTCACTGAACAACCGGCAACTTGCTCGAAGAAGTTCGGCCAAAACGACTCAACTTTCCACCTCCTCCTCCTCTTTGGGGTTTGCGCGTTCTGCGCTAATGTGGCCGTGGCGATAGCGAAGAACAAACGCTGGTTGAGCCAAACAGACAAGTTTCAATGTTAAAATCCAAAAGATATTACTTTTCATTAGAACATTGGTTCTTGTTGTTGTACTTGCTGTGCTGTTTTTCTTATGTCTGCCTTGACAAATCACCCCTATCGCCTATGGCTGGAAATTGTAGCAGCGCGATAAGATTTCTCACTTGAACTTGAAACAAATTAAGGCATAATTAGTGAAAGTGATTTGTGTTGTGCTGACATTTTGTAGTGTTGTCAGTGGATGCAAACAAAAATAAAAAACCAGAATAAGAAAAGGTGAGCGACGCGTCGCACAGTGGTTCCTACCGCACAGAAAGCTGTAGGATGGATGTATGATGAGACATTCTCATTAGTTTACCCTTTGTTCAGAAGCCCAACAATAGAACTATTTTTCTTAGAGTCGGGATTACAAGCGACAATAATGAAGTGCCACACTGAGAGTGAAATAGCTTAAATGTTGGCTGTAAAGTCAAAAATTATGAAAAGCGCCTTTAGAAAAACCCGAGTAACTTTCTATCATATAGAGAATACCAAAATATTTGTGACAGAATTGTTTCAGAAAACCAGAAGGAGAAAGTTGAAATAAATGTAATTGCATCTGTGACCCCATACTAAAAATTCGTTTCTATTCACTTGTGAAAAAGCTATTCGTAAAATGTTACGGGATATTATCATATTACCGACTTTTTTGGAAATTTGGAAGCTTAAAAGAACTTCATCCAAAAGCGGGAAAAATGCACATTTGAGATGCGATTAAAATGTGCTTCCTACGGAAGTACAGGGTGGCTGATGAAAGTCGCTACCAAAAAAAATAATAAAATTTTTTCCATGCTTTATAAAGGGTGATTTTTTAAGAGCTTGATAACTTTTTTTAAAAAAAAACGCATAAAATTTGCAAAATCTCATCGGTTCTTTATTTGAAACGTTAGATTGGTCCATGACATTTACTTTTTGAAGATAATTTCATTTAAATGTTGACCGCGGCTGCGTCTTAGGTGGTCCATCCGCTTAGTCCAATTTTGGCATTTCCACGTTTTTGAGTAACAGAGACCCAATTGGTGCGAACGGCGACGAATCGAAAATTGGTGGTCATCATTAACACTGGCCGATACAGCTGCGATATTTTCTTCAGTTCGCACTCTACGTAAGCGTGTTGGTGGTTTAATGTCCAACAATGTAAATTTGGTGCGAAATTTAGTCACAATAGCCCGAATAGCCGCTTCAGTGGGTCGATTAAACTGACCATAAAATGGAAGCGCGCAATGAACTTTCTTAACAGAGCACGCATTTTGATAATAAAATTCAATAATTTGCAAGCGTTGTTCGTTTGTAAGACGATTCATGATGAAATGTCAAAGCATTCTGAGCATCTTTCTCTTTGACACCATGTCTGAAATCCCACGTGATCTGTCAAATACTAATGCATGAAAATCCTAACCTCAAAAAAATCACTCTTTATAAGGTTACTTTCTATATATGTTTGTGTGCCACAAAATTTGAAATCAATTTTTGAAAGCTTTTTTCTCAACCAATTTTGCTCAAATTTTGCACACTTAATCATTTTCGATGACAATACAAGGAAATGGAAAAATTTGACCAATTGGACAAAGGGGCGTGGTACCTCCCATACAAACCACAAATTAAAAATCTATTATTTCTGCTCCTGATAACGGTATTTAAATAAAATTTGGTACGTCGGTTTGGTGTGCATGTTGTAAGTGCTGCTGCAAATATGGGCGGGATTGTACAAAGGGGCGTGGTACCTCCCATACAAACCACAAATTAAAAATCTATTATTTCTGCTCCTGATAACGGTATTTGAACAAAATTTGGTACGTCGGTTTGGTGTGCATTTTTTAAGTGCTGCTGCAAATATGAGCAGGAATGGACAAAGGGGCGTGGTACCTCCCATACAAACCACAAATTAAAAATCTATTATTTCTGCTCCTGATAACGCAGTAATTTTTCCTTCTACAAAAGATAACTAAAAAAGAATTTCTAGGCCCAATAGAATTCTGCTTGCATAAAGCATGGATTTGAAAAAAAAAATTTTTTTGATTTACTAGTTCTATTTAATTAATCTGTCTATTTTTTTATTTTGCAGATTGATTTTTAGATTTAACAAAAATGGATAACTGGGACACTGAAACAAGAATTTGGATTGTCCGCCGCTATTACGCACTGGCGTCCGCAGTTTCGGTTCAAAGGGAGTATAGGCGCACGTTTGGCGGCAGATGGACCATAATGAGACTTGTTAACAATTTGATGCACATGCATCAACGAGTAGAGAGCGGGGGCATTTAAAATCCATTATTTGTATACCCTCCACCTCCTGGTTGGGGGTATACTAACTTTGTCATTCCGTTTGTAACACCTTGAAATATCGACCTGAGATCTATATTCTTGGTCGTCACAACATTCTAAGACGATCTAGCCATGTCCGTCTGTTGAAAGCACGCTAGCATCTAAACGAATGGAGGTAGGACGTTCAAATTTTCCATAAATGCAGCTTGTAATGGGCGAAATCGGCCCAAAGGGAAAAAATTTCCCTCACAAGGACTAATAATACCCATAATAACCCCTAATATTTTAGAGTATTTAAGAATATTTTTCAATATGTCTGCTTGAACTTACTTGATATTGGGTATGCACATTCCCAATATAAGAAAAACGTGTACCATAAAGTGATTCTTATTCGTAGGGGTGAAATGGGGCCAAAAGGGATAAAAATGGTACATATTAAACGACAACAGCTATAAACGCGAAATTCGGTGTACACATTCCTTTAGTTAAGTAGATACATAATATAAAAGTGTATTCCAAATTCGTACTTTTAAGGGATAGAATGGGTATAGAGGGATAAAATGGTACCAAGCAAACGCTGCACCTAGAATAATAAAATTCGGTATAGACATTCCTCTGAGTGTGTTGACTCGTAAAATAAACGGATTTTTCGAAATTCATACTTTTTGGGGTTAAAATGGAAAATGGGGATAAAAATAGTACCAACCAAATGACCGCAACTAGAGTCATGCAATTCGGAGTATACATTCCTCTGACTGCGTAGACACAATCAATAAAATGCTTTTCCAAATTCGTACTTTCAAGGGATACAATGGGTACAGAGGGATACAAATAGTACCAATTACATGACTACAGCTAGAATGATGAAGTTCGGTGTGTACATCCCTCTAATTGCGTAGACACGTAAAATAAAGACATTTTAGAAAGTCTTAAGGGGGTGTAATAGGAAAAAGAGGATAAAAATGGTACCAACCAAATGACCGCAGCTAGAATCATGAATACATTCTTGATTTTTCCAAACTCGTACTTTTTATTTTTACGGCAAAAATTGGTTCAATCATGAAGATAGGTTGTCTCGCACTATGTAGGTGAGGTAATGGATTTTCAAAATTTGTACTATTGGAATTAAAATAAATTAAATTAAAAAAATTTTGTGTGTTAATTTTTTCAATTTTGAGAAGAATGAGTGGTAGTGGTTCCCTTAGAGGTACCAACGTTGTCGATTTTTTTATAAAAGTGTGATATAGTAGTAGGATATTCCAAGAAAAATTGTGTTTCTATCCATTTTTTATCTCGCTCCCCCCCCCCCCCCTAAAAATACAAATTTTGAAAAATCATGTGCAAGATAACATAACTTCCGTTCTCCCTACCAGTTTTGTACAAATAAAGTACAAATTTGGAAAAATATTTTTTATTTTGCGTGTCTATGCAGTTATAGGAATGTATACACCGAATTCCATGATTCTAGCCGCGGCAATTTGGTTAGTACCATTTTTAACCCTTTTACTCCCTTAAAAGTACGACTTTCTAAAATCTCTTTATTTTACGTGTAGACGTAATTAGAGGGTACACACCGAATTTCATCATTCTAGCTGTAGTCGTTAAGTGGCTACCATTTTTATCCCACTATTCCCATTTCACTCCTTAAAAGTACGAATTTGAAATATACTTTTATATTATGTATCTACCTAATTAGAGGAATGTACACACCGAATTTCGTTTTTTAGATGTTTTCGTTTTATAGGTACCATTTTTATCCCTTTTTGCACCATTTCACCTCCTACGAATAAAAATATCTTCACATTCCCCCTATCAAGTAAGTACAAGCAGACATATTGAAAAAAAACATGCTTAAATACTCTAAAATATTAGGTGTTATTATGGGTATTTTCAGTCCCTGTGAGGGAAAATAGTTTTCCTTTGGGCCGATTTCGCCCAGTTGCAATCCCAGCCGATCTACGACTATAAGACTAATTTTTGAAAAATTTGGACGTCCTAGCTCCTTTCGTTTAGGTGCCAGCGAGCTTTCAACAGACGAATTTTATGACGTTCAAGAATATATATACTTTATACTGTCTCAGGTCGATATTTCAAGGTGTTACCAAACGGAATGACAAACATAGTATATAAGGTGGAGGGTATAAAAACAATCCTTGTAGAGGTGATTCATGATATTACAAGCGCATGTAGCATTGTGTAAACCACCAAATGTTTTCGGCAAATGTTTACATTATTTTCCAAATTCCACTATGAAAATAACATGGTCCACTGCGAGTGTAAAAAATTAAAAAGAACATAGGACAGAGTGGATTTTATGCTACAACAATCACCCCGTTCCCAAATATTTCTATCTGCAATTTTCATATTTTGTCTCCCTTTATAACCACTGTGGCCGGTGGCAGTGTCTCCGCAAGTGTTTTCTCGTGTCACCGTTGTCATTGCTGACAGTGAGGGTGGAATTGTGAGTTCTTGTCCTACTGCTTGCCTTTGGCCGTCCACAATTTAAGTGGAAATGTAGAAACTTTCGTCCGACATGTGGGGTTGCATGCAGTGGGTGGTTTGGCGTTTCTTACCTTTATTTTGAAAAAAAAAAGAACACCAAAAGTTTTCTTTCCCATTTCAGTATAACTTCGATGAAAATGACTTTAATTTATGTTACAGTTGAAACCTATTAAACTCGGCTATGATTGATGCATGCCTGTGATATGACTCTATGCAATGCATTAATTTCGAGTAATTGCAGCGGAAGTGGGGGTAGGAAATTGAACTTATGTGTTGTGGGTCGAAGGACCTATAACTTTTGAGCTAATGGCTGATGATGTTATTAAATTGGTTAACATAGAAATAGAAATACATTTGAAGTGATCTGCGCAGCCAGTTATGGACATACCTTAGTGAAGAAGATATTTAAATCCGGCTGAAGGCCATTGGGATTTTTGGACGATTTTTAATTTGTGTAATAAATTTGTCATTCCATTTGTAACATATGTAACATTGAAATATCGACCTGAGACCCTATAAAGTATATATATTGTTGAACGTCATAAAATTCTAATGCGATCTAACCATGTCCGTCTGCCTGTTGACACCGAAAGGAGCTAGGATGTCCAAATTTTGCGTGAATGCGTCATATAGTTGTAGTTAGGTTGGGATTGCAAATGGGCAAAAACGGTCCACAGAGAAAATTTTTTCCCTCACAAGGACTGAAAATACCCCTGATATTTATAATATTTCAGCATGTTTTTATACACTCCACTAGAGTATTATGTCTTTGTGCATTTGTTTGCAACACCCAAAAGGAAGCGAAATAGACCCGTTGTTAATTATACCGATCGCCTTAGAATCACTTTTTGAATCAATTTAGCAATATCCGTCCGTCTGTCTGTCCATCTATTTTTGTAATCAAAGTACAGGTCGCAATTGTAGCCAGAACCAAATAAAACTTTGCACAACGAAGTTTTTCGGGATAAGGACAAAAATCGGTTCAGATTTAGATATAGCCCCCATACGAATTTCACTCCCAATTTGACTCTTTTCACTCTTGATACCACATATTTTAACAGAAAATTGGCGAAACATCTTATATTTGAACTAGAAACACCTGTGATAAAAATGTATTAGATCGGTTCAGATTTATATATAGCTCCCATACAAATTTCGCTTCCAATTCGACTTTTTCCGCTTTAGAGACCACATATTTTATCAGATTGTCTTCAAATTTTGCAAAACATCTTATATTTAATCCAGGAAGACCTGTGGTTAAAATAGGTCAGATCGGTTCAGATTTATATATATCTCCCATTCAAATTTTGCTCCCGATTTGACTTTTTCCGCTCTAGAAATCACATATTTTAACAAATCTTCTTGACACACCCATGGTGAAAATGGGTCAGATCGGTTCAGATTTATATATAGCTCCCCTACAAATTTCACTCCCGATTTTACTTTTTCCACACATTTTAACAGATCTTCTTCAAATATTGCAAAGTATCTTATATTTTAACTAGAAACACCCATGATGAAAATGGGTAAGACCGGTTCAGATTTATTTATTTATTTCTCTCCCAGCTTGACTTTTTCCGCCCCAGAAACCACGTATTTCTTCAAATTGAGCATATCACGTTATACTTGAACTGGAAGAACCTATTGTGCAAGTGGGTCACTTTATTCCATGTTTGGATATAGCCCCGATATAAATATTCTTCTCGATTTGACAAAGTGGATCAGGTTATAATAGCCTATGATTAGAAAATATACAAAAATCCCGTTTTCATTTTTTTACCGAATAGAATTATATTCGGATAGAAAGTGGAGTGTAACATATAGTCGGCCCGCCCTATTATACTCTATATATATATATTCCAAATTCGTATTTTAAGGGGTTAAATGATAACAGAGGTTTAAAATTGCACCAACCAAACGGCGGCACCTAGAATAATTAAACTCGGTGTATTGTCTGATTGTGTAGACACATAAAATAAAGGGATTTTTCGAGCTAGAGTCATGAAATTCGGAGTATTCATTCCTCTGACTGCGTAGACACGATAAATAAAAAGGTTTTTCCAAATTCGTACTTTCAAAGGATACAATGGGAACAGATGGATAAAAATGGCACCAACTAAGCGGCTACAGCTGGAGTGATAAAATTCGTAGACACGTAAAATAAAGAGATTTTCGAAAGTCGTATTTTTAAGGGGTGAAATGGGGAAAAGAGTACACCAATACCTCGCTTTGCGTCGTTTCGTTTTTTCGAAGTTGCGTCGCTGCTGAATTAATACTAATTCTCACTGCGCGTCGTTAGATTTTCGAAGTGGCGTTGTTTTGGGTTCGAGTCTTTTTTTGTTTTTTTAATTTTCTTTTTTTCTTGGTGGTAAAGCAAATGGTGATTCCAAATTTAAACCATTTCTCATTTATCAATCTGAAAATCCAAAAGCTATGCTTCCTGTCCACTGGCGAGCAAACAAAAAAGCATGGATGACAGCATTATTATTTTAAACCTGGTTTTCAATTTGTGCTATTCCAGAAATTAAAGCTTATTGCAACAAGGAAAACTTAAACTTCAAGGATTTGTTCTTAGTAGACAATGCTCCTGGCCACCCAGTTTATATTGATGAGTGAGTCAGAAAACATGAAATTTGTATTTTTGCCGCCAAATTAATTAGTAATATCGACTTTTAAAAGTTATTACCTTCGAAGAACATTTAATCTTATTTTAAATGAGACTGATGGAAATATAATCCTACCATGCTAGAGTTTTGGAAAATGTTTAACATTATGAAAGCCATAGAAATTATTTCTGGTTCGTGGGAGGATGTTAAACTATCTTGCATGAATGGTGTTTAGCGCAAAATATGGCCTGAATGTGTTTACAGAATATGCGCTGCATAAGTTGATGGTATACCAGCTGTTCGTCATGAAATTTCTAATTTAGCTAGAGAGTCTAATTTTGAAGGTATGGACGACTGACATAATTGAAAAATGAATTTTTAACTTCGTACAACCAAGAATTTTCTAATGAAGAACTATTGCAACTGGAATTGCAATTTTCTAATGAAGAAGATGACAGTGACCGTTCAATAGAAATTTCCGAAGAACAAAATTTAATTTAAATGTGTTTGATTGACGAAGCTATGGAGATTTAAAAAAACGATCCTGAACCTATCTTCGATCTTTACATGATTTGTTATAGAAAATCATAATTCACTTTGCGTCGTGTTTTTTGGGAATGTAACCACGACGCAAAGTGAGGTATTGGTGATAAAACTGGTACCCACCAAAAATGACCGCAGCTAGAATCATGGAATTCGCATTTTTCGAAATTCGTACTTTTTTTTAATTTTACGGAAAAAGAAAAAACTGGTAGCGAACAAATGACTAGAACCATGATGTCAGGTTAACTTGCACTGTGTGCGTAAGAGATAATGGATTTTCAAAATTTTTATTTTTGGTTATAAAAATAGGACGATAGGATACAGCCAACCAAACGGCTCACAGTGTATTATCAGCGGCAAAAACTCCCACATTTCATGAGCCAAATCTCGACTTTACTGATTGAATTTTTGAAAGAGCATTCCTATTAAGCATATCCTAAAAGATTTTGCCAATATCGCAACTAAATTTAACTGTGGATCCATTATAAGTTCAAAAATGCTAAAATAGTTGAAAATGTCATCATAATAGAGGTTACTTTATTGGGATGTATCTCGGAAACCATCTATAGTATTGAAATTTCATTTAGTTCGTAGAAAATATGAGCTCTTAAGATGTTCTTTTGCATTTAAAATAGTGTAAATACGTTTTTGCATTCCTTTTTGAGACGGTGGTTTACCTGAAGGTTGTATTTATTTAGTATTTTTAATTTTTCAACAGTAAAAAACTATATACGCGAGGCCGACCGATGCCTCGGTATTTACAAATACTGTTAAACTATTGTCTTATTTATTCATTTTAAAAGAGAATATTCTGCTTATATCTGCAAACATCGATTTAATTACTGAAATGGTAAAATCTTCTAAGCCAAAAAATGAAGCATTTTTTATTTTGTTTATGTATTTTGGAAAATTTATTTAAAGCATACTTTAGTGATGTAAGGTTTAATGACATGCGAGTGCATGTAAATGATGGGCCGATATTAATCTTAAGTTAAGTATAAAGCTATAATAGCCATTTGTCATCGATTAAAAAATAAAATAATCAGCAGAACCCAAAATTAGCAAAAAGGCAAAGTGAGACCTTTATTGTTGCAGCTAAAGCAGTTTCGATGGGCGCTACCCCATCTCGTCAGAACTTTCGCAACGAATGTATGTCTTTGACTTAAATCAGGGTTCATATTAGTACCAGCGGTCACATATGACAAATGAGAAGCGCTGATAAACAAAATATTCCACCGAACTAAGTCGACACACTAAAAATCTCACTTTGCCAATTCAATGTTATGCATGTGCTCGCATCGCTCGCAACAATGCAAAGGTTGTTGTTGTTGTTCGGTATGTCCCGTCTTCACTGTACCTCGTGTGTATTGTTGTCGTTTGTATGTATTGTTGGTCTGTTATGTCTTGTCATTTATTTTGATTTAAGACCAAAGGTTGTGCTGAAGTCTTCAGCAGAACCCAAAGTTAGCAAAAGTGTCGACTTAGTTCGGTGGAATATTTTGACAATTTTCATTTAATTGTGGACTCAAACGAAATCACTGGTAATGATTTGTATTAACATATATATTAAAATAAGTATTTTATGTCGTTTTTCCTTTTTAACCTACATGAGAGGTAGGTTGTGGATGTGGGTGGATTTAAGCAAAAATTGTTTTTGATCTAGTTTGACGATATAAGGGATGTGTGCGAAATTTCAAGGTCTTAGCTCCATTCCTTCTAATTTTGACCGCAGCTTGCAAATATTTCACTGTGCGGCTGTAGCTGAAAATGCACCCACTATCCCCCAATATCTAAGGTTTTTAAGCTTTTTTGAAGATTACTGCCTTATATTTACTTTTTGAGTGGTTTTAAAGTATTACTTCGATATATATAGTATAAACATTAGGGGATCGTTTATTCGAAAATACAAAATTTGTAATTAACCGAATAATTTCGACAGCTCTTATTCGAATGTTCGATTAATCGAATAAAATTTCCTGCAAATTATTTAGATTTTGATAGGAATATATAACACATACTCAAGTTTCATCGTTTTATTGGAAAAAGCTATTGGACTTAGGATGGGTCTATTCCTTTGTTTTAAGAAACTTCAATTTCGAAAAACTCTTTCACTTACTGTTGAAATCGGAACAATAGAAAGAAGAGCATGTAATTAAGTTTTTTAGTTCATTTTTAGATTTATCTAAATATAAAAAATCAACTTGTATTCAATTTTACTTTTCGTTTTTTGCTTGAATTTGTACTATTTTTATTGTTTTGTTCAGTTCGGACGGAAGGATAATTTCAGCGAAACTATTTTCTCTCGCAGTGACAGGATATCCAGAAACGTTTTCAACTCCAAATGGACTTTTTTATACTGACCTAGCAAAGAAAGAATTTAATTTTCACAAAGTTTTCATTAAAAATTGAATGATGCCGTCCAAACTTTGGTAGATATAAAGCAAAATCACTTGTGCAATTAGTTATACTTTCCAAAATGGTATTTCGCTCCAAAAATGTTTGGTAGTATATAATTTCGAATATTTTCGAATATTCGATTATTTGGTACGGATTAATCGAATTATTCATTATTCGAAAATCGTCCATTTCTGATTATTCGAACAAATATTTGATACTAAATATTCGATTAATCGAATAAAATTTAATCAGTTGGATACCCCAATAAACATATTGCATAGCCTTATAAGCGTAGTTTAAAATAAATAAAATATAAAATTTGATTTGAACTGGGATATTGTCCTGGCTCAAGACCATTTTGCTTCTATGTTTAATACAATGCAAATTTATTTACAAATGGCATGGTGACATTTATTACTTGGCTGCAGACTACCACGATCATGATTTCGACCGTCTTTTCAAGTGGCTTCGCAGCGACTTTTCAACATCAAACCCGGCCACTATAAGGAGATGATTCTCACAAACGAACGAGAAGCACAACTCACTTGCCGAATTTGCGTTTAAAAAATCGCACCAAGTAATAAAGCACACATGCCATCTTACAAGCATCTCATTGAGTTGCATATGTAAGTATGTGTATATGCAGGTATAGTTACCCAGCAATACTTCTGCCGTGCCAACGCTCATTTGTTTTAGTTTTTTCGTTTGCATTTTTTTGGTCTGTAATCAATATTTGATTTGAACTGGGATATTGTCCTGGCTCAAGACCATTTTGCTTCTATATTTAATAGAATGCAAATTTTTTTACAAATGGCATGGTGACATTTATTACTTGGCAAACGAAAAAACTAAAATATAAAATTTTTTTATAAAAATATTTTTTTTTTAATTTTTTATTTATTTTGGTTTGGCTATATTAAAAAACTTTTCACAAACATTTTCCTGTAATGCTACTGCACTTCTACGAAAATCGACAGCCTCTGTGTAATGCAATTCATAGTGGAGGGCGTATAAAGTTCGGCCCGGTCGAACTTGTCTCTGCTTTTACTTGTTTATTTTAATTTTAGGTCACTTCTCATTTTTTGGCCCACTTTGTAACTTGGACGATTTTCCATTTACTTTTTGGGAGTTTTTGCATGGTGGGTCCTACTGCAGAATTGAAACTCGTCTTCAATCCTATGTAGACTAACTCGGTGTGAAATTTAATCAGAATTGCTCGAACCACTTGAGAGTGCCAGAGATATTTTCATCATCGTCATTTTCAACCCCACTGTGTGGCTCAAAACGTGTGGATTTAATGAGATACTTGTATCTGTGGGTTTTCAGAATCATCACAAAATCTTTGTTAATTTTAAAATGGTTCTAAAATGATTTCACTATTTTGATGAATTACTTAAGTTTTCTGAAGATTCTGTTCGCTAATCAATTGGTTCTTTTGTACGGGAAGCATACGCCTTGCCTACAGATTCCAATTCCAACCACAATGAAAAACTAAAATCCAAATGTATTTACATTTGAGAACAAAACTCTAATATAATCTCATTGCAAACTAAAAGTGCCGCCTGTGTAATTGCACCCCCGCCCATATTCATTACGTCAAGCATACAATTAAAGCAGAATACAATTAAAAATATTAATCTTTCATTATAACGAACATTTCATTTAATTAAATATGAAACATTGCGGATAACTTCACTCCATTTAAATGTGGTGCAGTTCCCAGTAACCCAGCTTGCAAAAGGACGACAAGGAGGAATTGTTAACATTGGAATTGCAGCAGGCATTACAAAGGTTGTTGCAACGTTGCAACCAAGGAACAATACACGTGCAACAATGTCAGTGTTCATTCAGTCAGTCATTTAATCAATAACACACTTTTTGAACCACATCATCATCACCCAGCAAATATTTTCGTTAGACAATGTCGTTGTTATTCGTGAATTTCCCTGTAGCAGCAGCATCTATTCCACTTTAATGACACTGTTCTGGCCGACTAAAAGAAGCGATATCCGCAGAAATTATCAGGGAATTTCGTCGCATGTATGTTCATTTTAACACCATATATTTGCTCAAATAGAAAATAAACAATTTTCCAAATAGCTACCTATGTACTTTTCTGTATGACAAATAAAGCCGCGATTTAAAAAAATGTAGAAACTAGGGTGGATCGAACTTTATATATTCCGCAAAGACTGTAGAAGTGCAGTAGCATTACAGGAAAATGTTAAATTTTTGACTATATTTTTTTTTTAGTTTTTTCGTTTGCATTTTTTTGTTCCGTAATCAATATTTGATTTGAACTGGGATATTGTCCTGGCTCAAGACCATTTTGCTTCTATGTTTAATACAATGCAAATTTATTTACAAATGGCATGGTGACATTTATTACTTGGCTGCAGACTACCACGATCATGATTTCGACCATGTCAAAAGTCTTTTCAAGTGGCTTTGCAGCGACTTTTCAACATCAAACCCGGCCACTATAAGGAGATGATTCTCACAAACGAACGAGAAGCAGAACTCACTTGCCGAATTTGCGTTTAAAAAATCACACCAAGTAATAAAGCACACATGCCTTCTTACAAGCATCTCATTGAGTTGCATATGTAAGTATGTGTATATGCAGGTATAGTTACCCAGCAATACTTCTGCCGTGCCAACGCTCATTTGTTTTAGTTTTTTCGTTTGCATTTTTTTGGTCTGCAATAAATATTTGATTTGAACTGGGATATTGTCCTGGCTCAGGACCATTTTGCTTCTATATTTAATAGAATGCAAATGTATTTACTATAGCCAAACCAAAACAAATAAAAATTAAAAGAGAAAATAATTTTAAAAATATATATAAAATTTTAATTATTTTAAACCATGCTTATAAGACAAGTCTACCAATATGTTTATACTGTAAATATCGAAATAATACTTCAAGAAATAGATATTTATACACCCATTTGAAATTATTGTATTATTGGAAACACATATTACTGAGGAAAAGTTAAAATATTTTCCTGGATAAGAGCTTTGTTGGATATTTGCAAGAAAAGTTAGCCGTTTTGGAAGAGCAATAGGTGGCATTTTAAAACTGCTATGGTAAAAAATGGCGTGCGATATAAATTTGATAGTAGAAATGACGCAAAATGTATCAAATTATCTCTTGGGCAAGCTACATTGACATTAATACCTTAGAAGTGGAAGCTGGGAAAGCGAAGCGGGTGAAGACAAGAGGATATCCAATCCAAAGGATAAAGAACGGACGAAATTTTCTGGAATTTTGTAACGAATTAAATATGCTTATATTAAACGGTTAGACTAATGGAGACGAGGAAGGAAACTTTACTTTCATCAGCACTGTAGGGGAGTCCGTCATCGACTTATGTGCAGTCCACCAAAGCGCATTAAAAGACGTTGAGAACTTCCATGTGGACCAACAGGTTTGGTAGGATCATCTGCCTATCATACTGGAATATGAAAAGGGGGTTTTTCAGAGAATAATTCCACCAAACTTAAACTTTTACCTACGAAAAACTCCTCAGGCTAAATGAACAAGAGAATGACACAAGTATCAAAACCCTAACACATATTCTTAACACATCCACACAGCATAGTACTGTTCAGTATCCAAAAAATAAATGGTTTACTATCGGATGTCATTAGCGTCGGAAGAAGACCTTTGAATGACTAAATAAATACAGAACAACTCAAGCGCCACAACATAAAGAAGCTTATCTGAGAGCTAAAGTCAGATACACTCAAATATTTAAAACCGCGAAACCGATGTACTACGATGAGCTACAAAGCAAAATTAACAGAACTAGCAATGGTAAAGACTGGTGGAAGCTGGTGAAAGAACTTAACAATGAAGAGTTTAGTCTAGATAATTCAACATCATCGACAATGTTTCGAGACCACTTCAGATGCCCATGCAATCTTCATTAGATTTCCACTATGCTCCCGCTCTGTTACATAATGAATTTTTAGATAGGGATATCACAGTAGAGGAAATCAAAAACATGTTGCGAAAAGTTAAACTCAACAAGGACCCAGGGGAGGACAGAATTCCATACGAATTTTACATAAATGCAACGGATGAGTTTCTTCTGGAACTATCTACAATCTAATCAAATGTATATAGAAAGATGATTTTTACAAAATCAACCAGAATTACAGCGAAAAATCATCAAAATTAAAATTTTTTCATTAGTTCATAAACACAAGGTATAAAAACAATGAAAAATCCAATGCAGTGTGAGATTGCTTAATTTTAAATTAAAATTTAAAAAAATTAAAAAAAAGGAGAGGATTGTATACAGACGATTACAAGTAGGGAAGAGCAAGAGATCTCAAGAGCAAAGCTAGTCTCACTAATCGACGACCACTTATACAAATGCAAACTAAGCCAAAGAGATAAAGCAATACTGGACACAGTGGGAGAAACGAGAACATACTTGAAATACAATGATGACATATTAATATTAAGTGCCGACCAAGGCGGAAAAACTGTAGCTATGGACAAAGAAGATTACAAACAGAAAATGGGCATAATTCAAGTCTACAAATTAAAAACAACCGTTTAGTTGACAAATTATTTAACAAAAATCTTTTTGACTTAATGGAAAATAATAAATTGAAAATAATAAATTGAAAACAATAATTGACGGATTACCCAAAATCCACAAGGAGGGAACGCCATTACGGTATGGACTCTGCAAATATCTACTTGACATTTTGAAAAACTTGACGACCAGATCACAGTACAATGTCAAAGACGCCGGAGACTTCAAAGCCAGGATAAGCAACATGACGATAAACAATGACGAAATATTGATTTCATTTGACGTGGTTTCTTTGTTCTCAAGGATTCCCATAAACTTAGCCATAATGACAATAGACAAGAAATGGAATCAAATTGAACAACATTCAAGAATACCTCGGGACCTCTTCATAGAATTATTGACCTTCTGCATTAAAGAGACACGCTATTTCAAGTACGTAGACAAGGTATATGAATAGAAAAATGGGATGCCAATGGGGTCACCAGCCTCACCTGTAATTGCTGACATCATTATGGAAGAACTGCTGGACGCCACGATGGACAAGATAAAAGAAAAACCAAGAGTACTGACCAAATACGTAGATGACTTATTCGCAATTGTAAATCGTAGTGAAGTAAAAGCCACACTTAACACATTAAACTCTTTCAACCGACAAATACAATTTACGATGGAAAAATAATTGGACAATAAACTACCATATTTGGATTCGATGATAATCAGACAAGGGAATCTGCTGAAAGTTGACTGGTACCAAAAGCAAACGGCATCTGGACGTCTAATTAATTTTTATTCTCAGCACCCAAGACGAACAATCATAAATACCGCGACGGATTTTATAAACAGGGTCCTACAAATCAGTGATAAGGAATTTCACGAAACAAACAAGCCCAAAATTAGAAATATACTGCGCATGAGCGACTTTTCTGAAAAATTAATAAATAATCTAATCAAGCGAATGACGGCAGAAAATCTTAACAAAAATGACGAAGCAAAATTTATAAATCCACAACGTACATTCCAGGACTATCCGAAAGGCTAAAACATTCTAATATTTACGACAAGGAAAATTTGAGTTGGCATATAAAACACACAGGACCGTTAACCAACTATTTAGTAGGACAAAGTCAAAAATCAAGAAAGAGGAGAAACCAAACGTCGTGTACAAGATAAAATGCAATGGTGACAAGACCGACAAATGCCAGAAGGTATATGCCGACACTACGAAAAATAAATTGAAAACCAGACTTTCATCACATAAAACCGAACACAAATCTCTTGACAAACCCATTGAGCAAAAAACTGCCCTTGCCACTGTACCTTGACGGGTACAAAAAAAACTTTAATGACGTCGAAATATTAGCGGAAGAGTATAATTAAACAAAGAGATACACATTGGAAATGCTAAATATAATTGACGTCTCCCCTGAAAAAAGGCTTAATTATAAGAGAGACACAGACGGTTGTGCTCAAATAAAGGGTGATTTTTTAAGAGCTTGATAACTTTTTTTAAAAAAAAAACGCATAAAATTTGCAAAATCTCATCGGTTCTTTATTTGAAACGTTAGATTGGTCCATGACATTTACTTTTTGAAGATAATTTCATTTAAATGTTGACCGCGGCTGCGTCTTAGGTGGTCCATCCGCTTAGTCCAATTTTGGCATTTCCACGTTTTTGAGTAACAGAGACCCAATTGGTGCGAACGGCGACGAATCGAAAATTGGTGGTCATCAGTAACACTGGCCGATACAGCTGCGATATTTTCTTCAGTTCGCACTCTACGTAAGCGTGTTGGTGGTTTAATGTCCAACAATGTAAATTTGGTGCGAAATTTAGTCACAATAGCCCGAATAGCCGCTTCAGTGGGTCGATTAAACTGACCATAAAATGGAAGCGCGCAATGAACTTTCTTAACAGAGCACTCATTTTGATAATAAAATTCAATAATTTGCAAGCGTTGTTCGTTTGCAAGACGATTCATGATGAAATGTCAAAGCATACTGAGCATCTTTCTCTTTGACACCATGTCTGAAATCCCACGTGATCTGTCAAATACTAATGCATGAAAATCCTAACCTCAAAAAAATCACTCTTTATATAGGAACACGGTGGAAAAACATAGACGACAAATTAGACAGTAGTTGACAAAAGCTTGCAGAGAGTGACAGGAGAATTTTCTATTGTGAAGAACTTTTTTAAAAAATGTAAATATAAATATTGTGATATTTTTTGATTGTTAATGCTTGTAACTTGTAATTGAATAATTTGTGTATTTTGTGCTAGGCCCCTGAAGATGACCGGAACGGAGTTGGTCAAACTATTGGGAAATAAAAAACAAGAAAATAGTAATTTTTGTTTTATTATTTGAAAAAAACTGACCTCCAGCCGAACAAAAGACAAAACGCAACACATCAAAAGGTCAACCATACATACCACTAACAATTTAAAAAAAATATATTTTTCCATAAACTATTTTTTCTATTTTTTACTAAACATAAAATGTTGGACCTAATTACTCCCTCTCTCTCATTTTCGATATATTGGCCCGATTACACCCGCTTATATGTTTAATTAAAGGTAATTATGTTGTCATTAAATGTTGCGAATTACACTTCCACATAGAAGCAGAGGTTTAGGAACAGCCTCCACAAAATTTGGGAAAAAGTCGGAAAGAAGTATTTTGTTTAATTTTGAATAGCTGAATAGCGCAAAAAACAATGTTTATATGCCAAAAATCTATGAAATAATGTAGAAGTTATGGGACTCTTTAATTTAAAATTAAAAAAAAATCATGTTTAAATACCACAAAAAGTCCTATTACAAATTATATAAAAGAGTTTTAGTTCGTAATAGCTGACTTCTAAACCAAGAAAACAAGGCATTTTTGAAGAAAATCTATGAATAAATGTAGAAGTGAGGGAATTTTAAAAGAAACGTGTCATTCGAAGTTTTTGCTTAAATTTATTTAGTTATACATGAAGACGACATGCACTTCTGCAAGAAGGCTTATAACTTCTACATTTATTCATTGATTTTCTTTAACTAATCCTCGTTAAGATACCAGCTGTTACAAACTAAATTAAAATATTCTGTTATCTAATTTGTAAAGGGATTTTTCGCGCTATTTAAAAAAAAAAATAAAAAAAATATTGGTTTTAAAAAATCTTTTTCGTCTACAAGGAATACCATAACTTCTAAAACTATCCATAGATTTTTTACATATAAACTTTTTTTGTTAGCTATAAAAAATAAACAAAATACTTTTTTCTATTTTTCCGATTTTCCATGATTATTTTTCGGAAAAAATTTTTCTCAAATTTTTGAAAGTTAAATTCGCAATATCGTAGTCATCAGTGAGTACCTTTAATTTAATATATAACCGGGCGTTATCGGACTTATATATCCAGTATGAGAGTACAATTATTTAAGGTACCTACGCCGAAAATTGAAATTTTAGTAAACAATTAAAAGTACGAATATCGGCGGTTTGATTGGTACCACTTTTGTCCCCTTTCTCCCTGTTTCCCTAAAATAAAAAAAAATATATATTTTAAGTTGCACGTCTATACAATGTATACAAAGATTTATTAGTATTATAGCTGCAGCCATTTGGTCGGTACCAATTTTATCCCTTTTTCCGTAAACTCGTTTCCGGTTTCGAGCTGATCTAAGGCTCAAAATGAAAAACGATGATGATGGCTGATTCAATTGCAACTCTTTCTTTATGCACAATTCTCATCATACTGTTTGTTGAGATCGATAATTCTCTGAACCCCAATTACGGCAATTTTGCTTATTGGTATAGCCACCGAGATGAAAATGAGCATCATCTGAAAACACGTTTTTTTTAAATTTCATACAGTTGGCGTTAAAGACTCACTACTTTGGAAGTAAGTTTTTAATACTTTCCATTTTTTTTTTCGAACCTATAGCGTCCCATTTTGCAAATGTCATACATAAACCTGAAAAAAATTACGTTTAAAAGTCAAAGTAAACGGTAGTTCAAACTTAAAATTTTAAATCGCCCATCCTGTATCTGTGAAATTTTTGTAGTACACCTCGCTGTCGGAAGAGTGACAATGGTTTTTGAGGTGGTTCGAAATAGGTGCTATTAGCAATTCAAAAGTTTCACTGGGTCATCAATATACATACATATGTAAAGAGTGATTTTTTTGAGGTTAGGATTTTCATGCATTAGTATTTGACAGATCACGTGGGATTTCAGACATGGTGTCAAAGAGAAAGATGCTCAGTATGCTTTGACATTTCATCATGAATCATCTTACAAACGAACAACGCTTGCAAATTATTGAATTTTATTATCAAAATGCGTGCTCTGTTAAGAAAGTTCATTGCGCGCTTCCATTTTATGGTCAGTTTAATCGACCCACTGAAGCGGCTATTCGGGCTATTGTGACTAAATTTCGCACCAAATTTACATTGTTGGACATTAAACCACCAACACGCTTACGTAGAGTGCGAACTGAAGAAAATATCGCAGCTGTATCGGCCAGTGTTAATGATGACCACCAATTTTCGATTCGTCGCCGTTCGCACCAATTGGGTCTCTGTTACTCAAAAACGTGGAAATGCCAAAATTGGACTAAGCGGATGGACCACATAAGACGCAGCCGCGGTCAACATTTAAATGAAATTATCTTCAAAAAGTAAATGTCATGGACCAATCTAACGTTTCAAATAAAGAACCGATGAGATTTTGCAAATTTTATGCGTTTTTTTAAAAAAAAAAGTTATCAAGCTCTTAAAAAATCACCCGTTATATTAGTATGGGTCACGAAAATAAATTGCAACGGTCACCCCCCAGAAATGAGGATTGGATTGTTTAATGATCATCTACAAAATGTTTTGTCACTGGATCAAGTCATCTGTGAGCTAAACGCTCCTGAAAACACCTCTAAAATTCATGTTCTTCCCGTGTATTTTTATATCCTCCACCTCCAGAATGGGGGTATATTCACTTTGTCATTCCGTTTGTAACACCTTGAAATATTTATCGGAGACCCCATAAAGTATATATATTCTGGGTCGTGGAAAAATTCTAAGACGATATAGCCATGTCCGTCTGTCTGTCTGTTGAAAGCACGATTGCGGCCGAACAAAATGAGCTAGGAGGTTCAAATTTTTCCTAAATGTGTCTTATGGTTGTAGATCGGTTGGGATTGAAAGTGCACGAAATCGGCCCTGAGGGAAAAATTTTTCCCTCACAAGGACTGAAAATACCCCTAATATTTAGAGTATTTCAGCATGTTTTTGAACATAATAGCTTGTATTTACTTGATATTTGCAATGTGCATTCCCTTTATAGCATAAAAGGGCACCATAGAGTGATTTTTATTTGTAGGGGGCGAAATGGGACAAAAAGGGATAAAAATGGTACCTATCAAACGACAACAGATAGAATCACGAAATTTGGCGAGTACATTCCTCTAATAGAGTAGATACATGTTATAAAAGTATTTTTCTAAATTCGTACTTTTAAGCGGTTAAATGGGGATAGAGGGATAAAAATAGTACCAACCTAACGGCTGCACCTAGAATAATGAAATTTGATATAAACATTCCTCTGATTGCGTAGACACGTAAAATAAAAGAACTTTCCAAAATTCGTACTTTTTGGGGTTCAAATGGAAAAAGGGGATAAAAATAGTACCTACCAAATGACAGCAGATAGAATCATGAAATTCGGAATATACATTTCTCTGATTGCGGAGACACGAAAAATAAAACGTTTTTTCCAAATTCTTACTTTCAATGGATACAATGGCTACAGGGGATAAAAGTAGTACCAACTAAACGAATACAGCTAGAATGATGAAATTCAGTGAGTACGTCCCTCTAATTGTGTAGATACGTAAAATAAAGAGATTTTAAATAGTCGTACTCTTGAGGGGGCCAAATTGGAAAAAGGGGATAAAAATGGTACCAACAAAATGGCCGCTGATAGAATCATGGAATTCGGTGTATACATTCCTCTGACTGCATAGCCACGTAAAATAAATAAATTATAAATAAATTTTCCACTTTACTTTATTTTGTTGCTTTTACGACAAAAAATGGTAGAATCATGAAGTTGTCGTATACTGCGTACGTGAGAGATACTTTTGAAATTAAAATAGGATGGAAATACAACCAACCAAACGACTGTAGCTGAAAGTACACTCTCTATCCCCCAATATTTAGGGTATTTATGATTGCTCCCTTATATATACACTATGAATTAAATTATTATATCCATTATATATATACAGTATACAAATATTGGTAGCCTTGGCTTATTAATTAAAATTCTTATTTTCATACAGTTAAAATTTGTTGCGGACATTCCTCTTGTTGTACGACACCAGCTAGAATCATGAAATTCGGTGTGTACATCCCTCTAATTGCATAGACACGCAAAATAGAGGGATTTTTCGAAATTCGTACTTTTAAGGGATATAATTAAAAAGAGGGATAAAAATGGAACCTACCAAACCGCTGAAGTTGAAATCTTGAAATTCGGTGTATACATTCTGACTATGAAGACTCGAAAAAGGGGTTTTTCGAAATTTGTACATTTGGGCGGAGAATGGGGCGAATGGGGATATCTTTAAAATTTATACTTTTCTTATCACTTTGTCTGTATCTGGAAATGCTTCTTTCTAATGGCGACTGACAATCGCCTAATATTTAGGCATGTTCACTTTCACAATTTCAGCATTTTATTTATATATAGTAGTCGATTTCAAATAGTGCACATAAGTATACATTATAGTTTGAAATAGTAAACAAATATAGTAATGTGCATAAAAATATCACAATTTTCTTAATATGGTACTGTGATTCTATGTAAAGTCGACATCCTTGATTCTGCTGGAAATACTGTGGAATGCACTCCGTGGTGGAGGGTATAAGATTCGGCCCGGCCGAACTTAACGCCTTCTTACTTGTTGGGGTTAAAATGGAAAAAGGGGATAAAAATAGTACCAATCAAATGACCGCGGCTAGAGTCATGAAATTCGGAGTATACATTCCTCTGACTGCGTAGACATGAAAAAAAAGGGTTTTTTTCCAAATTCGTACTTTCAAGTTATACAATGGGTACGGAGGGATAAAAATGGTACCAACCAAACGGCTACACCTAGAATAATGAAATTTGGTGTATACATTCCTCTGATTGCGTAGACACTTAAAATAAACAGATTTTTCGAAATTCGTACTTTTTGGGGTTAAAATGAAAAAAGGGGATAAAAATAGTACCATTCTAATGACCGCAGCTAGAGTCATGAAATTCGGAGTATACATTCCTCTGAGCGTGGAGACAAGGAAAATAAACTGATTTTTCGAAATTCGTACTTTTTGGGGTTAAAATGAAAAAAGGGGATACAAATAGTACCAATCAAATGACCGCAGCTAGAGTCATGAAATTCGGAGTATACATTCCTCTGACTGCGTAGGCACGGAAAATAGATGAATTTTTCGAAATTAGTACTCTCAAGGGATACAATGGTACAGAGGGATAAAAATAGTACCAACTAAACGACTACAGCTAGAATGATGAAATTCTAATTGCGTAGAAATGTCAAGGGGGTAAAAATGGTACCAACCAAATGGGCGCAGCTGGAATCATGGAATTCTGTGTATACATTCCTCTGACTGCATGGCACGCAAAATAAAAAGTTTTTTCCAAATTCGTACATTTTCTTTTACGGCAAAAATTGGTTGAATCATGAAGTTAGGTTATATTGCACTATGTAATACGTCTGATAATGGATTTTCAAAATGTGTACTTTTGGAATTACAATAGAATGGAAATACAACCAACTGTAGCACCCACTATCTACCAATATTTATGGCTTTGAAAATATAAATATAAGAATATTTATTTTTTGAATTGACGTATTGGTAGCATTACCTTATAAGCGTGATTTGAAATAATTAAAATATTATATTTATTTATAAAATTAAATTATTTGTAAAGGGTGTTTTTTATTGAGGTATAGAACTTCGAATTGAAATAAAACACAAGAAAATCGTTTTAATGTCCATTAATTTGGCTTTATTGGAAGGATAATTTTATGCCATTAATGTTTAAATATGATTTCGGGCATGTGGTCGCCGCGGCTGGCTCGAATATAGCCAGCATATGGGGCCGTATGTTGGCAATAACGCCACGAATGTTGGCTTCCAAGTCCCCTAACGTTTCTGGTTTGTTGGCGTAGACGAGCGACTTCACATATCCCCAAAGAAAATAATCCAATGGTGTCAAATCACACGATCTTGGTGGCCAATTGACAGGTCCATTCCGCGAAATTATGCGGTTAACCGAATTAATTGCTCTGATGGACGATTATGTCGACCATAAAATGGACGGAGCGGTGAACTTCGCGAACTGAACCATTACTTTCGAAATAAATTTGCACGATTTGCAAGCGTTGTTCTTTTGTCAACCTGTTCATGATGAAATGGCAAACCAAACTAAATATTAATCACTTGACAGCTGACAAAATGGCCGCCAGTTAAAAAAGTGATGCCAACTTAAAGTTCTATACCCCAATAAAAAACACCCTATATTTGGTTTGGCTATATTAAACAAATTATATTTTCCTGTAATATTACTGCACTTCTACGAAAACCGACAACCTCTGTGGAATGCAGTCCATGGTGGAGGGTATATAAAGTTCTGCCCGGCCGAACTTAACGCCGTTTTTACTTGTTTGGACACATTTTGTAAGAGGTGTAATGAAAAATAAAAAGAAGGAATCAATACCTTTCGAATAATGTCTAAATAATGAATAACGGACGATAAATGACGTCACTGACTTCATTTTTGTGAAAAAGTCTAATGCAGGCGATGGTTTTCACAGGCAAAATGTTGAAGCACTTTTTAAAAAATGGGTGCTGCGGCGTCAATTTCATTCCGATTTTCATCATTTAGACATCATTCGAAAGATATTGACTGCAGCATTTTATTTTTTATAAAATACTATCACCAAATACGAAAAATTTTTCTGTTGTCACTACGAAAAAACACAAAAAATTACAATAAAGGTCCAATAATTCGACCAATAAGTTACTCTGAGACAAGAATCAAAATTTGTATTTAAAGTGCTTTCAAGGGTCTATTAACTCAGAAAAAAATTTTGGGGAAAATGTATCACAAAAAAATACACGCGAAAAACAAGATTTTTAGGGGTATTTTCAGGGGCGTTTAGCTCACAGATGGCTTGATCTAGGAACGAAATATTTTTCAAATAATCATTAAAGAATTCAAACTTAATTTTCGTAATTGTTTTTTCCACTTGTATGGACCGTGACCCAGCCTAATGCATATGTACGTGTACCTTCGTATAGTTCGCACTCAACCGTTGTCTACGGAAACGCTGAGAAAATTTTATGCGAACTTTATGTTCTCAAATACTCCTGCAATGTCAATGTCATAGAGCATTTCAGTCACCATCCATCCTGTTCTTCCTCCTTTTCGCAATAAAGACGTCGCCATAGCAGAGACAACAATAATAAGCCATTATTCATCCCCCGCCATGAATGAATGCTGTAGTCTCGCATTTGCCGACATTCCAAAGCAGCAGGGATTGAACTGTAAGTTCGTGGAGAAGATTTGTGAAAATTTGATACATGTGCTGAGGATATGTGGAGTATGAGTATTTATATGCATACATACATATGTACATTGGGATTGCCTTATTTAAATATATATGTGCATAGATAGATACATACATACATATGTTTATATAATATCGATTTATTTGTTATTGTGTTCTAATAACATGAAACGAGGAATTAATTTAAAGGTTAAAGGTTTGTACAACTCAAATCTCAAATCTTCATACCTTCAATATTAAATCAGAATATTAAATATTAATATTTATTTATTATGAATAAAATTACAAAGTAAAATGATATTAACATTTTGAGCCCAGGGATTGCGCAGGTTGACTACTATCAAAATATGTAGTTATTGGAGCGACCGCCTAGAGTTTCTGCTGGAAATTGAACGCTTAAAGCGTCGTATTGTCATCTGCCAAATTCCAAAGACATGAACTGAAATAGGAGACCCTTGGTTTACATGGCCGCTCTCATGGGAGCCTCAAGTAGTGCTTAAGGTATTGCAGCTTTTGAATGTAGAAGACCCTTAGATCGGTTTGAGCCATAACTGCCACACAGTGTACGTATGTGAAAAAGGGGAATACTGATGACTCATTTAAACGCCTCATTTAAACGAGCGAATGAGTAATAAAAATGGCGTAAAGTTCGGCAGGGCACCAGTGCACCTTGGATTGCATTCGACGGTTGTCGGTTTTCGTAGAAGTGCAGTAATATTACAGGAAAATATAATTTTTTTTATATAGCCAAACCAAAACAAGTACAAATATTGAAAAAATATTTTTAAAAATAAATATAATATTTTAGTTATTTCAAATTATTATTTCTTTATTATTATTTATTTCAAATCAAAAAAAATATATATTTCTAAAGCTTAAATACCATAAATATTGGTAGATAGTGGGCGCTACAGTTGGTTGTATTTCCATTCTATTTTAATTCCAAATTACTCTATACTCTATACTCCGAATTGCATGACTCTAGCTGCGGTCATTCGGTTGGTACCATTTGTATCCCTTTTTCCATTTTAACCCCAAAAAGTACGAATTTCGAAAAATTCATATATTTTCCGTGTCTACGCAGTCAGAATAATGTATACTCCGAATTTCATGACTCTAGCTGCGGTCATTTGATTGGTACTATTTTTATCCCCTTTTTCATGTTAACCCCAAAAAGTACGAATTTCGAAAAATATGTTTATTTTAAGTGTCCACGCAATCAGAGGAATGTATACACTGAAATTCTTTATTCCAGGTGTAGCTGTTTGGTTGGTACCATTTTATCCCTCCGTACCCATTGTATCCCTTGACAGAACTAATTTCGAAAAAAACCTTTTACTTTTCATGTCTACGTAGCCAATGGAATGTATACTCCGAATTTCATGACTCTAGCTGCAGTCATTTGGTTGGTACTATTTTTATCCAATTTTTCTATTTTGACTCCAAAAAGTACGAATTTCCAAAAATCAGTTTTTTCCGAGTCAGGGGAATGTATGCTCATGACTCTAGCTGCGGTCATTTAATTGGTACTATTTTTATCCCCTTTTTTCATTTTAACCCCAAAAAGTACTAATTTTGAATAAGCCGATAGCTTTAATTGCTAGTGCTTTTTTCTAGTTTATTAACTTTAAATTGTAATAAATAAATAAATAAACTAATTTTGAAAAATCCGTGTGTTTTACTTGTCTATACAATCAGATGAATGTATACACCGAATTTCATTATTCTAGGTACAGCCGTTTGGTTTGTACCATTTTTATCCCTCTATTCCCATTTTACCCCTTAAAAGTACGAATTTTGAAAAAATTCTTTTATATTATGTATCTACTCAATTAGAGGAATGTACACACCGAATTTCGTGTTTCTAGCTGTTGTCGTTTAATATGTACCATTTTTATCCCTTTTTTGCCCCATTTCACCCCCTACAAATAAGAATCACTTCATGGTGCACGTTTTTGCTATAAGTGGAATGCGCATACCAAATATCCAGCAAATATGAACAGACATATTCCAAAAACATGCTTAAATACGCTAAAATATTAGGGATTATTATGGGTATTTTTAGTCCTTGTAAGGGAAAATTTTTACCCTTTGGGCCTATTTTACCCCGTTTCAATCCCAACCGATCTGCGACTATAAGACACATTTATGGAAAATTTTAACGTTCTAGCTCCTTTCGTTTAGATGCTAGCGTGCTTTCAACAGACGGATGGACGGACATGGCTAGATCGTCTTAGAATTTTATGACGATCAAGAATATATATACTTTATAGGGTCTAAGGTCGATATTTCAAGGTGTTACAAACGGAATGACAAAGTTAGTAACGTCGTTTCTATTTTTTTTTTAAATTAATTTTATTAGAACCTATAGTGCCAGTAAGACGCTCCACTAAGTGGTTTAGGGTATAATAAGAATTATTGTTGTGTTCTCCAGACACGACAAAGGCCCACGGAATTTTTTTGTATATGGTTAGGTAGTGGTTGTCATATGTATAACGTTAGATCCATGTTGGGGAAAAATCTCCAGTCTCCAGAAAATAATAAATAAATAAAAGATAATATGTAACAAGTAAAAAAGGCGTTAAGTTCGGCCGGCCCGAACTTTATATACCCTCCAACATGGATTGCATTCCACAGACGCTGTCGATATTCGTAGAAGTGCACTAGTATTACAGGAAAATATGAATTTTTTAATATAGCCAAACCAAACCAAAACCAAATATTGAAAAAAAAGAAAATAATTTTATAATTAAATATAATATTTTTATTATTTCAAAACACGATTATAAGGCAAGGCTACCTATACGTTTACATATCGAAATAGTACTTCTATTCAATTAAAAAAATATATATATTCTTATATTTATACTTTCAAAAGGCTTAAATACCATAAATATTGGCAGAGAATGGGTACTACAGTTGGTTGTATTTCCATTCAATTTTAATTCCCAAAGTACAAATTTTGATAATCCATTATCTCACGTACATAGTGCAAAATAACGTAACTTCATGATTCAACCAATTTTTGCCGTAAAAGTACAAATTACGAATTTGGAAAAATGTTTTTATTTTGCGTGTTATGCAGTCAGAGGAATGTATACACCGAATACCATGATTCTAGATACGACCATTTAGTTGGTATCATTTTGTGCACTTCTTTCTATTTTACCCCCTTAAAAGTACGACTTTCTAAAATCTCTTTATTTTACGTGTCTACGCAATTAGAGGGATGTACACACCGAATTTCATCATTCTAGCTGTAGTCGTTCAGTTGGTACTATTTTTATCCCTCTGTACCCATTGTATTCCTTGAAGGTATGAATTTGGAAAAAAAAACTTTTATATTTCGTGTCTACACAGTCAGAGGAATGTAACTCCGGATTTCATGACTCCAGCTGCGGTCATTTGGTTACTATTACTATTTTTATCCCCTTTTTCCTTTTTAACCCCAAAAAGTACGATTTTCGAAAAATCCGTTTATTTTACGTGTTTACGCAATCAGAGGAATGTATACACCGAATTTCATTATACTAGGTGCATTTTCATCCCATTTTCATCCCTTTTTCCCATTTTACCCCTTAAAAGTACGAATTTCAACAAAATATTTTTGTATTATGTATCTAGTCAATTAGAGTTCTCTAAAATATTATTGGTTTTTATGGGTATTTTTAGTGCTTGTGAGGGAAAAAATTTTCCCTTCAGGCCGATTTCACCCACTTTCAATCCCAACCGATCTGCAACCATAAGACACATTTAGGGAAAAGTTGAACCTCCTAGCTCATTTCGTACGACCGCTATCGTGCTTTCAACAGACAGCCGGACATGGCTAGATCGTCTTAGAAATTTACCACGAACCATAATATACATATATACTTTATGGGGTCTCCGATGAATATTTCGAGGTGTTACAAACGGAATGACAAAGTGAATATACCCCCATCCTTAGGTGGAGGGTAGAAAAAACGTTTTTTTTGTGGCATAGTGTATATCGCATTAACATGTAATTGGTCTGTAGTCACTAACTTGGTTAATCTCCTGCCTTTTTTGGTTGAGTTTTACAGCTTTCGCGTTAACTCTCGAACTTAGCAACGGTCTTAAGATGTCAAATTATCACCTTTTAATCTGACTTTTAAGAAATAATACATAATTTATTTCAGCGGAATCTCCCCCTCCCCAGCTATAAAATCCCTTTACATCCTTCCACAGCTTTTGTTGGGGAAAACATCTAATTTGTTTGCTCGCCTTGACGTTTGCTTCTTGGAAAAGAAAAACGATGCCTTAACACATATTGTCGAGGTATCCTTGTCTGCATGTGTGTAGGTTATGCAGTCTTAGTCGCAAATGTAACCACACATACACACATACACCGCAACTTCTTATTGTAATAATATCAACTTAAAGGAGTTTAATGAATGAGACAACGAGTCATACTCGTGTGTATGTATACCAGTTCGTCTACTATACATACATACAAACTCATGTCGCTACCACCCAGTTGGTAAAATCGTCGTACATGAAATTGTCCTCAATGATTCCTCAACGAATTCTGGTATATATCCGTTTAAATTGTAGTTAACTGCATTTTTATAGGCACTGTCGCACAGTGTAATATTTTCACACAAGCTGCTGCAAAATTTTGCAGGAATAGTTCTAGGACCTTGAAATTTTGCACAAATTCCTTATGTTGTCACAAATTATCCTTCTTTAAGCACCAGGGTCTCTATTTAAGAAATTATGGCCGATTTTACATTTTGGAAATTTTTAGAATTTCTGGGTGATCACATTCTTTTAGCTCCAGGGGCTCTATTTAAGAAGTTATGGCCGATTTGACATTTTGGAATTTTTTATAATTGTTGGGTGATCACAAATTATCATTCTTTTAGCTCCAGAGGCTCTATTTAAGAAGTTACAGCCGGTTTACCATTTTTGAAAATTTTAGAATTTTTGGATGATCACAAATTATCATTCTTTTAGCTCCCAAGGCTCTATTTAAGAAGTTATGGCCGATTTAACATTTTAAAAATCTTTAGAATTTTTAGATGATTACAAATTATCATTCTTTTAGCTCCAGAGGCTCTATTTAAGAAGTTATGGCCGATTTAACATTTTAAAAATCTTTAGAATTTTTAGATGATTACAAATTATCATTCTTTTAGCTCCAGAGGCTCTATTTAAGAAGTAATGACCGATTTAAAATTTAAAAAATTTTTAGAAAGTTTTGGGTGATCACAAATTACCATTCTTTTAGCTCCAGAGCCTCCATTTAAGAAATTACAGCCGGTTTACCATTTTGGAAATTTTTAGAATTGTTGGGTGATCACAAATTATCATTCTTTTAGCTCCCGAGGCTCTATTTAAGAAGTTATGGCCGATTTAACATTTAGGATTTTTTAGAATTTTTGGATGATCACAAATTATCATTCTTTTAGCTCCGAATGCTCTATTTAAGAAGTAATGGCCGATTTAACATTTTACAAATCTTTTGAATTTTTGGGTGATCACAAACTATCATTCTTTTAGCTCCAGAGGCTCTATTTAAGAAGTTATGGCCGATTTAGAATTGTAAAAATCTTTAGAATTTTTGGGTGATCACAAATTATCATTCTTTTAGCTCCAGAGGCTCTATTTAAGAAGTTATGGCCGATTTAAAATTGTAGAAATCATTAGAATTTTTGGGTGATCACAAATTATCATTCTTTTAGCTCCAGAGGCTCTATTTAAGATGTTATGGCCGATTTAGAATTCTAAAAATCTTTAGAATTTTTGGGTGATCACAAATTATCATTCTTTTAGCTCCAGAGGCTCTATTTAAGAAGTTATGGCCGATTTAAAATTTTGAAAATCTTTAGAATTTTTGGGTGATCACAAATTATCATTCTTTTAGCTCCAGAGGCTCTACTTAAGAAGTTATGGCCGATTTAACATTTTGGAATTTTTTAGAATTGTTGGGTGATCACAAATTATCATTCTTTTAGCTCCCGAGGCTCTATATAAGAAGTTATGGCCGATTTTACAATTGTTAAAAATCTTTAGAATTTTTGGGTGATCACAAATTATCATTCTTTTAGCTCCAGAGGCTCTATTTAAGAAGTCACAGCCGATTTAACATTTTGAAAATTATTAGAATTTTTGGATGATCACAAATTATCATTCTTTTAGCTCCAGAGTCTCTATTTAAGAAATTACAGACGATTTAACATTTTGGAAATTTTTAGAATTGTTGGGTGATCACAAATTATCATTCTTTTAGCTCCAGAGGCTCTATTTAAGAAGTTATGGCCGATTTAAAATTGTAGAAATCATTAGAATTTTTGGGTGATCACAAATTATCATTATTTTAGCTCCAGAGGCTCTATTTAAGAAGCTATGGCCGATTTAACATTTTGGAAATTTTTAGAATTGTTGGGTGATCACAAATTATCATTCTTTTAGCTCCAGAGGCTCTATTTAAGAAGTTACAGCCGATTTAACATTTTGGAAACTTTTAGAATTTTTGGGTGATCACAAATTATCATTCCTGTAGCTCCCGAGGCTCTATATAAGAAGTTATGGCCGATTTAAAATTGTAAAAATCTTTAGAATTTTTGGGTGATCACAAATTATCATTCCTTTAGCTCCAGAGGCTCTATTTAAGAAGTTATGGCCGATTTAAAATTGTAAAAATCTTTAGAATTTTTGGGTGATCACAAATTATCATTCTTTTAGCTCCAGAGGCTCTATTTAAGAAGTTACAGCCGATTTAACATTTTGGAAATTTTTAGAATTGTTGGGTGATCACAAATTATCATTCTTTGAGCTCCCGAGGCTCTATATAAGAAGTTATGGCCGATTTAGAATTGTAAAAATCTTTAGAATTTTTGGGTGATCACAAATTATCATTCTTTTAGCTCCAGCGGCTCTATTTAAGAAGTTATGGCCGATTTAGAATTGTAAAAATCTTTAGAATTTTTGGGTGATCACCAATTATCATTCTTTTAGCTCCCGAGGCTCTATATAAGAAGTTATGGCCGATTTAAAATTGTAAAAATCTTTAGAATTTTTGGGTGATCACAAATTATCATTCCTTTAGCTCCAGAGGCTCTATTTAAGAAGTTATGGCCGATTTAAAATTGTAAAAATCTTTAGAATTTTTGGGTGATCTCAAATTATCATTCTTTTAGCTCCAGAGGCTCTATTTAAGAAGTTATGGCCGATTTAAAATTGTAAAAATCATTAGAATTTTTGGGTGATCACAAATTATCATTCTTTTAGCTCCAGAGGCTCTATTTAAGAAGTTATGGCCGATTTAAAATTGTAAAAATCATTAGAATTTTTGGGTGATCACAAATTATCATTCTTTTAGCTCCAGAGGCTCTATTTAAGAAGTTATGGCCGATTTAGAATTGTAAAAATCTTTAGAATTTTTGGGTGATCACAAATTATCATTCTTTTAGCTCCAGAGGCTCTATTTAAGAAGTTATGGCCGATTTAAAATTGTAAAAATCTTTAGAATTTTTGGGTGATCACAAATTATCATTCTTTTAGCTCCAGGGGCTCTATTTAAGAAGTTATGGCCGATTTAAAATTGTAAAAATCTTTAGAATTTTTGGGTGATCACAAATTATCATTCTTTTAGCTCCCAAGGCTCTATATAAGAAGTTATGACCGATTTAGAATTGTAAAATCTTTAGAATTTTTGGGTGATCACAAATTATCATTCTTTTAGCTCCAGAGGCTCTATTTAAGAAGTTATGGCCGATTTAAAATTGTAAAAATCATTAGAATTTTTGGGTGATCACAAATTATCATTCTTTAAGCTCCAGAGGCTCTATTTAAGAAGTTATGGCCGATTTAAAATTGTAAAAATCTTTAGAATTTTTGGGTGATCACAAATTATCATTCTTTTAGCTCCAGAGGCTCTATTTAAGAAGTAATGGCCGATTTAACATTTTGGAAATTTTTGGGTGATCACAAATTATCATTCTTTTAGCTCCAGAGGCTCTCTTTAAGAAGTTATGGCCGATTAAACGTTTTGGAAATTTTTAGAATTTTTGGGTGGTCACAAATTATCATTCTTTTAGCTCCAGAGGCTCTATTTAAGAAGTAATGGCCGATTTGACATTTTAAAAATCATTAGAATTTTTGGGTGATCACAAATTATCATTCTTTTAGCTCCAGAGGCTCTATTTAAGAAGTAATGACCGATTTAAAATTGTAAAAATCATTAGAATTTTTGGGTGATCACAAATTATCATTCTTTTAGCTCCAGAGGCTCTATTTAAGAAGTTATGACCGATTTAAAATTGTAAAAATCTTTAGAATTTTTGGGTGATCACAAATTATCATTCTTTTAGCTCCAGAGGCTCTATTTAAGAAGTTATGGCCGATTTGAAATTGTAAAATCATTTAGAATTTTTTGGTGATCACAAATTATCATTCTTTTAGCTCCAGATGCTTTATTTAAGAAGTTATGGCCGATTTGACATTTTAAAAATCTTTAGAATTTTTGGGTGATCACAAATTATCATTTTTTTAGCTCCAGATGCTCTATTTAAGAAGTTATGGCCGATTTAACATTTTAGAAATTTTTAGAATTTTTGGGTGATCACAAATTATCATTCTTTTAGTTCCAGGGGCTCTATTTAAGGCCGATTTGACATTTTGGATTTTTTTAGAATTTTTGGATGATCACAAATTATCATTTTTTTAGCTCCAGAGGCTCTTTTTAAGAAGTTATGGCCAATTTAACATTTAAAAACTTTTTAGAATTTTTGAGTGATCACAAATTATCATTCTTTTAGCTCCAGAGGCTCTCTTTAAGAAGTTATGGCCGATTTAACATTTGGAAATTTTTAGAATTTTTGAGTGATCACAAATTATCATTATTTTTTCTCCAGAGGCTCTATTTAAGAAGTTACAGCCGATTTAACATTTTGGAAATTTGATTTGAACTGGGATATTGTCCTGGCTCAAGACCATTTTGCTTCTATATTTAATAGAATGCAAATTTATTTACAAATGGCATGGTGACATTTATTACTTGGCTGCAGACTACCACGATCATGATTTCGACAATGTCAAAAGTCTTTTCAAGTGGCTTCGCAGCGACTTTTCAACATCAAACCCGGCCTCTAAAAGGAGATGATTCTCACAAACGAACGAGAAGCACAACTCACTCGCCGAATTTGCGTCCAGAAGAATTTTTGAATGATTACAAATTATCATTCTTTTAGCTCCAGAGGCTCTATTTAAGAAGTTATGGCTCTATTTAACATTTTGGAAATTTGTGGAATTTTTATGTGATCACAAATTATCCTTCTATTTAGGAAGCTACTGGTAATCCCATTTTCACTACTTCCACAAGATGAACGTTTATTTCACTACTTCGGATGCTCTCTTTTTCCTAGGAAGTATTTAAAGACGTCTATAAGACATTGTCAACTGGGTGTTTGTTTCAGTGTTAGAATGAACGAGAGTCCCTATCATTATTAGCTCACATTATTTACCAGATATCTGTGGAGGTGTGTGTGTATATGGCAACGCAGTCGTTGTTTACATAATGTAAGTATGTCCATAAGGGACAGTGGTGATACATTTATCACTAGAGAACGAGAGGAGACGAGACTAGAAAAAGAAGAAGACGACACAGTACGTGATCGGAAACCAAATCAAATGATTATAGTTGGGCTTCATTACGCTAGCATGTATGCCATCCACACATGCCGACATAGAAATACACAATGATAGAGACACGGATACACGATGTGAAATGGGCCAACATACACATGGTCATGAAAAGATTTCCTTTGAAAGAATGAAGTTTATACCCTCCATCCTAGGATGAGGGTGAGAGATCCTATAAAGTATTTATATTCTGAATAGCCCTAAAAGTCTTAAACGAGTTAGTCAAGTCAGTATTACAGGGAGGATCAAAATGTATCACTATATAAGTCACACGCATCGAAGATAAGGCTAGTACAAGAATATAGCAGTTGTGACTCAATTCTGGTGCCATTATTCAGAATTTAGGAATTTTTTACTAAAATGGTCCATTTCTTCACCGCAGGGATGTGGTAAAACTTTTTGAGTAAGAAGTCAACATATGGGGTTTGAAATGAATATTCCACCGAACTAAGTCGACACACTAAAAATCTCACTTTGCCAATTCAATGTTGTGCATGTGCTCGCATCGCTAGCAACAATGCAAAGGTTGTTGTTGTACGGTATGTCCCGTCTTCACGGTACCTCGTGTGTGTGTCGACTTAGTTCATTGGAATATTTTGTTTATCAGCGTTTCTCATTTGAAATATGTGACCGCTGGTACTAATATGAACCCTGATTTAAGTCAAAGGCATACATTCGTTGAGAAAGTTCTGATGAGATGGGGTAGCGCCCATCGAAACAGCGCAGTCAACTTTTAGCTGCAACATTAAAGGTCTTACTTTGCCTTTTTTGCTAATTTTTGCGTTCTGCTGAAGACTTCAGTACAACCTTTGGTCTTAAACCAAAATAAATGATAAGACATACAACATAACAGACCAACTATACATACAAACAACAATTTTTGCGAATAATTTTGTATATACATCATGTATATAAAGGGTGTTTTTTATTGGGGTATAGAACTTTAAGTTGGCATCACTTTTTTAACTGGCGGCCATTTTGTCAGCTGTCAAGTGATTAATATTTAGTTTGGTTTGCCATTTCATCATGAACAGGTTGACAAAAGAACAACGCTTGCAAATCGTGCAAATTTATTTCGAAAGTAATGGTTCAGTTCGCGAAGTTCACCATTTTATGGTCGTCATAATCGTCCATCAGAGCAATTAATTCGGTTAACCATGGATCGTTTTCGCACTACGTTTACTCTATGTGATAATACGCATCCGCAGAGACGTCGAACAGTGCGCACCGAAGAAACAATTGCCGCTGTAGAGCAAAGTATTGAAGAGGACCCGAATGAATCGATTCGCCACCGTGCACAGCAATTGGAGAAAGTGGTTGAAAATTGGACCTGTAGAATTGGCTATATTCGAGCCAGCCGCGGCTGCCACATGCCCGAAATCATATTTAAACATTAATGGCATAAAATTATCCTTCCAATAAAGACAAATTGATGGACATTAAAACGATTTTCTTGTGTTTTATTTCAATTCAAAGTTCTATACCTCAATAAAAAACACCCTATGTCACACGATGTCGCTTCCGATTTGACTTTCCATCCTCATCGTGTGACTCTTTGGTGCGGTTTATGGTCCGGCGGGGTCATTGGACCTTACTTTTTCGAAAATGAGTTTGGATCAACAGTTAGAATGGTGAATGGAATGAGCTATCTAGTAATGATTAATGCTTTTTATGGTCGGAGTTGGATGGTATTGATCTGGACAACGTTTACTTTCAACAAGACGGCGCTACGTGCCACACAAGCAACGAAACCATTGCTCTTTTACGGGAAGAGTTTCCGGACCATGTTATCTCTCGAAGAGGTGATCACAATTGGCCACCGAGATCTTGTGATTTAACACCTTGCGACTTCTTCCTTTGCGGCCACGTGAAACATAAGTTCTATGCCAACAGACCAGCGTTGTTTCAAAACCTGAAAGATAGAAGTCGTGAGCCTATCGAGGAGATAGGGCAGACACTTTGCGATTTGGTTATGGAAAATTTCATGACAAGGATATGGATATGACTTTTAAGCTCCAGAGCTAAAATATTTTGACCAATTTTGTTCAATTTCAGCTAGAAGCATCTATGTTGAAAGTAAGTCAAATCGGTTCACATTTAGATATAGCACCCATACAAATTTCATTCTCGATTTGACTTTTTCCACTCTAAGGACCCTATATTTTAAATGATTTTCTTAAAATTGGACACAATGCCTCATATTTCAACCAGAGACGTCTGTGATGAAAGTGGGTCAGATCGGTTCAGATTTAGATATAGCTCAAATAGAAATTTCGTTCTCGATTTGACTTTACCGCTCCAGAAACCACACATTTTAACCGATTTTCTTAAAATTGGACACAACTCATTATAATTCGGTCAGATTTAGATATAGCTCCCATTCAAATTTCGTTCTGAGTCGTTTTAGCAATGTCCGTCTGTCTGTCCAAAGTACAGGTCGTCACGACGAACGCTATTTTATTGGAAGTAAATCGGTTCAGATTTAGATATAGCTCCCATACATATTTCGCTCTCGATTTTACTTTTTCCGTTCCAGAGCCAAAATATTTTAACCGATTTTCTTAAAATTTGACAAACACCATATACTCAACCAGGGGCGTCTGTGGTGAAACTAAGTCAAATCGGTTCAGATTTAGCTCCCATACAAATTTCGTTCTCGATTTGACTTTACTGTACATATATTTTAACCGTTTCTCTTCCAGAAGCGTCTGTGATGAAAGTGGGTCAGATTGGTTCAGATTTAGATCCGAATTTCGCTGTCGATTTAACCTTTTTCGCTCTAGAGATAAATAACGTCCAATAACGTCTGTTTCATAAATCCATTAATCAAATGTTTTTGAGACATTTCAAAAATCTATTTATTTAAAAACAAGTAAAAACGGCGTTAAGTTCGGCCGGGCCGAACTTTATATACCCTCCACCATGGATTGCATTCCACAGAGGTTGTCGGTTTTCGTAGAAGTGCAGTAATATTACAGGAAAATATAATTTTTTAATATAGCCAAACCAAAACAAATACAAATATTGAAAAGTTAATTTTATAAATAAATATAATATTTTAATGATTTCAAACCACGCTTATAAGGTAATGCTACCAATACGTCAATTCAAAAAATAAATATTCTTATATTTATATTTTCAAAAATATTTTCAAAGCCATAAATATTGGTAGATAGTGGGTGCTACAGTTGGCTGTATTTCCATTCTATTTGAATTCCAAAAGTACAAATTTTGAAAATCAATTATCAGACGTACATAGTGCAAAATAACCTTCATGATTCAACCAATTTTTGCCATAAAAGAAAAAGTACGAATTTGGACAAAAACTTTTTATTTTGCGTGTCTATGCAGTCAGAGTACACCGAATTCCATGATTCCAGCTGCGCCCATTTGATTGGTACCATTTTTACCCCCTTGACGTATCTACGCAATTAGAATTTTATCATTCTAGCTGTGGTCGTACTATTTTTATCCCTCTGTACCATTGTATCCCTTGAAAGTACTAATTTCGAAAAAATCGTCTATTTTCCGTGTCTACGCAGTCAGAGGAATGCATACTCCGAACTTCATGACTCTAGCTGCGGTCATTTGATTGGTACTATTTTTATCCCCTTTTTTCATTTTAACCCCAAAAAGTACGAATTTCGAAAAGTCAGTTTATTTTCCGTGTCTGCACACTCCGAGGAATGTATACTCCGAATTTCATGACTCTAGCTGCGGTCATTTGATTGGTACTATTTGTATCCCCTTTTTTCATGTTAACCCCAAAAAGTCCGAATTTCGAAAAATCAGTTTATTTTCCGTATCTACACACTCAGAGGAATGTATACTCCGAATTTCATGACTCTAGCTGCGGTCATTAGATTGGTACTATTTTTATCCCCTTTTTTCATTTTAGCCCCAAAAAGTACGAATTTTGAAAAATCGGTGTATTTTACTTATCTATGCAATCAGAGGAATGTATACACCGAATTTCATTATTCTAGGTACAGCCGTTTGGTTGGTACCATTTTTATCCCTCTATTCCTATTTTACCCCTTAAAAGTACGAATTTGGAAAGAATACTTTTATATTATATATCTACTCAATTAGAGGAATGTACACAGCGAATTTCGTGTTTCTAGTTGTTGTCGTTTAATATGTATCATTTTTATCCCTTTTTTGCCCCATTTCACCCCCTACAATTTATAATCACTTTATGGTGCACGTTTTTGCTATAAGGGAAATGCGCATACCAAGTATCAAGCAAATATAAACATATATTTTCAAAAAACATGCTTAAATACGCTAAAATATTAGGGATTATTATGGGTATTTTTAGTCCTTGTGAGGGAAAAATTTTTCCCTTTGGGCCGATTTCGCCCCATTTCAATCCCAACCGATCTACGACTATAAGAGGCATTTATGGAAAATTTGAACGTTCTAGCTCCTTTCGTTTAGATGCTAGCGGGCTTTCAACAGACGGACGGACATGGCTAGATCGTCTTAGAATTTTATGACGATCAAGAATATATATACTTTATAGGGTCTCAGGTCGATATTTCAAGGTGTTACAAACGGAATGACAAAGTTATTATACCCCCATCCTGGAGGTGGAGGGTATAAAAAAACAATACTTCAACAACAATATGTTTAATTGAATTCAAAATTTATTTAATCAAATATTTTCCAACATTCGGACTATAATACAATTTCTCTAAATGTACAAAACTGAAAAAAGTTTATCTAATATGTTTTTTTTTATTGAAATCGAATTTCATTTTTTCTGTGTATGTTTTTGCAATTTATCCCCCATGTTCTGAGTTTCGAGTCGATTGGAGTTCGACTACATTTAGTCGCATTCATGTTTGAAACTTTAGTTTTTTTTTTTGCTTCAAAATTAAATTTTCCTACAAAATCTACCTCCAATTTTCAATTCAAAACGTTATTCGAAACATCAATAGAAAAATTTGAGCTAAAAAACGAAATTTGCCAACACTAGTCCGAGTAAATGTTAACCGATTCAAATCGTCTCGAATCTCAGAACATGGACGATAAAAATTTCTTAAAAATTATAAAATGGCCTTGCGTATCCATCACACCAACTTGGAACGAATTGTTTTCAATAGGACGAACTTGTCGCCACCGCACTGACCACGGAAATCATCCAAGCTCAAGTCGAACAATGCCATACCGCCAATTCCTCGATTTTTCACATACTCCGCCTTTTCCGTAATACTGGCCACATTCTCATAGGTCATCAGTAGGCCAGTTGTGCCCTTTACTTCGATGGCACGGTAGGCATAGTTGCCATACTTCTTATCCTCGAATTTAGTCATGCTCTTCACTTTCGTGCACACCTCAGACCAGTCGATCAAACCGGGCTTGCGTGTCCTGGCATCAGCGGGAGCAGCACCATTCAGCGAGGAGACAATAGGCAATCTGTCGCTCTTCAAAATCTTCTTTATTTCCCATGTTCGGCCGTAGGCAGGAATACCCATGATCAGTTGCTTAGGATTGGCACTCTGCGAAACCCAATAGTGTATCTGAGAATCAACATTAGCGGTGGCGCTGCGTACCGCATTCTTTGGCGGAGCATACAGCGGGGCCAGATAGTCAGCCACTTTGGGAGTACGGCGTGGTGTGCTGAAATCAAAGGTGGCCAAATTGACAAAATCTACGTTGGCCATAATGGCTGGGACATCGAAATAGCCTAGAAGTAGAGTACATGAAATGGAATTGTTTATTAGTTGCGATATATATGTACGAGTTGCGTTACTGACTGACCCAGACCAGACGGCTGAAGCCAGGGTCATGCATTTTTCAAGATAGTTCCAAATATGACGGGATACGCGGACTAAGAAGCAGTTTTACAATATTCGTACTTTTAGGGGGTAAAATGGGACAAAAAAAGGATAAACATCGAACCTTCGTCCTGACTAAACGGCAGAAGCTAGAGACATTAAATTCGGTGTGTTCCTTGCACTGGCCATGCAGACGAGCTACAAATAGGGACATTTGTACTTTTACGGGAAGAATAAAAATGGTACTTATTTAAGTATTACAGTTATATTCGTGAAAATCGATATTTACATTTCTCAGACAGTGTACATAGACTTGCAACATAAATTGATTTTTCGAAATTTGTACATTTTAGGGGCGAGCGGGACAAAAAGGGATACAAATGGTACCAACTAAAGTATTACAGCAAGAATCGTAAAATTTTGTATAAAATTGGATTTTTCAAAATTTGCACTTTTAGGGGTTGCGCGGGACAAAAAGGCATAAATATAGTACCAATGTAAGTATTGCAGCTATAGCCATGGAACTTGGTGTGTAAATTCCTCTGACAACATAGAAGCGCAAATCTAAATGAGTTTTTCGAAATTTGTACTTATAAGGGGTGAGCGGGACAAAAGGGATAAAAATGGTACCAATCAAAGTATTGCAGCTATAGTCATGGAATTTGGCGTGTAAATTCCTCTGCCAACATAAAAGCACAATCTAAATGGATTTTCCGAAATTTGTACTTATAAGGGGTGAGCGGGACAAAAAGGGATAAAAATGGTACCAACTAAAGTATTGCAGCTATAGTCGTGAAATTTGGTGTGTAAATTCCTCTGACAACGTAGAAGCGCAAATCTAAATGGATTTTTCAAATTTGTACTTAAGGGGTGAGCGAGACAAAAAGGGATAAAAATGGTACCAACTAAAGTATGTCAGCTATAGTCATGGAATTTGGTGTGTAAATTCCTCTGGCAACATAGAAACGCAATCTAAATGGATTTTTCCGAAATTTATACTTATATGGGGTGAACTGGACAAAAAGGGATAAAAATGGTACCAATTTAAGTATTGCAGTTACAGTCGTGAAATTTGGTGTGTAAATTCCTCTGACAACGTAGAAGCGCAAATCTAAATGGATTTTTCCAAATTTGTACTTAAGAGGTGAGCGAGACAAAAAGGGATAAAAATGGTACAAATTGAAGTATTCCAGCTATAGTCGTGAAATTTGATGTGTAAATTCCTCTGATAACATAGAAGCGCAATCTAAATGGATTTTTCCGAAATTTGTACTTATAAGGGGTGAGGGGGACAACAAGGGATAAAAAAGGTACCAACCAAAAGTATTAGAGATAGAATCGTGAAATTTGGTATGTAAATTCCTCTGACCACGTAAAAGTGCAGTAAAATTGTATTTTTCGAAATTTGTTCTTTTAAAAGGTGCGCGGGACAATATGGGATAAAAATGCTGTCCATCCCTTTAATTACGTAAACGCGGAACTTAAATGGATATTTCAAAATTTATACTTATAGGGAGGATGCGGGACGAAAAGTGATAAACGTGGTACCAAAAAAAGTACATGCTTTGCACTTCTTGAGAAAGAGGTGCAAAAAGTTATTAAATGGCCGACTGCATCTGGAAACATGACATCGAGGATATAAAAGGCTCTGCAGTTGCAATTTTTTGTTCAAAACCGGGTAGAAAATAATAAAAATGATACATACGAAGGGAGTTCAGCAAGAATAGTGCACATCGTGCTTGTCGATTGACTTTGCTTTGACTGTGCATGAGCTCTGTCCAATAGGAGGTTTCCAAATTGATATTTTAGATTTATCTAGATCCACCAAAATAAAATGCAATAAATACTATTCAAAAACCGAGATGGATAAAACTGATAACTGGCTTTAAATCACATATATACTCTATCGATATCGGTGACATTTTAAAATATTAACTTTTACTTACGGCTTGAATTGACATTCGGCACAACCGTCAAGGTCAACATCAATTTATTGGACCTGAAGGCCGTCTTGAGATCTCCTATCAACTGCGTCAGTAGAGGTTTATAATTCACCTTCGCTTTGGTCTTTTTCCCCTTCAACTCGTTAAGGTTACCCTTCACAGTCGTTGTAGCTGCTTTTTTGGCTTTTTTCCAAATCTTAGCAGCTTGCGAACGACGTTTGAGCGCCTTCATGCTGGGCAATTGATACGCCAAATCCATGCCATCAAATTGATATTTCTTCACCATGTCGACGGCTGAATTTACAAATGTCTGTTTATTTAGGGCGCCCCTTTCCAAGAGTTGCATGTATTTTTCCGGTTGATTAAAGTCCATATTGCCACCCAAACTTAAAAGGAATTTCACGTTGCGATATTTCTTCTTGAGATCACGCACTTTCTCCATCATGGGCAGTTGCCGTTTATCCAGGGGGACAACGTTAAATGTTCCGGGCAGTATGCCAACGTAACCATACATGACATGTGTGCAGAGTTGTAGCGATGTTTCAAGATCGTTGAGGGTGAAATTGGCTGAGCCTTTAACGAAAATATATTCGGTCGGTATAAATACGTCACGGTGGTACTCGTCAACTCAACTCACCTCCTCTCAGGACACTGGACATATCGTAGAAACAGGTTACATTGTAGTTATTGGCCACAACCGCTTGGCTTGCGACTAGCACAGTCGCAAGACTTAACAGAAACTTCATTTTCCGGTTTTCAAATTTCTTCTTGAGACGTCAGAAGTGTGTTTCGCGTTGCTTGCACTGTTTGTAATTGCACTTCAGTTTGCGAGTTACAGCTCGTTTTATTTGAAATTTCTCATCGTAAATGTTCTCTTTGTCATAATAATATCATTCGGATCGACCACACATTTTTCCATTTCAATAGTGAATCATAATTATATATGTGGAAAAGTACTATATATGCTAAGGCATACTCATTAGGGCGTGTCCATGGATTTATAATAAGCTGTAAGATTGAAGATGTTTCGAAATTACATTAGTGTATGAAATAGATCCGTATCCGTATTATATTAGACGTGCTTTAGATTAAGCGGAATGGAATAAAAAATATCCATAATAATGGATGTAGATGTTTTAATAATTTATTTTCGTACTTTCGCGAGCCATACAACAGCTATATGAGTATCAAATGAATGTTAACATTATCACTTAAAAATAATTCCAATTTCATGGTTATATCTGTATTAGTTCAGTATATCTTTGTTATTTATGGATAGAGGGTGGCCAAACTGTGCACACAGTTAAAAATGTGCATATTTACAATAGTTTTTATACCCTCCAACTCAAGGATGGGGGTATCCTAACTTTGTCATTCTGTTTGTGACACCTTGAAATATCGACCTGAGACCCTATAAAGTATATATATTCTTGATCGTCATAAAATTCTAAGACGATCTAGCAATGTCCGTCCGTCCGACTGTTGAAAGCACGCCAGAATCTAAACGAAAAGAGTTAGGACGTCAAAATTTTCAATAAAAACGTCTTATACTCGTAGATCGGTTGGGATTGAAACTGGGGAAAGGGAAAAAATTTTCCCTCGAAGGACTAAAAATACCCATAATGACCCCTAATATTGTAGAGTATTTAAGCATATTTTTTCAATATCTCTGTTTGTACTTACTTGATATTGCGTATGCGCATTCCCCCTATAACAAAAACGTGCACCATAAAGTGATGTTTATTCGCAGGGTGTCAAATGGAACAAAAAGGGATAAAAATGGTACATATCAAACGACAGCAGCTAGAAATACGAAATTCGGTGTGTACAGTCCTCTAATTGAGTATACAATTCGGTTTGTACAGTCCTCTAATTGAGATACATAATATAAAAGTATTTTTTCCAAATACGCACGCATAAATGGGATGGGCTAATTCGACCATCATTTATTTTTTTATAGTGTAAAAACAAGAAAAAATCGGGGAAAAATTAATAACGCGCTTATCGCCCAAGCGATATTCTAATGTTAAATTGAAACTCATATAACTTTCACACGTATATTCGGAACCAGCTATATTTAGTCATTTGATAATGTTTTTATAGTCACTTTAAGTGAACTAAATATGACGGGTTTTGCCATGCCCCTTCCAGTACCTCCCACACAAATCATGCAAAACTACGTAAAATTAAAGCTGTTATAACTTATATACGGTTGATCGGAATACTGTGAAATTTTATATTTAGCAATGCTTTTATAGTGGTTATATTCGCATGGAATATGGACGATATTGCCACACCCGTTCTGGCACCTCCCACACAAAGTGGCATAAACTTTGGTTACACTAAAACCGACATAACATTTATATGGGTAGTCAAAATCATTTGCAATTTGATATTTAGACATTTTTTATAATCATTTTAAACCTAAAAAATATTTAGCCACGCCCCTTCTTGTACCTCCCACATACTTGTCTCTATTCTAGGTAATATTAAATCCTTCATAACTTCTATACTGGAGCATGAGATCCACTATGACTTGATATAGGTTCATGATTTTACAATTGTTTTATAAATGTGGAAGCTGAAATCATGTGATACGAACCTCCTAGTACCTTTCGTTAAATTTAATTGCGTATAACTTCCGTATATAAGTTATTTGAGAGTGAGGGTATATAAGAGGTGATTTTTTAAGAGCTTGATAACTTTTAAAAAAAAAAAACGCATAAAATTTGCAAAATCTCATCGGTTCTTTATTTGAAACGTTAGATTGGTCCATGACATTTACTTTTTGAAGATAATTTCATTTAAATGTTGACCGCGGCTGCGTCTTAGGTGGTCCATCCGCTTAGTCCAATTTTGGCATTTCCACGTTTTTGAGTAACAGAGACCCCATTGGTGCGAACGGCGACGAATCGAAAATTGGTGGTCATCATTAACACTGGCCGATACAGCTGCGATATTTTCTTCAGTTCGCACTCTACGTAAGCGTGTTGGTGGTTTAATGTCCAACAATGTAAATTTGGTGCGAAATTTAGTCACAATAGCCCGAATAGCCGCTTCAGTGGGTCGATTAAACTGACCATAAAATGGAAGCGCGCAATGAACTTTCTTAACAGAGCACGCATTTTGATAATAAAATTCAATAATTTGCAAGCGTTGTTCGTTTGTAAGACGATTCATGATGAAATGTCAAAGCATACTGAGCATCTTTCTCTTTGACACCATGTCTGAAATCCCACGTGATCTGTCAAATACTAATGCATGAAAATCCTAACCTCAAAAAAATCACTCTTTATAAGTCGGTTTAGCCGACTGAAGCTTACTTACTTGTTATGCTTTCGTTTGGCTATATTAAACAAATTGATATTTTCCTGTAATGTTACTGCACTTCTACGAAAATCGACAGCCTCTGGGGTATGCAATTCCATGGTGGAGGGTATTCGGCTGGGCCGAACACCAAAAATGGATTAAATCGATTTAAAACCCAATTTTGCAACACTTCAAATTGTCAAGTTTAATATTTTTATGTTTTCCAAAACTGGTCCTCGCTGTACCAAAATGATATTAGGCCTTTTCGATTGGGCTTACTAGCTTAATATGTGTATGTAATTTACTCGCTTAACATGAGAGTAACTTAGATCCCATACAAATTTGACATTTGAAAATCGACCTTACGTCATGTCTGCTAGATTTCGCATGCAGTGTGACGAGGCTATTACTACTCTCTTAGTTACCGAGTAAGGTGGAGCCAGATTTTTAAAAATGTTGCCATCTTATCAAGTCTCTTAATTGTAAGCGAACAGGCCTATTATAATGTAATCGCGCATTAGTATTTGGAACGGATGTAAGTTCTTCTGGGGAGATATTGTCTAGACCAGGAGACGTGTTGCTTCATTTATCTCTGTAATTTCGGGACAGTTCGTAGATACATATATTTGAGTTCTAGGTGTGTGATGTGTGAGATGCATTTATAGATTACGAATAGTGGAGAACTCGACTTGGCTAATGTTAAGCTGGAAAAACTGTTTGTGGCAAATGATACACGCCTATTGATTGGAATTCTCCGAATAGTTTGTGGATGCTTAGAGTGTGGCCAAAACATATACATATGGGAATCTCCCAGTGGCCCGGACTCGACATTCGCACGCCGTAACCTACACCTGAAACAAAAAAGAAACTGAAAAAGTCGATCAGCCTTTTTAGTGTTCTAAAGTGCTTAAAGAGTACTACTTTTTAAAAATATATCGTCAGGATTTAGTACAAAATAGTACAAAATTATAAACAATTATACATTGAAACGGACGCTACAAAAAAAAACAGAAGTACTTTTGAAGTTCTTATAGAAATATACAAAGTTCAGCGATTTCTTGAGAACTTTGTTTTTCCATATATACATGTAAATGAAGATCAGATGATATATTTTGTTCGTAGGCTTATGAAATATGAGAATTATCTCTTAGATTTTTTAGTTAGGCACAGCAGAAATACGGACGCGACTAAACGGACACTACAAATATTTCCACGCGTAGTAAAGTAGTAATTTTTGTTATAACACTTCAATTTTTAATAAAAATAAATTAGAACAAGTTAACTTAAATTTTCGTTATAAAAGAAGTTGTCGAAATAAGGAAAAAAAGTTAAAAGCTATTAGTGTGGTCTGATTTAATTTTTTTGGTAGACCTTTTTGGGAGATGGCCATATGTATGTAGATATAAATATATTTCAAACAGAATACATCTATTAGAATATCTATATGGGAAAATCTACAAAATAGTCCGATTTCAATTTTGAAAAATTAAAAATTTCAAATTAGAGGCACACGTTTTATTTTAGCGTCAACTTGTTTAAAATACATTAAATATAAATAATGTGCTCGCGTGCATCATTTTTTTCAAGTGCTGAAGAAGTTATAATCGAAAAATCCCTTTTGGTTCTATTGCAAGTTAAGCTTGAAAACCCTATGAAAATCATCAAAATTTAACCTAAAATGGCTCTCGGTACCAAAATAATAATTCGATCTATTTAGCACTTACACACATTATTAGTAGTACTCATATTTACCGATCACACAGGGTTGCCACTAGTTATTTTTCAAACTGCGGATGTGCTCTTCAAAAAATATGAAATTTCATGATCTGCACGCATCGACCTGATGATGTTTGTACTGTCATAATTTCTTTGTTGCTGAAGGCACACTAAATTGTTTGGTCGCCTTTAGTTAGTATCTTTGTCGTTTATAATCCAATATTAAAAAATTTGCAATTACGTTCACGCTGAAAGCGCAAAAAAGAAAATTGTATTAATTTTCGTTTTATGCAAAAACAGAGTGACAGATTTTGAAGAGCTACCATTTATTCCTCAGTGATGGCACATGCTTTTTTTCAACATATAGAAGATTTTGCAACATCATTACTATCATCCACAAAAAGATTAGAATGATTTTCTTTTATGCTGAAAAAGTTATAGCCAAAAGAGTTGAACAACTTTCGAAAGTTACAAGCAAAATTAGGCTAAATTAGGGTAGACCTTAGCTCAGTAGACTACATTAACAGCATAATTTTAAAACTTTAGGATGTTGGCGAGGTTAAACTCGTCGTTTTGAAAATTATGACACTTTCAGAAATATTATATACTAGCAGTACCCGCTGCTTCGCACGCGAAAAAGCCAGTTATTTGTTAATTTTATCCGTCACAGTTTATTTAATTTTCTTTTGGTGGATATAGATAAATCTAAAATAGTAATTTGGAAACCTCCTATTAGCTAGCACTCACACACAGTCAAAGGAATGTGCTTGTCGATATGCAGTATTTTAGCTGAACTACTTCGTATGTATAAGTTTCTAACAAGTTTTGAACAAAATTTATATCCTCGATCAAATGTTTCTAGATTCAGCCAGCCAGTTTATAACTTTTAGCACTTCTTTCCCAAAAAGTACACATTTTGAAAAATCACTATAGGTAAAATGTGTTTTTGCTTCCCCTAAAAATATGTACTTTATTTGGTAACACATTTATTTCTTGTTGTCCCGTATCCCCCCTTTTAAGTACAAATTTTGAAATATTCATTTATATTCCGCGCTTACGTAATTAAATGATTGTACAGCATTTTTATCCCTTTTCGTCCCGCGCACCCAATAAAAGTAAAAATTTCAAAAAATCAAACTACTGCGCTTCTATATGGTCCATCCCTTTTTGTCACGCTCGCAACTTAAAAGTAAAAATCCAATTTTACTTCATTTCTATATGCGAGAGGAATTTACATATCAAATTTCACGATTCTAGCTGTAATACTTTAGTTGGTACCATTTTTATCCCTTTTTGTCCCGCTCGCCCCTTAAAAGTACAAATTTCGAAAAATACAATTTTACTTCGTTTCTATATGGTCAGAGGAATTTAGATACCAAATTTCACGATTCTAGCTGTAATACTTTAGTTGGTACCATTTTTATCCCTTTTTGTCCCGATCGGCCCTTAAAAGTACAAATTTCGAAAAATACAATTTTACTTCGTTTCTATATGGTCAGAGGAATTTACATACCAAATTTCACGATTCTAGCTGTAATACTTTAGTTGGTACCATTTTTATCCCTTTTTGTCCCGCTCGCCCCTTAAAAGTACAAATTTCGAAAAATACAATTTTACTTCGTTTCTATATGGCCAGAGAAATTTACATACCAAATTTCACGATTCTAGCTGTAATACTTTAGTTGGTACCATTTTTATCCCTTTTTGTCCCGCTCGCCCCTTAAAAGTACAAATTTCGAAAAATCCAATTTTACTTCGTTTCTATATGGCCAGAGGAATTTACATACCAAATTTCACGATTCTAGCTGTAATACTTTAGTTGGTACCATTTTTATCCCTTTTTGTCCCGATCGGCCCTTAAAAGTACAAATTTCGAAAAATACAATTTTACTTCGTTTCTATATGGTCAGAGGAATTTACATACCAAATTTCACGATTCTAGCTGTAATACTTTAGTTGGTACCATTTTTATCCCTTTTTGTCCCGCTCGCCCCTTAAAAGTACAAATTTCGAAAAATCCAATTTTACTTCGTTTCTATATGGCCAGAGGAATTTACATACCAAATTTCACGATTCTAGCTGTAATACTTTAGTTGGTACCATTTTTATCCCTTTTTGTCCCGCTCGTCCCTTAAAAGTACAAATTTCGAAAAATACAATTTTACTTCGTTTCTATATGGTCAGAGGAATTTACATACCAAATTTCACGATTCTAGCTGTAATACTTTAGTTGGTACCATTTTTATCCCTTTTTGTCCCGCTCGCCCCTTAAAAGTACAAATTTCGAAAAATCCAATTTTACTTCGTTTCTATATGGCCAGAGGAATTTACATACCAAATTTCACGATTCTAGCTGTAATACTTTAGTTGGTACCATTTTTATCCCTTTTTGTCCCGCTCTCCCCTTAAAAGTACAAATTTCGAAAAATTTAATTTTACTTCGTTTCTGTATCGTCAGAGGAATTTACATACCAAATTTCACGATTCTAGCTGTAATACTTTAGTTGGTACCATGTTTATCCCTTTTTGTCCCGATCGGCCCTTAAAAGTACAAATTTCGAAAAATCCTTTTTTGTAGCTCGTCTGCATGTTCATTGCAAGGAACTCACCGAAATTCATGTTTATAGCTACTGCCGTTTAGTCAGGACGAAGGTTCGATGTTTATCCCTTTTTGGGCCATTTTATCCCCTAAAAGTACGAATTTCGTAAAACCCTTTCTTAGTCGACGTCTACGTCATATTTGGGAACTACCCTGAAAATTTCATGACCCTGGCTTCAGCCGTTTGGTCTGGGGGCTGGTCAATGATAAGTCAGTCAGTCAGTCAGTCAGTCAGTCAGTCAGTCAGTAACGCAACTCTTTTATATATATAGATTGCTCTTAAAGTGGTTAGAAGCCTGAGTGACATGGAATCGTACTATACCGTAGATTTGCCCATATGTAACAAGTATTATTCAAAAGAGAAACAACAAATTCAGTAACTTGGATCTACGTAGGAAAACGAAACTCTAAAATACCAATTATTTGTTTTTTTTGGAATTAAAATTTCTAGTTGTCTCTTCTTGCATTTCATCGAATACAAAAAAACTGTATTTGTTATTCGAATTTATACATATTTAGGATTATAAAAATGAAGAAACATTTCCAAATATTTTTTATTTAATCGGAATATTAAAGATTTTGAGTAAACATCCTGTTACTCATGTCCTATATAAATTAAAAACCCCAAAACTCTTTAGACATCCTATTTAGACCCATACTTTGTCAAAAAGCATATCCAATCATAGAAAAAATGCGGGACTGAAGAGTTTATCGCCGAGGAATTTGACCGTTTTGTGTAATATTTCTTCAAAATATATATCGAGGGCTTATATTCAAAAGTGGCTATGAACCATTTTCTCGAAAATGAGTTTTTAATGCCAAACTATTCTCAGATTTGGATGTCATATAAATTTGGATAGATTTTATTCTAAAGCAATTTTTTTAATTTTCTAATTTGGCTATCCCCTCGCACGTAAGTTTGTGACTGCATAAGTGGCTATGAACATAAAAATAATAGAAATAAAATAGTTCAACAATGGAGCAGCATAAAACCGAAGGTTATAATTCGCTACAACGATTTTGTTTAAAACATTTTTCTAGATTTAGGGCATATCGTACTATCAAATTCCATCATTTCACGTTAATAAAATTTTGATTCCCCAATTATCAGGCTAAAATAGGAAAAATGATGGCTGTAAAGTCAAAAATTGTGAAAAGTATATTTATAAAAAACCGGCGTAACTTTTTATTATATTGAGAATGCCAAAATATTTCTTTGGAATGTGATTGCTGACTTCATGGGGAATATTTGTGTATGAAAAGTTTCAGAATTATGTATGAAGAAAGTTAAAATATAGGAATTGCAACGGCGAATTTTGGATTTTTCATCAATTGGAGCGATTTTCGCGACTGGCTACATATATGTTACAAGCGACCAATCTGACGGATGAAGCTGGAATCTTTAAATTCGCTGTGTACAACACAAAAAAGGCGTTTTCTATACAACATTGCCAAGATTTCATGAAAAAAGTTATGGAGTTTACAATAAATCTTATTCTTATTTCAACATTAATAGTGCTCAATTTTAAACATACAAAAGTGGCTATGAACCATGAAATCGCGAATACTAGGAAATGTCGAAAACTTTTTAATCGTAGCAATTAGTAATCCTTTTCTCTTCAAATTAAGGAGAAAATTAGTTTTTTCGCTCTCCTGAAAAGTTATGTTTTTGCCACTTATGAATATAAACCCTCAATATGTATGTATGTAATTTCAAGCAACTATTTAAAAAAGTTCTACACTTAGAGAGTCTGTTAATAAAAGCGACTGTCTGCTGCCTATCAGCAGACACTTTTCTGCTATTACAGCTGTTTTTTTGACATAACAGCAGTTTTCTCCTGCTAAAGAGTTTGCAGTCTGCTAAAATTGGCTGTTGTTAATTAAAATATAAAAATAGATAAGCGTTCATTAGCGAGTTTAGCTCGAATTTTCTTTTATATTAGCTTGGACATATATTGCTAAAAACAGCAAACAGCTGTTTACTATCTCAGCAGATACAAATCTGCTGTCTCCTTTTTAACAGCAGAAAATCTGCTCTTTCAGTAGACTTTCTGCTTTCTTTTACTGACATATTCCTTTAAGTGTACTGATAGATGGATTACAGAAATGCAATTTTGCCGACAATGTCTGTCGGACGAATGAATCAAAATATTTCTCGAAGATCCTGGCAATAAAATATGAAATTTTTTGTATGGAAAAAATTCCATTTAGGAAATTTTAACTTAAAAATGAGTTTTTTTTTTCTAAAATGAAGTTAAAATGTTTACTGAAATTTATGCCGAGTTCTTCATACATTTAAGTATTAATGAACTTATAAAAAAAACATTTAAAATTGTTTAAAAAAATAGTGAATATTAATCAAGATCCAATTCTCGTTTGTTTGCAGAGACTTATTTCTTAATTACTTTATGAATTATTCTAAACAACCACTGCGAAGGCGCCTATCTTGCCTTCGCAACAATCATGGAGTAATAGCTCAACTCCTTATGGCAGAGGTATCATGCAACTTTTGAGAAATATTTCATGTTGTCATTTTTTGTATCAGTTTTGCATACTCTGATGCAAAACTATTTGTTTGATTTTTTTAGTTAAATTGAACTTATTTTAATTGCACCTTTTTTCCTTGTATAAAATAAAATGTTCCTCAGTTTAAGTAAAAATTTACTCGTTTTGACGAAAAAATCAGCAAAGTTGTCCTCAGTTTGGGTAAATATTTACTTGATTTGAGTAAACATTTACTTAGTCTTAGGAAAATGTTGCTTAAATTTAGTAAAAATTAATAGGTTTTATGAAAAATTTACTAATATTTAGTAAAAATGTACTTGGTTTCCTAAATTTTAGTTAATTTTAACTCATTATAGGGTTAACTTTTTTATGAGTGTAGATGAAAACCCCTCCCAGGGGAAAATCCTGCGCTCGGGCCTGCGGTGGACAGATTCGCTTGCAAATTTTACTGTACACTCAAAAGAATTTGACTGTAAACATAGCGGATGAAAAGAGAAAGAAGACTTGCTGCCGAAGTAGCAGGTGGATGTTTGCTGTTTTTAGCAGACATTTTTCCTACTGTTGCAGCAGACAATTATAGCAATAGAATCAAATTATTTCCAAAAACAGCGAATAAAACAATTTTTTACGAAATACGCAGCCTACTTCCTTTTTCAAAAATAAACACATATACAAATTTTATTTTCAATTAGTTAAATTATAAATATTTGACATTAATTAAATTGTACATACCTTCTTTCTCCGCTAAATACAAAAAGTAACTTCAGTACTAAACTTACACCACAATATTTACTCGTTTTTATTATACGCTGAATGTATTACTTTTTGTATCTGCAATAACTTCGTATACGTCGATACGATAGAAGGTTGATTAACAACGTCAGGTTGTACAGATTGCTTGCTAAGGTCGCCGTAATATGCTGCATTGACGGAATATCCTTATAACCTTATTCATTCCGACCCACTAATATTTTTTGACCGGACTCCACAATTAGTTCCCTTAAATAGTTTTTTGATCTCACTATTGAGTGATTTATATTTTATATGCATTTCAACATGGTTCTTCGTCAGTTTTGGATAATTTTCAAGAAGACTGCTTACTTCTCTACTTTTCTGCTAGAGATTTCCCTCCAAAGTTATTTGTCATTTCTTTGCCCACCTCACGCAAAAAATTGCAGTCTAAAAACAAAAAAAAAAACTATTAACTTTTTATACCCTCCACCTCCAGGATGGGGGTATATTCACTTTGTCATTCCGTTTGTAACACCTTGAAATATTCATCGGAGACCCCATAAAGTATATATATTCTGGGTCGTGGTAAAATTCCATGTCCGTCTGTCTGTTGAAAGCACGATAGCGGCCGAACGAAATGAGCTAGGAGGTTCAAATTTTTCCTAAATGTGTCTTATGGTTGTAGATCGGTTGGGATTGAAAGTGGACGAAATCGGCCCAGAGGGGAAAATTTTTCCCTCACAAGGACTGAAAATACCCCTAATATTTATAGTATTTCAGCATTTTTTGAACATATTAGCTTGTATTTAGTTGATATTTGCAACGCGCATTCCCTCTATAGCATAAAAGGGCACCATAGAGTGATTTTTATTTGTAGGGGGCGAAATGGGACAAAAAGGGATAACAATGGTACCTATCAAACGACAACAGATAGAAACACAAAATTTGGCGTGTACATTCCTCTAATAGAGTAGATACATAATATAAAAATATTTTTTCTAAATCCGTACTTTTAAGGGGTTAAATGGGGATAGAGGGATCAAAATAGTACCAACCTAACGGCTGCACCTAGAATAATGAAATTCGATATATACATTCCTCTGATTGCGTAGACACGTAAAATAAAAGAACTTTCCAAAATTCGTACTTTTTGGGGTTCAAATGGAAAAAGGGATAAAAATAGTACCTACCAAATGACCGCAGCTAGAATCATGAAATTCGGAGTATACATTCCCCTGACTGCGTAGACACGAAAAATAAAACGTTTTTTTCAAATTCGTACTTTCAATGGATACAATGGCTACAGGGGATAAAAGTAGTACCAACTAAACGAATACAGCTAGAATGATGAAATTCAGTGTGTACGTCCCTCTAATTGTGTAGATACGTAAAATAAAGAGATTTTAGATAGTCGTACTCTTGAGGGGGCAAAATTGGAAAAAGGGGATTAAAATGGTACCAACAAAATGGCCGCTGATAGAATCATGGAATTCGGTGTATACATTCCTCTGACTGCATAGCCACGTAAAATAAATAAATTTTCCAAGTTCGTACTTTATTTTGTTGCTTTTACGACAAAAAACGTGAGAGATACTTTTGAAATTAAAATAGGATGGAAATACAACCAACCAAACGACTATAGCTGAAAGTACACTCTCTATCCCCCAATATTTAGTGTATTTATGATTGCTCCCTTATATTTACTTTATGAATTGAAGTATTATATCCAATATATGGGAAAATCTACAAAATAGTCCGATTTCAATTTTGAAAAATTAAAAATTTCAAATTAGAGGCACACGTTTTATTTTAGCGTCAACTTGTTATAAATACATTAAATATAAATAATGTGCTCGCGTGCATCATTTTTTTCAAGTGCTGATCGGATTGTCCCTTTTGGTTCTACTGCAAGTTAAGCTTGAAAACCCTATGAAAATCAACAAAATTTAACCTAAAATGGCTCTCGGTACCAAAATAATAATTCGATCTATTTAGCACTTACACACATTATTAGTAGTACTCATATTTACCGATCACACAGGGTTGCCACTAGTTATTTTTCAAACTGCGGATGTGCTCTTCAAAAAATATGAAATTTCATGATCTGCCCGCATCGACCTGATGATGTTTGTACTGTCATAATTTCTTTGTTGCTGAAGGCACACTAAATTGTTTGGTCGCCTTTAGTTAGTATCTTTGTCGTTTATAATCCAATATTAAAAAATTTGCAATTACGTTCACGCTGAAAGCGCAAAAAAGAAAATTGTATTAATTTTCGTTTTATGCAAAAACAGAGTGACAGATTTTGAAGAGCTACCATTTATTCCTCAGTGATGGCACATGCTTTTTTTCAACATATAGAAGATTTTGCAACATCATTACTATCATCCACAAAAAGATTAGAATGATTTTCTTTTATGCTGAAAAAGTTATAGCCAAAAGAGTTGAACAACTTTCGAAAGTTACAAGCAAAATTAGGCTAAATTAGGGTAGACCTTAGCTCAGTAGACTACATTAACAGCATAATTTTAAAACTTTAGGATGTTGGCGAGGTTAAACTCGTCGTTTTGAAAATTATGACACTTTCAGAAATATTATATATTGCTCTTAAAGTGGTTAGAAGCCTGAGTGACATGGAATCGTACTATACCGTAGATTTGCCCATATATATAGTATACAAATATTGGTAGCCTTGGCTTATTAATTAAATTTCTTATTTTCATACAGTTAAAATTTGTTGCGGACATTCCTCTTGTTGTACGACAACAGCTAGAATCATGAAATTCGGTGTGTACATCCCTCTAATTGCATAGACACGTAAAATAGAGGGATTTTTCGAAATTCGTACTTTTAAGGGATATAATTAAAAAGAGGGATAAAAATGGAACCTACCAAACCGCTGAAGTTGAAATCATGAAATTCGGTGTATACATTCTGACTATGAAGACTCGAAAAAGTGTTTTTAGAAATTTGTACATTTGGGCGGAGAATGGGGCGAATGGGGATATCTTTAAAATGTATACTTTTCTTATCACTTTGTCTGTATCTGGAAATGCTTCTTTCTAATGGCGACTGACAATCGCCTAATATTTAGGCATGTTCACTTTCACAATTTCAGCATTTTATTTATATATAGTAGTCGATTTCAAATAGTGCGCATAAGTATACATTATAGTTTGAAATAGTAAACAAATATAGTAATGTGCATAAAAATATCACAATATGGTACTGTGCTTCTATGTAAAGTCGACTTCCTTTAATCTGCTGGTAATACTATGGAATGCAGTCCGTGGTGGAGGGTATATAAGATTCGGCCCGGCCGAACTTAACGCCTTCTTACTTGTTATTTATTACTTTAAGGACATGCTAATTTTATTTTGAGTATATATTATTTGTGCTGCAGTTTCAGACTGTATAATGTATGTGAGCCTAATGGATATATGTATGTATAGCTAAATTAATGACTCCAACTGACAGCTAAAACCGATCGTACCGCTAAATTCAGATTATTTTGTCATTCTAAAGGATTCGGAGTAAAATATTTTGAGGACTATCTGATATTTCGAAGATATACTGTATCATACTATAGTGTTTTCTAACCAATCCTATATGGGTATCATCGGAAATAATTTAGAGAATAAATATTAAACGGATACATCAACCCAATGTGAGCCATGCTTTTTAAAAAATCTAATGCTTTTCATTAGCATTTTTCTCAGACTAATAAAAATATAATACTCGGTGGCATTTTAATTTTTTTTAATTTTAATTAACAGCAACACTTCTCAGCAGCCTGCAAACTTTAAGGTAGTGTGTGTGCTAAAGCAAAACTGCAGATAATCTGCAGTTATAGCAGAAAAATTGCTGTAATAGCAGAAAAAGTGTCTACTGATAGATAGCAAATTTTTTTCTAGGTCATGATAGGACAAAGGGGGTGGTACCTCTCACACAAACAATATTTTAAAACTACCAAAAATTACTCAGTTTATCTTCCAAAGCATACGAAGTAGGGGAATGGGGAAGAATGAATCCGTGAAACGCCGGGTAAAAAATACTAGTGTTAAATATAATCATATTTTATTGAATTAAAAACACTCTATTGAAATTTATAAAGTCGAGTTATTACAACAATTTAAATCAATCTGTACCGAATGGTTTTCAACAGAGTAAACTTATCACCATCGCACTGACCACGGAAATCATCCAAACTCAAGTCGAACAACGCCATACCGCCTAGTCCCATATTTTGCACATATGCCGCCTTCTCCGTAACACTGGCCACATTTTCATATGTAACCAGCATACCATTCGTGCCAACCTTGCCACCAACTGCATAATTGCCATGATTCTGAATCTCAATTTTGGTCATACTCTTCACTCGCGTACATACTTCCGACCAGCTCATCAAACCGGGTGTACGGGTCATAGAATCACCGGGGGCAACACCATCCAACCCCGTTACGATGGGCGTATGCGCGCTCGGCAAGAGCTTCGTTGTTTTCCATGTACGACCGTAGGCAGGAATACCCATGTTCAGTTGCTTAGGATTGGCTTGCTGCGAAACCCAGTGTTGAATTTGAGCGTCGACATTGGCTTTGGCGTTACGTGTTTCATGTTTAGGGGGAGCATACAAAGGCGCCAGGAAGTCCGCTTCTTTGGGATTACGGATGGGTGTGCTGAAATCAAAGGTGGCCAGATTGACAAAGTCCAAGTTGCCCATAATGGCGGGGATATCGAAATACCCTATAAAGAAAGAAAAAAAATATATAAATTAAAAAAATAATGGAACGGCAAAAAACTGTCCGTCTGTTGTCAATTTTAAATATTTTCCAGTCTTCAAAAAAGATTGAGCAAAATTTTAGTGCTTCTGCAAATCTTTTATTTTGTACAGTCCGAACGAAGTGATGAACTGACACAAGGTCGATTTACAAATGTTAGATCACATACAAATTTGACATTTGAACATCGACCTTATAGCCTAGCCACACAGCATGCGAAATCTAGCTGAAATGTCATAAGGTCAATTTTCAAATTTGTATGGTATCTGACATTTGTAAGTCGACCTTATGTCATCATATGCCATTTCAAGCTGAAATTGATTGATTTCGCATGCAGTCTGAAAAGGAAAAATACACGGTCTGGTATTTTCAACAACACCCATTACGATTATAGCCTTTTCAGACTGCATGCGAAATCGAGTTCAAATGACAGATGGGCGATTTACAAGTGTCAGATCCCATACAAAATTTGACATTTTAAAATCAACCTTGAGCTGAAATCGCTGAAAAGGCTATTTGTCTGTATACTTACAACTTGAATTCACATTGGGCATAACCGTGAAGGTTAACATCATTTTATTTGGCCTTAATGCCGTCTTCAGATCACTTATCAACTGTGTCAGCTGTTGTTTATGCTCTTGCATTTTACGATCCACAATTGCCTGGCCTGTAGCCAATTTCTTCACTTTTTTCCAAGCACTGCCAACTTTGGTATGTTGTTTACGTGCCTTATTGCGTGGCAATTGGTAGGCCAAATCGAATCCATCAAACTGGTATTTCTGCAACAATTCACGGGCCGAGTTTATAAATCCCTGTTGTTTGAATGATCCACTTTCTAAGAGCTCCATGTATTTCTCTGGATGATCGTAATCCTTATCGCCACCCAAACTCAGCAAGAATTTCACGTTGCTAAATCTCTGTTTCAAAGCACGCACCTGTTCAAATGTTGACAATTGCCTTTGATCCAACGGAACAACTTCAAATGTTCCGGGCCGTAAGCCGACATAACCGTACACAACGTGGGTACACAGTTGTAGCGCTGTTTGAAGATCATCAATGGTGAAATTGGCGGCACCTGAGATGATTTTCGAAGTACAAGAGCTCATTATACGGCTATTAATTATTATTATTCATCTTACCAAGTCTATTGGCACTGGAAGTATCGTAGAAACAGACTACATTGTGTCTATTGGCCATTATTACTTGGCAAATGACCAACAGCGTAGCTATACCAAGAAGTAACTTCATTTTCTCCCTTAGCAATGGGCGTATTTCTATCCGACAAAAGTGTGTTTCGCAATCCTTGTATATTTACTGATGACAATTGATGCTTCGTTGCGTACTCACTGCCCTTTTATACGAAATGCTTACTAAATGCTTACTCACCACAGTGGGTTTCCCCGCTTCATAATTATATTTATATTTATTTATTATCTTGATACTGTGGTCATTCGGAATTTGTTGTAACAGAGGTCAAACGTGTTGGAATACATTTTAACTTGCTAAAATGTATACTGTATTTATGAAATAAAAATCAATCAAGTGTTATATGAAAAATATTGCTCAATATTTTTCATTGATGTGAATATTAATTTTATTCATTCTCGTTCAGTCAATAAACAACGTTCTTTATAAAATCAGGTTTCTTATTATTGAACACTGCCAATAGGTTGTGGACCCAGGACAAAATGGCTCAGGATTTCAAGACAACTTTTGAAAAATTAAACCGGGATAATTATCAAATCTGGAAGAAAAAAGCTGAATGTGTTCTTATTAGAGATGATACCTGGTCTGTAATTAAAGACAAAGATCCCGAAACCCCGGATGAAAAATGGAAGAGGAACGAGAGCACAATGGCTTCAATTTTTCTAATGGTGGAAGATGATCTTTTTCAACTCATAGAGGAAGCAAAAACCGCCAAGGAGTCTTGGAATATTATTAAATACCATTTTGAGCGGCATTCTTTCAGTGAATGCGTATTTATTATGAAGAACATTTGTCAAATGCAATTAGAGGAGAATGGAAATAAAGAAACTTTCTTGTATGGGTGAAAAGCTTAGTGAGAATTGGGAAGTAGCTATGATTCTCCGAAGTTTGCCGGAATCATATGATGTTTTGGTTACTACTCTTGAAGCAAGAAGTGACGGCGCCCCTTCATTGCGTATAGTCAAGGAGAAGTTATTAGAAGAAGCCAAACGAAAATCGCAGAAACATGCCACGGTGAATTTTGGATCGTCAGTGATGAATGTCAAAAGTAATTATGCTAAGAAGTGGAATCCTTCATCAAAGGCTGCTTGTTTTCATTGTGGAAAAACTGGACATATTCGAAGGGATTGTCATTTGTATAAAGAATTTATGAAGAGAAATACATCAAATCTTGTGGTTGACGAAAATTACACTGACGATGGTATTTGTTTTTGGTTGGGTGCCAGTAAAAATGTAACGGATTGGTTTATAGACTCAGGGGCTACGAGTCATATATGTAATCAAAGAAATTTCTTTCTACATCTGGATGAAAATTGCAAAAATATTATTACAGTCGCAAATGGATACGACTGTGGAAAAGGCGATGGTATTTTGAAGGTAGCAAAAATCGATGGCAATGTTGAGGAAGTTACAATAAAGGATGTTTTGTTCGTACCGAATATTGAAAGTAACCTCTTATCTGTAAAGAAGCTGACCGAGAAGGGATTTACGGTAACATTTCATGATCGAATATGTAATATATATTACAAAAAGCAGCTTTATGCAGAGACAATTTTAAAAGATGGCTTATACAAACTCAAGATCCAAGGTAGAGTAAATGAAAAACAAAAGGCTTTGGTCGTAAGACAATGCAAATGCATCCATGAATGGCACAGATGTTCCGGCCATCGTGATATTGCATGTGTCAAGAATGTGTTAAAAGAAATCCATGGAGAATTTCCGAAAGATTGCAGCTGTAATGATGCTTGTGACATTTGTGCTAAAGGTAAAATGTCAAGAAGACAGTTTCCAAAATCTGCAAGTCCTCAATCGATTGGATCTTATCCACAGTGACGTATGTGGACCCATGGATACACCTACGCCTGGCGGTAAACAGTATTTTGTTACTTTCATTGATGATTATTGTATTAAGTCACAAGTCGGATGTGGCTTCAAAATTGAAAGAGTACATTAATATGGTCAAAACGAAATTTAATAAGTATCCAAAGGTTATAAGATCTGATAATGGCGGTGAATATTCAAGTTCAGATATCCGAAGTTTTTTGAAAGACCATGGAATACAGTAGCAGCTCACTGTACCGTATACTCCAGAGCAAAATGGTTCAGCTGAAAGGCGAAATAGGTATTTAATTGAAATGATTCGATGCATGCTGATAGATGCAGATTTGCCGAAATACTATTGGGGAGAAGCAGCCATTACAGCTACATACATCCAAAATCGAGTGATTACAAGATCGACAAACGCAATTCCTTATGTAATTTGGGAAGGTAAACAATTATATATAATTTTTGGAATTCAGTGCTTAGTACATATCCCCAAAGAAAAAAGAAGAAAACTGGGTGAAAAGGCGAAGATGGTAACTTTCGTTGGTTATTCTGAGGTGTCAAAAGGTTTCTGGTTCTTGTATAAGAGCACAAACAAAATTATAATTAGTAGAGATTATAAATTAGCAAGTTCTGCTTTTAAAGGTGGCTCTAATTTAAATAAAGATTGCAATGATGTTTATATTGATATAATAGCTTTTCAAAATGTTGGATCTAAAGAATACCAACCTGAAGGATCCCATTATGGCGGAGAAGTTGTTTATGATGATATTACTACATCTGTTCATATGGACGAAAGTTTTTCTAGCGCTACAGACATTCAACAATCAGACAGTGAAATTCAACAGCAAAGCAATGAGATTCAACAATCAAATAATGAAATACAACAGCCAGACAATGATATTCTACAAAGATAATGAAATTCAAGAACTAGATGTTGAAATCGAGCGACCATTATTGAGAAAATCTGCGAGGACAACTAAAGGTAAAATTCCAGAAAGGTACCTGATGAGTATTGTGTCCAGCATATCAGAACCAAAATCTTTCCAAGAAGTCCTAAAGAGAGATGACAAGGATTTATGGTTCGCAGCAATGAAAGATAAATTAATTTCGCTTTACAATAATAACACTTGGGAGCTAGAAAGTTTACCTGCCGAACGGAAAGTAATCGGATGTAAATGGGTATATAAGCTGAAAACAGATGCTAATGGTGCCATTAAGAAATATAAAGCCCGTCTTGTAGCACAAGGTTTTAGTCAAAAATTTGGAGTTGATTATGATGAAGTGTTTGCCCCTGTTGTAAGACAATCAACCTTCAGGATGTTTTTGACTCTAGCTGGTCAAAATAAAATGACTGTTATGCAGTATGATGGCAAGACAGCATTCTTTTATAGTGATATTAATGGAGAAGTGTATATGAAGCAGCCATCAGGTTTTGAAATTCCAAATGGCAAAGATGTAGATGTAGATGTAGATGTAGATGTAGATGTAGATGTAGATGTAGATGTAGATGTAGATGTAGATGTAGATGTAGATGTAGATGTAGATGTAGATGTAGATGTAGATGTAGATGTAGATGTAGATGTAGATGTAGATGTAGATGTAGATGTAGATGTAGATGTAGATGTAGATGTAGATGTAGATGTAGATGTAGATGTAGATGTAGATGTAGATGTAGATGTAGATGTAGATGTAGATGTAGATGTAGATGTAGATGTAGATGTAGATGTAGATGTAGATGTAGATGTAGATGTAGATGTAGATGTAGATGTAGATGTAGATGTAGATGTAGATGTAGATGTAGATGTAGATGTAGATGTAGATGTAGATGTAGATGTAGATGTAGATGTAGATGTAGATGTAGATGTAGATGTAGATGTAGATGTAGATGTAGATGTAGATGTAGATGTAGATGTAGATGTAGATGTAGATGTAGATGTAGATGTAGATGTAGATGTAGAAATTTTCTAGACGAAAATAGTCTCAAATTGAGACAAATTTTCTAGACGAAAATAGTCTCAAATTGAGACAAATTTTCTAGACGAAAATAGTCTCAAATTGAGACAAATTTTCTAGACGAAAATAGTCTCAAATTGAGACAAATTTTCTAGACGAAAATAGTCTCAAATTGAGACAAATTTTCTAGACGAAAATAGTCTCAAATTGAGACAAATTTTCTAGACGAAAATAGTCTCAAATTGAGACAAATGTTCTAGACGAAAATAGTCTCAAATTGAGACAAATTTTCTAGACGAAAATAGTCTCAAATTGAGACAAATTTTCTAGACGAAAATAGTCTCAAATTGAGACAAATTTTCTAGACGAAAATAGTCTCAAATTGAGACAAATTTTCTAGACGAAAATAGTCTCAAATTGAGACAAATTTTCTAGACGAAAATAGTCTCAAATTGAGACAAATTTTCTAGACGAAAATAGTCTCAAATTGAGACAAATTTTCTAGACGAAAATAGTCTCAAATTGAGACAAATTTTCTAGACGAAAATAGTCTCAAATTGAGACAAATTTTCTAGACGAAAATAGTCTCAAATTGAGACAGATTTTTTAGATGAAAATAGTCTCAAATTGAGACAAATTTTCTAGACGAAAATAGTCTCAAATTGAGACAAATTTTCTAGACGAAAATAGTCTCAAATTGAGACAAATTTTCTAGACGAAAATAGTCTCAAATTGAGACAAATTTTCTAGACGAAAATAGTCTCAAATTGAGACAAATTTTCTAGACGAAAATAGTCTCAAATTGAGACAAATTTTCTAGACGAAAATAGTCTCAAATTGAGACAAATTTTCTAGACGAAAATAGTCTCAAATTGAGACAAATTTTCTAGACGAAAATAGTCTCAAATTGAGACAAATTTTCTAGACGAAAATAGTCTCAAATTGAGACAAATTTTCTAGACGAAAATAGTCTCAAATTGAGACAAATTTTCTAGACGAAAATAGTCTCAAATTGAGACAAATTTTCTAGACGAAAATAGTCTCAAATTGAGACAAATTTTCTAGACGAAAATAGTCTCAAATTGAGACAAATTTTCTAGACGAAAATAGTCTCAAATTGAGACAAATTTTCTAGACGAAAATAGTCTCAAATTGAGACAAATTTTCTAGACGAAAATAGTCTCAAATTGAGACAAATTTTCTAGACGAAAATAGTCTCAAATTGAGACAAATTTTCTAGACGAAAATAGTCTCAAATTGAGACAAATTTTCTAGACGAAAATAGTCTCAAATTGAGACAAATTTTCCAGACGAAAATAGTCTCAAATTGAGACAAATTTTCCAGACGAAAATAGTCTCAAATTGAGACAAATTTTCTAGACGAAAATAGTCTCAAATTGAGACAAATTTTCTAGACGAAAATAGTCTCAAATTGAGACAAATTTTCTAGACGAAAATAGTCTCAAATTGAGACAAATTTTCTAGACGAAAATAGTCTCAAATTGAGACAGATTTTTTAGATGAAAATAGTCTCAAATTGAGACAAATTTTCTAGACGAAAACGCCCATAAGAAACATGCAGTACTACGGAAATTCCTGAGATGTCGCTAAATGATTTTTTGAACCAAGCATATGGGAAAGTGAAAAAATATGCAATAGATGTCGCCAACGTGTTATTAGAATATTGAACTATTCAACCATGAAAGATGTAAACGCTTACACATGTATCATTCACACTTGATGGTAATTGGAATATTCGCCTTTAAATATGGTGAACGCCAGTGCCATCTACGGTTCTAGGTTATAGGTCTTTGCAATAAAAACTCAGTATGACATTAAATGTAGATGGCAGGAAACCTTATTTGAGGGTTGAAAATTCATATTTTCCAATAATACTTTGACGATATCGATTTCATGTTTTTATTTCCCATATGCTGAGTCTTTATGGTTCTAGGTCATTAGATAATTCGTTTCACATACGCCGTCCAGTGGCCACGACGTCAAATATTATTTTTTTCATTCTGAAGAGTTGCCATATCGCCGTCAGGTGAATAAAATTGAAGCCGTTATAGATTTGATATTTAATTTATTCTTTGTAAATTTAAAGGGAACTTAGATTAACATGTTTTTAAAGAAAACTCAACTTATAGCCTTATCACACTGCATGCGAAATCTAGCTGAAATGACAAAAGATCGATTTACAATTGTCAGATGTCAGATCTCATACAAATTTGACATTTGAAAATCGAAAAGGCTATTAGATCGATTTCAACGGCAGTGTGAAAAGGCTGATAAAGTATTCGGTCATAATGGTTGTTTATATAAAAATAATTATTTTACAACTTTGAATTTAATTCTACTTCTATTCCGAGCTGACAATATGGCTGTTTTTCTTTAAGACTGGATAACTAAGCTGCGATAACAAAAATTTAAATAAGATGTTAAAATTTCACTGAAAATCAAAAAAATCTATTTTCACATTGTCGCCAAAAGCAATATCAATGTGTGTGTGAAAACAAATTTTAAAAAATAATTTTGTGTTAAAATTTTTTGACTTAGCCTGGATAATTATCCAGTGTAAGTCAAAATGATGGTTATCAAGGCTTTTGAAAATTTGTTTTGACACATATAATATTTATATTGAAGTTGGCGACAATGTGAAAAAAGAATTTTTTATTTTGAGCAAAAAATAAATGTTTATTAACGTTTTTGTTATCGCAGCTTCTTATCCCGGCTTAAAGAAAAAACAGCCATATTAGAGCTGTTTGCTTTTTTGACATCTCTTAACATCGATATGGCAACTATACATTACCAGAAGTATATACAAATACAACTCTGTATGTGAAAATTAGTGGTGCGACAGCGCCAGTGATGTTAATGTTGCGGTTTTCAACATTTGTAAATCGACCTTAAGCTGAAATCGTAGGATTTAGCATGCAGTCTGAAAAGGCTATTATGTTGCTTTCTCTAATAGCCCAGTGAGATTGCATGCGAAATCAATCGATTTCAACTTGAAATGACATAATGTCAATTTTCAAGCATCTCCACATAACGGAATTCAAGTTATTTCCGAAATTGCAGCGTTAACTGGTGTGCATAATATCTTCGAATCTATTGAGCGATTTGGCTCAATTTTTTATTTATTCGTTACAGCATTGTCTATAGTAGGGCTTTTTTGATTTAAGGTCCTGCTCAAAAGTTATGCGTTTTTCCTAAAATTTTGATGAAAATTAATGATTTTTGAAACAAATGCCTATTTTTGGCTAAATTGTTCATATTATTAACTACTACGGGCTTTTCGATTGGGCTTACTAGCTTAATATGGCTGTTTTTCATTAAGACTGGATAATTAAGCTGCGATAACAAAAATAAAATGTTAAAATTTCACTCAAAATAAAAAATGCCAACAGTTTGTGTGTGAAAACAAATATTGAAAAAATAATTTTGTGTATCTAGTGTATCTAGTGTAAATCAAATGTATGGTTATCGAGGCTAAGTTCAAAAAAGGCAACACAAAATATTTTTTTTGGAAATTTGTTTTAATACAAATATTTATATTGTAATTGACAACAATGTGAAAAATATTTTTTTTATTTTGAGCAAAAAATTAAATTTTTATTAACGTTTTTGTTATCACAGCTTGTTATCCCGGCTTAAAGAAAAACATCCCTAATATTTGTATGGAATTTCCTCCTTAACTCTAGTTAGTAGCTTTCTACTCTCTTAGTTACCGAGTAAGGTGGTGTCAGAATTGTATATCTGATTTATTTAAATAAAACCAATGGATAAAATTGTTGCCTTATCAATTCTTTTAATTTTAAGCTAGTAAGCCCAATGGAGCAGGCATATTTTTGTTTATTTATTTTGTTTTATTTATTTATTTTATTTTTTAGTTCACTTACTATTTTATTTATCCTTAGCTGTGATATTTGGTTTTTTTGGTTTGGTCGTAACAAAAATTTACAATAAAATAAAAAATTTATAGAAACTTCAAAACTAACGCTTTCTTATAAATCCACATTTGAAAGGTGGCGGTTTCATTAACTTACAACATTGGCATCACTGCACAAGAAACGAAGCGAGTGTATGAAAAAAACGCGTGGTTCGTTTTTACCCTACTACTAGTTACTCGTTCGTTCGTTCAGTCGGATGAAAAATTCGGGAGGAAAAAAATTACGGCAGTAAATATTAAATATTTCAACGCAATTTTTCGTATTTTTTTACAATACAATTTCACTGCAAAAATATGTAAAACCGTGTACCATAATTAATTAATTACAACACAACAATAATTATTATAATATTTATAATAACAAATGAAATATCAAAAAAATGATTTAATCGCGAAAATAAAGAGAAGAAAAAATCATTGAATTGAATTGATAATGGAATAAAAAGAAGAAAAAACGTGTAATAGTGTTGCAAGAAAGGCCTATCCAGGTGAAGCGCGGTGAAGGGATTACGAATTATGAAAAAATTGAATTTAATTTAACAAGGATCAACACAACAAGGAAACAACAAAAATACCCCAACCTAAAGGACGTTCAAGGAGATTTTTCTTGATGTTTGTTTGTGTGTCCATTATTAGTACAGCAAGCAAGAAGTGTAGAGAGAAATCGACGACGACTGAAAAGGAGGTATTAACCACAAGGAATTGAATTGTTTTCATTACGTGCTGTGGCGGTACAGTGACGAAAAACACGACCAAGCAAGCAAGTGATACCAAAGTAGCGGGGGTGCCAGACAAGCAAGGTTTTTGTTGCAAAAACCTTTCCTCTTTTGAGACCGCACCCGCCGTCATCGTGATTGCAATAAATTATTGGCCATAATTTATAACCTCAAAAAAGTTTTTATTAAATCCGCTTGGAAGAGAAAAAATAATCAAAATTCCTCCACAAACACCTACTTCGACCAACTCCATGCCAGTCTCAGTGGTCTGTGAGACTACGGCAAATGTTAATGCCGCCTTAAGGGAATCTCTCGGTTCTGGTGGAAGTTGTTCGGCAGCTGCTAACGCAAAAGTGTCGGATGACAGCAAAATAAATGGCTCTTCAGCAGCGGATGATAATGATTCCTTGCACGGCAAACTGGTGGCCTCGGCCAAACGTGTTCTGCTCTCGAAAATCGATTACGAGGAGGTCAACAATTATGGACAGTCGGTCTTGGACTCCTTGAAATCGAAGTACATCGTGTTGAAGCCGTCTGCCAATAACAATGGCATAAATAATTCCATGGAAAATGGTCGAAATTCACCATCAACCTGCAATAATAACAACAATGGCGCAAATGGTGACAGCAGCGCTGCCGGTAAGCGTACGTGTAATTTTTTAGTTTATCTCTATTTCCACAATTTTTTTAGTTTCTTCTTGCTATCTGATTTTCACGTTGTCTCGTTTTTCTCATATTCTGTTACGGTTGTGTGCGTGTGTAAAAAATTACAACACCGCGTCATTTTGTTGTCTTGGATGACGAGTAAAAGAGACAGCCTGTGTTTTGGTTTGTTTATTCTCTGTAAATTGCAGTTACCTCCATCGTTCGTTGTTTCTTTTTTACACGCCAATGGCATTGCCAGCTGAAATTATTTCGCTCGATTGATACTAGTATTAACAAAATTGTTTTTGGATTATGTTGGTGAAGAAAACAAAAATACTATTTGTCTTATGGAAAATAAACACGTTTTATTGAAAATCACGTGCTTTTTTACTTCGGTGTGGTTCAAAATCACGTATTGCCTGTAAATATTTTTTTAAAGTCTATACGTTTGATCGTAGTATGTGTTGCTTGTGTGTCTGTATATATGCTAAAAAAGATTATTGGTCGAGAGGCAGTGCTTTTGTTGCTTTGTTAAAAAGTTTTCTAGAATTAGTTATCTGCTTTATTTCATGTTTATTTTGCCCACACTTTCTTTTTTATTTTGACATGAGTTGCTTCATTCCAGTGTTCGCAAACAATGTCTCTCATGATTCACTGTTTTTGTTATCGTCATCACCGTCGACGTATAAACTAAACGGCAACAAGCAAATAAAGCAGAATTAATTTTCTTGCATTTTGTTTTATCTTTAGCAACTTTATCAGTGAACAAAGAATATATATATTTCTGTTTGTAAACAAATAAATTGAAGAAATTTTCAGTGTAAACTGAAAATATCAAATCCAGCAGAAAATTGCACACGTATGCATAACAGTGGGGAATACCCGCAATTGGGAAATAGATTCAAGCAACATACATCGTCCACATACATATGTACGTAGTGTTTATGTTCGTATTAAGAAAATCCTTGAGTAATTTGTGTCGCATTGATGTCATCTGTAAACGTAAACAATAGGGTGTCATTTTCCTAGGTTCCTAGAAGTGAGTTTTTGACTTTTAAATTTGGAATGTTTGATAACAAGGGTTTTTCCCTATTTGTAAATGAGTTTATTCAGGCAGAGGATGTGGATATTTTTACACATACTTCAAATATTTTTACAATCGAAATGTCTACAGAAATATAGATTTCTGTGATAACCCTTTCAAAACTGACTATTTGAAATGTTAGATACCAGATAAATTTGACATTTAAAATTTCACCGTCAGTGTGAAAAGGCTGTAATAAAAGAGTAGTAAACAGGACCGTTTACACTTTATTTTTGGAAATAAAAAAAAACAATATGATATTTGACAGGGAAGCTAGCAAATATAAAAATAAGTTAAAAATAAAATCACATTTGAAGGCATTAATAAATATGCCCGTTCGATTGGGGCTTATTTTTTGTATGGAATTTAGCAACATCAAAGTAACCTTTTCAGACCGCATGCGAAATCAGGCGATTTCAGCTCAAGGTCGATTTACAAATGCAAATTTGTATGGGATCTGACATTTGTAAATCGAACATGTAATTTCGGCTCGAAAAGGATATATTGATCCATTTAAGATATACTAACGGATAGCAATGGTGCCACCTTAAAACGCCGCTTTTCACAACTTTATTTGTAGGGTAAACGTCTATTTAAACAAGAAAATTTTGAATTTGTAGGACAACACCGGAGTATATAAGACGTATTATCTCATATTTTGCACAAACCGTTTTTCCCAAATGTTTGGTGTATTTAAACCCCCTATAAACCGCCAGAGTACGCATTCGCATTTCGCGCAACACGTTTTTGGCCAAATAATTGTATCTGACGCCCATAACAGTTCCAATCGAACAGGCGTAATGTTTTTTACAATTTGTTTCGTGTTTGCACAAATACGTATAAATTATTGCAATTAATAATTTAATGTTTGGAACAGCAGCGAAGAAAGAAACAGTCAGAAAATCCAAGCCGCGGCGAGAGGGCTTATTGAAAGGAAAACAAATTTATAATTCGTCCATAGAAGGTGGTTTTGCTGTCGACCAGTGTAATTTAAAACAATTGAAATGTACTTCAACATATGCCCATCAATATTTTCTACTGCCATTTGTACAACTCTGTCGTACCTATAAGAAAAACGTGTGTATTGTGTATTCCTGCGTTCCCGTGGTTGAGTGGCAGCATTTTTTTTCTTTGTTTTCTTTCTTCTTTCGTTTTAATCACCATCGCTTGCCGTACACAGAGTACAGTGTGTACGCACACTACACATACAGTTGCTTCATTTATTTTTTATTCACACGCACACACACACATGTGTGTACGTGAATGCGATTGCGAAATGAGCTATACATGAGAAACAAAAACAAACGTCGGCCAATGGTCAAAAGAAAAAAGAGCGAATAAGAATAAACATAAGTTCGTGTTCGGTGGATAGAATGGCACGAGGATTTTGAAACACTCGCAGCACACATTGATATGTACATGTGTGTATAACGGGCACCAAGTGAACTGAAGAGCCCGTGAATTTTTCACAAAAGCAAGCAAAAAAAGTACAGAAACGCAATAATTTCCCTAGAAACACCAAAATTAGTGTACGAGTAGTACGTGTGTGTGTACAAAGGGAAAACGGAAAATTCACGAACAACCGAAATAGAGAAAAATTAGAATTTTTCAATGAAATTCCATTTCGACCAAAAAAAACAAATGGGTTTACGAAAATATATGTACCTGCATACCATTGAATTCGTTATTTGTGAAGTAAAGTGAAGACGGAAGGAAACCCAAAAAAGAAAAGAAAACGAAAGTGTTGAGGAAAAAAAGTAAAATTTAAATTTGTTTATTATTTCTTCTTGGGCTGCTACGATATTCGATATTTGTTATATTACCACCATCCAATGAGAGTTTGGAGTGCTTTGCTTTTGGAAACATTGCGATGTATCGCACTGGATTATTTGGTGTTATGGCTACTCTATCGTTTCATATTTAAGCCAACCTATAATTTATTGAGAAGACTTTACTATTTTTATCATAACAAATACAACAATTACGATGAATCTGATAATGAATTCTTGTGTTCTTCTTGTTCTACTTCTATCTACGACTGTGTGTGTGAAACAACAATGACGACGACAAAAAACACAGATGCCAATGGTAATACAACAGCAGGATCAACTGCAAATGGAACACCGGGCAAAAAGCCACCAAATCCAAATGAATTGCCAGCCCCGAAACGTATACTCTATCCACGAGAGAATGTACGTATTGGCTGGAAGGCCACCGGACGTAAATGGGATGTAGGAGTTGGTATGATGAATGTTGGCAATACATGTTATTTGAATTCCACCTTGCAAGCCATATTTCACGTGCCCTCTATGGCCAATTGGCTAATGTCCGATTCATCGCATATGGAAAGGTGCGAATCTACAGATTCCGGTTGTATCATTTGTGCGATGACCAAAACGCTACAAGCATCGCAGAACAGCCAATCCGCGATACGCCCCTACTTTGTTTACTCAAAGCTAAAGTCTATATGTAAGCATTTGGTAATGGGTCGGCAGGAAGATGCCCATGAGTTTTTAAGATATCTGGTCGAGGCAATGGAGAAATCTTACCTTACACGTTTTCGCAACTACAAAGAGTTGGATCAGTACAGTAAGGAGACGACACCGTTAAATCAAATACTGGGCGGTTACTTGAAGACATCTGTCAAGTGTCTGTCCTGCCAGCATGTATCGGTTACATTTCAACATTTTCAAGATCTTTTGCTTGATATACGTAAAGCTGATACAATCGACGAGGCTTTGGAAGGATACTTTGCGCGGGAGCGACTAGAAGACATGGGTTACAAGTGTGAGGCATGTAAGAAAAAGGTGAGTACAACTAAATGTAAATGTACGCAGTACTAAGAAAGCATTTTGAATGTTCGTTCCCAGTTTATGTCAATATTTAAAGTTTTTTTTTCTCGTTAAATAAATAATTTTAAAATAAAAAGTGAAACAAAGTCATTCGAAATTTGGTCACAGTACTTATAGTATAATTCATTCTTTACTACTATTGTGAAGTCTTTAAACATATATCCTCTTTTTCTTGCAGGTTTCTGCTACCAAACAATTCTCTTTGGATCGAGCACCTATAACTCTGTGCATACAACTGAAACGTTTCTCAATGTTGGGCACTAAAATCAATAAACAGATCACAATAAAACCTAGACTGGACCTAACCAAATTCGCTTCCCGCAAATTCCCCGGAGAACATCTTACCTACCGACTCGTGGCAATGGTAACGCATCTGGGTGCGTCACAACATTGTGGGCATTACACAGCCATCGGTCTAACCGAATCGGGTACATACTATAATTACGACGATAGTTATGTTCGACCAATATCAATGCAAAATGTTTGCAATACCAATGCATATATAATATTTTATGAAATGGACACACAACCGCCGCGGCAGGTGACGAGCACACAAGTCAGCGGTGCCCAGAGTACATCTTTAAATCAGAAAGAGTTACAAACTCAAAAGGTTAATGGACATGTGGTGGGTTCCAGTCCGCAGCGTGTAATAGGACCGCAACTACCGCCAGGCTACAGTAATGGGAATGGTACCATACCCTCCTCGCCCCTGGCCAATGGTGGCAGTAAGTTAATATTGAATCGTAATGCAACAGCAACGACAGGCAGCAGTTCACCTGCAACAACAACAAACAGTAGTAAAATTATGATCCACTTTAAGAATAGCAATGCAGCAGCGGTAAAAACGAGTGCTGCAACATCGTCAAATTCTAGTGCCTCGGCTACTTCGACGTCAACAGCTTCAAACTCGGCTTTTGATAGTTTGAAAAATAGCAACTATAACTCTAACGGTCTCCACGTAGTGGGGACCGGTAAATTTCAGGAATCTGCGAACACGAAGTATTCACTGGGTGGCCCAACAAATAAAAGACAAATTAATAATGCTAAAAACGGTAACGAAAGTTCCTCCGACGACGATGACGAAAATGAGGTTGTAAGTTCGTCAACATCAACACATAGCGCCAATACACTGCCAAGTATGCCTAAATTGGGTGTGGAATCAAACAACAACACCACCACCACCTCCATAACAAAGCCATTGACAAATGGTTATGCCAAGAAATCGCCTGCCCCCATCAAAAGCCTGGTTCCATATGGTTCCGAAACGGATGAAGAAGCAGATGTGGCCATGCCAACAACGACAGACACATCATCGTCATCATGTGAACAACAGAAACGTTTACTATCGAATCCCTTAAAACGCCGTCAAAGTTCTTCATCGTGGTCGAATGGTTCGTCATCGGACAATGATGACAACGACAAAGATAGCAAACCGACAACGGGCACAAAAATTAAAAAAGCTGTCTCATCAACTACCGCTGCTGGTAGTGACGTTCATGCAAAATCTCCTCTGAAACCTGCAACAGACTCCACGTCGCACTATAACGGTGTTAGTTCAAAGAAATCTTCAGATACCATAGATGAAATTTTCAATAGCAATAAACGTTCCAATAATACGACTACCACTACAACTACAAATGGTGTGTCACCACATAAAAAGAAATCACAAAATCAACAATTCACAGTTACCTCCACAACACCCACAACCGACTCTTCCTCATCTGCCTCGAATTCCGATTCCGAAGACACAAAGTCGTCGAGACCACAATTCAACAGATCACACTCAACCCCACCATCGCCGCCAGTAGTTAAAACGAATTCTGGTATTTGGCAAGTAACATCATTGCATCCCATTAGCGCCTGCGTCAGTCCCACATCAGAAAAACTACCCAAGAATCCCAAAAATCCATTTGCCTCCAAAACGCCCTCAGTTCTGGCTGCAGAAAATTCTAAGCGTGTTAAGAAGGATGCATCTAACAAACACATTGTGGGTAATGGCTATCAACGGGAGACAGCCAATGATTCAGCGGTTTCTGAACTATTGAAACAATCACATCGGGGCTATGGAGCACCCGTCTTAACATGGAATGGTCAACAAAGTGAAATTGAAAGAGAGGTAAGTGTGGCAATTTGTAACTAGCATCTGTGTTTGTTTTGTTATCTATTTATACAAATTGATTAATTTCCTTAATTTTGGCAAGGTAGTATTTAGTTATCTTTGTATTTATTATTATTAATTTGGGTCTATAACAAATTTGAAAATAGAAAAGTAAGATTGTTTTCGAAAGTTTTTGGGGGGAGAAATATGTAAAACTGGAAATGTGCACAAAGTTGGAAATGCGTCATCATTTGCAATTCCTAAACATTAACATGTCAATTAAATCACAAGAACAAACAAGCATTCACCGCAAATACAATTAATATATTCACCATGAGCTATCTTAAGAAATGCAGGCGAATGGTTTGTGATTCATGATTTGCATACTATTAACTTGTTTTCTATAATAATTTGGTAAAATATAAAATATCGATTTTTTTTGCTAAAATTGAAAAATTAAATATACATAGAATCCACTGGATAGCGATTAGCAGAAGGCCCGAAGGATTAGAATTGCAAGTTGAGATCAAATCAAAATATTTCAGTCTTACCTTTGGTAATTACAAACAATCATGTAAAAATCTTGCAATCATATTACTGGAACAATATTCCTACTTATATAAATATACTTGTGGACAGCAAATTGTTATTGTGTTAATTGTAATTTTAAGATGATCTTCAATATTGTATAGCATGAATGAATTCACTTTTTATATGATGTTAATTTTACCATTCCTTTTTCAATACCTTGAAATGTCTATCGGTCGACCCCCCCTATTAAATATTTATGCTACTGCTCTAGAGTATGACCAAAATCGGCTACGCATAGTAAAGGTTTTAGTCTTCTATATAAATGTTTGTTTCCTATTAGTGGCCGTGGTCATTAAAAGTAATTACATTTTAGCACGATTTGACTAACAATTTACCTAATTAATAATTTACTTAAATGAGTACTTGGCGTATCTATCACGCTCTTTTGTAGTGTTGGTACACAAATATACGGTTGTTAGGCTTAGTTTTAGTTACAAATTATAACAGATTAGAAATTTATTGTTCCAAGCCCACTTTAAGTATCCTTAGTATAGAAATATTGTAACTTCATTTTAAAATGCTCTACAATTTATGAAAAGTTTGAAAATGTTTGCCTACGGGTTTTAGATCTTTTTGATACTTTTGTTTCACTCTCTTAAATGTATGTTAAACAAAATTGACTTAGTTGGGCACTATGCATATCTATAAGATTCGTTCAGCCTTCGATATTTTTACTTTTTCTCTCCCTCGATCTCTTTCACAACAATCTTACTCTTTCTATTGAAATATTTTTATTGATTGGTTATGAAACAAAATATTTATTTATATCGTAACTCATTTTCGCAAACAAAAACAATGTTACAAAATAAAAGAAAAATTAAAAAGTTGTATATAGTGTCGTCTTCTATCGAAAGTTTTCAAACGAAAAAAAAATGAAAACAAAAACAAAATCCAAACAAAAATCAAATTCTCACAAACAAAACAATCGAAATGATGGAATAAGTAGAAAAAAATGCACACGTCAACAAAATTTTTACTAATATTGTACATTTTGGTATTTGATTGCTTAAGGTTTATTCAAAAAAAAAGGAAAACAAAACAGAGAATTGCAATGATAAAGAGAAACAATAAAAAGAAAAAAGTATAGAAACATTATCTTTATGATTATGGGAGGGGGAGCAACCATCAATAGCGCAAATTTTTTTTATAAAAGAAACATTACGATCAATTTTAGGCGATACGATTGTTGACTATATTTAATCTTGATATAAATATAAATGTACAGTTTTACTTAAACTGTGCAAATGCATGTGGATCATGGACAACTAGATGTATTTACAACATCTAAATTCAGCGATATGATCCAATTCCACCACAGATGTTTCTGGTTGAAATGTAAGGTGTAGTGCCAAATATGAACAAAAACAGTTACAATAGAACATGTGGCTGGGCGGACAGACAGACGTACTGAATCAAAAAGTAATTCAGAGAGTCGATCGGTAAAATAAATGATAGGACTACCTTTTTTCCCTTTGGTTGTTACATACAAATGCACGAGACATAATAAATACCCCTGTGGAGGGTATAAAAATGTTCAGATACTTTCAACCACAAACAAAATGTAAACCGAAGCGTACCTAAAGAAAAGTCACTACTTGTATCAATACATCCAAACAATACAAGTGTTGGGAATATTCTATCGACTATGTTCTGACAACCGCACGATTTTCAAATCGAGTTCATACATTTTCTATTAATTTTAAAACGACTTTGTTAACCCAAACATCCCTTCATTTGCTCGTCAGAAAGGAAAGAAAGGAAAAATCGTGCGGTCGTCAGAACATGGCCGAATGCTTAGTATTCTAAAGTATACGTCATTCTTCTTCGATTTAGATCCATTCCAATTGTGATGCTCATTTAGGAGAGAGTTTCTTTACTATCATTGCAATTTTCTTTTTTGCTAACAAAATAAACACGATCGATATTCTTTTCTTGTTTTCTTTTTGGTATATTTTTATTATTTGGTATATACAATTTTTTAGTTTTTTTTTCTTCTTCCTCTGTTCTCTCTCACACACTATTTATGTTACATTGAACATTTTAGTTTATCACATTTTTATTTTTTCTGTTAATTAAAAAAAACATGCAAAATACCAAGTAAAAATTTACTATTTGAAACAAAAAGAGAAATTAGCATCATTATCCTATTTTCCACTTCCCTTCAATTTAGAATTATTATTTGTTTGATGAGAAACGGATAGAAGACGACAACGACGACAACACAAACAACAACAACCACAACAACAAGAACAACAACGATAGCGATATCGATAATGATCACGAACGACACGGCAATATCAACAACACGGATAACATGGAGGAAAGTCATCAACTGCTGCGGCGGCACGATGATTTAGATATTATGTCCACCGTAACCACAACAACAACAACCACATTGAATTTCATGAAAGATGACGACGATAGCTTTTATACTGATGACATTATTAAAACGGATGACTTCGATTTTGATGATAAGCTGCTGTCTCCTCCTCCTAATTTAATGGTGGCGGAGGAGAGCTGTAGCAACAGTACAACAACAACAGCATCATCTTCAAATCTGCGTCAACGTCGTCATCACCTACGCATAGACCTCAATATTAATAATAACAATAATAACTGCCTACCTCTGCTTGGAAATTGTACAAATATTAATGAGGAGGAGCATCCAGATGAGGCGCCCACAAACGATGAACAAAATAACATTGACCTGTGTAGTTTAGCTAACACAACAGCCGCCGCCACTACTCTTATCAATAATACCAGTACATATTGTCTGTCTCCAAATTCTACCGATAATGAGCCCACCACACCCACACTTGCCACAACAATCAATGACATTATATTCCAATTCTCCGAGGATTCAATGGATAACCTATAACAGGAATATTTGAAATGTGTGCGCTTTCTTATGATTTTATGATGGTGCTGCTATGCTGTGGACATCTAAAAAAAAATAAGACTCGACGCGCATGTTATACATATATCCATCCATCCACCACCCCTTGTATTTTGTTCGTAATGTACGTTTTTTGTAAACAAAAATTGATATTTGGCCAACTCACGCACGGACAGAACAACAAGAAACCATATTTATATGTTTTGTGTTATAAACGACTAGCGTAAGCGGAGCGCGCGTGCACCATTGAATCTAAAAGCACTACAAGTGCTTCAAATTCAAAAACAAAACAAACACAGACATCCCATTTATTTTGAATAAAATACATCATACTATTGCTATTTTTAACTTGGATTGATTGATGATGATAATGAAGATGAAGAGACACGGGCAAAACCAGGAAGAAATCTAAAATGCACAGCTGTATGTCCTCCCTCCATAAGCACAGGATTGATTGGATGATGCTTTCATTGAATTTCGTCTACACTTCATAAATATATACATACTACGCGTTAAAATGGGCTAAAATTATATATAGGTAATTTTTTGTAATTTTATTTTAATTTATTTTAGTTTTTTACTTTAGAGTACATACATACATATATAGATCTATATTTAAACATAATACCTTGTATATTGACTATTTAATTTAATAACACTGTAATTAATTTTAAAATAATAATAAATGCAATTGTAAATTTAATTTATACGCCCGCCGTAAAGTTTTCTTGATCCATTGTGTCTGTGCTCCGACCTTGGCGTTTAGAAAGAAAACCATTTATTTAATATGCATATTTAACCCATTTCCTCCAGTTCTAAACCCAATGTTTTTATTTTATGGAATTTATCCAAATGAATGAAGACAGACATAGAATTACTTAGTTATTAGTTATAAAATGTAACTTTGTCCTAAACAATATAAGTTTAAAATATGGCTGATTTCACCGTGCGCAACAGTACTTTTTGGACAAGATCATCATATACACATGCAACTAGAGACCTTATGTAGAAAACCTGTGTACTCATTTTTTCATTTGGTGATCTTTTCCCTTTTTACTGGACCTTTAATTTCCAAAAGATATTTCGTGCTTTTGCGAGTCAGACAAATGAGGTTTGGGTAACAAATAAAAGAGAAAAATATCTGCTAAAATACTTATAATGTCATGCTTCTATATCTATTGGTATTAGCATTAATAAGCATACCAAGTAACTTATTTCGTTCGTCAAAAATCACCCAACTATTATATGAATTCTATAAAACGTAGATAAGAAATATTCTAACTACGAGTTCTTTACGTGCTTTTTCTATAGACAAAACGAATTATAGACTCAATTATTACATGAAATCTGTAAACCACAGGAGTCTATAATAATTTACTGCGTCTAAAGAAAAGCACGTAAGTTAGAATATGTCTTATCTACGTGGATGATGAGGATTTAATATATCGTCGTGATTTTAACTTTGCTTTTCAAATGTATTATGAATACTTCTTTATTGAAGTAAAGCGTTATCACTTCACTTCACATCCTAAAAAACTATGTAGAACTTTAAACAGGGTAGTGGTAGGAACTTCAATGATGACCTTTTTCAAAAAAAAAAGAAAAAAACAACCACTCCCATTTTCAATTGTTTATTTCGGAATTTCTACTTGTATTTTCTCAATTTCAATTTGAATTTCTGTATATCAATTTGTATTTTATCAATTTCTATTTAGATGCGGTTGTTTTGGCAGAATCCAAGTTCAATCAATTTTAATACCGATTCCGACAACAATCGGATTCTTTGGGACTATATGTCCGATCACTTCCTGTTGTATGTTAAATTAAAACTAACTTAAGGGGAGCTTCAAATGTTGAGAATTTCAAGTAGAAATTGTAAAATAGTTTTTTGAAGATAATTCAATTTTTTTTTACTAAAATGGTCGCCTTCATTTACTGCTTTTATCAGTTTCGATGAATTTTAGGTGTTTTTGTTTTGCCTCAAATTCGTAAAATTTTGAGAGATGTGACCAAATCTTGTACTTTTGCGACAATTTTGTTTTAGTGAAAACTTCAAAAACTCAGCCAATTACCGACAAATGTGGAAAAAATTTAAACAATAGTGTTTTGATGGCCAAATACTTAGCATTTATCACATTCGAAAGTTCCAAGTTTCTTCATTTTAAATCCGGTGAAAAACTGCAAATCGGTTGGTAATCAGTAAGTTATAGGCTTATAAGTGCATAAATGTACGCAAAACCGCTACTCCAGAGTTTATGCAAAAACTTCGTTTGGAAATAGAATAAAATTAAACATGAAGTATAACTTTTTATAAGTATAACTATCTTTTCTTGCATTTCTACATTTATATATAGATTTTCTTTTAAAGGCTCTTCTCTTCTTCTGGATGTCAGCTATTAGAAAACAAAATACTTTTTCTATTTTTTGGAGGGGGTTTGTCGTGCCAATAAAAAAGCCATATAAAAATTAAAAAACGCCGATCTTTTGAAATGTTCTTACTTTCACGCATTTTTAAATATTCACTGTTTTCTTCGTTATATTCATCCCTATCTCGAATATTTTCTTTTTTTAAATTTTTATTGGTGTTTTTGGCGACTGTTCCAACGTGAAAGTTAAATTAAAAAAAAAAACAATCATTTATTGACAAGTTTTATTGATTTTATGGAAAATGTGATGTATGTCTCGATGAGCACAAAATATAAATTTGTAGGTCATGTAGATAATTTTTTTGTCGCAATGTTAGCAGAGCATCCGTCTGAAAGTAAAGGGCCTTGTCACAGAGTTAAATTCCGTTCGGAAGTGGAATGAAATCTGTTTTTTTTTTCTACAGAAAATTTAAAACTATTTTTTTTTTGCGGAAATAAACCACTTTCAATTTAAAACTTGGAATTCTATATTAATTAACCTCCAAAATTACTTCAAAACAAATAAAAATGTATAGCAAATACTACCTTTTAAATCATTAAGGATAAAGTAAATGTATCGTTCATCCATCAACTGTTTTATACAGAAACAACCGTCATAAGCTTGTTGATGGATAAACAATAATATTTAAAAAGCAAATTCTTACAATAAAATATGGAGTTAAAATAAACACTACGTTATATTACTAAAAGAGCTGCAAATAATGGAGCCATACACGTTTTCAATTCCGGCGGCGGATTAATTACGTGCTATTTTACGACGCAAAACGATATAGAAAGGTAGAATATATAATATTCCACGCATTAACAACAATTAGTGTATTTAAGAAACCATGCCATTAGAAGAAGTTATGTACACCGGTATCATTTAAATAGGAATGAATAAATATTAATAGTATATACTATATACAAATGTATCTGATCGTTGTAAACCCAGTTTAATTCAAATCTTACTACAAAATTAAATTTTCTATTTAAAGTTTCCATACCTAATTTGTATACAACCAAGCAAATTGTCACATCTTCTTCAAAAGCTCTCGAAAAAAATCTAGTCCTTCCACACAAACCACCTTCTTCTTCTCTTCTATCATTGCAGATTATAAGCGATGCACGCGAACAACGCCAACGTGACTGGGAAGATGATGAGGAGAATGAAATGGATCGCGGTCGTCAAAAGAAAGTAAAGGCGCCAAAGGATCCGTTTGCCAATTCGCACACACCCGGTTACAATGCATTCCAAGAGCACGATAATCAAAAGCGTTGGAAACGCTATCATCACGGGGGCGGCGGCGGATACCGTCAGAATTTCCCACGTAATAAATTAAAATTTGCAAAATTTTCGCATAAATTCCCCAGAAAGAATATGATAAGTAGCGGCGGCGGAGGTGGTGTCAATATGAATAGACGTTTCGATTCTTAACCAAATCCCCCACACACTTATCGCTGCTGCACCATGGAAGAATTACAGCGAAATTCAGATGCTTTTAACCGAAATTATTGTAATTTTTAAATAATAATAATAAGGACTTAGTAGAGGAGGAGTGAATTCTAAAGATACAAACAGAAAAAATGACTAAAATTTCACATGGGATGAAGAAAATTAAATGAAAAGATGAATATATATGATGAATGTGTAATGTGTATAGTAATAAAATGATTCACTTTACCTTAGATTTTTTACATAGAATGTTTTTAGTTACCTACAACTTTAATTTAAATGATTGTTGTTTTTTTTTTTAATTAACAAAAACATTTTTCTTCGAACATAAATGATTCTTTTAAATGCTTCCAAAATTGATTTTGTTCTGTTCAATTCAACGCAAATTAATGATTTTTTCTTTTTAGATTTTATAGTTCACATTTCTTAGTTGTAAAATCTTGTTATTATTATTTCCTAACTTTTGATTAATTAATATGATATAATTAGCCACATTACATGCTATATGTTAATGATTTACGTTTTACTATTATTTTTTCTATAAAATTGTTTTCGATTGTAGAACAAAACAATTTTCTTTTTTGTTTTTAATGAAATGAAATTTTATCTACGAAAACAACCGCAAATGATTCAAAATAAACACATACACAAAAAAATAGTGAAACCCAATTAAAAACCCACAAAAACAAAACAAACATTACAAAATGTTTTTTCTTTTATTTTTTAAAAAAATATATGAAATTATTTTACAATTTAAAAGAGTCACACATTTGTGAATTTCCTAGAACAGTAAAAAGAAATAATGCTTAATTTCTTTTGAATTTTGAATAAAATGTCGCGTAAAAACGCTTTAATTATATATTTTTTATATATTTATAAGTTTAGCCAATAAGTTTTGTACATATTTTATTAATATAAACAAAACTAAATAATATTAATACACCATATAAAAGAAAATAAACTAAACAAACGGAGACGACTTCAATTTCTTTAGTTCTAATCTGATCGCTATGTAAAAAAAAATCCCAATTAGCTAACTCAATTTTAGTTGGAAATTTGGACAAGGTATTCGCAAAATATCCTCTGGGTACTGATTGAGCAACTTTGTAGGCCACAAGACGCTTAAAGATAATCGTGCTTTAAAACTCCCAGAAACTAAATTGTTCTCTTGAAATTGCAATCATATTTTTTAGAATTGTTCAACAAATTCTTTTCTATCTTTTTTGTACTTTTGGCCATCTTATTTCAGTTCCAAGGCAAATAAGAGTTATATTCATATCCTATCTCGAATAAATGTTCCCTTAAATTTCTAATCGTGATTTATGGTCAATCTTTCGAGTTCAAGCTGATCGCCTTATTTCTATTACATCACAAAAAAGTAAAATATATTCTAGGGTTATGTTCATAATATCATCTTATATCTGCAGGGGAATAGAAAATTCCACGTGAATAAATTCTCTTTTATTCCATCTATATATAAATCTGAACTGATATGACCAACTTTCACAATAGATGTATCTAATTGTAATATAACGCATTGTACCAAATTTTAAGAAAATCGATTAAAATATGTCGAATGAGTCAAATTATTCTATAAAGAATAAAGGTGAATAGTAATTGTTGAGCTTCATTTGTAAAATTATATAAGAAAGTTTTAAAAATTGTAAGATATCGATGAAGATAGAATATTTGATTTATAAATTCTGTATGTTCAGATATTCTTACCCCAATTATAAAGTTGTTGGGCTTCATTTCGGCACTACCTAATTAAGAGTAAAACAAAGCAACAGTTCCTTGAATGTTGAAATGGCGAAAATCAAATCCATTTTCTGAAGATTTTTTCTTTCAAATCGTGCTCTGATTACAAACGGCTAATCCTGGTTATTACAAAGACTGTAAAAGAAGTGCAAGATATGCCGAATGCTTGTTTTCATTTTTCTTTTCACGAAATATTTTATCCTGTTCTGAATTCAGATTTTTTCAATCAGCTTATACATATTTATTTTTTTGCTGATGATAGATTCTAAATTTGAATCAAACATTCTCTTCATTTGATCGCCAGAGAAGACGACAGAAACATTACGTTTTAAAGAATAAGAAATTTCTAAGGGACTGTTTCTGTAACTTATTTTCGTACGAACGATCCAAAATATATAAGCCATTGGAGTCTATAATTCGTTGTGCCTATAGAAAAGCATGCAAAGAGCTCTTTGCTCCTTAAAGCATCTCTAAAAATTGTATTTTTTGTCCAACATATTTTTCTGAATATTAATATAAAAGCACTTCAATTATAAATTTTATTAGTCGAATTATTGGAAGTATTTTTTGTGTTTGTTTTTCATAGTGAAAATTGAAAATGTTTTCGTATTTGGTGGTAGTATTTTGTAAAAATGCCTAAAGGAAGGAAATTGACGCCACAGCGCTCATTTTTGTAAAAAAAAGTTTTGAAATTTTGGACCTGAAAACCTTACAAAAAAGTAGTCGGTGACTTCATATTTTGTCCAATATTCATAATTTAGCCATCATTCGAAAGGTATTGTTTTTTTCTATTCTAACAGTTTTTACCAAATATTTCCAGAAAATATGAGTTTTTAGTTGTCCAATTGATAACCAAAAAAATTACTATAAACGTCAATAATTCGACCAATAAGTTACACTAAGACAAGAATAAAAAATAAAAATTATATTTAAAGTGCTTTCAAGGGTCTATTAATTCAGAAAACAAATTGGACAAAAATGCCGAAAAATTCTCGATTTGGAATACCGGAGGTCTATAAAGCGTCCTTTTTCAGATACAAAAAAAAAAAAAACAAAATATGGTTTTGGTCGCATTACATCAAAGAAGGTATTGTAAAAGTAACGCAAGGGGGAAATCACGGCAAAATAAATACAAATAAAACCTCTAAAGTTGTACACTAACTTTCATATAAAAAGTATGCAAAAATTTTCAAAATTTTTCAAACGACTAAACCTGGTTGTTACAGAGACTGTACAAAAACATTCAATTATGAAGATCGTATTGTGTTAATAAATTCTGTATTTTTGGACGAAGGACCGCATAATTTCCTGAGATTATTTAATCATATACAAATGCACAATAATAGGTAGATGTACATAATTCTAAGAGCCAAAATAGTTACTTTAAGACAGGAAATATTCATGTCGATTATGCACGCCGACGGATTTGCTGCGGATCGGATTGACTCGATCCGCACTCGACTCACTTTGTGAGGAAAATTGTATTATGTAATCCGTCGGATGACTGCATTACCAACATAAAGTCGATATTACATTACAGCTGTCAAATTGACATTTATAAGCAAATGACAAACAAAAGTAACCAATAAAGTGCGCTGACATATTCTTAGATTTGAAATTAAATAAAATAATTGAAATTCTAACATTTTATAATGTATTCATCAATTGTTTTTTTTTATAAATTTGGAAGAAAAAAGTGGCAATACAAAAAAAAAACAAATCATTTAACATTTACATTTAATTTTTTCTCATCTTACCTCTTAGCTTCCATTAGAAATTAAAACAAATAAAAAAACAACCAAAAAGTACTTTATCCGCATCAAATCAGCGATGATTTTCTGTCGGATATTTTTGTATGTGAAGTGAGTCGCATGAGGAATACATAATACGAATTTTTCCGCAACGGCATTACCATCGGCTTATATAATACCAAAATACTCAACTGCGGAAAAAATCCGATCCGCAGCCATCCGTCGGCGTGCATAATCGACATGATTTTTTTTATTTTCGGTATATTTTATACCGTTATTTTTAGACGATGAAGTCACAAATTCGACCTTTTCGCGCTATAAAAGGAGAATATATTAACGTGGAATTTTCTATTCCCCTGCAGGCGTAAGATATTTATATAAATATTATCCGTGAGTAGATTTCACTTCTTTGCATTGAAATAGAAAAAGGGATCAAATCGAAGTAAAATGCAAAATAAACTTGAAAAATTACCATAAATAGCGATTTGAAATTTAAGGGAACAATTAATTTTTTCAAATGTGTCGTAATCAATTCACAACTCGATTTGCGATTTCTTGTTACTTTTTGGATTTTAGGTGAATTTCCCCAATTAATTGGTCGCTTTTTGCTCCGCTTTATATTCATATTACCAATAAATTCGCCTTTTATTCATTCATTCATGAATAATTTTTTAATTGAATTTTATTTTAAGACTGGATAAAACCCTTGATGTAATATTTTTCACATTACCACCACAATCAATATCTACATATTTGAAATTAAATTATTTAAACAATCTATTTTTGTTTGTCATGGCTTGATTGCTACAGACCAAGGCGTATTTATAAAGGTGATAGCAGGAGCCCAGCTGACTGAAATTTTTTTCATTCAAAAGTAACCGAAACTATCAAATCCCATATATTTTGCTTTGACAGTATGGCTGACCATTCAAAAAATTACTTGTATTTTGTTGTTGTCGAATTTGTTGTTGTTCTAGTGCTATCACCTGTATAAATACGCCTTGCTACAGACGATAAGTATAAAATGACAACCCAAAATTGTATTTGTGGCGGCGTATGAAATTTTTTTTTTAAATTTTAGTGAAAATTTAATTGTTTTTTTTTTTTTAATTTGAGAAAAATATTTACGTTATCAATTCTAAAGTCTTTAAAATAAGAATTTGTGACAAATCACTTTTTCATTCGAAGATGTCCATCAACTTTATTCACCTTTAAATAACTGAAAAAATACAGCATATTTTTATTACACTTTTACTGTGCATGTATTGTTCAAGTCCCACACAAAAAATTTTCTCAATTTTTATAGATTTGTATTTTAGTAGACGAAACATATAATTTTATTATGAAATTCTAATTTTAAGGCATTGAATGCATTTGTTTGGTAATGACCTATATTCTTCTTCAAGCTAAATCTAAATACTTTTTGTTGACTTTTTCTACAAACCTTGTATTTATACATGTTATTATTTAAACGAAAATATAACAATAAAAAAACAAGAACGTATAATAATACATATGTAAATATATACATAACTAAAAATGAAAATTAAAAGAAAAAATATATTAAGTGTGAAAATAAGAAGCAAATCAAATATGCTGATGATGATTAATCTTCGTGTTAAATATAAATCTGTAAACGATTTATAGACAATTTAAAATGAAAATAACTAAAATACAATTTAATTCGAACATTAAATTATGAAAGGCATATATATATAATAAATATACATATATACATACATAAATATATTTTAAAAACACGCAAATAATTGTTTTTTCGCCTTTTTGGGATCATGTTTTTGTACAGATAACATTTAAATGGGTAAGTATATTTCCCTAAAGGAAGATTTTGGTGAATTTTCATAGATTGTATGTATAAGAATCCTTCGTCTACGGCGAACGATCAAAAAGCACTCAGCTATTACTTGAATTCTATAAAACACAGATAAGAAATATTTTAGCTGATTTTCTATAGATAGAATTATAGAATTATAGATTCCTGTGGCTTATACATATCCCGTAATAATTGAATGATTTTGGAAACTTACAGAAACAGACTCTTAGACATACAAAATGCATTTATTTTTAATAAAAAACTAAAGATTTACCCACATTTGTGTTTAGCGAAAACCACACAAAATTACTATAACTGTTGGTTAGCTCTATCAGTACGAAAATTGTGGTTAATTATGAAACTACACTCGCTTAACGTAACTAAAAGAAATTTGACAGTTGGAAAAACTTTGGAGTCCACACTTTTTCAGGCTATGTTTGAAGATTTCCAATAGAAATGTTTAGTTTTTTTATATAGGAAATTCTGTTCTGTTCTTGTTGAATATAGGAACTAGGGAATATCACCTTGATACTTGATCAAATGCTCGAACATGAAAGTGGAGGAAAAGGAAATAGTACGGCTTGTGTTTCTACTAAATGCGGAGGAAAGTTAGAAGCCTTACCGATGTGGCGCTGTACCTTGGTCAATGACAAGTGTAGTTTATTCAAAATGCAACTTAAATATTAAACGAAACTATGAATTTGACGAAGATATCTCGGCACCTAGATTTAAAGTACGTGTTTACACAGTAAGATTGAGTAAATTCTCTTCGCATAAACATAGTTCTATATACTACCGAAGGAAAATAGAAATTAGGCACTAAACAGAAGTAATGGGTCCGCCAAATAACCTTTTTTTTTTGAAAATGCTATAAAAAAACTACTGAATATTTTCTCAAATTTATTTTTTTATTTGAAAGTACAATCCAACCGGTTAATAATGGAAAATAATTTCATTCAAATGGCTGCCTCGGCTGGCCATGCAGTAGCCTACACGATCGGTCCAATTTTTAAGCACATTATCGATTGTGTGCAGCTGTATTTCACCAATGGCTTCACGAATATTGTCCTTTAAAGCGTCAATTGTCTCTGGTTTGTCGGCGTAACACTTATCTTCGAGAGCACCCCACAAATAATGGTCCAACGGTTGAATAGTTGAAAAAAACGTTAGATGGCGGACCCTTTATAATGGTAGCTAGACATGTTCATATTGAAATTAGCATCTCTCAACTATCATAGCATTTTAATCAAGATTTTAATAGAAAAAAAACAAATTTGCTAAATTGTTTTAGCGAGGGCACGGAATTTCTATTTGGCTTGTAATGTTTATTAGAGAATATGCTACCATAATAAACGTCCTTTTCGGAAAGTTGCACATTTGCAGTGCATCAGATTAATTTGGTCATTTTTCCATTGGTATGGAAAATGTATAATAAATGTTATTATTATGGAATCCGACATCAGTCATTTCAGCATATAAATTAAGTTGTATGTCTTCGAGAATAATAAATTGAGAGTACAAAGTACTTGGTTTCTATTATGAATTCCCAAACCGCATTGTCCGAGAATTAAATTCCGTTCAGAATTCTACAGAAAATGTAACTTATTTTTATTAAATTTTCTAACCGCCAAAAATTACTTTGCAACAAAATACTATCTATTCACTACTAAAGTTAAAATAAGTCAATTTTTTTAAACATTTCCAGTCTTTTTACTTGTCAAATCATTATTAATGATGAACTCACACATACCACATGGTATGCCATAACTCCATTTGTATTAATCACCTATCGCGAATCCTATCCGAGTTTCTTCTGCTTTCTTTACTTCGATTTGATTGACTTATTTCTATTACAAGGCAAATAAGTAGAACCTCTTCCCGGGTTACATTCATATTACCAGCTTACACCTACAGGGGAATAGAAAATTCAACGTGAATAAATTCCCCTTTTATTCACGATAAGGAAGATTTCCCATCAGCACCCCTAATGATTGCAAATAACAAGGTTTTGGTGTTATGTAAAATAGATCTAATTAAGAGATCTAACTTAGTATAATTTTGTAGTAATCCACTCCAGAATGAGAAATGTTGAGTCTTATGCACTCTTTATACAAACAAGGTTTTTACATACGAGTTTATTATGAATTTTACAGTAATACTCTTAGTTATCATTCCTTCTTCTCAATTGTTTTCTGTTCATAAGTCTTCCTTTGTTGTATGGAGTTTTCTGGAATTTCTTCTTTTTTCTCAAATGTGTCGGCAGACTTTTCAGCGAATTGTTTTTATCTTTACGAGCCTTTTTCTGGTTTGCTTTCTTATCAAGTTGCTCTTTCATCTTGAAAGCTTTACTTTTCTTAAGCTTCTTCATAGTTTTGACCTTTTTAAAATGATCTAATTCTTTTTTGGTTTTTAAATCCAAATCCTGTTTATCAATTTTGGGTTTTTTCTTCTGGCTTTCTTCGTCGATGTTGTCGTGAACTTTACCAGTTGGTGCCTTGCGCTTCCTCTTAGCATTTATATCGAAATCGAAACCTGGTATACAGTTTGCAGATGGCTCTTCCTCGCCATCGTCCGAGTTTTGATCCTCGGCACTTTCTTCTGAATCCTCAGCACGGTTTACACCCAACATATTTCTTTGTGCCGCCAAATCACCCGTGGACAATTCTATTATTTTCACTTTAACATCATCATCTTCGTACTCGTCCTCATTGGCCTTGTCGGCTTCGGTAAGTTCCTTCAATGGTTCAAAAGATTTCTTCATATGCTTGATGCCATCTTTGATTTCTATCCGAATGCGTTTACGCTCCTCTTTCAAATTGCGTTCCAATTCTTCCTGGGCACGTTTACGTCTCTCATTTTTACGTTTGCGGAAACCAGTCAAAAACTCCCTTTAATAGAAACAAATGGCATCATTAATATTAAACACAATATATTAATCTATTACTTATTTACTTTCTTTTCTGAGGATCAAAAACTATTTCAACTTTCTTTTTAGGAGTCTTCTTTCGTGTCATTGTTCCAAAATAATAAATCTAACTTTTGTATTTATTTACGTTTTCTTCCACAGCACATGTTGAACTGTCAAAAATAATTAAAAGTAGTGTTAAGAAGATTTCGAATGTTTGAGTACCGGATACCCGGTTCAAAAATACTCGACACAGTTTTTATTAACCTAACAAGTTACGGATTTTTTTGAAGGGAATTGGAAATACAATCTGACATCAATTCACATTGCGTGCGAAATTTAGCTAGTCGTTATTCAAATGTCAAGTTTGTATGGGATTTGGCATTTGTAAAACGACCTTATGTCATATCAGCAAGATTTTGCATGCAGTATGACAAGGCTATAAGGAAGTAGAACAAACAAGAACCTAAAAAATGTTGGACTTAGCCTGGATAATTATCTAGTGTAAGTCAAAATCATGGTTATCGAGGCTAAGTCCAAAAAAGTCAACACAAAATATTTTTTTAGAAAATTTGTTTTGATGCAAATATTTATATTGCAGTTGGCGACAATGTGAAAAAATATTTGTTTAATTTGAGCAAAACAAAAATAAATTTTTATTAACGTTTTTATTATGGCAGCTTGTTATCCCGGCCATCAGATGACCAGAATATTTAAAGTTTTGTAACTAAATTATTTCAAAAGCACTTGGATGGTGGGTTTCTATAAATTACATCAAAATAAAATTTTCGAAAAATCAGACTTAAGCAATTAAGAAAGTTTTCAATAGATTTAGAATTTTTAGAACGTTTTAAAAGTATTTTCAAAATAAACTTTATATGGATAAATAGACCGTTTACCAGCATAATTTAAACCTCAAACGAAAAGATTACAAATGAATTCTAACTGAAATTAATATGGATTCTTATAAAAAATTAAAAAATATAAAAACCAAGAAAAAATAAATAAATCGAAAATAATTTTAATAAATCGGAACCAAAATAATTTTTAACTAAATAATCATTAACAGACAAAGTAGTTTTTGCAAATGTTTCAAAATTGTTTTAAACAAATAACTATTTTTCATATATATTGTTTTGCATGGAGTTGTAAAATTCGCATGCAGTCTAAAAAGGCTATATAGTTCAGAATTTTAAACACATTAATTGACTTAAACAATTTACTTACTACTGAATTATATTATGCTTAATTTAACTTTAATTGCCTTTTTATGTACGTGGTTTTACTACACATGTATAAACTTTTGCAGTCATGGATGAAATGTAAAATAGTTTGTACCCTAATTGTTGTGTCAGCCTTTTCTAAAATAAGTGGGACGTAGACAAAGTAATGAACCCTTACTAGTAAGTCGCTTTTAGACTAATGAGCTAACATTTTTATTGTTTAGTCTTATCAACAAAATTCCTTCAGATATTATCATAGGTAATTTGCAATCCTTCTTATAAACGAAACATTTTAATATTGGTGTCACGGTAATGAATTCGTTCTCTTGAATACAATTACAGTTGCATTTCAAGTTGCTGGCGAACAGTATGTATATCAGCAGAAGAGAAGGCACTTCGCTTTACAACATAACACTATGGCCCATGAGATTATTAATGTATGCATTGGCTGCCTTGCCATACCAATTCAACAAGTACCACGTTCCGAATCGAAGATTATCTTGCCATCTGACATTGTGGAGAGTAATGCATCAGATATTGGTAACAGCATTTGTGGGATGGCTTTCAATGATACGGTTTCATCGCTATCATGAAGTATTATACAAACACACCGATAGATTTTCAAATGTGATGGACATTATTGGATATGCCACATTGGTTATCATTCACTTGATTGTCTACTGGGAAAATACATGGAAAGCATTTCATTATGATACGATTTTTGCCAATTTCGACCTGATACGTATAAAATTTCGTGTTCTGTTAGAAATAAGAATCAACACGAGTCGCTTGCGTTTGTACACGGTCTTGTTATACATCCTGCTTGGTTTATATACCATTATAATATTCTTTGTTATACTCATACGATATATAAAATCATTGAATGCAACCCGATTGTTAATGTCTCAGTACGGTGATATAATCTTAAAATTAAAACTGATAGAATATTCTCTATTTGTTGTCATCGTTATGACAATTCAACTACATTTGAATGCATTCACCGCCCGTTTTGTGAGAAACGAAGTTGCTCGATTACAGTTTATGTCTGATGGACCAGAGAAGAGAAATATATTGGAGAAGTTAGGTGTACTACAAGATATCCACAAATTGCTTATAGATAATGTAAACCACATAGAGAACTATTTTTCGTGGAGTCTACCCAGTTTATTATTGAAAATGTTTTTCGAAGTTATTTTAACATCGTACTGGATATACTTTAGTGTTGATTTTAAAATAACAGCCTTTTTCCAACTATGTAAGTTTTTAAACATTAGAATTGTAGTCCTTCGTGCATGGTGGCTATGTAGTTTAATTTACATTTCAGACGGCTACTGTTCCATAATACTTCAGCTTATTATTTTATTCGTGACGTGTTTCATTTGCTCCAAATGTGAAAAATTGGTGAGTACTGCAAGAACCTTTGTGAGATGTAACAAATAATGTCAATTCATTGACATTGATTGAAATTCTGATTAATTTACGTTTGGATGTATGTGGATGAATTATAAAATAGTGTTTAGCCTAATTGTTGTGTAAGCCATGTAGACACATTACCAAAGTGTATTTTTATATATAAATGTGCCTTGCACATTACTAAGCCCTTAGTTGTCATTCGTTTTTTGACTTATGCGCAAAAAATATTGCAAGTTAGTAGAACAACTTAATTCCTTTAGATATTATCATCGGCAATTTGTAATTTGTCCTTTATACAAAACATGATGGTGGTATATTTTTAGTATTGGTCAGGAAAATGTATTCGTCCTGTAGAAAATAATTACAGTTGCGTTTCAAATCACCGTCAGACAGTATGTACAGCAGCAGAAGAGAAGCCACTGTGATCTACAAGATAACACTATGGCCCATGAGAATATTAATGTATGCTTTGGCAGCCTTACCATACCCATTCCATGTTCCGAATGGAAGATTATCTTGTCACCTGACAGTATTGTGGAGAATTGCGCATCAGATATTGGTAACAGTATTTGTGGGATGGCTTTCGATGCTACGGTTTCATCGCTATCATGAAGTGCTATACAAACACGCCGATATATTTTCAAGTGGGATGGACATTATTGGATATGCTACATTAGTTATCATTCACCTGATTGTCTACTGGGAGAACACCTGGAAGGCATATCAATATGATACGATTTTTGCCAATTTCGGTTTGATAGACATGAAATTTCGTATTCTCCTAGAAATTACATTTAACACAAGTCGCCTGCGTTTGTACACGGTCTTGTTGTACAGCCTGCTTGGTTTATATGTCATCATCATACTCTTTGTTATAATTATTTCCCGATTGTTATTGGCTCAGTATGGTGATATAATCTTAAAATTAAAACTGATAGAATATTCGCTATTTGTTGTCATCGTTATGACAATTCAACTACATTTGAATACATTCGCCGCTCGTTTTATGAGAAACCAAGTTGCTCGATTACAGTTTATGTCTGATGGACCAGAGAAAAGAAATATATTGGAGAAGTTTGGTGTAGTGCAAGACATCCGCAAATTGCTAATAGACAATGTGAACCACATAGAGAATTATTTTTCGTGGAGTCTACCCAGTTTATTATTGAAAATGTTTTTCGAAATTATTTTAACATTGTATTGGATATACTTTAGCGCTGATTTTAAAATAACAGCATTTTTCCAAATATGTAAGTTTTTAATTAGTAGTATTGTGATCCTTTCATAGCTGGGGTCTAATTACGGCATCCGCTATCTAATGCAGAATCGTATCGACATGAATTACGACTCGAATTTATTGTTGGGATGATTGCATTCGATCGTAATTTAGTATCGAATTTATCGATTTTGTTACATTTGAAAATGTCAAATTTGCCATCTTTAAGAATAAACAAAACATGTTGTTATTTATTTGGTGAAAAAGTGAAATTTTGCAAAAATGGATGAGGAATTGTGTTTTTTTATGTCATCGTCGGATTCAGAAGATGATTTCAATGTCACCATCTTAAGAAAACAAATCCGCAATAAAAGCAATCCTTTATCTTTGCCAGAAAATATGTAAGTACACTCATTTTAATAAACCACAACCGCCGTTATAGTTTTTCTTCACATTGAAGGTTTAAACAACGCTTTCGTGTTTCAAAGGAAGCTTTTAAATATATTTTGTCAGAACTGCACTTTACTGGCCATATGTCAACAGCGGTACCACCTACTCTACAGTTAGCAGCTACACTATCACTTGTGGCTAGCGGCAGCTTCCAGAACTGTGTCGGGAACGACTTTTTGGTTGGTTTGAGCCAAAGTGCTTTGTGCAAAACCGCAGACCGACTTTTAAAAGAAATGGAGAAGAAGTTGTGTCACAAAAAAAAAACATTTCGATTGGAAGAGTCGGCAAAATGCAAAGAAGCTTTTGTGTCAAAAACAACATTCCGGGAGGTATGTATATGTGATTTAAATGTAATCAATTTTAATAATAAATATTTAATAATATTCTTATTTTTAGTAACCTTCCAAAAATGAACATATGTTTTTCAATAGATGTGGATATCACAGCCTCAATGCCATGATAGTGAGTATCGAGATATTTAATTTAAGTCGCGATATTAATAACATTTAATTTGAAAATAGATTTGCGATCACGAATATAAAATTCTGGCCATCAACTGTATGTATGGCGGAGCTGCACACGATTCGTTCATATGGAAGCATTCCGAGGAGCGAGCAATGTTAGAGGATAGTTGGAACAAAAACAAACAAAATAATGCTTGGCTTTTAGGTACAATACATCATTTAACTATTGTATTTCATTCAAATGTGTAAACATTTTTCTATGCTACCAGGTGACTCCGGCTACCCCATAGAACCATGGTGCATAACACCTTATAGAAATGTTGAGGATGGGACATCAAACGCTCATTTTAATGACGTTCACTCAAAGGCAAGATGTATTGTAGAACGCACCATAGGCATTCTAAAAGCGCGATGGAAAATTCTTAGCAATGGGAAGAGAAGTCGATATAGTCCAGAAAAAATGGCAATGTTTGCAAATGTGTCAGCTGCTCTGCACAACATTTGCATAGAATTTAAAGTGCCTCAATATATAACGAATGAGACTGATCCAGAGCCAAATACTTATGAAATAGACATTGGAGAAGAAACACGTTGTACAAAAATAGGGGAACAAATTAGAAATAATATTAAAACAACCCTTATTAATAATTAGCTTTAAAATAAATTTTTATTAACTATTAAAAAAGGCACACACAGAAACATTTTAAAATTTCAATGATAACAAAAAAATACAAACTAAAACATGAATTCACTATAAGTTAAAAAATAAAAATAAAATACATGAAACATGACATTTCACTATTTGTTTTTTAACATTTCCAGTTCTAGATCCACTTTGTTCACGCTTATTCTTGCGGCATGCTCTTCTGCTCTCATTTTATGGTCTTTTAAACGAAGTGAATTTTCCTCCTTTTTGAGACGATAAAATTTTTGATTCAAAGCATGTTCTTCCTCCTTAATCTTAAATTCTTTCTCTTTTATATCACGAATTGAAATTAATAATTCTTTCAGCTCTGATCTCCATTCAACATTTTGTTCCACACTTTTTTCCAAGAGTGTTGTTTTTGTGACTTTTGTCGTTTTTTTTTTCGAGGTGCACTCGTGCTTGGAGTAAAATCTATCAAATCATCTTTTTCTGTGGAAGCCAAATTCTCGTCTTCATGGTTTGAGTCTTCCAATATATTCTCTAGGATTTCGTCGATATTCATTGATGTACCGAACGTTTTTACCGATGAGAGACCTTCGACTGCGGCAGTTAATCCAGCAGCCTCAACTATTTGCTCTTCGGCAGCACTTAACAGTTTTTCCTTGAAAGGTCCCCCACCGGTTTCCTTCTTGGAAGTTTTGTTAAAAGATAACTTTCTCTTCACCTGATGTTTCTGGTCAGTGTAAACCTAACAAAAATAAATCAATTAACATCTTGATACATTCAATCGGAAAATCATACCTTTCGCCACATAGCTGCGGTTTTAACAGGAGGGCCAGAAGCATTCAGCTTAGTCGTTAAACTGTTCCAAAGCCGACTTACCGTCGCTCTCGCTTGTGAACAATTTGAAAGTTTGTTCTTGGCCAAATCAGGATGGTCTGTCATAAAATCGGCCAAAATAATTTTTTGCTGGAAGTTTATTTTGTTTGAGTTTGACCTACAACATTTGAAATCAAAATAATTATTCAATTATTTAATATTTTTAAAGAAACTTACATTTTGTTTTTGAATTAATGCACAAATTATGCTCCAATCAGAATTAAAACACTTTAAATTGTCGTATACGATACAAAAATAGACGCGGGCAAAAACTCGCATGGTTGCATTCGACACTTCCTTGTCAAGTACTCGATATCGAACGCCGTCATCCAAAAATAAGATTACGATATCGTAACTTCTCGATATCGTATGCGGTAATTAGACCCCTGATTTAATTGATATTCCAGACGGTTGCTGTTCCACTATACTTCAGCTTATTATTTTATTTGTGACATGCTGCATTTGCACCAAATGCGAAAGATTGGTGAGTACAAATAACAACTTTCGTGGGATGTGATAAGTACATAATTCTAATTATAGAAAATGAATTTAAATTGCTTTCTAAAGGCCAAACTTGAAACAAATACCTCAAATTGAAATTATCAATTTCAAAATTAGGAATTTTGCTTTTTTCTATTCCTCTGTAGGCGTAAGACGGTATTATGAATATAACCCCGGAATAGGTTTTACTTCTTTGCGTTGATCTGGAAATAGTGCGATCAAATCGAAATATGAAATTAGAAGAAACGTGAAAAATTACGTTTGGAAAGTTAGGGGAACAATTCATTCCAAGGGAAATTAAGAAATGCGAGGGTCGTCAATAGTAGGATCATTTTTAGTATTGAAATTTTAAGAACTATGATTCACAAAAAACAATTTAATTCCCTGATTACTGTTGCAACAAATGATTATATTTGCACATTGCAACAAACAAGCATCAGCGGCGCAAACCCATCATAGAAACACTTTTCATTTGCACATACGAACAGGAGGTCCTTTGTTTCCAAATCAAATCTTAGGTTAATATGTTACCGGAAAATGAGCCCGAGGAAATTTCTGTATCTAATTCTAATCTTTTTTTAGGACGCGCAATTCACAAATATTTTACACATGACAAAGCACGAACGCCATAATCCATGTCTAAGGTCCTTGCTAAACGAAATTTCGCTGCAACTATATCACCAGAAAATTGCATTCACTGCAGGCGGTTTTGTAGATGTGAATTACCGATTATTTGGAAAGGTTAATTTCAACATAAAATGAATGTTGTAACCGAATTCATGCTAATTCTTAATATTTTTTACAGTTTGTTTTTACTGCTGTCTGCTACATAGTAATACTAATACAATTTCATATGTCCGTTTGAGGAAACGTTGACATCTTTGACGGCATCGGAGAATCAATTGAAAAATACTTATATTATATTATTATAATTGCTTTATTACATCAATATATAATAAAATGAAATTGAATTATAAAATACGTATTAAAAGTAAAGTTAAGTTTAAATACTAATGACTTATGATTTATGATTTCTTTAAATATTAAAATTGGCAGTCATAAATGCGGTTGTTTAAATGAAGATTTACAAGGTGTTTTTAAATAAGGAGGAGATCCATCTAAAAGTACAAAGAGAACAATGGTGGTGGTTATTACACTAAACTGTGATGCAATTATATTATGAATTTTTGGAACATTCTAAAATCAGCTATATAATCATATTATGTTCACAGTCTAACATTTTGAGCAGTAAACATCATTTAAAATCTCCAAAAATTCTGAAATAAATTTGGGAAAACAACAATTACCTTTATCAACAAAATAACGTGCCGCGTTCCAATTTAATAAAAAACTGAATATCCCAATGTTTTGAAGAAGAAAGTGTTTTTTAAATAAGAAGCCATCTGAAAAGTACAAAAAGAACAAAAGTTGTTATATTACACTAAAACGTGATGGAATTTATTATGATTTTTTGGAACATTCTAAATCAGCTACGAAATTTATAATCAAATTATGTTCATAGTCTAACATATTATGTAGTAAACATCATTTAAAATTTCCAAAAAAATCAAATAAATTAGGGAGAGAAAGACAATTACCTTTATTAACAAAAGGGCGCTTAGTTTCCATTACAAAGAGAAGTGAATCTGAAAGAGAACAGCAAAATATTTTGTTAATACAAATTCCAATAAACTTATACATCGCAATGTTTTAAAAAATATTTCAGCCATAAAAATTATAATCAACGTCAATTCTTTAGTCTAACATATTTTGAAAAATCATCATAATGGGGAGGCAAAAGTGTGTAAGTGGTGCAATTTTGCGTAACATACCTTTATTAATTGGTCGGAACAGTGATGGATGTTTGTTATCTTGTCCATTTTACACAATTGACTGTAACAAAACAAATACACAATGTTTGTATTATTTATGGTTGTCAATATGCGATTTATATCTAATAAAGTTTTTATAATAATTAATCAGAACAAGTAATCTTCAAATATCATTTTTCAGTAGAACGAAAGTTAATATATTAAGTGTGTTCATCATTTAAACTTGTTTAATTTATTCATACAAATAATTTGTTTATCTCACCTTTGTTAATAGAAGAAGTTACTCCCTCTCAAATACGCTAATGAATATTACGGAAGAATTTACCATCTGCAAAGATACATGATATATATATATACATTAGTATTCGGTTATAATAATTAATAAATAGAATATTTTGAAAGTACCACATGAATGTATATAATGAAAATTGATGACAATCGATGTCGGATTTATTTTATCCATACCCATTCAATTCCAGCAATTTCCAAGACATACATACACTGTATTGAAAATACTATTTCAGTTTAAATTAACTTTTACACAAATCATAGAACAATTCATAGGTGTCCCAAGGTAAAAACATTGCTCATCATAATAAAGTGAAATTTTAGCAAAATTTTATTTTGTAAAGAGAAAATAAACTCACCTTTTTAAATTATCATAAAGTACGAAGAATATACAACAAAACCAAATACGCATGAATTGATCTGAAATGAGAAAAGAACAAACAGTCATTAGTAACATATTTCAAATTCCATCTCAATATGGTATCAAGAATTGAGTTTGTAATCAGATTATTAACGATTTACACTAATCAAAGTTCTTTTCATAGGTGTCCCAAGGTAAATCACAAGGTCATCACTTAAAAAATAAAACGAATAAAAATACTAAAATGTCCACTTACTTCTTTTTTCCATCCTCAGAAAGCATAACGTGTTCTGATGTCTTCTAATTTCTTGCACACTTGATTTGGCGTTCGGAACATATCAGCCGCTATTGTCTTTTGCTTCGATGGATCTATCGACAGATACTGTTCACAAAGATCACCATCAATAACGTTCTTTACGGGATAGTAAGCACTGCGATAGCTAAGATGATCGCGACCACAAAGTGGTGGATTCTCGTTACGCATGTGCATTTCCAGATGTTGGAAGAAATCAAAATCTTCGCGGCTAGTGAACGGCACAAAAGCTCCAACAGTACCACTTAATGTTGTGTATATCATTGCCTCGGAACCACCTGGTATTAAGGTGGCCTTCTGCAATGACATTATTATCTCGCCCACGTTATATGTGGAAATATTTTCAGACTTCTGTGAAGCTCCCGAAAGCAAGCCTCTGTCCCAGAGCGATTTTGTGCCCGTTGGGTCTTCATCGACATCGTCGGTGACGGAATGTGGTAAACGTTGAATGCACATATTGCCAAATTTATCACCAATGGCGATAGTGTCGTAATCCAACAGTGTGGTAGCAGTTACCCATCGTGGATGAGTGTCATCGGCAAATATGATCAATTGGTTTTCCGCACGCTTGTAACGTAAGAAAAATACGGATTCCTGTACGTCGGACACATATACACGATGACCCATGGCCTGCATGTTTACGATTTGGTAGGGTATGTGCTTATTTTCACATTTACGCAACAATTTCTTCTTTCCGAAGTCGTAAATACGTAGTATGCGACCGCATCCAGCCAGCAATCTTCCCTGGAAAGCACACAGTGCTCCAGGAACCTCCTCCAATTCTGTGCGATGCATAAATTCCAAATTGGAACAAGTGGGATCAATTTTGTAAACATCAATGAAACCACCATTTGTTATTCGGGGATTTAACATCAACTCTTTGGCAACACCCACCGCTAAATAATAGCGACCATCCTGAGCTACGGCAAATTTTAAAACAGCCATCGACATTATGGCTTCATTTTGAGTTAAAGGAATTTTAAACAACGTTTGTCCTTGTATAGGATCAATGGCTCTTATTTGTGAAGCCCACAGACCAATGCCGGCCTTGGGCGCTGAGAAAATATCTTCGGGTAGTACTTCGTTTATAAAAGCATTGGCCATTTCATTGGCCAACTCCCGTTCTTCATCGCCAGCAGCCATACGCATTTCTTCGGCCATTTGCTGTTTTCGGGCATTTTTCGTATCCTCTGTGTACGCATTATGATCGGTCTCCGCAATAATCATTCTTCCCGTGTCGGGATGTATGACGAATGTTCGAGGTGTATATTCCAAACAGAATGACACTTGGTTGAAAACGGCTCCCAGTTTTTCCAAAGCCAAAATACGTAGAGTATTTGTAGAAATAGCTACAATACCTTCACTGCATTGCTCACTGGAAAAGCCCGAGGCATATTCTAATGTTTCGTAAGACAGTGGAGTCAAATGGAAACGATTTTGATAATAGTATGACAGCCACGAGCGACTTGACATAGCCAATACTGCCTCAGAACCTTGCATACGTATACGAAACAGTTTTACTGGTCTGGAACCCAAATAACGTGTTCGCGTATCTGCCAAATCACCGGATACGGGATCCAGCACTGTTCGCAATAATACACCATTGCTTAAACCAATATTGAGATATATGGTGCCCTTGGAAGATACAGTTGGTCTTTCATTCTGATCGTCGCCGCCAGTGTTTGCTGAACTTTCCGTGTGACCCATTTCAACGAGACACAGAGATTCTGCAGGTGAGGGTAGAGCTTGCATAGAACATGGCGTCAGACAGTCATTGGGATCCAAGGATATAATGCGTACTGTATTATCCGACAAACCAACAGCTAAAAACCATGATCTTTGTTCACCTTCGGGAACTGTTCCCAAGGCCATGCACATTATCTCAGCAGGCATTTCCGAACGTTCAGTATATTCATTGAGTTCACCAGTCTATGTGAATAGAAGAGAGAAAAGAACTACGGTCAGTTTGGCGAAAGAGGCTGCTTTAAACAAAATATTAGGGGGAAAAACTCAGCACTGCAGGACACAGAGTGTCTCAACATGATTGTTCTTTTTCGTGATTTGTCATCATTGTAAATTTGTGGAATTTTTCCGCTAAGATCTTTATATATAAATAAATTTAACTTACCGCATCCATTTCGAAATAGACCAATTCACGGCCCGACAATGTAATAACCACCTGCCTTTGATTGACGGCACATTTGGTGATTGATTTCTTGCCAGGAGCTCGCCATTCATTAACACGTTTATCGGAACGTATGTGACGTATACCATCGGGGTATACTTGCACCAAAGCATCTTCTCCCAACGAAGCACAGCACAGTGTGGGTGTGGTACCCAAGAAGCCACTATCTGTAACTTCCTCCACCGTTTCGCCAATACTCAAAACCAAAGTGGCATTAACGAATGACACAATGATGTAAGCGTCAAATTCATCTGAGGATAGAAGAACAATACAAGAAAAACGGCTAATTGAGTAAAAATTTTAAAGTCTTAAAAACAATAAAATAAATTTATACGACAATGTTTTTAAAAAATCAGTTATCAATAGAATATAATCAAATAAATTCAGCTGAAACACGGTTGATAAAATCACATCATGTATTATAAAAACATTGTCAGAATGTATAAATTTTATTGGAAACGCTTTATATTTTCTGCGGTAGTATCTGTATCTTTGCAGTATTGTTTGTTCAAGCTTAAATCTGATTTTTATGTTAAAATAGTTTATAAAAATGTTGCCTTACCTATATTTGAGTAACTGGGACTTTTTATTATTTCAATATAGAAGTGAAGTGGGGGAGAAGTTTTGTGTGCAAATAAAACACTGCACTCTTGTGCGTGTTTCAATTTGGGGTCTGTTTATCTTTTAGATATATACAAACAAATCTCAAAACCACTCGTCTTTTTCAGCACACAAGAGTTCAAGCGCCTGAAACAATAAAAAGAACTGGTGTTTGATTCTACTTTTGCACATGTGTTGTATGTTATGGGATATAATTCAAATTCACCAGTTTTTTATTAGCAAAGTTGCCTCAAGGAGGAAAGTAGTACGTACACAAGTGTAACAACACCAAACAAATATAGGCTTCAATGCAAATAATTTGAAATTACATACAATACATTTCAATTTATTTACACCTCTCCCAGAAAAATTTAAACTAAATATAATCGCAGCAATTCTTTTCGACTTACCATCAATACGTTTCTTAACCGTCCATACAGCATTCGGGTTGCCAGGCAATTCTGAAACGGCCATTTCTGATACCTCCAAACCATGGCGAAGTACTCTCAGAGATGACCGAGGTCCTCTGCCGCATAAAACATACAATTGGGGTGTATCTTCGTTGGCCAAATCGGCCACATGAGAAGAAATGATGGGCGAAAATGAGGGCAGTTCATCGACCATTATAAGATTTTTCAAAGGTCGTGGAGCAAAGAAGAAAGTTTCACCTTCCTCCAAAGGCATGGCAGAACTGAACTCAGGTTCATCGTCATCATCGCCCAAATGAGCAATTTGATAAAGGTAGCTGCAATTGAAAGTATACTTTCAGAAACGTATTACACTAGGAATTTGTTATATGCAAAACTTACTGGTTGCCGAATTCACAAGCCACAAAGAGAAAGCCGGTTTTCAATACACACATTGACACAGCCGGTGGTACTGTATCGAAATACTTCAATTTAATTTCCGACACCACATCGTCATCCGTTTCCAGAGTAACTTTAAAAATGTCACCCTGCTCGGTTTGTACCAAAAAGAAATACATGCTCTTGGTACGATGTGTTGCCGAACATATGAAAATCATACCGCGCTCGGGATCATCCAAATCATTGCGTCGCCGAGGTATGGGACAACGAATATCATGTTGATCGCCCAAGTTCTTATAGGTCAAATAATTCTCTGAGCAAATAAGTACCCCGGACGGACCGTCATTGCCTCCAGGCACTGAGATAAGAAAGTTGGCATGTTCTTCCAATGGTTCCGAGTATTTGCGTACAACATGATTTAAACCCAAGTCCAATTCGTAGAATGTTAATGTTTGTTGAGTGCGTTCGGCTGCATCACCTACAAGAAGAAGAAAAACAAAATGGCGTTGAAAACATGTGCTACAGTTTCTGTATATATAAATAGTTTTGTAGTTAATTTGTTAGCCACATATCAGTGAAGTATTTGCAAATGTATTTAATACAAATACCAATGGTTCAGAGGCCAAAATTAATCTAGCATCTTAGCCAAAGCCAGTAATTCGGCGAAAAATCCGTAAAACTGGCATGTCTATTAAGTGCCGAATCAGGATTATAACCCAACCTTATGGATTTAATTAAAAAATCTAATCTAAAAATCATCATTAATGGAATGATAATTATGCCTTTTTTTATTCGTATCCCACATAAGGAAGAAAACCTCAAATAAGAAAATCAGATAAGATTGTAGGAAAAGGATGCTAGTTGTATGATATCTTATCGTGTAACTTGACACACTATTATCTGATGTTTTCAATGAGATTGCCTGTGGTTTCTTTGTCTCGAGTTTAAATAGCGATGTAAACTTCATATTATCTTTCAGTTATTTTACTTTTAATCGTTCTTCTTTTCTTACCTGTCGGATCATTGTCGGCTTCTTCATAGTCGATTTCTAAGCAAGCAAACATGGGATTATCAAAGCCCACATCTACTCCGACCATGTGATATGTGAATGTGTTCGATTTGTGAGCTTCTAAAGGCGAAGAAATGGTCAAACGTGCCTGTGCATCTCTATTCAATATATACGCCAGCTTTTGTTTTTCCACAGCCCCAATCATTACAGCACGACCTTTGGGGTCTATAGCCAAATATTGACCAGGAACAATGCGGCGACATCCAGATTTGCCAAACGTTTCCTGATGTACCTTATCCAAACAATTTTTCGAAGGATTATATTCCAAAATTACTATACGCCCAGAATCCGAACCAGCAACAATGTAATCTAAAATAATAAAAAAAGAAATGGACATCGTTAGAAGTTACTCATAGTTTCTTAGAATTAAAAATGCTAGTGAACATTTTCAATAAATAAAATTGAGTTCAATGTTCGAATTTTCAAGTATTTTAAAGAGTAGGATGGTTCCAAATTTTCTGGACAGGAAAATGTTGTATCTCAGAGTTTCAGTTCGATATGATATAAGGGATCACATCAAATGCGACGCCAAGATTTTTCATATTATCTAGCACTTAGTCGTTCTTTTAGACTTACTGAAATTTCGAATTATCAAGTCAAAATCTCAATAGGGATTTGTGCCTCTAATGTGAAATGTGTATGTTTCATCGTATAGATGCATTTTTAAATTACCTTTATTTCCACCAGTTAAACGAAATGCCATCAACGATCTTATGCAGCCAAACACTTCAGTCGACAATATAGTATGAACTTTGCCAGTATTTGAGTCAGGTCTAACCAGTTCCAGTGTTTTGCCACGTGATACTAAAACCTCTTGCTGTTTGCCTCCCGAGAAGTTGCCATGGACAGCGTGGGTAATGCCCGTGGCTTTTTGAAGGGTTAAATTGTATAAATACATTTTCTACAATGGAAAAAAAGTATGGAAATGGTTATAACATAAGTACTTTTGAAGTGAGGTTAGGTTGATATTATCTATAAATTATTCTATTTGTGGAATAATTTGTCCTGCCCTCGTAATTCCATGGTGATAGTATGGTAAGTGCAGTATCACCAAACGATGCAAATGAACAGAATTTTTACTATTGCACGTTAAAAATTGCGACCAAAGCGTAGACATATTCTACGACCCTGGAGATACATCGTGCCTAATTCAAGATGACAAAATACTACTGAATTCTACTTTTATTATCGCACTCAATTACCTTTTTCCTATTTTAAGCAATCTTTGACATAAAAATATCAAGATGTTTCCAGATGAAAATATCTTCTTTTCAGGGACTGACTGTACAAATGCCAAGCGTTCAGTTAAAAAAAAAACGCTACGCCATTTTGTTCAGTTCCGCCTTCTTTTTCAATTTTATCTTCCTTTTTGCGATGTGTCTGCTATGCCGGTTGAGAATAAAATGAGATAGAGTTGTGTCGTTAGCGAACGAACTAGAACGAACACTATTCGCTGATATGACCGAGTGCGAACTAGTTCTTGCTCTTTCGTTCCTTTTCGTTCAATGGCCATTTGGTTCAGATATTGTATTTCGCTCTATCTCACTCAATTAAACCTGCTCGTTGCCAACACTTATTTCAATGTTGTTATCTTACTGGACCTAAACAAGAGAGCTTATAGATTTGACATTATTCTGAGTGCGTGACGTCTGGCCGGATAATACAGAATGAAGTTCAATTTCCAAATGTCATAGCCTAGCCACACTGCATGCAAAATCTAGCTGAAGTGACATAAGCTGAGAGACACGGAAAAATTTTTCATACTTCAATTTTTGTTTAATCTTCGCTTTGTTCGTTTACACAACATCGCTAAACCGAAGGCGTGACTTACAAGCCGGACAATACAGAATGAAGTACGTTGCACGTAAAGGCAAAAATCACAATCAATGTAGGCATGTGTGCGTCAGAGAAGCATGCTGTAGCCGATAATTTGTAATGAATCGCACCACCGCCGAAATACTCGGCTGATCGTCGTTTCAAACTGCAGTCGATTCCATCAGTTTAGCCGAATTTTATGCGTTTTTCATTCATGTGTGTTTTTGCGAGTTCAACCGGTCGTGTAGAAAAAAACTGATTTTGGAAAAAAATACTAGGTCTGTTCGATTGGGCTTATTAGCTTAGTTTTTGTATGGAAGTAGGAAGTGGAATAAATAAGTGGTAAAAATGGGAAATGGTAAAAATGAAAAACACAATAAAAATATTTTTGTTTTTTATTTATTGTTTTTATTCCTCATCTTTTTATAATAGTCGGCACAATTGATACGGCACCATGTACATGTTGTCACTTCAAAATTTCGGAGAAAAGGTTTATGTTCAAATCAATTGTGTTTGCATGATTGTAAATCAGATGTGTGTGGTGAATTATTGATTTTGTGAAAACATACGTTTATACAAATATTTGGTACGTCTGAAACCCCTATAAGACCAATCGAACAGGCCTACTGTCAAGCGAAGACGAAAATCGGCGCAAAGCTGATAAGCCGCCGCAAAAGTCAAATTTTACACAAATCACCGCCGCCGACGTATTGCCAACGGCTTGCTTCTCTGGTGTGCGTCACGCGAACCTTTGCTGTTTTCAGACTGGATGCAAAATCAAAATCGTTTTTAGCCCAAGGTCGAATTCCAAATGTCAGATCCCATTAAAATTTGACGTTTGCAGATTACAATATGTTTTTTTTTTTCTTTTTAAAGACTTTCTTATTAATGTTTTCGTCGCCTCTATACGAAATTTAACGTCCTGAGAATTGTTTGCTCGCAAAATATCCTTTATTTATGAAAACAATAGCGGAGATCACGACCTGGTGTATTTGGTGTTGTAAAAGACACATTTTTGAAATTTGGCGTGTCTAAACGCCATATACAGCGTATAAAGCGTTTTTGGCCAAATATTTGGTGCGTCTAAAACCAATATTAGACATACAAAGTAATTTCTATGACAACACCGGAGAATATAATAGCCTTATCACACTGCATTCCAAATCTAGCAGAAATGACATAAGGTCGATTTACAAATGTCAGATGCCATACAAATTTGACCCTATTTCGCATGCAGTGTGACAAGGCTATTATATTAACTTGGTTTGTCTAAACGACCAATTATCTCTCAATTTGAGTAACACATTTTTGCGCACATATTTTGTGTGTCTACGCATTTTGTTTAAGTTGAGTTCTGAATTATCTGGCACCTGTCACCTTTTGCTCATAACCAGCTGTTGCCCCTAAACATAACCTTATTATATTATTTACGCGTTCCAACATGAGTGCACCACCGGCTAAGAAATCAAGATTCCAAAATAAGAAGAAATTCTATCAACCCAGCAGAAAACAATATTTGGAAGCTGGACTAAAAGGATTTATAGCGACATGTAATTTCAACGAAAGGGATTGTGTCCGTGAATGTTATAATATTCTGAATCAATATGCCAATGATTTGTACGGGCCGGAGGAGTTGGAGTCGAAGCCAACTGAAGGCGGTGAAGAACAGCCAGAAATTAAAGTTGATGAACCAGAGACGGATGATATAGCAGATGAACTGCAAAAACAAATAAATGCCACACAACAAAAATCGAAATCCTCAACAAAACGTCGTTTTCAAGTTGTGGACACTGGGGCCACTAATTCTGTTTTCATTAAGACCACTCTAGATCCCATTTCTATAGCCGATCATATAATTAAGGATATTGCAGAGACAAAGAAGCAAAAGACTCGTTATCTCTTACGTTTGGTTCCCGTAGAGATAGTCTGCAAAGCTAATAATAAGGATATTGTCGACAGTGCAGGTCAATTATGCGACAAGTATTTCCTCAATGAACCCACAACATTTTCCATTGTTTTCAATAAACGTTTCAACAATGATCTCAGCAGAGATGCATTAATAAAGGAATTGGCGGACATAATACACGCTAAAAACGTTAAACACAAGGTCGATTTGAAATATGCTAAGAAATCTCTAATTGTAGAGGTTATTAAGGGACTATGCTGTTTATCGGTGGTGGATGATTATATGGCAATGAAAAAATATAACCTGGTTGAATTGGGCCGAGCGAATCAGGAATATGATAATAATCAAACTAAGGATGAAGTAAGGCAAGAAAAGTCAGTGGAGACGGAGAAGCCCAAGTTGGATGACAAGGAAGAAAAAACTGCGGAACCGGGAGAAAAGACAATTGAATCTAAAGATACAAATGATACTTCGACCACTGAAGATACTGAAAATAAAAATTGAAAACATGTTAAAAAGAATGTCTTTGCTTGGACTCGGTGTGGAAATTTTGTATTTACTCCCAAAGTTTAACGGCTACTCATTTATGACAGGTTTAAAAGACGAATGTAAAAGTGTTATCTGATTTTGATCCGTTGACACTAATTTTCTACGAAATTTCAACTAATTTCATTTATAAATACATAATAGAAAATTTTTATTTAGGGTATCCTTTAGATGTACAGTGTGCCATTAATATTCGAATTGGAGAAAGATCCAAATGCCTATGTACAGTAATAAATATTCGGTTACTTCTTAAATAAGAATAATTACAAAGGCAAAGCCATTTTAGTAGTATTTTGGACAGTTATAAAAAAGTCACTCCTGGATTATGCGTTATATGTGTTTCATTGCTGTCCTGAGCACCTATTTCCGCGCTTGACTTCAAATGTTCTCTTAATACAATTTTATGACTCTATTTGCCCACACTCATCTCTAAACCACGACGTGTTCATGCTTAACACATTGAGTGCCAAGCGGTTTTGACGCAAACCTTCCCAGGAAGCCAAACAGAACTACAGGCTCTAAGTAAAAGCAATCACTGTCGTACGGAAACGTACGACGTGGTACTCAATATGTTAAAGTTCGGTTTCAAATTTTGTTATCCCTATTCTGGGTGTTTGATCTTTCACCAATGCGAATGTCGAATATTAATGACACTCACTGTACATATCGTATTCTGATATGAATAATTAACGATAAATAAAAACAATGCTAATAATTCTTCCACCTCGAATATAATATATGTATATATAAAAAATGACTAATTGTATTATGATTACAAAATTTGTGTTTACTTCCTTTATAGAACAGTTTCCAAGTATAGAGTCTAATTTAATTTCTAAATTAAAAAGTATGTCTAATCGGAGCATCTTGGATGTATTTTCATTTTGAAAGACAAATTTACATGTTCACAGAAGTATATGTATATAAATATGATATACATATTTATATTTCAGATAAATCGCCATGTGTGCACAAATGCTCAGTAATTTTTCAATAAAATTTAAAGCTTCTTCCAGTCATTCAATAAATTAAAATATTCGTTTATTATTTATGCCCTAAAAGAAGTGGAAATTACAAAGAATAGTGAAAAATGGTTTGCTTAACATAGAATTCTTAAAAATAGACACAAAAACCTATTGGAATATACAATATTCCAAGCCGCAACCTTAAAAGTAAATTGACTACAAAAATTTTTCATTGGCTCATTATTAAAATGTAAACATTTGTTTCGATTATTTAGTTGGTGTCTTTTTCAATAGAAGAAAAACGGTATTATTAATTTTCTCATAGGCCATAAACATGAGAGCAGCGGTTAAAACTGTTTGTAAAATTTTCGCCTCCATGCCTCGGAAGAGCCCTTTAAAACCTTGATGTTGCACAATATCGATTATCATTTGGATCATGCCAATTTCCTGGCGACCTTTGGCTTGTGTCGATGTAGACGGTCCATTCGACTTTAATTCTTTTGTTCGGTGTCTTTGTTTGGTCTGAACTAATTGCAGGGGGTACGTCAGAACAGTGGCAAAGGCTTTTGCTACTGCCCCGATAAAGAAATAACCTAAACTAGATACTTCATTGCCAGTGTATTTTATAACATTTCTTTTCAGCATTTCATACATCATGAATTGCAGTGATGGATTGGAAACCAAAATCAGTGAAGGTATTGTTCCGGACCACAGACCTTTCAATCCCTCATTTTTTGCTACATATCGCAGACCAGATATAAGGGACTTGTAATACTTGTTAACTTCATCACTTGTGCCAGCAACATCACGCATACGAAGTCGTGTGTTGACAACCCAAAAGGGGGTTGTACTAAATACATTAATTATGCCAGCAATCGCACCTAACATAAGATCTTTCATAGCACTCTGTTGTTTCTTGTCGGCTCCGCTGGTCAATGCTTTCAGACAGTGGAATGTGTAGAAATAAACAAAATTTGAAATGCATAGACTCTGTAAGACCGGCCCCAGACCACGGTATAGAGATTGGAAACCTTCGCCCAAAACAATTTCCTTGATAACCTTCATAGTACTGCGAGCTTCACCATTCTTTTCGGGATCTTCAACTAGAAGTAAACAAAAGGAATAGAATGTTCAATATAGTTCACTAAAACCTATGGATTGTTTATTTATACAATTTAAAGTAGTTGCACTTTAGACCTTTTTACAAAAGCGTAAGTAAATCTACTTTCTTATCGCTTTATCTATTAAGTTCTTTATTATTCGTTTTGCGATTATACTTAATTGTATGACCTTGTGATTATTTTAGTTGTAATAATAGAATATGGCATTATTTTACTCAACAAAATGGAAAAAATGCACAATTCAATCGATGATCGCAGATTTGAAGGATTGGTTTCATGAACAAGGACAATTATACATTTTATTATGGATAAATATAAATTCAATTTAAATCCTTGTGCCACGCCCGTTAGGAGTCTTGATTTTTTTTTACGACGAGCAGTAACAATACTAAACTGACATAACTACTAACCAAAGCATTTTAAAAATCTATAGATGGATATCGCTAGATTGTTCAGAATAATTGTCCGAAATTACAGAAATTGATGTGTCTATATACTTTACTTACTTTGCAATCTGGAACGAACAGTATCTAGTGGATAAAACGTGGACATCGCTATACAACCGCCCTAAAAATATTAAGAGTCTTATTAATCATCTTCCTTTTTTTTTAATGTATAAAACTTACAGCTGCGCCAGACATGGCATGAACCCATGATTCATATGTAAACACTTGACTTAATTTCGAAGGAGCCACCATTTTCTTAATAAATCTGCAGCAGTTTTTCCAATTAAAGGGAACAATCAAATACTTATGTATGAGATGATGTCTTTATTCAAATTGTTTGAAATTACAATTCAAATGACCTTCGAACTCTTCGCACTTTCTTGTCAATACAACAGGCCGTCGAGTGAAAGCACATGAACGGACTGAACTGGGGCACCAAACAATAGCGTTTGTCGGAACTTGCTAACGTTAGTTTAACAAATGATTTTAATGTTACGACAAATTAGGTGTTTGGTGTTTTAGGTTGTATATGTATATAATACTAAAATTGAAGGAGCCTGATTATATTTTGAGTTATCGATTAGATTGTTTGTGCTCATATCAACCGGCATAAGCTCTTTTGTGCTCTTTATTCCTTAAGAAAACGACAGAGTTTATATCAGGTTCTTAATTATTTTTATTGCCGATTTTAAGTTAGTTATTGCACCCGACTGTTTCCGTATGTAAACAGATTCTCTATACATGTGCATTTGTACACATTCATATAAACAACCACCGCCAGCAAGAGAGAATTTGTTGTCATTGCAACCTAATCAAAAGCGTTCCGTGTGTCACAATCAAAAGCGGCGGATATTTCGTCGCATTGCAGCGTTATTAACTTAACTTCGGTTTACAAATGTAATTTAAAATCGGCTATAATATAATCGGATGCAAGCGAAATCATACATTTAAGGTAGATTTACAAATGTCAGATTCCATACGAATTTGATATTTGCAAATCGACTGCAATCGATTTCAGCCTGAAATGACGTAAGGTCGATTTACAAATGTCAAATTTGTATGAGATCTGACATTTAAAAATTGATGCTATAAATTTGAAGCTGAAATCGATCGATTTCGTATGCAGTTTGAAAACATTATAAGATAGCCTTTTTCAGGTACCAACAAATTTGCTGAATTCGCTATTAAGCCTTTTCATGCTGCATGCGAAACCAATCGGTTTCAGCTGAAATCCCAAAGGTTATTATACACTTTTCGGACTGCATACGAATCGATCTAAACTCGATTTCAAATCCCTGATATTATTAAATGTTGACAACAGCTAAATGTAAATAATTATTTAAACGTCATCTATGAATTTGACAGTACAATGAGCTACCAAATAAAAAATTATCAGCTAATAGCTTGATTCCAGCTTCGATGCGATGACGGATCGTATGTATGACTTTTGATATGTATTATGTTGTATTTAGTCAACTTTAGTTGTAGTATTTGTATGGGGAAGAACAATGTTCTAAACAACGAAATTGAGACTCCATGTAAACATCAAAAACTTTTGTACATTTTATTAAAACTCTTACATGAGTAATTACTTGATATGTTCTTCTACATCACTTTCTCTTATTTATGAACTAACTTAGTTAAAGATAAGAATACAATTACATTTACATTAACTTATAAAATGGGAGCAACACATATAACATTTCTTAGAGCAATTGGTCAATGAAACACTTATCGCGACGTGGTTCTATTTTCGGTTTCTTCATAAAATTAGTACCATTCTCATTACTACTATTTAATAAATCATCAGCTTTGCGCTTCATATTATTCTCATGCTCTTCTTCGGTTAGGGTGGCAAAAACAAAATTTTTCGGTTTAACACTTTTTATGGAAACAGTACCAGCTGAATCGCCCATATCAGTGAGATTTGTAGAAATTGCGGCGGCACCGCCTTTCGTAAGGCCAGCCAACTTATTAAGCGTTTCCTTGTCCCGAACCAAGAACGAACCTCGTACGCTTTTTTTGTTCATAGCAGAAATACCTTTTGAGATCAGGAAGGGTGTGGCTTTTTTTGGATCGCCGGTTGACACCGAGGTCTTTTTCGCAGTAATGATTTGCAGTTTTTTAGTTGTCAGCGGTGCAATTGTAGTATTGTTGTTTGTTGGGAGCATGGAGGCGTTGGGTAAAGTTGTGGACATATCTTGTGAGTCGGGTTTAAGGCCTTGTTCCTTAAGAAATTGTTCTCTCTCAAAACGAATTTTACGCCATTGATGCTCGCTCAATTCGTCACCACTATCCCCGTTGTTACCCTCACCATTCTCATCACGTGGTCCATCGTCCAAACTAAAACCACTTTCGGCGTTTTTCCATTTAAATTGTCGCTGACGACCTACACCATCTTTTTCCTCATCTTCGAAGAGCATATCTTGTATTTTACGCACTTCGCGCATGTCTTCGTCTAACATTTTTCGTCTACATATTTTATGGAATAAAAATAAAATTTAATCAAATGTATATGTATATAATTATTCATTTCTTACGCATGTATTTGTTCCAATTCTGAACGTATTTTCTCCTTGTCGAATTCGTCTTCATCGCCAAGTTCTATATCATATTTATCTAGATTCTTTTCATCTTCATCGGCACTGCCCCATTCGGATTCGGAAAGTTCTGCTTCCTTTTCAAAGAAGTTAGCTGCTTGCTTGACACACTCTTTCTTTGTCATTTTAACAACAATTTCGTTTTCTTCAGAATCGTAATCAACAAATGTAGCAGGCTCCTCTTCAGGATCATCGACACCTTCTTCCTCATCTTCGAGTTCCTGTACATCGGATTCTGCTTTATGTTCTACTTCATCGTCCTCGTCGTCTGAAAAGCTAAGTTTTGCCGTTTTCTTTTTAAGTTTCTTTGTTAATTTTTTAGTCCTTCCTTTAGTTTCACTGACGTCTACAACTTCTTCTTCCTCATCATCACTTGACAAAATTTTATTGCACTTGGGCCCATTATTCTCAACGACATCATGTTTTGGTTGTGTTCCTACTGCTTCATCAAATGTGCCTGAGCACAATTCCATTAATTCCTCATCACCTAATGCTTTGCCCTGATTTTGTGTAAGAGGTATTTGCGACATTAAAGCATTACATGTAGGTACTTTTTGAGTGGCGTCGAATGTACCCGAGCATAATGCCATCAGTTCATTCTCTTCATCTTCGGCAGTTCTCAGTGAGGTTTGTGTATCGAAAATTGGTGGTTGTGTTGTAGGTGGTTGAGTTTTAAGAAAATCGATATCGTCTTTGTCACCCTCTTCATCTGAATCATCGAAAGCTTTAATGATCCGATTACGTTTGGTTCGATTTGTGCTGTCTTCTTCCCGTTCGGTGTCATCATCATCTTCGTCAGTATTGTCATCGTCAATATTGCCTTCGTCTGCTTCTGGTGCATGATCATCGTCGTCTGCTTCAACAGCATCATCTTCTTCGTTGTCGTCTTCTTCATTTTCATTTTCACCTTCTCCATCATCTTCAATATCCAAAGCATTTTCCTCATCGTCGATCTATGTATATGTAAACTGTAATTCTTATATTTGCAATTTAGTCAATATCAAATTAAACGTACCTCTATTATGTCTTTCTTATTTGGTTTTGAGTCTGGCTCATATTCTTCCCCATCCATTCCACCATCCTCCTCTTCGTCGTCCTCATCTTCATTCAAACATTTGTTATGTTCAATTTCCTCTTGCTTCTTATGGAGTTCCTGTAGTCTTTTATTTTTTATAATTTCTTTCAGATTCTTTTTCAATTCGAAGTAGGCAGCACGAGGTTTTGGTTCCTTATTCGGATCTTTCTCTTCCGTAAGACTAACATTGACTTTAGTCATTTCCAATTTCCCATTCTCCGTCGACAGAATGTTGCATGCTTCGTTGGTTTTGGATTTTCGAGCCTTTACGTTGCTCATTAGACGTTTCATTAGATTTTCTACCCCAGTGGGCTTTCGTTCTACCAAATCCCCAGTCTCTAAATCAATTAGCTTATTTGGGTCTCCACTAAGAGAAGGACTGCCTGTAAGATTTTTTGTAGCCAACAATTGTTTTATATTTAGAGAAGTTCTGGGTGTAGCCAGTGGTGGTTTTTTGACTGGACTTATATTAACGGTATTCATATCTAATTTTGGCAATTCAATAACTTCGGTTATAAGAACTTTGGAACTGGTTGAATTTTCACGCAGTTCTTCCGCTTGCTGTTGTTCTTCGGCTAAAATTTCAGCTAACTCTTCTTCAGTCAATTGCAGGCCATCGAAGTTTTCCTTTTCTTCATCAAAGGCATTCTTAGTAGATTGTATATCGGAATCAACATCCATTTCTGTATCTTTTGGGTTGTGTTCCGTTTCATTCACAACATTTTCGGTTTCTTCAACTGTTCCCTTGTCTAAAATACCCGGATTATCTTTGAATACTTCCTTTTCTTCTTCATCATCTTCGGATTCGGATTTAAAGAACTCAGTAGCTTCTTTGGCTCGTTCTTCCATCAGTTTTCTGAAAATTAAGAAAGACTAGTTTTTAAATTGTATTTTCAGTTATCAATACCGGCACGATCTTTTTTTGAAGAAATAAAAATAAAGCAGCAAAAACTTCTTCTCTAGATGCTTATTATGTCATTAATTTTAGTCCCTTTAGACAAATAGAAAAAATTGTGTCTTCATTTCATCTAGTAGAGTAGATGGGAATCAAATTGCTACGGCCGTATGTACCTCGTACCTCATTTATTATCTTATCATCTAAACGAAAGTCCGGAAAAAAGTGTCAAATCATCTATAGAGGTGAGACAAAATAGATTTTTGGTTACATGTAAGAGTCACGTCCACTTGTATGGCCAATAAGTTACACAAAGGAATTCTTCTTTCTTTAATGTATCAAAATGGAGCATAAGCGTTACTGGTAATACAAGTGGGGGAATTTTTTTCCGAAAATAGTCCTGATATTTTTTTCAAGATTGATGAAATACGTCACAGCATTTTTTTAGTTGTTGTGAGTAATGAAATGTTGTGACAGATGAAATACCCAATATACATCGATTTTACAAACTCTATGACAAAGGTAAACGCCGACGAAGTTTGGATTTTTCCTTATTATATTTGTTCATCCGGAAAATTATCTGTTTGGCTAATAATATATGAAAACAGCTATCTTTTGAGGAGGAACAGTTTGTTTTCTTATCTATTCTGATTTATTAAAAAATAACTTACGCATATTCCTCCAATTCTTCTTGGGTCATTTTAAGATTTTTTGATCGCACCGCATCTGTAACAGGGCTAGAACTTTCCGCCAGCGGTTTAATAATAGTTCTTCTGTTAAGGAAATCCTGTAGTGTATGCTTTTTAGGTTTATGGTATGGTATGCTGAAATAATTAGTAATATAATTTCAGAACTTAAAGAACACATATATTTTTTATTTACCTTATACTAGCCTCTCTGTGCAGTCTTTGTTGTTCACTTTGTATGGCTTGCATTTCATCCATGGCTTTCTTAGCAGATGCCTAAATGTAAGAAATTGTTCGAAAATGTTCTTAGTATGGAGTATGTACAGTTTTATTTAGCTTATAACACAATTTTTACCGAGTTTGTTTTATATCTATATTTATTTTGGAAATGGAGACAAGTATAACATATTTACACTAACTATGTCTTACATAATTAAAAGTTGGAAATGCTGCATATAGTCACTCACGTTAGATATTAACATGATATACCCAATATAGGACAATATAAACATATAAAAAAGTTATAACTTACTCTGATAACTTTGGTTTTCTTTTTGCCATTTTGATTCGACTCTTCTCCCTCGTTGTTGTTTTCCTCGAAATTAGCCGCCTTTATTGAGGCATCCAACTCACTTTCGCTATCATCGCCACTATTTCTGGATTCATCTTCTTCAGATTCGCTATCTACCAAGTCAGATATTTTCTTTTTTCCGCTTTTCTCGTTTTCACTTTCGTTGTCGTCACTTTCCTGATGTGTTCTCTTTTGCTTTTTCGATTTTTTCTTTAAATCTGTTTGCTCTGCATCAGAATTTTCTTCTTTATCCTTGGACTTATCTGATTTCTTTATTTTCTTTTTCGGTTTTATGTCATCTCTGCCCGAGTGCCCTTGAACTTGGTCTTCTGTTAACTGTTTAGTAGATTGTTCTTCATTTTCAGAATCAGAATCGACTAACATCAAACGATTACGACTTTTGCTTTGTTCGGGTTTATCTGCCACCTCACTTTCACTATCTTCCGAATCAATCAAGGCCGATATCTTCTTTCTTGTGGAACTGCCATCAGCTTCTGCATTTTCCTTGAAGATACTTTTATCTTTGTTGTTAGATGCCACTTCATCATCATCGCTATCTATGATACGCTTGGTTCTCTTAGGACTTTTCTTTGAATTTGTTTGATTAGACACTTCATGGTTTTCTATGTCGTCTGATTTGCTTGGATTCTTACTTTCCTTTGGGCTTATTTTCTTCAAGGGACTTTTTTTGGCCTTTTTTGATCCACCCGCATCTTCATCATCCGACGAATCCGACATTAACAAACTCTGAGCTCCCAATATATCTTCCTCCATTGAGGTCTCTTTGAGATTTTCATCCTCGTATACTTTGAGCTCTTCCATACTAATATTTTGTTCATCCATTGTTTCGTTGGTTCGTCGATTTCGGTTATAAACTTATATTTTACTTTGAATTCATAGAATATATGTTTATGCTGACGTTTTTATTATAAAAATTGCTGATTTTATAAAAAATAGAGTGTTTCACATTTGTTTATTTAGTTCACTAGAACACTCTACCTCCACTCTAAAGCAATAAAGGCGCGAAAAAAACAATAAACGTCAGTCGTAACATACACTGAAGCTAGAAGCTATGAAATCAAAATTTCTTAAAATCGAAATCTACCAGAGATGCCGTATCGGTCAGCAAATGAAGAAACATATGTTTATGTATTTATTTGTACTTGTTTTCTTTTTTTCTTTTTATATAGAGCAGTTTATAAGTCGTAGATAATGGATTGTGCTCCATTAAATTTGGTAAGAAAATCATGGAAGCCATCATAGGGCTATATTATCTCTTCGTATGTAAATATCTGTACGAAATTCTAATTGCAGGCTCATTTTCATGAAAGAAGAGCAGATAAACTAATGAAACGGCACCATTATGACGAATCATACAAAGCAATTGAAACTGCATTATTATATATCCAAGATGCCCACAAAAACGTCCGTATTCCTAAGGCATTACATGTTCTTAATACACAAAAATGGGACTATGAAAGAAAATTGATGCAAATTAGAATCCGTAAGCAACAATATGAACGAATGAAACAAAAAGAAATCGTACCGTCTGCAACGCAAAACGAAAATAGTTCCAACATAAAAACAGATACCATAAATGCGCAATCTATTGCTAGATCAATAGACAAGACTATAAAGGAGTTCAATGATAAGTATGGGAGCACTTCGCTAATGGTTAATATGCAGCGTTTAATGTTGGAACCAACTAAGGAAAATCAAGATCCAAACAAATGCCTTGAAATTGGCACGATGACTAGGAATGACGATACTAAAGATGATGCGGAGAATTTTGCCAAGAGACGCTTAAGCATTTTGGACGAACATTTACAAAGTGATGAAGAATTGCCTTCGCTGGCACCCTTGGAACTACCATCTTTTGACTACTCCGTCTTTATGTCATCGGGGTTAGTTGAAAACTTCCAAAAGTAGAATAAGTTATAACTATGATACTACTTATGATCTCTATGGTAACTGTTCAGTAGATATATAAAAATAAAACAAATTTTAATTATATGTGTATTTCAAACTTATTTTTTTAATAATCCTTGTAAGAGTTCTTCCATGTCTGTTTCTGTCTCTACATCCTTCAGTAAGAGCAAAACTTGTGCTTCCATTTCACACAATTTTTCAGGTTTCTTATATGTTATTATCAAAGTATTGTATTGATGGTGTATAGATATATTGCTTTGGGACGGTAAAGTGCCGCATCGATCCAAATCTGGAACAGGAATTACCTTGTAATATTTTTTATTAGTAGTTTTCACCAGAATGGCCCTCTTTTCGGTATCGGCTTGCACTTCATAAACTTCAATGGGATACGGCAGATTCCTTATTCTCCATTCTATATTTTTCTTAGTTATGCGTTTACTCAATATAGGTTCGGTGTTACTAATTTTAACCGTAAAACTGCCGTCATCATTTCGTATATCATCTTTTTCACCTCCTGCTCCTAGCTGTCGAGGATCCTCGCCTAGTTCGACTTCCCATTCTGGTTCGCCCATCAATTGTTTACATTTACGCCATGCTCTTTTCTGCACTACTCCCGTATCCATGCTGTATTCCTCAGCCATTTGACGTCCATCGGGAAATTTATAAAAAACTTTGCGGCTTTTTCCACTTATCATGGAATTTTTCTCCGCGCTTTTCAAATAATTTAGCCAATTTTCGTATGACATTATTTTCCTGATATGACTTGTAAAATGATTTTAAAATCTTCGCTTGCTCGAAAAGTTGTTTGTTTTTGTTGTTTTGGTAACTTGTATTATTTGTTATGTTGCCATATCGATGAATGAATTAAGTTCAAAGGGATTTCCAAACTTCAGGCATTTTTCCCACATGGAAATAAAGGCAGTCTGTCTGTTTTTGGGTTTCTGTGCATAAAGCGCTGTACACACAACGATTCTATTTGCGCAACACGTTTTTGCCCAAATATGTACTTTATTTTTTTTATTTTTTATCAAAGCGGCATTTTATGCGTTTAAAGTGGTCATTAGGCATACGGCCAAATTATTTTTAAGTCACTAAAAATAATGATTTCTTTTCAAACTGCAGGAGAAATTTAGCTGAAAATGACATAAATAGTCTTTTCAGATTAAACAAAATCGAACCTCGATTTTATACTGCATTCAGATATAAACGCAAAATCAAATTTTTCAGATTTCAAACTCCACATATACATCAATATGCCTGTTCGATTGAGCTTATAGCTTTGTCACACTTCATGCGAAATATAGTTTAAATGACATAAGGTCGATCTACAAATGTTAGATGCCAAATTTGACACTTGAAAATCGACATTATGTCTTTTAATCTAGATTCCGCATGCAGTGTGACAAGGCTATTAGTACCTTACAATTAAGAGACTTGATAAGGTGGCAAAGTTGCTACACATTGGTTTTTCTTAAATGGATCAACAAGAAAAATCGGCAACACAACTAGGAGAGTAGCAAGCTACTTTCTTGTTAAGCGAATAAATCCCATGCAAAAATTAAGTTAGTAAGCCCAAACGAACAGGCCTATTATATACTTGCATAATAATTTTAATAAGGTGGCAGTGTTGCTACCCATTGGTTTTTCTTAAATGGATCAACAAGAAAAATCTGGTAACACATCTAAGAGAGTTGCAACAAAGATAATGGAAATATATAGATAAAATAGTTGTAGTTGCAGCCATGGCCATTAGGTGGCGAATGTGTAAAAAGTACATTCTATTTCACTCAAAGTACATTCTAATTCTCTCAATTTTGTACTCTTTCTCGCTTATAATACTGTAAATTGAAAGAAAACGAATGAAGTAAAAGTTACATCCAATGATTTTTATGCCTCTACGTCAAGTACCACACTTCAGTATATTTAATTCGCTTTTATTTTCCATTTATTGCAGCTTTTAGAAAAAAGGGAAATTTTCTCTCCAAAATGATATTCAGTGCCATCTAAATAATTGTCTTCGTACTACGCATTTCTCTGAGAGTTTTGTTTAATCTATAAATTTCCATTATCTTTGGTTGCAAGTTACTTTCTTGTTAAGCGAGTAAATTCCATGCAAAAATAAAGCTAGTAAACCGAACTAACAATCCTTCATGTACCTGATTAATAATTTTTTCTACTTTGTATTATAAATTCCGATTTATGCTTTCTTTTCATTTATTTCATACATCACAATACAAAAGCCAATAAGGCGAATTGTAAATTCCATACAAAAATTAAGCTACTAAGCCCAATTGAACAGGCTATTAAAATAAATTTTGTTCACCATATTCACAAATATGTTCACAGAGTAAAAAGTTTCCATGTCGCTCAAGGCCTAAATACAACAATAACAAACCTAAAAGCTATTTTTTAATACTAAAAATGTACAAAAACTCTAAAAAATAATATAACATACATAGAAAAAAGTATTAAATGGCTCCCCAGCCAAAGATAGAGTTCTACAAAATAATCGTAAACGCCCATATCAACAATGCATCTCGCATCTGTTTTTCAGCTTTGAATAACCAAATATTCTTTTTCGTCTTTTGACACCCAATATTCCACGATTTAGTTTAGTATTACAAGCGACCAGTGATATCTTCCTAATTGATAGTTTTTGAGTTTAACAACTATCTTATCGTTTGTATGGAATAGAATATGAAAATGTGATTAATATACTTACAAATACATACACATGTGTGTACTCATTTGGATGAATACTACAATATTTAAACTTCCCGTTGCACAATAGAAATACGTACAAAGGTTAGATTATTTGGAATGTATTGAGTTTAGTTTATCGAAACGCTTTAACACGTCAAGTCCGCAAACAAATCAAGAACAAAATGAGTTTAGTTTGGACCTTAATCGATGTATTTTTATTTATAGAAGTAATAATTGTACTGTTATTGGTACTGCCGGTGGCTAGTGCTACAAAATGGAATCGTTTTTTTAAATCTCAATTTTTGGCCATGCTGGCCAAACAGGCACAATTATATTTTTATATGATAATTGGTGTGCTAGTTTTATTCCTTTTGGAAGCCATGCGGGAGATGCGTAAATATTCAAATGAAGGACACTCAGAGGAACAACATTTAGATGTTGAAATGCAACAGAGCATGCGTTTATTCCGAGCTCAACGTAATTTTTATATATCGGGTTTTGCCATATTTCTTGTGTTGGTCATAAAACGTTTGATCGCTTTAATATGCGAACAAGCATTCTTATCGGCTCAAAGTGAAGCCTCGCTGAAACAGGCTAAATCGGCTACGGCAGCTGCTCGCTCGATGATGGGAGATAAAGGTGTGGAAAAGACCAATGAAGCTGGAGAAGATAAACAAGTATCAGAGGTAAGTATAATAAATTGATATAATTTTTGGAGGAGAATGGATATTACATAGACCAGACCAAAAATCACACAAAAAAATCAATTGAAGTTTTCCAAATTCTAAGAGCGATATCAGGTGATTGAGAATAAATATGTATCTTACTGTCGAGTTCAGCTTGAAATGATATAAGGTCGATTTACAAATATCAAAATTATATGTCAAATCTGACGTTTGAAAATCGGGCTTTATTAAATCGAACTTATGTTTTTTCAGATAGATTTCGCATGCAGCCTGCATGCGATTTCGTCGTCATCAATCGATTTCAGTTTGAAATGACAAGGTCGATTTACAAATATCAAATTTGTATGGAATCTGACATTTGTAAATCGGGCTTAGTCATTTCAGATCGATTTTGCGTGCAGTCTGAAAAGGGTATTGTAGAATTTGATAAAAGTGTCGAGATCGATTTGCAAATGACAGATCCCATACAAATTTAATATTAGGCCTGTTCGATTGGGCTTACTAGCTTAATTTTTGTATGGAATTTACTCGCTTAACAAGAAAGTAGCTTACTACTCTCTAAGTTGTGTTGTCAGATTTTCTTGTTAATTCATTTAAGAAAAAACAGTGGGTAGCAACGTTGCCACCTTACCAAATCTCTTAATTGTAAGCTAGTAAGCCCAATCGAACAGGCCTATTTATAGTTTATGTGTTATTTGATTAGTGATCGATTTGATATTTGTAACTCGACCTTTACCGATTTCAGCATGATCTAAGTCGATTTAGCATGCAATCCAAAAAGCAAGTAGAACTAGATTTCAGGTTTCAAATGGTTATGTGATCTGACATTAAAAATCGTTATATGTGATCTGATATTATGTCGATTTTTGTTCGTTTTTGCACGCAGTCGGAGAAGTCTATAAAACAACACCTTTTAATAATTTTATACCACATATTTGTAGTCTACGGACCATTAGTTTCCCAAAAAGCGTTCAACAATGTCGGGCAATCTTATTTTTGTTGAGCTGTGTAATTGTTCAATTTACAGTTGTTTTTCGCTATATTTATGGCTGTGGATTTGGATTATTTCATATTGAGTTTGACAGACGAGATCCGTTCAAAGTGGGTGCATATCCGAAAGCAGTGTGAGTTAAAATTCTGCTTTGTAATTACCGTTTGTATAATTCGACGATTTGGCAATTTTGACCAAATTTCACTGGCAACACTGGCCTTAGTTATGTCAATATTAAAGGCCGAAATATAAACAAAGCAAAAGTGGGAAAACTGCATTATCATTTTACCGGTGTTTAATATATCTATCTCCTTCACTCTTTCGCAAGAGGACAAAGGTGAAGTAATGTTCATAAATATACGTATGTATGCGTGTATAAAATTGTACGTACGTGGAGATCTCAAAATATTTCATCAGTTGTGTTACTCAGACCCGACGAAAAATAATCCAAAAGAATAATAAAAAGTAAGATAATTTATTAGTATATAAATACCCCTCTGTATAGAAAGTTCCAAAAAAATAAGTGCATTCTTTATTTTGTTGGCACCTAAAGTGTGCAGAGAAATTCAATTTTGATAGTGCGAAATATTTTTAAATACTTTTGTCGTAGCATACACTCTTGGAGACAGTCGAGCAGAACACCAGACCGAAAGTCGAATCTATTTAAAGACCGACCATCACATAAAGTGAATTACCTTAAGCGAACTATAACGTCGAAAATAACACAAATATGAGTCTCGTCTGGACTTTGATAGCAGGCTTTCTGTACGCAGAAATAGCTGTTGTACTACTTTTGGTACTGCCCGTTGCCAGTCCTTACAAATGGAATCGTTTCTTCAAATCAAAATTTTTGGCCATGTTGGCCCGGCAGGCCCACTTGTACTTCTTCCTTATAATGGGCGTACTTGTGCTCTTCCTCTTGGATGCCATTCGTGAAATGCGTAAATATTCGCATAACGATCACAACAGCGATGTACATTTGAATGTGGAAATGCAGCACAGTATGCGTTTATTCCGAGCCCAGCGTAATTTCTATATTTCTGGATTTGCCATATTTTTGGTGTTGGTCATACGTCGCTTGGTGACCTTGATTTCGACACAAGCTGGCCTGTTGGCCCAGAGTGAAGCCTCTTTGAAACAGGCTCAATCTGCGACAGCTGCCGCCAAATCAATGATGTCCGAAAAGTCAACAGAAAAAGCTAAAGAAGCTACTGAAGATGCTACTTTGGGAGAGGTATGTTGTAAACTACGTTGTACGTTTTTTTTTTTGGGAGTGACATTTTCTCATATTAATTTTTTTGTTTCTAACTTTTTACTTTTTTGTTTTATGACGTGATGTGTGTGCGTGTGAAAAGATTGAGAAAGAAATTGTTTTTAAGGGGTATTGGTAGCAAAGCTTGAACAATTATTGACTTAATTGCTATGGAAATGTAAATTTTTTAAATCCATGCATCTGGTTGGTCGACTATGTCGTGCAATATATTTCAATTTTCGTTTCAAACTGACGAAATATTGCACAAAGTGATCGAGCAAATCGATGATTCATGCAAAGGCAAAATTATATTAAAAGACTAACGATTTTATGACTTTAATCGTATTTTGTCGTTAGTTAACATTGAGTTAGCATTTACAGGTTTTACACTGGCCGACAAAAATCAGTTTTGCCTAAATTTGAAATGAAACAAATGATTTTTATATATCATTTATTAAAACTTTTATAATTAACAAAGCTTAAAATTTGTGTGCCGCTGTAGTATCGTAAGTGGTACGTTTACCATCTAGACGCCCAGTTTCAACTCCGGGTAAATCATTTATGTGTATAAAGCCATGTGAGACTTGTCTAAAAAATTTATTAGACATTCGAATAATAGGAAATTTATCGCGCACAGTTCATTGAGAGAGAGGGGATGTTTATGGAAATATTTGTTGTTTTAAATAAAGCGTAGAAAATGCAGACGAAACGATTTCTTTTTGTTGTTTAAAATGCAAATACGTTTCAGAATAATTTGGAAGCTTCAAATAGATAAGACAAAGTTACGGTACACAGAAATAGAACGGTATGACTAATCGGTTTAATTAATTTCGATGGCTTCAGATCATTGCTCTTCATTTCCTTAGGCAAAATGCATTTCTTTTCTTTACCATTTTGAGCCTCAGTATTGATTCTACATATATTTTGCTACATTCAAGAACAGCTTATGACGCGATATCTTTATCTAATTGCAAGGCAGAAAAAGTTAGTTAATACAAATGTGTTTTAGCCACGATATTACATTGGTGTACGGGGGAATTTTTGTGGTTTGTTACTTTGATTTCATGGATTTATTTATGTTCCAATGCGAAGAAGCAATAAATAATAAAAGCATACAGGCAACTAATTCCCTGTGAAAAAGTCCCCTGTAACTCATACTGGTGATTTCCAGTTCTTGTATTATAAAAAAATACATTGAGATTTCTCATGTTTTATTTCAATCTTTTCTCACATTTCTCACTAAAGGGGATACATAAATGATTTTTTTGTTGGTCGTCAAACGCAATTAGCATGCGATTTTCAATCAAATTCGTTTTTTGACTCTTAGTTTTATGAAACTATTGTCATAAGATTCAGATAATTTCGTAGTTATAAACTCTTACATTTACTATGCTCTTCAATATTCCCGACAAAAGTATAGTCGGTTGCTGACTAGAGGCTGCTAATCTAATAATCCAATTTATGGGTAGGAATGGTCAGCTATGTATCCTCTTTAGACCACTAATGCACATTAGGACGTATCGAAAGAATGATATAAAGAAAAAAATATTCAGAACAAATGAAAATCTTTTGCCAGCTTTTCATGCCGGATTAGCATTTTAGCCTTGATTTCTGGTCATGCATATATGTATTTCTACGTATGTTGGCTATAAACAATTATAAAGGAGAAATTTAGCCGTTTCATATCGTTCATTTGTCAAATAATTTCTAAAGTATTTTACTGCCTCGTTGCTAATACAAAACAAACAATAAAATCGATACGTCCTGTTGTACATAGTTGTGATTTTGTTTATTAATGTTTTTAAATTATTTTGTTGTTGCTGCCGCCTCTGAACAAATGAGTTCTTGTACATAGTTCGATTTAACTGTACTTTTTGTTGTTGTTTTTTTCGGATAGAAACAAATGCTGCTATAAATGAAAATACAATATACATATCTACGGACATTTTTGTATTTTGAAACACACATACTTTAATAAAAAACTGCATGTATGGTTTGTTGTTACTTTGTTTACAAACAATTTCGTTTGCAAATTTCTATTGTTCTGTTTCTTTTATATACTTATACTTTTATATCATTTTCAACAGCTTTCCAGCTTAAGGAGACGTGTACAAGGACTCACAGCAAAATTAGCACAACACCCCATTTCATAACTCAACAAAAAAATATACTTACATTTCTTTAAAACAAAAGAAATTACGCTAAAAACACACAAAGGCATACAATACCAAACAAAAAAGACCTCTAATTTATCCCATCCTTCCCTCCAAAATATATATTCAAAACTATGTTGTCTTAAGTTTCGTACAGTATTGTTTATAAGGATTTTTAAAAATCATAATATTGAATATATTATACTAATACATCTTTTTATACTAGATTTCGAAATTGAAAGATCGCGTCCATGAGCTAACTTCCGAATTGAATCGCGAAAAGAAGGACAAAGAAGCATTGAAGTCACAAGCTGAAAGTTTGAACAAGGAATACGATCGTCTCACCGAGGAATACAGCAAATTGCAAAAGAAGATTACTATCAGCGGTGAAGGTGGCAAAGGCGGCTCAAAAGATGATTAAATAAGTGTAATCACTGTTTGGAGTTTCGCGTGAATGTTTAAAACATCAGTTTCATTAAGACTTACTCTCATCCTTAACGACAGAGAAAGAAAATTATAGCTTGGCTTAATATTTGAGTTGTCCACAAAAGGCAACTTTAAAAAAATAACATATAATAACTACAGTTAAAATAAAGAAAATGTTATGTTTCTTGATATTTAATGTATGTGTAATACTTTTATTTTTTTGTAGTATTTTGTTCTTAATAAGTTCATTCACTTACCTTTTCATTTGGTGTTTTTATCTCCCTGTAGTAAATAGTCTACATTCATTAAAAATTATTACATTTGTTTACTCTATGAAGTTTAACCTAAGAATGTTTAAAAACTTTTTTTAAATTAATAAACTTAATCAAATACAAAGTTGTATTAATTTCCCAATTTTATCATTAACAATTTAATAATATTCATAATGTAATCAAGTTTAATTAGCAGTGTGAAATATTGTGTTTTTCATACAATAACAAATTTGCTTTTGTACATTCGTACTTATTTGATTCAAAACATTTGCTTCTACCGAAATGATACGTCTTTTCTGTTTAAAGAAATTACGCCGTTGTTAACTAATACATTTATTAAATTTGATACCAATAATATAAATATAAGGTGTGACTTGACAATTTAGTTATTCAGAATGGAAATAATACCAAAAAATTCATGAGTTTGATAAATGTTTTCCCTTTTGGAAATTTCGGAAACCAAATTTCAAAAGAGCTTATCTCGATTTTTAGTGACATATGTGATCTGACATTTGAAATAGATTTCGCATGTATTCTGGCTATTAACAAAGCCAATAGAAACATCTACATAAACATCCGTTTACATATACAGCCCTGTGATGACTTCAACGGTGTTTTCAAACCACTGTCTTTATACGTGGCTTCATGTTTTTAAAATTTGACTCTTGCTTCGAATCCTTTGTGCTTCAATTAAATTAATCATTGGTCATGCAAATAAAGAGTAGTTAAAAAACCAGACTTTTTGAAGATAAATCTCAAATTAAAAAAATATGAAATCATATAAAAAGCAGTGTTGTGAAACCACTGCAGAAGCTTTCACTGAGAATCAATTTAGATATGAATTTGTGTCATGAAATCGTTTTGTGCTTTCGTTGTTCTAAACCATTTAAATTCAGATAACAATCGGATTCTATGACGCCCGTGGCCCATAACTTCGTTAACCTATATATATCGATAAGCTGCATGAGAACTATCGATAACTATGGTTTGACAGCTGATAATAGGAATGTTCAATTGGGCTCAAGATTCTTGTTGAAATATTCCAATCTATAATCTAAATCTATCTACCGATTAAATTTCATAGAGATATTAATCTAGTAAGCCCAATCAAACACAATACGCTATTGCTCAAATATTTTGTGTATCTGAAAAGGTCTTAAATAAAATTTGATTGCAATCATCTATCCAATCCAATATTTGGGTGCATTTTTGTGCGTAATCTGAACTCTTTGCCACCGAAATTCGTGGAGTAGTATATTAGGGCTGTTTTTCTTTAAGCCGGGATAACAAGCTAACAAAAACGTTAATAAAAATTAAATTTTTTTGCTCAAAATAAAAGAATATTTTTTCACATTGTCGCCAACTACAATATAAATATATGTATGACTTTTTTGGACTTAGCCTCGATAGTCCAAAATGTTTAACACAAAATTATTTTTTCAAAATTTGTTTTCACACACATTGATATTGCTTTTGGCGACAATTTTAAAAAAGATTTTTTTATTTTGAGTGCAATTTTAACATTTTATTTAGATTTTTGTTATCGCAGCTAAAGAAGTGCCATCTTAAAGAAAAACAGCCATATTGTAATGTAATATAATTGATCTTAAGGTTTAGAATTAATTAATTTAAATTTAAGTATTTTTAAATTTAAATAATTATATTTTTATTCATTATATAAGATTGAAGTAATGTATAAACATATACGGCATACTTAGCTCAGTTATTTTTCAATACAAATAATTAAAAAAAATCCCAATATATCGAATTTCATCGATTGTATGCAGACATTTGTGTGACAGTGTGCTGTCGAACGTCAGCCTGAAATACGGCAACTCTGGCGGTGTGAAAAAGCAAATGACGTGTAAGAATTTGTGAAAGATAAGTGAAAAAATTTAAAGGAGGTACATGTTTAAATAGCGGTCGTGGGAATTATTGAGAGTTTTTTCTATTTTTTAATACACTAAAAGCAAGAAAGCTATCCACGGAAAAGTATGTTGACAAATTTCGAGTCCAAGTCTGCTCGGGTGAAGGGCTTATCATTTCATCCGAAGCGCCCGTGGATTCTAACAAGTTTGCACAGTGGTGTCATCCAACTATGGGATTACCGTATGCACACACTTTTGGAAAAATTCGACGAACACGATGGACCGGTTCGAAGTGTTGCCTTTCATCAGCAAATGCCACTGTTTGTGTCCGGAGGTGACGACTACAAAATAAAAGTGTGGAACTATAAACAGAGGCGTTGTATATTTACACTGCTTGCTCACTTGGATTATGTGAGAACAGTGGCTTTCCATCACGAATATCCTTGGATATTGAGTGCATCCGACGATCAAACGATTCGCATCTGGAACTGGCAGTCGCGTAATTGCATTTGCGTTCTAACTGGCCACAATCACTATGTGATGTGCGCACAGTTCCATCCAACTGAGGATCAAATTGTGTCGGCTTCCTTGGATCAAACAGTACGTGTTTGGGATATTTCGGGACTTCGTAAGAAGAACGTAGCTCCAGGTCCTGGAGGCTTAGACGAGCATTTGAAGGGACATCCGGGAGCGACTGATCTATTTGGTCAAGCTGATGCTGTTGTGAAGCATGTTCTTGAGGGACATGACCGTGGTGTAAATTGGGCAAGCTTCCATCCCACCTTACCGCTTATAGTGTCCGGCGCCGATGACCGTTTGGTCAAACTATGGCGTATGAACGAATACAAAGCATGGGAGGTGGACACTTGTCGTGGTCATTACAATAACGTATCTTGCGTGCTGTTCCACCCTCGTCAGGATCTAATTATTTCAAATGGTGAAGATCGCAGTATTCGTGTCTGGGACATGACAAAACGTCAATGTTTATACACATTCAGACGTGATGGAGAACGTTTTTGGATTCTCACTGCCCACCCTACATTAAATCTGTTCGCTGCTGGCCACGATGGAGGTAAGTTTGCAATGTATGTATATAGCTAGAGACTTGATGTAAACTCTATTTCTTTCCGTGTTTTAGGCATGGTGGTATTTAAGTTGGAGCGTGAGCGTCCAGCGTATGCTGTACATGGAAACATTCTTTACTATGTAAAAGATCGCTTCCTACGTAAGCTAGACTTTACTACCACCAAGGATACCGTCGTTATGCAGCTGCGGGGAGGTGGAAAATCTCCAGTTCATAGCATGTCCTACAATCCAGCTCTAAATGCCGTCCTTCTGTGCACACGCACCAACAACTTGGAAAACAGCACTTACGATTTGTGCCAAATTCCTAAGGATGCCGAATCTCAAAGCGAAAATGATAGCAAACGCTCTTCGGGCATAACAGCCATTTGGGTGGCACGTAATAGATTCGCCGTGCTGGATCGTAATCAACAGCTCGTTATCAAGAACTTTAAGAATGAAGTGACAAAGAAAATACCCACATTCTGCGAAGAGATCTTCTATGCTGGAACAGGAATGTTGCTTATACGCGATCCGGAATTTGTCACCTTGTACGAAGTACAACGTCTGGTGTCGGTGGGCTGCATAAAACTCGCTAAATGTCGTTATGTCATATGGTCTCCTGATATGTCTCTAGTTGCCTTGCTGTGCAAACATTCCGTCACCATTTGCGATAGACGTCTGCAATACCTATGCACTATCCAGGAAAATTGCCGCGTGAAATCTGGAGCGTGGGATGACTCGGGCGTTTTTATTTATACTACCAGCAATCATATTAAATACGCCATTACCAATGGTGACCATGGAATTATCAGAACCTTGGATTTACCCATATATCTGACCCGGGTAAAGGGCAATCAGGTCTTTTGTTTGGATCGTGAATGTCGCACTCGGGTTCTACATATTGATCCAACCGAATATAAGTTTAAACTGGCTCTCATTAATAGAAAATACGACGAAGTGTTGCACATGGTACGTAATGCTCGCCTTGTCGGCCAGAGTATTATTGCTTACTTGCAGCAGAAAGGTTATCCAGAGGTCGCCCTGCACTTTGTCAAAGATGAGAAAACACGTTTTGGACTTGCCTTGGAATGTGGCAATATTGAAATCGCCCTGGAAGCAGCCAAGGCCCTCGATGACAAAGATTGCTGGGAGAGATTGGGACAAGCGGCACTATTGCAAGGCAATCATCAGATTGTGGAAATGTGTTATCAGCGCACTAAAAATTTCGACAAACTAAGTTTCCTTTACCTGATAACAGGTAATTTGGAGAAACTTAAAAAAATGAATAAGATTGCTGAGATACGGAAAGACGTGTCGGCCCAGTACCAAGGCGCCTTAGTTTTGGGTGACGTAAAGGAACGTGTAAATATCTTGAAAAATTGCGGTCAAATGTCATTAGCTTATCTCACAGCGGCTTCGCACGGCTTAGATGACCAGGCCACTACTCTAGCTGAAACTATTACGCAAGAGGGCAATGCTCTTCCCGAGATAAATCCCAAAGCCATGTTACTGAAGCCTCCTGTACCCATTCAACAGGTCGAAAGTAATTGGCCCTTGCTTAGCGTATCCAAGGGCTTCTTTGAAGGAGCAATGCTAACACGTGCCGGTACCAGTGCTACAGCTAGGCAAGCACTAAATGTCAATGCCGATGCAGCGCTTGATGTAGGCGCCGGCGATGGTTGGGGTGCTGATGCCGATCTCGGTCTAGACGAAGATGGAGATGATGAAATGCATGATGCTATTGGCGCTGATGGTATTGAGGGAGCTGGAGACGATGGAGCTGGCTGGGATGTCGGCGATGACGATCTTGTTGTTCCCGAAGAATTGGCATCGAAAATAAAGGCTTCTGCCTTAGATAGTGGATACTATGCTGCTCCTAATAGAGGCTTCTCAGCTCCACAGCACTGGGTAAATAACTCCCCGCTTGTCCTCGATCACATTAAAGCAGGATCATTTGAGTCTGCGTTCCGTTTGCTGAATGAGCAACTGGGCATTGTCAACTTCCAACCATTCAAACCACTTTTCATGCAAAATTATGCATGCTCTTCGACAAGTTTTACTGGTATGCCGAATCTATTATCCCTGTCGGCTTATCCACTACGAAATTCGAACGAATCCAATATAAAAATGCAGCGTCCTGCATTGGGAATTAAGTTAAACGATCTGGTTCAACGTTTGCAAGCCGGCTATCAGTTGACAACGGGCGGAAAATTCTCTGAGGCTGTCGAAAAGTTCCACTCTATTTTAATAAGCATCCCCCTGTTGGTTGTCGAAACAAAGCAAGATGTCGCTGAAGCCCAACAATTATTGAAAATTTGCACCGAATATATTCTAGGCTTGAAAATGGAAACGATTAGAAAGGGTTTGCCTAAGTCAACACTGGAGGAGCAAAAACGATTGTGTGAAATGGCCGCATATTTCACACATTGCAAACTACAACCTGTGCATCAAATTTTAACACTAAGAACAGCACTAAATATGTTCTTCAAATTGAAAAATTATAAGACAGCCGCTTCGTTTGCAAGACGTTTATTGGAATTGGGACCACGACCAGAAGTCGCTCAACAAGTGCGGAAAATACTACAAGCCTGTGAAGTAAATCCTGTTGACGAACATCACCTGCAATACGAAGAGTTCAATCCATTTAATGTTTGTGGCATCAGCTACAAACCTCTATATCGTGGTAAGCCCGATATCAACTGTCCCTTCTGTGGTGCATCCTATGATACACAATATAAGGGTAAACTCTGTACTGTGTGCGAAGTAAGTGAAATTGGCAAGGACTGCATAGGACTGCGGATATCAAATCTACAATTTCGATAAATTCATCTCACACAGCCACCTAAGACCATAGTATTTAACTGTTTCCAATCTTAAGTTTATTAGTTTTTGTTTCGCATAATGGTGAACCTCGTAAAATTATACTTTTTTAAATGTTAAATTTCAACATGCCTAAAATTTTAACTTCCGTCATTCTCTTTCTTTATTACAGAGTGATATGAAAAGCCTATAAGGTGAATATCACTACATTACATAGCGTATAATAAATAAAAATCATATACTACCTTTAAATTAGAAGAAGTTGCTTTTAATTTAATTTGAGACAAGTTTTGCGAATATTCTGATATGCTGACATGTAAGGGTATATTAGTCTCACTAAAAAGTAGAGTGATGTGATGTGTGCGCATCAGAAGAATGAAGAGAAACACAAAAAAATCTATCAGATGATATCAACATTGTTGTTAAATTCTGAAGACGCGTTTAAAAGTTATTACATCATTATCTCTTAACAAAAGCGTCAAACTTTGGATCACTATAAAACGAAGCACGTACAACGTATTAACGCCATATTACCCGCAAGAACGTGCATGTATGTACCCCGCCAAATTATATCTAAATCAAAGGAGATCAAAATCCATATAGAGTCAAATTGTGGTAGTACCTTGTTTCTTCATGACTTGTAATGAGTGATATTCTTTTATTTTTTTAAGAATAAAATTGTGTTCCAAATATTTCTACGGGTTTTTAATTTGTTTATTCCCAAAATTATAGTACTAATGATATCTTCGAAGAAAATTGGAATTTTAATAACAAATTAGGACACCAAATTTTGCGAAGGTAATGAGGATATAAGATGTTACAATGATGCTCTGAAACAAAATAGAGTGTTGGTGGTGGTATTTTCAGTAGTTCTAAGGGTCCTGAAAAGATCAACCATAAAATGGTTTCAAACCAGATTTTTTGTGGATTTTTAAATTTGATCTAAGAATAATTCCATTTAAGAAGATAAGTCCAATTTTGCTTTGAAAATACCGTGGAAGATCGCAACTTTATCGAATGCTGTGATTTTTTAATCGATTTTCTAAATTTCGCATTTGTGTAGAGCAAATGAAGAGGATGTTTTGTTAAACAAAATCATTTTAAAAAGGATAGCCCGATGTCTTTTCGAAAATTTGTTAGTCACGTTGATATTATAATTAAATTATTATTATTTAATTAGTCTCCCCAAATGTCATTCAATTCAAGAAGAAATTAGTATTAGTGTTTCTTTTTTATTGAAAATAATTGTTAATATAAATAATGCATATTATTAATAATACAAATAATGAAAGAAAAAAATTAAAATTACTTCCTTGCATTATGCAGTAATTACTTTAAAATCATATACATATACAAATTGAGAAATAAATTTATTTGCAATAAAAAGAGTAAAATGAGTTCGTGATAATTTGCTTAGATAGATTGATAGGTCTATATATAATATTGTATTAGCAATGATAATTGCAGCGTTAAGTATCTACGATAAATTTTGGTAAAGAGATGTTGCATTCATCTAACGTCTCCACATACTTGCTGCCCCGACACCCATACCTCCGGATGATACTCCGCGACGCACTGCTTCCATGTCCTCTGGACGGTTCTCTCGGTAAGCTCTTTTGGAGTCCTCAAATTCTCGCAAACGTTGATTATATCTGTCGATTTGATCACGAAGTATGGCATCCTCATGCATTGCTCTTCGCTCGTCAAACTCTACACATCCTGAACCATCCAGCCGCTCCAGATCTAGCCAGCCACGGAAACGAACACACACCCCGTTCATTATAAAATATGATTTGATGTGTACCTTGCCGTGCTCCTTATCAAAATCGCACTCTTTGTCGTGTATGTAAGGATTCTGGGTGGCGTTAAAGACCAATTGCAAATTTGTACCAGATGTCACACATGAGATCTCTGTGTGACCCTCACGGCAGCCATTTTGAAAACGTATTTGGCGCTCCTCCAATGCTCTTTCACGATATCCTGTGTAACGTACCTCACTTTCTCGGCTGAGACGACGGAACAACTCATCGCTCTCAAATTTGGATTTCTGATCAGGAACGACTCGAGGCATTTTAAAAATGAAACGAGGCTTAGGTTGTTCATATAGACCAATTGTGTCGTACGGTATCATTCCTGCTAATGCTGCCTCGTTCATGTTGATGTTGTTTTGATTTTCGAAGAAACAACAAAGCCTTTGTGCTTGGGAGTAGTCCCACTTGTGTTGGGCGGCAATTTTTGATGTTTTTTATTGATTTTAGATGAGAAAAAGTAATCTTTTGGCAGCTAAGACCGCAGCAAGAGTTTTTTTCGTGCCCAATAGACCAAGGAACAAAATTAAAATATACTTATTTTTTTGCGGTTTTTATGAGTTGATAATTTTCGGCCAAAACTGTGCAACACTGCACATTAGTGTTCGAGAAATGTAAAGTAAGCGGTATTCGGTTATTCGAGGTATCGGTTTGCAACGTCCCTGAAGGCCTTTTAGACACACAAAATATTTGCGCAAAAATGTGTTACGCAAAATGCGAGATAATATGGCTGCTTTTCTTTAAGACTGGATAACTAAGCTGCGATAACAAAAATCTAAATAAAATGTTAAAATTTCACTCAAAATAAAAAATAATTTTTTAAAATTGTCGTCAAAAGCAATGTCAATGTGTGTGTGAAAACTAATTTTGAAAAAATAATTATCCAGTGTAAGTCAAAATGATGGATATCGAGGCTAAGTCCAATAACGTCGATACAAAATATTTTTTTGAAAATGTGAATAATAATTTAATTTAATTTTTTATTTTGAGCAAAAAATTAAATTTTTATTAACGTTTTTGTTATCGCAGCTTGTTATCCCGGCTTAAAGAAAAACAGCCCTAATGTTGTGTTGCTCCACAAACACAAATTCTTGTGCAAAGCGGCGTTTTTATTTGTGGGGCAACAGCAGAGTATGTAAAACGTATTGTGTGGCTACAACAACAACAACAAACGTATTGTGACGCATTTTGTTCAACAAATTCAAAATATTTGCCCTTTTATCCAAATATTCAGTATGTGAAGTATCAAATATTTGTGCAAAAGGGATGTTGGGCAAATATTTTGAATTTGTAGGTGCGGGGGAATTAAAAAAAACGGCTGAAATGTCCATGAGTATGTGTGAATAAATATACACGAAAAGTAGAAATATAATTTTTTTTGACGAATTTATTCTAATTTGTGGAAATTCAATAAATAAAACTTTACTTCAAAAGTTACCGCAGAGAAATTGTAAAAATGAAAGGCACAGTAAATATATTTTGAATGGATGTGGTGCATTGTCGTTACCTTTTTAAACTAATGAAAAAACATATGTTTAACTATGATGAATGAAGTCATACGGAAATGGTTATGTTTGTTATGATTATGTTTTGTGTTTTTCATTAATTTAAAGATAAACTTAAAGATAAATAACTACCTAAACACTGGGCACTACTATTTCTAACATTGAGAGATCTATCTAGAATGAAACTCCATTTAATATTTTTGTTTCTTTTTTATTCCCACCAAAAACTTACAGAAAAACTTGGACTTTCCGATTTGACATAATGCCACCACTTTGGAGGCAAGTACAAACAATCACCAGGCTGCAACGTCAAGTGATAAAACTTAACCCGCGAAACCTTAGGAAATTTCTCCAAGTCAAGATTTTCGGCATCAATTTGTGATGTGTTTGACAAAAATTCACTATCGTGTGAATATAAATTTTCCGAATCTAGAGGCGAGGCCAGAATTATATGTTTTGAGCCAAATACTTGACACAATATGTTATGTTTGGGATCATAATGCATAGGACTAATGGTACCCTTTGGTCCCAACCAAGCCTTTATGTCGATTGCTTCATTGTGACCGTTCGCCGAACAATAGTCTGGTACAGAAAAATCACTTTTAAGTTGAGGAATTTGTTCGAAAAGTTCATGTTGTGCTAAATATTCAATGTCAGGGGTTTCGGCCGAAGTGGTTTCGCTAGAAAATTGTCTTTTTAGAAAATCTTTGATTTTCATTAATTGTTGAGACCACTCATCTGTGGCATAATTAGAACCAATTTCTATGGGTACAGTGCGATTGCCAGCAAGTTTTAATATATAGTTCAGATTGTGCCATTTCTCTAAAGCCGGCCAGTGCTTAATTGTGTTGAGTAAGAGAGCCGGATTTTCAGCTTTGAAGCATTTTTCGTTAAACTCTTGCAAGCTGGGTTTATCAAATTGAGAAATATCACATTTAACTGTACGTCGTGGAACAACATCAAGTGTGGGTAGTTGAAAATCCAGGCTAGGATCTGCAATGGAAGAGAACATGAAGTTTTTATATAAAAATACTGGGGCTTCTTACGGTTGATCTGTTTACTAAGGTGTGCTCTTTTGAAATTAATAAAACTAAAAAATTATTTTATTTTCAATTTCACAGATTTACTGACTGGACTGGCAGCAGAACACAAAGAAATCGTCGATGTTATCCAAACTAAGTAAGTACCACTTGTATTTGGGTATACAAATTTCATATACATAATCTCATCCTCATCCCACAGACTTACCTAACTCAATATCAAATAGTTGTGTTAGCGTGTCCATGAACTTGTCACTGTTGACAAACACCTTATGTGTGCAGCCTATCAATATGGCTTCATCCAAAATTTCGCTACATTTCTCAAGTTGGAGTTTTTCCATGGACTCTACTAACAAAAACAATATCTTTGAGGACATTTTGATATTCGGCACATGTTTGTCGTCACGGCACTCTATTTACCTTACAGTAACATCCCATGGAATATATTTTTCTCGTCTCCAAAGGCACCTCACTAAAGTGTCCTGTATGTATTTGTTCCCATGATTTATCCACTAAAACTTGTGCCAAAAATGAACATTCCTCCAATTCCTCTTCATTTTTTTCGTTGCTATTCGAAGCAAATGCCTGGAGACATGCCAACGTTTGCTTTAGAATATATGCAGCTTCGGGAATAGTTTTTGCAAAATCGTGTATTTCTTCGTAATTTGGCAATAATTTAATTAACTTTGGGATTATTTCCATTCTATTGATGAATTGAAATTGTAAATTAATTGAAATTGTAAATGAATTGAAATGTAAACAAATACGGCTTGTTTGGGTTGAGAAACAGCTGTTTGGAATCTACATAAGTAAAGGATGTACCACACTATCAGAATTGCAATGCGATTTTGTACACGTCAGTTGAGAATAGTTTGGTACTATCGGTTCAACCTAAATCCGTATAGCTGTACATCATGTATATATCTGGCCTCTTCCTGTATTGTTTTAGAGGTGTTTACACATGATGATTTAGAATTTGTTTCAAGTTCTGTGACTTTACAAAGAATAATATTAAGGGAACTCACGTCAACATTTCCTAAATTAGGAAAGTGAAGAATGCAACCATACCACATTTCACTGCATGCGAAATCTAGTGCAAATGACATAAGGTCGATTTTCAAATGTCAGATGTCATACAAATTTGATATTTTAATTTCGACCTAGATTACATTGCAGTGTGACAAGGCTATAAATGTTGTTTAATAGATGCTTAATTTTCAGATGAAGTTATAGTCCGAAAGAAACTCAAGTTATAGCCTTGTTACACTGCATGTGAAATCTAGTTGAAATAACATAAAGTCGATTTTCAAATGTCAAAGTTGTAGATTTTGCATGCTGTGTGAGAAGGCTATTAGAGTTATTTTTCATCTGAAAATTCTTATATTTGTACCCCAAAAGTATGCAATAAGTTAAAGATGAACATGTGGATTTAGCTCATTAATTTTTGTTCTAGAATTTTTGGGGCAGTTGGAAATATCTCACAATTTCTTCGGTTCTAATTCCAAGCAAAAATTTTATTACATTTAACATTTTTTGAGTATTTTGTGTCATTTGCAATGGTTTCCTATTTAAGGGAGAGGGAAAAAATTAATACGAGACAACCTTTAAAAGGCTGGATGAAAAAAAAACTAAAAAAGTAGCAGCTTCAAAGGCGAGTTTGTTGCAAATTACAACAAATCACACACCAAATAAATTTTGCACACCTATCACTGCTAAATAGAATTTACAATGTTTGGACATAATCCCCTCTTTATACGCCCACTCTCCCTGCTCTTCATCCATTGTCACCATTGAGTTGATATCAAAGGAACTATCGTTTTCGTAGCCCGTAGCGAAACCCGCTGCCACTATGTTGTGGTGTATGGATGATTTAGCAGCAACAACATCATCAACAACGAGAGTAAACTCCACCCGAAACAACTCCGGTGTTCCGATGTAAGCAAACGATATTCGTCGCACAGTATTCCGAAGTAGTATCCGGAACCAAATTTATTGTTGGACTGTGTTAATTATTTGCAATACCGCGCCCTAAGAGTGTCCAATATATAAAATTTTACAGGAGAGACAAAATAATAATTCTTTTATCAAATAATAATTCTTAAAAACTTTGATTTCAAGTGTGTAGCGTTTTAAATACTTTTTGAAATCATTTTAATATAATATGGAATAAAATACGTTATTCTGTTTTGGGACTTTTCGATTTATAACTTTATCGATGTGTTTGGACTTAGCGCTTTTTCTCATAAGGTATTTATTTCATTAGGGAGCCAATTATGCTATTATGCTAAATATATAAACTATGCTACAAAGGTCTACAAACGATTGTAAATAGAGAATAAAGTAAGAATTGCTGTTGTGTTGTTCAGACACGACAGAGGCCCACAGTTTTTTGTTTGTGGTTAGGGAGGGGTTGTTGTATCTACGTATGTTAAATCCAAGTATAATATCCAGTCTCTAGAAAATAAAAGTAAATAAAGAATAATATTGAATGTCGCCTGTAGACTTTTGTGGCATAGTATATATTCTTGATCGGCATACAATTCTAAGACGATGTAGCCATGTCCGTTTGTTGAAAGCACGCTAGTATCTAAACGAAATAAGCTAGGACGTCCAAACTTGACACAAATGTGTTTGGGATTGCAAATGGATGAAATCGGTCCACAGGGAAACAATTTTTCCTCGCAAGGACAGAAAATACCTACTACTAATATTTATAGCATTTCAGCATGTGTTTTTGAATATGTCTGCTTATATATTTACTTGATATTTGGAATACACACTCCCCTTATAGCTTTAACGCGCACCATAAAGTGATTTGATTTTATTTGTAGGGGGTGAAATGGGACAAAAAGGGATAAAATGGACGACAACAGCTAGAAACACGAAATTCGGCGTGTACATTCCCCTAATTGAGCAGATACATATTATACAAGTTTTCCAAATTCGTACTTTTAAGGGGTTAAATGGTAATAGAGGGATAAAAATGGTACCAACGAAATGGCTGGACCTAGAATAATGAAACACTGATTGCGTAGACACATAAAATAAAGGGATTTTTCGAAATTCGTACTTTTAGGGATGAAATGGAAAAATGGGTTAAAAATTGTATCACTCAAATGACCGCAGCTAGAGTCATGATATTCGGAGTATACATTCCTCTAACTGCGTAGACACGAAAAATAAAAAGGTTTTTCCAAACTTGCACTTTCAATGGACACAATGGAAACAGAGGGATAAAAATGGTTCCAACTAAACAGCTACAGCTAAAATAATGGAATTTGGTGTGTACATCCCTCTCCCCTCTTTCGTTAGTCGTTGTTAAATTAAATCGATTCGTTTCGACTACGGTAAATCGCCCCGTCAGTGTGACTTGCTGACCCTGTAAAAGAAATCAGATGTTTAGACTCTTTGGCAGTGGTGTCGCGCACACTTGGCTTTATTTCTAGCTTACACATATTCATCATGGATTGCTATTGGTTGGATGCAGCTGAACTCCTGTTTACTAATAATATATGTGTCGTTATGTCTGAGTATATCGCGAGTTTAAATATAATGATTTTTTTATGACGCCATCTAAATACCACAGATCTATGAAATTTCATTTTTTTATTACAACGTACGTACGAACACCGAACAATTGGGTCTTCCATATCCCAAATAAACACAAAAGACATGCGGTGTTTACAAGGAATTCCCTATGAGTATGAGCACAAGATATGCAACATTTGCGATACCTTCTCCTCCACCTGGACTCACCGTTCGATCGTGCTTCATAATATTTTCTTGTGTGCGAAGAAAAGAGCGACGGCATTTGTTTTAGGAATTTATGCCGCCGCATAGCACATGCATTGGATAATAGTGGTGTCTCTGTGCTGGTGTTGGGGGAAGTTCATGCTATATCGGTACACATGAGTGCATTTTTTAAATGCTTGTTCTCTTAAAGTTATTCTCGATCAAAATTCGTTGGAAATATCGAGTCAAAGTTTCAAAAGTTTAGAGAAAACAAAAGTTTAATATCACATTATGGCTGATTGGTTTCATGAATGTGCCCAAAATATTTCCTCTATGTCTTTTAACAACTTCGAGCTTGATTGATTTTACACAACCTCTAAAAATATGCTTTTTCTCAAAAATTTTAGATTAAGTGAAAAGTGGTTGATTTTGCCAAAAAAATCGTAAAAAATAGAACCATCATTTCACCACTTCACTATGGTCCCAAATCAATTTTTTTGGCAGAAATTCAAAAAAATTAAAATTGGAAAGTGGTAAATGTGTATATATTTTCTTTATGGCAACACTCCAAGCAATCAAGAAAATGTACTGGAGAAAATTAGGTGGCAACACCACAAGCCTGATTGGTACTTAAACTTTGCGGTTCAAAAAAAATGGGATTAATTTTGATATAAAGCAGTTTTACAAATTAATTAAAATCAAGACTTAAAAAGAAAATAATAAAGTGACTATATTATGAAAATTGACGGCAAGAGTCAGTAGTTGAAAAATTATATTTAACATTTTATGATTATTGTGATCTTGTAAGTATTCATAGGTATTGTAATTTTGTGATTTGGAGAGAACATAATCTATAAATGTCGTGGACCAAAAGTTATATGTATGACTCAACTTGACTCAAAGTGTAAATGTTAAAGTGTTCGTCTGAGGTTGTAGTTTATGGTGGAATTAATATCTCGTCAGCATTTTTTGGCAAACTCCAAAAATTGGCATTTTATTTTAGCACAGTTTTTGATTAGCCATAGACATATATATAATTATATCTCTGAATTAGTTTTATGTACGAGACCCATCAATATTCTATTTAAAAGGTATTGAAAGTACCTTTAAAATGGTCTACAACATTATTCACCTTTTTGTACACATTTTGTATACATTTTACTTTATTTCTTGAAATAATTATTTAAATTGCAGTTTAAAGTACCTATTTGTATGCTATATTTTGCTTTTGTAATAATGTTTAGGAAAACACATTTCGTCAAAATAAAGAACTCTTCATTCTTTTAAGCTTTCATAAAATTTTGTTTTTGGTCAACCTGTACCAATACAGGGTGATAATTATGTTGGTTATATATTGAGTTTATATGGGAGGTGGTAGTGGGCGTGGTCCGATCGGCCCAATTTTATTTTTATTTTTTTGCGTATGATATGTCTAGCATATGTGCAAAATTACAAGACTGTATGTTTATTTTTCGACTTTATGCCATAAAAATGGATTTGGGACCAGCGTGCACTTCCACACTCACACAGTCACTTAAAAAGAGTCCTAAGATCACTACATTAGAATTTAAAAAAAAAATAGATTAATGTGATCATTTTGAAAATCAAAATAAAAGAAGAAAAAAATTGTAAAAGCTTTTAAAAATCGAATCCGGTAGTTGCAATTTTCTTTCAAAACAAGGTATAGCACATTAAAATCTGTCAAGTATTTCAGAAGTTACAGGCGATTAAATGAGCACAAATATTTAAAAAAATCGTATTTTTTTAATTGGCCGTAATTCGCGAAACAAAAATTTCTAATTTTTTTCAAAAAATTGGTATACAATTTTTTTATGAGAAGTATACCGAGGTCAAAAATCGTACCACTTGACATGGAATAACTCATGTATGAAACTATTTTATATTTCAGCTCTTGCTTTTATGATATTAACAATTTAAAATTATGGTTCCAAGTATGTCAAAAATACTTTTTCCCATTTGTATGCCATTCACGGCATTCCAATTGATGAATATCGATTAATTAAACTTCTTTTCCTCGAATATTAATACTTTTATGAGTATATAAACAATAGGCGAAGAAATTAAGTTGATTTTAGGATGGTTTCCCTTTCTAGGTCAGTCCGACAACTGAGCGAATGATTAATGTTATTCTTAATACGCAACCATGGCGTACCAAATATGTTGGCTTGGACGCCAACCTGCAGATACAAACTTGTAGTGGTTTGTATCTGAAGGTGTTTTTTAAGATGTATAACTATGGTTCAACAGCGGACAATAGGGTTGTTTTTCTTTAAGCAGGTATAACAAGTTGCAATAACAAAAACGTTATCACCGACTACAATATAAATATTTGTATCTGAACAAAAAATATTGGAAAACTAGTCAAAAATTTTACTGGTCTAATGGTCCATGTAGCCCCAGGCGGACAATCATATTTAAGAAACAAGCAAGGAAAGACTACATAATACCTACTCCCTGCATATATACCTATCTTTGATTACTAAACCCACTATAAATTAATCTTTAGTCAAATTTAACGAATATGGTAAATAATATATTAATTGATCCAATTTTCCGGCAGATATTCCGAGTAAAGTAAATATAACATGATCTGGAAAAATTGATCAAGATCCAATGACAAATGTAGATTATATAGCGGTAATAGGATAATTTGAAGGGGCCTGGGGCTTCTGCCAAAACATGGGTTCTCATTCACGGCAGGTATTCCTAGTTGAAATATATCATGATCTGCAAAATTAGATCAAGATTCGATTTAAGATGTAGGTTCTAGAGCTGTAATAGAGTAGGCTGGGGCCCATTTGGGTTATATCAAAGTATAGACACTTATATTTGGATTTCATAGTATATATTTTTTGTTGAAATATAATAAAATCTGCAAATATTGAAAAACTTTCGATGTAAAATGTGGGTTATAGAGGGGTAATAATAAAAATGAGGGGCCCATTTGTAAGGGCGCTACATTAAAAATAAATCACTTTCAAAGTAGGTACTCTTTATTGAAATATTACATTATCTGCAAAATTGTATCAAGATCCAATGTAAGATGTGAGATCTAGAGCGATAATATTGATTATTTATTGGTGTTCCAAACATTTGGCAAACAAAGATCCGATGTAATATGTAGCTGCAATAGAGTAAAATGAGGGCCCATTTGGGTTATACCAAATATTCTTATTTGAAATATAATTTAATCTGCAAAATTTGAAAAACTTCCGATATAAAATGTAGGTCCTTGAGGGGTAATAATGAAAATGGGGATAATAATTAAAGTGGGCCCATATAGATCACTTTCAAAGTAGGTTTCTTAGTTGAAATATAAAATTATCTGCTAAATTGTATCGAGATCCAATGCACGATTTGGGTTCTACAGATGTAATAGAGTAGAATGGGGCCCCATTTGTATGGGGACCCATACATTTGACTTTCATAGTATGTATTCTTAGTTGAAATATAATATAAACTGCTAAATTTCCGATGTAATAGAGGGTTAATAATAAAAATGGAGGCCCGTTTGTAAGGGCGCTACATTAAAAAGTAGGGCATTATAGATCACTTTCAAAGTAGATATTCTTTATTGAAAAAATTTATTGAAAAAATTTTATCAAGATCCAATCTAAGATCTGGGTTCTAGAGCGGTAATAGTGTAAACTGGGGCCCATTTGTGTGGGGGCTAAACCAATATACATTGATCTATATAGCTGGCTTTCAAAATAGGTGCTTCTTGTCTAAATGTAACATTGTGTGGGAAATTTTAGCAAAATGTGCATTTTAGAGCAGTAATATTGTAAATCGGAGGTACATTTGTATGGGGGCTATATCACAACGTGGACCACTGCGGTCCACTTTCCCTTTAGATGTTTCTAGTTCAAATATAACACGATCCTGAAAATTTTGTCATGATCCCATGTAAAATGTCTATTCTACAGCAGTAGTAGTGTAAATTATAGGGATATTTGGAGACTATATCTAAATCTGAACCGATTTCCTCAAAATTCAATACCGATTGTCCTTGGCATAAAAATAACTTCTGCCAAATTTCATGACATTCGGACAACAATTGCGATCAGTAGAGTGCGAACAAGCTTAGTTGGACAGCATATCGATTCAGCTGGTGATTCTAAGCCGATCCGTATACTTAAAGGTGGGTCTAGCTAGATTATTTCTTGGTGTTACAAAGATATGGAGGAAAACTAACTTATAACACCCTAGTCCACGAAGTGGTGTAGGGTATAACAAATAAAAATGCGTTAAGTTCTGCCGGGCTGAATCGTATATACCCCCACGGAGTGCATTCTACAGTATTACCGGCAGATTAGAGGCTGTCAGCTTTACATAGAAGTGGACTAACACACAATTTTTATCCCTTTTGTACCATTTCGCCCGCCTAACAATTTATTTATTATTTGTTGATGCTTTCAAGCTCCAAGAGGAATTTTCACAACAAATTTCAAGTACATAGAAACCAGAAATTAAAAAAAAATGCTTAAATAATCTAAATATTTGGGGGTATTTTTAGTTCTTGTTAGGTAATCAATCCCAACAGATATACAGCCATTACAAACATTTACGGAAATTTTGAACCTCCAACAGACAGACCAATAGACGGACATGGCTAAATCGTCTTAGAATTTTACCAGGATACAGAATATATATATATAAACTTTATGAGGTATCCGTTGAATATTTCAAGGTGTGGAGGGTATACAAATAAACCCGTTTCATCCATTCATTTGGAAAAAAATCTCCTTTAGTACTTGGGTCGTATTAATGTTATATCACCGCCTTCACCACGAATGTTCCACTGTGATCTGTGGCTGAGTTGGTGGCATTAGTAGTGGGGTGAAATTTCAGTCACTGCATGCGCCAACACGATTGTCAAAGAGAAAAAATGCTCAAAAAGTGATAAGCTAAAGTGTCTGAATCACGGTCGACACAAAAGCCAAATCTTGATAGAAATGCTGGTGGTAATGATACAAATGCACAATGTAGGAGGGTCGCTTCGATGTGGTGGAAATAGCTGGTGGAATGAAATCGTTGTGGTCCTATGTTCCTTATAGGATCTAAATGATTTTTTTATATACATACTAGTATTCTGTACCCGGCGTTGCACGGGTTCATTCTTCCCTATTCCGCTGCTTCGTATGCTTTGGAAGATAAAAAGAGTAATTTTTGACAGTTTTAAAATATTGTTTGTGTGGGAGGTACCACCCCATTTGTCCTATCATCCAGGAACCATCCTCTATCCACAGGTTAGCTATAGTAAAATTTCAGGCGAATCGGTCCACCGGTTTGGCGTCCTATACGGATCCGTACAAACAGACAGACACACATTGATTTTTATACCCTACACCACTTCGTGGACTAGGGTATTATAAGTTAGTTTTCCGCCAAATGTTTGTAACACCAATAAATAATCGAGCTAGACCCACCTTTAAGTATACGGATCGGCTTAGAATCACCAGCTGAATCGATTTACCGATGTCTGTCTGTCCGTCCGTCCGTCCGTCTGCTGTCCGTCTAAGCTTGTTCGCACTCTACAGGTCGCAATTGTTGTCCGATTATCATGAAATTTAGCAGAAGTTACTTTTTTTGGTCAAAGACGATCGGTATTGAATTTGGAGGAAATCGGTTCAGATTTAGATATAGTCCCAATACAAATGTCTTCCAGTTCTAAAACTCTGTTTTTAATACAGGGTGGCTGATGAATGCTGCTACCAAAAAAGAAAGAGTTCCATAAATTGTGTAAACGACCTTTAAAAGTTTTTACGATTTTAGAGCTATCTTTGGTGAAGTACCCTTGAATACATTTTTATATCCTCCACCATAGGATAGAGGTATACTAAGTTTGTCATGCCGTTTTTAATACTTTGAAATATCGACCTGAGACCCTATGAAGTATCTAGCCATGTCCGTCCGTCCTTCTGTTGAAAGCGCGCTAGCATCTAAACGAAAGGGGCTGGATTGTCCAAAGTTTCTAAGAATACGTCTAATAGTTGTAGATCGATTGGGATTGAAAGTGGATGGAACCGGACCAGAGGGATATTTTCCCTAACAAGGACAGGAAATACCACCAATAACCCCTAATATTTCGAGCATTTAAGCATAATTATACCACCTCCAGGATGGGGGTATACTAACTTTGGCATTCCGTTTGTAACAGCTTGAAATATCAACCTGAAACCATATATAGTATATATATTCTCGATCGTGATAAAATTCTAAGACGATCTTGCCATATCCGTCCGTCTTTTCGTCAGTTGAAAGCACGCTAGCATCTAAACGAAAGGAGCTAGAACGTTCGAATTTTCCATAAATGCGTCTTATAGTCGTAGATCGGTTGGGATTGAAACGGGGTGAAATTGGCCCAAAGGCAAAATTTGCTCCCCCTCAAGGACTAAAAATACCCATAATAACCCCTAATATTTTAGAGTATTTAAGCATGTTTTTTCAATATGTCTGCTTGTACTTATTTGATATTGGGTATGTGCATTCCCCTTATAACAAAAACGTGCACCATAAAGTGATTCTTATTCGTAGGGGGTGAAATGGGGCAAAAAGGGATAACAATGATACCTATCAAACGACAACAGCTAGAAATATGAATTTCGGTGTGTACATTCCTCTAATTGAGTAGATACATAAAAGTATTTTTTCCAAATTCGTACTTATAAGGGGTAAAATGTGAATAGAGGGATTTAAATGGTGCAAACCAAACGGCTGCATCTATAATAATGAAATTCGGTGTATACATTCCTCTGATTGCGTAGACACGTAAAATAAATGGATTTTTAGAAATTCGTACTCTTTAGGTTTAAAATGGAAAAAGGGGATACCAACCAAATGTTGGCAGCTGGAGTCGGAGTATTCATTCCTCTGACTGCGTAGACACGAAAAATAAAAGTTTTTTTTCCAAATACGTATTGTGAAGGAATACAATGGATACAGAGGGATAAAAATAGTACCATCTAAACGGCTACAGCTAGAATGATGAATAAAATAAATAGATTTTAGAAAGTCGTACACTTAAGGGGGAAAATAGGAAAAAGGGGATAAAAATGGCCGAAGCTAGAATCATGGAATTCGGTGTATACATTCCTCTGGCTGCATAGACACGCAAAATAAAAAGATTTTTCAAAATTCGTACTCTTTTACTTTTAACGCAAAAATTGATTCATTCATGCATGAAATTAGGTTATTTTGCACTATTCAAAATTTTTACTTTTGGAATTAAAATAGAATGGAAGTTCAACCAACTGTAGCATTCACTATCTACCAATATTTATGGTATTTAAGTTTTTTTTTTTGAAAATATTAATATAAGAATATTTATTTTTTGAATTCACTTGAAGTATTATTTCTATATATATATATAGTGTAAACGTATTGGTAGCCTTGCTTGTAATTTGCTTTGAAATAATAAAATATTTATTTATAAAATTATTTTTTCAATATTTGTATTTGTGTTGGTTTGGCTATTTAAAAAAAATATTTTCCTGTAATATTACCTCTGTGGAATACAATCCATGTTGGAGGGCCCGGCCGAACTTAACGCCGTTTTTACTTGTTTTTGAATATGTTTGCTTATGCTTACTTAATATTTGGTGTAACATAAACGTGCAATATTAAGCGATTCTTATATGTAAATGGCGAAATGAGGCAAAAGGGATAAAATTGTACCTATCAAACGACAACAGCTAGAAACACAAAATTAAATTTGTACATTTCTCTAACTGAGTAGACACCTAAAATGAAAGTTCTTTTCAAATTCGCACTTTTAAGGGATTAAAATGGGAATAGAGGGATAAAAATGGTAAGCGGCTGCAGCTAGAACAATGCAATTCGGTGTAGACACGTAAAATAAAGAGATTTTCGAATGTCGTACTCCTAAGGGGAAAAAGGGGTTAAAAATAGTACCAACCAAATGGCCAATTCTTTTCAATTTCTTTTCAGGATATACTTCACAAGTGTCCATCGTATCGGCATGACAACACTTTGATTTTGTCGCTCTCTAAGCAATAGCGTTTTTCACCGGCAGAGCTAAGCGGGGGCTATACCGCAGTGGCAGTTAGTTTGAAAAAGGTGTAAGTCAAGTCACTAAAATGACTTAGGTTGTTGCTTTAGTTTCATATTATCTCATATTTATTTAAAGTTGTTACAAGAAATTTTTTACAATATTAAAATTTACCGGCTGATTAATCACCTGCTAATAATCGCAATAGTATGAAATCTAGAGATCTCTTCGACATTTCTGAAATGACTTAGAACACTTTCGTTCTAACTGGCATATTCATATGTACAAAACATCATAACAAACTGCTGTGACTCTGCTCTCACTGGAGCTGGTGTTACTGCTGCTGCTGCAAACTTGCTTCCAGCTGTTTTGTTTGGGTCTTGGACTCAGATTTTTCTTCTTTGACTTCAGTTATGAAGCATAGCCAATGATCGCTCTACTTAACGCGTAAAGCATAACGTTTAGCGTTTTGCATTGCACGTTGGTATTTGGTGGTTTGGCTTGCAAATTCGAACCGACGACGAACGAAAGTCAATGTAAAGTTGGCTCCCTCCTGGCTGCGCACAGTGGAGTACGCGCCAAATTGAAACACCACTCAACGGTATGGTGCGCGCACCGTGCCGTGCTATGTCGTGCAGCGCTGCGCTGCGCTCCACAACGCTCTATCAATGAATGATGAAAGCAAGGGAAATTGAAACACGTGCACCACAGTATGTCGTCGAACGACAAATGTATGCCGGGGAAGTGTAACAACGTTTGTGTTTTTTTCGTGAGTTTCAGCTTGTTTTTGTTTTCAACGCTTTCTTGGGACGTAATCTGACTTTGCTCTTTAACAGACATTTGCTACGGGAGCATGGATGCCTGTACAAGTACGAGTGACGAAGGAAAGCTGGCCGTTAGTCCAAGTTAAGTGATACAGACTACTTGGGCACAGTGATGCTGGTGCTGAAAAATCGTTCAAAAAATAAATGAAAACCAGCCTAAGTCTATAGGTGGGCCAAACACATAAAAAATGGCCCATAATAAAATCGGAAATTATGCCCGAAAATAAAAGCTAAATCAGCCTATTCTTTATTCTGGGGTCTGACCAAAATCCAAAAAGGGCTATTTTTCATATTTGAATTTATGAATATTTCATATTTAATCCAAAGATAATACATCGCATTATGACCAATAAGTAAGACTATTAAAAAAAAAAACGAAAAATAAAAATTTTAATTTTCTCTAATATCGAAAAATACGAAAAGTAGTCAACTTTGGGCCGATTTAAAAATATTTCCGATTACCCGATGTTAATATCTCAAAAAATTCCTCGGGGCCTTGTCTAATTTTGTTTTTTTACAGAACTCAAAAATGTTAATTTCATTGGTGAAGTTCCCAATTTTCACCACTTCCGAACCTCGAGATGAATATCTTTTTCACTTCTTCGAGTGCTTTCTTTTTGCTGGGAAGCGATTCTTACCATTTGTTTAATCCTTTGAACCACTGTCTATATCTGCAGATGGAGCAAAACAGGCCGGCGGACAGAGAATAGAAAGAAAAAGACATCGTTTTATGATTTGAAATATGGCTGTGATCTTGGCACATTGCTGAGTGAAATGAGCCTGAAGAGAAATGTTTTTTTTTAGTTTTTTCTGCTGGCCTTACGGGAATTGTAGTAGTCATTTGAAGTAGCGTGCTAAAGTTTGCATAGAGGTGATTTAGTATTAACCTTTAACTGTATAAATCGGATGAGATACTGTGATGGGTTGCCGGTTACCTATGTACCACCACTGCCAATTGTTACGGCTGCTGTGAATGGAAATAGGTTATGGCGAATGAATGGCTTCTACTGCTTGGCGGCCTGGCGCACAGAGTGCCTAGCTTTGTGAGTTGCTTCTTCGCGATTTGGCCAAGATGTGCTGCTATTATGTCTGCTGGATTGTAAATATTGAGTTTCGTTTCTTCTTTAATGTGGGATTTAAGTAGTTTTCCTTATGATCTCTGGGGGTCATTTGCCATTTTAGAGTTTCGAGTTATTTTCTTACATGGACTGCAATAAAAAAATATATATACCAATGGATGTAAGCATTTCCTATACAGGAAAGTAAGAAGGTTGGTGAAAAGCTGAATGAATGAAAATTATGGTTAGTTTTTGATAGGTTATAGGAAAATGATTTTTTTTGCATCAACCCAGCAAGTAGTTCAAAATGAATTACAGCTTCATTACTCCAAAATCATGCAACCAAGAGAATTCATTCTAAATAGTTTCTCAAATTCGAATAAAGTTTTATCTAAAGAAGTCCTTCGAAGTTATTTCCAAAAATGTAGTTCAATTCTAAATAACATCTCAAATGCGAATTTTTCCTCTAAAATATGCATAGGTCATCTCTTATTATAAATTAAAATTCTAATTTTATTTCCAGAATTAAGAAGTACATTTATTAAATTAATATTTCTTAAATAATCAAATATTTTCTGTTACATCATTAGCGTTGTGTATTTATTGATGATTGAGTAACAGATTATAATAGTCTGCCTTATGGGTAGGGGAAATTTTATTTATATTTTTATTGGATAAATCAGCTGCACAATAAAAACGACCTTAGTCAAATTAATTTTAATGAAACTCTATTTGTAATGTTCACACTAAAACGCATCGAAAATGAATGACTTTCACATGAGAATTTGTCATGTGAGCATCAAACATGCAGTGCTTCTAATCACTCATTCGAATGAAGTGACGGGGGATCTGTAAATATATATTCATCCGTTGAACAACTATTTAACCACTTCTCCGTCATGTCTTTTTTGCTGGGAAGATTTGGATAACCACTCAAAATCAAAATCCTAATGGGAAAAAAGGTCTTTTTGAAGAAAATCTAAGGATAAATGTGGAAGTTATCACCTTTCTTGTTGAAGTATGTTTCGTATTCGTATATTTCCTAGTATTTCAACGGACTTTGTCTTTAAGAAAAAATATATATGTAGAGTTTATACATTTTGGAAAGAGGCATGTCGACAAAAGCAAAAGAATCAGGAAATAGATAGCTACATCAAGCTTTCCAGCTGAATGTACCCAAAATAGTCATGAAAAATCCCCAATGGTCCCCAATAATAAACAAGTAAGGAAAGGCTAAAGTCGGGCGGGGCCGACTCTATGATACACTCCACTTTCTATCCGAATACAATTCAATTCGGTGAAAAAGTGAAAACGGGAAGGTTTTTTGTATCCTGTAAATGCATGTGTTTGACAAAAAATGTTAAATCGGAAAGGACATAGGTGAAATATAAAATGTATAGTATGGCCAAAATCAGTTAAACTTTTGGGAGCAACATTTGTATTTAGGCAATATCTAAATATGAACCGCTCTTACCCACTTTCACCATAGTTTTATTTAGTTGGATAAGATGTTGTGCCAATTGTAAAGAAATTCGGGTACAATATGTGGTTTCTATAGCGCAAAAGTCAAATCGGGAGCGACATTTGTGTGGGGGCTATATCTAAATCTGAACCGATCTTACCAAATTTCTGCATAGGTGTTTCTAGTTGGATTATAAGATGTTGTTCCAAATTTAAAGAAAATCGGGTACAATATGTGGGTTCTAGAGTGGAAGATGTCAAATCGGGGGCGTCGTTTGTTTGGGGACTATATCTAAATCTGAACCGATCTTACCCAATTTCTGCATAGGTGTTTCTAGTGGGATTGTAAGATGTTGTCCCAATTTTAAAGAAAATCGGTTAAAATATGTGGTTTCTAGAGCGGAAAATGTCAAATCGGGAGCGACATTTGTATGCTATATCTAACTCTGAACCGATCTTACCCAATTTCTGCATAGGTGTTTCTAGTTGGATTATAAGATGTTGTGCCAAATTTAAAGAAAATCGGGTACAATATGTGGTTTCTAGAGCGCAAAATTCAAATCGGGAGCGAGATTTGTATGGGGTCTATATCTAAATCTGAACCGATCTTTCCCAATTTCTGCATAGGAGTTTCTAGTTAGATTATACGATGTTGCGCCAAATTTAAAGAAAATCGAGTACAATATGTGGTTTCTAGAGCGGAAAAAGTCAAATCGGGAGCGACATTTGTATGGGGGCTATATCTAAATCTGAACCGATTTGACCAATTTTCACCATAGATTTTCATAGTTTAAATATAAGATGTTTTGCCAAATCTGAAGACAATCTGATACAATATGTGGTTTCTAGAAATATAAATCTGAACCGATCTAACACATTTTTACCACAGCTGTTTCTAGTTCAAATACAAGATGTTTTGCCAATTTTAAAGAAAATCTGTTGTAATATGTGGTATCTAGTGTGAAAAGAGTCAAATCGGGAGTGAAATTCGTATGGGGGCAATATCTAAATCTGAGCCGATTTTCTTCAAATTAAATATCGTTCGTCCTTGTCCCGAAAAACTTCATTGTGCAAAGTTTCATTTAGTTATGTCTACAATTGCGACCTGTATCGTGATTACAAGAAAAGATGGACAGACGGACGGACGGATCGATCGGTATAATTAACAATGGGTCTATCTCGTTTCCTTTTGGGTGTTACAAACAAATGCACAAAGACATAATACTCTCGTAGAGTGTATAAAAAGTTGTTTTAATTCAAAGAATTCATCCAAAACAAATTATTATTGACCAACGGAAAAGCCAGTTTTTTGATATCAGTTTTATCTATCTCTTTTTTGGATAGTATTTACTAAATTTTCTTTTGGTGGATATGGATAAATCTCAAATAGTAATTTGGAAACCTCCTATTAGATAGCGCTCATGCACAGTCAGAGGGAGGAATGCGCTTGTCATGCATTTTTAGCTGAACTCCCTTCGTATGAATAATTTTTATAATTTTGTACCTGGTTTGGAACAAAACCACAAATCCTTTTATATCCTCCATTTCACGTTTCTACATGCAGCCGGCCATTTTATAACTTTTTGCACCTCTTTCCAAAAAAGTACATACTTCGAAAAATCACTATAGGTAACATGTGTTCTCGCTTCTCCCTTAAAAGCATATACCTTACTAGCAAATACCCGCTACTTCGTATGCGGTGTAAGGATATTTATTTCAGGGTAAATCGCTTGTAAATTCTCACAAAATTTATGCTTTATGTTTCTAACTACGTATTCCCACCAAATTCTCGATTCCAGATCCTACGTAGCTGGAGGAATTTATACACCGAATTTTTGCCCCCTTGTACAAATTAAACAAAAAATAATTTATATTGTGCCATCAATTTATACACAGTCAAGTGATTAATTTAAATTGAAACAATTTTCTTACAAAATCCGAGATAATTATACCCTCACTCTACGGAGTAGATATTTGGGATAGAAAAAAGTGTAACTTTTACCTTAATTTTTTTGACTTAGTACCCTAAGTATGTAATAATCCCTTTCACGTCCGTCTGTCTGTCTGGATTGCTGGTGTACACGATAACTATCGAAGGGAGTTAAGTAATTTATTCAAACTATGAACAAAGTATTATTTTTCTCAGACTTAGTTTAAATTCGGAGATGAATATAGTCCATATTCCTAGTTTAAATTTGGAGGTGGTCCATATTCCTAGTAAAATATTCGGAACAAATTGTATTTTGATATTTGATAAAGTTTTTATAATCACTTTGAGTGTCCGAAGTCCGAAATATCCATGAGTTTGCAGTGTTCCTTTTGTACCTGCCACACAAATTACCACTTCATCCATAAAATTAAACATTTTATAAATTCTATACGGATGATCGGAATCTTTGCCGCCATCGCTGCACACACATACGAATAGTCGAGATCAGTTGCCATTTTAGATTTAACAAGTAAAAACGGCGTTAAGTTCGGCCGGGCCGAACTTTATATACCCTCCACCATGGATTGTATTTCACAGAGGTTGTCGGTTTTCGTAGAACTGCAGTAATATTACAGGAACATATAATTTTTTTAATATAGCCAAACCAGAACAAGTACAAATATGGAAAACATAATTTTATAAATAAATATAATATTTTATTATTTCAAACCATTATTTATTTCAAATCGAAAAATAAATAAATACCAGAAATATTGGTAGATAATGGGTGCTACAGTGGGTGTATTTCCATTCTATTTTAATTCCAAAAGTACAAATTTTGAAAATCCATTATCAGACGTACATAGTGCAAAATAACTTAACTTTATGATTCCAATTTTTGCCGTAAAAGAAAAATTAAGAATTTGGAAAAAACTTTTTATTTTGCGGGTCTATGCAGTCAGAGGAATGTATATGAAATGTATGAAATTCGGAGTATTTTTATTGCCTTTTTTCATTTTAACCCCAAAAAGTACGAATTTCGAAAAATCTTTTTATTTTAAGTGTCTACACAGTCAGAGGAATGTATACTCCGAATTTCATGACTCTAGCTGCGGTCAATTGATTGGTACTATTGTTATCCCTTTTTTCATTTTAACCCCAAAAAGTACGAATTTTAAAAATCCATGTATTTTACTTGTCTATGCAATCAGAGGAATGTATACACCGAATTTCATTATTCTATTTACATCCGTTTGGTTGGTACCATTTTTATCCCCCTATTCCAATTTTACCCCTTAAAAGTACGAATTTGGGAAAAATAATTTTATATTATGTATCTACTAAATTAGAGGAATGTACACACCGAATTTCGTGTTTCTAGCTGTTGTCGTTTAAAATGTACCATTTTTATCCCTTTTTTGCCCCATTTCACCCCCTACAAATAAGAAGCACTTTATGGTGCACGTTTTTGCTATAAGGGGAATGCGCGTACCAAATATCAAGCAAATATAAACAGACATATTCAAACAGACGAACGGACATGGCTAGATCGTCTTAGAATTTTATGACGATCAAGAATATATATACTTTATAAGGTCTCAGGTCGATATTTCAAGGTGTTACAAACGGAATGACAAAGTTAGTATACCCCCATCCTATAAGGAGGGTATAAAAATGTTTTTATAATCACTATAAACCTATAAAATTTGTATGCTTTGTCACGCCCTTTGTCAAATTAAATACTTTACATATTACTTCTATACTTCTATTCTATTGCAATATTTTGGTAGGTACTATTGTGTATCCTTCTTTATGTGGGTGCCATTATTACCACTTTTTGCGCCGCCCTTAAACGTACACATTTAGAAATATTATTTTATGTTGCGCATCTACTTACTCGGAGAAACGTACATACCAAATTTAAAACATACTTTTCATATTCCAGCTAAAAACTTTGATCAGTACAATATTTATCCTAATTTCCTCAATTTGGTTTGTTCGATTTTTATCACTTTTGATCCGCTTCCACCTTTAAAGTACACATTTCGATGCAATACTTTTGTATTGCAAGTCAGAGTAATATATACCTTATTTGATACATTGGCGGGAACCATTTTAATCGCTTGTTGTTCCGATTTCTACTTAAAAGTATACAGTACAATTTGTATCCCATTTAATCCCATAAAATTACAAATTTCGAAAAATGTCTTCTTATCAGTGACTTGCGCTGTAAAACGAATATATATACTAAATTTCATTATTGTAGCGTCATCCGTGTTGTTGGTACCTATTTTATCCCCGTTTACCTATTAAAAGTACGAATTTCAAAAAATGCGGTCATTTTGCGTTTCTAAGGGTATGTTATTCCAGCTCCATCCGTTTGATTTGCACCATTTTATCCCTGTTTTACCCGATATCACCCACAAAAAGTACGAATATAGAAAAATATTTTCTTGGTCGCATTCGTGCTATAAAAGCAATGCCCGTTCCAAATTTCAAGACTCTAGGCCCAGCAGTTTAGTCAGGGCGGTGGTACAATTTGTATCCCTTAAAAGTACAAATTTCGAAAAATGCTTTCTTATTAGTGATCTGCGCTGCAAAACGAATATACACGAATTTCATTATTGTAGCGTGTTGTTGGTACCTTTTCCCTTTAAAAGTACAAATTTCGAAAAATTACTTCATTTTGGGATTCTAAACATTTGAGGGATGTACACACCTAATTTTATGGTTTCAGCTCCATCCATTTAAATGGTACTATTTTTATCCCTTTTTACCCGATTTCACTCCCAAAACGTACGAATTTTAAAAAAATTCTTGGGCGCGTTGAAGCTATTAAGTTTTTTTTTTTACCAAATTTCAAGATTCTAGTCCCAGCCGTTTGGCCATTGCGGTGGTACAATTTTTATACCTCTTTAACCCATTTTACACCTTAAAAGTACGAATTACGAAATACTCCGTTCAAATCTGATCTCTACGCTGTAAGAGAAATGTACATACCAAATTTCATGATTCTAGCTTCAGCCATGATGTTGGTACAATTTTTGTCCCATTTGACCCCCCCCAAGATACGAATTGTGCAAATACAATTTTTTGGGATGTCTTCATGCTGCAAGAGGAATGTCCATACCAAATTTCAAGATTCTAGGCCCAGCCGTTTGGTCATTGCGGTGGTACTATTTTTATCCCTTTCTACCCGATTTCACCACCAAAAAGTACGAATTAAGAAAAAAAACCTTCAAGTCTGATATATACGGTGTAAGAGAAATGTACACACCAAATTTCATGATTCTAGCTTCACTCGTGTTGTTTGTACCATTTTTGGTCCTTTTTGTCCCATTTTACCCCCAAAAGTACGAATTTTTCAAAATCCACTTTTTGGGATGTCTTCATGCCACAAGAGGAATGCCCATACCAAATTTCAAGATTCTAGGCCCAGCCGTTTGGTCATTGCTGTGGTACCATTTTTATCCCTTTTTACCCCATTTTACCCCTTAAAAGTACGAATTTCGAAAAACCCCGTCTTATCACACCTCTACAATGTAAGAGAAATGTACACACCAAATTTCATGATTCTAGCTCTAGCCGTTTGGTCTGGGGAGTGATCAGTCAGTCACTCAGTAACTCAGTCACTCAGTCACTCAATCACGCAACTCTTTTATATATATAGATTTGGTACCACGTTTATCCCTTTTCGTTCCGCATCCTCCTTACAAATACAAATTTTGAAATTTCCATTTATGTTCCGCGTTTACGTAATTAAATGGATGTACACCCTTTTCGTCTCGCGCACTCATTAACCCTCTCATGCCCGAATTTTCTTCTTCTTCTTTTTAAATATACTAAATACTATGGTTTTTGATGAGGTCATGAAAGGGTTAAAAGTACAAATTTCGACATGGTCAAAGGAATTTACATACCAATTTTCACGATTCGCCCTTAAAAGTGCAGAAATACATTTGTATTGCGGTTCTATGTGGTGATTATACCTGTTATACTTTAGTTGGTACCATTTTTATCACCTTTCTTTCCACTCACTCCTTAAAACTGCAAACTTCAAAAAATCAATTTATTTTGCCCGTCTACGTCGAATTTCTCGAATATAGCTACAATACTTTAGTTGGTACATACCATTATTATACCTTTTTGTCCAATTTTACTGCACTTATACGTGGTCAGAGGTATTTACATACCAAATTTCACGATTCTAGCTGCAATACTTTAATCGGTACCATTTTTATCCCTTTTTGTCCCGATCGTCCCTTAAAAGTACAAATTTCGTAAAATTCCATTTGACTGCGCTTCTATACGGCCAGAGGAACATATATATAAAATTTCACCATTCTAGCTTCAACAATTTAGCTGGTACCATTTTTATCACTTTTTGTGCCGCTCACCCTTAAAATTCATTTATATTGCGCTTCTATGTGATGAGATGAATTTACATACCAATTTTCACGATTCTAGCGGTAATACTTCAGTTAGTAAAATTTGTAACCCTTTTTGGCCCGCGCACCCCTTAAAAGTACAAATTTCTAAAAATCCAATTTTTTGCACTTCTACGCGGTCAGAGAAATTTACATACAACATTTCACAATTATAGTGCAAAATTTTAGTACAATTTGTTTTCCTTTTGGCCCCCTCGCCCCTTAAAAGTACAAATTTCGAAAAATTCATTTATGTTGCCCGTCTACGTGATCGGAGGAATGTACACGCCGAATTTCACGAGTCTAGCTACTTTAGTTGGTACCATTTTTATCCCTTTTTGTCTCGCTCACCATTATGTTGCAAGTTTACGTTGTCTGAGAAATGTAAATACCGATTTATTAAATTGGATTTACTTAAATTGGTACCATTTTTATCTCTTTTTGTCTCTTTCCTACCTTAAAAGTACACATTTTGAAAACCCCCCTTTTTATACACTCCACGAGAGTATTATGTCTTTGTGCATTTGTTTGTAACACCCAAAAGGAAGCGAGATAGACCCATTGTTAAGTATACCGATCGACTTAGAATCACTTTCTGAGTCGATTTAGCAATGTCCGTCTGTCTGTCTGTCCGTCTGTCTGTCTGTCCGTCTGTCTGTCCATCTATTGTTGTAATCAAATTACAGGTCGCAATTATAGTCCGATCTTAACAAAAATTGGCACAAGTAAGTTTTTTGGACCAAGGACGAACGCTATTTAATTTGAGGCAAATCGGTTCAGATATAGATATAGCCCCCATATGAATTTTACTCCCGATTTGACATTTTCCGCTCTATAAACGTCATATTGTACCCGATTTTCTTTAAATTTGGCACAACATCTTATAATCCAACTAGAAACACATGTGAAGAAATTAGGTAAGATCGGTTCAGATTTAGATATAGCCCCCATACAAATATCGCTCCCGATTTGACATTTTCCGCTCTATAAACGACATATTTTACCCGATTTTCTTTAAATTTGCCACAACATCTTATAATCCAACTAGAAACACATGTGCAGAAATTAGGTAAGATCGGTTCAGATTTAGATATAGCCCCCATACAAATGTCGCTCCCGATTTGACATTTTCCGCTCTATAAACGACATATTGTACTCGATTTTCTTTAAATTTGGCACAACATCTTATAATCCAACTAGAAACACATGTGCAGAAATTAGGTAAGATCGGTTCATATTTAGATATAGGCTCCATACAAATGTCGCTCCCTATTTGACATTTTCCGCCCTATAAACGATTCGATTTTCTTTAAATTTGGAACAGCAGCTTATAATCCAAGTAAAAAGTCCTATGGTGAAAATGGGTAAGATCGGTTCAGATTTAGATATAGCCCAAATACAAATGTTGCTTCCAAAAGTGTAACCGATTTTGGCCAAACTATACATATTATATTTCACCTATTGCGTTCCAGGTATCAATATACCCCCATACAAATGTCCTTTCCGATTTAAATTTTTTGTCAAACACATACATTTACAGGATACAAAACCGACTTTTTCACCGAATTATATTGTATTCGGATAGAAAGTGGAGTGTATCATAGAGTCGGCCCCGGCGGACTTTAGCCTTTCCTTACTTGTTGTACATATGTATGTATGTATTTTCCTATCAAATGTTGTACACATCTCATTACGTACGACATTTGGTTGGTCAACGTTCTCTATTAATCTCATTTCTATCATGGGATACATATCTAAATGTTTGGTAACATTGCCTCTTTCCTCCATTGCAAGCATAGGTTCCACGAAGGTTCCTTGGATATCGCAGCAATCTATCACTGGCTTACTTTTTTTCGATTTTTTCTCCTACCTCTATAATCTCAACACATTCATCAGACAATCATTTAGTCTATTTACAATCAGTTTTGCATAAAATTGCATGTACGACGATGTATGCAAAAGACATTAAGACAAATATGAAATGAAAAAATGCGGTAAAATAGTTCATGCCACAGCTATTTGAAATTTTCCAATCGTTTAAACAAACGACAAGCCTCAGTACCACCAACCACCAGATCATAGCAAAACGTATCGCAAAACAAAATTATTTATGTCATGAAAGTATGTACATATGTATGTATGTATGTATGTTGTGTATGCAACACACAAGTGTTTTTTGTTCATGGGGCATGCAATATTAATACCAAACGGAATGGTTGGCTGTCCTTCTCCTTTTCAATCTGCCGCCAGTTCAGTCCGTCCATCCGCACTCACGAAAATGCGTGTGGCATAGATCAGATGCAGCTCAGCGTGCAGCATGTAGAAGAAAATATATCGTTCATCCCCTCGTTAAATTTAGCAATTGCGATCAACGCCGATAGCCAGAAAGCAATTGAAAACAAGTTGGCACGGCGCGGCACGCATAGCTCCAACGCCGCCAACCAAACGACGAAACTCATGATGATGACTTCAGAAATGTTTGTACATATGTACATACGTACGTATATGTATTAGGGATTACGATGGGTTGTGGGTTCTCCGGATGGAAAATCAAATTTCAAATAAAAATGCGAAATTCATGTTATAGGGTCTCAGAAGGAAGTTTATTCTATTCATCTTTTCACATATTACGAAAAAAATTTTGATTGAAATCAATGAAATCTCATACACAATCAAGTGATTTGGAAATTCAAAATTCCCGTTTCGGCATCGACATCCCTACCTAGGCGCACATGAAAGTTAGCCCCCCAAACCGAATAAATTAAAGCGAAGGAGATTGTAACACATGCTTGTGTGTTGCTGATGCTGATGATACGTCTGTTGATGGCAATGATGTCTAGGAACGTTCCAGAGCAGACTACAAGGCCTCAGTTACCACCGCCGCCGCCGCATGATGAAGGGGACTTTTGCGAAGTTATTTAAAGTGATGCAGAATGCGTGCATTACTTCTGCTGCACCACATGAAATGTAATCTAATCCATGTGTCCATTGCCAAAGTAACAACATTTCACAACAATCCAAGAAACCACGAAAAAAACCATCACAACGATCACCACCAACATGACCATTAAGAAGATTATTGTCTGTGCATAATTTGGTTTTTGTTTTGAGAATATCGGCGATATGCAAACCATTAAAAGAAATTTGCAAAACGATCTGCGAAAAAATCACGGAAGATAAATCCAAGTCAGAAATGAGTGGACTAGAATAAACTATTTACATACAACCAGGGAAGGGTAATCCTCAAATAAAAGTCGATATTCGAAAAGCATTCATTATTTGCGGAGACGAACTATACGGATGTTTCCGGTTACGCAACTCTCAGCACCTTAGAATTTTTTTTCACTGAACCAACACTCAGGGGATGTCCCCTAAAAATGCATTGCATTGCGTTGGTAGAAGGAAGATCAGGTATTGGAAGGAGGAAAGAGGGAGTAGTGTCTGTTGACATCTGCTTTGAATCTCTGAATGTCGTAATTGGAGGGAAAGATATTTGCCGGAAGTCGATTCCACATACGGATAGTACGGGCAAAGAACGAATTTATTCTGTAATGTGTAGTGCGGCCGGTTGTCCAATCGACAACAAATGGGTGAGCGTTCCTGGAGAGTCGCGTATCTCTACCGAACGTTCTCACGGGCGGTATAAGATCACGAATTTCCGAAGAACAAACACCATGAAAGTATCGATAGAACAATGACACACAAGGGAGACAATAGAATTGGATATCCTACCGTCGCCTATCAACACCATCGCCCTCCTCTGGACACGGTCAAGTAGCTCCAGTGATGAAGCTGGAGCACCCGACCATATATGGGAGTTGTATTCCATCTTTGGTCTGATGAAGGTAGTGTAGATATTGAGAAGATCAGAGGGTGTGAAATATTTCTTACATCTTTTTAAAAAGCCTAAACATTTGAAGGCATCTTTCGACACATCAAATACATGTTTTGTCCAACGAACATCACATTGTATTTTTATGCCGAGAACAACGAGAGCATCTGATTGCTCAATATCTACACCGTTCATTAAAATCGACGACACCGTTGGATCAGGGAATCGCTTGTGAGCCAACAAGGAGCACTGGGTCTTACGTGCATTAAAATCTACTCTATTCTCTCGACCCCATTCAGAAATGGACATCAAATCCTGGCTAAGTGACTCATCCATCAAGCGCCTTTTATCCTCGATTTCTTGACGACTTGGTCTATGATCGAATGAGTGTGAATGACAGAGGTTGCTGTCATCCGCGAATGAGTATATTGGATTCACAGTCCGATCCAAGAGGTCGTCGATGAAAATAAGAAAAAGGGAAGGGGAAAGGACAGAGCCCTGTGGTACTCCTGCGGTTAACCTATGCTCATCGGATGAGAACCCATCTACAACAACACGTATAGTGCGATCTCTGAGGAAGCTCGATATAAATCGAGAGAAGTCACTACCAACACCAACTTCCATAAAAGTCTATACTATGTTAATAGCCCGTAACATTTTACGAATAGCATTTTCACGAATTTTTAGTATGGGGCCACAGAGGTAAGGTGGCCGCTTTGTACCCAGACGGTCTCGGGTTCGAATCGTGACTCGGGAAAAATCTTTTTTTATTACTTTTATAAATAAAATTGTTTAATTTTGTATAATTTTAACAATTTAAACATTTTTGCTTAAAAACTACAAATTTATTTTTTTATTACTTATTAATACTACACAATATTAGTAAAATTAAGTAGTGCTAATTTATTTGATACTAATTTAGTTTAATATTAATTTGCGTTATGTATTAACTCATTCCAAATAAATATTTTGTTAAGTTTCCTATTGCCAGTTCTAACGAACAAAATGGTTTGCTTTAGTTATTTACCATTCACAAAAGAGGAGAGCTGAGATGGTTAGAGTGCCGTAGTAGCAACCAGAAGTAGGGATGTCAAAACCGAAAACCGGTTATCTGGAGTCAGCTCCGACACCGTTCACCGTTTTTTTTAATTGGCATTTTCGACAAACTGGAGAAACTGGCGTTTTCATGTCGGTTGCCCGGTTTTTAAATTACAAAACATTTGCATTTCGTGGATATATTCTACAATAAAAATACGCAAGAAAATGTGAGAGTAATGATGTGTTTACTAGCTGTGAATATAAACTGAACTGACCTCTTAATACCGCAGGTTTAAGATTTTACCAAAATATTGATTTGTGATGTTGAAAAAACAAAGTAGGATATCAAATAGCTTCTGGAGTCAACTCCGACACCGTTCACCGTTTTTTTTTATTTTGGCATTTTCGACAAACTGGAGAAACTGGCGTTTTCATGTCGGTTGACCGGTTTTTAAATTACAAAACATTTGCATAAAAATAGACAAGACAAGTAAGGAAAGGCTAAAGTCGGGCGGGGCCGACTCTATGATACACTCCACTTTCTATCCGAATACAATTCAATTCGGTGAAAAAGTGAAAACGGGAATTTTTTTGTATCCCGTAAATGTATGTGTTTAACAAAAAATGTTAAATCGGAAAGGACATTTGTATGAGGATCTATTGAAACCTGGAACGACTATAAGATGTTGTGCCAATTTTAAAGAAAATCGGATACAATATGTGGTTCCTAGAGCGCAAAAGTCAAATCGGGAGCGACATTTATATGGGGGCTATATCTAAATCTCAACCGATCTTACCCAATTTCTGCATAGGTGTTTCTAGTTGGATTATAAGATGTTGTCCCAAATTTAAAGAAAATTGGGTACAAAATGTGGTTTCTATAGCGGAAAATATCAAATAGGGAGCGACATTTGTATGGGGGCTATATCTAAATCTGAACCGATCTTACCCAATTTCTGCATAGGTGTTTCAATTTGGATTATAAAATTTTGTCCCAAATTGAAAGAAAATCGGGTACAAAATGTGGTTTCTGCAGTTTTGCCAAATTTGAAGACAATCTGATACAATATGTGTTTCTAAAGCGGAAAAAGTCAAATCGGGAGCGAAATTTGTATGGGAGCTATATATAAATCTGAACCGATCTGCCCCATTTTTACCACAGGTGTTTCTAGTTGGAATATAAGATGTTTTGCCAAATTTGAAGACAATCTGTTGTAATATGTGGTATCTAGAGTGAAAAGTGTCAAATCGGGAGTGAAATTCGTATGGGGGCTATATATAAATCTGAACCGATTTTCTTCAAATTAAATAGCGTTCGTTCTTATCCCGAAAAACTTCGTTGTGCAAAGTTTCAATCGGTTCTGTCTACAATTGCGACCTGTATCGTGATTACAAGAATAGATGGACGGACGGACGGACAGACAGACGGACATTGCTAAATCGATTCAGAAAGTGATTCTAAGTCGATCGGTATAATTAACAATAGGTCTTTCTATCTTCCTTTTGGGTGTTACAAACAAATGCACAAAGACATAATACTCTCGTGGAGTGTATAAAAATGTAAGAGTAATGATGTGTTTACTAGCTGTGAATATAAACTGAACTGACCTCTTAATACCGCAGGTTTAAGATTATACCAAAATATTGATTTGTGATGTTGAAAAAACAAAGTAGGATATCAAATCGTTTGGAGCTTGATGTGTAACATCGAAGCCATTGACTGCTATATCTAATTTTATTATTGGTATATACCTAAAGGAATCATGTTTTATTCGATCCAAATTTTGTTACATTCACGTCTAATAATATCGAAAATCCAATTGAGCTCGAAATTAAAACATATTACTCTGACAGTAAAAAACAAGTAAAAGCGGCGTTAAGTTCGGCCGGGCCGAACTTTATATACCCTCCACCATGGATTGCATTCCACAGAGGCTGTCGAATTTCGTAGAAGTGCAGTAATATAATAGGAAAATATAAATTTTATTAATATAGCCAAACCAAAACAAATATTGAAAAAATAATTTTATAAACAAATATAAAATTTTAATTATTTTAAACCACGCTTATAAGGTAAGGCTACCAATACGTTTACATATCGAAAGTCAAGTCAATTCAAAAAATAAGTATTCTTATATTTATATTTTCGATAAATATTGGTAGATACTGGGTGCTACAGTTGGTTGTATTTTCATTCTATTTTAATTCCAAAAGTATAAATTTTGAAAATCCATTATCTCACGTACATAGTGCAAAATAACCTAACCACTTTTTGTCGTAAAAGTAAAAAGTACGAATTTGGAAAAATCTTTTTATTTTGCATGTCTATGCAGTCAAAGGAATGTATACACCGAATTCCATGATTCTAGCTGCGACCATTTGGTTGGTAACATTTTTATCCCTTTTTTCCTAGTTTACCCCTTTTAGAGTACGACTTTCTAAAATCTCTTTATTTTACGTGTCTACGCAATTAGAGGGATGCACACACCGAATTTCATCATTCTAGCTGTAGTCGTTTAGTTGGTACTATTTTTATCCCTCTGTACCCATTGTATCCCTTGAAAGAATTTGGAAAAAAAACTTTTATTTTTCGTATCTCCGCAGTCTGGGGAATGTATACTCCGAATTTTATGACTCTAGCTGCGTTCATTTATTTGGTTCTAGTTTTATCCCTTTTTCCATTTTAACCCCAAAAAGTACTAATTTTGAAAAATTTGTTTATGTTACGTGTCTACGCAATCGGAGGAATGTATACACCGAATTTCATTATTCTAGGTGCAGACGCTTGGTTGGTACCATTTTTATCCCTCTATTCCCGTTTTACCCCTTAAAAGTACGAATTTGGAAAAAAAAAATTATATTATGTATCTACTCAATTAGAGGAATGTACACACCGAATTTCGTGTTTTTAGCTGTTGTCGTTTGATAGGTACCATTTTTATACCTTTTTTTCCCATTTCAGACCCTACGAATAACATGGTGCACGTTTTTATTATTGGTGGAATGCGCATGCCCAATAACAAGTAAGTAGAAGCTGAAATATTGAAAAAATATAATCTAAATATTAGGGGATATTATGGGTATTTTTTTGTCCTTGTGAGGGAAAAATTTTTCCCTTTGGGCCGATTTCGCCCAGTTTCAATCCCAACCGATCTACGACTATAAGACACAATTATGGAATATTTGGACGTCCTAGCTCTTTTCAACAGACGGACGGACGGACATGTCTATATCGTCTTAGAATTATATATACTTTATAGGGTCTCAGGTCGATATTTCAAGGTGTTACAAACGGAATGACAAAGTTAGTATACCCCCATCATTGAGTTGGAGGGTATAAAAAAGATACTCGAGAGCATTGAGAGAGCAGAGGTAGAAAAGGTACGAAATGTGTATTTAATAATAATATTAACAGCGAATTTGGTAACACCTCCTGTATATTTCCATCAAAAAATCAATCTTCGAATATATGAATTAACAAATGGCATTTATATACTTGTATTTGTATACTTGCTTTTGCAAATTTTTGATAAGATAGCATAGCATTCTCTAACGTATTTCTTGTGGCGTTCAAAAGAAAGATCAAAACAAACTTCACAATAATTTGGTAATTTAAATAAACAAGATTGGCGATTTAAGTGAATTTCCATTTAAAATATGAAAATGAAATTAGAAAATAAGTAAATAGTATTTGAATTTTTATGGTTTAATGTTATTATCCGGTTTTTTAATATTGTACATTTTTGAACAAACCGACCAGAAGGTCCCCTGTTCTACCCACGGTAGCGGCGGATTTTTTTAAACAGAAATGGAAACTAAAGAGTGATTTTTTTGAGGTTAGGATTTTCATGCATTAGTATTTGACAGATCACGTGGGATTTCAGACATGGTGTCAAAGAGAAAGATGCTCAGTATGCTTTGACATTTCATGCAAATTATTGAATTTTATTATCAAAATGCGTGCTGTGTTAAGAAAGTTCATTGCGCGCTTCCATTTTATGGTCAGTTTAATCGACCCACTGAAGCGGCTATTCGGGCTATTGTGACTAAATTTCGCACCAAATTTACATTGTTGGACATTAAACCACCAACACGCTTACGTAGAGTGCGAACTGAAGAAAATATCGCAGCTGTATCGGCCAGTGTTAATGATGACCACCAATTTTCGATTCGTCGCCGTTCGCACCAATTGGGTCTCTGTTACTCAAAAACGTGGAAATGCCAAAATTGGACTAAGCGGATGGACCACCTAAGACGCAGCCTCGGTCAACATTTAAATGAAATTATCTTCAAAAAGTAAATGTCATGGACCAATCTAACGTTTCAAATAAAGAACCGATGAGATTTTGCAAATTTTATGCGTTTTTTTTTTTTTTAAAGTTATCAAGCTCTTAAAAAATCCTTTGCAATACTTTAAAATAACTTTGAAGTCTTTCAAAATAAAGGATTGGTGAAGATCCCAATTTTCACTACTTCCGAATCACAAGATGAACATCTTTTTCACTTCTTTGGGTGCTCTCGTTTTTCTGGGATGTTGTAACGAACACTGGGGTCAACATTTGCTCGGCTTCTCAGGCTCCATGGATTTGGTGATCATAGATCCGAAAATGGAAGGCGATAGGGAGATTTAGGACAGGGGTTAGGGAGATCCTAGGGAGCTGTAAAGCTGACGAGCTTGTCAGGTCAGGAACATTTCTGTCGACAAGCAAGCTACAGCTCTGGCAGAAGACACTGGCGCAAGCGAATTGCAGGAGGGCAGACCTAGACACGTGTAGAATTGCGATGATAGTCCGACCAAAGTATGATATGGAGAGGCAGAGCTACCTTCTTTCACATGAAAGAATTCAGTTGTCTACGTTGATTTCAGTATTGACGGGGCACAGAGGCTTGGATGCCCAGACAAACTACTTTTGTAGGAGCTGTAAGTCGCAATAGCTGACTTTAGTCAGCTACTCAAATTCAAAACGGAGCCTTAAAGCACTACTTGACTGACTTATCATTGATCAGCGCTCAAACCAAACGGCTGAAGCCAGAGTCATGTAATTTTCAGAGTAGTTCCCAAATATGACGGAGAGGCGGACTAAGAAACGGTTTTTCGAAATTCGTACTTTTAGGGCATAAAAAGGGATAAACATCGAACCTTCGTGCTGACTAAACGGCAGTAGCTAGAAATATGAAATTCGGTGCATTTACCGTGTACATGAGCTACAAAAAGGGATTTTTCGAAATTTGTTTACTTTTAAGGGAGGAAAGAGGCAGAATGCGATAAAAATGATACCAATTTAAGCTATATTCGTGAAAATCGGTATTTACATTTCTCTGACAACGTAGACTTGCAACATCAATAATTAATAATAGTTAAGGGGAAAGCGGGACAAAAAGGGATAAAAATGGTACCAATTAAAGTATTACAGCTAGAATCGTGAAATTTGGTATGTAATATAAATGCATTTTTCTACTTTTAAGGGGTGAGCGGCACAGAAAGGTATATAAATGGTATCAACTAAATTATTCCAGCTAGAATCGTAAATTCAAAAAATCATATGTAAATTCCACTGGCAATGTCGAAGCGCAGTAAAATTGTATTTTTTGGAAATTTGTACTTTTAACCAAAAAGGTACCAATTTAAGTATTGCAGTTATAGTCGTGGAATTTGGTGCGTAAATTCCTCTGACAACGTAGATGTGCAATATAAATGAAGTTTTCGAAATTTGTACTTTTAAGTGGTAAACGGGGAAAAGGGGGATAAGATTGGTACCAACTAAGGTATTGGAGCTAGAATCGTGAAATTCGGCATACACACTCCTCTGACCACGTAGACGCGCAACATAAATGGATTATATGAAATTTGTACTTTTAAGGAGTGAGCGGAACAAAATGAGATAAAAATTGGACCGAGTATTACAGCTGGAATAGTGAACTTGGTATATAAATTCCTCTGGCCACGTAGAAGGCAGTAAAATTAGATTTTTCGAAATTTGTACTTTTAAAGCGTGCGCGGGACAAAAAGGAATACAAATGGAAAACGCGGAACATAATTTGATATTTCAAAATTTGTACTTATAAGGATAATGCGGGACGAAAAGGGATAAACGTGGTACCAAATAAAGTACATAATTGGCACTTTTTGGGAAAGAGGTGCAAAAAGTTATTAAATGGCCGGCTGCATCTAGAAACTTGAGATCGAGGATATAAAAGGCTCTGCGGTTGTAATTTTTTGGTCAAAACCGGGTAGAAAATGATAAAAATGATACATACGAAGGGACTTCAGCAAAAATAGTGCACATCGAAAACCACATTCCTTTGCATGAGCGCTGTCTAATAGGAGGTTTCCAAATTACTATTTTAGATTCTATATATATCCACTAAAAGAAAATTCAATAAATACTATCCAAAAACAGAGATGTATAAAACTGATAACGAAAAACTGGCTGTCCAAGTACGAAGTAGCAGGCAGTGTTATATTGGATGTATTTGTCTTTATTTCGTTCATAACCGTGAGGAGAATGTCTCAAAGCCCACCCACTCATCTCTGGTGTATTAGGAATTATTTCATAGTGAAGTATTGAAGTATTTCCTCTCGAAACTAATGGCACCCTATTTATGAACAGATTGGCCTTATCTGAAATACAAACTAGTCCTTTTCTTTCTATTCATTGGCAATGCAGTGCAATAGGTATAGATTTAATAAAGATTTTCTTAGCGCATATTTGTTAAATGTTCAGTTTATTACAGCCTCTTGGTTTCAAAAACTTTCCTCGTTCCTCGTTGTTTGTGAATAAATTTGAATCTTGGCTGTTGCTGCACTCACTCTCGGCTCGTGGAACAAGTGATGAATGCCTGTGTTATACGATCTAATGGTCTAGAAAGGAAGTTAATAAATCGTCTAACTAGACACCATCTACTCCACACTTCATGCCACTCCAGACCACCACAATTATCATCATCGTCATCATCGTCATCATCATCAGAGCCAGTTGGTGTAGAGTAGTAGTGGGGTCTCGCTTTGGTGGCGGCTCATGTCTGATGAATGGTCCAGACAAAAGAAATCCAAACAAACAAATACGCGCTCAGTTGTTACTTGTTACTGTCATCCGTGGACGATGAAACATTTGCAATGTCCATGGAGACGGATGTAAAAGTTCGCAGGCAGAATGTTGGTTTACTTTTGATCCAGTTGAATGGTCGGACGGACGGACCGACCGACCGACACGCTAATGAAAGGTTGCAGCAGCATGAATGTGTTATGATCACCTCTGCAATTATTTTGATTGCCAACGGGAAAGCCAGGCATAAAAACGTCTGCCGAAGTCCAGAGAAGTCATGATGGACAAAGAGTACAACTATGATCATGAAAAATGTGTATTTTGTTTAAAGTCTATTATTATTATATAGACGACTCCATTTGAATGTGAATCGTATAGAGGATTGAGAGAAGGTTGTCTGGGAAGTTTTCGATATGTTGCATGGACCAACCCTGCTGTACTGACTCCAGAACTGTAGGGTGGACAATTTAAAGTTGTAAATTTGAACTACCGATTACTTTGACTTTGAAAGGTAGAATAACATTCATTTTTATATCCTCCACCTCCAGTATGTGTGTATACTAACTTCGTCATTCCGTTTGTAACACCTTGAAATATCGACCTGAGACCCTATATAAAGTATATATATTCTTCATCGTCATAAAATTCTAAGACGATCTAGCCCTGTCCGTTCGTCCGTCTGCTGAAAGCACGCCAGCATCTAAACGAAAGGAGCTAGGACGTCCAATTTTTCCATAAATGTGTCTTATGCTCGCAAATGGTCCAAAGGAAAAAAGTTTCCTTCAAAAGAACTGAATATACCCATAATAATCCCTAATATTTTAGAGTATTTAAGCATGTTTTTTTCAATATGTCTACTTATATTTGCTGGATATTGGGTATGCGCATTCCCCCTATAACAAAAACGAGCACAATAAAGTGATTCTTATTCGTAGGGCGTGAAATGGTACAAAAGGGGATGAAAATGGTACCTATCAAACAACAGCTAGAAACACCAAATTCGCTGTGTACATTCCTCTAATTGAGTAGATATATTATATAAAAAGTATGTTTTCCAAATTCGTACTTTTAAGGGGTAAAATGGGAATAGAGGGATAAAAATGGTACCAAACAAATGACTGCACCTAAAATAATGAAATTCGGTGTATACATTCCTCTGATTGCGTAGACACATGAAATAAAGAGATTTTTCGAAATTCGTACTTTTTGGATCTATGACCACAGCTAGAATTATGAAATTCTGAGTATATTTTCCTCTGACTGCGTAGACACGAAAAATAAAAAGGGTTTTCCAAATTCTCACTTTCAAGGGATACTGTGGGAACTGAGGGATAAAAATTGTACCAAACAAATGGCTGCACCTACAATAATGAAAGTCGGTGTATACATTCTTCTAATTGCGCAGACACGTACAATAGAGATATTTTTCGAAATTCGTACTTTTTGGGGTTAAAATGGAAAAAGGGAATACAAATTGTACGAACCAAATGAAATTCGGAGTACACATTCTTCTGACTGCGTAGACACGTAAAATAAAATTCGTACTCTCAAGGAATACAATTGGGAATAGAGGGATAAAAATGGTACCAACTAAACGGTTATAGCTAGAATGATAAAATTCTGTGTGTTCATCCGATTTTAGAAGTCGTACTCTTAAGAGGGAAAAATGTGAAAAATGGGATTAAAATGCTACCAACCAAATGGCCGCAGTTAGAATCATGGAATTCGGTGTATACATTCCTCTGACTGCACAGACACTCAACATTAAAAGATTTTTCACTGCACTCTGTGCGTGAGAGGTAACGGATTTTCAAAGTTTGTACTTTTGGAATTAAAATAGGATGAAAATACAACCAACTATCTACCAATATTTATGGTATTTAAGCTTTTTTGAAGATTACTGTTTTATATTTACTTTTTGAATTGTCTTGAAGTATTATTTTGATATATATATATATATATATATATATAGCCTTGACTTATAAGCGTGGTTTGAAATAATAAAAATTTTATATTTACTTATAAAGTTATTATTTCAATATTTTTATCTGTTTTGGTTTGGCTGTATTAAAAATAGTTCACATTTTCCTGCAATATTACTGCACTTCTACGAAAATCGGCAGCCTCGCGGAATGCACGCCTTTTTTAATTGTTATTTTTATTTTCAGGTTTATATTTGACGTTATACGCTCGAACAAAATTAGGAAATATTAAAAACTTACTTCCAAACTAGTGAGTCTTTAACGCAAACTGTAAGATATTTACGTGGAACATTTTCGAGAAGTAATCGGCCTTCAGTTCAGCCTTCATGAAGCTTATTTTCATCTCGATGGCAATATCAATAAGTAAAATTGCCGCATATAGGGTTCAGAGAACTGAAATATTTGGTTGATCGGAGTAATAAGAACGATATTGCGTTCTATTACACAGTGCAACACGAAAAAAAATAACCATATACGGACACCGCTACATGATAAAAGACCAAAAAAAAAAAAAGACCCGTGTTTTTTTTCCCCAAAGTCATGCACTTTTTTTTATGGGCCCCCAGAGATTTGAGGCCTCGGTGTAATTTTTGGAAAAAAGTGATCATATTCTCAGGCTCATATCTTGCAAACCGTTCGGATTTGCGATTTTGACCTTGAAGATGAAGTTTTTTGATTTTATATGTTCACAATTTTTGTTCTTTATGACAAGAGCTAGAACTTTGCCTCAGAGAGTAAATCAAAATTCCGAACGGTTTGCAAGATATGAGCCTGAGAATATGATCACTTTTTTCCAAAAATTACACCGAGGCCTCAAATCTCTGGGGGCCCATAAAAAAAAGTGCATGACTTTGGGGGAAAAAAAACACGGGTCTTTTTTTTTTGGTCTTTTATCATGTAGCGGTGTCCGTATATGGTTATTTTGAAATGACTTCAAAAATGTTGCACAGTGTTATTAAATTACAAAGTTCAGCCTTTCCAGTAAAACCAGAAATTTGAAAAAATAATCAGTACTTTGTTTTATAGCCGATTCTAATTTAATGTTTTTAATGGACCACCCTATAGAGTGTTGTTTATAGAAGACGCCTTTCAATGATAACTTTTTATTTGAGGAATTTTCTCTTTCTCCAAACTTCTGAATTGACCCTCGGAACGTTGCTAGCTCTACGCTAGATTATGGCGCTATCATAATTATATCGGTCTAACGAAACTACAAAGAATACCAGTTTCGTTGTGTTAAATGCATATAGTCCATTATTTGTGATTTGATCATGAAATGGCCGGCACATGTCAGTCATTTAGTCAGAAATTGACGGCCTAAGTATTGATAGATAGTTATTGTGTTGTCTTCAGTTTCAGCTTCAGCTGCTCCTTTCCCGATGGCCTCCGATGGAACAGCAGCAGGATCTTGTGGAATTGTGTGTTGATAATATGTTGATTCCCTGACATGAATGCATGCATGCCTGATGATGTGTTGTTTGCTGATCGCCGTTTGCTGTTCGCATTGATGTCGACTGAATGGGTTGCGTGTGCTGCACAAAGTAGCCGGTTAAATGGACATTTGAATAGACAGACCAGATGGATGTTTCTATGGAGATTGAAGCTTCAGCTTCAGCTTCAAATCTTGAGTTCATTTATTTGTTCATATGCATAACTGATGCCTTGTCATCGAGTTGGACAGTCCAAGCTATTGTAACTTAATTCCAGTTGTTGAAAGTTGCAAGCTGGCGGGCATGACGCGCGCCACATCACAAACAATACAAAGTGAAATCCTTGCAGCCGGAGCTGGAGCGATTTTGAAGTAATTGGAAAGTGGAAAGAGTCCAGAGCAGGTGGGCAAGAAAGTGAGGGGAATTTTTCTTTGTCGGCTACAATCGCCCTTCAAAAAAAATAACTTCAAATGCAGAAACCGGAGGACTAAGTCCTTCTAACAAATATCAAAATTGTAGCTCCATATGTAATTTTATTTTCAATGAACCAATTCTTAGCGGATGTCCCCTACACTGAAAGAATTATCTTCACAATATTTATGATTTTGTCTTAACCTCAGTGAAAATTTTCATTAAATAGTCGCCAAAGAAACACTTCATAAAATGTATGAAACATGTTTCATAAAGCACAAATCAATGAAAAGTGTCATAGAATTTATGAAACATTTCTTAGAAACTATGAAATGCAGTTCTTCACTCGAAGAACTTTTGCCATAAAAATTTATTATTTTTCATAATATGATGTATGGAAATTTGCATAGATTTTATGAAGAAACTTCATTAATTTTATGATAGAGTTTCATAAATAGTAATAGTTTATACAGAAGTTTCCAATATAAACAAAAAGCAAAAAACGTCAGATTCGTTGACTAACCAATCTACACACACCACCATTGCGAGAGTCTTTGCAATAAGTATGTCTTTGACATAAATCAGGGTTCATACTTATGTCAGAGTTCACACAGGACAAATGAGAATTGCTAGCATTCAACCGAAAAAGTCGACACACTAAAAACGTAATTATATGTTATGAAACATTTCATAACACACATATTTTATTGGTTATGACATGTTTCATAATATTTAAGAATTGTTTCATTAATATTATGAAATCTTTATTTGATCTTATGAAACTAAGTTTCACTAACTTAACAATTTTGTTTTATAAAATATGAAATGTTTATGAAAAAAATTTCTGAAACATTTCATTTTATTTATGAATTTTTCATTCATATTAAGAAAAAATTCACTAAATTTATGAAATAGCTTCATACATATTATGAAGGGAAATTCATTCAATGTGGTTGTAGTGAGACTTTGCACCTCCAAATATTTTCTTTGTAGAGCATTACTAAAGGGTGTTTTTTATTGAGGTATAGAACTTCGAATTGAAATAAAACACAAGAAAATCGTTTTAATGTCCATCAATTTGGCTTTATTGGAAGGATAATTTTATGCCATTAACGTTTAAATATGATTTCGGGCATGTGGCCGCCGCGGCTGGCTCGAATATAGCCAATTCTACAGGTCCAATTTTCAACGACTTTTTCGAGCATATGGGGCCGTATGTTGGCAATAACTCCACGAATGTTGGCTTCCAAGTCCCCTAACGTTTCTGGTTTGTTGGCGGAGACGAGAGACTTCACACATCCCCAAAGAAAATAATCCAATGGTGTCTGGATCTTGTAAGGTCGCAAGCCAAGATCTTTGCGCAAAATCTTCCATAAAGTTGATGGACAAAGCTCCAATTGCTGTGCACGGTGGCGAATCGATTCATTCGGGTCCTCTTCAACACTTTGCTCTACAGCGGCAATTGTTTCTTCGGTGCGCACTGTTCGACGTCTCTGCGGATGCGTATTATCACATAGAGTAAACGTAGTGCGAAAACGATCCATGGTTAACCGAATTAATTGCTCTGATGGACGATTATGTCGACCATAAAATGGACGGAGCTTGCGGTGAACTTCGCGAACTGAACCATTACTTTCGAAATAAATTTGCACGATTTGCAAGCGTTGTTCTTTTGTCAACCTGTTCATGATGAAATGGCAAACCAAACTAAATATTAATCACTTGACAGCTGACAAAATGGCCGCCAGTTAAAAAAGTGATGCCAACTTAAAGTTCTATACCCCAATAAAAAACACCCTTTAGTTCTTTTTAAAACACTATTATTCTACGTTTGGGGGAAAATTTGTAATACACCATTGAAAAATGTCGGTGCAGATTGTATGCCATAGTTCTACATAGTATGTTCTATAGAACATGAATCGACCATTATCTACTTTAATGTGTGTTTTCGTTTATTTCTATTCTTTGAAGTCCATTCTCACATTATATTTGCACCACTGTCCTTTCCTTTTATTTCTATTTGAATTCCATTCTTGTAGCCCTACATTACATTTGCACCATCATAAAACTGAACAACTTATTGAATATTTTACATCTTTATTTTCGCAAAAAAAAATGAAAATAAGTTTATATGCAGAATCTCCACCAAACCTACACTATGATTTTGTCTTAACCTCTGTGAAAACTTTCATTAAATAGTCGTCAAAGAAACACTTCATAAAATGTATGAAACTTTTTTTATAAAGCACAAATCAATGAAAAGTGCCATAGACTTTATGAAGCATTTCTTAGAAACTATGAAATGCAGTTCTTCATTCGATGAACTTTTGTCATACAAGTTCATTATTTTTCATAATATGATTTATGAAAATTTTCATTCATTTCATCATTTTTTCGTTTGTATTTTTTTTTTGGTCTGTAATTAGGGTTTGGGGTTTCCCGGACTTTTTTCATTTCCCGGGAAAACGGGAATGAAAAATTTCATTCCCGGGAATTCCCGGGAAAAAGTAATTTATTTATAGGTATGTCCAATATGGTTTAAAATATCAACATTTAATAACTGGTGTGTTTTTTTCAATACTGTCATATTACAAATTAAACGAATGTTATTGTCGAAATATTTGACAATTTATTTTTCATTTTACAAATATTTTACTCTACACCTTTTCAAGATTATATTCGGAATATATAAATTCATAATGGGTAATGTAAATTTATAATAGGAACATGATAATTCATAATGAGAAATATAAATTCATAATGAGAATTGTTAATTTATATTGAGAACAATTAATTCATAATAGGAACATACCATTTCATAATGAAATATACAAGTTTGTAATCAGAAAATCCAAATTCATAATCAGAAAATACGTTTTCATATTCAGAAAATATGAATTCATAATGAGAAAATATAAAATCATATTGAGAAAATGTAAATTTATAATGAGAACATTGATAATAGAAAAATAGAAAAAATAAAAAAAGACAATAGAAAAACGTACATACATAGCTTCGATTATAAATTTTACAGTTCCTGATTATGAATTTATATTTTATGAATATATATTCCTGAATAAGAATTTATATTTTCTCATTATCAATTTGGATTTTCTCATTTTGTATTTATATATCTCATTATCAATTTGTATGTTCTTATTATGATTTTATATTTCTCAAAATGAATTTACATTTCACATTACGAATTTACAGTGCTGATTGTGACTTATCATGCTCATATTATGAATTTACATTTCTCATCATGAACTTACAAAATCTGATTACAAATTACATTTTCTCATTATAAACTTGAAACGGTGTAGACTAATCGGCAGAATTGGACATTTATATGGCAGGTAGAAGTGACTGACACCTACACTAGATTCAAAATTGAAAACGATTAAGGAAACAAATAACTCATATGATGGAGAATGTTATGACACATTTAATTTAGAATATTCATTCGTCTGGAGACAAAAATATTTTATAGAAACAGGGGGGAACATTCTAAACTGTAAAAACAATAGAAACATAAAAAATTAATATAAATTTAATAAATTCATAAAAAATATTGAAAGTTTCCGGGCGAACAATTTTTATTGTATTCCTATTTTTAGACCATTTCTTTCTGGCTACATATATAAAGTAAATTGTTCTTGAAGAATATGTTCACCTCGGAAAACAAGAAAATTTACATTATGTAAGCCATTGTATTGTCGGCATGATATTTTTATTTCGCAATAAAGATCCTGCAAATAGCCCCACAAAAAGTTGTTATTCCCCAAGCTGGGTTTCGCATAAAACGGCTATTTAGCGAATTTAAAAAGTTTTGTTTGTAGTAATATAATATAAACAAATACTCATTATTGTCAGTAATGTAAATACATATATGAATTTTGGACGGGAATTCCCGGGAAAAACGATTCGGGAATTCCCGGACCCCAAACCCTATCTGTAATCAATACCATTCAAGACCATTTTGCATCTATATTTAATAGAATGCAAATTTATTTACAAATGGCATGGTGATATTTATTACTTCGCTGCAGACTACCATAAACTCATGATTTCGACCATATCAAAAGTCTTTTCAAGTGGCTTCGCATCGACTTTTCAACATCAAACCCGGCCTCTATAAGGAGATGATTCTCACAAACGAACGTGAAGCACAACTCACTTGCCGAATTTGCGTTTGGTGTTGAAAAGTCGTCTTTCTGTTTTTTTATTTTTCTGAAATGTTCTGCGTCGACCAAACGATGAAATTTTTTTGATCAAAATCGACTGGTTTAGGGAACAATCAGAAACCACCAGTGCCCACAGGCGTAGGAAGATTGTTGCTGCTGGTCTAATACTACCCCAGCACTTTTTTTAAAACCCCCTCGCCCCAGATATTTTAGCTATTTATACACTACATGAGAGTATTATATCTTTGTGCATTGGTTTGTAACTCCCAAAACGAAACGAGTTAGACCCATCGTTTATTATACAGATCGACTTAGAATCACTCTCTTAGTTGATTTAGCAATGCCCGTCTGTCATATATCATATTTCGCCTATCAACATACATGGTGAATGCGGGTCACACCGTTCCATGTTTCAATATACCCCCATACAGATGTCCTTTCCGATTTAAAATTTTTGTCAAACACATACTTTTGCGTGAAACAAAATTCCTTCCCGATTTCACTTTTTTACAGAATTGAATTGTTATAGGATAGACAGTGGATTGTATCATATAGTCGGTTCCGCCCGACTTTAGCTTTTCCTTACTTGTTTTAATATCTCTATTTGTTTTGGATTGACTATATTAAAAACAAGTAAGGAAAGGCTAAAGTCGGGCGGGGCCGACTATATAATACCCTACACCACTCCCTGCGTATGTACCTCGCTGTGATTACTAAACCCAGGTATTTCATGGGAGCAATTTTATGTAGTTCATAAAAATTATAAAGTTACTATAAATTCATCTCTAGTCATATTTAACGAATATCGTTTTTGGAATATGGTAATTGGTCCAATTATCCGACAGACAAATACAAATTATACAGTAGTAATAGGACCGACATTTCAAAAAGGAACCTATAACAACATTCTGGGCCTGGTCTAAAACATGGGCCTATATATTTCTCATTCACGGTAGGTATTCCTAGTTGAAAAATATCATGATCTCCAAAATTTGATTATGATCCGATGTAAGATGTAGTTTCTACAGCTGTAATAGATCAGAATGGGCCCCATTTGGACATATGGGCATCACCCAAACAATTCTCATTGCAATTCAATTCGGTAAAAAAGTGAAATCGGGAAGGATTTTGCATCCTGTAAATGTATGTAAAGGGTGATTTTTTAAGAGCTTGATAACTTTTTTAAAAAAAAAACGCATAAAATTTGCAAAATCTCATCGGTTCTTTATTTGAAACGTTAGATTGGTCCATGACATTTACTTTTTGAAGATAATTTCATTTAAATGTTGACCGCGGCTGCGTCTTAGGTGGTCCATTCGGAAAGTCCAATTTTGGGCAACTTTTTCGAGCATTTCGGCCGGAATAGCCCGAATTTCTTCGGAAATGTTGTCTTCCAAAGCTGCAATAGTTGCTGGCTTATTTCTGTAGACTTTAGACTTGACGTAGCCCCACAAAAAATAGTCTAAAGGCGTCAAATCGCATGATCTTGGTGGCCAACTTACCGGTCCATTTCTTGAGATGAATTGTTCTCCGAAGTTTTCCCTCAAAATGGCCATAGAATCGCGAGCTGTGTGGCATGTAGCGCCATCTTGTTGAAACCACATGTCAACCAAGTTCAGTTCTTCCATTTTGGGCAAAAAAAAGTTGGATATCATCTCACGGTAGCGCTCACCATTCACAGTTACGTTACGATTCGCATCATCTTTGAAGAAGTACGGTCCAATGATGCCACCAGCCCATAAACCGCACCAAACTGTGACTTTTTCTGGATGCATTGGTAGCTCTTGCAATGCTTCTGGCTGATATTCACTCCAAAATCGACAATTCTGCCTATTTACGTACCCATTGAGCCAAAAATGAGCTTCGTCGCTGAACACAATTTCTTTCTTTCTGAACTTTCTTAACAGAGCACGCATTTTGATAATAAAATTCAATGATTTGCAAGCGTTGCTCGATAGTAAGTCTATTCATGATGAAATGTCAAAGCATACTGAGCATCTTTCTCTTTGACACCATGTCTGAAATCCCACGTGATCTGTCAAATACTAATGCATGAAAATCCTAACCTCAAAAAAATCACTCTTTATTTGACAAAAAATGTTAAATCGGAAAGGGAATTTGTATGGGTGTATATTGAAACCTGGAACGATGTGACCCGCTTTCACCATGTATGTTTATTGGTGAAATATAATATGTAAAGTTTGGCCAAAATCGGATAAACATTCGGGAGCAACATTTGTATGAGGCCTATATCTAAATCTGAACCGATATTACCCACTTTCACCATAGGTTTTTAGTTGGATTATAAGATGTTGCGGCAATTTTAAAGAAAATCGGGTACAATATGTGGTTTCTAAAGCGGAAAGAGTGAAATAGGGAGCGACATTTATATGGGGGCTATATCTAAATCTGAACCGATCTTACCCAATTTCTGCATAGGTATTTCTACTTGGATTATAAGATGTTGTGCCAAATTTAAAGAAAATCGGGTACAAGATATGGTTTCTAGAGCGGAAAATGTCAAATCGGGAGCGACATTTGTATGGGGGCTATATCTAAATCTGAACCGATCTTACCCAATTTCTGCATAGGTGTTTCTACTTGGATTATAAGATGTTGTGCCAAATTTAAAGAAAATCGGGTACAAGATGTGGTTTCTAGAGCGGAAAATTTCAAATCGGGAGCGACATTTGTATGGGGGCTATATCTAAATCTGAACCGATCTTACACAATTTCTGCATAGGTGTTTCTACTTGGATTATAAGATGTTGTGCCAAATTTAAAGAAAATCGGGTACAAGATATGGTTTCTAGAGCGGAAAATGTCAAATCGGGAGCGACATTTGTATGGGGGCTATATCTAAATCTGAATCGATTTCCTCCAAATTCAATACCGATGGTCCTTGGCCAGAAAAAATAACTTCTGCCAATTTTCATGACAATCGGACAACAATTGGCACCTGTAGAGAGCGAACAAGCTTAGATGGACAGCAGACGGACGGACAGACATCGTTAAATCGACTCAGCTGGTGATTCTAAGCCGATCCGTATACTTAAAGGTGGGTCTAGCTCTATTATTTCTTGGTGTTACAAACATTTGGCGCGAAACTAACTTATAATACCCTAGTCCACGAAGTAGTGTAGGGTATAAAAAATACATTTTCCTGTAATGTTACTCCACTTCTACGAAGTGGAATGTAATCCATGGTGGAGGGTATATTTTGTTTTTGTTTGTAAGTTCAAAGTCTTATTTCAGACATTATCATCTTCAGTAAAATCAGCTGCGCTAAGTTCTTTAACGTAGAACACTTGTTTCCCGATAATTACATTCATACAACAGCACCTGGACTTTGGTCGCTGCACTGTTTCGTTTGGGGTTGTAATTTTTTTAGCCTTACCATGAGACGTTGTTTATGGTGCGTTTAAAGATCCGTTTACATGGTCTACTGTCGACACTCTAACGTCGCTCACGCAATCAAGCGAGTTCGTGTGGCAACAACAACTTACGTCGTACATATGATGGCTTTGCCTATAGACAGAAAAAAACACAAAATCGCAAAATAAAAGCACAATTGTCGCTTATAATGGGAGTGGCTTTAACAATCTGGCAATTTAAAGCAAAAAATGGTACGTATTTATTTTCGATTTTTCTTCATCCAGTGTTATTTCAAAAACGAAATCGTGAACAGCTATCAAAACTATTTGATCTTATGAACTGAACGTTACCACGAGATGGGGGCAGAGAGAGAGAAAGAGAACACGAAAAGTGGAAATCTTAACCCTTTATTTGGTAGTGATAAAGATCATCATCATTACCATCATCGTGGCACACGCATTGTACTCGTCCCTCAGTTGTGTTGTTCTCCTAAATCCTATTCGCTATCCTGCACTGCCTAGTATACTAGGGTTGCTCGTTGTGTTGGCTACATCGCGGAAACAATAATTTTTGCTACGTTTCTCGAATCTCCTATCGATTTTTGCCAAAGGTACCCTGCTCAAGTCGAGATGATGTGTATATGTCATATGAAGGTAAATAAATGTCAAGGGGGAGCAGGACAGGATAACTGCCCGCATCTAAATTCAAAAGAATACTGAAAATGCTGAAAGCAGAAAGTGTTTAAGAACATGATCAAATTCATTTTTGATAGACTTTTCTTTCAAATAAAGGCAGAAGGTAAGGACCCAGGATTGATTTTCATCTGTAATACGCTCACGAAGGACTTATGCGTCAGATTTCCGTCACACAGTGGTTCAGAATCAAAATTCACCGGCCAAAATTCAATAACTTTTGTTTTCTGTAAGTTCTGTAAAAAAACTGAAATTAGGCAAGGACCCAAGTATTATTTTGAGATATTAACATTAAAAATCGGCAATCTATATACATATATAAAAGAGTTGCATTACTGACTGACTTACCATTGATTAGCGCCCAGTGGAAACGGCTGAAGTCAGGGTCATTAAATTTAGGGTAGTTCCCAAGAAACTTGAAATTCGGTGTGTGCCTTGAACTTACCATTCAGCCGAGCTACAAAAACGGATTTTTCGAAATTCTTACTTTTTGAGGGAGGAAAGAGACCACAAAGGGATAAAAATGGTACCATTTTAAGTATTGCAGCTATATTCTTGAAAATCGGTATTTACATTTCTCTGACGTTGTAGACTTGCAACATAAATGGATTTTTCGAAATTTGTACATTTAAGGGGCGAGCGAGACAAAAAGGGATACAAATGGTACCAACTAAAGTATTAGAGCTAGCATCGTGAAATTTGGTATGTAAATTCCTCTGACTAACTAGAAGCGCAGTAAAATTAGATTTTCCGAAATTTGTGGCTTAAAGGTGTGGGCGGGACAAAAGGGGATAAAAATGGTACCAACTAGCTAGAATCGTGAAATTTGGTGAGACCACGTAAAAGTGCAAAGTAAATGTAGTTTTTGAAATTTGTACTTTTAAGGGAGGAAAGAGACCAAAAGGGATAAAAATGTTACAAATTTAAGTATTGCAGCTATATTCGTGAAAATCAGTATTTACATTTCTCTGACAACGTAGACTTGCAACATAAATGGATTTTTCGAAATTTGTACTTTAAAGGGGCGAGCGAGACAAAAAGGGATACAAATGCATCGTGGAATTTGGTATGTAAATTCCTCTGACTAACTAGAAGCGCAGTAAAATTAGATTTTCCGAAATTTGTAGCTTAAAGATGTGGGCGGGACAAAAAGGGATAAAAATGGTACAAATTTAAATATTGCAGCTGTGTAAATTTCTTTGAACACATAGATCTGTAATATAAATGGAGTTTTCGAAATTTGTACATTTAATGGGTAGGTGGCACATGAAGGGATAAAAACGGTGCCAACTAAAGTATTGCAGCTAATATCGTGAAATTTGTTTTGTAAATTCCTCTAACCATGTAGAAGCGCAGTAAACTTCGATGTTTCGAAATTTGTACTTTTAAGGGGTGCACGGGACAAAAAGGGATACACATGGAGTAAAGCCCTTTAATTACGTAAACGCGGAAACGGATGTTTCAAAATTTGGTCTTATAAGGAGGATGCGGGACGACAAAGGATAGACGTGGTACCAAATAAAGTACATGCTTTTAAGGGAGAAGCGAGAACACATGCTGCCTACCTATAGTGATTTTTTAAAATGTGTACTTTTTGGGAAAGAGGTGCAAAACGAGAGGTAAATGACCGGCTGCATCTAGAAACCTGATCTCGAGGGTCGAGGCTCTGCGTTTGTATTTTTTGTTCGAATCTGGGTAGATGACATGATAAAAAGGATACATACAAAGGGGGTTGAGCTAAAATAGTGCAATTTGCAAAGCTCATTCCTTTGACTGTGTATGAGTGCTATCTAATAGGTGGTTTCCAAATCACTATTTTAGATTTATCTATATCCACCAAAAGAAAATTCAATAAATGCTAAGGTTAGATTGAAAGTGGGCGAAATCGGCGCAGAGAGAAAAATTTTCCCTCAACATGACTGAAAATACCCCTAATATTTCGAGAATTTAGCATGTTTTTTGAATATGTCTGCTTATAAAGAGTGATTTTTTTGAGGTTAGGATTTTCATGCATTAGTATTTGACAGATCACGTGGGATTTCAGACATGGTGTCAAAGAGAAAGATGCTCAGTACGCTTTGACATTTCATCATGAATAGACTTACTAACGAGCAACGCTTGCAAATCATTGAATTTTATTATCAAAATGCGTGCTCTGTTAAGAAAGTTCAGAAAGAAAGAAATTGTGTTCAGCGACGAAGCTCATTTTTGGCTCAATGGGTACGTAAATAGGCAGAATTGTCGATTTTGGAGTGAATATCAGCCAGAAGCATTGCAAGAGCTACCAATGCATCCAGAAAAAGTCACAGTTTGGTGCGGTTTATGGGCTGGTGGCATCATTGGACCGTACTTCTTCAAAGATGATGCGAATCGTAACGTAACTGTGAATGGTGAGCGCTACCGTGAGATGATATCCAACTTTTTTTTGCCCAAAATGGAAGAACTGAACTTGGTTGACATGTGGTTTCAACAAGATGGCGCTACATGCCACACAGCTCGCGATTCTATGGCCATTTTGAGGGAAAACTTCGGAGAACAATTCATCTCAAGAAATGGACCGGTAAGTTGGCCACCAAGATCATGCGATTTGACGCCTTTAGACTATTTTTTGTGGGGCTACGTCAAGTCTAAAGTCTACAGAAATAAGCCAGCAACTATTCCAACTTTGGAAGACAACATTTCCGAAGAAATTCGGGCTATTCCGGCCGAAATGCTCGAAAAAGTTGCCCAAAATTGGACTTTCCGAATGGACCACCTAAGACGCAGCCGCGGTCAACATTTAAATGAAATTATCTTCAAAAAGTAAATGTCATGGACCAATCTAACGTTTCAAATAAAGAACCGATGAGATTTTGCAAATTTTATGCGTTTTTTTTTTTAAAAAAGTTATCAAGCTCTTAAAAAATCACCCATTATTTGCTTGATATTTGGTATGCGCATTCCCCTTATAGCAAAAACGTGCACCTTAAAGTGGTTCTGATTTGTAGGGAGTAAAATGGGGTAAAAAGGGATAAAAATGGTACGTATCAAACGACAGCAGCTATCAATCGGTGAGTACATTTCTCCAATTGAGTGGATACATAATGTAAAAGTATTTTTTCAAAATTCGTACTTTTAGCGGTAAATTGGGAATAGATAGGATAAAAATTGTATCAACCGAACGGTTGTACCTAGAATAATGAAATTCGATATACACAATCCTCTGATTGCGTAAACACGTACAATACTGGGATTTTTCGAAATTCGTACTTTTAGGGGGTAAAATGGAAAAAGGGGATACAAATTTTAATAACCAAATGGCGGCAGCTAGAATTATGAAATTCTGAGTATACATTCCTCTGACAGCGTACACGAAAAATAAAAAGGTTTTTCAAAATTCGTACTTTCAAGGGATACAATGGGAACAAAGGGATAAAAATGGTACCAACTGAACGGTTACAGATGCCGGCTGTTACGGCAAAAATGGGTAGAATCATGAAGTTAGGTTATCTTGCACTGTGTATGTGAGAGGTAATAGATTTTCAAAATGTATACTTTTGAAAATAAAATAGGATGGAATGGGTAGCCTTGTCTTAAAAGCGTGTTTTATAAAAAATAAAATTTTATATTTATTTTTAAAATTATTTTTTCAATATTTCTATTTGTTTTGGTTAGGCTATATTAAAATTTTAACATTTTCCTATATTGTTCTGTACTTCAACGAAAGTTGACAGCCTCTATGGGAGGGTATATAAACTCAGAACTTAACTCCATTTTAACTTATTAACTTTGTCGAACTTTTTCTCACTCATTTTAAGAGGTTTTGCACTCAATTATATTTGATTAGAAGTTGTTGATTCTAAATCTTTATTATTCGTTTGTCAAATAAAGTTTGTCTGTAATAAATATTTAAAAAATACCCTTTTTGAAAAAGTTTTGTTGATCCAGAGTCATAAAATGTTTTTAAAGACTTTGAGGAATTAAATACATATTTAGAAAGGTTAAAGGGTTCCCCGTGCACGAATTTGGGAGATAGGAAAAGTACAAAAGTGAAATTTTTCCAAATCATGAATTACTCATTTTTTCACATTTACTATTTCAAAGTAAGTACTCAGCTACAACGACGAGAAAAGTTCTTTTATCCTCGAGCCAAAAATGTATTTCAATCGGAGTTTATTTGTCAGAACTATGCTCAAAATACCTTAATAATACCCAATTTTGCAGGCAAATCGAATTAATGCAATCTGGCATTCAACGGATTTGGATAACATTTCGAATTTTCAAATTTCTTTCCTTGGTTTCTGGTCGCCGCACAGTGTTTCAGAAATAAAATCCAAAATTCAACAACTTTCGTTCTAGTAGACATTTTTGACAAGGGCCCAAGGATTATTTTGAGAAAAAAGTTGTGTTGGTCAAAAGCTGACATTTGTTCAAAAAGGATATTTTTTTTTAAATATTTATTACAAACAAACTATATTTGGCACAAACATAGTTTGTCATAATAAAGTTAAGAAACCACAATTTCTAATAAAAAAATTAGTAAAAATCTCTTAAAATGTGTGAGAAACAGTTCGACAAGGTCAAAAAAATAAATTAAGTTTTTTTAATTTCAATATCTGAAAAAGGTGAAAATCTGTAATACAAAAAAAAATAAAATTTTTTCTTCACATTATGAAAAAATACGTAAACATAAGTTAAAAAACATAAAAACAAAAAAAAATAAAAATTTTAAAAGTAGTCAACTTTGGTTCGATTTCTAAAATATATACGACTGCCCAATTTTTAAAGAGAAACAGTTCGACAAAGTCAAAAAAATAAATTAAGTCTTTTGAATTTTCAAAATCTGAAAAGGTGTAAATCTGTAATACAAAAAAAAACAAACAAATAAGTTAAAAAACATAAAAACAAAAAAAAAATAAAAATTTTAATTTTCTTTAAAATCGAAAAATACGAAAAGTAGTCAACTTTGGGTCGATTTCTAAAATATATACGACTGTCCAATTTTTAATGTTAATATCTCAAAACAATCCTTGAGTCCTTGTCTAATTTGGTTTTTTACAGAACTCAAAAATAACAACTCGAATAATAGTTATTGAATTTTGGCCGATGGATTTTGATTCTGATCCACTGTGCGCCGGTGACCTTCAGACTTTTTTTTATATAGGTTTTTTTTATAGCAGCTTAGTTACCCAGTCCTAAAGAAAAATAGCCATTATGTAAAGCAAATTCTCATATATGCTAGGACCACTATCATCCGCAAAACCCATATACAAAATATGCTGAAGTACATTTAAAATTCGTTTATGCTGAAACTGGCAGTCGGCGCGCCAAAACCCTTGCAACTTGGTCGAATCGAATGAGAAAACAGAAAAAAGGAACACCAGTCAAAAGATCGTGTGGTTCACTTTACAGATTATGATCTTTTACGTAAAGTTCGCGTGATAATAGCGTTTAGTCAGACTGCATTTTTTCCCGTCTTCTCTGCTCTTAAAGATTTTGCAATCATTTCGATTCGATTTTTTTCTGCCTCCGAATGGAGACAAAGATTGCCTATCAATGTTGTGTTGCTGATGCTGGTGCTTTGGTGTTGTTGGCCTCAACTTGACCAAGAGTGAATAAAATGTCTGAAAAAAAATTGTTTTTGGAAATGCTGTTTAAGCTTTGCGTGTAAGAATTTTTCTGCGAAATTCCGATAAAGATCTGCATTTGCCGGATTGTAAATGCACAAAATGTCTTTTTTTGCGTTCATACGAAAGACATTCACCACATTATGGGTATGTACTCCGCCGGTATTAACCGTGGTGATCGTGTTATGTTATCAAATCAATATCTGTTCGATTGATCACAATCACCATTTGTTTCTGGGCCTGGTCGAAAGCAAACCGCACACGAAAGAAAACAAAATGCCAGCCAACATGCTGGCCATAAACTGGAGGTGTTTATGTGGCATTCATTTGAACATTCGCTCGTAACATGCTGCTGCTGCTACTGGCTCGCCCGATGGTTTGTTATGATTGCACAATGTTTGCTTTATTTCGGCTACTGATGTTTTAACTGCTGCAGCAGTTCATAAATTTTCTCAGAAAAAAAGTACGAGAAATGCTAAGGAAATTTCATTTAATTAACACAACATGGAATTATTGATGACGGACATTAGGCCGGTACGAAATTTGTGAATTTGTAATTTATAGTGATTATTTCAGATACGAGGGAAGTTCAATGCGTAACCGTTCTGAATATGATAAAAATATATTTTAAAATTATTGTGTATACCCTCCAGTATTGAATGTAGTGCACCTATCCCAGCATAAAACAAGTAAAAAGGTGTTAAGTTCGGCCGGGCCGAATCTTATATACCCTCCACCACGGGGTGCATTCCACAATATTATCGACCAATTAGAAGCTGTCGACTTTACATAGAAGTAGAAGTGCGGTATAATATTAGGAAAATTGTGATATTTTTTGCGAATTACAATATTTATTTACTGTTTGAAACAAGTAAGTAAGCTTCAGTCGGCTAAACCGACTTATATATACCCTCATTCTCAGGGAACACATATACGAAAGTTATAAGGAATAAAATTTGATGCAGGGCAGGATAATTTGAGTGGAAGGTGCTAGGAGGTTCGTATCACATGGTCCCAGCTTCCACATCTCAAAAACAATTGTAACAAGTAAGGAAAGGCTAAAGTCGGGCGGGGCCGACTATATAATACCCTACACCACTCCCTGCGTATGTACCTCGCTTTGATTACTAAACCCAGGTATTTCATGGGAGCAATTTTATGTAGTTCATACAAATTATATAAATTATATTCATATAATTTATATGCTATAAATTCATCTTCAGTCAAATTTAACGAGTATGGTAAATAATATGGTAATTGATCTAATTGTCCGACAGACAAATACAAATTATACAGTAGTATACCAAAGTCATTTCAAAGTATGGACATATGGACAGGCCCGTGCGCAGGATTTTCCCCTGGGGGGGGTTTTCATCTACACTCATAAAAAAGTTAACCCTATAATGAGTTAAAATTAACTAAAATTTAGGAAACCAAGTACATTTTTACTAAACATAAGTAAAACTTTGCTGAAATTTTCCTAAATCTAAGTAAATTTTTCCTAAAACCAAGTATTTTTTTACTAAATTTAAGCAAAATTTTCCTAAGTACATTTTTACTAAATCTTAGTATAATTTTGCTGAAAATTTCCTAAAACTAAGTAAATGTTTACTCAAATCAAGTAAATATTTACTCAATCTGAGGACAATTTTGCTGATTTTTGTCCTCAAAACGAGTAAATGTTTACCTAAACTGAGGAAAAATTTATTTTATACGAGGAAAAAAGGTGAAATTAAAATAAGTTCAATTTAATTTAAATTATTAATCGTTCTTCTACAGTTTAATCTAAAAAGTATTACTAATTGCTACGATTAAAAAGTTTTCGAATTTTCCTATTATGCGCGGTTTCATGGTTCATAGCCACTTTTGTATGTTTAAAATTGAGCACTATGAATGTTGAAATAAGAATAAGATTATTGTTTATTCATCCGTCAGATTGGTCGCTTGTAACATATATGTAGCCAGTCGGGAAAATCGCTGCAATTGATGAAAAATCCAAAATTCGCCGTTGCAATTCCTTTTATTTTAACTTTCTTTATTCATAATTCTGAAACTTTTCATAAACAAATATTCCCCATGAAGTCAGCAATCACATGCCAAAGAAATATTTTGGTATTCTCAATATAATAGAAAGTTACGCCGGTTTTTTCTAAATATACTTTTCACTATTTTTGACTTTACTGTGATGACTTAACTGGGGAATCAAAATGTTATTAACGCGAAATAATGGAATTTGATAGTACGATATGCCCTAAATCTAGAAAAATGTTTTAAACAAAATCGTTGTAGCGAATTATAACCTTCGGTTTTATGCTGCTCCATTGTTGAACTATTTTATGTCTATTATTTTTATGTTCATAGCCACTTATGCAGTCACAAACTAACGTGCGAGGGGATAGCCAAATCAGAAAATTAAAAAAATGGCTTTAGAAAAAAATCTTTTCCAAATTTATATGACAGATGACATCCAAATCTGAGAATAGTTTGACATCAAAAACTCATTTTCGAGAAAATGGTTCATAGCCACTTTTGAATATAAGCCCTCGATATATATTTTGAAGATATATTACACAAAAAACGATCAAATTCCTCGGCAATAAACCTTCAGTCCCGCATTTTTTCTATGATAAATGCAGAAAGTTGGATATGCTTTTTGACAAGGTATGGGTCTAAATAGGATGTCTAATGAGTTTTGGGGGTTTTAATTTATATAGGACATAAATAACAGGATGTTTACTCAAAATCTTTATACGCATATTCCGATTAAAAAAAAGATATTTGTAAATATTTCTTCATTTTTATAATCTTAAATATGTATAAATTCGAATAACAAATACAGTTTTTTTTTTGTATTCGATGAAATGAAGGAAGAAACAACTAGAAATTTTAATTCAAAAAAACAAATAATTGGTATTTTAGAGTTTCGTTTTCCAACGTAGATTCAAGTTACTGAATTTGTTGTTTCTCTTTTGAATAATACCTGTTACATATGTACAAAAAATACTAACTCTGAAAAATATTTGACATAAGTTATAAATATATCAAAAATTTTAGTAAGTTGAAACTCATTTCTTATTGTTTCGCAACTTTAAAGTAGATTTTAAAACAGAGATCTACACGCAGAGAAAAAAGCATTTCGTAGAAACGAAATTTTAGACTCGTGAACATCGTTTATGAGTTTCTTTTGTGGAAAAATTAGTTTGTTTGCGGTAAACATGACATCAGTTCTTGTAAATGAACAAAGAGAAATACGTTTATGTATATCAAACAGTATTCTTCGTTTGTCGATATGGATTTGTATTATAATTGCAAACTCCCAAAACATTGGAAGTAAAAGAAACTGTTGTTGTTGCATCTATGATGAAAATATGTCACATCGGTTCAGATTTAGATATAACTCCATAAAAATTTCGCATCGCCAATGTTTGAAACCACTCATTACAAACGGAATATGCGAATAGCCACACCATATTATATTTGACCTAAGAACATCTGTTGTGGAAGTGGAATATGTGGGTCAATGTTTTAATATAGCCCTTATACAAATGTCCCACCCGATTTCTATACTCAGAAATTTAAAAATGCAAATTGTATTTTATTTAAAAATTAAAGTATACTTTCTTTTGTATAAGTAAAAAATGTCTACATAAAAAATTCTTAGGTTACTCCAATACTTTTTCGCAGAAAGGAAGAATTTCGTCTCGCCAATAGATTTTTACATAATTATTAATTTAGAGGTTAATTTCTTTTCAATGATTTCATTCCAAATAGATATACTACAAATTTGTCCAAAGTTTGGCACTCATAGTTAAGCTACGGGTTACCATCAAGCAAATTATTTGCTTTTATTAAGAATGATTTTAGATTTCATTATGATATCATAGTGATTCTTATCTACGCTTTTTTAAAATTACTAAACGACTTTGTTATTAAATTTCCAAACTTTTATGTACACATTTAAAAGTTCATAAGATATAACTCTAGTCGAATGTCAAGAAGTGGTATCGGTTAATAAAAATGAAAATTTTCCGAACAATTTGGTGTCCATTAGCGTCCATTGGTGTCCAATCTTGAAACTGGCACAATTCGTTTAGTTTGTTTGTAGTTTTCATAACCTTTGTCCGAAATTCAAGAAAGTGTCCACGATTTTTTATTTTCATGTAATCATGTTTTCATGGTTTTACTGCAAAATTCCATTTCAGACGAGTTATTTTAAAAAGACCTTAAAAATTCTATATTTTATTGTTTCAGAAAGTCTAGAAGGTTTTAAAAAGTATATGTTCGAAACCTCTCTGGGGGGGGTTTGAATCCCCAAAACCCCCCCCCCCCCTACGCACGGCCCTGCATATGGACATCACCCAAACAATTCTCATTGCAATTCAATTCGGTAAAAAAGTGAAATCGGGAAGGATTTTTGCATCCTGTAAATGTATGTGCTTGACAAAAAATGTTAAATCGGAAAGGACATTTGTATGGGGGTATATTGAAACCTGGAACGATGTGACCCGCTTTCACCATGTCTGTTTATTGGTGAAATATAATATGTAAAATTTGGCCAAAATCGGTTAAACATTCGGGAGCAACATTTGTATGAGGGCTCTATCTAAATCTGAACCTATCTTACCCACTTTCACCATAGGTTTTTTAGTTTGATTATAAGATGTTGTGCCGATTTTAAAGAAAAACGGGTACAATGTGTGGATTTTAGAGCGGAAAAAGTCAAATCGGGAGCGACATTTGTATGGGGGCTATATCTAAATCTGAACCGATCTTACCCAATTTTTGCATACGTGTTTCTAGTTGGACTATAAGATGTTCTGCCAAATTTAAAGAAAATCGGGTACAATATGTCGTTTCTAGAGCGGAAAATGTCAAATCGGGAGCGACATTTGTATGGGGGCTATATCTAAATCTGAACCGATCTTACCCAATTTTTGCATACGTGTTTCTAGTTGGATTATAAGATGTTCTGCCAAATTTAAAGAAAATCGGGTACAATATGTCGTTTCTAGAGCGGAAAATATCAAATCGGGAGCGACATTTGTATGGGGGCTATATCTAAATCTGAACCGATCTTACCCAATTTTTGCACACGTGTTTCTAGTTGGACTATAAGATGTTCTGCCAAATTTAAAGAAAATCGGGTACAATATGTGGTTTCTAAAGCGGAAAAAGTGAAATAGGGAGCGACATTTGTATGGGGGCTATATCTAAATCTGAACCGATCTTACCCAATTTTTGCATACGTGTTTCTAGTTGTATTATAAGATGTTCTGCAAAATTTAAAGAAAATCGGGTAGAATATGTCGTTTCTAGAGCGGAAAATGTCAAATCGGGAGCGACTTTTGTATGAGGGCTATATCTAAATCTGAACCGATCTTACCCAATTTTTGCACACGTGTTTCTAGTTGGACTATAAGATGTTCTGCCAAATTTAAAGAAAATCGGGTACAATATGTCGTTTCTAGAGCGGAAAATGTCAAATCGGGAGCGACATTTGTATGGGGGCTATATCTAAATCTGAACCGATCTTACCCAATTTTTGCATACGTGTTTCTAGTTGAATTATAAGATGTTCTGCCAAATTTAAAGAAAATCGGGTACAATATGTCGTTTCTAGAGCGGAAAATGTCAAATCGGGAGCGACATTTGTATGGGGGCTATATCTAAATCTGAACCGATCTTACCCAATTTTTGCATACGTGTTTCTAGTTGAATTATAAGATGTTCTGCCAAATTTAAAGAAAATCGGGTACAATATGTCGTTTCTAGAGCGGAAAATGTCAAATCGGGAGCGACATTTGTATGGGGGCTATATCTAAATCTGAACCGATCTTACCCAATTTTTGCATACGTGTTTCTAGTTGTATTATAAGATGTTCTGCAAAATTTAAAGAAAATCGGGTAGAATATGTCGTTTCTAGAGCGGAAAATGTCAAATCGGGAGCGACTTTTGTATGAGGGCTATATCTAAATCTGAACCGATCTTACCCAATTTTTGCATACGTGTTTCTAGTTGGACTATAAGATGTTCTGCCAAATTTAAAGAAAATCGGGTACAATATGTCGTTTCTAGAGCGGAAATGTCAAATCGGGAGCGACATTTGTATGGGGGCTATATCTAAATCTGAACCGATCTTACCCAATTTTTGCGTACGTGTTTCTAGTTGGATTATAAGATGTTCTGCCAAATTTAAAGAAAATCGGGTACAATATGTCGTTTCTAGAGCGGAAAATGTCAAATCGGGAGCGACATTTGTATGGGGCTATATCTAAATCTGAACCGATCTTACCCAATTTTTGCACAGGTGTTTCTAGTTGGATTATAAGATGCTGTGCCAATTTTAAAGAAAATCGGATGCAATATGTGGTTTCTAAAGCGGAAAAAGTGAAATAGGGAGCGACATTTGTATGGGGGCTATATCTAAATCTGAACCGATCTTACCCAATTTTTGCATAGGTGTTTCTAGTTGCATTATAAGATGTTGTGCCAAATTTAAAGAAAATCGGCTACTATATGTGCTTATAGGGCGGAAAAAGTCAAATCGGGAGCGACATTTGTATGGGGGCTATATCTAAATCTGAACCGATTTCCTCCAAATTCAATACCGATGGTCCTTGGCCAGAAAAAATAACTTCTGCCAATTTTCGTGTCTATGTAGTCAGAGGAATGTATACACCGAATTCCATGATTCCAGCTGCGCCCATTTGGTTGGTACCATTTTTACCCCTTGACGTTTCTACGCAATTAAAATTTTATCATTCTAGCTGTGGTCGTTTAGTTGGTACTATTTTTATCCCTCTGTACCATTGTATCCCTTGAAAGTACTAATTTCGAAAAATTCGTCTATTTTCCGTGTCTACGCAGTCAGAGGAATGTATACTCCGAATTTCATGACTCTAGCTGCGGTCATTTGATTGGTACTATTTTTAACCCCTTTTTTCATTTTAACCCCAAAAAGTACGAATTTCGAAAAATCAGTTTATTTTCCGTGTCTACACACTCAGAGGATTATTAGATTGGTACTATTTTTATCCCCTTTTTTCATTTAAAGTACGAATTTTGAAAAATCGGTGTATTTTACTTATCTATGCAATCAGAGGAATGTATACACCGAATTTCATTATTCTAGGTACAGCCGTTTGGTTGGTACCATTTTTATCCCTCTATTCATATTTGACCCCTTAAAAGTACGAATTTGGAAAAAATACTTTTATATTATGTATCTACTCAATTAGAGGAATGTACACACCGAATTTCGTATTTCTAGTTGTTGTCGTTTAATATGTACCATTTTTATCCCTTTTTTGCCCCATTTCACCCCCTACAAATAATAATCACTTTATGGTGCACGTTTTTGCTATAAGGGGAATGCGCATACCAAATATCAAGCAAATATAAACAGACATATTCAAAAAACATGCTTAAATACGCTAAAATATTAGGGATTATTATGGGTATTTTTAGTCCTTGTGAGGGAAAAATTTTTCCCTTTGGGCCGATTTCGCCCCATATCAATCCCAACCTATCTACGACTATAAGACGCATTTATGGAAAATTTGAACGTTCTAGCTCCTTTCGTTTAGATGCTAGCGTGCTTTCAACAGACGGACGGACATGGCTAGATCGTCTTAGAATTTTATGACGATCAAGAATATATATACTTTATAGGGTCTCAGGTCGATATTTCAAGGTGTTACAAACGGAATGACAAAGTTAGTATACCTCCATCCTGGAGGTGGAGGGTATAAAAAGCATTGGTAAATTCAAATTTCACAGTATTCCGAGCATCAGTAAAGAAGTTATAACAGCTTTCATTTTACGTAGTTTTGCGTGATTTGTGTGGGAGGTACTGGAAGGGGCGTGACAAAACCCGTCATATTTAGTACAGTTAAAGTGATTGTAAAACCATTATCAAATACCAAAATGTAGCCGATTTCGATTATCCGTGTGGTAGTTATATGGGTTTTAATTTAAGATTGGAATATGGGCTATTTGTGTGGGAGGTACCAGAAGAGACGTGACAAGTTCGCCCATCTTCGAACTTAAACTAAGTTTGGGAAAGATATTACCATATGCAAAGTTTAAATCGAATTCTTAACTCCTTTCGAGAGTTATCGTGTACCCCAGCCAGCCAGACGGACGGACGGACGGACATGGCTCAAACACCTTAAAATGTCGTGATATGGATTTGGTCCAAACATACTTAGGGTCATAAGTCACTCCTTCAATGCGTTACACTTTTTTTCTGCCCCAAATCAGAAAAATAGCACTCCTAAATTTCAGTAAAATCCATACTCCAATTAGTTCAACAATTTTACTCAACCTTAGTAAAAATGTCCTTAAAAGTAGGAAAATTAACTAAGTATGAGTACAGTTTCCTTCTTTCAAAGCAATAGCAAATAGTTCATTTACTAGAAATAGGGTGGGTAGTAAATTTACTTAAAAACATTTCTTTGGATCTAATAAAAAATTCCTACAATTGAGTAAATTCATAGTTGTGTGGAAGAATATTTCCAAGGTTTTAATTAAGAAAAAAATCAGAAATTTTTTGTGTGGAAAAAATCCATTTAGGAAATTTTAACTAAATAATGTGTTTTTCCTAGAATTAAGTTAGTATGTTCACTGAAATTTATGCCGAGTTCATTTAAGAATGAATGAACTTCTAAAAAATCACTTGAAATTGTTTAGAAAATTATTGAATATTAATCTAAGAAGCAATACTCGTTCGTTTGCATAGACTTTTTTCTTAAATACTTCAAGTATTAATCTAAACAACAACTTGCCTTCGCAGCAATCATGGAGTTATAGCTCAACTCTTTATGGAAGAGATATCATGAAACTTTTGAGAAATATTTCATGTTGTCATTTTTTGTATTAGTTTTGCATACACTGAAGCAAACCATTTGTTTGATTTCTTTTTGAGTTAAAACGAACTTATTTTTAGTTCACTTTTTTCCTTGTATAAATTAAAATATTTCTCAGTTTAAGTAAAAAATTTACTTGTTTTGAGGAAAAATTCATCAAAATTGTCCTCAGTTTAAGTTAAAATTTACATGGTTTGAGTAAAAATGTAATCCAAGTACATTTTTACTCAGGTACTAGGAAAAATCTACTTAGATTTAGGAAAATTTCAGCAAAATTTTAGTTAGATTTAGTACAAATGTACTTGGTTTGAGGAAAAACTAACAGCAATTTTCCTCAGTTTGAGTAAATATTTACTTGGTTTGAGTAAAATTGAACTAGAATCAAGTTCAAATCATGTACTACTTTCAAGGAAAAGTTTGAACTTGATATGAGGAAATATTGCTTTAGCGCTTTACGAAGTTCAAATTTCCTACATTTTAGTTCATTTTAACTCATTATAGGGTTCACTTTTTTCTGAGTGTACTCTGTAGAGTGAGGGTATAAGTATAAGTCATACTTATGGACACTATATTAAATAAATTGTGATGCTTTATTATTCTCTCTGGGCCGAGGGCTGTAATTTATTGTTTCCAGCTAAAGACCAAATGTCTGCACCGTTTTGCTACGAAAAGTACTAATGCTGAAGATCCATTATGTTTCGCGCCCACAGTTGAATGTACACACCTAATTTCACGGTTCTAGCTACAGCCTCCTTTATTTATTTTGACCTTAAAAGTTCGAATTTTGAAAAATTTCCTTTTTTCCGTGTCTAAACAGTCGGTCGAGAGTATACACTGAATTTCATGATTCTAGTTACAGCCGTTTGATTAGTACCAATTTAATCCCATTTTGACCCTAAAGTACGAATATCGAAAGATACATTTATTTTGCGCCTCTACGCAGTACACACCGAAATTCACTATTCTAACTACAGCCGCCTGTTTGGTACCATTTTTATCCCCTTTCGTCCCATTTTCCACCCAATAGCAAAAATCGAGAAAAATCCTTTATGTTTCGCGTCTATACGAATTTCATGATTTCAACTTCTACGGTTTGGTTGGTACCTTTTTTGTCCCTCCATACCAATTGTATTTCTTAAAAGTACGATTTTTAAAAATCCATCCATTTTACGTGTCTACGCAATTGGAGAAATGTGCATTCCAAATTTTATGCTTCTAGCTGTTATCGTATCATTGGTACCATTTTTTATCCCTTTTCGATCAATTTGGCCCGCTAAAAATTTTTTTTATTTTTTGGTGCTTTCAAGCTACAAGAGTAATGTATGCAACAAATTTCAAGTGCATATAAAGCAGGAATCTTCAAAAAATGTCTAAATAATCTAAATATTTGGGGGTGTTTTCAGTCCTTGTTATGGAAAAATGTTTCCCTTTGGGCCGATTTCGTAAATGTGTAAATTGGACTCTTCAACATAGGATTGTCATAGTTAGGATGTCCTCGAAGGGCTTAACAGTCAATTTTAAGTTGTAGCAAAGAATACACTATTTTCTATTTAAAAAATCCATTTCCAAATGGTGGTTAAATTGTAAGGGCCGATGTGGAATGTGAACCACACCTAAACTTCAAGTTTTTTTCTGTATTTCATTTGACATTTCTCAATTTCAGACTATCTCAGTTTGAACCATGGAAACATACAAATTCGAGCAACGCGTTAAAGTCAGGCTTATTATGAAAATGGGCGTTCAAATCGAAATGCATATCGTGCACTTCGTGATTTTTTCGGTCAATTTAATCGTCCAAATGTGCGTAGAATCGGAAAAATCGTGCAAAAATTTGCGCAGGAGATGTGAAAATACCAGTGCATGCTCGTACTGCAGAAAATATTGCTGCTGTTCGGGATAGTGTGGCTGAAGAGCCGTCCACCTAAACTCGTCGCCGTGCCCAACAATTGCACCTCTCACGCTCGTCGTTGATGAACATTATGCATAAAGACTTGCATTTACCATTGCCTCTTGACCATTCCAAACGTCGTCAATGGTCAGAATGGTGGCAAGAATGGCAACAGTGGATGATCAATTTTCGAAGAAAATCATCTTCAGTGATAAGGCACATTTTCACCTCAGTGGATTCGTCAATAAACAGAATTGCCGCATTTGGGCGAATGATAATCCAAGAGTGATTGTCGAAAAACCAAACAGTCACTCTTTATGGGTGCATAGGTCAATAAACAGAATTGCCGCATTTGGTCGAATGATAATCCAAGAGTGATTGTCGAAAAACCAATGCACCTACAAAGAGTGACTGTTTGGTGCCGTTTATGGGCTGGCGGCATCATCGGACCGTATTTATGTCCAAAATGAGACCGGCCAGGCAGTTACTATGAATGGTCTTCGCTATCGTGAGATGATAACGAACTTTTTATGGCCCGAATTGGAATATATGGATGTGAACGATAGGTGGTTTCAACAGGACAGTGCCACTTGCCACACAGCTAACGAAACAATGGCTCTTTTGCGCTACAAATTCAATGGCCGTGTTATCTCACGTGGTGGCGATGTCAACTGGCCGCCAAGATCATGTGATTTGACACCGTTGACCTTCTTTCTTTGGGGTTATTTGAAAGAAAAGTTGTACGTCAATAAGCCAGCAACAATTCAAGAGCTAAAGAATGAGATAATTCGGCACATTAACGGCATAGAACCTCAATTATACCTCAGCGTCATCGAAAATGTGGACCATCGGATTGAAGTGTGCCGTCGAGGGCCATACATAATTGAACCATACCAATATTATCATAGTAAAAATTAATATTATAAAAGCTTAGTGTAAGTCAGTCTGTCTGTCTGTTCCGCAATCACGTGAAAACGGCAGAACCGATGTTGTTGAAATTTTCAGTACAGATAGATGCAGGTCTGGAAGGAACTATAGGCTATAGAATTTTTAAAAATTAGCTCTGTGGGCGGAGGGGGCTTGGCAAAAGTGTTTTTGAGAGCCAGGAGGCTGAAAATTGGTACATATATTTTACTGACCACGAGAATGAAAAATATGACGCCGAAACTTGGATTTTCATTTTGTGGGCGGAGTGGGCGTGACAATAGTGTTCTTTAAGCTAGAAGTCTGAAAATTGGAACATATATATTACTGACCACTAGAATGATAAATATGATGCCGAAATTTGGATTTTCGGTTTGTGGGCGGAGTGGGCGTGGCAAAAGCGTTTTTGAGAGCCAGGAGGCTGAAAATTGGTACATATATTTTACTGACCACGAGAAAGATCAATTTGATGCCGAAATTTGGATTTTCGTTTCGTGGGCGTTGGGGCGTGGCAAAAGTTTTTTTGAGAGCTAGAAGGCTGAAAATTGGTACATATATATTACTGACCACGAGAAAGATAAATATGATGCTGGATTTTGAATTTTCGTTTGGTGGGCAGTGGGGTGCGGTAATAGTGTTTTTGAGAGGTAGTAGGCTGAAAATTGGTACATATATGTTACTGACCACGAGAAAGATCAATTTGAGACCGAAATTTGGATTTTCGTTTTGTGGGCGGAGTGGGCGTGGCAAAAGCGTTTTTGAGAGCTAGAAGACTGAAAATTGGTACATGTATATTACTGACCACGAGAATGATAAATATGATACCGAAATTTGGATTTTCGTTTCGTGGGCGTTGGGGCGTGGCAAAAGTGTTTTTGAGATCTAGAAGGCTGAAAATTGGAACGTATATATTACTGACCACGATAATATCAATATGAAACCTGATTTTAATTTTACCATTTGTTTTTTTTTTTGCCTGGGGAAGCGGGCTGGATTCAGCTAGTAGTAAAAATAAATGACAATAATTTTGTGTTTTATTCAAAATCAACATCGGCCCTTAAAATTAAACCACCGCACTTTGATTTGAAAATGTTTATGAGCCTTAAGCACACGTGTCGTTCAGCTGTTTATGATTTTACACTGCAGGAGCAACATCAAGATAAACTGTGTGCGCCAGCAACTTGTCACTATCGGATGCACCAGTATTTCGTGCATTTTATGTTTCAGTGCGAAAAAAGTATTCAGTGAAATTAAATTTGAATGATATGTACAAGATATAGCATTAAATTGAAAAGATGTTGATTTACATTTCGTTTCATTTCTCTCTTTGTTCAGAATAATTTTCAGTGCGTGTGTGTGGATTTTCAAAACAAAAAAAAAAGAAAATCCAACAGTCCATATAATTATGATTGAAAATTAGATGCAGGTGTTGCCTGGCGGACAGAATTTGCAACGCAATGCAAATATTATGGAAATTAAAATAAAATATTATTTCCTTTTGACGACAGTAATTTTAACAGATGTTGCCTTTGCCACACACAGCATGGATTTTATAGAGAAACTATTGCCATTGCGTAATGTCGGTTGGCGAAATCGGTACAAAGGGAAACAATGGAGCGTACCAGGTTACAAGTAAAAAAAAAAAAGTTCGCCGTACACCTTCGAATATGAAGTATTATTGAAAGGTAGTTTCAAAAAAATTTTTTTTATTTTTTTATGCCGAACGTAGGGGTCGCGCTTTTACATTTTTCTATATAACTTCTGCATTTATAAACGGATTTTAAAGTGTGATACATCGATGTTTTTGTCCGATTTTTTTGTCTTTGAAGTCATTGAGCTCAAACATGATTCATGATTTTATGCGAGCTTTAATTTTCGATTATTAGAGTGGTACATTAGGGTAGTAGCAACTGAGAAATGATGGGTAAGTACCAGAAGGGGGTGCTTGAGCTCAATGACTTCAAAGACAAAAAAATCGGCCTCGTCGAGACAAAAACATCGATGTATCACACTTTAAAATCCGTTTATAAATACAAGTTATATAGAAAAATGTAAAAGCGCGACCCCTACGTTCGGCATAAAAAAATAAAAAATTTTTTTTTGAAACTACCTTTCAATAATACTTCATATTCGAAGGTGTACGGCGAACTTTTTTTTTTGAGGTACGCCCTAGGAAACATTGTTCCCTCACAAGGACTGAAAATACCCATATTAACCCTTAATGTTTTAGAGTATTTAAGTATGTTTTATTCAATACATCTGCTTGTATTTTGGTTATGCGCACTCCCCCTATAACAAAAACGTGCAAAGTGATTCTAATTCGTAGAGGGTGAAGTGTGACAAAAACGGATAAAAACAGCACCTATCAAACGACAACGACTAGAAACACAAAATTCGGTGTGTACATTCCTCTAATTGAGTAGATACATAATATAAACGTTTTTTTCAAATTCGTACTTTTAAGGGGTAAAATGGGAACAGAGGGATAAAAATGGTACCAACCAAACAACTGCACCTAAAATAATGGAATTCGGTGTATACATTCCACTGATTGCGTAGACACGTAAAATAAAAGGATTTTTCGAAATTCAACATGGAAAAAGGGAATAAAAATTGTACTAACCAATTGACCGCAGCTAGAGTCAAATTCAAATTCCTCTGACTGCGTAATAAAAAGATTTTTCCAAATTCGCACTTTCAAGGGATATAATGGGTACAGAGGGATACAAATAGTACCAACTAAATGACTTACTAGAATGATGAAATTCGGTGTTTACATCTCTTTTATTGTGTAGACACGTAAAATAAAGAGATTTTAGAAAGTCGTATTGTTATGGTGGTAAAATGGGAAAAAGGGGGATAAAAACAGTACCAACCAAATGGCCGCTAGAGTCATGGAATTCGGTGTATACATTCGTCTGACTGCATAGACACGCAACATAAAAAGTTTTTTACAAATTCGTACTTTTTACTTTTACGGCAAAAATTGGTTGAATCATGAAGTTAAGTTATCTTGCACTGTGTACGGGAGAGATAATGGATTTTGAACATTTGCACTTTTGGAATTAAAATAGGATGGAAATACAACCAACTGTAGCACCCACTATCTACCAATATTTATGTTATTTAAGCTTTTTTGAAGATTGCTGCCGTATATTTACTTTTTGAATTGACTTGAAGTTTCATTTCAATATATATATATATAGTATGGACGTGTTGGCAGCCTTGCCTTATAAGCGTGGTTTAAAATAATAAAAATTTTATATTTATTTATAAAATTATTTTTTAAATGTCTGTATTTGTTTTGGTTTGGCTATATTAAAGAACGTATTCCTGTAATGTTACTGCCTCTGTGGAATGCAATCCATGGTTGGGGTATAAAAAGTTCGGCCCATCCGAACTTAAATTTGGCACAACATCTTATAATGCAACTAGAAACACCTATGCAAAAATTGGGTAAGATCGGTTCAGATTTAGATATAGCCCCCATACAAATGTCGCTCCCTATTTCACTTTTTCCGCTTTAGAAACCACATATTGTACCCAATAATCTTTAAAATTGGCACAGCATCTTATAATCCAACTAGAAACACCTGTGCAAAAATTGGGTAAGATCGGTTCAGATTTAGATATAGCCCCCATACAAATGTCGCTCCCGATTTGACATTTTCCGCTCTAGAAACGACATATTGTACCTGATTTTCTTTAAATTTGGCACAGCATCTTATAATCCAACTAGAAACACCTGTGCAAAAATTGGGTAAGATCGGTTCAGATTTAGATATAGCCCCCATACAAATGTCGCTCCCGATTTGACATTTTCCGCTCTAGAAACGACATATTGTACCTGATTTTCTTTAAATTTGGCAGAACATCTTATAGTCCAACTAGAAACACGTATGCAAAAATTGGGTAAGATCGGTTCAGATTTAGATAGAGCCCCCATACAAATGTCGCTCCCGATTTGACTTTTTCCGCTCTAAAATCCACACATTGTACCCGTTTTTCTTTAAAATCGGCACAACATCTTATAATCAAACTAAAAAACCTATGGTGAAAGTGGGTAAGATAGGTTCAGATTTAGATAGAGCCCTCATACAAATGTTGCTCCCGAATGTTTAACCGATTTTGGCCAAATTTTACATATTATATTTCACCAATAAACAGACATGGTGAAAGCGGGTCACATCGTTCTAGGTTTCAATATACCCCCATACAAATGTCCTTTCCGATTTAACATTTTTTGTCAAACACATACATTTACAGGATGCAAAAATCCTTCCCGATTTCACTTTTTTACCGAATTGAATTGCAATGAGAATTGTTTGGGTGATGTCCATATGTCCATACTTTGAAATGACTTTGGTATACTACTGTATAATTTGTATTTGTCTGTCGGACAATTAGATCAATTACCATATTATTTACCATACTCGTTAAATTTGACTGAAGATGAATTTATAGCATATAAATTATATGAATATAATTTATATAATTTGTATGAACTACATAAAATTGCTCCCATGAAATACCTGGGTTTAGTAATCAAAGCGAGGTACATACGCAGGGAGTGGTGTAGGGTATTATATAGTCGGCCCTGCCCGACTTTAGCCTTTCCTTACTTGTTTTTACTATTTGATACTTAAGGCACGAATATCGAAGGATATCTTTATTTTTCTTGTCTACGCAGTCATAGCAATGTTCACATCGCTATTGTAACTGCACCCGTCTGGTTAGTACCATTTTTATTCCCTTTCGTCCCCGCCTAAAAGTACAAATCTGGAAAAATTCCTTTATGTTTCGCGTCTACACAGTCAGATCAATGGGCCCAACTCGGTCTCCGAGTGTTCAGAATGCAGAAGCATTCTGGTCCTTAAAACCAAACCAACAGTCAGATGAACGCATACAGCGATTTTTATGATTTTAACTTCAACGGTTTGGTTGGTATCATTTTTATCCCTATTCACCAATTGTATCCCTTAAAAGTAAAAATTTCAAAAAATCACTCTACGCAATTATACGGTTGGTACCATTTTTATCCCCTTTCGTCCCATTTTCCGCCTAAAAGTAAAAATCTCGAAAAATGCCTTTAAATTTCGCGTCTACACAGTCAGATGAATCATACTCCAGATTGCATGGTTTCAACTTTAGCGGTTTGGTTGGTACCGTTTTTATCCCTAAACTACGTAAAATGAAAGCTGTTATAACTTCTCTACTGATGATCGGAATACTGTGAAATTTGATAGTTAGCAATGTTTTTATAGTGGTTACATTCGCATGAAATATATGCGATATTACCACACCCCTTCTGGTACCTCCCACACAAAGTGACATAAACTATGGTTACAATAAAACCGACATAACATCCATAAGAGTAGACCAAATCTTTTGTAATTTGATATTTGAAAATGCTTTTATGATCACTTTAAAACAAAAAAATATTTACGCTTTAGCCACGTACCTCCCACACAATTCTCCCTATTCTAGCTGAATTAAAATTATTTATAACTTCCATTTATTTTTTATTTTATTTTATTTTAAAAAAACTGGTACCATGGAAACCCTTGTAGCTAGAAGCATGAAATTGTGTGTATGCATTCCACTGTGACGTGAATCAAAAAAAAATTGCAATTAGCGCAATCGGCCCTGAGGGAAAATGTTTCTCTCTAATAACGACAAACTAATATTTTTGGCACATTTTTGAAGATTGCTGCCTCATATTCACTTTTTGATTACACTTGAAGTATTACACTTATATATCGTAGGCTGGGTCGTAGTCCACACATATGGAAAAACAATTTCCTTGAAAATCACCCCTTGAAAATAAAGTTTAGATTGTTAAATGATGATTAGCAAAATATTCTTATAAAATTCATATCACATAATCATATGTGTTGTCATTATTATACCCTCCACCTCCAGGATGGGGGTATACTAACTTTGTCATTCCGTTTGTAACACCTTGAAATATCGACCTGAGACCCTATAATGTATATATATTCTTGATCGTCATAAAATTCTAAGACGATCTAGCCATGTCCGTCCGTCCGTCTGTTGAAAGCACGCTAGAATCTAAACGAAAGGAGCTAGAACGTTCAAATTTTCCATAAATGCGTCTTATAGTCGTATATCGGTTGGGATTGAAATGGGGGCGAAATCGGCCCAAAGGGAAAAATTTTCCCTCACAAGGACTAAAAATACCCATAATAATCCCTATTATATTAAAGTATTTAAGCATATATTTTCAATATGTCTGCTTGTACTTGCTTGATAATGGGTATGCGCATTCCCCCGGTAACAAAAACGTGAATTAAGTAATTCTTATTTGTAGGGGGTGAAATGGGGCAAAAAGGGATAAAAATGGTACATATTAAACGACAACAGCTAGAAACACGAAATTCAGTGTGTATATTCCTCTAATGGAGTAGATACATAATATAAAAGTATTTTTTCCAAATTAGTACTTTTAAGGGGTAAAATGGGAATAGAGGGATAAAAATGGTACCAACCAAACGGCTGCCCCTAGAATAACCAAATTCGGTGTATACATTCCTCTGATTGCATAGACACGTAAAATACACGGATTTTTCAAAATTCGTACTTTTTGGGGTTAAAATAAAAAAAGGGATAAAAATAGTACCAATCAAATGACGGCAGCTAGAGTCATGAAATTTGGAGTATACATTCCTCTGACTGTGTAGACACGGAAATTAAAGAAATTTTTCGAAATTGGTACTTTTTGGGGTAAAAATGGAAAAAGGGGATAAAAATAGTACCAAACTAATGACCGCAGCTAGAGTCATGAAATTCGGTGTATACATTCCTTTGGCTACGTAGACACGGAAAATAAACGGATTTTTCGAAATTCGTACTTTCAAGGGATAAAATGGTACAGAGGGATAAAAATAGTACTAACTAAACGACTACAGCTAGAATGATGAAATTCTAATTGGGTAGAAACGTCAATAAAGAGATTTTAGATAGTCGTACTCTAAAGGGGGTAAAAATGGTACCAACCAAATGGCCGCAGCTGGAATCGTGGAATTCGGTGTATACATTCCTCTGACTGCATAGACACGCAAAATAAAAAGTTTTTTTTTTTTCAAATTTTTGCTTTTTCTTTTACGGCAAAAATTGGTTGAATCATGAAGTTAGGTTATTTTGCACTATGTACGTTTGATAATGGATTTTCAAAATTTAGACTTTTGGAATTAAAATACAGTGAAATTCCCCTAACTCGAATCGCCTAGGGCACGACAAAACACTTCGAGTTAGGGAAAATTCGAGTTATGGAAATTAAACATTTTTTATATGTACACGATGTGTACATGTGTCTCTCCGTGACAGAAGCAGCATTTTCATTCCTATGCACTGTGCATAGGAAAAGAGAGCGGTGCCCATCACTGAATTAAAGGCTTCGCAAAGAAGTGCCACCAAAATATGTATGTATGTACTACTTATTAACGAGAAAACAATATTAAAATTAGCAAAACAAAAAATTCGAGTTACGGGAATAAACTCAAATAGTAAGTGTCACAAATTGTATCAGTTTTTAATTCGACTTACAGAAAAGTTCGAGTTAGGGGAAATTCGACATATGGAGAAAACCACATAAGAAAAAGCTATTGAGAATCCAAGATTCGTACATAACAGTTCGAGTTAGGGAAAAATTCGAGTTAGGGGACTTCGAGTTAGGGGAATTTCACTGTAGAATGGAACTGTAGCACCCACTATCTACCAATATTTATGTTATTTAAGCTTTTTGAAAATATATATAGAAGAATATTTATTTTTTGAATTGACGTATTGGTACCCTTGCCTTATAGGCGTGGTTTGAAATAATTAAAATATTATATTTATTAAAAAAAAATTATATTTATACTTGTTTCGATTTGGCTATATAAAAAAATTTTATTTTCCTGTAATATTACTGCAGTTCTACGAAAATGGACATCCTCTGTGGAATGCAATCAATGGTGGAGGGTATATAAAGTTCGGCCCGGCCGAACTTAACGCCGTTTTTACTTGTTTTTTCTTTAATTATAACTTATTAGTCGAATTATTGGACGTTATAGCAATTTTTTGTGTTTTTTTTCATATGACAACTCAAACATTTTTCGCATTTAGTGGTAATATTTTATACAAAAAATAAATAACTGCAGTCAATACCTCTCGAATGACGCCAAAATGATGAATATCGGACGCTGCAGGTCTCATTTTTGGATAAGGAGTTTGCTAATGTTGACTCTCCTGTATTAAATTATTTCACAAAAATGGAGTCAGAGGCATCATTTTTTGTTCGATAATCATCACTTAGGCATCATTCGAAAGGCGTTCATTCCTTCTATATATTATTCATAACACATTTTACAAGATTTTTCCAAGAAATAGTAATTTTTAGCTGTCACTTCGGAAAATCCGAAAAAATGTCCTGACCCATCCTAGTATATAGTAGAGGACTAGTAATTTGTGAATTTATTTAAAACAGTGCGCATACTGCCTTGAAATAGTAAACAAATATCGCAATGTTTAAACAAAATATCACAATTTTCCTAGTATGGTTCTGAATTTCTACTTAAAGTCGACAACCTCTAATCAGTCGGTAATACTGTGGATTGCACTCCGTGGTGGAGGGTATATAAGACTCGGCCAGGCCGAACTTAACGCCTTTTTATTATTTTTTTTTTATTTTAGCTACATCTGTACTCTAAACACTCTGCAAATTTCTGAATGGGATTTTCAGTATATTGTGAGATATCGAAAAAAATGTATATCAAAAATATTCAGAGCTCGGTAGCACTATCTAAACATTAATAAAAAATTAAAAACGCACATTAGGCTTAATAAACTTCCGTGTGGGCCCACGAAACAATCCCCAAAAAAATATTTAATGCTCACCCTAGTTGGTGAGAGTATTGTATATCGAATTTAGACATTTCGTACTTGTTTTTCTCTGCGATTTTTTTATATTTTTAATATATTCATTTATGTTTGGACTGCGGTAATCCAGACTGTGGTTCAATAGGTTAGACGACGCCAAACATGGAAAGAAGTGTCAAGCGAAACTTAATCGTGTGTGCTTAGTCGAATTTCGGCAACGACAGAAATCAGATATCTAACAATTCAAACAATTAATTTCCAATCACATAGCAAACTAACGAAATCCACGAAACCAATGAAATACTTTGGCGTATTGTTCAAACTGCTGCTGCTGGTGTTGATAGCGTCGACGACTTGTGATGAAACTTTCGATAACACTGCAGTGGAAGCAACTTCTGCCCCCATCCATGCTGCCATCGCTGCCATCGAATTGAAGGCCGGCGAACATGTGAATTATAAACAGCGACAACTTATCGAGACCTCGCGCCACTTGAAGACGGACCCCTGCGACAACTTCCTGTACTATGCCTGCGGTAATTGGCCATACTTCATGGAGAGTGATATTCTCGATACGCTGCATGTACTCGATGCGAAAATGAACGTGGAAATCGGAGACATTTTTGAAAATCGAGATCCAACAGCACGAGTTCCAAATTTCATGGGCGAAGCGCACAATTATTATGAATCTTGTGTGGCCATTGGGAGGGAGAAGCACAACCCCCTGGAGTATTTGCAATGGCTGGAAATCAATGAAAGCCTAACGTGGCCAGCTTTTGCCAATAAATACTCGCCCATAAATTGGCTGCAGGTGTTGGCCATATTGCGTAAGTATGGCCTAAACAATCTGATCATCCACGAAGAGGCCATTCAGCATCCTTTGAATAACACCAAAATGGTGATGGCCATACAGAGGCCCTTCGCCGACAGTCCCTTCCATTACCTGGGACCATTAGAGGACGAGCATAGAAAGTTTACTTTGTGGAATATATCGGATAGACTGGATCACAGCATGTTTGTGGACTTAGATTTGGCGTTAAAGGAGGTGGTGGATAGGTACGAAGACGCCGATGATGTTGGCCCACAATTGATCACGTTGGATCAGTTGAACGATCTACAGTTGGAATGGCTGAGAAGATATTTGGTCATAGCTCTGCTGCCAGCCCATCTGGAACCGCAAATGGAAGTCTATATACAAGATGTGGAATACCTGAGAGCGATCAAGTTGGTGCTGGATAAAATCGAAGAATTCAATCGATATCTGTTGCCGCAATACTTGCTGCTGAACTTCTTAAGTCACACGACGAACAGGCTCTCCGATCCCGGCTACTATGGCTGCACGACAAGCACCCGGCTGCTCTTCCCGCTGGTCATGCAATGGTTGCACAAAAACCGTCACCCGGCTGTAAGTGAGTCCTTTTACAATATTCAACTTTTGTTTTCAAATCTGAAGCATTTCCTCAGGGGGAGAATGACCTCTGACATGCCGGGTCTTGATAGCAGTCTGGCCGAATATTTTGGGCATAAATTGGACAATCTGAAATTGCACATACTTGATGTGTGGCAGCCATCGCTGGAGGCTTTCTATGGAGGACTACGCTTGGAGCCTAGCGACTATTTTGGAAATCGCTTGAAATTACGCCAGCAACACTTCAGATCCACACATTCGCATTTGTGGGATTATGTGGAGCGTGGCGCTTTAGAGTTCTTGGACAGGGAAATCGTTGATATTGCCGATAGCTTGCAGCCATATCTGGTGTCCCGTCAGAGTTTGGTAGTTTTGCCCGTGACCACGCTGCAGTTCCCGCTCTACCATCCACAATACAATGAGACACTAGTGTACAGCTCCCTGGGATTTATGTTGGCCCGAGAAATTGCTAAATCATTCGACGCTGACAATTTGGAAATTGATGCCAATGGCAATCTGAATTCGGAATTTGTAGAAGTTTTCAATGCCACCACCACCTCTTCGGAGAAGGGCGACGATGCCAGCGGCCAGGAGATTGTCAATGCGATTGCTTTGGAACTGGCCTATGAAGCGTTTCGCAAATTACATCCCGTTGCCGAGGACGAGGCGAACTTATTCCTCCTTAATTATGCTCAAATGTATTGTAGCAACTACATCAAATTTGGTGATCATCTGCCGATAGTTAACACAGTGGTGCAGCAGTTCTTAACGGTTTGGAATGTTTTCGGCTGCGAGAATGAAGAGGCTGCAGTTTTTGCTTAAATTTTAATAGAATTATATTTCAATTTGAAAATCTGCAAATTTCTATAATTTCAAATAAAGAATTAACATTTAAACAAAAATTGTTACACAAACAAACTTGAATAACGAATATTTCCGAACGAAATCAGCAAGGAGGTTGAAAATTTCCCTACATGTTCTTATGGTTGCAGATCGGTTGGGAAGAGTGAGCGACCCAAAGGAAAAAAAATCCCTAACTAGGACTGAAAATAACCCTAATATTTAGATTATTTAAGCATTTTTTTGAAAATTTCTGATTTTTATACACCTGAAATTTGTTTCGTACCTTTCTCTAGTAATGTGTACTCACCAAAAAAGTAAGATGTGACCCACTCTCTCCGTATGCACATATCGAAATATAAGGAGTTGTGCCAAATTAGAAACAGATCCACATAATTTTAAATGTGGATTTTATAAATAAATCTATATATATATCTGAAACGATCTAACCCGTTTACACCATAGATGTCTCTAGTTCAATTATAAGCTGTTGTGCAAAATTTGAAGAAAATCTGACGAAATATTTGTTTTCTAGAGCGTAAGAAGTCAAAGAGGTAGCGAAATTTGTACGGAGACTAAAGCTGAACCGATCTGGCCCATTTTCACTATAGGTGTTTCCAGTTGAAATATAAGATGCTTTGCAGAATTTGAATAAAACCTGTAAAAATATGTGGTTTCTTGAGAGGAAAAAGTCAAATCGGGAGTGAAATTTGTATGGGAGCTATATATAAATCGGTTCTGATTTATATATAGCTCCCATACAAATTCCCATACAATTCTGACTCACTTGTACAACATATGTTTCTAGTTGAAATATAAGATGTTGTGCCAAATTTTAATAAAATCGGTTAAAATATGTGGTCTCTAAAGCGGAAAAAGTTAAATCGGAAGCAAAATTTGTATGGGAGCTACATATAAATCTGAACCGTTCTGACTAAATTTCTCCACAGATGTTTTTAGGTGAAAGAGGAGGTGCTGTGCCAAATTTCAAGAAAATTGGTTAAAACATGTGCTCTCTAGAGTAGAAAAAGTTAAATGGAGAACGAAATTTGTATGGGAGCTATATTGCGATCGGACGATAATTGCGACCTGTACTTTGAGGACATCGATTCAAAAAGTGATTCGAAGTCGATCGGTATACTTAACAATGGGTCTATCTCGCTTCCTTTTGGATGTTACAAACAAATGCACAAAGACCTAGTGGAGGGTATAAAAAGAAATGATATTTTTTCACGATTTATGACCAATTTAACAGTGAAAAACAAGTAAGGAAAGGATAAAGTCGGGCGGGCCGACTATATGATACACTCCACTTTCTTTTCTTTCATGCAAGTCAACTCGGTAAAAAAGTGAAAACGGGAAGATTTTTTGTAGTTTCCTAATCATAGGCTAATATTACCTGGTCCAATTTGTCAAATTGGAAATATTAATATCGGTGCTATATCCAAACATGGAATATAGTGACTAACTTTCACAATAACTTCAAATTGAAAATTCGTGCTTTCTGGTTCGGAAAAAGTCCACCCGAAATTTGTATGGGAAATTTTTGGGGCGAAATTTGTATGGGAGCTATATGTAAATCTGAACCGATGACCCATTTTCACCATGGGTGTTTCCAGTTGAAATATAAGATATTTTGAAAGATTTGAAGAAGATCTGTTAAAATATTTGGTTTAAGAGTGGAAAATGTGAGATCGGGAGTGAAATTTGCGTGGGAGCTATATATAAATATGAACCGATCTCACTGACCCAAAAAAACTTCGTGTTTCTGTCTGCGTGTTTACATATAAACTACTTTTAGAATTATTGTACATCCTCATGTGTAGACACGCCTACAGAAAACAAAATTTTTACAATTATTGCAGATTTTCCCCAAAACATTATTTTGAAGTTGAATATCTCCGGCTCCAGGTGGGTTATGATTCTGTAACCCACATTGAAAGAAAGCTTAAAGTGTAGGCTATAAACTGATATAAATCATCACATACCTCAATATCGATCACATTTCCAGATAATGTTGGGTTTACCAAAAAAGCGGGTTCAAAATTCACTTTTTTATCGCTGGTTCGCAATGGGTTAACGATTTTCAATTTTTTGCTCCGCTTATATTTTATATAGTAAATAGTAAATTTAATAAGCTTTCCAACGAGATATATCGGATCAGGAATGAAGAGTATAGCTCAAATTATATATCCGAACTTTCAAGGACCCGATCTCGGAAAGTGGACGTAGCGCCAAAAAAAAATGTTTTGAAACAATTCTGAGAATCGCACTTAAACTATGCCCATTCTAATGTGGATGAATAGTTTCGAAAACAGAAGCAAACTTATTTTATTTTCTTATAATGTTTTTTTTTTCAGATTGTGATGATTTGAAGAATAACTTTGATGTTACGCTGGAGAAAATTGAATGTTCCCCATTTAATAATAATTGTGATGGCGGTATAATTCTCAGGAGAAACAACGGCCATAAACGTTTACAAAACTAGAACAAATCATCTACGGCATTTTTATTACAAAATTGGCCATTGTACTCATATTAATGAAAATATATAGAAAATGATTAATCCTAGAATTTGGGAGAGTACACCATATATTCAATCCGCGGGTAGCAGGTAAACCAATTATGATAGAAACTAGAATTTGGTAGCCTGTAATTAAGCCTTAACTTTACCAATTATATTTTGATAAGTATTCGAGTAGAGGGCGACTTTATGGAGCGAAATGAAACTAAATAATCATTATTTAAATTAATAAGAGAGTCCTGGATAAGTTGACTGTCAGTACATCTAGTCACACAGGCTAAAGTGGCCTCCATAGCTCAGTGGAAGTGTTCGCGTCTTGTCCGAATTTCGGTGTATTTATACCCTCACTCTACAGAATAGGAGGATATATATTTGGAACAGACAAAAGTTTAACACATTGAAGGAGTGACTTAAGACTACAAGTATGTATGGACCAAATCCGTTTCACGACTTCTTAAGTTGTTTGAGCCATGTCCGTCCGTCCGTTTGGCTGACTGATGTACGCGATAACTCTCGAAAGGAGCTAAGGAATCCATTCAAACTTTGCACATGGTAATATTTTGTATGTATGACTAACCCCCAATATTTGCTCAGAACATACCTACCCTCATCTTCCCCTTAAGATTGCCCCCATTCATTTGCCTATTTTTTATGAAAGAAAGGCCCATGACTGCCTTGCAGTAGACCCTATAAGGGAGAAGTGTAAGACTGACTCCCATTAATTTACCCTCCTCAGCATTTTCCCCAAACATAATTATAACTACCCCCTATTACCAATCCTTAAGGATTGGTCGCTTAAAAATAGACCTAAGCACACTTCTTTAAAATTTCACGAAATTGGATTAGTGTAATCATTTCAAAAATCAAAATAAAGGAAATGAATTTGCAAAAACTTTAAAAAATCTAACACTGATTTGACACTCCAGTTAAAAGTAACTGAAATTACCTTCAAAACAAGGAATAACACATTAAAATCGGTAAAGTATTTCAGGAGTTACAGGAGATTGAATGAACACATTTTTTGAAAAAAGTATTATTTATACACTCCACGAGAGTATTATGTCTTTGTGCATTTGTTTGTAACACCCAATAGGAAACGAGGTAGACCCATTATTATTTATACCGATCGACTTAGATCGACTCAAAAAGTTGAGTCGATTTAGCAATGTCCGTCCGTCTGTCCATCTATTCTTGTAATCACGATACAGGTCGCAATTGTAGAGAGAACCAAATGAAACTTTGCACAACGAAGTTTTTCGGTACAACGACGAACGCTATTTAATTTGAAGAAAATCGGTTCAGATTTAGATGTAGCCCCCAGACGAATTTCACTCCCGATTTGACTCTTTTCACTCTAGATACCACATATTGTATCAGATTGTCTTCAGATTTGGCAAAATATCTTATATTTCAACTAGAAACGCCTGTGGTAAAAATGTGTTAGATCGGTTCAGATTTATATATAGCTCCCGCTTTTTCCGCTCTTGAGACCACATATTTCACTTGATTTGCTTAAAATTACCTTGCATTACCTTATAATTCTACTAGAAACATCTGTGCTGAAAATGGATTAAATCGGTTCAGATTTAGATATAGCCTCCATACAAATTTCGCTCCCACGATTTGACTTTTTCCGCTCTAGAAACCACATATTGTATCAGATTGTCTTCAGCTTTGGCAAAACATCTTATATTTAAACTAAGAACACCTGTGGTAACAATAGGTCACATCGGTTCAGATTTATATATAGCTCCCATTAAAATATCGCTCCCTATTTCACTTTTTCCACTCTATAAACCAAATATTTTACCAGATCTTCTTCAAATCTTTCAAAATATCTTATATTTCAACTGGAAACACCCATGGTAAAAATGGGTCATCGGTTCAGATTTACATATAGCTCCCATACAAATTTCGCCCCAAAAATTTCCCATACAAATTTCGGATAGACTTTTTCCGCACCATAAATATTTCCAATTTGACAAATTGGACCTGGTAATATTAGCCTATGATTAGGAAACATGCAAAAATTCTTCCCGTTTTCAATCTTTTACCGAGTTGAATTGCATTTGGATAGAAAGTGCAGTGTATCATATAGTCGGTCCCGCCCGACTTTATCCTTTTCTGTATTTTTGCCATAAGGTAACTTTAACAAGTAAAAAGGTGTTAAGTTCGACCGGGCTGAATCTTACATACCCTCCACGACTATACTTGTTTTTTTTTACAATATTTGTTTACAATTTCAAATTATAAGGCAAACAAATTACACTGTTCCATTATTACAATAATAATAGTCCGTTGCTATACATAAATATAATGATGGAATTGTAATCAAAAAGTGAACAAGAGGCAGCAATCTTCAAAAATGTACCCTAAATATTATGTTATTGTCAGACGTCATTAGGGAGAAACATTTTTCACCATTTGCAAATTTCAAAGATTGCACTTTTAACAGGGTAAAATGGGAAAGAAGGGCATAAAAATGGTACGAACCAAATGGCCGGAGCTAGAATCATGGAATTCGGTGTATACATTTCTCTGACTGCATAGACTCGCAGTATAAAAAGATTTTTCAAAATTCGTACTTATTTACTTTTACTGCCAAAATCGTGGGTCGAATCATGAAAGTTAGGTTATGTACGTGCATTGCATTGTGCACGTGAAAGATAATGGATTATAAAAAATTTTACTTTTGGAATTAAAATAAGATATAGGAAATAAAGGGTGGTTAAATTGTAGGGCGGATGTTGAATGTGAACCACACCTAAACGTCAAGCTTTTTTTCTCCATTTCTCAATTTCACACTAACTCAATTTGAACTATGGAAAGATACACAATCGAGCAACGCGTTAATGTTCACGCGTTAAAATTCAGGCTTATTATGAAAATGGGCGTTAAAATCAAAATGCATATCGTACACTTCGTGATTTTTTCGGTCAATTTGATGAGGCACATTTTCACCTCAGTGGATTTGTCAATAAGCAGAATTGCAGCATTTGGGCGAATGATAATCCAAGAGCGTTATTTGAAAGAAAAGGTGTACGTCGAGAAGCCAGCAACAATTCAAGAGCTAAAGGATTCTGCACATTAGCGGCGCTTATTTAATAAAAAAACTTTTTTCTTATAAAAAAAAGGAAAATGGCCTCGAACCTGGGAAAATAGAAGGAAATCTATGAAAAGTAAAAGATGTACAAACAAGTAAGGAAAGGTTAAAGTCGGACGGGGCCGTCTATATAATACCCTACACCACTCCCTGCGTATGTACCTCGCTTTGATTACTAAACCCAGGTATTTCATGGGAGCAATTTTATGTAGTTCAAATAAATTAAAGAGTGATTTTTTTGAGGTTAGGATTTTCATGCATTAGTATTTGACAGATCACGTGGGATTTCAGACATGGTGTCAAAGAGAAAGATGCTCAGTATGCTTTGACATTTCATCATGAATCGTCTTACAAACGAACAACGCTTGCAAATTATTGAATTTTATTATCAAAATGCGTGCTCTGTTAAGAAAGTTCATTGCGCGCTTCCATTTTATGGTCAGTTTAATCGACCCACTGAAGCGGCTATTCGGGCTATTGTGACTAAATTTCGCACCAAATTTACATTGTTGGACATTAAACCACCAACACGCTTACGTAGAGTGCGAACTGAAGAAAATATCGCAGCTGTATCGGCCAGTGTTAATGATGACCACCAATTTTCGATTCGTCGCCGTTCGCACCAATTGGGTCTCGTTACTCAAAAACGTGGAAATGCCAAAATTGGACTAAGCGGATGGACCACCTAAGACGCAGCCGCGGTCAACATTTAAATGAAATTATCTTCAAAAAGTAAATGTCATGGAACAATCTAACGTTTCAAATAAAGAACCGATGAGATTTTGCAAATTTTATGCGTTTTTTTTTTAAAAAAGTTATCAAGCTCTTAAAAAATCACCCTTTATAGTTACTATAAATTCATCTTTAGTCATATTTAACGAATATCGTTAATAACATGGTAATTGATCCAATTATCCGACAGACAAATACAAACTATACAGTAGTAATAGGACCGGCATTTCAAAAAGGAACCTATAACAACATTCTGGGTCTGATCTAAAACATGGGCCTATATATTTCTCATTCACGGTAGGTATTCCTAGTTGAAAAATATCATGATCTCCAAAATTTGATTAAGATCCGATGTAGTTTCTAGAATTGTATTAGATCAGAATGGGCCCCATTTGGGTTATACCAAAGTATTGACATATAGGCATCACCCAAACAATTCTCATTGCAATTCAATTCGGTAAAAAAGTGAAATCGGGAAGGATTTTGCATCCTGTAAATGTATGTATTTGACAAAAAATGTTAAATCGGAAAGGGCATTTGTATGGGTGTATATTGAAACCTGGAACGATGTGGCCCGCTTTCACAATGTATGTTTATTGGTGAAATATAATATGTAAAGTTTGGCCAAAATCGGATAAACATTCGGGAGCAACATTTGTGTGAGGCCTATATCTAAATCTGAACCGATATTACCCACTTTCACCATAGGTGTTTCTAGTTCGATTATAAGATGTTGCGGTAATTTTAAAGAAAATCGGGTACAATATGTGGTTTCTAAAGCGGAAAGAGTGAAATAGGGAGCGACTTTTATATGGGGGCTATATCTAAATCTGAACCGATCTTACCCAATTTCTGCATAGGTATTTCTAGTTGGATAATAAGATGTTGTACCAAATTTAAAGAAAATGGGGTACAATATGTGGTTTCTAGAGCGGAAAATGTCAAATCGGGAGCGACATTTGTATGGGGGCTATATCTATATATAATCTGAACCGATCTTACCCACTTTCAGCATAGGTGCTTATAGTTGGATTATAAGATGTTGTGCCAAATTTAAAGAAAATCGGGGACAAGATGTGGTCAAAGCGGAAAATGTCAAATAGGGAGCGACATTTGTATGGGGCTATATCTAAATCTGAACCGATTTCCTCCAAATTCAATACCGATGGTCCTTGGCCAGAAAAAATAACTTCTGCCAAGTTTCATGACAATCGGACAACAATTGCGATCTGTAGAGTGCGAACAATCTTAGATGGACAGCAAACGGACGGACGGACAGACAGACATCGTTAAATCGACTCAGCTGGTGATTCTAAGCCGATCGGTATACTTAAAGGTGGGTCTAGCTCGATTATTTCTTGTTGTTACAAACATTTGGCGCGAAACTAACTTATAATACCCTAGTCCACGAAGTGGTGTAGGGTATAAAAAGAAAACAATAAAAAATATATTTTTTATGATTTGACAATTTTCTATAAAACTAGATAACAACTAAATTTATTAGTATCTCATACCACAAAAAAGTTTAAAATTTTGTAAAATTACCTTATGACAACAATACTTTATTTTCGATCCACCCTAGTGTCTACAATTTCTTATATTCTAAAAATCGGCAAATGTATCGGCTGTATTCGTACATACATATTTGTAAAATTTCATCAAAATCGAAGAGAAGAGATATAATTTAATCTGAAAAAAGAATAAGAGAAAGAAAATAGAGTAATTTCATGTGAAGTGATACATAAAATTACTCTATTTTCTCTCTTATTCTTTTTTCAGATTGTAACGAATTGAGAAGGAACTTCGACGCTGCACTGTAGAAAAGTGTTTGTTCCCCACATTATATTTATTATAATGGCGACCTAATTCTCCGTGGAAACACTGACCATCACCGTTGACAAAACTACAAAAACAGGCTAATATAACTATTCGTTTTTATATTCGATCATAATATAAATAAATAGATATTTTATTGTATTTAATGTAATTATTTAACATAAGGTTGTACACTAATTGAATAGTATTTAATATAAGAGATCAATTAAAGATTAATTTTGCAGCTTTCCAAAATATTATTTTTATAATTAGGGAAAATTTCAAAAAAAACCCCAAAGAAGATGTAGGATGAGTTAAGAAGTAAAAAGGCTAATATATACTATACGACTATAAAAAGCATTTATGGAAAATTTGGACGTCCCAGCTCTTTTCGTTTAGATGCTAGCGCGCTTTCAACAGATGGACGGACATGGCTAAGTAGTCATTTTATGAAGATCAAGAATATATATACTTTAAGGGTCTCAGGTCGAGATGTTACAAACGGAATGACAAAGTTAGTATACCCCCATACTGGTGGTGGATGGTATAAAATTGACAACGCTGAAAATTGCTTTTGTTTTCTCTATTAGCTCTGAATGAGATTGTCGAGGTGTGCTTGTGTTGAGCGTCATGCATTTGTGGTAGTTACTCTCGCATTGTAATATACTCAATTTTTCTACATCTACCAAATGTGTTCTCTTGAACAGTGGGTATTGTGTATAGCAGCGATGGTAAACTATGGCACACTCAATACTCTTTTTGTCACATTTTTGTTATTTACATACAATTCAATACAATATTCGGTTAATTTACTTCAAAAAGTCAAATTTTTCCTGTTGTACTACACATATCCAAATTTCATCTTTAATTGTTAATTTCTAGAGTTATCTTATACATATACATCATAAAATTAACTATTGATCATCAAACAAGTAAGAAAACGTGAGTCGGCTAAACCGACTTATATATACCCTCACTCTCAGAGAAATTATAATAACTTAAATTTTACGTACGTAATTTTTACGGCCGGATGATTTGTGTAGAAGGTTCATGACATTTGGTTCTAGCTTCCACAGTTATAAAACAATTGCAAAAACATGATCAAATATCAAGTCATAGAGGATTCCATGCAACAGTATAGAATTTATGAAGGATTTAATTTTACCTAGGATATTGACAATTGTTGAGTGCTTGTACATTTTGCCATTCCGTTTGCAACACTTCGAAATATTCAACGGAGATCCTATAAAATATATATATTCTGGGTCGTGGTAAAACTCTAGCTATGTCCGTCTGTATGTCTTTTGAGGGCACGCTACCTTCCGAACGAAAATTTCCACAATGATTGTAGATTGGCTGGGATTTAAAGTGGGCGATATCGGCCAAGAGGGAAAAATTTATCCCTGACAAGGACTGAAAATACCCCCCAATATTTAGATTATTGAAGCAAATTTTTTGAAAATTTATGTTTTATATGCACTTGAAATTAGTTGTGTGAAAGAACCAAAAGTAAACAAGAGAGGATGAAATGGTACAAAAGGGGTTAAAAATGGTACCAATGATACGACAACAGCTACAAACATGAAATTCGGTGCGTACACCCCTCTAATTGAGTAGACACGTCATATTTTGAAATTCGCACTTTTAAGAGATACACTTGAAAAAGTGAGATAAAAATTGTACCAACCAAATCGCTGAAGATGAAAACATTTTCAGTGTATGCATTCATCGGACGCGAAACATAGAGGGATTTTTCGAAATTTTGACTTTTAGGCGGAAAATAAGACTGGGGATAAAAATGGTACCAACCAAACGGCCACACTTAGAATAGTGAAATTCGTTGTGTATATGATAGATATCTTTATATGAAGATATCTTTCAATATTCGTACCTTTAGGATAAAAATGGAAAAAAATTAGTACCAAACAAACAGCAGTAGCTAGAATCATGAAATTCAGTGTTTGCACTCGCGTGAATGCGAAGACACGCAACGTAAGAGTATTTATCCAAGAAAAATATCACAATTTTCCTAATATGCAAAATGCATATCTAAATATTGGGCCATATAACATTTTAAATTAGAATTTGCTATAAAAAAGTACTGATCTATTTTTATACCCTACACCACTTTGTGGAATAGGGTATTATGAGTTAGTTTTCCGCCAAATGTTTGTAACACCAAGAAATATTCGAGCTAGACCCAACTTTTAAGTATACCGATCGGCTTACAATCACCAGCTGAATCGATTTAACGATGTCTGTCTGTGTGTCCATCCGTCCGTCTGCTGTCCATCTAAGCTTGTTCGCACTCTACAGGTCTCAATTGTTATCCGATTGCCATGAAATTTGGCAGAGGTAATTTTATTACTGCTCTAGATTATTATACATTGGATCACACACCGATTTGGTTTGTATATATACCCATCACATGTATGAGTAACATAATGCAGGATATTTTTTCAATTTTGCCATATTCGTTAAATTTGATTAAGATAAACACCTGAGTTTAGTAATCAAAACCAGGTCTGTGCACAGGGAGTGGTGAGGGGTATCATATAGTCGGCTCGCCCGACTCGCCTTTCCTTACATGTTTTTAAATTTCGGATTTTATTGGAAAAGACTACTACTACTGACTACCACGACTGGCTCGGCAGTACCTCATCCGATCAACCCAAATTTTCAGTACAGCCCAAAATGTAATCGGTAGTTTAAATTTAAATACGTAACGTCGACTAATCTGCCGGTAATACTGAAATTTAATAATATTAGATCTTGTTTAAGAGTTTTTGCATTAAATCGAATATCCACTGTATATAGACATACGTCACCTGGCATTCAATGATTGCAGTTGTGGGTACCAATTGAGAGAGAATACTGTTTTATTATCGTATTCGGCATTTGCATTCGGCCAGTGCCTCTGTTTAGTTAGTTAGTCATCGTTTTCAATTTCGTACTCAACACAACACAGCAACAACAAATTAACATGGATTTGTCAGGTTTTGCAAAACTGAATCAAGATGTGCTGATTCACATCTACAAAATGCTGGATTTTGAAGATCAGTTGAGATTGGCTCGTGTAAATGCCGCACTGGAAAGTGTGTTTGAACATTTCGTCTGGACCGTGGACTATCGCATCCTGAGAATATACAAATGTACCGCATGTTACGTAATAGCAAATGAAAGGGACAACAGGAGAGCAGTACTCACAGAAGACGGTTTTCAAGAGTTTCTAGCATTTTACGTGGCAAAAGTGAACAAATTGACATTAGACATCACAACGTTGGCATCATGGGCACCCCTCGATTGGAAACAATTCAAAAATCTCACCAGCTTAAGCTACCACGGACAAGACGATGGGCTTGACTTCATACAATCGGTGACCGAAAATCTAACGCATTTGGAGAGTTTGCTGTTGGTTGTCTTTGAAGTCAGCCGAGACTTCGTAGACTTCCTGAATTCTTCGAGTATGCTGAAAATGAGCAGATTAAAAATATTGTGCTTGGATTTCTCGGATTATGGTGCAGATTTTCCAGTGCGATTCAAGTGCCTTTGTGAACTCATCTTCCAGTTGAAACTAGATATTTTGAAATTGAATTTTATTGTTGAACCGACTGAAGATGTTGGTGAAATCACGGATGTCTCATTAACAACTGCTGCTGTTCCGTTAAGGGAATTAACAATCAACACTACATTCGTTCCTCGACAATGGTCAAATAACTTTCCCTCGTTTCTGGCCATTTTTGCAAATCTCTTGATCTTATCCCTAAGCTTTACGTATGGCGTAAACGATATGATATTGGCAATATTTGCGACAAGTTGCCAAAATCTAGAAAAGCTAACCATACGCGATACAACGTTCACACGTATTAAATCGTTCTCCATACCTTCCAAGGTAACTGAATTATGCATAGAATACTGTTTTGGCTTGAACCAGAAAAACTTGAAACAAATTCTATCTGAAACAACGATCATCAAATTCACTTCAGCTGATACCATATATAAAGGAGCATTTGCAGATTTCAAAATTTCGCCTACAATCGAAACACTAGATGTGGAATGCGTAGATATGTGTCGATTCCCGTCGGCATACGAAAACAGCAAGACGTTAAAGAATTTATCGTGGCATTGCTCAATAAAGTGTAGAAACTTCCATGGCATTATGAGTGACGTGCCTCTGGCATCATGCATCAGCTTAAAGACTCTCGATATTGAATCCAATGAAATAGCATTGGACTCGCTACTACAACTGAATAATCTCCAGAAGTTTAGCACACGTAAGAGGTTCCCAATGAAATGCATGGGCACACTTTTGAGGCATCCGTCATTAAGAGAAATCACCATCAGTATGAATGTAGATGCAACTGATGGACCCGCTGAAGGCTTCACGACAAATGTAACCAACTTGACAGTAACATACTACGGCGAGCACTTCGAGTCCCATTCAGATTTCTGGCTGGATTTATTACGCCAAAATGCTCAACTGAAATTGAGCCTCTCTTCCCGTAATGAGAGTGAGGAGGACATTTTACGTAGTCTGATAAATCACAAAAAATGGCCGAGATGTTTGAGGAGATTGGACTTTTGCGGTTATACTTTAAGTAAGTATATTACGTCAAAATTTACTCGTGATACCGAATGCCACGAGCTCAGGTATTTAGACTGGAATTTAGCCGCATGGACTCTTTAGTGTGTACAGTGGGACGAATAGAATAGTGATATAAGGTCAAACGTAGCACTGTCACTTAAGAGTCCGAACACACGCTGGCGGCGGCCGCTCACACATATATTTCTTATGGATGATGAAAAATCGCCACCGCCAGCCGCTGCGGCTAGCGTCTCGCCGCCGTAATAAGTTTTATTCTATTTTCATGGCGGCGCTCTCTCATTCTCTCACAATTCTAAAAATGGCGTTGCCACATATTACTGAAAAATGCACAAAGTAACCCTTTTCTTCTGAATGCCAGCACCCACAAGAAGCAGAATAACACCAAAAAATAAAATAGTTTTAATTTTATTCAACATAAATGATTAATTTAAAGTCCAATTAGGCCTTTCTTATTTTTCTGCATTAAATTATGATGGAGGACAAATTTATTGAAATGAATGTTATATTTTGTATAAATTGTCATTACTCAAATAGTATGTCCAACACGCTATGGTTAACTATAATATCTCTAGTATTTTTGTTCCTCCGCACATTTCAAATGATTAAATTTTTTAAATTAAAATACAAAAATGTGTCAATTCTAGCCGCTCTCTCTCTTGTTTGGTTTCGCCGCCGCCAGCGTGTAGCATTGTGGGATCTAACTGTGTCATTGAGACAAAAAGTAAATTAATTGTCTCTTCCTCTTAAAGGTCGCTAGCACCTGCATTTGATCCGAAATAAACCTATTTTCTTCTCTTATTCTTTGTTTTAGATTGTGAACATTTGAAAAGAAACTTCGATGTTGTCATGGAAGGTATTCGTCCGCAACTTTATATTTTTGGCAAGAGGGACATAGTTCTCTGTAGAAACACCGACCATCTAGAAGGATGAAACTACAACCAATCTGTGACATTTTAAGCGCCAATCTGGCTAATAACTCCTATTAATTTCGATAACAATAAAGAAATAGAAAAAATATATCTGGGTTTCTCCCAGGACACTCTTCAAATGTCTTTGCGTTGAGGTTTTCGGGTGTATATGAGTCATTCCTTTTTAACCTCGATAGCTGCGATTGTTTTCACAGTTTGTGTATGTTGTATTCTTCTTATAAAAATATTGTATACGTATTTTTGGAAAAAATAGAAAAAAAACTTTTCACGAATTGTGACCAATTTAAGATTTTTTCAAAGAGGTGTGTGTCTGTAACTCCTGAAATACATAACCGATTTTTAAGTACCAAACCTTGCTTTGAAGGTAATAGAGGCCGGGTTAGATGTTGAAAAGTCGCTGCGAAGCCACTTGAAAAGACTTTTGACATGGTCGAAATCATGATCGTGGTAGTCTGAAGCCAAGTAATAAATGTCACCATACCATTTGTAAATAAATTTGCATTCTATTAAATATAGAAGCAAAATGGTCTTGAGCCAGGACAATATCCCAGTTCAAATCAAATATTGATTACAGACCAAAAAAAAAAAGAAAAATTCTAACGAAAAAACTAAAAAAAGGTAATTTCAATTTTAAACTTTCAGAATATTGAAGTGGAGCGTTACATTTTATAAAGTTTTTACAATTTTATGTCTTTTATGTTGATTTTCGAAATGATTACATTAATAGATTTTTTTAACATTAAAGTAGTGGTTTTAGATGGCTATTTTAGTTTTATGGACTCTATTTTTTTCTTGCAAAATCAGCCAAAATTTAATTGAAAGATCTTCAGAATGACTATTTTTTTCAGTAGTTTATTAACACAATGTTTAAAAACATTGAAAAAAAAATGTAGTTGATGGAAAAAATTAGTTTTGTTTTTAATGTTTTTGTAGCGCGCAATTATACCATCAGAAAAATAAAACAAGTAAGAAGGCGTTAAGTTCGGCCGGGCCGAATCTTATATACCCTCCACCACGGAGTGCATTCCACAGTATTACCAGCAGATTAAAAGATGTCGACAGTACCATATTACGAAAATTGTGATATTTGTATGCACATTACTATATTTGTTTACTATTTCAACCTATAATGTATACTTATGCGCACTGTTTAAAATATACTACTATATATAAATACAATGCTGAAATTGTGAAAGTAAACATGCCTAAATATTAGGCGATTGTCAGTCGCCATTAGAAAGAAGCATTTTCAGATACAGAGAAAGTGATAAGAAAAGTATACATTTTAAAGATATTCGCCCCATTCTCCGCCCAAATGTACAAATTTCTAAAAAACCTTTTTCGAGTCTTCATTTTCATGATTTCAACTTCACCGGTTTGGTAGGTCCCATTTTTATCCCTCTTTTTAATTATATCCCTTAAAAGTACGAATTTCGAAAAATCTCTCTATTTTACGTGTCTATGCAATTAGAGGGATGTACACACCGAATTTCATGATTCTAGCTGTTGTCGTATAATTGGTACCATATTTTATCCCTTTCTGTCCCATTTCGCCCGCTAAAACTTTTATTTTTTTTTTTGTGGTGCTTCCAAGTTACAAGAGGAATGTCCGCAACAAATTTTAACTATATGAAAATCAGAAATTTAATTAATTAACCAAGGCTACCAATATTTGTATACTATGTATATATATATAATGGAAATAATACTTCAATTCCTAAAGTAAATATAAGGGAGCAATCATAAATACCCTAAATATTGGTGGATAGAGAGTATATTTTCAGCTACAGTCGTTTGGTTTGTTGTATTTCCATCCTATTTTAAGTTCAAAAGTATAAATTTTGAAAATAGCTTATCTCTCACGTACGCAGTATAAGACAAATTCATGATTCTACCATTTTTTGTCGTAAAAGCAACAAAATAAAGTACGAATTTGGAAAAAAAATATTTTACGTGGCTATGCAGTCAGAGGAATGTATACACCGAATTCCATGATTCTATCAGCGGCCATTTTATTGGTACCATTTTTATTCCCTTTTTCCAATTTTGCCCCCTCAAGAGTACGACTGTCTAAAATCTCTTTATTTTACGTATCTACACAATTAGAGGGATGTACACGCCAAATTTCGTATTTCTATCTGTTGTCGTTTGATAGGTACCATTTTTATCCCTTTTTGTCCCATTTCGCCCCCTACAAATAAAAAACACTCTATGGTGCCCTTTTGTGCTATAAAGGGAGAGCGCATTGCAAATATCAAGTAAATACAAGCTAATATGTTCAAAAAACATGCTGAAATACTCTAAATATTAGGGGTATTTTCAGTCCTTGTGAGGGAAACATTTTTCCCTCTGTGCCGATTTCGTCCACTTTCAATCCCAACCGATCTACAACCATAAGACACATTTAGGAAAAATTTGAACCTCCTAGATCATTTCGTTCGGCCGTTATCGTGCTTTCAACAGACAGACGGACAGACGGACATGGCTATATCGTCTTAGAATTTTACCTCGACCCAGAATATATATATACTTTATGGGGTCTCCGATGAATATTTCAAGGTGTTACAAACGGAATGACAAAGTGAATATACCCCCATCCTGGAGGTGGAGGGTATAATATATATATATATATATATATATATATTTTTGTCTTATATTACTCAATGTTTTTAAAAATTGTGTTAAAAGCTACTGAACAAAATCATTCTGAACATTTTTCAATTAAATTCAAATAGATTTTGCAAGAAAAAAATCATTTCACCACTTCCAAACGCACACAGTCACTTAAATATACATCTAAGATATCTACTTTAAAGTTTCAAAAAATGGATTAATTTAATCATTTCGAAAATCAAAATTAAAGAAATCAAATTGTAAAAGCTTTATGAAATTCCACTTCAATATTCTGAAAGTTATTGAAATTACCTTCAAAGTAAGGTATAGTACATAAAAATCGGTTAAGTTTATCAGGAATTACATGCGATTGAATGAACAGACATTTTTGAAAAAATTTATTTTTTCACTCTTAAATCTTTCATAATTCGTGAAAAAATTAATTTTTTCAAAAAAAAAAAAAACGCCCAGAATAATTTTATGAGAAGAATACATACACAAATTTTCAAAACAATCGCAGCTATCGAGGTCAAAACCGTACCGCTTGACATGGAATGACTCATATATAAAGCATATGAAAATTTGCAAAAATGTTAATACACTATGCCACAAAAGTCTACAAACGGAGATTATTAGAGACTGGAGATTTACTACTACTTCGATTTAACATCATAAATATATGATATCTTATTTTATGCATAATTTTCTATCGTTTGTAGACTTTTGTGGTGTAAACAACATCATGGTAACACGAGTACTCTAAAATAACCGCCAATGATAAGTTATCCCCACACTTAGGAAATTAATCACGTATACGGAACCTTTCGCTCTGCGTAGCCGTAGGCTTTGGACGTAAATCAGGTGGAGAAAACCTTTACTTCCGATTCATGTCCGGCCACATGGAAAACCTTTCTATGCTTGGAAGATTTTGGAAGAAAATCTTTAAGCCCCACCGAAGGCCTGCCTGTTTAGTTATAGACCCCTTATAAAGGTTCTTCGAGATCACCGGGCTCTTCGCATTGGCAGCAGAAAGGGGACACGAAGTCGCCGAGCTATTCGGACCCGACTCACTGGAGAGAGTAAATTTACCACTCATTGTCGCACTATTGGTTCAACCGACGAACACAAATGACCTAGACTCAATGGTCGAACATGTCAGCGGAGCTTTCACTGAGTCTTTGAAAATTGCTTGCCCTGTTCCGATGTACATACAAGGGTAAACAAAAGCCACCATGATGGAGCGCAGAGCTCCAGTTTTTTTTTCGTTTCTGCAGAAAACTGGTGGACGGTTTTTTTCTGGCGAGTCATTCGATGTATCTTGGTTTCAATCAAAATACATTTTTGACCACACTCAATGTTCTTTGGCCGCATAATTTCAGAGAAATTTGAATGTGTTTTTAGAGTGTCATTTCTTTTCTTTTCTATACATATTTATTTTATACATATTATTAATGCTGATAGTTACATATTTTTAAATTTCGTTCGCAGACGTCAATTATGAATTCACGCCAAACGTGGCGAATTTTAAATATGTTTGTCGGCTTTATTTTTGATTTGGCGACATGGCGATTTTTTGGTGATTTATAAAATAGTTGGCGATTTTCTTGGCTAATATTAGAAAATTTTAAATCTGTCCTCCGATTTTATTATAAAGAGTGATTTTTTTGAGGTTAGGATTTTCATGCATTAGTATTTGACAGATCACGTGGGATTTCAGACATGGTGTCAAAGAGAAAGATGCTCAGTATGCTTTGACATTTCATCATGAATCGTCTTACAAACGAACAACGCTTGCAAATTATTGAATTTTATTATCAAAATGCGTGCTCTGTTAAGAAAGTTCATTGCGCGCTTCCATTTTATGGTCAGTTTAATCGACCCACTGAAGCGGCTATTCGGGCTATTGTGACTAAATTTTCCAAATTTACATTGTTGGACATTAAACCACCAACACGCTTACGTAGAGTGCGAACTGAAGAAAATATCGCAGCTGTATCGGCCAGTGTTAATGATGACCACCAATTTTCGATTCGTCGCCGTTCGCACCAATTGGGTCTCTGTTACTCAAAAACGTGGAAATGCCAAAATTGGACTAAGCGGATGGACCACCTAAGACGCAGCCGCGGTCAACATTTAAATGAAATTATCTTCAAAAAGTAAATGTCATGGACCAATCTAACGTTTCAAATAAAGAACCGATGAGATTTTGCAAATTTTATGCGTTTTTTTTTTAAAAAAGTTATCAAGCTCTTAAAAAATCACCCCTTATTTCCGATTTCTTTGCAACTTAGTAGAGAGGACGAAAAAAAGATTTTTATACACTCCACGAGTGTCTTTGTGCATTTGTTTGTAACACCCAAAAGGAAACGTGTTAGACCCATCGTTTATTATACACTCCACGAGAGTATTATGTCTTTGTGCATTTGTTTGTAACACCCAAAATGAAGAGTGATAGACCCATTGTAAATTATACCGATCGGCTTAGAATCACTTTCTGAGTCGATTTAGCAATGTCCGTCTATTGTTGTAATCACGATACAGGTCGCAATTGTAGCCAGAACTAAACGAAACTTTGCACAACGAAGTTTTTCGGGACTAGGACGAACGCTATTTAATTTGAAGAAAATCGTTACAGATTTAGATATAGCCCCCATACGTATTTCACTCCCGATTTTACTATTTTCACTCTAGATATCACTTATTTCAAAAGATTTTCTTCAACTAGAAACACCTGTGATAGAAATGTGTTAGATCGGTTCAGATTTATATATAGCTCCCATACAAATTCCGTTCCCAATTTGAATTTTTCCGCTCTAGAATCCACATATTTTAACAGATTTTCTTCAAAATTCGCAAAACACCTTATATTTAAACTAGAGACATCTGTGGTAAAAAATGTTAGATCGGTTCACATTTATATATAGCTCCCATACAAATTTCGCTCCCAATTTGAGTTTTTCCGCTCTAGAATCCACATATTTTAACATATTTTCTTCAAAATTGGCAAAACATCTTATATTTAAAATAGGAACAGCTATGGTGAAAATAAATCAGATCGGTTCAGATTTATATATAGTTCCCATTCAAATTTCGCTCCCGATTTGACTTTTTCTGCTCTACAACCCACATATTTTAACAATGGGTCACATCGGTTCAGATTTACATATAGCTCTCATATAAATTTCGTTCCCCCAGAAACCGCGTATTTTCAAAGAATTTCTTAAAATTGAACATAACACGTTATACTTCAACTGGAAGAACTTATTGTGAAAGTTAGTCACTTCATTCCATGTTTGGATATAGCCCCGAAACAAATATTATTCTCGATTTGACAAATTGGACCAGGTCGTATTAACCTGTGATTAGGAAACATACAAAAATTTTTCCCGTTTCCACTTTTTTACTGAATTGAATTGTATTCCGATAGAAAGTGGAGTGTATCATATAGTCGGCCCAGGCCGACTTTAGCCTTTCCTAGAAACACCTGCGGCTAAAGCGGGTTAGATCGGTGCAGATTTAGATATATCCTCCATACAAATGTCGCTCCCGATTTGACTTTTGCCTCTCTAGGAACCACATATTATACCCGATTTTCTTTAAAATTGGCACAACATCTTATAATCCAACTAAAAAAACCTATGGTGAAAGTTGGTAAGATCGGTTCAGATTTAGATATAGCCCAGAGACAAATGTTGGTCCCAAATGTTTAACTGATATTGGCCAAACTATACATATTATATTTCACCTATTTCGTTCCATGTTTCAATATACCCCCATACAAATGTCATTTCCGATTTAAGATTTTTTGTCAAACACAGGATGCAAAAATCCTTCCCGATTTCACTTTTTCACCGAATTGAATTTTATTCGGCTAGAAAGTCGAGTGTATAATAGAGTCGGCCCCACCCGACTTTAGCCTTTCTTTACTTGTTTTTTAAATATGATCAATCAATCAGAATTAGTAAAATCAAGGTAAATGGTTCGAGGTAGGAACATTGAAAATGACATTGTATGAAAATGCGTAGGTATTTTATTTATATGTATTTTAAAGATAATTGTATTTTTGTGGTTTTCTTAAAAAGCAAAAGTAAAAAACTGTAATAAATGTAGGCGACCGAAATGCTATTTTTGAACGAATGTATGCATTGACTTTTCTACTAAAACAGATTTTTCAAAATGCAACTATATGCTTTTATTGAGAATTGTTTCTTTTTCGTTCCATTTAAAAGGCCTGAAATAACATTTAGGAGACATTGGTCCATGAAAACGGGAGAAAGAGATCAACTCAATGCTAGAAACTTATTCATGAAGGAGTATATTTTTTAATATTAATGGTTTTTTAACCAGTAATCCCTACGTTGAAAGTGTATTCTGCATTATGAATTGTCTAAACTAGGCGACGGTATAGGAAAGAAATTCTTAACTTTTATTAAGAACTAGTATTTTTTACCCGGTGTTGCACGGGTTAATTTTTCCCTATTCTCCTACTTCATATGCTTTGGAAGATAAAATGAATAATTTTTGATAGTTTTAAAATATTTTTTTGTGTGGGAGGTACCCCCCCCCCCCTTTGTATATCCTGGAAATTGGGAACAGTAAGAGACAGACAGACAGACAGACAGACATAAATTGATTTTTATACATATATATTAGACCGGTCCTTATTTCTTTTTTTTTTGAATTCGTATGACGGCAAGCGCTAAAACTACTCTATTTGAACCTAAAAATACACAAAAAAAATTTGAGCTTGATTGGACAATTTTTAGGCGTGCCCCCACCAACAATTGTTTGTCATTAAAGTTAGTTACTATCATATAGGGGAAATTATCACCTTTGGTGCTCTTTGACATAACTCGAGAACCACTAGTCCGATTTTATTTAAATAAATTGAAAAATAATTAAGAATTAGAATTCTTTTAAAATGTGTATATATAGCGTTTTTCTATATAATCAACAGTTTAGCCGGTAAAAATAAATGTATGAAGAAAATAAATATTTTTTGCCTAAAATATTAATATTTTTTATTTTTTAAATTCATAGAAAATCCAAAACGAACAAATACATTTTAAAATTAAAAATCTAAAGCGATGACAACCAAAAGACTTCGATCGGATGATGACATTATGTTAATTGGCGTAATGGACGACCAAATTACTGGAGCTAAATTACCAGGAAGAAAACAAGTGCTACAAGTTTTATTTTATAACTAGCAAATACCCGCTACTTCGTATGCGGTGTAAGGATATTTATTTCAGGGTAAATCGCTTGTAAATTCTCACAAAATTTATGCTTTATGTTTCTAACTACGTATTCCCACCAAATTCTCGATTCCAGATCCTACGTAGCTGGAGGAATTTATACACCGAATTTTTGCCCCCTTGTACAAATTAAACAAAAAATAATTTATATTGTGCCATCAATTTATACACAGTCAAGTGATTAATTTAAATTGAAACAATTTTCTTACAAAATCCGAGATAATTATACCCTCACTCTACGGAGTAGATATTTGGGATAGAAAAAAGTGTAACTTTTACCTTAATTTTTTTGACTTAGTACCCTAAGTATGTAATAATCCCTTTCACGTCCGTCTGTCTGTCTGGATTGCTGGTGTACACGATAACTATCGAAGGGAGTTAAGTAATTTATTCAAACTATGAACAAAGTATTATTTTTCTCAGACTTAGTTTAAATTCGGAGATGAATATAGTCCATATTCCTAGTTTAAATTTGGAGGTGGTCCATATTCCTAGTAAAATATTCGGAACAAATTGTATTTTGATATTTGATAAAGTTTTTATAATCACTTTGAGTGTCCGAAGTCCGAAATATCCATGAGTTTGCAGTGTTCCTTTTGTACCTGCCACACAAATTACCACTTCATCCATAAAATTAAACATTTTATAAATTCTATACGGATGATCGGAATCTTTGCCGCCATCGCTGCACACACATACGAATAGTCGAGATCAGTTGCCATTTTAGATTTAACAAGTAAAAACGGCGTTAAGTTCGGCCGGGCCGAACTTTATATACCCTCCACCATGGATTGTATTTCACAGAGGTTGTCGGTTTTCGTAGAACTGCAGTAATATTACAGGAACATATAATTTTTTTAATATAGCCAAACCAGAACAAGTACAAATATGGAAAACATAATTTTATAAATAAATATAATATTTTATTATTTCAAACCATTATTTATTTCAAATCGAAAAATAAATAAATACCAGAAATATTGGTAGATAATGGGTGCTACAGTGGGTGTATTTCCATTCTATTTTAATTCCAAAAGTACAAATTTTGAAAATCCATTATCAGACGTACATAGTGCAAAATAACTTAACTTTATGATTCCAATTTTTGCCGTAAAAGAAAAATTAAGAATTTGGAAAAAACTTTTTATTTTGCGGGTCTATGCAGTCAGAGGAATGTATATGAAATGTATGAAATTCGGAGTATTTTTATTGCCTTTTTTCATTTTAACCCCAAAAAGTACGAATTTCGAAAAATCTTTTTATTTTAAGTGTCTACACAGTCAGAGGAATGTATACTCCGAATTTCATGACTCTAGCTGCGGTCAATTGATTGGTACTATTGTTATCCCTTTTTTCATTTTAACCCCAAAAAGTACGAATTTTAAAAATCCATGTATTTTACTTGTCTATGCAATCAGAGGAATGTATACACCGAATTTCATTATTCTATTTACATCCGTTTGGTTGGTACCATTTTTATCCCCCTATTCCAATTTTACCCCTTAAAAGTACGAATTTGGGAAAAATAATTTTATATTATGTATCTACTAAATTAGAGGAATGTACACACCGAATTTCGTGTTTCTAGCTGTTGTCGTTTAAAATGTACCATTTTTATCCCTTTTTTGCCCCATTTCACCCCCTACAAATAAGAAGCACTTTATGGTGCACGTTTTTGCTATAAGGGGAATGCGCGTACCAAATATCAAGCAAATATAAACAGACATATTCAAACAGACGAACGGACATGGCTAGATCGTCTTAGAATTTTATGACGATCAAGAATATATATACTTTATAAGGTCTCAGGTCGATATTTCAAGGTGTTACAAACGGAATGACAAAGTTAGTATACCCCCATCCTATAAGGAGGGTATAAAAATGTTTTTATAATCACTATAAACCTATAAAATTTGTATGCTTTGTCACGCCCTTTGTCAAATTAAATACTTTACATATTACTTCTATACTTCTATTCTATTGCAATATTTTGGTAGGTACTATTGTGTATCCTTCTTTATGTGGGTGCCATTATTACCACTTTTTGCGCCGCCCTTAAACGTACACATTTAGAAATATTATTTTATGTTGCGCATCTACTTACTCGGAGAAACGTACATACCAAATTTAAAACATACTTTTCATATTCCAGCTAAAAACTTTGATCAGTACAATATTTATCCTAATTTCCTCAATTTGGTTTGTTCGATTTTTATCACTTTTGATCCGCTTCCACCTTTAAAGTACACATTTCGATGCAATACTTTTGTATTGCAAGTCAGAGTAATATATACCTTATTTGATACATTGGCGGGAACCATTTTAATCGCTTGTTGTTCCGATTTCTACTTAAAAGTATACAGTACAATTTGTATCCCATTTAATCCCATAAAATTACAAATTTCGAAAAATGTCTTCTTATCAGTGACTTGCGCTGTAAAACGAATATATATACTAAATTTCATTATTGTAGCGTCATCCGTGTTGTTGGTACCTATTTTATCCCCGTTTACCTATTAAAAGTACGAATTTCAAAAAATGCGGTCATTTTGCGTTTCTAAGGGTATGTTATTCCAGCTCCATCCGTTTGATTTGCACCATTTTATCCCTTTTTACCCGATATCACCCACAAAAAGTACGAATATAGAAAAATATTTTCTTGGTCGCATTCGTGCTATAAAAGCAATGCCCGTTCCAAATTTCAAGACTCTAGGCCCAGCAGTTTAGTCAGGGCGGTGGTACAATTTGTATCCCTTAAAAGTACAAATTTCGAAAAATGCTTTCTTATTAGTGATCTGCGCTGCAAAACGAATATACACGAATTTCATTATTGTAGCGTGTTGTTGGTACCTTTTCCCTTTAAAAGTACAAATTTCGAAAAATTACTTCATTTTGGGATTCTAAACATTTGAGGGATGTACACACCTAATTTTATGGTTTCAGCTCCATCCATTTAAATGGTACTATTTTTATCCCTTTTTACCCGATTTCACTCCCAAAACGTACGAATTTTAAAAAAATTCTTGGGCGCGTTGAAGCTATTAAGTTTTTTTTTTTACCAAATTTCAAGATTCTAGTCCCAGCCGTTTGGCCATTGCGGTGGTACAATTTTTATACCTCTTTAACCCATTTTACACCTTAAAAGTACGAATTACGAAATACTCCGTTCAAATCTGATCTCTACGCTGTAAGAGAAATGTACATACCAAATTTCATGATTCTAGCTTCAGCCATGATGTTGGTACAATTTTTGTCCCATTTGACCCCCCCCAAGATACGAATTGTGCAAATACAATTTTTTGGGATGTCTTCATGCTGCAAGAGGAATGTCCATACCAAATTTCAAGATTCTAGGCCCAGCCGTTTGGTCATTGCGGTGGTACTATTTTTATCCCTTTCTACCCGATTTCACCACCAAAAAGTACGAATTAAGAAAAAAAACCTTCAAGTCTGATATATACGGTGTAAGAGAAATGTACACACCAAATTTCATGATTCTAGCTTCACTCGTGTTGTTTGTACCATTTTTGGTCCTTTTTGTCCCATTTTACCCCCAAAAGTACGAATTTTTCAAAATCCACTTTTTGGGATGTCTTCATGCCACAAGAGGAATGCCCATACCAAATTTCAAGATTCTAGGCCCAGCCGTTTGGTCATTGCTGTGGTACCATTTTTATCCCTTTTTACCCCATTTTACCCCTTAAAAGTACGAATTTCGAAAAACCCCGTCTTATCACACCTCTACAATGTAAGAGAAATGTACACACCAAATTTCATGATTCTAGCTCTAGCCGTTTGGTCTGGGGAGTGATCAGTCAGTCACTCAGTAACTCAGTCACTCAGTCACTCAATCACGCAACTCTTTTATATATATAGATTTAAGAATAGTTGGCTTAAATTTAAGAGAAAGTTCTAGATTAGTTGTTGCTGAGGTCAGCACGTTTTGGCAAAAAGCACGAATTCCAACACACCATGAAAAACACTGCATTGAGAAGCTGGAAAAATTATACAACAAGTGGAGAGATATTACAAAGCATCATGGTCGAAAAACAGAATGTCAAAACAGGAAAGAAACTGAATTTCAAGATAAATTATATGATTTATTCGATATCGCACATGCAAACGCGTTTGAATTAATTAAAATACAAGAAGACAAAGAGTTCTTAAAAAAGCAACGAGAAAAAGGAAGACCAGGTTGTATGCTAGGAACGGATAAAATTGTAATGCAGAAAGAAAAGCGAAAGGCAGTCCAGAAAGAATAAGAAAACCAGCGTCGAATAAAAGAAGATGAACGAAAAGAGTTATATGAACAACAGATTCAAAGAGGTATACAATTAAATATGCTATCTTTTAAGCAAATCAGAATTATTGTTGTAAAACAGGTATGATTGACATTGACGACGAAAACGATATTGAAGTTGTAGCATCAACATCAACATCTGTATCAAATGCAAATCCAGGTATATCAGGTATCTCCAGAGGTAAAACAATTTTTTTTACACCAAGACTACTTTCAACTTTGGATAAGTGGAAAATCACTGATGGTGCTGCAGTTCATATCCTAAGCGCAACTGCTGACGCGTTGGGCTATGATATCGAAGATCTTATACTAAATAGATCATCAATTCGTCGAATGCGTCAGAAGCATCGTGCAACAACAGCACAAAACATTGCAGCAAACTTTGATGTAAGTACTGTAATGTGGGTTTTCCCTATGCTTCTTTTTTATGTTTTGAGTATAAATTAAGAAACTTGAGTTTTTATTTCCAGATTCCACTTAGTTTTGTTTTGCACTGGGATGGTACAATGTTACCAGAAATTAGTGGCAGGGAAAAAGTTGACCGCTTGCCAATCATAGTCTCATCTCAAGGTATCGATAAACTACTTGGCATTCCAAAGTTAAAATCTTCGAGTGGAAAAGAAATATCAGATGCCGTGTTTAATTCAATAAATGAATATGAAATGCTTGATCTAGTTCAAATAATCTGCTTCGACACAACTGCTCATAATACAGGAGTTCAAAGCGGTGCTGCTGCTCTGCTTGAAGGAAAACTAGGTCGCGATTTATTATATTTTCCCTGCAGACACCATATTTACGAGTTGTTGATCCGTAAAGTGTTTGAAATTAGAGTGGCTACTACAGCCGGTCCAGAAGTGCTAATTTTTAATCGCTTTAGCAAATACTGGATTAATATTAACAAATTAAATTACAAGAGTTGTTTAGAAGATGAACACATTATTACAGTATTGACTGCTGAAGAACGTGGAACAATTTTAAATTACTGTCTAGATAACTTAAAACAAGCTCATAGCAGACGCGACTACAAAGAATTATTGCAATTAGTTGTCACTTTTCTTGGTGGTACGGTGCCGAATTTTAACACCTTTCGTATACCTGGTGCAACTTCTCATGCTCGATGGTTGTCAAAATGTATTTATGCACTTAAAATGTATTTGTTTCGTAATGAATTCAATATGACCAACCAAGAGTTAAACGGTATACGTAGTGTCTGTCTGTTCGTAGTTCGTATTTATGTAAAAGCCTGGTTTGGATGCACTAAAGCAATTGAAGCACCAAATCAAGACTTAAATTTAATTAAAAATATTATGGCTTATCCTGAAAGGGATATAGCTCTTGCTTTACTACAAAAAATCAGCAATCATTTGTGGTATTTGTCGGAAGAAGCAGTCGGTCTTTCATTCTTCGATCCTAATGTAAGTGTTGCAATTAAAAAAAAATGGTTCAGGCAATTAATGTTGAAGCAAATACAGAAAAATGCAAGCGAATAATAACTAATCCAACAAATAGCGGCACATTTGCGTAAAAAGATTTAAGCGATTTTGTAAATTCCAATACACACGCATTCTTTGATCGTTTAGAAAATTCAAAAAAATTTTGCAAGTCGATCCATCGGATTGGAATGAAAGATTTGACTACGCTCACGGATCACAAATTTGTAAAAACCTATCTGTAGTGAATGATGCAGCTGATAGAGGCGCCAAATTCATTACAGATTATAATAATAAATTAACCCACAACGAAGAGGAGAAACAATTCCTTTTTTAGGTGGTTAAAGAATATAACATGAATTATCCCACTTTTAAAAAGACTTCACTATTAAATTAAAATAATATTAATATTACTATGAGTATGTAATTAATAAAAATATTTAAGTTTATTCTTAATTTTCAAATAAATGTAAATAAAATAAAATATATATATATTTTTGCCTTATTTCTCATAATAAAAACAAAAAGGTGCTTGGGGCACGGCTTTTTATGCTTTTTGGGACTAAAACGAATATTTTTAGCGCTTGCCGTAACATATATTCGAGAAAATAAATTTGTCCATATAAATAAGGACCGGTCTAATATATATAGATAACTAGTATTTTGTACCCGGTGTTGCACGGGTTCATTTTTCCCTATTCCCCCACTTCGTATGCTTTGGAAGATAGAATGAGTAATTTTTGACAGTTTTAAAATATTTTTTGTGTGGGAGGGACAACCCCTCTTTGCCCTACCATGACCTAAAATTTTCAGACAAATCGGTCCATCGGTTTGGCGCCCTATAAGCAACATACAGACATACAGGCATACAGACACACATTAATTTTTATATATATAGGAGATAAATACTAATAAAATGTTTTAATTCTTTATCATGAAATGTTGAAAATATTCAACTCAAATATAATATCTGAATTCCATACATTTTTTACAAGAACAAAATATAAAATGGCATTTGTCGATTTCTTAACAAAAATTTAAGGTTTTTAAATTTGGTGGTTGTTGGCGATTTCTGACACTTGACTTGGCGATAGAGGTAAAAAATAATCTGACAACCCTGTCATGGATAATAAATAGTTTTAATTTAAAACCGAATCTTATATAGCCTCCACCATGGATTGCATTCCTCCGTAGTATCGGCAGAATATAGGTTGTCGACTTCACGTATAAGTGCAATACATTATTAAGAAAATTATGTTTTTTTGCTGATAGCGATATTTGTTAAATAAATGGTGAGAGTTCGTTTTGGTAATCAGCTGATGCCACACGTATTTATTTTCGCTTAAGCAACTTTTTCCCAACAAACGTATAAAAAGTTATTTTTTTAATTAAACTACAATGCCGTCTAATAAAGGACGAATTCAAGGAAACGCACAATATTGTGCCTATTTGCGTCAAAGAAATAAGCACCAAACGCTCCAGTATCGATGATGCCATATACATGATTGAATTCGACAGACAACAGGTATCAAAAACTGAAATTCGTAAAATAAGATACTTTTACGGAATAGTAGTGAAGTGGAGAAACCCTATTAAAGGCGCCAAAGGTCCCACGCAATGCACTAAATTTAAATTTAAAATGCAACTTTACGCCACCAAAGAACAATTAATGATCATGAATTGCAGTTTGCTTCAGATAACGTTTCACGAGGTATTTATAAAAACAACATAGATATGTCTAAAACACATGTTCGCACATCTGACGAAACAACAGCTGGCACATCTAGATCATATGTCCGAGCAACTGACCGTCACAAAGCCCGATCAGCTGATGACTCAGCAGCTGGTACTTCCATGCGATCAGCTGACAATCGTAAACTGTCATACGCTAATGCTATCAATTATAACAGTCAAGCAGATGTTGACGACGATTTATCGAACGATAAGCTACTAGATATCTATTTCGAAGCAATCGATGCTCTACAGCAGTGCAGAAATAAATACGACAAATTGAGAGTTTTAGGAATGATGTTAAGACATGCTTTATAATTCTTTCGATATAAGTGATATTCATGTTATGCACCGGAACTGTCAAGGCATAACGACAAGCTCTGCTATTGCGCAACTTGAACAATTTGTTAGAAACAAAAAGATAGATATAATTCTTCTAAATGAAACCTTTCTCAAGCCACACCACAAATTTAAGATAGGTGGTTTTAAAATACACAGAAGAGATCGACGATCTCATGGAGGTGGCGTGCTAATTGCAATCAAAGATTCCATCAATCATAAGCTTTTGCAATTCGATAAAACATTTGATACTGAAAACGTTTCAGTATCCCTTATAATAAATAGACAAACTGTGATCCTGACATCAGCGTACACGCCGCATTATACATCCAAATTTAGATATGATATAAAACTGCTGACGGATAAAACAAACGATTTTTTCATTTTTGGTGATTTTAATGCCCTCCATACAAGTTGGAACTGTATAAGCGATAACCCCGCAGGAAAGGTATTATATAATCAACAAAATCAATCCAGTTTTTATGTATATCATCCTCCAAATTCTACTCGATTCAGTCAAAACTTTATTCCTTCCCCTGCTTCAACGGTTGATCTACTGCTTTCAAATTCTTCTTTATCAATTTCGAATATGGAAACACATCCCAACTCACTTATATCTGATCATGTACCAGTTACATGCCATATCTACGGGTCAGTTCAATGCATAACTAAGAATTTTCCTCTGTACCATCTAGCTGATTGGAATTCAATAAGGAGATGGGTTGATAGAGAACTTAGTATCCAAAACTTCTCAACCAATTATGTTGACAATTCTTTAGACACCATTATTTCTATTATAAAGGGCGCGAGCGATAAAATACCATCTGGAACAACCAAAAACTTTGAAAGAAAATTATCTTCAATCAGCTTAAGACTAATCAAACAGCGCAAGAAATACCTTCGCAAATATCAACGATGTGCAGACTTATACCGTAGAAATATACTTTCAAATATATTAAAGCAGCTCAACAGACTAATTGATTATAATCTTGATAGAGACAGAAATGCCAATTGGTCGCAGTTCATATCCAAACTTCCTACAGGTAGCAAAAAGTATTGGAAAATTGCGAAAGTCTTTAAAGGAAAATATACCAACATTCCAAGTTTGACCGTGAATGGCGTCGATGTTTCCACTTGTACAAGCAAAGCAGATGCTATAGCAGACGTTTTCGAAAAAGCTCATATTACCCTCAGTCTCAATATTACTCAGTCTTCGATGGATCTAAAAGTTAAGAAAGTAGTCAGGAATGTGGAATGCTCCAGTATCGGATCCTTGGAACCAGGAATCCTAACAAGTGCATGTGAACTCGCAGAAATTTCGTACCGTTTTAAAAATAATAAAGCCCCAGGGTTTGACAACATCCACAATATGGTTCTTAAAAATATGTCGTATGATTTCTTCAATGCCCTTGCAAATATATTCAACGCCTACATTACAAAAGGAATATTTCCAGACGTTTTTAAAAAGGCAAAAGTTATTCCTGTACCTAAGAATGGCAAGGACCCCAAACTCCCAAGCAGCTACAGGCCGATTAGTTTACTAAGCGCTCTGGACAAACTATTTGAAAAAGTAATATATAATCGAATAATGGTATATACAGAAAATCGCAACATAATACACAGTAAGCAATTCGGATTTCGAAAGGAACATTCGACGGTACATCAGATTAAAAGAGTCATCAATTTTATAGAAAATAACAAATCACTTAGACGAAGCACCGGTGTTGTACTGCTTGACATAGAGAAGGCCTTCGACTCAATCTGGCATGATGGTGTGGTCTATAAACTTAACAAATTAGGATACCCAGTTTATATCCAAAAACTAATTCACAATTTCTTAAATAATAGATCATTTGTTGTAAGTGTAGAAAACACCTTATCAACATCCAGAAGTATTCCAGCGGGACTCCCTCAAGGATCTGTGTTATCCCCAGTTCTATATTCGATCTACATTTCTGATATTTCTATCAAAAGAAACCATGATGCGGCTTTTTACGCAGATGACAGTGCAATTTTATGCAGCGGCAAACTCTCTAATGCGATAATCAAACAATTGGCAGGATCTCTTAAACACACAGAGAAATATTTCAACAAGTGGAAAATTAAAATCAACCAGGAAAAAACTCAAGCAATCATCTTTCCTTTCAATAAATCCCCAAAACGTGTTCCAAATATTCCACTTGAACTTCACGGAAATACCATAGAAGTAAAAAAATCTATTAAGTACTTGGGAGTAACTTTAGATTCCAAACTGACGTTTGGTGAACACGTTAACAATGTACGCGATAAAGCCATTAGATGTGGAAGAGCTATATTTCCGATTCTTAATAGAAGATCAAAACTTAATTTAAAGAATAAAATTATGTTGTACAGAATGTGCATCCGTCCAATTATGACATATGCTTGCCAAGCATGGTACAGAAAAACCGCAGCATGCCACATTAAAAGACTACAGATTATTCAAAATAAGAACTTAAAAATAATACATAATCTTAGGTGGAGACATTCCACACATCATCTACATAGCCATTATGACCACGAAACTATTAACATGATAATGCGTAATCTGACACTGTCATTCGATGAACGATGCAGAATGTCTAACTTTAACATCATAAGAAATTTACTTTAAAATTTATGTATTACTTCTTTTTAAACTAAAGGTAGTTTATGCATATTTTTTTACAAATTTCTTTAACTTATCTGTGTCTCTCAAAGGTTTTTCATACCTATTTTTTTTCTCCTTAAACTGTGATATTATTTTGTACACATAAGGCCTAGCCAATCTGATCTCAATTGTTGTAATACGTATATTGTAAAATCTCATAAAATGTATATAAATCAAAATTACCATGAATAAAGGATAACTATTTAAAAAAAAAAAAAAAAAAAAAAAATAAATGGTGATGTTGCTTTATTATAGTTTTGAAATAAAATCAATTAATTAATTTAAAGGCCCACTTAGGGGCGCGTCTACAAATATGTTTTTTATCTCAATTATCTCAAAGTAATTATTCAGAAAGACAAATAGAAGACATAAATAGAAATTCATGATTCTAAATGATTTGCCAAATTTTTATTCTTTTTTGCTCCGTTTTCTCTAAAAGTACAAATTTCCAAAAAAGAATCCTTTATGTTACGCGTCTACACAATCAGAGTAAAGTACACGCCGAACATTATGATTATCTATCTGCAGTCATTTGGTCGGCTCCAATTTTATCCCTTGTTGACCTAAAAAGTACGAGTATTGAAAGATCGCATTGTATTTCGAATCTACGCAACCTGAACGAAATATACACTGATTTTCTTTATTCTATCTGCAGCTGTTTGATTGGTCCCAATTTTATCCCTTTTCTCACTGTTTCCCCAGAAAAGTAGAAATTTTGAAATTCACTTTATTTTACGTGTACATGCTATTGGAGGGATGTACATACCGAATTTCATTATTCTTGTTGCGGTCAATTTGTTGGTACTATTTTTAGCCCTCTATTCTTATTTTACCCCATTAAAAGTTCTAAGTAAAAACCCTTTATTTCACATTTCTACTCAATCCGAGGAACACCGAATTTCATTTCATCTTCGAACTTAAACTAAGTTTGCGAAAAATCTTACCATATACAAAGCTTGAATTGATTCCTTAACTCATTTCGAGAGTTATCGTGTACACCAGCCAGACAGACAGACAGTATGTTTGGTCCAAACATACTTAGGGACTTAAGTCACTCAACATACGTGTTACACTTTGTTTCTGTCCCAAATGATATATACCCTCCTACTCTGTAGAGTGAGGATATAAAAACGTCTACATATGACTAACTAATGCTGGGCACCTTCTCGCTGTATTCTTGCTCTGCCTTGACCGCAACTCAGAATACTCATACATACCAGAAATATAAAGTTAATTATACATGCATATATCGTACAGACAGATGGGTCGCAAAAAAGGCATGAATGTACCAGTAAGGAAGATGATTTTTGAAATATTTGAAAAATAACAAGTAAAAATGCGTTATGTTCGTTGGGACCGAATCTTAAATACCCTCCACCTCCGAGTGCATTCCACTGTATTACCGTCAGATTACATAGCAGTGCACTAATATTGTGACTCTTCATTATTATAATATTAATAGTCTTCTACTATATATTACTATATATAAAAGTGATCATTAGCCAGCAATGAAAAATATGACCTAAATATCGAACCCGATTTTCCCCATCTGCAATTTCTTGATTCCACCTACAGCCTAAATGTCTTTCTATTACTTCTTCAATTGAATGTTTTCTCTGAAGTTTGCAGTTTTTGGTGCAGCGGAGTTCGAGTCTCATTTGCAACTGGCGCTCGAACACGTTACCTCTTCTGGTCAAAACTATCTAGTGGCAATAAGGGCTATACGAAAGCAGAGAGAATAATCAACAGCAGAATAAAGCGTGTTCCAATGTCACGACAATAGCGATACCTATTTGTAGAGGGGTGAAATGGGGCAAAAAGGGATACAAATAGTAACTATTAAACGAAAACTAAAAACAACACGATATTCGGTGTGTCTGCAAAATCGAGCAACTTTTCGTAATTAGTGGAACTTATGGAGAAACGTGGAGAAAGGGGATGGAATGGTACCAATCACACCGCTGCATCTAGAGCTTCAGTGTATATTTCGCTCTGGTTGCGTAGACTCGAAATATAATACGATATTTCGATACTCGTACTTTTAGGGTCAAAATGGGCAAACAGGGATACAATTGGTGCCGACCAAATGGCTGTAGCTAGAATCATAAAATTTGGCTTGTACATTCCTCTGATTGTGTAGATGCCCAATGCATAAAGGATTTGTTTTGGAAAATTTTGACTTTTAAGGAAAACTGAGCGAAAGGTGATAAAAATGGTACAAATCAAGCGATGCGGCTAGAATTGTGAAATTCTATTTATATAGTACTCAGATCGGTTGGGATTGAAAATATCTTCTAATATTAGAAATTGCTCAAATATCTTTTTAATTCCTTCTTTATTTGCTCTTGAAATTTGTTATTCAGAAAGCGTAAAAGTACCAAAAAGTAAATGTTAGTTTTAGCGGCCGAAATGAGACGAAAAGGGATAAAAATGGTACCAAAGAAACGCCGTTAGAAGCATGAAATTTGAAATATACGTCGCACTAATTGCGTAGATAAGTAAAATGGAGAGCTTTTTCAAAATTCGTACTTTTAATTTTTGGGATACAATTTGAAAAGAGGGATAAAAATGGTACCAACCAAACCGTTTAAGTTGAAATATGAAGTTCGGTGTATACATTCACCGGGCTGTGAAAATGTGAAACAAAAAGGATTTTTTTCGAAATTTGCACTTTTGGGTGGAAAATGGGGCGAATGGGGATACAAATTGTACCAACCAAACGGCTGCAGCAATAATAAGGAAATTCGGTATGTACATTTCTTAGACTCTGTAGACACGAAAATGAAGAGATCTCTCGATATTCGTACCTTCAGGATCAAAATGGAATTAAATATGGTACCGATCAGGCAACTTTAGCTAGAATCATGATATTCAGTCCACCATGGAGCGTATTTTATAGTGTTATCGGTAGATTAGAGGCTGTCGACATTACACAGAAGTGCACTACCATAGTAGGAAAATTGTGATTCTTCATTATTATAATATAAATAGTCCTCTACTATATATATTTTTATTTTTTATTTATTATGAATTACAATACAAAGGAAATTTATATTCTAATTTTGGGTCCAGGGATTGAGCCGGGGTGACTAAGACCATTGTAGCTAGTTATTGCAGCGACAGACCAGAGCCTCTGGTGGGAATCGAACCCACAACCCCCACGCTGATAGCCGAGCACGCTACCAACTCGACTACCGGGGCGCTCTACTATATATAAATATTAATATAATCTATATTTATAAAAGAGAATGCCGTCCGTGTGAACACGCAAAACTTTATAACGGATCGTCTGATTTTCACGATTTTGGGCTTGATGAATTCGTGTTGGCCCAAGGAAGGACATAGGATGTAGGACAATTTCCAGAAAAACGTATATATTACTGACCACGGGAAAAAGTGTTTTTTAGTTAGAAGGCTGAAAATTAGAACGTATATATTACAAACCACGATAATATCAATATGATAAGATCAATATATATTACTGACCACGGGAAAAATGTGGAAAAAGTGTTTTTTAACTAGAAGGCTGAAAATTGGAACCTATATATTACAAACCACGATAATATCAATATGATAATATCAATATGAAACCTGATTTTAATTTTACCATTTGTATTTTGCCTGGCGAAGCGGGCGGGGTTCAGCTAGTATTAATATAATTATTAGTTAGAAATTTTCAAAAATGTGTCTTAATATTATTAGGTAGAAACAATTTTCCTCAAGTCCGATTTTCCCTATTTGCAATTTCTTGATTCCAGCTACAGCCTAAATTCGTAGCACTCATTATTCTAGTTACAACTGTTTGATTGTAGCCAAATTTAATTCCATTTCGATCCTGAAGCTACGAATATCAGAAGATATCTTTATTATTCGCGTCACCGCCGTCAGAGAATCGTACATACCGAATTTCATTATTATAGCTGCAGCCGATTGGTTGGTACCATTTTTATCCCCATTTGCCCCCATTTCCCACCTAAAAGTACAGATTTCGACAAAAATCCTTTGTATTTCGCATCTTCAGAGTCAGATGAATGTACTCACCGAATTTCATTATTATAGCTGCAGCCGTTTGGTTGGTACCATTTTTATCCCTCTTTTCAAATTGTATCAATTAAAAGTACGAATTTTGAAAAATTTCTCTATTTTACGTATCTACGCAATTAGACTGATGTAGATTCCTAATTTCACGTTTCTAGCTGTTATCGTATCATTGGTACCATTTTTATCCCTTTTTGTCCCACTTCACCCGCTAAATCTTTTTTGTACTTTTTAATGGTTACTCGTCACTAGAGGAAGGTACGAAACATATTTCAAGTGTATAGGAATCGGAAATTTTCAAAATAATTGCTTAAATAGTTTAAATATTAGGGGCATTTTCAGTCCCTGTTAGGGAAAAAATTTTCCCTCTGGGCCGATTTCGCCCACTTTCAATCCCAACCAATCTGCAACCATAAGACACATTTACGGAAAATTTCAACCGCCTAGCTCATTTCGTTCGGCCGGACGAACGCTCCCGATTTTTCCGCTCTAGAAATCATATATTTTAACCGATGTTCTTCAGAATACATTATATTTCCACTAGAAAAGCCTACAGTAAATGTGGATTGGAATGGATTTAACACAACCCTCATACAACTGTCCTTCCCTATTTTACTTTTTTCTCTCCAGGTATTAGATTTTGATCTAATTTCGACAGAACACGTTATTTGTCACGTTGTGAAAGTAAGTCGCATCGGATCATGATATAGTACCCTTAATGGGGTAGAAAGTGGAGGGTATCATATAGTCGGTCCCGCCCGACTTTAGCCTTTTCTTACTTGTTTTGTTTGAGATCATTTTAAAATAAAGTCAATTCTATAAAATAATTCATATTTTTACGTACAAAAGCTTGAATAAAAAGTTTACGTAGAATCCTTCTTATAATAATATCGTAATACCAGTATACGGCAGACGGACATGGCTAAATCGTCATAGAATTTTACCAGGATACGGAATATATATATTTTATGGGATCTCCGTTGAATATTTCAAGGTGTTACAAATGGAATGACAAAGTGAATATACCCCCATCCAGGAGGTGGAGGGTATAAAAATGGCCCCAAACCGTGGGGTCAATTGGGGCCATTTTTCATTTTTGCGTTGGGGTAATTTTTCACTGGGGTCTCCGTTCGCAGAGCCGGTTATTCTATGAAATGCACGCCATGCTCGGGAGAGCTTAACGTCATCCTTCAGTGTTATTACAAACGGTTTAGTTTAGATCCACATTTAAAAATCATTATTTTGATCTGACAACTGAAAACTGATAAAAAAGTGTTGATGCAAAAACATTTTGCAACGTTTAGTTCATATATGGGAACCAAAATATTATTGGCAGATAAACTAATATTCAGCACAGCTGAGTACAGTATTATAAGAAGCTCGACCCAGCTTAATGTTTGTTCATTTAGATGCGGTTTGGCTGAATCAGAAGTGTAGGCCTGTTCATAGAACATAGAATATAGATGATATATCTTTCTATGTGAAAACATCGGAATTTTAAGTTCTCCTCCATACAGTAACAGTAAGATTCCAAAGTAAAATGTATTTGCAAAGCTTTGAAAAGATTTCCACAAACTGTGATGTGCTCATTCACATTTACGGAATGTTAAACTTCGAAGACCAATTGAGGCTGGCCCAAGTTAATGCTGCATTGAAGTGGGTCTTTGAAAAGTTCATATGGATCATGAAATATCGCAGCCTAGCAATTGCCAAAGTGGATTGCATTTACATAGTGACAAACGAAACGGATGTTAATAGAGTCCGCCTGTCCAGAATTGCATTCAAGGAATTCCTAAGATTTCATGCTGGAAATGTCGAACAATTGAAAGCTAGCGATCCAAGCGATATAAAACTATTCAAAAATCTCACCAGCCTACAATGCGATGTTGCTGTTGACGGGATCGGGTCATTTGTAAGGTCAGTGGCCAAAAATAGCCCACATTTGGAAAGTTTTCACTTGACACTCAGAGGCCGGCAGAGGCAGAGGCAGGGGCAGATGTTTGTAGATGAATGGACGGTGAAAAGTCTTCTCCGAATGGGGCAGTTGAAACGACTGAGCCTGAGTTTTTACACTTCTGCTATTATTGGCATAAAATACAAACATTTGGGCAAACTTATGGGCAAAACGAAACTGGAGCTGTTGGAATTGTCTGTTGCAGTAGAACCGGATAAATATTCAACTTTACAAAAGCCTGCACAGCTCAAACAATTAGATATCACTGCGACATTGGATCCTCAAAAATGGTCAAACAATTTGTCGTCGTTCGTGACGATTTTTCACAACCTCTTGATTTTATCCATAAACTTTGTTGGCCCAGTAAATAACTCTATTTTAGCTCTAATAACCACCGCTTGCCAAAATCTCGAAAAGTTAACTATACGCAAAACTAGATTTGAAAATATTGTCGCCTTCTCCATTCCTACGAAAATAACGGAATTACATATAAATTGGTGTCGGGGTCTAACCCACAGAAACTTGAAACAGATCCTTACAGAAACGAAGATTACCAAATACATCTCCAAGTGTACATTTTATGATGGCGCGACTGAAGATTTTCGTATTTCACCTTTAATACAAACTCTGGCAATGGATTGTGTGGAAATGTGTGAATTCAGAGGGGCATACGCTGGAAACGAGAATCTCAGGGATTTAACATGGCATTGCTTAAATGATTGCCGGAACTACGATGGCATTGTGGCTGACATTCCTCTGGCGTCATGCATCAACTTAGAGACTCTCGATATTAGATATAATCTAATAGCATTAGACGTGCTACTACAATTGAAACATCTCCAGAAGTTGAGCACACAGGAACGCTTGCGCATGAAATACATCGTTACACTTCTGAGTCATCCGTCACTAAGCGAACTGACCGTCATGTTAGATTACTACCAAACTGATACACCCGTGCAGGGCTTCCCAACAAATGTGACCACTTTAATTGTTTATTATTATGGCAACTATTCGGTCGAATCTCATCTGGACTTCTGGCTGGATTTGTTTTGCAAAAATTCTAATATGAGATTGGCGTTCTGCTCCCATATCTGTGGCCCTGTGGAAGCTATTCTAAGAAGTTTTATAAATCATAAACAGTTTCCAAGACGTTTGAGGACAATAGTAGTTGGCGGCTTTACATTAAGTAAGTATGAAGCTCAAGCAGCCAAGCAGCTCAAGTGCCAAGGAAAACAAGTAAGAAAGAAAGACTACCCTAATATCAATATCAGAAATAGTGATATGGGAAACACTTTTGTATCGGTCTTATATCATGGACCCACTTCTTGTTGAAAATATAACGTGTTTATCGTAATTTCCAAAAAATCGGCTAAAATATTTGGCACTAAAAATCACCCAAAAATCCATACAGAACGAACGATATTTCGTATGAATAATCACCCAACAAATTGGTGATTTTTCGTTAAAATTTGGGCAATATTTTATATTTGGGTTTACGGCGATTTTCATTATCACCCAAATTTCAAATATGGAAAACAGTCCTTTTGGGGCAAAGGTCGTCAACATCGAAAAGCTTTACTGCTGGCTTTGGAAGAAAATCATTAAGCCTCCTCCATGGAGTTCATTCCGCAGTATTACCGACAGATTAGATGGACAGTTCCATATTAGGAATAATATTAATTAATATGGACAGTAGAGTGGCCCAAGTTCTGAAGGGTATTTTTCAAAATGCATTCTAAATGTGTGCATTCAGAAACGAAATTTGGTTGAAATTGGACCATGAAGACGGGATGCGCCCATCGACTTAATATTGGAAATCTATATATATCTATATACATAAAAATGAATCTGTGTTTGTATGTTCGTTTGTTTGTTCTTTATAGCAGCCTAAACTACTAAACCGATCTTATTGAAATTTTCACAGTATGGTCATGCTGAATCGGTGGTGAAAATAGGCTATATAAATAAATATATATACACAATTTGGGGATTTATTCGTTTTTTATAAATTTGCATATTCGGAATAATGTCTTGAATTTTTGTGAATGTTCACTAATTATTAGTCTGCACAGTTGTGCCAAAAATGGGCGGTATTGGAAAAGTGGGCGTGACACCTCCCATACGAAGTTAAAACCTATTATTGAATATTGTCAGTTCTTTGACACCTAGAGTGCTGTCATTTTGTGTAAGTGCATCTAGCATCAATGTGCATAGTTGTGGCAAAAATGGGCGGTATTGGATAAGTGGGCGTGGCACCTCCCAAACGAAGTTAAAACCTATTAGTGAATATTGTCAGTTCTATGACACCTAGAGTGCTGAAATTTTGTGTAAGTGCATCTATCATCAATGTGCGTAGTTGTGCCAAAAATGGGCGGTATTGGAAAAGTGGGCGTGACACCTCCCATACGAAGTTAAAACCTATTATTGAATATTGTCAGTTCTTTGACACCTAGAGTGCTGTCATTTTGTGTAAGTGCATCTAGCATCAATGTGCATAGTTGTGCCAAAAATGGGCGGTATTAGAAAAGTGGGCGTGGCACCTCCCATACGAAGTTAAAACCTATTATTGAATATTGTCAGTTCTTTGACACCTAGAGTGCTGTCATTTTGTGTAAGTGCATCTAGCATCAATGTGCATAGTTGTGCCAAAAATGGGCGGTATTAGAAAAGTGGGCGTGGCACCTTCCATATGAAGTTTAAACCTATTATTGAATATTGTCAGTTCTATGACACTTAGAGTGCTGAAATTTTGTGTAAGTGCATCTATCATCAATGTGCATAGTTGTGCCAAAAATTGGCGGTATTGGAAAAGTGGGCGTGGCACCTCCCATACGAAGTTAAAACCTATTATTGAATATTGTCAGTTCTATGACACCTAGAGTGCTGTAATTTTGTGTAAGTGCATCTAGCATCAATGTGCATAGTTGTGCCAAAAATGGGCGTCGCACCTCCCATACGAAGTTAAAACCCATTTTCGAATATATCGTCCCTTAACCGCAAAAAAGACTTAGGAGCCAAAAACAAAATTGTTCAGGAGAAGGTTTTTTTTAAATATCTCCGTATTGAGGCATGCTGTTGACATGAAATTTAGTATGCAACCGTTATTTAGACCGAAATACATAATATGTTAAAAAACTGAAAAATCTATAGAATAACGGGAATTTGTGTCGCATACGTCTTTTTCGCCGTCATGCTGGTAAGGTACTAGAATAATAATATGGCTCTTAAGCCCAAAACTTAAAAATAAAAAAGTCTGTTTGCCGTTTCAAAAATCAATTTATTTATGTTTTTTTGTAAGTTTTGCGAACGATTAACAAAGTTAAGGTACCAATTACAGGTTTTGATAAAATTCATGAAAGAAATAAGCACGAAATGTTATACAATATTTTAATTTAAGTTGTAGAACAAGTAAAAAATCTTCAAATATTATCTTCTTGGTCTGTTTCAGGCAAAGAGTCTTTAATATTAATATCGGTGTTTAAACCTAAATATTCATTGTGAAATTTTTGAGGTATAGTGTTTCTCTCACAAAGTGTTTTTAAATCCTTATATTTTTGAGATGATATCGGTAGTTTTTTTTTTCGTATAAAGGAAGGGGTCCTTTTGATAATATTGTAGAATTGCGTCTAGAGCGTGTGATTGAGTTTAAATTAAGATTTTTAAATTCAGAGTTGTCACAATATCCATATTTAAGACAAATAATAGGATTGTTTTTTTCAAAAAATAATGATCGTAAGTTAGGAAAATGTATTTTAACGGAGTTTGGAAACATTGCTTGAGAAAATCTTTGAAATCTGAATGGTTTACTATTATACATTTATAGTCTTGTGGGTTTGTCCTTGCATTAGATATCATTGTGAACCATTCACTAGGAGATTGGTCACTATCACTGTAAGGAACGAGCGGGTTTTCGGCCGAATACTGAAAAAATAAATGCCATCACACCAATAGGGCAATTAGGCTTTTAGATGTAAATTCTAACAAAACTTACAATTTCGCTTGGTTTCCACAACGCCATAAGTAATAACTTAAGAAAAAAATTCAATTTTCATTAATAATTCAATGAATTTCATAAAAAGGAAAAAGACTCAAACGCCAATCTGCTGTTACCAAAAATGTAAATAAAAACTAAAAGTGTTGTTAAGTCTTTATTGTTTTTGCTGTCAATTCATAACGGAACTACTTAGAGATAACACATTTTCAGAGATGGTCCGAATCATCAGTAATTATCGATTTTCATCAAAAAACGAAAATCGGGATTTGTGGCTCATAAGTCTTTTTTGCGGTTAAGGGACGATATGCTGTTCTCTGGCAGATAAAAAAACTGAAATTTTATGTAAGTGCATCTAGCATCAATGTGCTTAACTGTGCCCAAAAAATGGGCGATATAGGGAAAAAGGGCGTGGTACCTTCCATAAGAAGTTAAAACATATTATCGAATATATTCAGTTCAATGACAGCTACAATACTTATCTTTTGTGTGAGTGCATCTAGCATAAACCTGCGTAGTTGTGCCAAAAATGGACGGTATTGGGAAAGTGGGCGTGGTACCTCAAATACGAAGAGTGCTGAAATTTTGTGTGAGTTGATCCAGTGTAAATAGTTGTGCAAAGATGGGCGGAAAGTGGGCGTGACCCTTCCCATCTGAAATTAAAACCGCTTTTAAAGTTTTTCGACACCGATATGGGCGGAAAGTGGCCGTGACCCTTCCCATACGAAATTAAAATCAGTTTTTTTTAGTATATTCTACAACGATATTTCTATATTGTTGTGTGAGTTAATATAGTTGTAACCTGCATAGACAATGTACAAATGGGCGGGATATGAAAGAGGGGAAAATTTTGCTTTGAATTTTGTAAAATTACACGATTTCTTTGAATTTTCTTAGCACAATAGCAAATAAAGGTTACAAAAAAGAAATATCCACTCGCAAAAGCCGACATAAGTCGAGAAAACTGGAATTATATTAATTTTTTAGTTTTTTGTTGTTTGATTAGTGAACAATTTGATTGATTTGCATTCGAATTCCAGCTATTCGATTAAGTAAGTTCTTCTGGCGTAGGAAGTTTTTTGACATTTCTTCCTTTATTCTCCATGGAACATATCCATTGGTACATATATTACCGATAACGAGAAAAATCAATATGAAACCTGATTCTAATTTTACCATTTGTTTTTCTGCATGGCGAAGCGGGCGGGGGTTCAGCTAGTAGCTTCATAAAGGAGAAAAAATCTATTTTTATACCCTCCACCTCCAGGGGGTATACTAACTTTGTCATTCCGTTTGTAACACCTTGAAATATCGACCTGAGACCCTATAAAGTATATATATTCTTGATCTTTATAAAATTCTAAGACGATCTGGCCATGTCAGTTCGTCCGTTTCTCCGTCTGTTGAAAGCATTCTAGCATTTAAACGACAGGAGCTAGGACGTTCAAATTTTCCATAAATGCGTCTTATAGTCGTAGATCGGTTGGAATTGACACTGGGCGAAATCGAGAAAAAGGGAAGTTTTTTCCCTCACAAGGACCAAAAATACCCATAATAACCACTAATATTTTAGAGTATTTAAGCTAATTTTTTTCAATATGTCTTGTACTTACTTAATATTGGGTACGTGCATTCCCCCTATGCACCATAAAGTGATTTTTATTCGTAGAGGGTGAAATTGGGCAAACAAGGATAAAAATGGTACATTTCAAACGACAACCGTTAGAAACACAAAATATTTTTTTTTTCAAATTCGCACCTTTTACTTTTACGGCAAAAATTGGTTGAATCATGAAGTTGGGTTATTTTGCACTATGTACGTGAAATAATGGATTTTCAAAATTTGTACTTTCGGAATGAAAATAGAATGGAAATACAACCAACTGTAGCACCCACTATCAATACCAATATTTATGGTATTTAAGCTTTTTTGGAAATATAAATATTAGAATATTTATTTCTTGAATTGACTTGAATTATTATTTCGACATATATATATTGTAAACGTATTAGTAGCCTTGCGTTATAAGCTTGGTTTGAAGTAAGAAAAATATTATATTTATTTATAAAATTATTTTTTCACTATTTATATTTGTTTTAGTTTGGCTATAGTACAAAAATTTATATTTTCCTGTAATGTTACTGCCCTTCTACGAAAATCGTCAGCCTCTGTGAAATTCAATCTAGGTTATGTAAATTTCGGGCCGGCCGAACTTAACGCCGTTTTTACTTGTTTCATATTAAAAAATTATCAATATTATTACTTTTCCAATGAAGTGGAACGTAATCTGAAAACTTTCGGATCATTTTAACCATCTAGCTTCTCAATATAGGGGTCTTTTTGGTCCCTTTTGTGCAAAAGGGTAAAAATCACACCTAATACAGCGGTCAAAATATTTGCCCTAAAATTTTACTATAAGTCTCTGAATAGACCAAAACTCAACTCAAATAAGTAAAAACTATAAATTAATTTTAGGCCTAATTTCGTACCTTTTCCGAATTGGTGCTAACCTGTCCCACAAAACTGAATTTTAGAGGGGTGGTGAGAATGGAAAAAGTAGTCTATTATTGTGGGTTCTTGTTAGGGACATTTTTTTTTTCGATATACACACATCTAAACAATTACGGTATTTTATTTCCTATCTTTTTAGATTGTGATGAATTGAGGAGGAATTTCGATAATGTACTGCGGCAAATTACATTTCCATTTAATAGCACAACTGAAATAATTCTTTGTAGAAAACTGGGCCATGAAGTTAGGCAAACATAGAGCGAACCGTTCCAGTTTTTTTAACCTCCATTCCGCTAACATATGTAGAAAATGCATTTATTTCTTTAATGATAATAAAATAACATCTCAGAAGATCCGTTGGATGCAGAATCACTCATACATTATTGTCATATATATTTTTTTTGATTATATATATATTATTTTTTATTTTGTTACATAATAAAGAAAATTCGTTCAAATGCAAAAAAATCGTATTTTTATGAACTTTTATCACAACTGGCGCTAGAAACGAAATATTCTGTCGATTATTATACCCTCCACCTCCAGGATGGAGAGTATAACACCTTGAAATATTCATCGGAGACCCCATAAAGTATATATATTCTGGGTCGTGGTAAAATTCTAAGACGATATAGCCATGTCCGTCTGTCTGTTGAAAGCACGATAGAAAATGAGCTAGGAGGTTCAAATTTTTCCTAAATATGTCTTATGGTTGTAGATCGGTTGGGATTGAAAGTTGGCGACATCGGCCCAGAGGGAAAAATTTTACCCTCACAAGGACTGAAAATACCCCTAATATTTATAGTATTTCAGCCTGTTTTTTGAACATATTAGCTTGTATTTACTTGATATTTGCAATGCGCATTCCCTTTATAGCATAAAAGGGCACCATAGAGAGATTTTTATTTGTAGGGTGCGAAATGGGACAAAAAGGGATAAAAATGGTACCTATCAAACGACAACAGATAGAAACACGAAATTTGGCGTGTACATTCCTCTAATAGAGTAGATACATAATATAAAAGTTTTTCTAAATTCGTACATTTAAGGGGTTAAATGGGGATAGAGGGATAAAAATAGTACCAACCTAACGACTGCACCTAGATTAATGAAATTCGATGTATACATTCCTCTGATTGTGTAGACACCTAAAATAAAAGAACTCTCCAAAATTCGTACTTTTTTCGGAGTATACATTCCTCTGACTGCGTAGACACGAAAAATAAAACGTTTTTTTCCAAATTCGTACTTTCAAGGGATACAATGGCTACAGGGGATAAAAATAGTACCAACTAAACGAATACAGCTAGAATGATGAAATTCAGTGAGTACGTCCCTCTAATTGTGTAGATACGTAAAATAAAGAGATTTTAGATGAGGGGCAAAATTGGAAAAAGGGGATAAAAATGGTACCAACAAAATGGCCGCTGATAGAATCATGAAATTCGGTGTATACATTCCTCTGACTGCATACCCACGTAAATATTTTTTTACAAATTCGTACTTTATTTTGTTGCTTTTACGACAAAAAATGGTAGAATCATAAAGTTGTCTTATACTGCGCACGTGAGAGATAAGGTATTTTCAAAATGTATACTTTTGAATTTAAAATAGATGGAAATACAACCAACCAAAGGACTGCAGCTGAAAATACACTCTCTATCCCCCAATATTTGGAGTAGTTATGATTGCTGCCTTATATTTACTTTATGAATTGAAGTATTATTTCCATTATATTAGTGAATGGTAATCGAGGACAAGAATCGATTCTCGATTCCCGATCAACTATTTTTGAATCCGATTCTTAGAATCGAAGAATCAGACCTGAGAATCGATTCTTAATCGGAATCGGTAGAAATGTTTAACCAGAAATCTCGAGAGGTATAATTTTAACTAACTAGTACAAAAAATGCCCACAGTAACAAAGTTAGGGTACTTAAGAACGATATACACGCTGTCCAAATGTTTTGATAGCCTCTCCCTACAGGCGAGAGTGGACTTTAATTTTATTTAAATATGCATAAAAATATCTCCAATCCATGGTGGAGAGTATATAAGAATCGCCATGGCCGAACTTTACGCCTTTTTAATTGTTTTACACTAAGGTGCTCTTCCTTAATCGACTATTCTGAATAATATATAATATATATAGTTTTTGGAAAACGTTTCCGATCTATTGGATGATACCATCGCAAAAATATATAATTTAATGTTCACCTTTACTTTTAGGAATTAAAAATAAATTTAACATTTCGAAATCTGCGGACAAACTATTGCTTTTCTTCGTTTATGAGATATTGTATTTTAAAGTTATTTTCTCATTTTTTTCGCCTAGACTATGTTTTGACATTTGTCACTTATTTTGAGGTATTTGAAGTACTGATGAATTCGATCGAGTTTTGTGTAATATTTCATCAAAACTAACACCTTCTAATTAACACTAACATGAAAACAACTATAAAAAGTTGTTCTAATGATAGTTTCATTAGTCAAGTGCGATTTTAGCGACGACCGATGTGGTATGAATATATCAGATTTTCTCGAAGATCTTGATATTAAAATGTAAATGATATCCAAAAGTTCAGGAAATTGTATTGTTGGTAGTGAGCAATGATAAAGATAAAATCGACTGAACTAATTCACCGTGTTTTCAGTATATGTCAGATTTTTTTATTGGTGTTACTAACAGTTCGTGTTTATCTAACATATAATACTTTATTTCACGAAATATAAATAATATTATAATAGAAAACTATCTTGGTTTACGTGGCCGCTCTCACCAATTTGAATAAAACTTTCTACATGGATCAATTCTGTATAAATAATATTTCCATAAGCACTTAAAAATACTTTTCCATCGGCAGTTTTATTTATGTATATTTTGTATAATATGTTAAAACATTATCGTCTACTACTTTATCCGATATTTCCATTACAAGTGATCTATCTAGCATTGGGTTGTATTTTTAAGCAATAATTTAATTTTTCCAAATGCTTGGACTGTTTGGAGGTACGAAAACCCCAGTGTTTGGTACATATTAAGCTCCTAACCTTTATACCACTGTCAATTTTTTATATCAATTCCACACTTAGTGTCATTTCCTTTTGTTTAATTAATAAAATTGCAGCTTTTAAATTTCACAACTTGTTACCACCAAAAGTACGTACAAAGTTAGTACATACTTTTTGGGTGTTTTTCATTAAATTAAATTTCGATTCCCAAGCATCGATAATCGATTCCAGTATAAAGTTGGGCGCATGTAATCGATTCCAAAAGAATCGTTTTTGATCCCACAGAATCGATTCTCGATTAGAATCGGAATCGATTTACCATTCACGACATTATATATATACATAGTATAAAATATTGGTAGACTTGGCTTATTAATTAAATTTCAGATTTTCATGCAGTTAAAATTTGTTGTGGACATTCCTCTTGTAGCTTAGAAGCACCACAAAGAAAATAAAAGTTTTAGCTTGCGAAATGGGGCAAAAAGCGATAAAATATAGTACCAATGATACGACCACAGCTGGAATCATGAAATTCGGTGTGTACGTGTAATGTGCATAAAAATATCACAATTTTCGTAATATGGTACTGTGCTTCTATGTAAAGTCGACATCCTTTAATCTGCTGGTAATACTGTGGAATGCACTCCGTGGTGGAGGGTATATATGATTCGGCCCGGCCGAACTTAACGCCTTCTTACTTGTTTTTTATTAGGTTCGTTCAATTGTCGCCTTTCCATGTCACTGCATATCGAAAATAAGTAAATAGTATGCCTCACAGCTTATAACGCATTACATCAAGGGTTTTTCTAGAGATACCCCGCCATGCCAGGATATTATACTTTCCAGCAATCATTAAATCCACGATTATTATTTTCTATAACACCGTGCAACACGAAAAAATATAACCATATACGGACACCACTACGCGATAAAAGACAAAAAAGTCTCGTGTCTCTCAGTTTTGCCCAAAGTCGTGCACTTTTTATGGGCCCCCAAAGATTTGGTGCCCCGGTGTCATTTTTTGCAAAAAGTGGTAATTTTTTCAGGCTCTCTCTTGAATCGACGCTGTGCTGTTGGCGTAGACCTTATCTTTCACGTGGCCCCAAAGTAGGAAGTCGCAAGGTGTTAAAACACAAAATCTCGGTGGCCAATTGTGATCACTTCTTCGAGAGATAACACGGTCCGGAAACTTTTCACGTAAAAGAGCAATGGTTTCGTTGCTTGTGTGACACGTAGCGCCGTCTTGTTGAAAGTACACGTTGTCCAGATCAGTACCATCCAACTCCGAACATAAAAAATCATTAATCATCCGTCGATAGCGCAATCCATTCACCGTAATTGTTGATCCCCGCCGGACCATAAACCGCACCAAACAGTCACACTATGAGGATGGAGAGGCTTCTCAACAATAACTATTGGGTTTTCCGAGCCCCAGATGCGACAATTTTGTTGGCGTAGCCACCGAGGTGGTAATGGGTCTCATCAGTCAAGATTATTTTTCGATGGAATTCCGGATCATTTTCATTCATGAATTTTTGTCATAAAGAACATAAATTGTGAACATATAAAATCAAAAAACTTCATGTTAAAGGTCAAAATCGCAAAAAAATCAATCTGTTCAGGTCCATAGGTCCGTTCAAAATTCAAGGAAACAGTCGACTACAAAAATGTACCTAAAAATCTCAAAAAACAACTTTCTAGAACCGCTTAGGTAGGAAAAATACATCTTGTAGGACAGTTTCTGTCTATGGTCAGTCCGACTATCCTTAGTCGGATAGTATCCTTAATCAACAGCACGTATACGCTACCTACACACATTACAGTCAATCAGATTTCCTCGACGACATTCGCGATTTTGACCTTGAAGATGAAGTTTATTTTGATTTTATATGTTTACTTTGCCTCAGAGAGTAAAACAAAATTACAAACGGTTTGCAAGATATGAGCCTGAGAAAATGATCTTTTTTTGCAAAATTCACACCGATATCCTGAATTTTTGGGGGCCCATACACAAAAGTAGATGACTTTGGGCAAAACTGGGAGACACGGGTCTTCTTTTGTCTTTTATCACGTAGTGGTGTCCGTATATGGTTATATTTCCATGACTTAAAAAATTACACACAGTGTAATTACACTATCCAACAGCATTGTCTGTAAACTTTTTATACCCTCACTCCACAGAGTAGTTATTGGGGACAGAAAAAAGTGTAAGCGTTGAAGAAGTGACTTAAGACCATAAGTATGTTTGGACGAAATCCGTTTCACGACATTTTAAGCTGTTTGTGCCATGTCCGTCCGTCTGGCTGGTGTACACGATAACTGCCGAAAGGGGTTAAGGAATTAATTCAAACTTTGCGCACGGTAATATTTTTCCCAAACTTAGTTTAAGTTCGAAGATGGTACCTCCCACACAAAATGTCAATATTCCTATATTAATTTGAAAGCAATATAACTGCAGAACGGATAGACAGAATCACCTATATTTTGATATATGATCAAAAAAATATGGTAGGGTTTGTTACACCCCTTCTAGTACCTCCCACACAAATCGCCCTAAACTACGTAAAATTAAGGATGATCGGAATACTATGAAATTTGATATTTGGCAATGCTTTGTATTCATGGGCGATAATGCCATACCCCTTCTGGTACCTCCACCCCAAGGCTGCATAAACTTTGTTTACAATAAAACCGATATAACATCCATACGGGTAGTTAAAATCAGTTGCAATTTGATATTTGAAAATGTCTTTATAATCTCTTTAATCCTAAAAAAATATTTATGCTCTAACCACGCCACTTCTAGTACCTCCCACAAAATTGTCTCACTCCTAGGTAAAATTAATCCTCTACAACAATGCATGAAATCTACTATGACTTCATATTTGATCTTGTTTTTACAGTTATTTACAAATATGGAAAACGACTCAATTTGCCACAGACCTTCTAGTACCTGAGGGCTTAACCGACTGAAACTTACTTACTTGTTATTTTGGATTTTGTTATCGCAGCTTAATTATCCAGTCTTAAAGAAAAGCAGCACCATTATTTGCAAGCTTTGCCATTTTATTATTATAATCGAAATATGAATACATATTGGAGTTTAAAATGGCCGAACGGATTAGTTGAAATTTTGTCAAAGTTCATGACGGCCGTTTCTACAAAGAATTATGTCGTATGTATTATCTATTATTAAAGCTAGGTAAATGGTCCAGTCAATTTTGTCTATGGATGCCTCAAAGTTCCTTTTCAAATCAGCACAATCTGAAAAAGAATAATTTTAGTGCGATATTAGTATATGTTTGTCGTTTCCGAAACAATTGATGCATTTATAATAAAATGGTGTGGGGTAAATAGAAAATAGAAAGACCCTGTTTCATCCATTCAGAGACTTATAGTAGAGAAAAAACAAGTAAAAGCGGCAACAAGTTCGGCCAGGCCGAACTTACTATACCCTCCACCATGGATTGTATTCCACAGAGGCTGTCGATTTTCGTAGAAGTGCAGTAATATTACAGGATTATATATATATATATATATATAGTGGCCGACAAAAGTCAACATACGACCCACATTTGCGTGAATAATAATGGTTTCCGAAGCAGAACGCCACGCAAAAAAAACCTCTTATAAGTGAAAAGAATCGTAAGCTTCGCCTTGAATTCGCCCAGCAACACTTGGACAAGGGATTAGACTTCTGAACATGTGTGGGAGATTTTGCAACGCAGGATCCGAAAACATCACATAACTAGCGCCCAAACGCTAAAAAACAAGCTGGAAGAGGAATGGCGACAAATATCACCTGCGGAATTGGAAAACTTAGTTGCATCAATGCCCAGACGATTGCTGGCTGTTGTAGATGCTCATGGTGGACCAACAAAATATTAAATTATATAATAGTATCATTTTGTCACGTTAAATTGCATTTTGTATGTCTCATCTCAAACCGTATGTAGACTTTTGTCAAGGTTTCTGCGTATTCTGTTAATATCTTTTGTGTTTATATTGAAGTAATGCATTTTGTTATTGTTATATGAATAAAACACGATTTCAAACAAAACCGCATCATTACTTTTTTCAAATATGTTTTGGAACTCGCTAAATCGCAAAAATGTGGGTCGTATGTTGACTTTTGTCGGCCACTGTATATATATCGAAATAATACTTCAAGTCAATTCAAAAAATAAATATTCTTATATTTATATTTTCAAAAAGCTTAAATCCATAAATATTGGCAGGTAGTGGGTGCTACAGTTGCTTGTATTTCCATTCTATTTTAGATCTAAAATCTCTTTATTTTACGTGTCTATGCAATTAGAGGATGTATACACCAAATTTCATCATTCTAGCTGTATTCGTTTAGTTAGTACAATTTATATCCCCTGTATCCATTGTATCCCTGATAGTACGTATTTGAAAAAAAACTTTTATTTTTCGTGTCTCTGCAGTCAGAGGAATGTATACTCCAAATTTCATGACTTTTTCCATTTGCTCTCCAAAAAATTACGAATTTCGAAAAATCCTTCTATTTTACGTGTCTACGCAATAAGAGGAATATATACACCGAATTTCATTATTCCAGGTGCAGCCGTTTGGTTGGTACGATTTTTATCCCTCTATTCCCATTTTATCCCTTAAAAGTACGAATTTGGAAAAAATAACTTCATATTATGTATCTACTCAATTATATGATTATACACAGCGAATTTCGTCTTTCTGACTGTTGCCGTTTGATATGGGATAAATATCCCTTTTTGCCCCATTTCACCCCCTACGAATAAAAATCGTTTTATGGTGCACATTTTTGTTATAGGGGGAATGCGCATACCCAATATCAAGTAAGTACAAGCAGACATATTGAAAACAAGTAAAAAGGCGTTAAGTTCAGCCGGGCCGAATCTTATATACCCTCCACCACGGAGTGTATTCCACAGTATTATCGGTAGATTAGAGGCTGTCGACATTACGCAGAAGCGCACTACCATATTAGGAAAATTGTGATTCTTTATTATTATAATATAAATAGTCCTTTACTATATATAAATGTTAATATAACTATTAGTCAGAAATCTTCAAAATGTGCCCTAAATATTATTAGGTAGAAACAAATTCTCTCAAGCCCGATTTTTTCCATTTGCAATTTCTTGATTCCAGCTACCGCCTAAATTCTAATACTGAATATAGATGCAGCCGTTTGGTCTGTACCACTTTTATCCCCATTCGCCCCATTTTCCACCTAAAAGTACAAATTTCGAAAAAATCCTCTTTATTTCGCATCTTCACAGTCAGATGAAAGTACACACCGAATTTCATGATTTCAACTTCAGCGGTTTGGTAGGTACCATTTTTATCCCTCTTTTCAAATTGTATCCCTTAAAAGCACAAAGTTTGAAAAATCCCTCTATTTTACGTATCTACTCAATTAGACGGATGTACATTCCAAATTTCATTTTTCTAACTGTTATCGTATCATTGGTACCATTTTCATCCCTTTTTCACCCATCCCATTTCACTCGCTAAATCTTTTTTGTACTTTGGTGAGTACACGTTACTAGAGGAAGGTACGAAACAAATTTCAAGTGTATAAAAATCAGAAATTTTCAAAAAATGCTTAATTAATTTAAATATTAGGGGTATTTTCAGTTCTAGTTAGGGAAAATTTTTTCCCTCTGGGCCGATTTCGCCCACTTTCAATTCAAACCGGAACATTTCAACCTCCTAGCTCATTTCGTTCGGCAGCTATCGTATATATACCCCCATCCTGGAGGTGGGGGGTATAGAATTATGCTTAAATACTATAAAATATTAGGGGTATTTTCAGTCCTTGTGAGGGAAAAATTTTTCCTTTTGGGTCGATTTCGACCAGTTTCAATCCCAATCGATCTACGACTATAAGACATATTTATGCAAAATTTTGACTTCCTTTCGTTTATATGCTAGCGTGCTTTCAACAGACGGACGGACAGACGGACATGGCTAGATCGTCTTGGAATTTTATGAAGATCCGGTCGATATTTCAAGGTTTAATGATAAAGTTAGTCATTAATTAATTTTTTAATTTTTGAAATGTCACGTTTGGCCAATTATCTCAAACTTTGTTGTCGTCGTAAATTTGCAACGTTTACAACATTGTTTTTTGAGAAACTTTGCTTAAACTACCCTAAAGTGTCACATTAACCACTAACCAGTCCAAGGACATCTATTCATAGGATCATTCGATCTCACGAGACATACTTACCTAGAATAAAGCCACAAATGTCCACTTTCCTCAAATATCTCGGCCATTTTTTATGATTTATCAGAATATGCAACATGCACTCCTCATCGTTGTGATCGCCCGAGAACGTCAATTTCATTTTGGCATTTTGACGAAATAAATCCAGCCAGAAATCTAAATGAGATTCGAGGGGCACACCGTAGTAAGTCACTTGCAAGTTAGTGATATTTGTGGTGAAGCCTTCAACATGAGCATCGCTTGCATTGATATTCATCTCTATGGCGACATCTCTTAATGGTGGATGCCTCAGAAGTGCGACGATGTATTCCATTGACAACACTGAACGTGTGCTAAACTTCTGGAGATGCTTCAGCTGTAGTAGCAAGCTCAATGGCAGTCTCATTGTACTGGAGTACTACCTCCAAGAGACTCTAAATTAATGCATGAGCTCAGCGGTAGATCAGTCACAAGCCCTTGGGAATTTCTACACTGTTCCGAGCAGTGGCACGTTAAATTCTTTAAATTATCGTTGTCTACATCCAGTGTTTGTATTAAACGGGAAATCCGGAAATCTTCAAATGTCCCTAAATAATCTGTTTCTCTGGAGATGAATTTGGCGATATTTGTTTCAAGTTTTTGTGGATTAAACCCAAGCAACATCCGAAATGTAAATCGGTTACCTTGGGGGGGTAGGCAGAAAGATGCAATATCTGCGAAACATGTGCAGCGTACACTTAACCTTTCCAGGTTATGACAATTTGTTGCAATTATTGCCAACATCTCATCGTTTACTTTGTCAGTAAGTGTTAGTGATAGAATACGGAGATTTTCAAAAATGCCCACAAACGTTGAGAAATTCTTTGGCCATTTTCGAGGATCGAGTGATGTCTTGACGTTCAGTTCCTTCAGCAGGATGGCACTTGCTAAGGATGTAGTTACAATTTCACCATCATCATCATTATCATCTACAGTGAAATCCAATTCAAAAGCTTCCAGTTTCATTTTCACGATTATGGCATAAAAGAGTTTAAATTTTATTGAAAAATCGTCATCGTAATAATCCCCAAACTTCAAGCACAATCTTCTTAATTTCTTCCTATGCAACATACCCGGACTGAATAGCAAATCTATCAAGTGTTCATTTTCTGCACTGTCACTCACTGATACACTCTCTAAATGTGTTAGTTTGCCGATGACTGAACGTATCAAATATATGCCCTCGTTAAGGCCATACCGTGTTAGTTGTTGTACTTTTGCCTTGTAAAATGATAGAAATTCGTCTATGCAATTTCATTTGTTACTGCGTAATAGCTACCAAATCGATAGATTTTAAGGTAGCTATAATCCATGGTCCATATGAAATGTTCACACGAGCCAATCTCATCTGATCTTCGAAATCCAACATTTTGTAAATGCGAATCAATATATTATAGTTCGTTGAGATTTTATCAAACGCTTGCGAATTCATTTTTTCACGTCTTTGTTGTTGCTGTTATTGTTGTGAATTATAAGAACTTAAAACCGTCTTTCAAGATTGAAATAAGCACAACTACTGAGACAATATGTTTACGGAGAGATGTGGTCGGTGAATGAGTCACTCACGCTCACGTGAGTAAAATAAATTTTGCTCAGAATTACGCGTGAATCACGTAAATCATGCAAATATGTAATTTCCATAAAGAAAATAGTACATGCCGACCTCCGTCATTTCCTATTCACTCTACGTTTGCGATGTTTGTCTTAAATTCATATTTTTATACCCTACACCACTTCGTGGCCTAGGGTATTATAAGTTAGTTTTCCGCCAAATGTTTGTAACACAAAACAAGTATAAACGGCGTTAAGTTCGGCCGGGCCGAACTTTATATACCCTCCACCATGGATTGCATTCCACAGAGGTTGTCGGTTTTCGTAGAAGTGCAGTAATATTACAGGAAAATATAATTTTTTTAATATAGCCAAACCAAAACAAATACAAATATTGAAAAATTAATTTTATAAATAAATATAATATTTTAATTATTTCAAACCACGCTTGTAAGGCACGCATATAATACGTCAATTCAAAAAATAATTATTCTTCTATTTATATTTTCAAAAATATTTTCAAAGCCATAAATATTGGTAGATAGTGGGTGCTACAATTGGTTGTATTTCCATTCTATTTGAATTTCAAAAGTACAAATTTTGAAAATCCATTATCAGACGTACATAGTGCACAATAACCTAACTTGATGATTCAACCAATTTTTGCCGCAAAAGAAAAAGTACGAATTTGGAAAAAACTTTTTATTTTGCGTGTCTATGCAGTCAGAGGAATGAATACACCGAATTCCATGATTCCATCTGGTTGGTACCATTTTTACCCCCTTGACGTTTCTACGCAATTTGAAGTTTATCATTCTAGTTGTAGTCGTTTAGTTGGTACTATTTTTATCCCTCTGTACCATTGTATCCCTTGAAAGTACTAATTTCGAAAAATTCGTGTATTTTCCGTGTCTTCGCAGTCAGAGGAATGTATACTCCGAATTTCATGACTCTAGCTGCGGTCATTTGATTGGTACTATTTTTATCCCCTTTTTTTTCATTTTAACCCCAAAAAGTACGAATTTCGAAAAATCAGTTTATTTTCCGTGTCTTCACACTCAGAGGAATGTATACTCCGAATTTCATGACACTAGCTGCGGTCGTTAGATTTGTACTATTTTTATCCCCTTTTTTCATTTTAACCCCAAAATGTACGAATTTTAAAAAATCCGTGTATTTTACTTATCCATGCAATCAGAGGAATGTATACACCGAATTTCATTATTCTAGGTACAGCCGTTTGGTTGGTACCATTTTTATCCCTCTATTCCTATTTTACCCCTTAAAAGTACGAATTTGGAAAAAATACTTTTATATTATGTATCTACTCTATTAGAGGAATGTACACACCGAAATTCGTGTTTCTAGCTGTTGTCGTTTAATATGTACCATTTTTATCCATTTTTTGCCCCATTTCACCGCCTACAAATAAGAATCACTTTATGGTGCACGTTTTTGCTATAAGGGGAATGCGCATACCAAATATCAAGCAAATATAAACAGACATATTAAAAAAACATGCTTAAATACGCTAAAATATCAGGGATTATTTTGGGTATTTTTAGTCCTTGTGAGGGAAAAATTTCCCTTTGGGCCGATTTCGCCCCATTTCAATCCCAACCGATCTATGATGATGCTAGCGTGCTTTCAGTCTTAGAATTTTATGACGATCAAGAATATATATACTTTATAGGGTCTTGGGTCGATATTTCAAGGTGTTACAAACGGAATGACAAAGTTAGTATACCCCCATCCTGGAGGTGGAGGGTATAAAAATAATGGAGCTAGACCCACCTTTAACACATTGAGTGCCAAGCGGTTTTGACGCAAACCTTTCCAGGAGGCCAAACATTTTTTTGGCTATAAGTAAAAGCAATCACTGTCGTACGACGTGGCACGCCACGACGGGTTAGGTGACGTACGGATACGGTATACGGATCGTCGTAAAATCACCAGCTGAATCGATTTAACGATGTCTATCTGTCCGTCCGTCCGTCTGCTGTCCATCTAAGCTTGTTCGGACTCTACAGGTCGCAATTTTTGTCCGATTGTCGTGAAATTTGGCAGAATTTTTTTTTTGCCCAGGGACCATCGGTATTGAATTTGGAGGAAATCGGTTCAGGTTTAGATATAGCCTCCATACAAATATATCTATAATTTACACTACTACTGCTCTAGAATACACATTTTACATGGGATCGTGACAAAATTTTCAGGATCGTATTCGTTTTAAACTAGAAACAGCTAGCTAGCCAGTGGACCCATGGGCCATGTTTTGATATAGCCCCATGTAAATGTAACTCCGATTTATTAATGCTCTAGAACCCACATCTTACATTGGATCTTGATAACATTTTGCAGATCATGTTATATATTTCAATAAAGAATACTTACTTTGAAAGTAATCTATTTTATGTTGCGCCCATACAAATGGGCCCCCATTTTTATTATTACCCCTCTAGGACCCACATTTTACGTCGGAAGTTTATCAAATTTTGCACATTTTATTATATTTCAACTGAGAAAGTCAAATAAATGGGTCCATATTTTAGTATAACCCCCTTACAAATTGGGCCCCAATTTCTACTCTTTTATAGCTCTAGAATCCGCATCCTGCATTGGAACTCGATACAATTATGCAGATCTTGTTATATTTCAACTAAGAATACCCGCTATGAATGTGAGACCATATGAGACCACTTTTTGTAGCTCCCTTACAAATGGGCCACATTTTTATTATTACACCTTTATGACCCACATTTTACGTTGGAAGTTTTTCAAATTTTGCGGATTTTATTCTATTTCAACTAAGAATATAAACTATGAATGTCAAATATATGTGTCCATACTTTGATATAAGCCAAATGGGCCCTCATTCTACTCTATTACAGCTCTAGAAACTACATCTTACATCGGATCTTGATGGAATTTTGCATATCATGATATATTTCAACTGGGAATACCTACCGTGAATGAGAACTATATAGGCATATATTGGCACAGACCCCAAGTGTTGTTATAGGGCCCCTTCAAATGTCCGTCCGATTCATCCTATTACCGTTGTATAATTTGTATTTGTCGTGCACCATAAAACGATTTTTATTCGAAGGAGGGAAATGGGGCAAAAAGGGATAAAAATGGTATATATCAAACGACAACAGCAAGAAACACGAAATTCGCTGTATAGAGTTCTCTAGATACATAGACTATGAAACTATTTGATATATATATATAATGTAAACGTATTGGTAGCCTTGTCTTATAAGCGTGGCTTGAAATAATAAAAATATTGTATTTATTTATAAAATTATTTTTTTTTTAATATTTGTATTTGTTTTGCTTTGGCTATATTAAAAAAATATATATTTTCCCGTAATGTTACTGCACTTCTACTAATATCGACAGCCTCTGTGGAATGCAATCCATGGTGGTGGGTATATAAAGTTCGGCCCGGCCGAACTTAACGCCGTTTCTACTTGTTTGACTTTGTCGAATTGTTTCTCACACATTTTAAGATATTTTGTACACAGTTTGTTTTCTCTCTTTCTTAGCTTTATAGTAACGGCGAATGAACTCCGATTGTTATAAAATTTAACATGAGGATAAAGGAAATTTACTCATAATAAAGCTAAGAAACCACAATTTGTAATAAAAACAAGTAAGGAAAGGCTAAAGTCGGACGCGGCCGACTATATAATACCCTACACCACTCCCTGCGTATATACCTCGTTTTGATTACCAAACCCAGGTATTTCATGGGAGCAATTTTATGTAGTTCATATAAATTATACAATTACTATCAATTCATCTTTAGTCAAATTTAATGAATATGGTAAATAATAAAGTAATTGATCCAATTTTCCAGCAGATATTCCGAGTAAAGTAAATATAACATGATATGGAAAAATTGATCAAGATCCATGGTTTTTTAGTAGGATTTTTAGATGTTGTGCCAATTTAAAAGAAAATCGGATGCAATATGTGGTTTCTAAAGCGGAAAAAGTGATATCGGGAGCGACATTTGTATGGAGGCTATATCTAAATCTGAACCGATCTTACCCACTTTTAGCATAGGTGTTTCTAGTTCGATTATAAAATGTTGTGTCAATTTTAAAGAAAATCGGGTACAATATGTGGTTTCTAAAGCGGAAAAAGTGAAATCGTGAGCGACATTTGTATGGGGGCTATATCTAAATCTGAACCGATCTTACCCACTTTTAGCATAGGTGTTTCTAATTCGATTATAAAATGTTGTGTCAATTTTAAAGAAAATCGGGTACAATATGTGGTTTCTAAAGCGAAATCGGGAGCGACATTTGTATTGGGGATATATCTAAATCTGAACCGATCTTACCCACTTTTAGCATAGGTGTTTCTAGTTCGATTATAAAATGTTGTGTCAATTTTAAAGAAAATCGGGTACAATATGTGGTTTCTAAAGCGGAAAAAGTGAAATCGGAAGCGACATTTGTATGGGGGCTATATCTAAATCTGAACCGATCTTACCCACTTTCAGCATAGGTGTTTCTAGTTCGATTATAAAATGTTGTGCCAAGTTTAAAGAAAATCGGGTACAATATGTGGTTTCTAAAGCGGAAAAAGTGAAATCGGGAGCGACATTTGTATGGGGGCTATATCTAAATCTGAACCGATCTTACCCACTTTCAGCATAGGTGTTTCTAGTTCGATTATAAAATGTTGTGCCAATTTTAAAGAAAATCGGGTACAATACGTGGTTTCTAAAGCGGAAAAAGTGAAATCGGGGGCGACATTTGTATGGGGGCTATATCTAAATCTGAACCGATCTTACCCACTTTCAGCATAGGTGTTTCTAGTTCGATTATAAAATGTTGTGCCAAATTTAAAGAAAATCGGGTACAATATGTGGTTTCTAAAGCGGAAAACGTGAAATCGGGACCGACATTTGTATGGGGGCTATATCTAAATCTAAACCGATCTTACCCACTTTTAGCATAGGTGTTTCTAATTCGATTATAAAATGTTGTGTCAATTTTAAAGAAAATCGGGTACAATATGTGGTTTCTAAAGCGAAATCGGGAGCGACATTTGTATGGGGGCTATATCTAAATCTGAACCGATCTTACCCACTTTCAGCATAGGTGTTTCTAGTTCGATTATAAAATGTTGTGCCAAATTTAAAGAAAATCGGGTACAATATGTGGTTTCTAAAGCGGAAAACGTGAAATCGGGAGCGACATTTGTATGGGGGCTATATCTAAATCTGAACCGATCTTACCCAATTTCTGCATAGGTGTTTCTAGTTCGATTATAAGATGTTTTGCCAATTTTAAAGAAAATCGGGTACAATATGTGGTTTCTGGAGCGGAAAAAGTGAAATCGGGAGCGACATTTGTATGGGGGCTATATCTAAATCTCAACCGATCTAACCCGCTTTCGCCACAGGTATTTCTAGTTTGATTATAAGGTGTTAAGCCAAATTTGAAGAAAATCGGGTACTATATGTGCTTTATAGGGCGGAAAAAGTCAAATCGGGAGCGACATTTGTATGGGGGCTATATCTAAATCTGAACCGATTTCCTCCAAATTCAATACCGATGGTCCTTGGCCAGAAAAAATAACTTCTGTCAAGTTTCATGACAATCGGACAACAATTGCGACCTGTAGAGTGCGAACAAGCTTAGATGGACAGCAGACGGACAGACGGACGGACGGACTGACAGACAGACATCGTTAAATCGACTCAGCTGGTGATTCTAAGCCGATCGGTATACTTAAAGGTGGGTCTGGCTCGATTATTTCTTGGTGTTACAAACATTTGGCGCGAAACTAACTTATAATACCCTAGCCCACGAAGTGGTGTAGGGTATAATAATGAGGCGGATCGTTCGTAAGGTCCAATATTGTGCGACTCGTTTGAGCATAGCGACTAGTATCTTCCAATCTCTGAAAATAACACGCAGAAGTGGAATTTTGTACACTTTAAGGGCGAGATCCTTACGTTTCTTCCTCACATTTCTTTTATAATTTTTTCAAAGTCTGTTGGTTTTTATACCCTCCACCTCCAGGATGAGGGTATATTAACTTTGTCATTCCGTTTGTAACACCTTAAAATATTCATCGGAGACCCCATAAAGTATATATATTCTGGGTCGTGGTAAAATTCTAAGACGATATAGCCATGTCCGTCTGTCTGACTGTCTGTTGAAAGCAAGATAGCGGCCGAACGAAATGAGCTAGGAGGTTCAAATTTTTCCTAATTGTGTCTTATGGTTGCAGATCGGTTGGGATTGAAAGTGGGCGAAATCGGCCCAGAGGGAAACATTTTTCCCTCACAAGGACTGAAAATACCCCTAAAATTTAGAGTATTTCAGCATGTTTTTTGAACATAATAGCTTGTATTTACTTGATATTTGCAATTCGCATTCCCTTTATAGCATAAAAGGGCACCATAGAGTGATTTTTATTTGTAGGGGGCGAAATGGGACGAAAAGGGATAAAAATAGTACATATAAAACGACCACAGATATAAACACAAAATTTGGCGTGTACATACCTCTAATAGAGTAGATACATAATATACAAGTATTTTTTCTAAATTTGTACTTTTAAGGTGTTAAATGGGGATAGAGGGATAAAAATAGTACCAACCAAACGGCTGCACCTAGAATAATGAAATTCGGTGTATATATTCCTCTGATTGCGTAGACACATAAAATAAAGGAAATTTTCGAAATTCGTACTTTTAGGGTGTAAAATGGAAAAAGGGGATCAAAATTGTACCAAACAAATGGATGCAGCTAGAACCACGAAATTCGCGGTATACATTCCTCTGACTGAGTGACACGAAAAAAAACGTTTTTCCAAATTCGTACTTTCAAGGGATTCAATGGGAGCAGAGGGATAAAAATGGTACCAACTAAAAGGCTAAAGCTAAAATGATGAAATTTTCGAAAGTCGTACTTTTAAGGAGTAAAATGCGAAAAAGGAGATAAAAATGGTACCAACAAAATGGCCGCAGATAGTATCATGGAATTGGGTATATACATTCCTCTGAGTGCATAGCCACGTAAAAATTTTTTTTTTTTTTCAAATTGGTACTTTATTATGTTGCTTTTACGACAAAAAATGGTAGAATCATGAAGTTGTCTTATACTGCGCACGTGAGAGATAAGGTATTTTCAAAATGTATACTTTTGAATTTAAAATAGATGAAAATACAACCAACCAAAGGACTGCAGCTGAAAATACACTCTCTATCCCCCAATATTTAGGGTATTTATGATTGCTGCCTTATATTTACTTTATGAATTGAAGTATTATTTCCATTATATATATACATAGTATAAAAATATTGGTAGCCTTAGCTTATTAATTAAATTTCTGACTTTCATACATTTGATGCGGTCATTCCTCTTGTAGCTTGGAAGCACCACAAAGAAAATAAATGTTTTAGCGGGCGAAATGGGACAAAAATGGATAAAATATGGTACCAACAGCTAGAATCATGAAATTCGGTGTGTACATCCCTCTAATTGCATAAACAAGTAAAATATTGGGATTTTTCGAAATTCGTACTTTTAAGGGATATAATTAAAAAAGAGGGATAAAATGGGACCTTCCAAACCGCTGAAGTTGATATCATGAAATTCGGTGTATATATTCGCTGTGTATTCGGTTGTCTGACTATGAAGACTCGAAACAAAAAGGTTTTTTTTCAATTTGTACATTTGGGCGGAGAATGGGGCGAATGGGGATATCTTTAAAACTTGTACTTTTCTTATCAAAATAATGCAGTCACTTTGTCTGTATCTGAAAATGCTTCTCCCTAATGGCGACTGACAATCGCCTAATATTTTCGGCATGTTCACTTTCACAATTACAGCATTGTATTTATTTATAGTAGTAGATTTTAAACAGTGCGCATAAGTATACATTATAGTTTGAAATAGTAATCAAATATAGTAATGTGCATAAACATATCACAATTTTCGTAATATGGTTCTGTACTTCTATGTCGACATCCATTAATCTGCTGGGAAAACTGTGGAATGCACTCCGTGGTGGAGGGTATATAAGATTCTTCCCGGCCGAACTTAACCCCTTCTTACTTGTTTTTATTTATTACGTATTTGCTCTACATAGAGTTATATAGCTATCCTCTCCGACATAATGGTGAGGACGGCCACCTTTAATTCTTTTAATTTCCTTCAGTGTAGCATCAAACTGTCTCTTCAAATTATCACAACCTAAAAAAGAATGAAAATGGAAAATATGTTTATTTCTTTATTAGTCTGGTTTGTATGTGTCTCCGAAATTATTGACTCAGTTAGAGGTTAATGCCGGAGAAAGATAAACAATTTATTTTAATTGTTGATTCAAATATAATGTCACGTTTAATCGTATGGCACTGAATATAATTGATTTCAAAATTGAGTCTTTATTTTTATAATTTTGGCCAATTATAGTCATTAATTTGTCAGCTTAAAACCTTTTTCATGAGAAAGTTTGCATTAAACTACCATCGACGACTACACAATAGAGTAACATTGCCAGTCTGAGGACCTGATCTCGAGGTAGTCAGTCTCACGAGTAACTCTTGACGTCATATACTTACTGAGAGTAAAACCACAAAAGTCCAATGTCCTCAAACATCTCGACAATTTTTCTTGATTTATCATACTACGCAAAATAGCCAACAAATCGTCGAAACCGCAAGATAATGTCAATTTCATTTTGGCATTTTGGCGAAATAAATCTAGCCAGAAATCTAAATGAGATTCGTTGGGGTTTTGCCAGTAAATTACTTTCAAGCTGGTTACATTTGTCGGGAAGCCGTCAGCGGGAACCTCAGCTTCGTTATCAATTAGGATGAGGACTTCTCTCAATGACGGATGCCGCAGAAGTGGAGTGATGTATGTCACAGGCGAAAGTGAACTTGTGGTAAACTTCTGTAGATTCTTCAGTTTTAGTAGCACTTCGCCAAATGCTATTTTCTTACAGTTTACATCAAGAGTCTCTAAGTTAATGCATGTTGCAAGAGACACATCAGTCACAACACTGTTGTAATGTCTACACTTTTCAGGGCTGTACCACGTTAAATTCTTTAAATTCCCGTTTATTTCGAATGTTGGTGGGAAATGACACATATCTATGAATACTAATTTCAGTGTATGTAGTAATGGTGAAATTCGGAAATCTTCAAATGTCCCCTCATATTCCGTACAAGTAGAGCTGAATTTGACGATCTTTGTCTCGGTTAGAAGTTGCCTCAAGTGTTTGTGGTTTAAACCATAACAGTGCTTTAAATTCAATTCAGTTACTTTAGGAGGAAGGAAGAACAATTTAATATCTGCGAAAGTTGTGTTGCGTACAGTAAGCTTTTCTAGTCTATGACAACTTTTGGCAATTTGTGCTAAGATCAGACCATTCACCGCATCAGTACTTTCTATGGATAAAATCAAGAGATTTTCGAAAATGCATAGCAGCGATGTAATGTTATTTGTCCATTTTCGAGGATCGAGTGAACGAGTCGTCATTGTGAGTTCCTTTAGCAGGAGAGCATTTGATGAATCTAAAAATTCATAATCATCATAATCATCATCATCATCAGCCGTTTCTACTACTATATTAATCAATTGGAAAACTTCCAGTTTCAGTTTGACGACAAGTGCACAAAAGTGCTTATATGTTAATGTAAGACGTCCGCAAAAACGTAAATGTAAGCACAATCTTCTTAACCTCCGCCTATCCAGGATTGTCGGAGAATGTAGAAAATCTAAAAATCTATTACTGGCTTTAAATTCATTCAACTGCAAACTCTCCAAATGTGGTAGATTTTCGATCACTGATTGTATAAAATCTATGTCTTCATCATATCCTAGTGGAACGAGGTGAGCTTCTAATGTCAATTCGATCACGTTTGCCCCGTAAAATGATAGAAATTCTTGAAAGCCATCTCTGGTAAGTACTGCCTTGTTAATGTCCGTTTCATTTGTTACTACGTAATTTAGAACATTTTCATAAATTTTGAGAGTGCCATAGTCCATGGTCCATATGTAGTTTTCGAATACACTCTTCAGCGCGGTATTTACACGAGCCAATCTCAACTGATCTTCGAAATTCAACATTTTGTAAATGTGAATCAAGACGTCACAGTTCGTTGAAATTATTTCAAAACCTTGCGAATTCATTTCCGCTGCTTTGTTATTGTTGTTCGGATGTATGAGAAATTCAAATCGTCGATCTTTACAGATCGAAATGAGCACTGGCACTGGCAAAGTCTTTTGGCGAATATTATATCATTCGTTCGTTTCCGAGAGATGTGTGAGACGAACTCCGCTAAAGAGCGTAAATATACAAGAGAGGAAAACTGGCTCTTTGTATGTTAACTTAGAGAAAGGCGAGCTAAGCAATAACATTTGTTTCTGCAAACTTGTCGTTATTTTACTGTTTTTATATTCTAATATATTTCAAACATTTAGCAGTCAACCACATAGTTATATGCATTTCGTGTGTGTATCCATTGTTTTTTTATACCCTCCACCAAAGGATGGGGGTATATTCACATTGTCATTCCGTTTGTAACACCTTGAAATATTCAACGGAGACCCCACAAAGTATATATATTCAGGGTCGTGCTAAAATTCTAAAACGATTTAGCCATGTCCGTCTGTCTGTCCGTCTGTTGAAAGCACGCTAGCTTCCGAATGAAATGAGCTAGGAGGTTCAAATTTCTCCTAAATGTGTCTTATGGTTCCAGATCGGAGGGGATTGAAAGTGGGAGAAATCGGCCCAAAGGGAAAAATATAGATAATACATAATATAAACGTATTTTTTCCAAATTCGTACTTTTAAGGGGTAACATGGGACTGGAGGGATAAAAATGGTACCAACCAAACGGAAATTCGGTGTATACATTCCTCTGATTACGTAGACACGATTTAAATGGAAAAAGAGGATACAACCAAATGGCCATGAAATTCGAAGTATACATTTCTCTGACTGCGTATACACAAAATATAAATGTTTCTTTCCAAATTTGTACTTTCAAGGAATACCATGAGTACAGAGGGATAAAAATGGTACCAACTAAACGACTGCAACTAGAATGATGCAATTCGGTGTGTACATCCCTCTAATTGCGTAGGCACTTAAAATAAACGAATTTTAGAAAGTCATACTCTTATGGGGGTAAACTAGGAAAAAGGGGATAAAAGTGGTACCAACCATAGAGACACAAGATAAACATATTTTTCTAAATTCGTACTTTTTACTTTTACGGCAAAAATTGGTTAAATCATGAAGTTAGGTTATTTTGCACTATGTTCGATATGTACATTTATTGGGAGCTTTGCATTTGTTTTGGTTTGGCTATTAAAAAATATATATTTTCCTGCAATATTACTGCACTGCTACGAAAATCGACAGCCTCTGTGGAATGCATTCCATGGTGGAGGGTATATAAAATTCGGCCCGGCCTAACTTAACGCCGTTTCTACTTGTTCTTATTTTAATTTTTTGTTGTAAAATTTAACATCAATCAGTAGCATCAAAATTAGCTGTTATTTTTTTTCTTTGGTATGTGCTCTCGGACTCTCCCCACAATGCTTAAATTTCAATAAACGTATTCAATGTTAGTTATCCAAAGCAACAACAAAAACATTTGGAAGAGTCGCAAATCAACGAGCGCGGTCTTGTTCTCCAAACATGCGCACTGTGACTTCAAACAATCAATAACACTACTCAACAAATTGAAAAAAATTTCATGTACTCCGGATGCGATAATTTTTTCTGTGTAGATAACCTTGACATGAGCTCGAAAAACGCAATAATTTTTTTTTTTCGTTTGGTTTTTTTTTATTATTTTTTTTTTTAAATTTTAAAAATTTTTTTTTGGTTAATTTGTTTCGTCCGGCATAACTCGGGAACCACTAGCCCGATTTAATTGAATTAAATTTTAAAAAATTTAAAATTACAATTCCCTTAATCTGTTCATATATTGTTTTCCTATACAAGCAACAGTTTCCAAGTTAAAAATGAATATATAAAGGAAAAAACTTATTTTTTGCCTAAAGATTTAATTTTTTTTTTTAAAATCCATAAAAAATCCAAAATGAAAAAAAATGTCAAATCTTATTACTTTTACGTAAAGTCACATAACCTATGAGCAAAATGAGACAAAGATCATAAAAATCGATGCACGCGTTTCGCTTTTATTCGCAATTGAGTAAAGGTATGAATTTCAAAAATTTAAAAATTTTTTTTTTGGTTAATTTGTTTCGTCCGGCATAACTCGGGAACCACTAGCCCGATTTAATTGAATTAAATTTTAAAAAATTTAAAATTACAATTCCCCTAATCTGTTCATATATTGTTTTCCTATACAAGCAACAGTTTCCAAGTTAAAAATGAATATATAAAGGAAAAAACTTATTTTTTGCCTAAAGATTTAAAATTTTTTTTTTTAAAAAATCCATAAAAAATCCAAAATGAAAAAAATGTCAAATCTTATTACTTTTACGTAAAGTCACATAACCTATGAGCAAAATGAGACAAAGATCATGAAAATCGATGCACGCGTTTCGCTTTTATTCGCAATTGAGTAAAGGTATGAATTTCAAAAATTTGCTCGACATATGCACAACTTTGTCTATGGTAAGGTTTTTTCTTTTTTTTTTGATTCTCAGAATTAACAAAACGGAATAAACAAAGGGTTATTTAATTTTTATGATTGCGTAAGCAAAGTAATAAACGCTAATAAATGTGCGTGAACAATTAAAAGGAAAAAAGGAAAGGGTTTTCCGTTGGCTACCTGTATGATTTTTTTACAGAAATGCAACCCACATTTAAGGGTGGTCATTATTCGGAAAATTTAAGACTCACACATGGTGAAACAGGTATGTAGCCACCGTAAAAAAATATACACCCATTTATAAGTACCTGTCAGTAAAATACTAAACAATACACAGTATAAATAGGTCTTCATTGATCGATTTTACTCATTCAACAAGTGTCGACGAACGCGATAGTTAAAATGAGCAAACGTTCGCGAGGATTTGAATGCAATACCAATCCAAGTAATTTTTGTTACATATGCGGAGAATACGTTTCTGAAAAAAACAAGCGTTGTTTTTCACCTAAATTGAGAGATTCATTTGAAGAGAGCTTTAATTTAAAGGTCTCAAACATAGATGAGCGGTGGACACCAAGTGCTCTATGTCCAAGGTGCTACGTACAGCTAGCTGACTCAAGGTAAGTGTAGATTACGAAATTCAAGAACATATATAACTTATTATTGAAATTCTTTCAGACGACAGCCGAGAATCATCATGTCAATGCTTTGGAGAGCTCCGCTTTGCCATGTAACAGATTGCTACTTCTGTCTTAGCAAAAAAACAGGCGTGGGAAAAAATATACGATGGACTTACGCTGCTGTTTCAACAGTGAATTTTCCAGTGCCATTTTCCGAAGAACCAGTGGACCCGCAACCGTCCGTTACTACACAAAAAAAGACAACATCTGTTTTTGTAAGGACATTCCCGGATTATTTGGTGAACTCGGGTACTCTTACGATCCAGGAGAGTGGCGTCTTTTCATCGACAGCAACAAGCAGAGCCTTAAAGCAATTTTACTGCACAACGGCAACGAGAAACCTTCGATTCCAATTGCTCATGCCGTTGACACCAAGGAAACATACGAAGTCATGGACAATCTACTAAAGTGCCTTAACTATGAGAGGCACGATTGGAAAGTTTGTGCCGACCTTAAGGTTATCGGTATCCTTTGTGGATTACAAGGTGGATTCACAAAGTACTGTTGTTTTCTCTGCCTTTGGGACAGCCGCGATCGTCAACATCATTACACCAGGAGGAGTTGGACAGAAAGAGTTAACTTCATCCCCGGCAGCGACAACGTGAAATATACACCACTCATAAAAAAGGAAAATGTTTTTCTCCCACCTCTTCACATAAAGCTCGGACTCATAAAAAACTTCGTGAAAGCTATCAACAAAGATGGCGAAGCGTTCGCCTATTTAAAAACCATTTTTCCTCACCTTTCATCGGCAAAGATTAAGGAAGGCGTTTTCGACGGTCCGCAAATTAAAAAGTTGTTGCAAGACAAACAGTTTGAGCACATTTTATCACCAAATGAAGCTGCAGCTTGGAACTCATTTCGGCAAATTGTTTCCGGATTTCTTGGAAACAACAAAAGCTCAAATTACAGAGAGATCGTCGAACAACTACTCCAAAATTATAAAAAAATTAGAGCAAATATGTCGCTTAAGATACATTTTCTACACTCGCACTTGGACTTCTTTCCGGACAACCTGGGCGATGTGAGTGACGAGCATGGCGCACATGTAACAAAAATTACTTGGATTGGTATTGCATTCAAATCCTCGCGAACGTTTGCTCATTTTAACTATCGCGTTCGTCGACACTTGTTGAATGAGTAAAATCGATCAATGAAGACCTATTTATACTGTGTATTGTTTAGTATTTTACTGACAGGTACTTATAAATGGGTGTATATTTTTTTACGGTGGCTATATACCTGTTTCACCATGTGTGAGTCTTAAATTTTCCGAATAATGACCACCCTTAAATGTGGGTTGCATTTCTGTAAAAAAATCATACAGGTAGCCAACGGAAAACCCAAATAATTAAAAAAGTCCCCTTTCCTTTTTTCCTTTTAATTGTTCACGCACATTTATTAGCGTTTATTACTTTGCTTACGCAATCATAAAAATTAAATAACCCTTTGTTTATTCCGTTTTGTTAATTCTGATAATCAAAACAAAAAAAGAAAAAACCTTACCATAGACAAAGTTGTGCATATGTCGAGCAAATTTTTGAAATTCATACCTTTACTCAATTGCGAATAAAAGCGAAACGCGTGCATCGATTTTCATGATCTTTGTCTCATTTTGCTCATAGGTTATGTGACTTTACGTAAAAGTAATAAGATTTGACATTTTTTTTAATTTTGGATTTTTTATGGATTTAAAAAAAAAAAATTAAATCTTTAGGCAAAAAATAAGTTTTTTCCTTTATATATTCATTTTTAACTTGGAAACTGTTGCTTGTATAGGAAAACAATATATGAACATATTAAGGGAATTGTAATTTTAAATTTTTTAAAATTTAATTCAATTAAATCGGGCTAGTGGTTCCCGAGTTATGCCGGACGAAACAAATTAACCAAAAAAAAAATTTTTAAATTTAAAAAAAAAATAATAAAAAAAAAACCAAACGAAAAAAAAAATTTTTATTGCGTTTTTCGAGCTCATGTCAAGGTTATCTACACAGAAAAAATTATCGCATCCCGAGTACATTTTGACTGTTGACTAGTGTAATTAAATGAAAGTAAAGAGTGATTTTTTTGAGGTTAGGATTTTCATGCATTAGTATTTGACAGATCACGTGGGATTTCAGACATGGTGTCAAAGAGAAAGATGCTCAGTATGCTTTGACATTTCATCATGAATCGTCTTACAAACGAACAACGCTTGCAAATTATTGAATTTTATTATCAAAATGCGTGCTCTGTTAAGAAAGTTCATTGCGCGCTTCCATTTTATGGTCAGTTTAATCGACCCACTGAAGCGGCTATTCGGGCTATTGTGACTAAATTTCGCACCAAATTTACATTGTTGGACATTAAACCACCAACACGCTTACGTAGAGTGCGAACTGAAGAAAATATCGCAGCTGTATCGGCCAGTGTTAATGATGACCACCAATTTTCGATTCGTCGCCGTTCGCACCAATTGGGTCTCTGTTACTCAAAAACGTGGAAATGCCAAAATTCGACTAAGCTGATGGACCACCTAAGACGCAGCCGCGGTCAACATTTAAATGAAATTATCTTCAAAAAGTAAATGTCATGGACCAATCTAACGTTTCAAATAAAGAACCGATGAGATTTTGCAAATTTTATGCGTTTTTTTTTTTAAAAAAAGTTATCAAGCTCTTAAAAAATCACCCTTTACGTACAAAGAGAAAGAGAATAAAACAATACAATGGCTAGTTTAGTGATCGAAAATATTATGGCAGTGCAGGCTGGCATGGACTGCACATTCCCCCGATAACAAAAACGTGAGTTATGTCGGCTTCGACTCCACCACCACAAACACAATCTCAAAAGAACCCCCTTGAGATTAACTTCAAACAATAGATAGCGTAATGAAAATTTTGCATTTAACACAAACACATAATTTTCATTTTTATGTGTTGCTTTCTTTAATTTCATAAATAACAAATTATGGCCAACCTTTTATTTTTTAATAAACTCAATTGAACTCAAGTGTTACACATTGTCACTTGAATCCCCTATTTCGGTATTCTCGTAACATGACTCCACACTTCAGGCCGATGACTTCACTGCAGTTTGAAGAGGGTAACAAACTATGAAAATGTAGTAAAGTCAGCATAATTGCATTGCAGTTTCAAAAGGTAATAAACTAAGAAAATACAGTAAAGTCAGCATATGTTTTAAATAAATTCCAATTTTAATTTTTGTTCGATTTTGTCCCGTTTTTATTTTTCGAAGGCAAAATCGAAGTCAACACATCTAGATTTAGATATGCATATATAGTATGTCACGTTTTAGTAATACAGTCAGTTAGAATTTGTTCATGAGTGCTGAAGCACTAAATAAAATATACCATCAAATATAATAAAAGAAGAAAACAAGGAAACTATCTCTTTTATTTTTACTAACTCAAAATCTGTGTAAGTGCTAAAGCAAATACACTTAACTGGCGCAGTCAACACAGGAATCTTAATCCAAAGATTAAGACGCGATCTTGCTTTTAAAGCTCATTCGAACCACGATCGATATCGTTAACAATACTTTTGTGAAGAAAAAGTGAAACAAAAAACAAATATAATCGATAAAGTCTGTGAAAATGCCTAAAGACATGGAAAAGAAGACAGAATCCTGTAGACCATACTTCACACCCGAACAGCTGACCGAATCATTCCAAAACATGGAACCATTATCAACGTTCCAAATGGCAGCTTCCAGTGCGAAAACAACAACAACATCCACCAATCCCACCGCTACAAGTCACGAACAGCTCCCCTTATCAGAAGCCCTTAAGGAAGCATCGAAGATACAAGAATTTCGAGGCGACAGAAGCTACGACGTGACATCATTCATCGACGAAGTGGAATTATTCAGCACACTATTTAAAGGAACACATATGGAGGAGTATTTCTTCAAGAGGTATGTGCTAAAAAAAATACAAGGGGAAGCAGCAAACGTCATCAGAGCGACAGGAAACATGAACTGGGAACAAATCAAGCAGGAACTACTAAAAAATTTTGGAGTCCGAGAATCATACCACCAACTATTCCACAGGGCACTAAATGTCAGAACTGGTGATGTAAGTTAAGCTTTTAATTATTTAAAAAACATCCTAGATAAATTGAACAATAAGTATTTCCAAGATCCCCAGAAACCAGGAGAATTTTCTCCGAACACAAACGAAGCCCTAATTTTGAAAACATTTTTAACAAGCATACCACCTCACTTAGCCAGTATTATACACAGTAGAAATATAGAAAGTCTTAGGGAAGCATATTATTGCCTAGAAGAGTGTGGCTTAATTAAATACAATAAAAAGAGAAACGAAACCCAAAATTTTAGTAAAACAAACAATAGCCAAAATACTCAAAATTTCACTGAAAATAATGCAAATACCAATCACAATAACCCAAACAATAATAAATACAATACCAATTCAGGACACTTTCGCCAATCAACTATGTCCAAACAAAACGACCAAAGATTCGCATCAAACACACAGTCGGGAAACATCAGGCATAACAATAGGGATAGGTCAGGAACATTTAGAACCTCTCTAAACCAGAATAAACAATATCCACAACCAATGGAAGTAGATCACTTACAGCAAAATTCACATGAAGAAGCAGAAGAATCGGAAGTAGAAGAAACAGTAGAAAATGAAGTAAATTTTCAATCAGACAGCCCGGAATACACTTACCCTTGATTCAAATAACAATCGGAGATAATAAAATTAAATGCTTAATAGATACAGGTTCCACAACAACACTCCTGAATAAAAATTCCCTACCAAAGTACAAAAGAATCCTTTTAAATAAACCAATAATATTTAACACTCTTTCCGGACAAACGAAAATAGATAATGAAATTATCACTGAAGTCCCAAAGGAATTCAGAGATAGTAAATTTATGCGATGGAAATTAACAGATTTCAGTAACAAGCAATTTGACGGCTTAATTGGACAGAATATATTACAATCATTTGGAGCAAAAATAAATCTTGAAGAGGAATTCATCGAAATTAATAAAAACAAGATTAAATTTATAAATTCTTGCCCTTTTCTCTATGAAGAAATTCACACAATAGAAGAGTCAAACATTAATGACGAAAACGTATCACAACTCTTTAGAGAAGATATGAATTCTGGGGAAAAGGAATATTTAAACACAATTATAAACGAAAATTCAGACCTTTTTTACAAAGAAGGACAACATCTCTCTCATACACACGAAATCAAACACAGCATAATAACCACTACAGACAGACCCACATACACAAAAATCTACAGATATCCAAAAGTACACGAAGAAGAAATAGCAAAACAAATTAAAGAAATGTTAAAACAAAACATTATAAAAGAAAGTAATTCTCCTTACAACTCCCCAATCTGGATTGTACCTAAAAAATTAGATAGTTCTGGTAAACAGAAATGGCGTATTGTAATCGATTACCGTAAATTGAATGAAATTACGGTCAACGATAAGTTCCCTATTCCCAATATTGAAAATATATTGGATAAATTAGGAAAAGCCAACTATTTCACAACTTTGGATTTGGCAAAGGGTTTTCATCAAATTCCAATAGAAAATGATGACCAAAACAAAACGGCCTTTTCAACCCCTTACGGTCATTACGAATTCATTCGAATGCCCTTTGGCTTAAAAAATGCCCCCTCCACCTTCCAAAGATTGATGAACTCAATACTACGTGAATACATAAACAAGATATGTGTTGTCTACTTAGACGACATACTTATCTTCAGTACAAGTATCGAAGAACACATGGACAACATAAAGAAAATTTTGCAAAATTGAGAGAACATAACCTTAAAATACAAGCCGATAAATGTTCCTTCTTCTGTAAACAGACAAATTATTTAGGTCATACCCTCACCACAGAAGGAATAGAACCCAATTCAACCAAAGTTGAATCAATTCAAAAATTGAAGCTCCCAAAAACCCAAAAACAGATAAAATCTTTTCTGGGAATAACAGGTTACTACCGAAAGTTTGTAAAAGACTATGCTAAAATAGCATACAACCTTACTAAATACTTGAAGAAAAATGCAAAAGTAAATATTAAAGACTCACAATACATAAATGCATTTGAAAAACTTAAAACCATCCTCACAAACCCTCCTATTCTTAGATACCCAGATTGGTCCAAAGACTTCAAATTGACAACAGATGCTAGCGACCATGCACTAGGTGCAGTTCTTTCCCAAAACGAACACCCAATCGCCTATGCAAGCAGAACGTTGAATGATCACGAGAAAAACTATGCCACAATAGAAAAAGAACTACTGGCAATTGTCTGGGCAGTAGGGTATTTCCGACCATATATATATGGTAAACAATTTGAGCTAGTAACAGACCATCAACCATTAGTGTGGCTACATACCAAAACAAAGGGTAAAGACATAAACCCAAGACTGCAAAGATGGTTGTTAAAACTTGGCGAATATAACTTCAAAATCAGTTACATTAAAGGAAAAGAAAATAAAGTGGCTGATTTTATGAGTAGAATAGACAACACAATCGGAGAAACATTAGCTATAGAAAATTTAGACGAAATAGAAATGGAAAATAACGCAGACAACTTTAGCACAGCCGCAACTATTCATTCTCAAGAAGAGGAGCTAAATGACCACTTTCCAATCTTAAACACTATAGTAAACAGATTTCCAACACAAATCATACTAACAAACCATAAAACAGAAGACGTAAGAGTGGTAAATAACAAAAAGAAAATTTTTATAAGTACCAGAGACATAGAAACCAACTACATGACAGATCTGTTTCGCCAACACATAACCTCCGGACGAATCGGTATATTCACCGAACTTTCAGATCACCTCTACAATGAAGTACAATTAAAACTCATAGAACTATTTGATACAAGATTAAAATTTGTACGATGCAGCTTCAACGCCAGAGATATTAGCAATGAGAACGATTTATATAAACAGATAGGGAAATATCATAAATATGAGACAGGACATGCAGGCATTGTAGAAAATTACGAAGGCCTCAAAACAAAAATATACTACAACAACCTTAAACATTTTATTCAAAAGTACATCAATAATTGTGACATATGTAACAGGTCTAAATACGACAGAAAACCACTGAAACCAATGCTCAAATGCTCTGAAACGCCCTCAGACACCAACGAAATCATACACATGGACGTTTACACAAACAAAAAACACAGCTTCATTACATTCATCGATAAATTTTCCAAATACGCCATAGCTCTTTACCTAGAAGATAGAAATAGTATCACAATAGTGGAAAAAATTAGACTATTTTTTTCAATAAGAGGCAAGCCAAAGAAAATAATCACCGATAATGAATTTAACTCAGTCAATGTCAAAGACTTTCTACGGAATGAGAATATAGAAGCCCATTTCACTAAACCAAATAATCATACAGGCAATGCTGATGTCGAAAGACTTCACAGCTCAATTTCAGAAAAATTCAGAACTCTTGAAGCTCAAAAATCACCTCTTTCTGTAAAAGAACGCATTTCCAAATGTATTGAATGGTATAACAACTCGATTCATTCCACAATTAAATCAAAACCTTTGGATGTAGTGGAAAATCGGGTAGACAAACAATTAATTTTCAAACGAATATCTTACACTAAGAACAACTCGATTCTTAAACTCAATGAAAAAAGGGAAATAGTTGATACTAACAATGAAGAAGGTTATGCGAAAAACTATAAAGCACTTAGGCATAAATACGAACCCAGATATCGAAAAATTAATCTTGAAAATGTTCACCCAAACAATTTTAAAAGAAGGAATAAATTTGTAGGTAAATTGGATATCGACAATCTTGACACTCTTGATGATCCTCCCAATAACGATGGCAGCTCTAACAGTACAACCAATCAACACTAACGGCAATGGATAAAATTAGAGATAAAATTAAACGACGCTCAACTCATTCTTGACTACACAACTATCCTACATATAATTAACCTAAATGAAATCAAAGAATCTATCGAAAATATTAAAATTCTTATAAATGAATTAGATGTAATTGAAAATAAACGTTTCCTATTATCAGAACTCCAGAAAGTAAAAACTAAACTCCACACAATTCAGATTAACAGAGAAAAAAGAGGACTAGCCAACATCTTGGGATCAGGCCTTAAATGGATAGCTGGTACTATGGATGATGAAGATAGAATAAATATAGAAAACCACATTCAGATTATTGAACAAAATAACCATAACATTATTGAAGGGACCAATAATAATATTCGCTTAAACAACCATTTTAACGAGACCATAAGAACTTTAACAAAAACGATAGAAACGGACAGAGACAAAATCTTAGAAAAATTTAATACCGTAAGCCATAACAATTCCCGACTAATATCCCATATCCTATATGTAGACATGATGCTAAAAATAAAGTCACTATCAGACCAAATAGAGCATATTCAAAATAATATCATAGCAGCAAACAACAATATGATGGTTAGCAACATGTTCACAACAGAAGAAATCCAATCTCTAAATATAAATTTTTTTAAGCTCCAACACACTCAACTAGCGATAGCAAAATATAAAGAAAATCAAATACTGTTCATACTTAAAGTACCCAATAATACAATAATAACACAGAGATCATATATTACACCTCTAGGAAATGAAAATAACCTAGAACTTACATTTAAAACGCAACATGTTATATATTACCAAAATATTCCTTATCAATATACCAACAACAATAATGTTAACTCACTGAAAAGATCCAATATATGCATTTTTACAAACGAAACATGTGTAAAAGTAAGAAATGAAAAAGAAGAAATAATTGAAATAGAGCCTGGCTTAATATTAATAAAAAATGCAGAAAATAAAATATTACAAAGCAATTGTGACAATAGAGAAATAACACTGAGAAAAAATTTGTTAATAACTTTTAATGATTGCGAAATAAAAATAAACAATCTTGTACTAAAAAATTACGACAAAAAATTTATAGATAATTTTGTAAAATCTCCAAATTTAATTTCAAATAATAGTACCACAACACTGTCTTTTGATGAAATAGTTTTAACCAACATAGATAATGCAAAGCAAATAGAAGAATTAAAGGTTCACAAAACAATTCATTATAATTTTACAATAATCAATACTATTGTAATTCTAACTTTAATTATTGTAACAATCATTATATTTATAATAGTATATAAGAAATATTTAAAGATCAAACTGAAAATTCAGGAGAATTATCAATCAAGGGAGGGAGGAGTTATGTCGGCTTCGACTCCACCACCACAAACACAATCTCAAAAGAACCCCCTTGAGATTAACTTCAAACAATAGATAGCGTAATGAAAATTTTGCATTTAACACAAACACATAATTTTCATTTTTATGTGTTGCTTTCTTTAATTTCATAAATAACAAATTATGGCCAACCTTTTATTTTTTAATAAACTCAATTGAACTCAAGTGTTACACATTGTCACTTGAATCCCCTATTTCGGTATTCTCGTAACATGACTCCACACTTCAGGCCGATGACTTCACTGCAGTTTGAAGAGGGTAACAAACTATGAAAATGTAGTAAAGTCAGCATAATTGCATTGCAGTTTCAAAAGGTAATAAACTAAGAAAATACAGTAAAGTCAGCATATGTTTTAAATAAATTCCAATTTTAATTTTTGTTCGATTTTGCCCCGTTTGTATTTTTCGAAGGCAAAATCGAAGTCAACACATCTAGATTTAGATATGCATATATAGTATGTCACGTTTTAGTAATACAGTCAGTTAGAATTTGTTCATGAGTGCTGAAGCACTAAATAAAATATACCATCAAATTTAATAAAAGAAGAAAACAAGGAAACTATCTCTTTTATTTTTACTAACTCAAAATCTGTGTAAGTGCTAAAGCAAATACACTTAACTCGTGCGCCATAAAGTGATTCTTATTTGTAGGGGGTGAAATGGGGAAAAAAGGGATAAAAATGGTACATATTAAACTACAACAGCTAGAAACACGAAATTCGGTGTGTATATTCCTCTAATAGAGTAGATATAAAATATAAAAGTATTTTTTCCAAATTATTCCTTTTAAGGGGTAAAATGGAAATAAAGGGATAAAAATGGTACCAACCAAACGCTCTGATTGCATAGACACATAAAATAAACGAATTTTTCAAAATCCTTACATATTGGGGTTAAAATGAAAAAAGGGATAAAAATAGTACCAATCAAATGACCGCAGCTAGAGTCATGATATTTGGAGTATACATTCCTCTGACTGCGTAGACTATGGGTCAAAATGAAAAAAGGAATTCGAAATTCGTACTTTCAAGGGATACAAATAGTACAGAGGGATAGAAATAGTACTAACTGAACGACTACAGCTAGAATGATGAAATTCTAATTGGGTAGAAAAGTCAAATAAAGAGATTTTAGATAGTCGTACTCTTAATGGGGTAAAAATGGTACCAGCCAAATGGCCGCAGCTGGAATCATGGAATTCGATGTATACATTCCTCTGACTGCATAAACACGCAACATAAAAAGTTTTTTTTCCAAATTCGTACTTTTTCTTTTACGACAAAAATTGGTTGAATCATGAAGTTAGGTTATTTTGCACTCTGTACATCTGATAATGGATTTTCAAAATTTGCACTTTTGGAATTAAAATAGAATGGAAATACAACTAACTGTAGCACCCACTATTTACCAATATTTATGGTATTTAAGCCTTTTGAAAATATAAATAGAAGAATAATTATTTTTTGAATTGACGTATTGGTAGCCTTGCCTTATAAGCGTGGATTGAAATAATTAAAATATTATATTTATTTATAAAATTATTTTTTTAATATTTGTATTTATTTGAACTGGGATATTGTCCTGGATCAAGACCATTTTGCATCTATATTTAATAGAATGCAAATTTATTTACAAATGGCATGGTGACATTTATTACTTGGCTGCAGACTACCACTATCATGATTTCCACCCTGTCTAAAGGTTTCATTCAGGTGGCTTCGCAGCGACTTTTCAACATCAAACCCGGCCTCTATAAGGAGATGATTCTCACAAACGAACGAGTATCACAACTCACTTGCCGAATTTGCGTTTAAAAATCGCAAATTCGCAATATACAAAAATATATATTCTCCTGTAATATTACTGCACTTCTACGAAAATCGACATCCTCTGTGGAATGCAATCAATGGTGGAGGGTATATAAAGTTCGGCCCGGCCGAACTTAACGCCTTTTTTCCATGCTTTATATAAGGTTACTTTCTATATATGTTTGTGTGCCACAAAATTTGAAATCAATTTTTGAAAGCTTTTTTCTCAACCAATTTTGCTCAAATTTTTTTTTTTCACTGAACCAACACTCAGGGGATGTCCCCTATAAATGCAGTGCATTGCGTTGGTAGAAGGAAGATAAGGTATTGGAAGGAGGAAAGAGGGAGTAGTGTCTGTTGACATCTGTTTTGAATCTCTGAATGTCGTAATTGGAGGGAAAGATATTTGCCGGAAGTCGATTCCACATACGGATAGTACGGGCGAAGAACGAATTTATTCTGTAATGTGTAGTGCGGTCGGTTGTTCAATCGACAACAAATGGGTGAGCGTTCCTGGAAAGTCGCGTATCTCTACCGAATGTTCTCACGGGCGGTATAAGATCACGAATTTCCGAAGAACAAACACCATGAAAGTATCGATAGAACAATGACACACAACCAACATTACGACGGTGTTCAAGGGAGACAATATAATGGGATATCCTACCATCACCTATCAACACCATCGCCCTCCTCTGGACACGGTCAAGTAGCTCCAGTGATGAAGCTGGAGCTCCCGACCATATATGGGAGTTGTATTCCATCTTTGGTCTGATGTAGGTAGTGTAGATATTGAGAAGATCAGAGGGTGTGAAATATTTTTTACATCTTTTTAGAAAGTCCAAACATTTGAAGGCATCTTTCGACACATCAAATACATGCTTTGTCCATCGAACATCACGTTGTATTTTCATGCCGAGAACATCGAGAGCATCTGATTGCTCAATATCTACACCGTTCATTAAAATCGACGACAGTGCAAATTTTGCACACTTAATCATTTTCGATGACAATACAAGGAAATGGAAAAATTTGACCAATTGGACAAAGGGGCGTGGCACCTCCCATACAAAGTTAAAACCTATTATTGAATATTGTCAGTTCTATGACACCTAGAGTGCTGAAATTTTGTGTAAGTGCATCTAGCATCAATGTGCATAGCTGTGCCAAAAATGGGCGGTATTGGAAAAGTGGGCGTGGAACCTCCCATACGAAGTTAAAACCTATTATTGAATATTGTCAGTTCTATGACACCTAGAATACTGAAACTTTGTGTAAGTGCATCTAGCATCAATTCGCATAGTTGTGTCAAAAATGGGCGGTATTGGAAAAGTGGGCGTGGCATCTCCCATACGAAGTTAAAACCTATTATTGAATATTGTCAGTTCTATGACACCTAGAGTGCTGAAATTTTGTGTAAGTGCATATACCATCAATGTGTATAGTTGTGCCAAAAAGGGGCGGTATTGGAAAAGTGGGCGTGGCATCTCCCATACGAAGTTAAAACCTATTATTGAATATTGTCAGTTCTATGACACCTAGAGTGCTGAAATTTTGTGTAAGTGCATCTAGCATCAATTCGCATAGTTGTGCCAAAAATGGGCGGTATTGGAAAAGTGGGCGTGGCATCTCCCATACGAAGTTAAAACCTATTATTGAATATTGTCAGTTCTATGACACCTAGAGTGCTGAAATTTTGTGTAAGTGCATCTAGCATCAATTCGCATAGTTGTGCCAAAAAGGGGCGGTATTGGAAAAGTGGGCGTGGCACCTCCCATACGAAGTTAAAACCTATTATTGAATATTGTCAGTTCTATGACACCTAGAGTGCTGAAATTTTGTGTAAGTGCATCTAGCATCAATTCGCATAGTTGTGCCAGAAATGGGCGGTATTGGAAAAGTGGACGAGGCACCTCCCATACGAAGTTAAAACCTATTATTGAATATAGTCAGTTCTATGACACCTAGAGTGCTGTAATTTTGTGTAAGTGCATCTAGCATCAATGTGCATAGTTGTGCCAAAAATGGGCGGTATTGGTAAAGTGGGCGTGGCACCTCCCATACGAAGTTAAACCCTATTATTGAATATTGTCAGTTCTATGACACCTAGAGTGCTGAAATTTTGTGTAAGTTCTGCCAAAAATGGGCGGTATTGGAATAGTGGGCGTACCACCTCCCATACGAAGTTAAAACATATTATCGAATAGTGTCAGTTCTATGACACGTATAGTGCTCAAATTTTGTGTAAGTGCATCTAGCATCAATGTGCGTAGTTGCGCCTAAAATGGGCGGTAATGCAAAAGTGGGCGTGGTACCTCCAATACAAACCACAAATTAAAAATCTATTATTTCTGCTCCTGATAACGCAGTAATTTTTCCTTCTACAAAAGATAACTAAAAAAGAATTTCTAGGCCCAATAGAATTCTGCTTGCATAAAGCATGGATTTGAAAATTTTTTTTTTGATTTACTAGTTACTTGTTATTATTATATTATTTATATATTATGTATCTACTCAATTAGAGGAATGTACACAACGAATTTCGTGTTTCTAGCTGTTGTCGTTTGATTGGTACCATTTTTATCCCTTTTCGTCCCATTTCTCCCCCTATAAATAAAAATCACTTTATGGTGAACGTTTATGTTCCATTCATTCCATAGTATTATCGGCAAATTAGACACTGTCAATAGAAGTGCACTTACATATTAAAAACAAGTAAGGAAGGGCTAAAGTCGGGCGGGGCCGACTCTATGATACACTCCACTTTCAATCCGAATACAATTCAATTCGGTGAAAAAGTGAAAACGGGAAGGTTTTTGGTATCCTGTAAATGTATGTGTTTAACAAAAAATTTTGTATCGGAAAGGACATTTGTATGAGGATATATTGAAACCTGGAACGAAATAGGTGAAATATAAAATGTATAGTTTGGCCAAAATCGGTTAAACTTATGGGAGCAACATTTGAATTTGGGCTATATTTAAATCTGAACCGATCTTACCCACTTTCACCATAGTTTTGTTTAGTTAGATTATAAGATGTTGTGCGCAATTTAAAGAAAATCGAGCACAGTATGTGGCTTTTAAAGCGGCAAAAGTCAAATCGGGAGCGACATTTGTATGGGGGCTATATCTAAATCTGAACCGATCTTACCCAATTTCTGCATAGTGTTTCTAGTTGGATTATAAGATGTTGTCCCAAATTTAAAGAAAATCGGGTACAATACATGGTTTTCAGAGCGCAAAATTCATATCGGGAGCGTCATTTGTATGGGGCCTATATCTAAATCTGAACCGATCTAGACCGCTTTAGCCACAGGTGTTTCTTGTTGGATTATAAGATGTTGTGCCAAATTTAAAGAAAATCGTTTAGAATATGTGGCATTTAAAGCGGAAAAAGTCAAATCGGGAGCGACATTTATATGGGGGCTATATCTAAATCTTAACCGATCTGACCGATATTCACCATGGGTGTTTCTAGTGGAAATATAAGATGTTTTACCAAATCTGAAGACAATCTGATACATTATGTGGTTTCTAGAGCGGAAAAAGTCAAATCGGGAGTGAAATTTGTATGGGAGCTATATATAAATCTGAACCGATCTGTCCGATATTCACAATGGGAGTTTCTAGTGGTATAATATATATATATATAAGATGTTTTACCAAATCTGAAGACAATCTGATACAATATGTGGTTTCTAGAGCGGAAAAAGTCAAATCGGGAGCGAAATTTGTATGGGAGCTATATATAAATCTGAACCGATCTAACACATTTTTACCACAGGTGTTTCTAGTTACCATATAAGATGTTTTGCCAATTTTAAAGAAAATCTGTTGTAATATGTGGTATCTAGAGTGAAAATAGTCAAAGCGGGAGTGAAATTCGTATGGGGGCTATATCTAAATCTGAACCGATTTTCTTCAAATTAAATAGCGTTCGTCCTTATCCCGAAAAACATCGTTGTGCATAGTTTCATTTGGTTCTGTCTACAATTGCGACCTGTATCGTGATTACAAGAATATATGGACGGACAGACAGACAGACGGACATTGCTAAATCGACACAGAAAGTGATTCTAAGACGATCGGTATAATTAACAATGGGTCTATCTCGTTTCCTTTTGGGTGTTACAAACAAATGCACAAAGACATAATACTCCCGTGGAGTGTATAAATATGATGCAATAATATTTGTTTACAATTTGTATCAATCATACTTATGTGCACTCTTTTAAATAAATAGTAATGCTTCATTATTATAATATTAATAATCCTCTATTATATGAATATAAAACTTCATGAACTTGAGGCAGCAATCTTCAAAAATATGCCCTAAGTATCAGGTGCATTGTCAGTCGTTATTAGGTAGAGCAATTTCCGTCAGTGCCGATTTTCCCGTTTGCAGTTTTTTGATTCCAGCTAGCTACAGCCCAAATAAGCGTACCATTTTGATAGGAAAGGTACTAATTTTGCCGATCCAATATGTTTCGCGTTCTCAGTAGAATGTACTATTTCAGCTACAGCCATTTGCTTAATATCAGTTCTATTTTTTTTCATTTTGACTCTAAAAGTACTGATTTGAGAAAATCCTTATTTTCTGCGTCTACGCAGTCAGACGATTTTCATGATTCTAGCTACACCCGCTTGATTGGGCCAAATTTAATACCATTTAGATCCTGAAGGTACGAATATCAAAACTTCTGTTTATTTTTCTCAATGTACACAGCGAATTTCACTATTTGCCCTGTATCCGTTTGGTTGGTACCATTTGTACACCGCTTCGCCCCATTTCCGCTTAAAAGTGCAAATTTCGAAAAAATCCTTTTCTATACAGTCAAATGGATGTATACACCGAATTTCATGATTTCAACTTCAGAGGTTTGGTTGGTACCATTTTTATCCCTCTTTATACACTCCACGAGAGTATTATGTCTTTGTGGATTTGTTTGTAACACCCAAAAGGAAACGAGATAGACCCATTGTTAAGTATACCAATCGACTTAGAATCACTTTTTGAATCGATTTAACAATGTCCGTCCGTCTGTCCATCTATTGTTGTAATCACGATACAGGTCGCAATTGTAGACGTAACTAAATGAAGCTTTGCACAATGAAGTTTTTCGGGACAAGGACAAGGACTCTTTTCACTCTAGATACCACATATTACAACAGATTTTCTTTAGAATTGGCAAAACATCTTATATTTCAACTAGAAACACCCATGCTGAATATAGGTCAGATCGGTTCAGATTTATATATAGCTCCCACACAAATTTCGCTCCCGATTTTACTTTTTCCGCTCTAGAAACCACATATTGTACTCGATTTTCTTTAAATTTGGCACAACATCTTATAATCCAACTAGAAACACCTATGCAGACATTAGGTATGATCGGTTCAGATTTTGATATAGCCCCCATATAAATGTCGCTCCTGATTTGACTTTTTCCGCTTTGAAAACCTCATATTTTAACAGATCTTCTTCAAATCTTGCAAAATATCTTATATTTCAACTAGAAACACCCATGGTTCAGATTTAGATATAGGCCCCATACAAATGTCGCCCCGATTTGAATTTTGCGCTCTAGAAACCATATATTGTACCCGATTTTCTTTAAATTTGGCACAACATCTTATAATCAAACTAGAAACATCTATGCAGAAATTGGGTAAGATCGGTTCTGATTTAGATATAGCCCCCAAACAAACGACGGCCCTGATTTGACATTTTCCGCTCTAGAACCCACATATTGTACCCGATTTTCTTTAAATTTGGCACAACATCTTATAATCTAACTAAACAAAACTATGGTGAAAGTGGGTAAGATCGGTTCAGATTTAAATATAGCCCAAATACAAATGTTGCTCCCAAACGTTTAACCGATTTTGGCCAATCTATACATTTTATATTTCACCTATTTCGTTCCAGGTTTCAATATATCATCATACAAATGTCCTTTTCGATTTAACATTTTTTGTCAAACACATATATTTACAGGATACAAAAAACCTTCCCGTTTTCACTTTTTCACCGAATTAAATTGTATTCGGATAGAAAGTGGAGTGTATCATAGAGTCGGCCCCGCCCAACTTTAGCCTTTCCTTACTTGTTTTCAATTGTATATCTTTAAAGTGCGAATTGCAAAAAATCCTTCTAGTTTACTTGTCTACGCCATTAGAGGGATGTGCATTCCAAATTTCATGTTTCTAGCTGTTATCGTATCATTTGTGCCATTTTTATCCCTTTTCGTCCCAAAAGTACGATTTTTGAAAAGTCCATCTATTTTACGTGTCTATGCAATTAGAGGGATGTTCATTCCAAATTTCATGTTTCTAGCTGTTATCGTATCATTGGTACCGTTTTTATCCCTTTTCGTCCCATTTGGCCCGCTAAAAATGTTATTTATTTTTTTGTGCTTTCAAGCTACAAGAGAAAGGTACGCAACAAAATTCAATTACATAAAGCAGACATTTTCTAAAAAAATGCTTACTCAAAATATTAGGGATATTTTCAGACCTTATTATGGAAAAATGTTTCCCTCTGGGTCGATTTCGCCTTCTTTCAGTCCCAACCGATCTGCAACCATAAGACACATTTAGGGAAAATTTGAACGTCCTGGCCCGTTTCATTAGGAAATAGAATATTTTACTTTTTAATAAACTAATGTACCCTTAGATTTTAATCATTTTTGGTCTTGAATCACTGTAAAGTCACTGTGGTCGGAGTTGCGTGGTAAAATATTTTCCTAATCGTAGCGAAATAAATATTCATTCATTATATTTATATTTATAGTTGTTATTTTTGTTCTGCGGCATAAAGGTCGTAAAGAGGCACACGAATACGCGGATTCTTAAGCCTGCAAGGACGTGTTGTATGCATGCCTCTTTGGAAATTCAAACTGTGATTAAACAGTGTCCGGCCTTGCTCCAACTTTCCTCCATGTCAACCGTACATTGTGTACATTTCTCGCTTAACTAGTGGATCATTTCAGCCGCAAAGACACCTTCAACAATGGCAACTGTCGCCCAATCAGCTGCAGGAGTTTTATGCTCACCGACCAGCCAACCAAAAAGGAAGTTGATGGCTGACATGACATATGTATGCGTAGCATTCAGCAACGCCAGCATTTTGTGTGAAATGTCAACATTTGGTCCGTTTAGCCTTTTAGTGTACGTCTGCCACCCCCTCCCCGCGATCAGGAAAAGAACTACCGGCCAATTCAGTTGTGGCTTTGGTTCTTATTATTGATTTGTCATGCCCCAACTGCAGCTTGCTGCAGCTACGTTTGCGCAGAAAGCTGTTTATCGGCACTTGTGACACTTGTTGTTAGTTAACCAGTCATAGTGGCAAACAGTTTCCAGTTGGCAACGTTTAAGAGTTACCATTGAAAAAAAAGAAAAAGAAAATACAAAACGAAACTCCACCAACCAACGGACAACAACATTTTTTCAAAACGTAACAATGTTGTTTAGTATGTAAAATGTCAATTTTATGTCAAATGTTTTAAAGTTTAGTACGGGGCTCCTTTTCGATTCGTGGAAACGGCAACAACTAAATTGTAGTTGTTCAAATTAAATGGCCAACGTTTTTGCACGTCATTGCACCAATAACACATTTCACCGAAAATGTAGTTGTTAACTGAAAAATAAATGACATTTTTGGCATGAAACAACATGTTGTTGGTCCACAACAACAACAAAACAACGATACGGAAAAGAAATCACAGCTTCTCACATATGCATATACCAGTATGTATGTACGTAGGGGCAAATGGTAAGTTTTAGGTCCCGATGCAGCTCCTTCATATGTAGTCTTATATGGTGGTCATGTGTTGTAAAATAAAACAATATAAAAATAACTTAAGTGTTGAAGTTAAATTAGTTTAATTTTTTTTATAGACATTGGGGGAAACGTTTCGATCTGCAACCAAATACAGGGCTAGGCTATTGATTGTTGCTACATTAAGAAACTTAAACCATCCATGGGGTATACTAATTTTGTCATTCCGCCAGTAACACCTTGAAATATCGAACTGAGACTCTATAAAGTATATACGTACCAGTTAGTATGATAATGGTCTAAGTCAAAAATCCAAAAAAAAGATATATGCCAATTTTTCCATATTACACTTGAACCAGACAATGTACGTCTGAAACTATTGGTGAAATAGAGTAATTGGCGTTTTTAGTTTTTTATTTTCTCATTCTGTTGCCCCTTAAAATGACTACAAAGTTCCAAAGGATACAATTTTTCAAAAAATATTTTTAGTATTTATTCACACCCTATGACACCGGTATAAGTGCCAAATTAAAGAAGATAATATGAGCTAAAAATACTTTAAAGTGCAAGCTTTTGTCTGTATTGAATAAACTAGAAAAACTAAGGGATACATTTGAAATAGGTGTTAATGCTGAACTAATACAGACAGAAGTGTGATATTTTAAGTATTTTTAATAAATATTCTCCTCTTTAATTTGACACTAATAACATTATCATAGGGTGCGAACAAGCATATAAAATATTTTTTTTACTTTGTAGTCCTGTGAAGGGGCAACAGGTTGAGAAAATGAAAAACTAAAAACGCCGAATAGCTTTTTTGCCTATAGTTTCATACGTATATCGTTCAAGTGTAACGAATTTTTATACACTCCACGAGAGTATTATGTCTTTGTGCATTTGTTTGTAACACCCAAAAGGAAGCGAGATATACCCATTGTTAAGTATACCAATCGACTTAGAATCACTCTCTGAGTCGATTTAGCAATGTCCGTCTGTCTGTCCATCTATTGTTGTAATCAAATTACAGGTCGCAATATTAGTCCGATCGTAACATAAATTAGCACAAATAAGTTTTGTGGACGATGCTATTTAACGCTATTTAATTTGAAGCAAATCGGTTCAGATTTAGATATAGCCCCCATACAAATGTCGCTCCCGATTTGACATTTTCCGCACTGGAAACCACATATTGAACCCGATTTTCATTAAATTTGGCAAAACATCTTATAATCCAACTAGAAACACCTATGCAAAAATTGGGTAAGATCGGTTCAGATTTAGATATAGCCCCCATACAAATCTCGCTCCCGATTTGACATTTTCCGCTCTAGAAACGACATATTGTACGCGAATTTCTTTAAATTTGACACAAATCAGTAAGATCTGTTCAGATTTAGATATAGCCCATATACAAATGTCGCTCGCGATTTGACATTTTCCGCTCTAGAAACGACATATTGTACGCGAATTTCTTTAAATTTGACACAACATCTTATAATCCAACTAGAAACACCTATGCAGCAAATCAGTAAGATCGGTTCAGATTTAGATATAGACCACATACAAATGTCGCTCCCGATTTGACTTTTGCCGCTCTAGAAACGACATATTGTACGCGATGATTTGTCATTTTCCGCTCTAGAAACCCCATATTGTACTTGATTATCTTTAAATTTGGTACAACATCTTATAATCCAACTAGAAACACATATGCAGAAAATAGGTAAGATCGGTTCAGATTTAGATATAGCCCCATACAAATGTCGCTCCCGATTTGACTTAGAAACCATATATTTTACTCAATTTTCTTTAAATTTGGCACAACAGCTTATAACCCAAGTAAAAAAACCTATGGTGAAAGTGTGATCGGTTCAGATTTAGATATTGCCTAAACACAAATGTTGCTCCAAAATGTTTAACAGATTATGGCCAAACTATACATATTATATTTCACCTATATCGTTCCAGATTTCAATATACCCGCATACAAATGTCCTTTCCGATTTAACATTTTTTGTCAAACACATACATTTACAGGATACAAAAATCCTTCCCGTTTTCACTTTTTCGCCGAATTAAATTGTATTCGGATAGAAAGTGGAGTGTATCATAGAGTCGGCCCCGCCCGACTTTAGCCTTTCCTTACTTGTTTTTATTGTCGTACGGTGTAATAATTTCAGTATAAAGTTTCTAGACGAACAAATTGTAAATATTCATATTTTTATACACTCCACGAGAGTATTATGTCTTTGTGCATTTGTTTGTAACACCCAAAAGGAAACGAGATAGACCCATTGTTAATTATACCGATCGTCTTAGAATCACTTTCTGAGTCGATTTAGCAATGTCCGCCTGTCTGTCCGTCCGTCCATCTATTCTTGTAATCACGATACAGGTCGCAATTGTAGACAGAACCAAATGAAACTTTGCACAACGATGTTTTTCGGGATAAGGACGAACGCTATTTAATTTGAATCTAAATCGTTTCAGATTTAGATGTAGCCCCCATACGAATTTCACTCCCGATTTGACTCTTTTAACACTCTAGATACCACATATTACAACAGATTTTCTTTAAAATTGGCAAAACATCTTATATTGTAACTAGAAACACCTGTGGTAAAAATGTGTTAAATCGGTTCAGATTTATATATAGCTTCAATACAAATTTCGCTCCCGATTTGACTTTTTCCGCTCTAGAAACCACATAATGTATCAGATTGTCTTCAGATTTGGTAAAACATCTTATATTTCCACTAGAAACACCCATGGTGAATATCGGTCATATCGGTTCAGATTTATATATAGCTCCCATAAAAATTTCGCTCCCGATTTGACTTTTTCCGCTCTAGAAACCACATATTGTATCAGATTGTCTTCAAATTGGCAAAACATCTTATATTTAAATTAAAAACATCTATGGTGAAAATAGGTCAAATCGGTTCAGATTTAGATATAGCCCCCATACAAATGTCGTTCCCGATTTGACATTTTCCTCTGTAGAAACCACATATTGTACTCGATTTTCTTTAAATTTGGCACAACATCTTACAATCTTACTAGAAACACCTATGCAGAAATTGGGTAAGATCGGTTCAGATTTAGATATAGCCCCCATATAAATGTCGCTCCCGATTTGACTTTTTTCGCTTTAAATACCACATATTCTAATCGATTTTCTTTAAATTTGGCACAACTTCTTATAATCTAACTAGAAACACATGTGGCTAAAGCGGGCTAGATCGGTTCAGATTTAGATATAGGCCACATACAAATGTCGCTCCCGATTTGAATTTTGCGCTCTAAAAACCATATATTGTACCCGATTTTCTTTAAATTTGGGACAACATCTTATAATCCAACTAGAAACACTATGCAGAAATTGGGTAAGATCGGTTCAGATTTAGATAAAGCCCCCATACAAATGTCGCTCCCGATTTGACTTTTGCCGCTTTAAAAGCCACATATTGTGCTCGATTTTCTGTAAATTTCGCACAACATCTTATAATCTAACTAAACAAAACTATGGTGAAAGTGGGTAAGATATGTTCAGATTTAAATATAGTCCAAATTCAAATGTTGCTCCCATAAGTTTAATCGATTTTGGTCAAACTATACATTTTCGTTCCAGGTTTCAATATATCCTCATACAAATGTCCTTTCCGATACAAAATTTACAGGATACAAAAAACCTTCCCGTTTTCACTTTTTCACCGAATTGAATTTTATTCGGATTGAAAGTGGAGTGTATCATAGAGTCGGCCCCGCCCGACTTTAGCCTTTCCTTACTTGTTTTCAATTGACTCAAACATAAACCATTGCATATCTCAAAATGGGTAAAGTGTGACTTAGACCATTATCACACTAACTGGCACATGTATACTTGATCGTCATAAAATTTTAAGACGACGCTAGCATCTAAACGAAAGGGGCTAGGACGTTCAAAATTTCCTGAAATGCGCCTTATTGTCGTAGATCGATTGAGATTGCAGCTGGGCGACATCGGTGCAAAGAGAAAAAAAATTCCTTTACAAGACTGAAAATATCCATAACCAAGCTAGGGGCGACCCCGGGACAGTTTTGGGCCTTACTGGCATAACAAAAATTATAAAAAAAAAATAAAAGCCCGACTAACGATTGGAGATAGGAGGTATGTGTGTTCAAAAGAAATGTTGGGGAGGGAAAATTAATGGGGGGTCGGTCTTACATTTAACCCCTCTCGGGGCGTCTACGAGGCAGTTTTGGGGCTTTTTGTGTATTTTTACCCCTTTTCCCTCACTTTTGACCCCGATGAGAACCCACTTACACTCATTCCACCACCCCCACTTTTGTTTGGATTCTTTTCCGAACCTCACAAAATTAGGGGTTCAAAATCGAAAAGTCTTGCACTCTCCCACCCCTAGTAGACACGAAAAATCTAGAAATTCGTACTTTTTGATGTTAAAATGGCCGCATCTAGAATCATGAAATTCGGTGTATACATTGCTCTGACTGCATAGGCGAACAATATTTTTTTCTCTCCAAATTTGTACCTTCAAGGGATACAATGGGAACAGAGGAATAAAAGTGGTACCAACTAAACGGAATGATACTATTCTGTGTGTACATCCCTCTAATAACGTAGGCACGTAAAATAAAGAAATTTTCGAAAGTCATAAAATTGGGAAAAGGGGATAGAAATGGTACGAACCACATGGCCGCACCTAGAATCATGGAATTTCCGGTATACATTCCATTGACAGCATTTTTCCAAAGTCATACTTTATTTTGTTGTTTTTGTTTACGACCAAAATGGGTAGAATCAATCAAGTTAGGTTACCTTGCACTGTGTAAACATTTGAAAATGCACCCACTATCCTCAATATTTAGGCTTTTCAAACTTTTATGAAGATTGTTGCCTTATATTAACTTTTTGAACTCACTTGAAGTATTGTTTCGATGTTTATAGAATAAACATATTGTTTGCATTATTATAAGCGTGGTTTAAAATAATTAAAATTTTATATTTATTTATACAATTATTTTTATAATATTTTTATTTATTTAGGTTTGGCTATATTAAAACAAGTAAGGAAAGGCTAAAGTCGGGCGGGGCCGACTGTATGATACACTCCACTTTCTATCCGAATACAATTCAATTCGGTAAAAAAAGTGAAAACGGGAAGGATTTTTGTATGTTTCCTAATCATAGGCTGATATGACCTGACCCAATTTGTCAAATCGAGAATAATATTTGTATCCAAACATGGAATGAAGTGACCCACTGACATAATAGGTTCTTCCAGTTCAGTACTATTCAACGGTATGCTCAATTTGAAGAAATTCGGTGAAAATACTTGGTTTCTGGGGCGGAAAAACTCAAGCCGGGAGCGAAATTTGTATGGGAGCTATATATAAATCTGAACCGATGTGTCCCATTTTCACCATGGGTGTTTCTAGTTGAAATATGAGATATTTTGTTAAATTTGAAGAAGATCTATTCAAATATGTGGTTTCTAGAGTAGAAAAAGTCAAATCGAGAGCAATATATAAATCTGAACCGTTCTGAACTATTTTCACCACAGGTGTTCCTAGTTTAAATATAAGCCGTTTTGATTTTTTAAGAAAATTTGATAAAATATATTGTTTCTAAAGCGAAAAAAACTCAAATTGGGAGCGAAATTTCTATGGGAGCTGTATATAAATCTGAACCGATCTCACTCATTTTGACCACAGGTGTTTCTACTTGCAATATAAGATGTTTTGCCAACTTTTTATAGAAAATTTGTTAAAATGTGTTGTATCTAGAGTGAAAAGAGTCACATAGGGAGTGAAATTCGTATGGGGGCTATATCTAAATCTGAACCGATTTTCTCCAAATTAAATAGCGTTCGTCCCTATCACGAAAAACTTTGCTGTGCTAAGTTATATTTGGTTCAAGCTACAATTGCGACCTGTATCGTGATTACAAGAATAGATGGACAGACAGACGAACGGACAGACAGACAGACAGACGGACATTGCTAAATTGATTCAAAAATCGACAATGTGTCTATCTCGCTTCCTTGTTACAAATAAATGCACAAAGTCATAATACCCTCGTGGAGTGTATAAAAATTATGTTGGAAACAACGGTACACAACGGTTCAGAATCAAAATCCATCCGCCAAAACTCAATAAATTTTTGTCTAGTAAACATTTTTGAGTTCTGTAAAAGTTACTTTTTTCAATTACAGATTTTCACCTTTTTCAGATTACAAGCAACAAATAACAATTAAATTTGTACGTGGACAATTTTCGTGTTTTCAGATGAAGCTCATTTTCAACTCGTTGGCTTTGTCAATAAGCAAAATTACGGCTTATGGTGTTCGGAGAAGCCACACGTGACTATGAAAAAGCATCCACAACGATTCACTGTTTGATGTGGATTTTGGGCTGGCGGCATCTATGTGCCATGTTGATCGGATGAGGTACTGCCGAGCCAGTCGTGGTAGTGAATAATATTGTGTTCCACTAAATTTTTATATAACAAAGTTCAACATTTCCAATAAAACGGTAAAATTGAAAAAATAATCAGTATTTTTTATAGCCGTTTCTAATAAAAAATGGCGGCCCCCTTAAATGTTCTTTTTGATAGGACTTTTTTGATTTTCTCGAAAAAAGAGTCAAATTGGCCCATAAAAGTCCACAATATATAGTTGTGAAAATAAGACATTAACTTATTAAATTTATATATAATAATATAAATAATATAATTTTATATAATAATAATATAAATTTTATAAAAGAAACTCAGCCCAGCTGGACTGTAAGAAGGGATAGTTTCCTTGTATTTTTGGTTGTGGGCATTTCTTTATCTTAATGCAGTTTATTTCATGTTAACAACAAAATATTGTGGGGTAGATTTCCGAATAAGATTTCCTGTATTCCGTTTGTTTGGATTTTCATAAACACAATCCTGAAAACTTTTACTCCCAGAGAATAAACAAGTAAGGAAAGGCTAAAGTCGGGCCGACTCTATGATACACTCCACTTTCTATCCGAATACAATTCAATTCGGTGAAAAAGTGAAAACGGGAAGATTTTTTGTATCCTGTAAATGTATGTGTTTGACAAAAAATGTTAAATCGGAAAGGACATTCGTATGAGGATATATTGAAACCTGGAACGAAATAGGTGAAATAAAAAATGTATAGTTTGGCCAAAATCGGCTAAACTTTTGGGAGCAACATTTGTATTTGGGCTATATTTAAATCTGAACCGATCTTACCCACTTTCACCATAGTTTTGTTTAGTTGGATAAGATGTTGTGCCAATTTTAAAGAAAATCGGGTACAATATGTGGTTTCTAGAGCGGAAAATGTTAAATCGGGAGCGACATTTGTATGGAGGCTATATCTAAATCTGAACCGATTTGACCTATTTTCACCATAGATGTTCCTAGTTTAAATATAAGATGTTTTGCCAAATCTGAAGACAATCTGATACAATATGTGGTTTCTAGAGCGGAAAATGTCAAATCGGGAGCGACATTTGTATGGGGGCTATATCTAAATCTGAACCGATCTTACCTAATTTCCGCATACGTGTTTTTAGTTGGATTATAAAATGTTGTGCCAAATTTAAAGAAAATCGAGTACAATATGTCGTTTATAGAGCGGAAAATGTCAAATCGGGAGCGACATTTGTATGGGGGCTATATCTAAATCTGAACCGATCCTACCTAATTTCTGCATATGTGTTTCTAGTTGGATTATAAGATTTTGTACCAAATTTACAGAAAATCGAGTACAATATGTCGTTTATAGAGCGGAAAATGTCAAATCGGGAGCGACATTTGTATGAGGGCTATATCTAAATCTGAACCGATCTTACCGAATTTTTGCATAGGTGTTTCTAGTTGGATTATAAGATGTTGTGCCAAATTTAAAAAAAAATCGGGTACAATATGTGGTTTCTATAGCGGAAAATGTCAAATCGGGAGTGAAATTCATATGGGGGCTATATCTAAATCTGAATTAAATAGCGTTCGTCCTTGATCCAAAAAACTTACTTGTGCAAATTTTTGTTAAGATCGGACTATAATTGCGACCTGTAATTTGATTACAACAATAGATGGACAGACAGACAGACAGACATTGCTAAATCGACTCAGAAAGTGATTCTAAGTCGATCGGTATACTTAACAATGGGTCTATCTCGCTTCCTTTTGGGTGTTACAAACAAATGCGCAAAGACATAATACTTTCGTGGAGTGTATAAATATTTAAGCCCACACAAAGACTGTAAAATATTGAAAAACAACACAGAAAACTTTAATCATTTGGACATGAACATATATTTGTCATATTTAAAATTACGCAAATTTTTGGGCGATTTTGTCGTATGAAAAATTTCAAATTTTTTTGGGTCCTTTGAAAATGTACCCTTTTATCTCTTTTGCTCATTTTGTGTACCAATGCATCTAGAAAAAGTCACAGTTTTGTGCGGTTTATGGGCTGGTGGCATCATTGGACCGTACTTCTTCAAAGATGATGGGAATCGTAACGTAACTGTGAATGGCGAGCGCTACCGTGAGATGATATCCAACTTTTTTTGCCCAAAATGCAAGAGCTTGACTTGCATGACAAGTGACAACAAAACGGTGCCACATGCCACACAGTACAGGACTTATTGAGAGGCGAGTTCGGTGAACATTTTATTTCACGTTCAGGACCGGTCAATTGGCCGCCTAGATCGTGCGATTTAACGCCTTTAGACTACTTTTTGTGGGACATTGAAGCATTTATTCGTGAGATACCGGTCGAAATATTGGAAAGAGTATGCCAAAGTTGGACTAAGCGGTTGAGCCATTTGAGGCGCAGTCAAGGTCAACATTTGCATGAAATAATCTTCGAACATTAAATTATATGGACCGTACTATCGATTCAAATAAAGATTTCATGCATTTTCCTGAATTTTATGTGTTTTTTTTTTTGAAAAACTTTCCTATAGATTTTAAAAAATCACCCTTTACATACAAAATTCTACTATTCTAGCTGCAGCCATTTAGTCGGTACACACATTTTCACCCCTTAAAAGTACGAATTTCGAAAAATCCATTTATTTTACTCGTGTACGCGATTAGAGAGATATACACGCCGAAATCAGTTTACTAACTAATGTCGTTTGAGTGGCACCATTTATCCCTTTTTCCACATTTCACCTACTAAATGTATAACTAACTTTATTGAGCGCGTTCATGAATTTACCAAATATCAAGGAATACATATCAGAAATCGTCAAGTGTCTCCGTGTCTCTTTGGGGCCTCGGTAACATTTTTGCAAAAAAGTGATCATTTTCTCAGACTCATATCTTGCAAACCGTTTTGAATTTTTATTTACTCGTATTTATCAAAAATCTTCAAGGTCAAAACCGCTAAAAACGATTTTTTGACCTTTTTTCCCCTGTTCAGATCCATAGGTAGCAAACCGTTCAAAATTCAAGGAAACAATCAACTACAAAAAACTACCTAAGAGTTCAATAACCAATTTCAATAACCAATTTCTAGAACATATGAACTTCCTTGGAATGATTCTTAACACCGTTTAGGCGGCGCTTAGGTAGCCGCAAAAATGAAAAATTTCCCAATTTTTTTTAATTTAATTTATTTTTTCTATACTTCAACCTTGAGATACTCAGCTATCTATTACAAAAATAATAAAAAACAAGTAAAAACGGCGTTAAGTTAACTTTATATACCCTCCACCATGGATTGCATTCCACAGAGGTTGTCGGTTTTCGTAGAAGTGCAGAAATATTACAGGCAAATATAATTTTTTTTTAATATAGCCAAACCAAATACAAATATTGAAAAAATAATTTTATAAATAAATGTAATATTTTAATTATTTATTTCAAATCAAAAAATAAATATTCTTATATTTATACAGGGTGGCCCAGATAGACCGAAGTGGTGTGAATTCCTTATAACTTTTTTATTATAATTTTTTTTTCTTTTCTTTTCAGTATTTTGTAAAGAAGACTTGGATAATTTATAATGGAGCAATACACAATTGAACAACGTGCCCATATTGTTGAAATTTACTTTTCAAATCAACGGTCCATTGTGTTGACTCAGCGTGCATACCGTCGTCAATTTAATGTGCGGGGATTTAACCGCTCCAGACTGTTTTCTTTGGGGCTATTTAAAAGGAAAAGTTTATGTTAATAAGCCTAGGACTATTGAGGAGTTAAAAACCAATATTCGAGAAGAAATTAACAACATACCACCGGAAGTTTTGCGAAAGGTCATGGAAAATGTGTTGGAAAGAGCACATTTGTGCGAAGCAGAATATGGCCACCACTTGCGGGATATCATTTTTAATAACTAATCAAAAAATATTCCCCATAAATTTAATGTATTTAAAAAAAAAAATTAAAAAAATATCTCTTAAATAAAAAGTTATAAACAAAACAATTCACACCACTTCGGTCTTTCTGGGCCACCCTGTATTTTCAAAAAGCTTAAATACCATAAATATTGGTAGATAGTGGGTGCTACAGTTGGTTGTATTTCCATTCTATTTTAATTTCAAAAGTACAGTGCAAAATAACCTAACTTCATGATTCAACAATTTTTTGCCGTAAAACAAAAATTTCGAATTGGGAAAAAAAAACTTTTTATTTTGCGTGTCTATGCAGTCAGAGGAATGTATACACCGAATTCCATGATTCCAGCTGCGCCCATTTGGTTGGTACCATTTTTACCCCCTTGACTTTTCTACGTAATTCGAATTCTAGCTGTAGTCGTTTAGTTGGTACTATTTTTATTCCTCTGTACCATTGTATCGCTGGAAAGTACGAATTTCGAAAAAATCGTTTATTTTCCGTGTCTACGCAGTCAGAGGAATGTATACTCCGAATTTCATGACTCTAGCTGTGGTCATTTGGTTGGTACTATTTTTATCCCCTTTTTTCATTTTGACGCCAAAAAATACGAATTTCGAAAAATCCGTTTATTTCCCGTGTCTACACAGTCAGAGGAATGTATACTCTGAATTGCATGACTCTAGCTGTGGTCATTTGGTTGGTAATATTTGTATCCCCTTTTTCATTTTAAACCCAAAAAGTACGAATTTTGAAAAATCCGTATATTTTACTTGTCTATGCAATTAGAGGAATGTATATACCGAATTTCATTATTCTAGGTGCAGCCGTTTGGTTGGTACAATTTTTATCCCTCCGTACCCATTGTATCCCTTGAAAGTAAGAATTTGGAAAAATACCTTTTATTTTTCATGTCTACGTAGTCAAAGGAATGTATACTCCGAATTGCATGACTCTAGCTGCGATCATTTGGTTGGTACTATTTTTATCTCCTTTTTCTATTTTGACCCCAAATAGTACGAATTTCCAAAAAGCAGTTTATTTTCCGTGTCTACACAGTCAGAGGAATGTATATTCCGAATTTCATGGCTCTAGCTGCGGTCATTTGATTGGTACTAATTTATCCCCTTTTTTCATTTTAACCCCAAAAAGTACGAATTTTGAAAAATCCGTTTGTTTTACTTGTCTATGCAGTCAGAGGAATGTATACACCGAATTTCATTATTCTAGGTACAGCCGTTTGGTTGGTACCATTTTTATCCCTCTATTCCTATTTTACCCCTTAAAAGTACGAATTTGAAAAAAATACTTTTATATTATGTATCTACTCAATTTGAGGAATGTACACACCGAATTTCGTGTTTCTAGCTGTTGTCGTTTAATATGTACCATTTTATCCCTTTTTTGTCCCATTTCACCCCCTACAAATAAGAGGCACTTTATGGTGCACTTTATGGTACACGGGAATGCGCATACCAAATATCAAGCAAATATAAACAGACATATTAAAAAAAAACATGCTTAAATACGCTAAAATATTAGGGATTATTATCGGTATTTTTAGTCCTTGTGAGGGAAAAAATTGTCCCCTTTGGACCGATTTCGCCCCATTTCAATCCCAACCGCATTTATGGAAGATTTGAACATTCTAGCTCTTTTCGTTTAGATGCTAGCGTGCTTTCAACAGACGGACGGACGGACGGACATGGCTAGATCGTCTTAGAATTTTATGACGATCAAGTATATACATACTGAACAAAGTTGAGCAGGACTTTGTGTATAATGTGGGAAAGGCGTGTAGTTTTCAGAGCGCAGAAAACTACCTACAAACACTTACAAATGTTTGAAGTCTTCGATTGCCTTTACTAGAGAAAAATGAGAAGAGATTTTATTGAGTATGGATTAAAGATTGTATACTTTATTTTTGAGTTGTGGTTCTTTTGGCTGGCGTGAATAAAAGAGACCGATATTTGTTTTATTTAATAAAAGAAACCTCGGTTTGTGTACAATAATGGAAGCAGAGCGAATTTAAACTTAAAAATAATGCCAAATTTACACAAATATCAAGGTTTGGAAAAACTCATTACAAATTAGTACATAAACTAAAATATGGTTAAACTAGGTTTAACATATACTTTATAGGGTCTCAGGTCGATATTTCAAGGTGTTACAAACGGAATGACAAAGTTAGTATACCCCCATCCTGGAGGGTATAATAAAAGGTGTCTTTTATCACGCAGTGGTGTCCGTATATGGTTATATTTCCATGACTTCAAAAATTACACACAGTGTACATAAGTTGGTTTGTATTACGTATACTTAATTAAAATATAATCTAATAATAGTAAGTATACGCCCACGTATTTATAAGGCAAGTCAATCATATGAAAAACCATACTGACACACCTAACACCGGGGTACGTATACGTTATTATGACATAATATAAAGGGTGTTTTTTATTTGGGTATAGAACTTTAAGTTGGCATCACTTTTTTAACTGGCGGCCATTTTGTCAGCTGTCAAGTGATTAATATTTAGTTTGGTTTGCCATTTCATCATGAACAGGTTGACAAAAGAACAACTCTTGCAAATCGTGCAAATTTATTTCGAAAGTAATGGTTCAGTTCGCGAAGTTCACCTTTTTATGGTCGACATAATCGTCCATCAAAGCAATTAATTCGGTTAACCATGGATCGTTTTCGCACTACGTTTACTCTATGTGATAATACGCATCCGCAGAGACGTCGAACAGTGCGCACCGAAGAAACAATTGCCGCTGTAGAGCAAAGTGTTGAAGAGGACCCGAATGAATCGATTCGCCACCGTGCACAGCAATTGGAGCTGCACAGCAATTGGAGAAAGTGGTTGAAAATTGGACCTGTACAATTGGCTATATTCGAGCCAGCCGCGGCGGCCACATGCCCGAAATCATATTTAAACATTAATGGCATAAAATTATCCTTCCAATAAAGCCAAATTGATGGACATTAAAACGATTTTCTTGTGTTTTATTTCAATTCGAAGTTCTATACCTCAATAAAAAACACCCTATAGTATGTATTTTTGTAATAGATAGCAGAGTATCTCAATGTTAGAGTAAAGAAAGAACAAATGAAATTAAAAAAGTTCGGGAAATTTTTCACTTTTACGGCTACCTAAGAATCATTCCTAGGAAGTTCATATGGTCAAAACATAGAAAGTTGTTTATTGAGATCTTAGGTACATTTTTGTAGTTGATTGTTTCTTTGAATTTTGAACGGTTTGCTACCTATGGACCTCACGTGATGCATGCGTCATCGTGAGAAACATTTATTTTATTCACGTGAGCGTGCGTGAATATGAGGAACGAAAAAATCTTCGTGCATGAACATACGTGATTCAATTTTTTCCTTCGTGAACGTGCAGGAAAGTGAGCCAATAGTCACTCACGCTCCCATCTAGTTTAAATTCCACTTACAAAAAAGAATGTGTGAGACTTACAACGCAGGATGTTGACCACTAAAAGCTTTGGTCCATTGTCAGATTTAATCCAATTGAATCGTCTATTGGACAGGAACGTGAGTCCTTCCTACAGCATCGGTAAAACTTGGCTGATATCCATTCGATATGTGTCATATACTCCGTATGTACAAACATATGGGATCCCTGATTTTGTATCTGTCGCCAATAACACCATGTTGCTGTTGTTGTGATGCAGCTATAACCGATTTTTGTTCACTGCGATGCATGTAATGCCGAGTATGTCACTGGTTTGTCGTTTTTTGGTAAGTGCGTCATGTACGCGAGTATGTAAGTCATGTTTTGTTAGCTCCGCTGTACTGTGCTATGCAGTGCAGTGCAGTCAGTCAGTCAGTCGTCCATCAACGCATGCATGCACACTAGAGCGTACCAGGTTACAAGTAAAAAAAAAAAGTTCGCCGTACACCTTCGAATATGAAGTATTATTGAAAGGTAGTTTCAAAAAAATTTTTTTTATTTTTTATGCCGAACGTAGGGGTCGCGCTTTTACATTTTTCTATATAACTTCTGCATTTATAAACGGATTTTAAAGTGTGATACATCGATGTTTTTGTCCGATTTTTTTGTCTTTGAAGTCATTGAGCTCAAACATGATTCATGATTTTATGCGAGCTTTAATTTTCGATTATTAGAGTGGTACATTAGGGTAGTAGCAACTGAGAAATGATGGGTAAGTACCAGAAGGGGGTGCTTGAGCTCAATGACTTCAAAGACAAAAAAATCGGCCTCGTCGAGACAAAAACATCGATGTATCACACTTTAAAATCCGTTTATAAATACAAGTTATATAGAAAAATGTAAAAGCGCGACCCCTACGTTCGGCATAAAAAAATAAAAATTTTTTTTTTGAAACTACCTTTCAATAATACTTCATATTCGAAGGTGTACGGCGAACTTTTTTTTTGAGGTACGCCCTAATGCACACAGCCGTTGTTAGTAGGTCTCCGGCGGCCTTATATGGGCGGGTGTCATTATGCCGCCACACAAATATTGCCCACAATTGCAACAAATAATGATACAACCGCCATATGTGCCACATTAAACAGAAATGCGCACCAATCATCACCAAAGCGGCAGCGACGCGACGCAACGCGACATTAATGTGTAACCGACATTTAAACGCATAAAAGCTGTAATTTTTTCAACTCGATAAGGTAACAGCAACTATTCATCAGTTCAAGATTGCCGATGTTGATGTTGATGCTGATATTGGCGGCGATAACAGTAATAATAGCAGTGAACATTTTGTTGTTGCTGCCGCAGACGGACGGACGGACAATTACTACGCACATGTGCCAAAAATCATAAAAGTCATGACAGATGGATCGATCGATGGATGGATAGATGGATTGCCAGTTAAATGCACATGTGTTGCTGTTGCATGTTGTCATCGCCATGTTTTCGGAACTGGTGTTGTTCGTTCGCTTGAAAGTCTAAATTTGTTGATGTTGCTGCTGCTGCTGAGTTGTTGGTGTCGTTGTTTTTTTTTTTTTTTCAACTCTTATAATTTAGGATGCTGTGACACCATATTGAGAGAACTAAATCTGAAAATCAGTTGCATGTACATATTCGTACATGCCCCATAGCGACATATTCGTACTTGCTACATGCAACAGAACATACAATCGCTGCACAGTGGTTGCAATAATTACATATGCAATTGCAAACAATTTGTTTTCCAAATTTAATTATGGCCTCCACCATATATGAACTATCGAAATCGCTTATAACGACATTCAGGGGACGTATGAAATTCGGTCCATTATACCCGATTGTCATTAGAGCAACTATCGCGCTGGGCAAAAACAATGGACTAGGAGTAGTCCTCTTTGCAAGAAGATACAAAATTCCGGACTTTCATCTTCCCAAACTACAGGAGAAAGTACTGGAACTTGGCAAATGGGGATTACAACCGAAAATGTTACACTGGATGTATACAGCGATAATAAGACCGATATTCACCTACGTATCAGTGAAATGGTGGGAAGCTGTACGGAACAAATCACATCTCCCATATTTGGCCAGAGTAGAGAGGCTTATATGCGTCGGTATAAAAGGCGCCACGCGGTGTATTATCAGCGGCAAAAATTCACAAATTTCATGCGCCCAAATCTCAACTTTACTGATTGAATTTTGCAAAGAACATTTCTATTAAGCATATTCTAAGAGTTTTTGCCAAGTTAATTTTAGCTGTGGATGCATTTGAAGTTCATAAATGCTAAAATAGTTGCAAATTTCATCATAAGAGAGGTTATTTTTAATTGGGATGTATCTCGGAAACCATGTATCGTAGTGAAATTTCATTTAGTTCGTAGAAAATAGGAGCTCTTTAGGTGTTCTTTTGCATTTAAAAAAGTGTAATTACGTTTTTGCAGACAGAGGTATACCTTCGCGAGGCCGACCGATGCCTCGGTATTTACAAATATTGTTAAACTATTGTCTTATTTATTAACTTTAAAAAGAATATTCTGTTTATAGCTACCAACATCGATTTAATTACTGAAATGGTAAAACCTTCTAAGCTAAAAATGAAGCAATACTTTCTTTGTTGTTCTGTGTTAATGTATTTTGGAAAATTTATTTAAAGCATTCTTTAAGGATGTAAGGTTCTATGGCATGCGAACACGTGTAAATATTGGGTCGATATTAATCTTAAGTTAAGTATAAAAAATTCGAAAATCGTAAAAAAAAACAAAAATTGTATTTGTCCGTTGGGCGTGGCACTGAAAATTTTCATTTAATTGTGGACTCAAATGGAATCACTCGTAATGATTTGTATTCACTCATATATTCAAATAAGAAATTTATGACGGTTTTTTATACACTCCACGAGAGTATTATGTCTTTGTGCATTTGTTTGTTAATTATACAGATCGACTTAGAATCACTTTTTGAATCAATTTAGCAATGTCCGTCTGTCTGTCTGTCCGTCCATCTATTCTTGTAATCACGATACAGGTCGCAATTGTACACAGAACTAAATGAAACTTTGCACAACGAAGTTTTTCGGGATAAGGACGAACGCTATTTAATTTGAAGAAAATCGGTTCAGATCTAGAACATACGAATTTCAGATTTATATATAGCTCCCATACAATTTTCGCTCCCTATTTGATTTTTTCCGCTCTAGAAACCACAAATTGTATCAGATTGTCTTCAGATTTAGCAACACATCTTATGTTTCATGTAGAAATACCTGTGGTAAAAATGTGTTAGATCGGTTCAGATTTATATATAGCTCCCATACAAATTTCGCTCCCTATTTGATTTTTTCCGCTCTAGAAACCACAAATTGTATCAGATTGTCTTCAGATTTGGCAAAACATCTTATATTTCAACTAGAAACACCTGTGGTAAAAATGTGTTAGATCGGTTCAGATTTATATATAGCTCCCATACAATTTTCGCTCCCTATTTGATTTTTTCCGCTCTAGAAACCACAAATTGTAACAGATTGTCTTCAGATTTAGCAACACATCTTATGTTTCATCTGGAAACACCTGTGGTCAAAATGTGTTAGATCGGTTCAGATTTATATATAGCTCCCATACAAATTTCGCTCCCTGTTTGATTTTTTCCGCTCTAGAAACCACAAATTGTAACAGATTGTCATCTGATTTGGCAAAACATCTTGTATTTAAACTAGGAACACCTATGGTGTAAATAGGTGATCGGTTCAGATTTACATATAGCTCCCATACAAATTTCGCTCCCGGATAGACTTTTTCCGCCCCAGAAACCTCGAATTTTCGCCGAATTTATTCAAAGTGAGCATAACACGTTATATTTGAACTGGAAGAACTTATTGTGAAAGTTAGTCACTTTATTCGATGTTTGGATATAGCCCCGATATAAATAGTCTTATCGATTTGGCAAATCGGACCAGGTCATTTTAGTTTGCGCAGTTGTGCAAAAAATGGTCGGTATTGTAAAAAATGGTTGTGGTACATCCCATACAAACTATTCACCTCCCAAACTATTATTATTAACTATATTCAATTGTATGACAACGAGAGTTCTGAAATTGTACGTGAGTCCATCTAGTATTAATCTGGGTAGTTGTGCAAAAAATGGGCGGCATTAGAGATGTGGGCGTGACACATACCATACGAGATCGAAACCTGTTATGGTGTATTTTCGCATACATGAGACCAGGAGTTCTGAAATTTTGTATAAGTTCATTAAGTTTTAACTTACATAGGCAAAACACAAATGGGTATGATTTAATTGGTGGACGTGGCACCTACCCTTAAAAGTTAATTGTCAATAAACTTCCGTTGCACAGCAAAAAGTATCTGAAAATTTCGTTTGAGTTCATTGAGTATTAATGTGCGAATTTGTAAACAATGGGCGGTACTGGAAAAGGGCGTGACACCTCCCAAATAAAGTATATAAATAACCCTATTAATATTATAAAATCGTTTGTCTGTTTTTAGAATTTAACACAGATAAGAGAGCGGATCTATAGGCTCTATATTAAAAAAAAACTGAATAGAAGGCGATAGGGGCGTGGCAAAACTGGTTTTTAGAGATAACTTTATCAAAACTTGTACATATATATTACTGATCACAAAAAATCAATATGAAACTGAATTTTGATTTTTAGGTTTGAGTTTTTTTGCCTGGAAATGGGGACAAGATTCAGCTAGTTATATATAATTATATGGTCAAATATATAAATATATGTTTTGTTAGATCAATAATAAATGGGAAATGATTAGTTTGGTAACAAAAAAGTAAATGTAAAGTAACTCAAAATGTAATATTTAATACTCGTCGTCTTATTTTAAAGCTCCCAGTAAGTATAGGATCAAATTCCTAGTTTCATTTTAAAGCTTACGTCTGTCTTCTTTACAACAAAGTTTTTACTTTTGTAATTATGTTCCACAGTTCAGAAGTTATGATTTTTGCAACGAAAAAAGTCAATAGGCCCCACTGTGCGACGCTTCGAAAATGGAGAAGGGCACGGGGTTTGGTCTATACTTCGTACAATGGATCTGAGAATCTCCTTCAGACTCCTCCTCCATCTTTCAGACAGAGAAATATGACATTTGCATGGCCGCAAGACAGGTTTTGGAACGGGATTTAGCTCGGAATAAATTCAAAATCTATGTCGACAGTCGAGCTGCTCGCAAGGCCTTAGGACTCATTTTCTTTCCTTAACCCAAATTCAGGCGCATGCTGGTTACCAGGAAATAGTAGAATCCCAGGTAACGATCAGAGATACAAGCTGACCCAGAATTATCGGCGACGGCGGTGATACTCAAAATGAGATGGCGGCGGCGGATTTCGTCTGATTAGCCGGCTCGTTCTGTCATTCGATCACCCCTATCGCGAATTATTTGCAATTTTGTGAAATGGAACAATTTGTATTGGTTTTTAATAATTTCCTTTTATTTTTTGGCAAGTAGTTCAATATCCGTTAATATTAGTCAATGTTCCCATAATTTAATATTATTTCTCCTAAAATTATTTTTTGGGAGTGGGAATCCATTCCAGTTAGAACTCCGTCAGATCTAGGATATTATCGGCAACGTGGTTGAAGTTGATATGAGCCGATGAAATCGGTGGCGTGGCTGAAGTCGATGAGAGCCGATGAAATCGGCGTCTTGTCGGCTGAAAATCGGTCGGCTGGTATATCTGGTAACGATTTTGCACACGAGCTGGCCACGGCAGAAGCCATGTCAAGGTGGAAATCAGTAAGGGGCTTCATGATAGCTCGATCTCTTCGGTCGGTCATTGATGTGACACGCACCAAAGGGCTGCTCCCTCTCTCTCTCTCTCTCTCTCTCTCTCTCTCGACAAACGTACACTACAAATAATCACACTTTTCCCTTCACTCACCATCCATGACTTCATCCTACCTCCTTTATACTCACCTTGAACTAACCCTCCAAAATCCACCCTACTCTCGGGAACCAGAATGGATCCCTCTTGGCAGATTGCGATCTCTTTCAATTCCAAAAATATGGAATATTCGGCAATGCAACTGGATTGTGAGCCACTGTGCGGCGGCAACCAACGTGTACGAGTTGTTACTCCTCGAACATACTTTGGAAATGTCTGTAATTTTATACATTCGTCGGACGAGTACCATGTTTGTAGTAAGTTCGCTTTAATGTTTGACTGTTTGTTCACAAGTAAGCAGCTTTGGAGGAGATTGTCTCAATCTGTAGTCTGGCCTGGCCTGGCTGTTGCCATAGTTTTGTGAGTTGCAGGTGTTGTACAAGATTTGTCACCTTCTCTGTGCCTTCGTCGTGGTAGTGTTTTTATTTCCACTTTTTTCTTTTGCATTGACCATATCAACATGTTGTGGGCTTTGTTCGGTTCGGTCGGACGGAGTGTCTTTTTGTGGCCAATATTTATTGGCAATTGTTGTGTTTCTTCTGGTGCTCTTACCTTTATAACTCAGTTCCTCGGATGATGTAAATCATAATTTTTTATCATTTCAACAATGCTGCTGCTGCTGTTGTTGATGTTACTGCATATGTTGCATCTCTGTTAAACAAATGTTGTCATTTGTTAACATACACACACAACACAACTGGTCGGCCGAGTGGTCATATATCATTGATCATATTTGAATGGGACATTATCATTGACAGTTGCATAAAGGATGTAGATTTATAATTTATTTATTCTGCCCACAAAGAAAGTGGGATAAATCCATGCTATTCGGTCAAAGAGAAAAAACGGCAAAAGAGAAATTTCCGCCTAGCAGAAAAGAAGAGATGATCACTATTTTCAGCAAAAAAAATAAAATTGGATATAATGTTGGGATTTGACAATACTTAAATCCCAAATTTAATGAATAATAATTAAAGTCAATTTTTAATGGGCCAAATTAATCTCCACATTGAGAACTTCCCAAGATTTCTAATATGTCTTCAGAATGGACGGCTCACTTCTCATCACTAAGATACGAGCTCGAAACCTGTATTTTTACCAACATTTGATATTATCTTGCGTCATATAAAATACTGTTTTAGTAAATGTTTCACAGCTTATAAAAACAAAAAATAAGAAACGTGGCTGAGGCATACAAATTTATTTTTTGTGCATTGACAACACAAACATTTTATTATGGATATTTTGTAATTTTTACTACAATTCCAGTTTTCGTACTTGTACTGATTTATCCATAGATTTTCCTCACATGGGACTTCTTTTTTTCCCAGGGATATAGAGTCGATGCAAAATTGCTCGACTCCAACTCCGACTATGCACAACTATATGATACCCTCCATGTGGTTTCTAGAGCGCAAAAAGTCAAATCGAGTGCAAAATTAGTATGGGAGCTATATCTAATTCTGAACTGATCTGACTCTCTTTCACCACAGATGATTCCAGTTGAAATATAAGATGATTTGCCAAATTTAAAATTCCTGAAAAAATTCAAATCCGGAGCGAAAGTTGTATGGGAAACATATATAAATCTGAATCGATCTGCCTTACTATATCCATTGATGTTTCTAATTGAATTATAAGATACTGTGCCAAATTTAAAGCGAATCGAGTGAAATATATGGTTTCTAGAGTGGAAAAACCACTCCATAGATATTTCTAGCTGAAATATAAGGTGCTGTGCCAAGTTTGAAGAAAATCGGTTCAAATATGTAGTTTATAGATCGGAAAAGCTAAAATATGAGTGAAATGGGAGCTATATCTAAATCTGAACCGGTCTGACCCACTTTCACCATAGATGTTTATAATTGAATTATAGATACTGTGCCAAATTTAAAGCGAGTGAAATATATGGTTTATAGAGTGGACAAAGTTACAGCGGCAGCAATATTTGTTTTGGTGTTGTATCGGGTGATTTTTTAAGAGCTTGATAACTTTTTTTTAAAAAAAAACGCATAAAATTTGCAAAATCTCATCGGTTCTTTATTTGAAACGTTAGATTGGTCCATGACATTTACTTTTTGAAGATAATTTCATTTAAATGTTGACCGCGGCTGCGTCTTAGGTGGTCCATTCGGAAAGTCCAATTTTGGGCAACTTTTTCGAGCATTTCGGCCGGAATAGCCCGAATTTCTTCGGAAATGTTGTCTTCCAAAGCTGGAATAGTTGCTGGCTTATTTCTGTAGACTTTAGACTTGACGTAGCCCCACAAAAAATAGTCTAAAGGCGTCAAATCGCATGATCTTGGTGGCCAACTTACCGGTCCATTTCTTGAGATGAATTGTTCTCCGAAGTTTTCCCTCAAAATGGCCATAGAATCGCGAGCTGTGTGGCATGTAGCGCCATCTTGTTGAAACCACATGTCAACCAAGTTCAGTTCTTCCATTTTTGGCAACAAAAAGTTTGTTAGCATCGAACGATAGCGATCGCCATTCACCGTAACGTTGCGTCCAACAGCATCTTTGAAAAAATACGGTCCAATGATTCCACCAGCGTACAAACCACACCAAACAGTGCATTTTTCGGGATGCATGGGCAGTTCTTGAACGGCTTCTGGTTGCTCTTCACTCCAAATGCGGCAATTTTGTTTATTTACGTAGCCATTCAACCAGAAATGAGCCTCATCGCTGAACATTTCTAACACATGAACACATTTCGAACCGAACACTGATTTTGGTAATAAAATTCAATGATTTGCAAGCGTTGCTCGTTAGTAAGTCTATTCATGATGAAATGTCAAAGCATACTGAGCATCTTTCTCTTTGACACCATGTCTGAAATCCCACGTGATCTGTCAAATACTAATGCATGAAAATCCTAACCTCAAAAAAATCACTCTTTATCTAAATCTGAACCGATTTGCTTCAAATTAAATAGTGTTTTTCCTTGGCACGCAAAACTTACTTTAACCACTTTTTGTTAGGATCGGCCAATAATTGCGACCAGTACTTTGATTACAAGAATAGTTTGACGGTCAGAAAGTGATTCTACGCCGATCTGTCTAATAAATGATGGGTCTTCTCGTTTCCTTTTGGGAGTTGCAAACAAATGCACAATACCTTAGTGGAGGGTATAAAGAGTTGTTTTCAGGAGCGTTTAGCTCACAGACGACTTGATCCACCGACGAAATATCTTGCAGATCATCATTAAACAATCCAATCCAATTGCCATTTCTTGGGGTAACTTGAAATTATTTTTTTATTTCAGTCGATGGACCGCGACCCATCCTAGTGTATATTAGCCAGGCTTATTATATGAGTTTCTATGAATGGACACTAGGGTGTTTTTTTGGATGAAGTGATAGTTATAATTTATGCTTATAAAATCTAAAATTGTATATCATTTTCAAGCAAACTCTGAAAAGATTCAACTGAGAACAGACGCACAGTGGTTCAGAAACAAAATCCATCGGCAAAAACTCAATAATTTGTATTAAACATTTTTGAGTTCTATAAACAAGGATATTTTGAGATATTAACATTGAAAATTGGGAGATATATTTAGATATTAGCACAAATTTTCGTAATTTAATTTTAAAGCGAAGTATTTTTTTAGATATTTGTTTCTAATGCGTACAAAAAATTAAAATTTTTTCGTATTTCCACCTTTTTCAGATTTTAAAAATTGAAAAAAACGTAATTTCTTTTTTCGATTTGTAGAACTTTTTTCACACATTTTAAAAGATTTTGCATTCAAATTTGTTTTATTAGAAACTATGGTTCGTTCATTCGCTTTATACATAAATAAAGTTTATTTGTAATAAATGAGGAGTCGCAGAACAAAACGTGCCTTTTTGATTATTTCAAAATGTTGGGAAATCGAAGAAAACTTTTTTCACCGGATTATTATATAGCATGAATCCACAAAATATACCAAGTTTCTTCCTTATATTAAAATACATTATACCACAAAAATTCGCAACAATAAATGTTAAGGACGTATGAAATTAAAGGATTTTTAATATGAAAAAAGGACGTTTTGTTAAAATAAAAGTAAAAAAGTACGTTTTGTTAAAATAAAAGTAAAAAAGTACGTTCTGTTAAAATACAAAAATTAAATTTTGTTACTTGTGATTTAAATTTGCTTTTATTGAAATTCAGTTTTATTGTGTATATTTTTGTATCTGAGCGATTTACATTTTTTTACCGCAAATTCAATAACAAAAAAAAAAAAATAAAATTAAATAAATTAATATATTGTTAAAATTAAGTATCAATTCAATCAATTTAACATATCTAGCAAAAATTAAAATTTTCAAACTTTTCTTCCAATATCTTCTTCAATGCAACCGCATTGAACATCTTCCTCTGTATTGTTTCCGATATTGTCATTTTGATTATAAATGAGTTCTTTGTACCATACTAAAGCCTTGTTTTGTATCCAATCGTTCCCAAACTGCTTCTTCAAAAGATTTGTCACATCCTTTATTTTGTCGGCGTTAATACAACGGCCTGTTGTAACGTTTGTAAGTGAAATTGAAGAAGGGGTTTTCCCTCGTTTTAGCAGGTTTAAATTAGTATTTTGTTCTTCGTCTAATTCAACTTTAAAATGCTTAAAGGTTTTAATTAGACACTTTGTAGTCTGATTTTTCGAAACATGTTTATTAAATACTATCCGTTTTATATCTTGAATCTTCTCAATTTTTTTATACATTACTTCAAGGTCTTTTATATTGAGAATGGTCCAATCCTTCTCCAACAATAAAATTGTTCCATGTCTGGAATAAATGTCACAATATTCTTCTACTGTTGTTATAACATCATGCCTTTTAATATCTTTTTCAATACGACCGAAAACCCTGTCAGCCGGTAAAAAACTGTGTCCTCTTACTGGGAATGTAATGGTAATATTTCGTAAATTAGAGGGTGATTTCGATTGGAGCCAAAATAATATAGTACGCACTATATGGGAGTTCTTGTTTTGACCGCCACAACCATCACAAAAGAGTCTAATATAATTAATTTCTTTTAAACAGACTGTGTTTAAAAAGTGAAATAAGGCCGATCCAATTTCGCTTGATCCTCGACCAGCTTGGTTTTCAGTCCAGCAGTAAAATGATGGATTCTTACTATCAACACCTACAAAACATAAATTGTAAAAGCCAATTTGACGAGAGTAGTAAGCTTCTTGAATTGGACATTTTGGTAACATTTGAACACTTTGCATATCAAAAACTATTGTCAAAGTATTTGCAGGTTTCTCTCTCATTAACCCATAGAATGCATTGGCTCTAAGCTTATGTATCCTTAAATCTGTCATTAGTTTAATTTGAGAAATGAGAGATGAGAAAATGAGAAAGCACGTTTTGTTAAAATAACAGTAAAAAAGTACGTTTTGTTAAAATACAAAAAAAAAATAACGTTTTGTTCTACATCAATTTTTTAAACATCAAAGTTTTCTATAATCAGATGAGAAAAAGTATCCAAGTAAGATTTTTTCCAATAGAACTTAACCAAATTCAACAAATGACATCAAAAAACCACTTTGTAAAAAAATGTAAAAAGTCACGTTTTGTTCTGCGACTCCTCAAATATTTAAAAGAATACCCTTTTTTAAGAAATGTATGACTTTGGACTACCATAACTTTTTATACGCTACACCACAGGGTATAATGTCTTTGTGCATTTGTTTGTAACACCCAAAAGGAAACGAGATAGACACATTGTTTATTATACCGATCGACTTAGAATCACTTTTTGAGTCGATTTAGCAATGTCCGTCCGTCCGTCTGTCCATCAATTCTTGTCATCAAAGTACAGGTCGCAATTGTTGTTAGAACTAGATGAAACTTTGCACAACAAAGTTTTCTGGCATAAGAACGAACGCTATTTAAATCGGTTCAGATTTAGATATAGCTCACATACAAATTTTGCTCCCGATTTTACTCTTTCCGCTCTAGAAACCACATATTTGAATAGATTTTCTCCCATTTTGGCACAACGCCATGTATTTCAACTAAAAACAGCTCTGGTGAACCAGATTGGTTCAGATATATATATAGCTCCAATACAAACTGAATTGATGATTTTTTCCGCTCTAGATAAAGCATATTTGAACAGATTTTTTTTTTTTTTCAAAATTTGGCAAACTATTCAAATTTCAGCTAGAAACAGCTCTGGTAAAAATAGGCCAGATCGGTTCAGATTTATATATAGCTCCCATACAAATGTCTCCTCCGATTTGAGTCTTTCCGCTCTAGAAACCACATATTTGAACAAATTTTCTTCAAATTAGGCAAACCAGCTCTTATTTTAACTAAAAACATCTATGGCGAAAGTGGGCTACATCGGTTCAGATTTATATATAGCTCACATAAAAGTGTCTCCCCCGATTTGATTCTTTCCGCTCTAGAAACCACATATTTAAACAGATTTTCTTCAAAAGTGGCAAAACAACTTGTATTTCAACTAGAAACAGCTTTGGTGAAAATGGACCAGATCGGTTCAGGTATTGATTTTTTCCGCTACAGAAATAACATATTTGAACAGATTTTCTTCTAATTCGGAACATCAGCTATTATTTCAAATATAAACATCTATGGCGAAAGTGGGTCACGTCGGTTCAGATTTTTATATAGCTCCCATATAAATGACTTTCCCAATTTGATTCTTTCCGCTCTAGAAACCACATATTTAACAGATTTCCATAAACGTTGGGAAAGCGTCTTATATTTCTAAAAATGGGTGAGATCGGTTCAAATTTTTATATAGCTCCCATTCAAAGATTGTGTTCAAATTTTCTTACCAATACAGATAGAAGTATTACATTTGTAGTATATTCTCTTCTTATTGCTGAAGCGTGATAGGGTGATAGGTGCATATGTAACAATCGTTTTATACCCTACACCATACTGACTTATCGTATGGTATCATATAGTTGGCCACGCCTGACTTTAACCTTCCTTACTTGTTTCCTTTGAAAGCCTTTAAATAATAAAAGAAACACTTTTAGGAAGTTTGAAGGGTCTTCAAAGGTCTTTTTTATCCCACTCTACCATTTTGAACCTATAAGTACGAGTTTAGAAAAGATATTCTGTTTTGCGTGTCTACCCGAGTCAGTATAGTATATTTTACAAGCCTATGCAAATGGAATGGCGAAATGATATGTAGCAATGAAACATTTGCGTTATATCAATGAAGCTACTTCACTATCTCAATTACAAAATATCATTGACGAACATTCCCTAAATGAAAGGTGTCATAATAATGAATTAACGCTTCATTGTAGTAATGCGAGGTTACATTAATTTAACATTAATGTAAAATAATAATCACTTTTCAGTGGACAGTCGCACAGTGTAATCGGCCTTAACATTTCCTTACCTGTTTGCATTTTAACACTTCTCTCAACTGGTGTCTATTAATAATTGTTGCAACTTACTTGACCCAATCACAATTATATATTCATGTCGATTTTCCAAACAGACAGACGTTTGTATGTGCCTTCCCTGCCAAATTTGGTTGTGATAACAATTTAAGTCAATAGAAATGTGCATTTCATAAAACGTTGGCAATCCGTTGACGACGAACAGCCAATGCATAAGCTGAGACAATGTACAATTCCCGGCCTTTAGTATGGGTTTAAAAATAAAACGGTTAGAAGTGATTTAAAATCAGTTAAAAATAAAAAGGTCTATTTTTAAAATGCATTCGGCCATAAGCGGTGGCATTCAGAACATTCCATCACCCCACCCCACCCCATCCGCCGACCAGACACTAAAGTGTCTATGTCGTATTCCTTAAGAGGGAAAACGCCGCAATTCTTTTGGGCGATAGCCAATGATGTAATCAATTGCCGTCATCGTCAAATGCAACAACACATCCGTTGTCCGACAGCAGACGCATTTTAATTGCACTCTGGACGTTTGCGCACAACACAGCAATACAAGGCGCGCATTCTGCACGAACTTTGAAGAATGTCTCCCAACGACAACAGGGCGGAATACAATGATTGTTGGCTCGAGGTAAGGTAAAACTCAGCAATTTTTTTACATTGTATGTAGAAGATTGATTACACTATACAACAGAAAAGAAACAAACATGTACCGGACCTATATATGTATGTATTTATTATGTGCCATTTGTTAAACCGTTTTTGGACGGCACGAAAAAAATAGAAAAAAGAAGACAATACTTATTTGAACAAGTAAGAAGGCCTTAAGTTCGGCCGGGCCGAATCTTATATACCCTCCACCACGGAGTGCATTCCACAGTATTACCAGCAGATTAAAGGATGTCGACTTTACATAGAAGCACGGTACCATATTACGAAAATTTTGATATTTTTATGCACATTTGTTTACTATTTCAAGCTATAATGTATACTTATGCGCACTGTTTAAAATAAACTACTATATATAATAATCTATATATATATAAATCAATGTGTGTCTGTATGTCTGTATGTTGCGTATAGGACGCCAAACCGGTGGACCGATTCGCCTGAAAATGTTACTGTATCTATCTTTTGGACAGAGGATGGTTCCTGGATAGTCTAGGTCACGATAGGACAAAGGGGGGTGGTACCTCCCACACAAAAAATATTTTAAAACTATCACAACAGGCATATCGATGGGTGGATTCGCTCTATAATTTTACTGCAGCTAACTTCTGGGCTAGGGATGGTTCCAGGATATACTAGGTCATTATACGAAAAAGAGGCGTGGCACCGCCCACACAAACTATATTTTAAAACTATCATAAAACACGTTCCGAAGTGCGGATTCTCTTGAAAATTTTGACTAACTTACGAACTGAGTATAGTTTCTGAATGGTGACTATACAATGGTCATGATACAAATGGACGTGAGACTGGCCACACGAACTATATATTAAAATTATCACAAAACAAATAACGGATTCTCTTGAAAATTTTACTGTATCTAGCCTGTGGAAAGGGGACGTTTTCTGGCTATAATAGGTGAAGACACGACAAATGGGCATCACAAAAACTATATTTTAAAACTATAACAAAATACATTGATTCTCTTCAATATTTTTTTGTAACGAACTGAGTATAGTTTCTGAATGGTGACTATACAATGGTCATGGTACAAATGGACGTGAGACTGCCCACACGAACTATATATTAAAATTATCACAAAACAAATAACGGATTCTCTTGAAAATTTTACTGTATCTAGCCTGTGGAAAGGGGACGTTTTCTGGCTATAATAGGTGAAGACACGACAAATGGGCATCACAAAAACTATATTTTAAAACTATAACAAAATACATTGATTCTCTTCAATATTTTTTTGTAACGAACAGAGGATGACCCTTGACTATAAAAAGGTCATGCTACAAAAAGGGACTATAAAGTAACACGTGTCGATTTTTTTCTGCCGCTACGTTCAGGTAAGGGTTTGGTTCTTGAATATAAGAGGTCATGGTATGAACAATTGGCGCGTTTCCTCATACTCGAACCAAGCAAGGTGTTCCAGTAGATGGGTATCAAATTGTTTACGCTTCATATGCATTGGGCCGTGTTTATACCGTACACCCAAACAACGCAGAATGTTATTATTTGAGAATGTTATAAGTTAACGTGAGAGGACCCACTTCAGTTTAAAATTTAAGAGCAGTTGAGAGAGGCGTGTCAGAAACTGGGGGACCACATTAATGTATGCTTCTGTCAGCTGTCATCCTCTCCAGATACGAGCGCTTAATCGGACACTTCAAGATTTTAGATCAAATACACAACCATTATGTGGAACTCTTATTTTTCTAGCTGGAGACTTCCGACAGACCCTTCCAGTAATTCCAAAATCAGCACCCGCATCTCTGGCGATATGTACAAAAAATTAATCTGACCACCAATATGCGTGTACATCTGCATCACAATGACTTAACAGGTATATTTTCGAAATATCTACTGGATGTTGGTAATGGAAAAGCATCAGTTGATGCAGTGAAAAGGAGTATTACATTTTCAAAAAATGTCATTCACGAATCAATTCAACAATTAATCGAGAAAGTCTTCCCACAAAGTACCACAAACTATGGAAACAAAGATTGGTTTTACGTCCGTGCTATATCGGCTGAAAAAAACAACGATGTTAACAATTTAAGCGACTAATGCCCAACGTAATTGATTGCTAATCAAAGCACAGGACAATCACTTGAAGTTTGTGGATTGAATCTTGAAAATCTATGTTTTTCACATGCTTGCTCTCAAACCCTAAAACTTTAATTTACTTGAACAAGGTGGAAAAATTGTAAATATCGTGTATCCGAAGCACTCCAATTAAATACTGACTAACTTAACTAATAGACACAAAATACATTCTTAGAAATAATTACCATAATTAATTAACTCATTTTCTTTAAAGAAACACTGAAAAAATTATTTAAATTTTCATGAAGTTTTTAGATTTTAAAAATGTAACTTATGAATTTAAATAAATAAGTATTAATTTAAACTAATTTACAGAAGTAAAAATATACAAAACAAAAATTGCGAGCATACAAAGTTATATACATAAGGAAGACGAAAACCCGTGCAACGCCGGGTACAAAAAGCTAGTATAATATAATATTTTAATTTCAAAAGTATAAATTTTGAAAATATCTTATCTCTCACGTACGCAGTATAAGACAACTTCATGATTCTACCATTTTTTGTCGTAAAAGCAACAACATAAAGTACGAATTTGAAAAAAAAAAAATATTTTACGTGGCTATGCAGTCAGAGGAATGTATATACCGAATTCCATGATTCTATCAGCGGCCATTTTGTTGGTACCATTTGTATCCCCTTTTTCCAATTTTGCCCCCTCAAGAGTACGACTATCTAAAATCTCGTTATTTTACGTATCTACACAATTAGAGGGATGTACACATCGAATTTCATCATTCTAGCTGTATTCGTTTAGTTGGTACTATTTTTATCCCCTGTGGCCATTGTATCCCTTGATAGTACGAATTTGGAAAAAACGTTTTATTTTTCGTGTCTACGCAGTCAGAGGAATGTATACTCCGAATTTCATGATTCTAGCTGCGGTCAATTGGTAGGTACTATTTTTATCCCCTTTTTCCATTTGAACCCCAAAGAGTACGAATTTTGGAAAGTTCTTTTATTTTACGTGTCTACGCAATCAGAGGAATGTATACATCGAATTTCATTATTCTAGGTGCAGCCGTTAAGTTGGTTCTATTTTTATCCCTCTATCCCCATTTAACCCCTTAAAATTACGAATTTAGAAAAAATACTTTTATATTATGTATCTACTCTATTATAGGAATGTACACGCCAAATTTCGTGTTTCTATCTGTTGTCATTTGATAGGTACCATTTTTATCCCCTTTTGTTCCATTTCGCCCCCTACAAATAAAAATCACTCTATGGTGCCCTTTTATATACAAGCTAATATGTTCAAAAAACATGCTCAAAAATATTCTAAATATTAGGGGTTTTTTCAGTCCTTGTGAGGGAAAAATTTTCCCTCTGGGCCGATTTCGTCCACTTTCAATCCCAACCTATCTACAACCATAAGACACATTTAGAAAAAATTTGAACCTCCTAGCTCATTTCGTTCGGCCGCTATCGTGCTTTCAACAGACAGACGGACATGGCTATATCGTTATACTATACTTTATGGGGTCCCCGATGAATATTCCAAGGTGTTACAAACGGAATGACAAAGTGAATATACCCCCATCCTGGAGGTGGAGGGTATACAAATACATATGAATAAATGTAGATGTTTAAATGTAATTTAAGCAAAAACTTCATTTGGAAAGGAAAAGTTTCTTATATTATTTAAGTAGCTTTAATCAATTTTTGCCTGCGTTATCGAAATTATAATCCCAAATTTGTAGTACAAAAATTAAGGGTAAACAAGTAAGGAAAGGCTAAAGACGGATGGAGGCGACTATATGATACACTCCGCTTTCTATCCAATTACAATTCAATGCTGTAAAAAAGTGAATTCGGGAAGTATTTTTGTATGTGTTTGACAAAAAATTTTAAATCGGAAAGGACATCTGCATGGGGGTATATTGAAACATGGAACGGTGTGACCCGCATTCACCATGTATGTTTATAGGTGAAATATAATATGTAAAGTTTGGCCAAAATCGGTTAAACATTTGAGAGCATCATTTGTATATATATATGAATATATACCTAAATCTGAACCGATCGTACTCACTTTTACCATAGGTGTTTTTAGTTGGATTATAAGATGTTCTGCAAAATTTAAAGAAAATCGGGTACAATATGTCGTTTCTAGAGCGGAAAAGTCAAATCGGGAGCGACATTTGTATGGGGGCTATATCTAAATCTGAACCGATCTGACCGATTTTCACCATAGCTGTTTCCAGTTCAATTATGGGATACTGTTGGAAGTTTGAAGCAAATCGTGTGAAATATATGGTTTCTAGAGCGGAAAAGTGAAATCGGGATCGACATTTGTATGGGGGCTATATCTAAATCAGAACCGATTTGCTTAAAATTAAATAGCTAAACATGTGCTAATTTTTGTTAATATCGGAGTATAATTGCGATCTGTAATTTGATTACAACAAAAGAAGGACAGGCGGGCATTGCTAAATCGACTCAGAAAGTTATTCTAAGCCGATCTGTATAATTTAGGTATCCATAGAACTTTTAAGTCGTTTTCGAGGTCACCAAAATTCATCAGAAAATGTTAAACACAGCCATTCGATAAAATCGTCCACAGTCATTGCCCACCAAAAACAAAAACATTTAACCAGGATGAAGATTGGTACGGATGAAGGAGGGAAGACAGACAGACAACGACGAAGGCAGATTACAGACAGAAAATGAATAAGTTGGCATATAGGCGCATATTGCGAAACAATAAATTAGTTAACAAATTATTTATCGTTAAATACATTGAACTGACAGAAAAGAAGAGAATGCGGAATAAAAACATCACTTCCAAGAATCCATAAGGAAGGAATGCCATTACGACCGATTTGCTCTTCAGTAAATTCATCTGTCCACGGTATTTCCAGATATATTGTGGACATTCTGAAAAACTTAACGAAGAATTCAAAATAATTTTAAATCAAAACTCGACAATATACTCATAGACGAATACGACATTATTAAGGTGTGCTGATTTTAGACAATTTTCGATTTTCAAAAACGTGTAGATTAAAAAGGTTTTGGAATGCTTTGCCATTCTTAGATATAATTTTATTTTTGTGATAAAATTTAGTTTACCTCGGTAAATCGTCAAAAGAAAAATCTATTTAAAAATAACTCGTTTTTCATTTTTTAACGACTGCTACTAAACCACTGCTTCTACGTGAAAGAAATATTTGTAACAGTTGTAGACCTCATAATTGCCTTAAATTTAAGGACGCATCGATCGGGCTTATACTTCAACAAGTAAAAACGGCGTTAAGTTCGGCCGGGCCGAACTTTATATACCCTCCACCATGGATTACATTCCAAAGAGATTGTCGGTTTTCGTATAAGTGCAGTAATATTACAGGAAAATATAAATTTTTTAATATAGCCAAACCAAAAAAATACAAATATTGAAAAAATAATTTTATAAATAAATATAATATTTTAATTATTTCAAACCATTATATATTTCAAATCAAAAAATAAATATTCTTATATTTATATTTTCAAAAAGCTTAAATACCATAAATATTGGTAGATAGTGGGTGCTACAGTTGGTTGTATTTCCATTCTATTTTAATTCCAAAAGTACAAATTTTGAAAATCCATTATCAGACGTACATAGTGCAAAATAACCTAACTTCATGATTCAACCAATTTTTTCGTAAAACAAAAATTACGAATTTGGAAAAAACTTTTTATTTTGCGTGTCTATGCAGTCAGAGGAATGTATACACCGACTTCCATGATTCCAGCTGTGCCCATTTGGTTGGTACCATTTTTACCCCCTTGACGTTTCTACGCAATTAGAATTTCATCATTCTAGCTGTAGTCGTTTAGTTGGTACTATTTTTATCCCTCTGTACCATTGTATCCCTTGAAAGTAAAAATTTTGAAAAATCCGTTTATTTTCCGTGTCTATGTAGTCAGAGGAATGTATACTCCGAATTGCATGACGGTCATTTTATTGGTACTTTTTTATCCCCTTTTTTCATTTTAACCCCAAAAAATACGAATTTCGAAAAATCTGTTTATTTTAAGTGTCCACGCAATCAGAGGAATGTATACACCGAATTTTATTATTCCAGGTGTAGCCGTTTGGTTGGAACCATTTTTATCCCTCCGTACCCAGTGTATCCCTTGAAAGTACGGATTTGGAAAAAACCTTTTATTTTTCATTTCCGTGTCTACACAGTCAGAGGAATGTATACTCCGAATTTCATGACTCTAGCTGCGGTCATTTGGTTGGTACTATTTTTATCCCCCTTTTCTCTTTTGGACCCAAAAAGTACGAATTTCGAAAAATCAGTTTATTTTCCGTGTCTACGCAGTCAGAGGAATGTATAGTCCGAATTTCATGACTCTAGCTGCGGTCATTTGATTGGTACAATTTTTATCCCTTTTTTCATTTTAACCCCAAAAAGTTAAAATTTTGAAAAATCCGTGTATTTTACTTGGCTATGCAATCAGAAGAATGTATACACCAAATTTCATTATTCTAGGTACAGCCGTTTAGTTGGTACCATTTTTATCCCTCTATTCCCATTTTACCCCTTAAAAGTACGAATTTGGAAAAAATAATTTTATATTATGTATCTACTCAATAAGAGGAATGTACACACCGAATTTCGTATTTCTAGCTGTTGTCGTTTAATATGTACCATTTTTATCCCGTTTTTGCCCCATTTCACCCCCTACAAATAAGAATCACTTTATGGTGCACGTTTTTTGCTATAAGGTCAATGCGCATACCAAATATCAAGCAAATATAAACAGAAATATTCAAAAAACATGCTTAAATACGCTAAATATTTGGGATTGTTATGGATATTTTTAGTCCTTGTGAGGGAAAAATGTTTCCCTTTGGGCCGATTTCGCCCCGTTTCAATCCCAAACGATCTACGACTATAAGACGCATTTATGGAAAATTTGAACATTCTAGTATACCCCCATCCTGGAGGTGGAGGGTATAAAAAATAATTTTACTTTTTTCTATAAAAATTACAATTATCCTCAAAGGTACCCTTTGACGTATAAGCCTTTTTTGAAGTATAGAGTGATTTTTTGAGGTTAGGATTTTCATGCATTAGTATTTGACAGATCACGTGGGATTTCAGACATGGTGTCAAAGAGAAAGATGCTCAGTATGCTTTGACATTTCATCATGAATCGTCTTACAAACGAACAACGCTTGCAAATTATTGAATTTTATTATCAAAATGCGTGCTCTGTTAAGAAAGTTCATTGCGCGCTTCCATTTTATGGTCAGTTTAATCGACCCACTGAAGCGGCTATTCGGGCTATTGTGACTAAATTTCGCACCAAATTTACATTGTTGGACATTAAACCACCAACACGCTTACGTAGAGTGCGAACTGAAGAAAATATCGCAGCTGTATCGGCCAGTGTTAATGATGACCACCAATTTTCGATTCGTCGCCGTTCGCACCAATTGGGTCTCTGTTACTCAAAAACGTGGAAATGCCAAAATTGGACTAAGCGGATGGACCACCTAAGACGCAGCCGCGGTCAACATTTAAATGAAATTATCTTCAAAAAGTAAATGTCATGGACCAATCTAACGTTTCAAATAAAGAACCGATGAGATTTTGCAAATTTTATGCGTTTTTTTTTTTTTAAAGTTATCAAGCTCTTAAAAAATCACCCTTTATAAGCCTTAGAATTATGAAGACGTCGACGCAGTGGTTTAGTAGCAATTGAAAAAAAAAAACTTGAAAAGTCGATTTTCCTTATGACATTTTATCGAGCTAAACTAAATGTTATTACAAAAATAAAATTATATCTGAGAATGGCAAAGGATTTCACTATTTTTAACTACACTTTTTTTTGAAAATCAGAAATTGTCTAAAATCTACACACCCTAACGACATATTAATATCATTTGACGTGGTTTCCTTATTCCCAGGCCTACCAATAAATTTAGCAATTAGGACTATTAAAACAACTGAATAATTAATAATTAAGAAAATTGACGTGGAAAATACCTTAGGTATATTGAACTCTTTAACCAGACACATCCAATTTACGATTAAATTGGTTAAACTTCTACACTGAAAGAATTGTCATTAATAATATTAATGAAGCGTTAGACAACCAATTTCCCGCAACTAAAACAAGTCAGACCTTTTTTTACTTTTTTGGAAATACTGGAAACTTCAGTATAAATTATTAATATTTATGAAACATTTTCATAAAATAAATGAAGTTTCTGTATTGTCATTTATTTTGGTTTAAGACTAAAGGTTGTGCTGAAGTCTTCAGCAGAACCCAAAATTAGCAAAAATTCAAAGTGAGACCTTTATTGTTGCAGCTAAAAGTTGACTGCGCAGTTTCGATGGGCGCTACCCCATCTCGTCAGAACACGAATGTGTGTCTTTGACTTAAATCAGGGTTCTTATTAGTACCAGCGGTCACATACGACAAATGAGGAGCACTGATAAACAAAATATTCCACCGAATTAAGTCGACACACTAAAAATCTTACTTTGCCAATTCTTTGTTATGCATGTGCTCGCATCGCTCGCAACAATGCAAAGGTTGTCTTCACTGTACCTCGTGTGTATTGTTGTTGTTGGTATGTATTGTTGGTCTGTTATGTTGTATGTGTTGTCATTTATTTTGGTTTAAGACCAAAGGTTGTGCTGAAGTCTTCAGCAGAACCCAAAATTAGCAAAAAGGCAAAGTGAGACTTTTATTATTCTTCTTCTTTATAAAATCTATGAAAATTCTCTAATTATAAATTCTAAATTATATTATGAAAAATAGAAAACTGGCGTGACAATAGTTTCAGAAATTCTATGGCAATTTTCCGTGATGAAGTGCTTTTTTGGCGACTTTTTAATGACAGTTTTCACTGAGGTTAGACACAATCGTAGGTATTATGAGGATAACCTTTTCAGTATACTCAATTGGCACCATAAAACACTGCATCTGGACGCTTAACAAACTTTCATTCCAATTACCGAAGGAGGATAATCTTAAATACTGTGATTCATTAAGATACTCTACGATATCTGACAAGGAATTCCATAAAATAAAATGTAATTGTAATGAGGCCGGCACAACTAAATTTTACAAAAATAGCTTTTTGATTCTTGTTTCGAATAGCTTTGTTTTCAGAGTATTGCGATCATTAGTATAGCAGCTATAACAGCTATAATTTTATGTAGGTTAAGGTGATTTGTGTGGGAGGTACTAGAAGGGGCGCGCTATATTTTGTATGCTGAAAGTGATTATAAATACTTTACCAAATACCAAAATATAGCTGATTCCGAATATCCGTTTGGAAGTTATATGGGTTTTATTTTAAAATAGGAATATGGACCATTTGTGTGGGATATACCAGAAGGGGCGTGGCAATTTTGTCCATCTTCGAACTGAAATGGGTTTGGTAAAAATATTACCATATGCAAAGTTTGAATTGATTCCTTAACTCCTTTCGAGAGCTATCGTGTACACCAGCCAGGCAGACGGACGGACGGACATGACTCAAACAGCTTAAAAAGTCATGAAACGGGTTTGATCCAAACATACTTGTGGTCATAAGTCGCTCCTTCAATGCGTTGCAATATTTTTCTGTCCCAAATGATATATACCCTCCTACACTGTGAAATGAGGGTATATTGAAGCTATCTGAAGACTGTTTCCTTGTTTTCAGTTATATAAATTATTCTTGTGATTTTATTTTATTCTACACTGCTATATAACACATGACTTCATTCGTCGATAGGTTGTTTTTAGCAACCTAACTCTATTTTTTATACCGCTTTGTAAATTTCTTCAATTATTATATAATATAATAAAATATATATAATAAAATATAATATATAATATAATATAATAAAATATAATTTTGATTAGAGATTGCGAATTTCAAATCCCAGTAGCAGCTGATCCTTAACACGAATCCATACATTTGACATAGCTGCTACAAAATATCTGTGTAACGCACCCATTCAACCAACAACATTCCCCAGTCGCATGTACTTGTCTGGCATGAAGGTTCGAACCAACGACGCTGGTTCACGACACACGTAGCCAACAACGCAAACATAAGTTTTAAGTTATGTTGCCATAATTAGCCAACAATTGGCCACACACAACGTTCGAACAATACAACAACGGCGGCGACACTGATCGGCAATACAACGCTGCAACACTGAACATATGTTCCGTTCGACAAGAAACCTGTGTATGTGAGGCTTAAAAATTAGTGACAAAATCGGAGACAACAGCTAGAGCCAATGACGGCGACGACGTAGTACCCAGAAGAAGCAGAAGACCTCTACTAAGGTGCGTCCGCAAGCAACCAAACTAATCAAGCAACATAACTCACAGCACACACACACACGGCACACACTGCACCCTGTGCCACACCAGACCATAGCTGCAACATAATACGAGTCAGCCTAGCGACGTATGGTGGGATAAAATGCAGCTAGTCCAGGCCCAGCACAGCAAGTGTGTTGACATTAACAGCAATTACGGTTGAACGCAAACAGCAACAGAAGCATTAAATGTCTGTCTAATGGTGACAGCAAAAGTTTGCCTTCTTTGCCTCCCTTCAACATGAGCACAAACAACAGAGATAGAGAGAGTGTCTGTGCACATGCGCACTGAAAATCTTGACACGTTTGTGTTGCACAGTCTATTCTTCTTCCGTGGATTTTATGTTAGATACGAGGGCCGAGTGAATGAAAGTGGAGGTTTTTGAGCAAGTTACCCCTTTATGGCACAGACAATTATCTAACGGTACTTCTGGACTGCTAAGAATAAATTCGCATTATCAGATTTTTTGGCCAAGTACACTTTTTGATAACATCGTACAACAATTTTTAAAAAAGTCGTTACTCTTGAACCGGATGGTATAAAATTATGATGATTAAAAAATTATTTTTGAAAAATTGTATCCTTTGGAACTTTGTAGTCCTTTTAAAGGGCAACAGGATGAGAAAATGGAAAACTAAAAACTCCAGTTAACTCTACTTCAAGTATAATATGGAATGTCGGACATTGTAACCAGCCATGTTTTCTATCGATATTTCGTAGTCTTCTTCAGATTTTCTTCTGAAGAAGACTATCTTCTGCCAGGATATTGCTGCTTAAGCCTCATCCTGGCAGATGGTATAATTTCAACTTCATACTTTTAGAACTAGTTGAGATATATTTTTTAGGATTGCATCTCTGGGCGCTTCTAATTTCACTCAATTTAATTATTTGTGAGAATTATATATTTTATTCTGCGCTTCTTTATACCTTCTCCGCATCCAGTCCAATCTCTATAATCCAGCTCAATTAGCCACAAGTGTTGCCAACTGAGCTGAGATCTTCAATTCCTTGTAATCTGAATAATTACTATTGTATCAATGGATTGTTTCTTATGTCCTGCCCGGCCTGCAATACTTTTAACTTTGCAGTTTTGATCTCATCTTTGTCCATAACTTATATGATTGTGTAGTTGGGAGGCATTTTGTTAAGTCGTCACAATATAACTATCCCAACTTTTGTTGATGATGGCCAGACATTCACTAACCCCGTTGCCAAAGCTAACCTATTGGCTGAAATCTTTGCAAGAAATTCTTCCTTGTCGGAAAGCAATCAAGCAATCGTGATCGAGAATGTGTCTAGTTCCATGCCGCAAATATGTTTTCGAACACTCGACGTAAATAAATCTCCGGGCTAGGACGTCATTTTAGCACTTGTCCCATGTAAGTATTCTTCGATGCTTGCTCGTCCACGTCGCAATCTTTTAAACCTTGCTTTCCAGCGCGTTCGAAAATTTCGTATATACCCAAAAAGGCGAGGCTAATAACCCTGCCAACTACCGCCCAATTGCGATTTGCTCTGCGCTCTCCAAGGTTATGAGATGTTTAGATACCAATGACTTACTTAATGATCGACAGTATGGCTTCCGTAGAAATCGATATACGGTGGACCTGACGACGGTGCTGTCCGAAAAGTGGAATCGATCCATCCACCAGTATGGTGGGAGTAAGTTCGTTGATATCTCCAAGGCCTTTGATAGAGTCTGGCAGGGAGTACTCATGTCAAAGCTCATCGAATTTGGTGTTGGTAGTGACTTCACTCGATTTATATCGACCTCCTCAGAGATCGCACTATACGAGTTGTTCTAGATGAGTCACTCAGCCATGGGTCAAGTGAATAGAGTAGAATTTAATGCAAGACCCAGTGCTCATTGAAGTCTCATAAGCGATTCAATGATCCAGTGGTGTCGTAGATTTCAATGAACGGTGTGGATATTGAGCAATCAGATACTCTTGATTCTAGGCATGAAAATATAATGAGATGTTCGATAGACAGAACATGTATTTGATGTGTAGAAAGAAGCATTCAAGTGTCTGGCTTAAGAAATACTTCACTTCCTCCGATCATCTCAATACCTACACTACCTATCAAACCAAAGATGGAATACAACTCCCATATATGGTCGATTGGAAAACCGACCGCACACACATTCCAAAAGGAATTCGTTCGTCACCCGTACTATCCGTGTGTGGAATCGTCTTCCGATAAATATCTTTCCCGCAATTATGATATTCGGAAATTTAAAACAAATGTCAACATACACCACTCTTTCCTCCTTCCTGTACCTTATCTTCCTCCCGCCAACACAGCGCTCTGCATATATGGGGGACATCCCCTGAGTGTTGGTTCAGTGAAAAAATATGATCGTTTTCTATTTCTGCGCATGTCGATGTCCTTATACTGACATTTTACATTATTATCTTCTCCCAAGGGTTGCCACATTTGAGATCTGCACTATTGTCCTTTGGATTTTTACAGTCATTGGCACGCGGTACGGGTTCGGTGGCTTCTATATTGGCTCTTAAGATGCTATTAGCAGTCATTAGCTTCTCTCCACTTATCGTTGCTTTCCCCAGAATAGACGATTCAGCCTTTAGGTTAGACTGAGGTGGCAGTGTGGATTAAAGCATCCAACTATTAAACCGGAAGTTGTCCATTGTTGCACCGACAACAATCAAAACCTACCTTATCGAATCATGCAATATTTCATTCAGGCTACAAAGAAAGCTAACCCCAGTGTCCTCCAGCCATAGCAGGATAGTTATAGAGAAATCTTCAACCTATCCTCGCCCACAGCTTCGACAAATGTCCTTTAATGATGAGATGTCCAGCCTTTGGTTATGTGAGTCTATATGGAAGTGCTAACGAAATAATTCAGATCTTTCAAGCGAAAGAAGATACCTAGACCTGCACATTTTGATTTCCTTATATTATCTTCGACATCGCTAGAAGAGTTAAGATACTGATTTCTGCAGTAATTGGTCAGCGGTATGGGTTGGTAGTCTTGTATCTTGGCTCTTAAGAATAGTTACCATTGGCATTGTTGATGTGTTCTCACTGGCGTCTCTCCACATGCCTTTGCTGTACTCAGAATAAACGATTCACCTCTTCTTCGACAAGATCTATCATTATCTTCATCGACATACTCTGAAGAATAAGTTTGGCATTTGTTGCTGTTCTATTCTTTGTAGAAGTTTATTTTGCACTAGTCGCACATAAGTGATGTTATAACCCAACAGTGAAGTCGTTCAACACTCTCAAACTTTTACTCGTCTCTCATTTCAGTTTCTGGGCATGTGGGCCTATAAAGACGTGTTCCCATCGAAATTATTCTTTTTTATTTGTATTAATGTTCGCTGGTTCTTAGAGAACTGGTTTGTTCACATTTGATTTGAACCCAAAAAAACATTCCGTATTCGGATTGTTAGACAAAAGAAGGAATTTTCTCTGTACGAGATAGTACGATCCATGAATTACTACTATATAATATCAGCAAAATTAAGTAGTGTTTCTTTATTTAATGCTAATTTAATTTAATATTAATTCACATTATATATTAATTCATACTAAAAAGTATTTTGTTAAGTTTCCTATTGTTTATTCTAACGAACAACATGGTTTGCTTTAGTTATTAAAAACTAACAACAGAGGATAGCTGATATGGCTAGAGTGCCATAGTAGCAATCAGAAGGTCCGCTGTTCTACCCCCGTAGCGGCGGATTTTTAAAAACAGAAATGGAAACTAATGAAAAGTGGTTCCTTTTCAAAACTTTAAACTACATTTTAAGTCTCTCAAAATAAAGGACATCCCTCCTCCATGCTAAATTTATTGGTGAAGATTCTAATTTTCAGTACTTCTGAATCTCAAAATTAACATCTTTTTCAATTCTTTGGGTGCTCTCTTTTTGCTGGGTATGTGAAGAACGTCCGGTGAGACATCAGGCACATTGCAAGTTACATGCGTGCATTGAATTCAACTCTATCCATTCAACGCCACTCAGATATCGTATATGTAGATCACAATTGAGAGAAGTATCCGTAGATAATCTTTCATTAGTTAAATCTGAAAATAAACTAAGGTAACTTGACTTTCAACCACCAGACCATCTTCGTGACTTCGCTGGTATTTGGGTCAATCTTTTATTATTCACATCAGAAAGTAAAAGAAGATGAATCGGTCTTCAAACACCAGACCAACTTCGTGACTTCGCTGGTATTTGCATGTTGATATGAGTATATTGAGAGAAGTATCCGTAGACAATTTTTCAGAAAGTAAAAGAAGATTAATCGGTCTTTAACCACCAGACCAACTTCGCGACTTAGCTGGTATTTGGGTTGGTACATCTGTTCTTAGCCAGAAACAGTGCCTTCTGCTGCACTTGCATGTTGATATGTATGTAGCTATGCAAGCATGTTACGGTGGAAGTTGAGAGATAACAAGCTCTGAACTGTTTTACAGCTCCCTAGGATGTCTCTTATTAATGTGATTATCGAACTGCTTAGCCATCTCCAGAAGATGTACGCGGATCTATTCTTGAATTTAGACTCAGCAATTCTGTCTGTACGAATAGATGCTGCCGCCAATGTTTGTCACAACCACTCCACATCTGCTCTACTGAGGACGGAGCTATAAGAAGACCTTCTTTACAGTTTCGGATTGACGTTTTTTAATGAATGGGGCACTTCGGTTCCTAGATAGGTCCGCTTCCTTGGATAACGGACTGATTAGGGATAGTGTTCAGCTGGATACCAACCTGCTAAGACTACTACAGGATAACTACCGACCTCCTGTCGGTCTTTTGACTCTGGAGAGGGAGGGTATTTTGTATAGAGGTGGTAAGCTCCTATTCTACCATCGAAGGTTAGGTAGTTTTGACTTGGACGATCTTGTATATAACACATGCCACTAATCGGAACAGAATAGTAGTTATAAGTGATAGTGTTAAGTGCTAATTTAAGTTTTATATAAAAAACAAGTAAGGAAAGGCTAAAGTCGGGCGGGGCCGACTATATAATACCCTACACCACTCCCTGCGTATGTACCTCGCTTTGATTACACAGTGCAACACGAAAAAAAAATAACCATATACGGACACCGCTACATGATAAAAGACCAAAAAAAAAAAGACCCGTGTTTTTTTTTTCCCAAAGTCATGCACTTTTTTTTTATGGGCCCCCAGAGATTTGAGGCCTCGGTGTAATTTTTGGAAAAAAGTGATCATATTCTCAGGCTCATATCTTGCAAACCGTTCGGAATTTTGATTTACTCTCTGAGACCTTGAAGATGAAGTTTTTTTTTTGATTTTATATGTTCACAATTTTTGTTCTTTATGACAAGAGCTAGAACTTTGCCTCAGAGAGTAAATCACAATTCCGAACGGTTTGCAAGATATGAGCCTGAGAATATGATCACTTTTTTCCAAAAATTACACCGAGGCCTCAAATCTCTGGGGGCCCATAAAAAAAAGTGCATGACTTTGGGGTAAAAAAAACACGGGTCTTTTTTTTTGGTCTTTTATCATGTAGCGGTGTCCGTATATGGTTATTTTGAAATGACTTCAAAAATGTTGCACAGTGTTACTAAACCCAGGTATTTCATGGGAGCAATTTTATGTAGTTCATACAAATTATATAAATTATTTGAATATAATTTATAAGCTATAAATTCATCTTTAGTCAAATTTAACGAATATGGTAAATAATATGGTAATTGATCCAATTGTCCGAAAGCCAAATACAAATTATACAGTAGTATACCAAAGTCATATCAAAGTATGGACATATGGGCATCACCCAAACAATTCTCATTGCAATTCAATTCGGTAAAAAAGTGAAATCGGGAAGGATTTTTGCATCCTGTAAAAGTATGTGTTTGACAAAAAATGTTAAATCGGAAAGGACATTTGTATGGGGTATATTGAAACCTGGAACGATGTGACCCGCTTTCACCATGTATGTTTATTGACGAAATATAATATGTAAAGTTTGGCCAAAATCGGTTTAACATTCGGGAGCAACATTTGTATGAGGGCTATATCTAAATCTGATCTTACCGATCTTACCCACTTTCACCATTGGTTTTTAGTTGGATTATAAGATGTTGTGGCAATTTTAAAGAAAAATGGGTACAATATGTGGATTTTAGAGCGGAAAAAGTCAAATCGGGAGCGACATGTGTATGGGGGCTATATCTAAATCTGAACCGATTATACCCACTTTCAGCATAGGTGTTTCTAGTTCGATTATAAAATGTTGTGCCAATTTTAAAGAAAATCGGGTACAATATGTGGTTTCTAAAGCGAAAAAAGTGAATTCGGGAGCGACATTTGTATGGGGGCTATATCTAAATCTGAACCGATCTTACCCAATTTTTGCATACGTGTTTCTAGTTCGATTATAAGATGTTCTGCAAAATTTAAAGAAAATCGGGTACAATATGTCGTTTCTAGAGCGGAAAATGTCAAATCGGGATCGACATTTGTATAGGGGCTATATATAAATCTGAACCGATCTTGCCCAATTTTTGCATACGTGTTTCTAATTGCATTATAAGATGTTCTGCCAAATTTAAAGAAAGTCGGGTATAATATGTCGTTTCTAGAGCAGAAAATGTCAAATCGGGAGCGACATTTGTATGGGGGCTATATCTAAATCTGAACCGATCTTACCCAATTTTTGCATACGTGTTTCTAGTTGGATTATAAGATGTTGTGCCAAATTTAAAGAAAATCGGGTACAATATGTCGTTTCTAGAGCAGAAAATGTCAAATCGGGAGCGACATTTGTATAGGGGCTATATCTAAATCTGAACCGATCTTACCCAATTTGTGCATACGTGTTTCTAGTTGGATTATAAGATGTTGTGCCAAATTTAAAGAAAATCGGGTACAATATTTCGTTTCTAGAGCGGAAAATGTCAAATCGGGATCGACATTTGTATAGGGGCTATATATAAATCTGAACCGATCTTGCCCAATTTTTGCATACGTGTTTCTAGTTGGATTATAAGATGTTGTACCAAATTTAAAGAAAATCGGGTACAATATGCGGTTTCTAGAGCGAAAAATGTCAAATCGGGACCGACATTTGTATGGGGGCTATATCTAAATCTGAACCGATTTCCTCCAAATTCAATACCCTGGCCAGAAAAAATAACTTCTGTCAAGTTTCATGACAATCGGACAACAATTGCGACCTGTAGAGTGCGAACAAGCATAGATGGACAGCAGACGGACGGACGGACGGACGGACGGACAGACAGACAGACAGACAGACATCGTTATATCGACTCAGCTGGCGATTCTAAGCCGATCCGTATACTTAAAGGTGGGTCTAGCTCAATTATTTCTTGATGTTACAAACATTTGGCGGAAAACTAACTTATAATACCCTAGACCACGAAGTGGTGTAGGGTATAATGATGAGTAATTCCCTTTTTAGTAATTCGTATTTTGGGGGAAATTTTTTGATAACTTATAGATTTAATATAAGTGACATGTATGTATAACTACAACATATAAAGGTTAGAATATATAGTACTAGAAAAATACTTTAAGTATGTTAGTAATAATGTAAGAATGACTAATGTTAGCTCATAAGCTCATTTAAATATTGTATTTAGGACATCGGTTTCAATAAAGCATAGCATAGCACATCTGTTCTAGATGTCAAAACTTCGGCTTGGTAAACCAGGTTAACAGCCAGTTCCTTGCAGAGTAGTAGTATTTCTTACCAATCCTCTCGCATGAAGACTGTTTCTGGCATTGGAATGGCGTAGCCCACGCCGAATGTTACATTCCACCAACTTGAAAGAGTTGGAGAAGGAGGAGCAGCAGCAGCAGGCGGAAGACTGTCTTCACTGACTGATTTCGCTTCTTTTTGCCATGTGTGGTGATCAGACAGAGCCAGTGTTCGGTGTTTGCTGTTGTCTTCCCATACATTGTATGCCTTGTGTTGTCTTGGATAAGATTGTGTAACCAAGAAGTTTAAACAATCACAATCAACTCTTAACTCGAGTTGTCTTGTCTATCTTGGGCACGTTGCCTGTTGGTTGGTCTAACCGGTCATTACACCTCCTTTGTTGTTGGTTCGTCGATTTGGTGCGTTGTTGCCGGGTGCCGGGTGCCGGGTAATTTCCAAGTTGTCGCCCATGTTTTTGGTTTTTGTTGCTTGCAAAGTTGTTACTTTTCAGTTTTCGCTAATGTTGTTGCCATAGTTTGTTGCTGCTAATGTTGCTGCCGTTGGCTTTGTCGTCTAATGTGCGGCGCATGTGCCCCCTAATTTGGCATTTTAACTTCTCTGCCACTTGGCTATGTTTAACAAATTATAAACATATATCATGTAAACATTTTCGACGAAAAATTCGCCGTGTTTGCAACTCGATGTTGTCGCACAGGCGGTGTTGGTGGTGCTGGTGGTGACGATTTTGCTGTTGATGGAAGCCACGTACGTCCGTCCACTCCTTGGCCGGAACTCTGGTTTGTCTGGTCTTCGTTACGCTGGAGGAAGAAGGAGGAGGAGTTGGAGGAGGCAATAGCAAATTTCATACCGTTAGTTTTATGCGTTAGTTATGATCGTCGTTCGCATTGCTGCTGTTGTTTGTTGTTTGCTGTTTGTTTTGGTGGTGTTTGCTGATAGTGTTCACATGTCAGCTACTGGGCGTATTAAGCGCATGCAACAATATTGATTAATTAATTTGTTAACTGGAAACGATTTTCATTCCCTCTTGCTTTGCGACGGCGTGTGGTCGCGTAGGTGTCGTACGTCCGTTTAGGTGCGTTTGTGGATAAACAACTAAATGAATGGCTTGGTACGGCGTTGCGTGTTGGCACGTGAATATGTGGTTACAAGTCGTGACCTTTTTCATTTACTGCTCACTGAGGTTCAAGATCTTGTGGTGTTGCTTGAGGTCTCAATTGCAGTTAGGGCCTCAATTGTTAAGTAATGCCGTGCAGTTCTCACGTGCTCTCGGCATGATAATGGTAGCTCAAAGGTTCTCTTGCCTAACATGTTTAATTGAAACAATTGAGGATGAGGCAAAGTCGGCCGGAATATAAGATACCATGCAACGCATAGCTTACAAGAATCTAGACCTTGACATCATCCGGGAACCCTTTTATACTGGATGACGAGGTAACAGTTACATGAATGATTTGGGTGTCGCGAAACTATCCTGGAAGCAAAACGCTAAACATCGATGGGATCAATTCTTGTAAATATCGCTGCAAATGTTCGCATTTCTGAATCTGCTGGGACGAGTATATAGGTTCTTAGTAATGCGCGGTCCTTTGTTAAATTCAAAGTATCTATGCCGAAAATAGAAAACATTTACAACTTTTAAATAGAAGCTGTGATAATCAAGACCATAAGTTGCTCTTATAAAGACTCCAATGTTAATATTAAGTTGGTTGCAAACAACTAGCAGTTGCGATAACAAGTGGTTGCAATCATCGAGATCGCACTGTACTTCCAATTTTTTGCTGGGTTATTATATTTATTTGTGTTATATATTCGTTCATCTATATAATAAAAATGAAATGATGTTCGTTGGTAATCGCGTAAGAACGGCTGCACCGATTTGGCTGATATTTGTTACAAACTGTTCGTAGTAGTCCGAACTAGGTTTTAAGATGAAAAAACTTTTGGATAGTTGCCCGCGAAGTTGGAAAATTTGTAAAAAAAAAAAAAACTGAAAGTTCCTTTTTCTTTAGGATTTTTGAGTGAACTCAAGACTATATGTCACGATTCAGACAATGAATATGAGAAATTATTCGGTGTTTGGTTGATATGACTCAGCGAAGTTTTCAGTGGAAAATATGTATGTTATTGTAAAGAAAATTCGGACAAACTGCAAAAAATCGTAATGTTTTATGCACTTGCTTCATGCCTGGCGATAGGAACGACATATTTGAACACGGAAATGCATCAGGTCGACGTTCATTGGGATTACTCCATCCCAAATGTTTTGATTCCGTCAAATGCGAATATTGCTTTCGGAGTTTTGCATATTTTTCATCCGATTGGAACCAAACTTTGTATCGACATTTCACCGTTCAAATATAAACCATTCGCTGACATATCGAAACATGCAGAATAAATGAACAATTGCCAAATAATATTCATAAATAAATATGGAAAATATGCAAAAATCTCAAATCTAATAATTATCTCAGAATGTTTCGATTCCAAATTATATTGCTTCTTGCTACATCAGGAATTGCAGCTGTGTCGCTTGAAGACTGTGGAAAAGTATTCAGATTTCGATGAAAGTGCATATTTACGAAACTCCAACGAGAATTATTTCAAAGATCTGATATGGTCTTAGTTATGATAGATTCGGAATATGGCGCATAAGAAGTCTTTGGTGGTTGTGCAATGATTACGTTCGAAGGTTATTTTCGCTTTATTTTACGCAGCCTACGAACTAAAGTATATTTTGTGAAAACAGGCCAAAACACAGAAATTAGGTCCGATTTACAGAAGGACCAATCTGGAATATTATTTTCCAAGTTATTTTTGAGGCATTTAGATTTTAAGCTGAGAAATTAAAAAAAAAAACAACTAAGGAAAGGCTAAAGTCGGGCGGGGCCGACTATATGATACACTCCACATTCTATCCGAATAAAATTCAACTCGGTAAAAAAGTGAAAACGGGAAGAATTTTTGTATGTTTCCTAATCATAGGCTAATATGACCTGACCCGATTTGCCAAATCGAGAAGAATATTTGTATTGGGGCTATATCCAAACATGGAATAAAGTGACTAACTTTCACAATAAGTTCTTCCGGTTCAAATATAATGTGTTATGCTCAGTTCGAAGAATTTCGGTGAAAATTCGTGGTTTCTGGGGCGGAAAAAGTCTATCTGGGAGCGATATTTGTATTGGAGCTATATGTAAATCTGAACCGCTTTGACCCATTTTCACTAAGGATGTTTTTGGTTGAAAAATAAGATATTTTGAAAGATTTGAAGAAGATTTGTTAAAAACTGTTTATAGAGTGGAAAAAGTGAAATCGGGAGTGAAATTTTTGTGGGAGCTATATATAAATCTGAACCGACCATGACTGTTTATAGAACAAAAATAAAATATTTCGCCTAATTTGAAGAGGATCTGTCAACATATGTGGCTTCTAGAGCGGAAAAAGTCAAATTAGGAGCGAAATTTGTATGGGAGCTATATATAAATCTGAACCGATCTAACACATTTTAACCACAGATGTTTCTAGTACAAATACAAGATGTTTTGCAAATTTTTAAGAAAATCTGTTAAAGTATGTTGTATCTAGAGTGAAAAAAGTCAAAGCAGGAGTGAAATTCGTATGGGGGCTATATATAAATCTTAACCGATCTAACACATTTTTACCACAGGTGTTTCTAGTTCAAATATAAGATGTTTTGCCAATTTTGAAGAAAATCTGTTAAAATACGTGGTATCTAGAGTGAAAAGTCAAATCGGGAGTGAAATTCGTATGGGGGCTATATATAAATCTGAACCGATTTTCTTCAAATTAAATAGCGTTCGTCCTTATCCCGAAGAACTGTGCAAAGTTTCAATTGGTTCTGTCTACAATTGCGACGTGTATCGTGATTACAAGAATAGATTGACGGACGGACAGTCAGGCAGACAGACAGACGGACATTGTTAAATCGATGTGTTACAAACAAATGCACAAAGACATAATACTCTCGTGGAGTGTATAAAAAAATGAAGAACGATCACTTTAAGTTCAAAAACATACACCGCATTTTTATTATAACAAACATGTAATTATATACTAAAAGGCTATAACATCACTCTCATTCTACCAAACTTGGATAATTCAAAATGTACTTAAAATTGCAAATATCAAAACATGAACGGATGTCATCATTCGCCTTTACTGCAGATGTTTCTATGTGAAATATAACTCTATGACCAAAATTGGTTCAAACATAAAGTTTCTACAGAGAGAAAGTCAAGCCGGGAATGACAAATGACTTGCTGGACATTATGTTCTGACTATTCTTTTACGTGGATTGATACTTTTTTTAAGTGGATTGATACTTACAATATTTTAATTTCCAGAAAATCGTCAACATTTTATGGGTTCGTCAGTTCAAAAATCGTCAGGCGTCATTTTGACCAATTCTCTCGAATGACTTCAGACAACACGCAATCATTAGTTGAAATTAGGGTTTGCATTTTCCCGTACTTTTTATTTCCCGGGACACGGGAATTATTTTTTCAATTTCCCGGGATCCCGGGACAGCACGGGAAATCCAATGAAACATGCACATTTTGTTAAAGTAAAAAATATGTAATATGTAATTTTAAATTTATTGAGCCTTTTTTGAAATCATGTATGTTATATAAAGAGTGATTTTTTTGAGGTTAGGATTTTCATGCATTAGTATTTGACAGATCACGTGGGATTTCAGACATGGTGTCAAAGAGAAAGATGCTCAGTATGCTTTGACATTTCATCGTGAATAGACTTACTAACGAGCAACGCTTGCAAATCATTGAATTTTATTATCAAAATGCGTGCTCTGTTAAGAAAGTTCAGAAAGAAAGAAATTGTGTTCAGCGACGAAGCTCATTTTTGGCTCAATGGGTACGTAAATAGGCAGAATTGTCGATTTTGGAGTGAATATCAGCCAGAAGCATTGCAAGAGCTACCAATGCATCCAGAAAAAGTCACAGTTTGGTGCGGTTTATGGGCTGGTGGCATCATTGGACCGTACTTCTTCAAAGATGATGCGAATCGTAACGTAACTGTGAATGGTGAGCGCTACCGTGAGATGATATCCAACTTTTTTTTGCCCAAAATGGAAGAACTGAACTTGGTTGACATGTGGTTTCAACAAGATGGCGCTACATGCCACACAGCTCGCGATTCTATGGCCATTTTGAGGGAAAACTTCGGAGAACAATTCATCTCAAGAAATGGACCGGTAAGTTGGCCACCAAGATCATGCGATTTGACGCCTTTAGACTATTTTTTGTGGGGCTACGTCAAGTCTAAAGTCTACAGAAATAAGCCAGCAACTATTCCAGCTTTGGAAGACAACATTTCCGAAGAAATTCGGGCTATTCCGGCCGAAATGCTCGAAAAAGTTGCCCAAAATTGGACTTTCCGAATGGACCACCTAAGACGCAGCCGCGGTCAACATTTAAATGAAATTATCTTCAAAAAGTAAATGTCATGGACCAATCTAACGTTTCAAATAAAGAACCGATGAGATTTTGCAAATTTTATGCGTTTTTTTAAAAAAAAGTTATCAAGCTCTTAAAAAATCACCCTTTATAACAATATATAATGGATTTTCTTAAAACTATAATGTATTGATTTAATTACAGTTTAAAAAAAATCAGCATTTTGCTTTATCTTAAATCGTTAAAACATATATAAATATTTCAAGAGGTTTAGTATCCGTGATTGCTCCCGACACTAACGTAACATGAGAGAATATCTCAACAAAAGAGTGAGCTTAAGACTAAAAAAACTAATGATAAATCTAAGTATGTATTTCACAAGGAACCTGATACAGAATTTATATAATAAAGTACAATGTGAGATCAATTCAAATGTCTTTTCAAGATTCAAAATTAATTAAATGTATTTACATATGCAAGTGTATATTTGAAATAAGAGCAGACAATGCATTTATGGCCTCATCAGATATTTCTTATGTTATTGGAAAATGTGGACGCGACGGAGAACGATCGATCAGATTCAACAGATGTTGGCTTAATAGTCAGTAGAGCATTAAATAAAATGTTTAAGTTTTCTGTTTGTCCTGTCGCTTCGAAAACTTTAAACTCTTTTTTAGACATCTTGACTTTTTAATACAATCGTTTCTTGTGTATTTCATAGCATTGTTTAAAATATTTTCAAACGAATAACTTCATTAATTTTGGGCGTTCGGATACACGCCCAAAATCTACTTTTTCCGGATTTTACACTTTTTCATATGGAGTTCGACAGGCAAAATCCGAAAAAGTGGATTTTGGGTGCATATCCGAACACAGCTTAAAAATAGTTTGTTATCCAACTGCAATATTTGACATACCTAATTAAAAGCGATATGAGCTAAGTTATTATACAACATTTTTCAAATTCGCGGGATTCCCGTGCGAATTTCCCGGGATACGGGAAATGAAAAAAATGCAAACCCTAGTTGAAATCTGATCTTTTTACAATGACACATACTTCTTTGATCGCATTGATTTTGATTTGGACAACGAATCTCTCACAGACTTTAATTACACTTGCACTTCCTTCATCAGGAATTGTTGAAAGAGAGGTCGAGCAGTTCATTCAACATCCAATCTGCCCTTGAATATTCAAATTAACGAAGGTCCAATGTGCAACCTTTCGAAGAAATTTTCATCTATAGAATGAATATACGATAGCTCACGAAAAGTCGTAGAAGGCATTAGACCAAACGTTTTAACAACCAAAGCCGGTTAGGTGATGCATTGATTTGTTGGTGACTGCCACTGATTCCACGGACGGCTCCATCCGGTAAACTAAAGAGTAGCCTGAAGTTGTCTTATTATTATTTTTTTGGAAACACGTCACGACATTCACATTAAGTACGTTCAAGCGAAACAAGTTGCAGATCGAACAATCTGCACTATTATTTTCGAAAAATTGTAATTGTTCAAGATCCAGGTTAGTAAACAGTTTTTCTCATTTCAAATTTGTTTAAAATTTTGAAATACCTTATCAAAACTTCAGACTACAATCACAATTAAAGTTTTTAAAATATAGACAGGAAAGTTTCTGTCGGGCCAGCTAGTATTATATAAATATTTGGTTAAGTTTCTTATTGTCAGTTGTACCCAACAAAATGGTTTCCTTTAGTTATTTACCACTCAAAATAGAGGATAGATGAGATCGTTAGAGTGCCGTAGTAGCGACCAGAAGGTCCGCTGTTCTATCCCTCGTAGCGGAGGATTTTTTAAAACAGAAATGGAACTAGTGAAATAGTGATTCCTTTTTTACTACACTTTAAAATAATTATTTTATGTCTTTCAAAATAAGGGACAACTCCATGTTAAATTCATTGCTAAAGATCCCTCTTTTTTCACTTCTTTGGGTGCTCTATTTTTGCTGCGTAAATAAGTATGTTAATACTGATTTTGTGTCTATATATTGCGTCCAACTTTTGGCTGTTTGCTACGTTTAGCACAACTAAATTTTAATCAGAAATCAAAACTTAAACTTCGTATTTAATATTCCACCTAATGATTACCTGATAAACACGTTCTTATGTATATTTACTATAACTAGTATATATCCCTACTTGCCCTCTCCTGACATTTCCCATTATAATTGTACATCCGAAGCTATTCGCGTATTTATTTATTGCACTAATGTGCGAATGCAACTCAGCAGAAATACACGATGTAAAAATGCAACATCCCACCGACACCATATTCAAACGGCCAACATGAAGATGCAGCAACGCAGATACAAATTTTGGTGGTGGTTTGTGTGTGGCAAGAAGAATCGGAGGCAGCTGAAATCGCCTGGGACAAGTTGAAAAGCCACAAAGGCGTCAAGCTGGGAGTGCAATTATACACGAAATATGCATACAAATCATAATCTGCAGAAATATGCGCATAAAGATCCACTCTCATTGTTATGCGCAATGTGCGCACACTGTGGATGAAAATTACGTTATATATCTGAAATGCAAAACCTATTTTTGATAGAGAATGTTTTAATTCAAAATAGTGAATTTAAATGATGGTGTACGATACCAACAAAATTAGTTGAATTTGGAATTATTGCATATCCCACAATTAGACTCTTGCCCGCTCTCGAAACCACATAGCATCGATATTCAAATTCAAATGTATAACACTTCGCTATATTTAGGGTTTGGGGTCCAGGAATACCCTAGTCGTTTTCACCGGAATAATTCGGCGGGAATTTCAGGGAAAGATTTTAAAATTTTCCAGGAATACGGTATATAAAGGGTGGTTAAATTGTAAGGGCCGATGTTGAATGTGAACCACACCTAAACGTCAATTTTTGACATTTCTCAATTTCAGACTAACTCAATTTGAACCATGGAAAGCTACACAATCGAGCAACGCGTTAAAGTTATTCAGACTTATTATGAAATGGGCGTTCAAATCAAAATGATGGGTGATCAATTTTCGAAGAAAATCATCTTCAGTGATGAGGTACATTTTCACCTCAATGTATTCGTCAATAAGCAGAATTGCCGCATTTGGGCGAATAATAATCCAAGAGTGATTGTCGAAAAACCAATGCACCCACAAAGAGTGGTGCGGTTTATGGGCTGGCGGCATCATCGGGCCATATTTTTTCCAAAATGAGGCCGGTCAGGCAGTAACTGTGTATGGTCTTCGCTATCGTGAGATGATAACGAACTTTTTATGGCCCGAATTGGAAGATATGGATGTGGACGATATGTGGTTTCAACAGGAAGGTGCCACTTGCCACACAACTAACGAAACAATGGCTCTTTTGCGCGACAAATTCAATGGGCATGATATCTCACGTGGTGGCGATGTCAATTGGCCGCCAAGATCATGTGATTTGACACCGTTGGACTTCTTTCTTTGGGGTTATTTGAAAGAAAAGTTGTACGTCGATAAGCCAGCAACTATTAAAGAACTAAAAGATGAGATAATTCGGCACATTAACGGCATAGAACCTCAATTATGCCTCAGCGTCATGAAATTTTGGAAAATTGACTGATATTTTATTCCATACATTATTGAACCATACCAATATTATTATAATAAAAATAAATGACAATAATTTCCTAAACAATGTGTGTTTTATTCAAAATCAATATCGACCTTTAAAATTTAACCACCCATATTTTATTAATTGTTTTGATCACGAATTAAGTTTTACTATATAAATGGTAAATTCGCTATATCAATTTTAAAATCATATAATTACATTACTGCCAATAATAATGAGCATTTATTTATATTGTACTAGCTTTTTTACCCGGCGTTGCACGGGTTCATTCTTCCCTGGCCCCTTATGCTTATGCTTTTTAAGATAAAATGCGTGCTAATTGATAATTTTACTGGTTTGGCGTCCTATACCGAACATACAGATTTTATATATTAGTAATATAAAGAGTGATTTTTTTGAGGTTAGGATTTTCATGCATTAGTATTTGACAGATCACGTGGGATTTCAGACATGGTGTCAAAGAGAAAGATGCTCAGTATGCTTTGACATTTCATCATGAATCGTCTTACAAACGAACAACGCTTGCAAATTATTGAATTTTATTATCAAAATGCGTGCTCTGTTAAGAAAGTTCATTGCGCGCTTCCATTTTATGGTCAGTTTAATCGACCCACTGAAGCGGCTATTCGGGCTATTGTGACTAAATTTCGCACCAAATTTACATTGTTGGACATTAAACCACCAACACGCTTACGTAGAGTGCGAACTGAAGAAAATATCGCAGCTGTATCGGCCAGTGTTAATGATGACCACCAATTTTCGATTCGTCGCCGTTCGCACCAATTGGGTCTCTGTTACTCAAAAACGTGGAAATGCCAAAATTGGACTAAGCGGATGGACCACCTAAGACGCAGCCGCGGTCAACATTTAAATGAAATTATCTTCAAAAAGTAAATGTCATGGACCAATCTAACGTTTCAAATAAAGAACCGATGAGATTTTGCAAATTTTATGCGTTTTTTTTTTTAAAAAAAGTTTTCAAGCTCTTAAAAAATCACCCTTTATATCACTCTACAATGAAATTAATTTCAATCTATCATAATGAAATATTTGTCCTCTCCACCTTATTTAACATAATAGGCGCAGCTATAACATAGAGATTTATAATTAATTATTTAGTGGAATATAAACTTTTTGTGAGGATGTTTGTAGGACTTTATTTAGGATTTATTATGAAATAAAAATATCATACTGACAATACTATGGTTGACATGGTGCCAATGCTTAACCTCTGCCGATATATGGTTTAACCTTAAATTTCTTGTTTCCCCAGCAGGATCAACGAAACAAATGGTAAAAATATTCTCAAAGTACAATTTTCTATGCAGTTAAAAATGGTCTAAAAATAGGTATAATATTAAAATTGTTTAACTGGAAACTTTCAAAAGGAATCAAATATGAACGGAAATATATATAGCCGACGGTATGTTTAAATGGCGCTTTGTAAGAACTAATGACAATGTTTTCATTTTTTTATAATTTTTTGTTTTTACAGTTTAGAATATTCAGACGAACGAATCTTCCAAATTAAAGACTTCATAATATTCTCAGCCACACGAAATCTTTGTTTTAGATATACGAGGTCTTTGTTTCCCTTACCAGTTTTTATTTGCCTATGACTTAATTGTCCAATTCTGGCGTTTAGTCTAGAGAAAAAATATATAAAAAAAACATTTTTAATTTGTAATATGTTATTATTTAAAATAAAGCACATCAGTTACTAAATATAGACATTTAATTTGACATGGTCGAAATCATGATCGTGGTAGTCTGCAGCCAAGTAATAAATGTCACCATGCCATTTGTAAATAAATTTCCATTCTATTAAATATAGATACAAAATGGACTTGAGCCAGGACAATATCCCAGTTCAAATCAAATATTGATTACAGACCAAAAAAATGCAAACGGGAAAACTAAAACAAATAAGCCTTGGCACGGCAGAAATATTGGTGGGTAACTACACCTGCATATACACATTCTTACATATGCAGCTCAATGAGATGCTTGTAAGATGGCATGTGTACTTTATCCCTTGGTGCGATTTTTTAAACGCAAATTCGGCAAGTGAGTTGTGCTTCTCGTTCGTTTGTGAGAATCATCTCCTTATAGAGGCCGGGTTTGATGTTGAAAAGGCGCTGCAAAGCCACTTGAAAAGACTTTTGACATGGTCGAAATCATGATCGTGGTAGTCTGCAGCCAAGTAATAAATGTCACTATGCCATTTGTAAATAAATTTGCATTCTATTAAATACAGATGCATCAGTTCAAATCAAATATAGTCATTTTAAGCCATAAACTAAGTACCATAAATAACCGGGAATGAAACTTTTCATTCCCATTTTCCGGGGAAATAAAAAAATGTCCAGTACCATAGCTATATTACACCGAGAAGCATGTATGATTAAAGGGTAACACATCGTCTCAGACGTATATAGGATGGGTCAAGAAACAATTTTCTGTGGTCACCTCAGAAATGATGATCTGCCGTCTGTGGGATAAACGTCCCTGAAACCCATTTCTAAAATTCTTGTTTTTCAGTGCCAATTATCTCTCATCAAACATATCTAAAATTATTTTCCAACGTATTACAACTTTTGAACAGTTAATTTGTAAAACACCATAGAGAAAACAGTTTTAAAACTATGGTAATTCCTAAAATTTAACATTTGTTCTGTGAAAGATATTGAGACATTTATATTGAGAATTATTTTTAGCACAAAAAAATTTGGTAATATTTTTCAGAAAAAATATTAAAATTTAAAAAAAAAAGAAAATAAATACACATGAGTATTTGTATATTTGGTCGCATATCTCAGAGAATACTGAAAAACACATGCTGAAACTAACAGAGTATTTAGAATTTATTTTCAAAGGACGCGCCCTTGGGAAAGATTCGTCATAATTCACTTGTGAAAATGCTATTTGTAAAATGTTACGGGATATTAACATATTATTAACTTTTTTGGAAAAAAATCGTAAAATAGAACCACTCATTGCACGTCAAGAGATCTAAGAACACACTCAAGAAAATTGATTAATGTAATCATTTAGAAAATCAAATAAAATTATAACCACTTTTAAAAGTAATTGAAATTGCCTTCAAAACTATTTATAACATATTAAAATCGGTTAAATATTTCAGGAGTTACAGGCTATTGAATCAACACATTTTTCTCAAAATATCGTATTTTTGTCACTGTTAAATTGGTATTTTTTCCAAAAATACGTTTACAATTTTTTTATGAGAAGAATACATACGCAAACTTTTAAAACAATCGCAGCTATCGAGGTCATATAATGACTCATATGCAACTCAATCAGATGCTTGGTGCGATTTTAGTTAGTTGTAGTGAGTTGTGCTTCTCATTTGTTTGTGAGAATCATTTACGGGTGTGTTGTTGAAAAGTCGCTGCGTAGCCACTTTCATGGACCACAAATCAGGTAGTGTCCAGCCAAGTAATAAATGACACCATTCCATTTGTAAAATATATATAATATAAGGGGTGTTTTTTATTGAGGTATAGAACTTCGAATTGAAATAAAACACAAGAAAATCGTTTTAATGTCCATCAATTTGGCTTTATTGGAAGGATAATTTTATGCCATTAATGTTTAAATATGATTTCGGGCATGTGGCCGCCGCGGCTGGCTCGAATAAAGCCAATTCTACAGGTCCAATTTTCAACCACTTTTTCGAGCATATGGGGCCGTATGTTGGCAATAACGCCACCAATGTTGGCTTCCAAGTCCCCTAACGTTTCTGGTTTGTTGGCGTAGACGAGCGACTTCACATATCCCCAAAGAAAATAATCCAATGGTGTCAAATCACACGATCTTGGTTAACCGAATTAATTGCTCTGATGGACGATTATGTCGACCATAAAATGGACGGAGCTTGCGGTGAACTTCGCGAACTGAACCATTACTTTCGAAATAAATTTGCACGATTTGCAAGCGTTGTTCTTTTGTCAACCTGCTCATGAGGAAATGGCAAACCAAACTAAATATTAATCACTTGACAGCTGACAAGTTCTATACCCCAATAAAAAACACCCTTTATATAAAATATAGATGTAAAATGGTCTTGAGCCAGGAAATCAAATTAGCAAAGGCGAGCCACTTTGCTCGCGGAAAAATTTTTCCAGTATCCTAATTTATGTCACTCTTAACCATTTTGTATTTTTATTATCCAGTTTAAAGATTTCCATTTGTTGCTAAAAAATTCGAATCCCCCATTTATATCGTGCAACTGTCTTTGAAATAGTGTTTGTACCCCATTTCCAATGAGACTTTATAAAAATTTGACACGATGTGTAGGACTCTTTTAAAATGTTCTGAAAACAATACTTCTTCCACTGTGTCCGAGACTAGGTGCTGGATGGCGGTGGATGTTGAGTCTGACACTGATGAGTGCATGAATGCCTGAATGCCTGTGTGTCTGTCTGGCTGCTGGCTCGTACAAGTAGCTAATCTTAGTGTCACTTATGATTGCATCTTGTAGGGAGGGAATAAAGTTAAGTGCGTTAAGTCTGTCTAACCGAATGACTGACTGTTCGTTTGTCCCTCTGTCCGTCCGCCTTGCAAGACTGGCACAAAACGAGATTATCGTCTAGCAACCCGTCAAACATTCAGTCAACGCTGAACAAGTGTGGGGCGCTGGCGCTGGAGAATGTGCAGATGTATTCATTTTTAGCAAACTGTGACCACATGTTCGATAAGAATAAAAGGGTAACTTGAGAGAGAGGGTGACAAATTAAAACAAAAAAAATTATATAGCAAAGAGGAACGAGCAAGATTTTGATTTTGATTCTTGTTTTTGAAATTAAAAGCAAACGATTTCATTGTTAAAAAATAAACAGAAAGTTTGAATTAGGAATTCCTGAGGAATATACCTCTGGAATTGAGCTGCGTAAAACAACACTGTGAAACAAAATTAAACCCTTTCGAAAATAGCAAGGCTCTGACAACGGATTCTGATAGAGGGGGTAAATAAAGAATATAGGTGCATATGTATGGTGGTACACTATTTCAAAGACAGTTGCACGATATAAATGGGGGTTTCGAAATTTTTAGCATTTTAGAGGGGGTCCGAATATTTCCTCTATTTGCACATTTTTATGATGAATAGACATATTAATATTTTAAGGTTTTTTATTGGATATCAATTCGTAAAATAACACAGTGCAACACAAAAAATATAACCATATACGGTCACCACTACGTGATAAAATACAAAAAAGAAAAGAAACATGTAAAATCGTCGTTAAGTTCGGCCGGGCCGAACTTTATATACCCTCCACCATAGATTGCATTCCACAGAAGCGGTCGATTTTCGTAGAAGTGCAGTAATATTACAGGAAAATATAAATTATTTTAATATAGCCAAACCAAAACAAATACAAATATTGAAAAATGTTATAAATAAAAATAATATTTTCATTATTTAAACCACGCTTATGAGGTAAGGCTACCAATACGTTTACGTATCGAAATAATATTTCAAGTCAATTAAAAAAATAATTATTCTTATATTTATATTTTCAAAAAGCTTAAATGCCATAAATATTGGTAGATAGTGGGTGCTACAGTTGGTTGTATTTCCTTTCTATTTTAATTTCAAAAGAAACATTTTGAAAATCCATCCATCTCAGGTACATTGTGCAAAATAACCTAACTTCATGATTCAACCAATTTGTGCCGTATAAGTAAAAAGGACGAATTTGGAAATATCTTTTTATGTTGCCTGTCTATGTAGCCTGAGGAATGTATACACCGAATTCCATGATTCTAGCTGCTGCCATTTGGTTGGTACCATTTTTATCCCCTTTTTCCTATTTTACCACCCTGAAGAGTGCGACTTTGTAAAATCTCTTTATTTTAAGTGTCTACTAATTGGGTTGTGTACACCGAATTTTACCATTCTAGCTGTAGTCGTTAAGTTGGTACTATTTTTATCCCTCTGTATCCATTGTATCCCTAGAAAGTACAAATTTGGAAAAAAAAACTTTTATTTTTCGTGTCTACACAGTCAGAGGAATGTATACACCGAATTTTATTATTCTAGGTGCAGCCGTTTGGTTGGTACCGTTTTTATCCCTCTATTCCCAGTAAGAATTTGGAAAAAATACTTTTCTATCGTGTATCTACTCAACTAGAGGAATGTACACACCGAATATTTAATGTGAACCATTTTTATCCCTTTTTACCCCATTTCACCCCCTACGATTAAAAATCACTTAATGGTGCACGTTTTTGTTATAGGGGGAATGCGCATACCCAATATCATGTAAGTACTCTAAAATATTAGCGGTTATTGCGGGTATTTTTAGCCTTCGTGAGGGAAAAATTTTTCCCTTTAAGCCTATTTCGCCCAATTTCAATCCAAACCGATCTACGACTATAAGACGTATTTATGGAAAATTTGGACGCCTAGTTTAGTTTTCTTTTCGTTTAGATGCTAGCGTGCTTTCAACAGACGGACGGACGGACATGGCTAGATCGTCTTAGAATTTTATGACGATCAAGAATATATATACTTAATAGGGTCTCAGAACGATATTTCAAGGTGTTACAAATGGAATGACAGAGTTAGTATACCCCCATCCTGGAGGTGGAGGGTATAAAAAGATAAAAGGGCCTTGTTGTCATTTTTGCAAAAAGTAATCAGACTCATATCTTGCAAACCGTTTGGAATTTTGATTTACTCTCTGAGGCAAAGTTGTAGTTCTTGTCATAAAGAACAAAAATTGTGAAGACTTCATCTTCAAGGTCAAAATCGCAAAATATTTAAAAAAAAATCTATTTTTTAACCTTTTTCCCCTGTTCAGGTCCATAGGTAGCAAACTTTTCAAAATTCAAGGAAATAATCAAATACAAAAATGTACCTAAGATCTTAATAAATATCTTTCTAGAACATATGAACTTCCTAGGAATCATTCTTAACACCGTTTAGGTAGGAAAAATATATCTTGCAGGACTGTTTCTGTGAATGGTCAGTCCGACTACAGTGCGTATGAGTGATATTAACCTTAATCAACAGCACGTATACGCTACCTACACATACCACAGCCTATAAGATTTGTTCGACGAAATTTGGCGATTTTGACCTTGAAGATAAGGTTTTTTGATTTTATATGTCCACAATTTTTGTTTTTACGACAAGAGCTACAACTTTGCTTCAGAGACTAAATCCAAATTACAAACGGTTTGCAAGATATGATCACTTTTTTGCAAAAATGGCCCCAAATCTTTGGGAGCCCATAAAAAAGTGCATGACTATGGGCAATACTGGTAGGCAAGGGTCTTTTTGGTAATTTATCACGTGGTGGTGTCCGTATATGGTTATATTTCCATGTCTTAAAAAATTACACACAGTGTAAAGAAAGATGTGAACTGGAATGACCAAAATTTTGTTTTTGCGAAAGTTTGGTATTTTTAAAAACTTCAGTAACTTAATCAATTACTAATGGGTTTTTTAAATATGTTACTTTAGTAAGTTTACTTCTGATGCGGTTACCAAATAAAATAATGTGCAAAAGCATTGCCTAAGTGGAAGAACGGTTAAAAATTTCAGATTTCTTAAGTTTTCTTAACTAAGCTATATCTCTTGCGAAATTTCGAAATTTCTTCTTTTCAAATCCGTAGAGAGGACCTTGGACCTATGTCAGTGAATGGAAGCATTCTTCAGTTTTGTTCAATTACCAAAGCACAAATTTCGCCATCCCAAAACGCATTTCGCCTCTCCAGCAACTATCAATCGCTTAAGTAGTGTCACGTCGCATACCCACATGAAGCACACATTTGCCATCGGAAATCTGCCTACTCATTCCATGTGCCCCTTTCATCTTCGCATATTTAACAAATCAAATGGAATGTTGCATTTTTCTTCTGTGGTGCGTCTCCTTCAGCTCAAGCTGGTTCTGGCATACATGTGGGCCACATGATGCTCATAATACTTTCAACGTCTTACGTCTGTGCAGAGAGATAGATGGCACAATGAGGCAGCTGCATCATGGATGCAAAAATGGAAAAGTGTGACCAAATACAACTTACATACAATCTGGAAGTGTACCCTACAAACCACAATGCAGAGTATATCCCCAAATGTCTCAGTATATCCCCGATATATATTTTACTGGACTACAATATACATGATAATAGATAGGTTTATTTATTAGATAGCCGTTCCATTGTAAATTCAGTAACGCTTCAACAGGCTTACCGGATGTGGGAATTTGTCCCCAACCATGGGGATTTTATGAAGGTCAAACAAATTGTTATGACTACAGGGGATCTATGTGGGGATTTCATAAAATATTTCGGTGATTTTGTGGGGATATTCTAAGTACTTTGAAAAATTAGTCTTGGGGAATGCAAATTTATTTGCAATGAGGATGATTTTGTTCGGTGACGACCATCTTCCGAATGCTTTTCTGGCCAGAAGAGTTATTGTAATAAAACAAATGGTAATTTTATATAATAATGATTTTTATCGTGATCAGTAATATATAAGTTCCAATTTTTGCCCTTCTAACTCTCAAAAACACTTTGCCACGCCCACAAAACGAATATCAAAAATACGCCTTTAAATTCATCTTTCTCATGATCAGTAATATATACGTGCAAATTTTCAGCCATCTAGCTCTCAAAAACTCTTTTGCCACGCCCCCTCCGCCCACAGAGCAAATTTTTAAGAAGGTTTGTGGGTACCATTTTTATCCCTCTATTCCCATTTTACCCCCTTAAAGGTCCACATTTGAAATGCACAACATTTTTTAAGTGTCAATTAGAGTAATGTTCACGCCGAATTTCGAGTTCCTAGATATTGCCGTTTCACTAATACCATTTTATTCCTTACTCCCCACTTCACCCCTAAAAGTATGGATCAGTTTATGGTGCGCGTCCACGGTATAAAAGAATTGAACTTACTTAATATGAAGTAGTTACACAACAGAAATCATTAATCCAGCTGGTACCTTTTTTATCAAGTAAATAAAGGGCGATTTTTTAAAATCTATAGGAAAGTTAAAAAACACATAAAATTCAGAAAAATGCATGAAATCTTTATTCCATATAATTTAATATTTGAAGATTATTTCATGTAAATGTTGACCTTGACTGCGCCTCAAATGGTCCATCCGCTTAGTCCAGTTTTGGCATTTCCACGTTTTTGAGTAACAGAGGCCCAATTGCTGCGAACGGCGACGAATCGATAATTGATGGTCATCATTAACACTGGCCGATACAGCTGCGATATTTTCTTCAGTTCGCACTCTACGTAAGCGTGTTGGTGGTTTAATGTCCAACAATGTAAATTTGGTGCGAAATTTAGTCACAATAGCCCGAATAGCCGTTTCAGTGGGTCGATTAAACTGACCATAAAATGGAAGCGCGCGATGAACTCGCACGCATTTTGATAATAAAATTCAATAATTTGCAAGCGTTGTTCGTTTGTAAGAGGATTCATGGTTAAAATTTATACAGCTGTTTAAACCAGTGTTGCCAAAAAGATAATAGCTAAAAAATCACCCTTTATAAGCAGACATATTCGAAAAACATGTTTAAATACTCGAAGTATTAGGACATATGATGATCAAATTATTCCCTGGTTGTTGACGTATTAACAAATCATTCATAATTTGTTTTTATACCCTCCACCTAAGGATGGGGGTATATTCACTTTGTCATTCCGTTTGATTTACCTTAAAATAATCATCGGAGACTCCATAAAGTATATATATATATTCAGCGTCGTAGTAAAATTCTAAGACGATCTAGCCTTGTTCATCAGTCTGTCTGTTGAAAGCACGATAGCGGCCGAACGAAATGATCTAGGAGGTTCAAAAATTCCATAAATGTGGCTTATAGTTGTAGAAAAAAAATTCCTAACAAGGACTGGAAGTAATCCCGAATATTTAAGCACTTTTTTTCAATTTCTGCTTTATATGCACTTGAAATTTGTTGCATACATTCCGCATGTAGCCTGAAAGCACAAAAAGTAAATACACGTTTTAGCGGGCGAAATGGTACAAAAAGGGATAAAAATAGCAAGAAACATGAAATTTGTAATGTACATCCCTCTAATTGCGTAGATATGTAAAATAGAGTTATTTTTCAAAATTCGTTCTTTTAAGGGATACAATTGGAAAAGAGGGATACAAATGGTGCCTTCCAAACGGCTGCAGCTATAACAATGAAATTCGGTGTGTACATTCCACCCAGAAACATATTGGATCCTCAAATTTTTTTTTTCACTGAACCAACACTCAGGGGATTTCCCCTATAAATGCAGTGCATTGCGTTGGTAGAAGGAAGATAAGGTATTGGAAGGAGAAAAGAGGGAGTAGTGTCTGTTGACATCTGTTTTGAATCTCTGAATGTCGTAATTGGAGGGAAAGGTATTTGCCGGAAGTCGATTCCACATACGGATAGTACGGGCGAAGAACGAATTTATTCTGTAATGTGTAGTGCGGCCGGTTGTCCAATCGACAACAAATGGGTGCGCATTCCTGGAGAGTCGCGTATCTCTACCGAACGTTCTCACGTGCGGTATAGGATCACGAACATTACGACGGTGTTCAAGGGAGACAATAGAATTGGATATCCTACCGTCACCTATCAACACCATCGCCCTCCTCTGGACACGGTCAAGTAGCTCCAGTGATGAAGCTGGAGCTCCTAACCATATATGGGAGTTGTATTCAATCTTTGGTCTGATGTAGATATTGAAAAGATCAGAGGGTGTGAAATATTTCTTACATCTTTTTAAAAAGCCTAAACATTTGAAGGCATCTTTCGACACATCAAATACATGTTTTGTCCAACGAACATCACGTTGCATTTTTATGCCAAGAAATCGAGAGCATCTGATTGCTCAATATCTACACCGCTCATTAAAATCGACGACACCGTTGGATCAGTGAATCGCTTGTGAGACAACAAGGAGCACTGGGTCTTACGTGCATTAAAATCTACTCTATTCTCTCGACCCCATTCAGAAATGGTCATCAAATCCTGGCTAAGTGACTCATCCATCAATCGCCTTTTATCTATGATCGAATGAGTATGAATGACAGAGGTTGCTGTCATCCGCGAATGAGTATATTGGATTCACTTCAAGGTGGAGGGTATATAAGATTCGGCCCTGCCGAACTTAACACCTTTTTACTTGTTTTTTTCTGCCGAATTTTTTCAAATATTTATTTATTTATTAATTTATTAAATAATTATTTAATTATAATTTAGAGAAAATATTAGAGAAAAAAGACTGGCTGCTAGGGCCTTTGTGTTAACTAAGAAGTATTTATATAATATATATGTATGTATGTAAATGTGTATCTTAAATTATTACAAATTATTCAAAATTGAATAAGGTATTTGATTTTTCAATTGATCGCAGTTAAAGTTTTGAATGGAATTCATTATTGATATTTTTTGAGAATTATTATTGGGACATGATAACACATGGTCCATGGTTAATATATCGTTGCAGTGCTGACAAAGTGGAGGTGTTGAATTTTTCTTAAGCAAATGTTCATGAGTAATGGATGAGTGCCCAGTCTGAGCCTAGTGAATATTTTCTGTTGTTTTCTAGTTAGAGTGCTGGGGTATACGGGTTTTAGTAAAGGTGAGTTGATCGTTTTATAACAATTGTTTGGACTGTATGTTGCGTCGGATTTTAAATCAAGTTTTATTAAGTTCTTAGCGTCTTTTTCCATGTAGTTCTTTATCATGAGCGTAGGTGATCTGTTTGCATTTTTTGCTTTAATATTTATATGTGCTGGTGTGTACATTAGAGCGTACCAGGTTACAAGTAAAAAAAAAAAAGTTCGCCGTACACCTTCGAATATGAAGTATTATTGAAAGGTAGTTTCAAAAAATTTTTTTTTATTTTTTTATGCCGAACGTAGGGGTCGCGCTTTTACATTTTTCTATATAACTTCTGCATTTATAAACGGATTTTAAAGTGTGATACATCGATGTTTTTGTCCGATTTTTTTGTCTTTGAAGTCATTGAGCTCAAACATGATTCATGATTTTATGCGAGCTTTAATTTTCGATTATTAGAGTGGTACATTAGGGTAGTAGCAACTGAGAAATGATGGGTAAGTACCAGAAGGGGGTGCTTGAGCTCAATGACTTCAAAGACAAAAAAATCGGCCTCGTCGAGACAAAAACATCGATGTATCACACTTTAAAATCCGTTTATAAATACAAGTTATATAGAAAAATGTAAAAGCGCGACCCCTACGTTCGGCATAAAAAAATAAAAATTTTTTTTTTTGAAACTACCTTTCAATAATACTTCATATTCGAAGGTGTACGGCGAACTTTTTTTTTGAGGTACGCCCTAGTGTACATATTACTATACTTAGATATAATTGAGAATTTTTCATGACAATTTTGGGGACGAGGAAAAAATCCATCTGGCACACCTGTTCTTCAACTATGGACAAATTTTTAACCTTATTTTTAAGTTATTTGAGGGGAGCAGTTCTTAATCTAGAGAATCAGTTGTTAAGTGAGATACTGTATTGTTAACTGAGGTACTAAGTCGTTAATTGAACTATGTCGTTAACTAACTGAGGAACTCAGTTGTTAACTGAGGTATTCAGTTGTTAACTGAGGTATTCCGCCATTAAATGAAATACTCAATTGTTAACTGAGGAACTTGTCGTTAAATGGGGAACTCAATAGTTGACGGAGGAAATCATTTGATAAATGTTTTACTCGGTTATTATCTGAGGAACACGTCGTTTAATCAGATACTCAGTTGTTAACTCTGGAACTCAATTGTTAACTGAGAAACTATGTTGTTAACTGAGGAACTCAGTTGTTAACTGAAGTATTCAGTTGTTATCTGACTCAGTTGTTAACTGAGGTATTCCGCCATTAAATGAAATACTCAATTGTTAACTGAGGAACTTGTCGTTAAATGAGGAACTCAATAGTTAACGGAGGAAATCATTTGTTAAATGAGTTACTCAGTTATTATCTGAGGAACTCGTCGTTGAATGAGATACTCAGTTGTTAACTCTGGAACTCAATTGTTAACTGAGCAACTATGGTGATATCTGAGGAACTCAGTTGTTAGCCGAAGAAATCAGAAGTTAACTGAGGAACTCAGTTGTTAACTGAAGTATTCAGTTGTTAACTGAGGTATTCCGCCATTAAATGGGATACTCAGTTGTTAACTGAGGAACTCAATAGTTAACGGAGGAAATCATTTGTTAAAGTTGTTAAGAGTTACTCAGTTATGATCTGAGGAACTCGTCGTTGAATGAGATACTTAGTTGAAAACTCTGGAACTCAATTGTTAACTAAGAAACTATGTTGTTAACTGAGGAATTCAGTTATTAACTGAAGTATTCAGTTGTTGTCTGATTCAAAAGGCCACTACTTGACCCTCCCGCGAGCGCGGCTGTGACAACTCATTAGTTATTTGAGGTACTTAGTCATTAACTGACACTTATTAACTGAGTTACTTACATGTTATCTGAGGTACTCAGTGGATAACTAAGGAACGAGGGCTCAGTTTACTACCGGTATGTGTAGGGGATTTGAGTAACCGCTCATACTTTTTCTTTAGCTTAGTTTCCGTTTCCATTGAGAAGAATATGTTAAATTTAATAAATGAAAGACTAATTAAATTTGTTAGTTTTTCTCCATCTTTTCTTGCGAATTAAACTCAAAGACATGTGGCATATCATTGCTGTAATTTAACACAGCTCACAGAGACAGCAGAAAATGTAGAAGAAGTAGAAACAACGGGATTCGTGTTGTTGCAGCTCGGTGTATCCGGACGAGTGGCTGCGTGGTGATGTTGCCACATTCACATTACCATTCGCAGACACTTACTTCGTTTGACACGCATAGAGAAGAAGGCAGAGTTGTTGTTGTTAGCCCTGGCTGTTGCTGGCATTTTCAGTGTTGTCTTGTCTTAATTGTAAAAGACAGTTTGTGCAAAGGAGTATCAACATTTTATTTTTATAAAATAAATACTGTTTAATGTGACTGCATTTGAACTGACTGTTGACTGTGTGGCAGAGTTCTTGTCCCTGTTGTTTGAGTGGCATTTGCGACAAGTGAAATGTTGTGTTATGTGTTATTGCACTCTGTACGGAAAAAAATCTTGAAGTGTGTGATGTGTTCACGCCCGCAACACTCTACCACTAAAGATGCTGCATCATCACCCTGAAGATTTGTGGCGGTTGGTTTTATGGTTGTCCATTTGGTCTTAGCTGCCCCTGCCGACGTCTACTCTTTTTTTCTTTTTTGGTTGGTTTGGTGGGCGTTGCACGTTTTGTCACTGTTTTGACAGTTTAAGTGCAGCTGCATTCAAATGCAAAATAATGACAGCTTCTTTTGTTGCCGTTTGCATCGGGATGTCTTAATGATGACTTCTCTTCTTAATTGTTCAAGTTTTGAGTCTGCTTCCACAAATACGTCTGTGGCTAGTGATGGATTGTGTAATTATGTTAATGATTATTTTCACTTCATGGTGGTCCGCTGTGCTAACAATGGGGAGTGCTCCAAGCTTAGCTGAATGGAGAAAATAGAAAATGGAAATATGCAAAAGCAATATGGGCATCTCCCAGAGGTCCGGACGCGACATTCGCACGCTTTGAACTACGCCAAAACAAGAAAGAAACAGAAAAAGTCTAAAGCGCTTAAAGAGTACTACATTTTAAAGATATATTGTCAGGATTTAGTACAAAATTATAAACCATTATACATTTGAACGGAAGTACTTTTGAAGCTCTTATAGAAATATACAAAGTTCAGCGATTTTTTGAGAACATTGTTTTTCCACAGATATGTGTATGTAAATGAAGATCAGAGGATAACTTTTGTTCGTACATTTGTGAAATAGGAGATTTATCTCTTAGATTTTTGAAATTAGGTACAGCGCTGAAAGAATTTTCCTTCATAATATTTATGAAGTGATTTCATAAAAGGGTTTTCATAAAAATATATGAAAAGTTCATAAATAACATGAAATGTTCCATTAGAGAAACTTAGTTTCATAAGATCAAAGAAAGATTTCATAGTATAAAGAAACAATTCTTAAATATTATGAAATATGTCATAACCAATAAAATATTTATGTTATGAAATGTCTTCACAAATATAATGAAGGATTTCATAGTTTTTATGAAATGTTTCATAACTTACAACTAGACTTTTAGTGTGTCGACTTTATTCGTTGAATGCTAGTAATTCTCATTTGTATTCTGTAACCTCTGACTTAAGTATTTACCCTGATTTAGGCCAAAGACATATTCATTGCAAAGACTCTCGCAATGGTGGTGTGTGTTGATTGGTCAAAAAGTCACACCTTTTTTGTGTTTTTTTTATTTATATTGGAAACTTCAGTATAAATTATTAATATTTATGAAACTTTTTCATAAAATTAATGAAGTTCCTTTATAAAATCTATAAAAATTTTCATAAATCATATTATGAAAAATAATGAACTTGTATGGCAAAAGTTCATCGAATGAAGAACTGCATTTCATAGTTTCTACGAAATGTTTCATAAATTCTATGACACTTTTCATTGATTTGTGCTTTATGAAACATGTTTCATACATGTTATTAAATGTTTCTTTGGCGACTTTTTATACCCTAGTCCACGAAGTATAAGTTAGTTTCGCGCCAAATGTTTGTAACACCAAGAAATAATTCAGCTAGACCCACCATTAAGTATACGGATCGGCTTAGAATCACCAGCTGAATCGATTTAACGATGTCTGTCTGTCCGTCTGCTGTCCATCTAAGCTTGTTCGCACTCTACAGGTCGCAATTGTGGTCCGTTTGTCATGAAATTTGGCAGAAGTTACTTGTTTTGGCCAAGGACGATTGGTATTGCATTTGGAAAAAATCGGTTCAGATTTAGATATAGCCCCCATACAAATGTCGCTCCCGATTTGACTTTTTCCGCCCTATAAAGCACATATAGTACCCGATTTTCTTCAAATTTTGCTTAACCCCTTATAATATAACTAGAAATACCTGTGACGAAAGCGGGTTAGATCGGTTCAGATTTAGATATAGTCTCCATAGAAATGTCGCTCCCGATTTCACTTTTTCCGCTTTAGAAGCCGCATATTGTTCCCGATTTTCTTTAAAATTGGCACAACATCTTATAATCGAACTAGAAACACCTATGGTGAAAGTTGGTAAGATCGGTTCAGATTTATATATAGCCTCCATACAAATATCCCTATAATTTACCCTTTTACTGCTCTAGAATACACATTTTACATGGGATCATGACCAATTTTTCAGGATCGTATTATATTTTAACTAGAAACAGCTCACGGGAAAGTGGCTATGTTTTGATATAGCCCCCATACAAATGTACCTCCGATTTACAATATTACTGCTCTAAAATGCACATTTTACATGGGATCTTGATCAAATTTTCCACACAATGATATATTTAGACAAGAACCACCTATTTTGAAAGCCAGCTATATAGGGCAAAGTTGTGGTATAGCCCCCACACAAATGGGCCCCCAGTTTACACTATTATCGCTCTAGAACCCACATCTTACATTGGATCTTGATAAAATTTTGCAGGCCATGTTATATTTCAATAAAGAATACCAACTTTGAATGTGATCTATAATGGCCCACTTTTTAATGTAGCGACCTTACAAATGGCCCCCATTTTACATACTTTGAATACATACTTTGAAGGTGATCTATATGGAACCACTTTTAATGTAGCGCCCTTACAAATTTACCCCATTTTTATTGTTACTCCTTTATGACCCACATTTTACATCGGAAGTTTTTCGAATTTTGCAGATTATATTATATTTCAACTAAGAATATATACTATGAAAGTCAGATATATGTGTCCATATTTTGGTATAACCCCCATTCTACTCTATTACAGCTTTAGAAACTACATCTTACTTTGGATCTTGATCAAATTTTTCAGATCATGATATATTCCCACTAGGAATACCTACCGTGAATAAGAACTGTATAGGCCCATGATTTGGCACATGCCCCAAGTGTTGTTATAGTTATATTATAGTTATGTCTCAGCAGCTGTAAATTTAGCGGGTCAGCTGTGAACTGTATGTTTTAGCTGTAAACTTAGTTGCTCACCCGCGAACTATGCTCATTGTGTGTACTGAGCGACCCAGATATGAACTGTTTGACTCGAGTTGTAGTAGTTTTGGATGTCAAAACAAATTAAATACAGCTTCGTAAACTTAACGAATCGGCCATTTCCCAAAGAATATAAGGCATATTGCCAGTTTTTAATACCAATCTACAACTACATCCTGTAACGTGGTGTATTTTTAAGGCGGTACGAACGGTATACGTCTAATGATCCATCTGTTCACTGCCGTGTTCTCGTTAATTAGTAAAGAATAATATTCATAATTTATTTCAAAAAGAAAAGACATTTAAATAAGACACAATTAGTGTTTATGGAGTTCCAAAGAATAGACGTACGTAGAGCTGCACGTGCCAATTAAATTTAATGAAACAATTCCCCCCAAAGACAATCAAGCGACGGCGGCAACATAATGGACACGTGTCCACCATAATGTCAGGCCATTGTTGTATATTTTAATATTGTATTATCATTGTATTCCCACGAGAAACAAAGTTTTTGATATTGTACTGGGACATTTTTGTTGCTCATTGGACGGGGGGATGGAGTGAGCACATGTGAATTTGAATAAAGGTGAGAAAATGTTCACTTATTAGACCTTAATATATCGCCAACAATCTGTAGACTCAGAGTGTTTTGTAATTTTCTTGGGTTGATGAAAATAAGATTAAAATGGGAAAAAATTATGCATATTTTCTGTGAAAATGTTAGCCGTTGTGGAATTGAGTGGTCGTTATAGCTAGAACTTTGTGAAAATAGACGATCATAATTCAATTTCAGACATGAAATTAAAAAAACAAGTAAGGAAAGGCTAAAGTCGGGCGGGGCCGACTATATAATACCCTACACCACTCCCTGCGTATGTACCTCGCTTTGATTACTAAACCCAGGTATTTCATGGGAGCAATTTTATGTAGTTCATATAAATTATAAAGTAACTATAAATTCATCTTTAGTCATATTTAACGAATATCGTTAATAATATGGTAATTGATCCAATTATCCGACAGACAAATACTAATTATACAGTAGTAATAGGACCGACATTTCAAAAAGGAACCTATAACAACATTCTGGGCCTGGTCTAAAACATGGGCCTATATATTTCTCATTCACGTAGGAATTCCTAGTTGAAAAATATCATGATCTCCAAAATTTGATTAAGATCCGATGTAAGATGTAGTTTCTAGAGCTGTAATAGATCAGAATATGGGCATCACCCAAACAATTCTCATTGCAATTCAATTCGGTAAAAAAGTGAAATCGGGAAGGATTTTGCATCCTGTAAATGTATGTATTTGACAAAAAATTTTAAATCGGAAAGGGCATTTGTATGGGTGTCTATTGAAACCTGGAACGATGTGACCCGCTTTCACCATGTATGTTTATTGGTGAAATATAATATGTAAAGTTTGGCCAAATTCGGTTAAACGTTCGGGAGCAACATTTGTATGAGGGCTATATCTAAATCTGAACCGATCTTACCCACTTTCACCATAGGTTTTACTTGGATTATAAGATGTTGCGGCAATTTTAAAGAAAATCGGGTACAATATGTGGTTTCTAAAGCGGAAAGAGTGAAATAGGGAGCGACATTTATATGGGGGCTATATCTAAATCGGAACCGATCCTACCCAACTTCTGCGTAGGTGTTTCTACTTGGATTATAAGATGTTGTGCCAAATTTAAAGAAAATCGGGTACAAGATATGGTTTCTAGAGCGGAAAATGTCAAATCGGGAGCGATATTTGTATGGGTGCTATATCTAAATCTGAACCGATCTTACCCACTTTCTCCATAGGTGTTTATAGTTGGATTATAGATGTTGTGCCAAATTTAAAGAAAATCGGGTACAAGATGTGGTTTCTAGAGCGGAAAATGTCAAATCGGGAGCGACATTTGTATGGGGGTTATATCTAAATCTGAACCGATTTCCTTCAATACCGATGGTCCTTGGCCAGAAAAAATAACTTCTGCCAAGTTTCATGACAATCGGACAACAATTTCGACCTGTAGAGTGCGAACAAGCTTAGATGGACAGCAGACGGACGGACGGACGGACAGACAGACATCGTTAAATCGACTCAGCTGGTGATTCTAAGCCGATCGGTATACTTAAAGGTGGGTGTAGCTCGATTATTTCTTGGTTTTACAAACATTTGGCGCGAAACTAACTTATAATACCCTAGTCCACGAAGTGGTGTAGGGTATAATAATAAATTCTATTAACTAGCTATTCATACAAATGGAAAACCAAGTTCCAGTCACCCCACGAAAATAAAGTTTGGATTGTTTAATGATGACTTGGAAAATATTTCTTTCCTAGATCCATCCATCTGTGAGCTAAACGCTCCTGAAAATAACCCTAAAAATCATGTTTATCCGGTGTAATTTTTTTCGTGTTACAAGTTTTATCAATTTTTTTTTTCTGAAATAATAGACCCTTGAAAGCACTTTAAATATAAATATATTTTCGATCTGAAAACTATCGCCTGCATTAAATTATTTCACAAAAATGGAGTCAGTGACGTTATTCATTATTTAGGCATTTATTTTTCATCACACTTCATTACACTCTTACAAAATATTTCGAGGAAATAATATAAATTAGCTGTCACCTTGAAAACCACAAAAAATCAATGAGTGATTGTACGACAAGAATACATTTTTTTATTTAAAGTGCTTCCAAGGGTATATTAATTCAGAAAAAAATTGGGCAAAAATGCCACATAAAAAATGACACTTGAAAAACATGATTTTTAGAGGTGTTTTCAGGAGCGTTTAGCTCACAGATGGCTTGACCCAGAGAAGATCGCCATTAAACAAACCAATCTTCATTTTTGCGGGGTGAACGCTGCCTGCATGTGCCACGATGGGGCCAAATGCCATTTTTTGAGTCAAAAAGTCAACTTTTGAACTAACGTATTTACAACAAGTTAAAAAGGTGTTAAGTTCGGCCGGGCCGGACTTTATATTTCCGCCACCATGAATTTCATTCTACATTCGATTTTCGTAGAAGTGCGGTAACATTACCGGTAAATTTTAATTTTTTTAATATAGCCAAACCAAAACAAATTCAAATATTGAAAAAATAATTTTATAAATAAATATAAAATTTTAATCATTTTAAACCATGCTTATAAGGCAAGGCTACCAATATATATATAAAGGTTGGTTAAATTGTAAGGGCCGATGTTGATTTTGAATAAAGCACAAATTATTTAGAAAATTATTATGTCTCGCTCACCTCAGAACAATATTTTAGTTGGTACCATTTTTATCCAGCTCACCCCTTATAAGTACAAATTTCGAAAAATCCATTTAGTTTGCGTTTCTACGTTGTCAGAGGAATTTACTCACCAAATTTCACGACTATAGCTGCAATACTTAAATTATTTTTTCCCCTTTTTGTCCAGCTCATCCTTTATAAGTACATATTTCGCATAAATCCATTCAGATTGCTCCTCTACGTTGTCTGAGGAATTTATACATCACATTTCACAACTATAGCTACAATACTTTAGTTGGTACCATTTTTATCCCTTTTTGCCCAGCTCTCCCCATATAAGTACAAATTTCGCATAAATCCATTCAGATTGCTCTTCTACGTTGTCAGAGGAATTTACATACCAAATTCTAGCTGTAATACTTTAGTTGGTACCATCTTTATCCCTTTTTGTCCAGCTCTCCCCATATATGTAGGTACAAATTTCGCAAAAATTCATCCATCCATGTTGCAAATCTACGTTGTCAGAGAAATGTAAATACCAATTATATATAGCTGCCATTCTTAAATTGGTACCATTTTTTATCCCTTTTAGTCTCTTTCCTTCCTTAAAAGAAAAAATTTCGAAAAATCCGTATTTGTAGCTCTTCTGCCTTTTAGTCAGGACGAAGGTTCGATTTTTATCCCTTTTTGTCCCATTTTACCCCCTAAAATTACGAATTTCGTAAAACCCTTTCTTAGTCGATGTCTACGTCATATTTGGGAAATTTTTTTGACCCTTCAGTTTGGTCTGGGCGCTGGTCAATGATATGTCAGTCAGTCAGTATCGCAGCTCTTTTATATACATATATATATAACGCCTGTTCGATTGGGCTTACTAGCTTTCAATTAAGAAACTTGAAAAGATGGCAACATTGTTACCCATTGTATATAGATGTACGCATATGGACCAACAAGAAAAATCTGGCAGCACAACTAAGAGAGTAGCAAGCTATTTTGTTGTTTAGCGAGTAAATTACTTACGAAAATGAAGCTAGTAAGACCAATCGAACAGGCCTATTGTATTCCATTATTAAATGACAAAGTTCAATCTTTCCAATAAAACCAGAAATTTGAAAAATTAATCAGTACTTTTTTATAGTCGATTCTAATTTAAAATTTTAAATGGCCAATTATACTGATTTGCTGCATCAGTAACGAAAGACGTTTTATTAATGAAACAGTTCATTGCATTAAAGCAGCTGCATCTTTAATCCAATGGCAGTGCTTCGTTGTAGTATCGAATGTGTTCGCTGATTTCTCAAAATATCTCGCACTACACAACACTATATCACACTCTATTTGAATTGTATGTATATACATGCAGACAACCCTTCTAGCAACTCAAACGCAATTCAAATGCGGTGTTGTTGCGGCCTCGTGTCTTCGTATCGCTGTGTGTTTGTATGTCGCTCATGTTTGGAAAATCAATCATATTTATCAAAGCTAAAGGTCCTGGGTTTCCTGCCACAACAATTTGGTGGGTTCCAGTTGAACTCAACATAAGCGAGTTCAAACAACAACAACAACAAATAAATAATGGTTTCGTGATCACAAGCCACGTGTCAGTCAGCGGCTCTAAAATAATGTAGTTGTTCGTTCGTTCGTTTGTCCGTTGGTGAATGTCAACATTGGCGGTTATAACTCTCTTGGACGGCATAACGTGGTCGGTCACATTAAGGCCACCCGTGGAACGTTAGTGTTGTTGTTGTTTATTGTAACTAAATTTGAAGTCGTAGGGACGGACACCTTGAGATTATGTTGTCCGTATGAATGTTCGTGGTGGTGCGCGGCTGGCTGTTGCAGATGTTGGCGAAGCCGGCAACTCCCCTCCGCCGCCTGGCATGACTTATTAGCAGTTTTCTGTCGTTTGGGGTCAGAACGCCAACTGCACACACACACAACTTTAGAAATGCTCGTAAAAAAGGAAAACCAATGCATTCCTTTATGTTTTTGTTGTTTCCCACCTTTGGACGGACAGCTGGTATTCAGTGTGAGCGACTATAATTTAAATATTGTCGTCAGACAAATGCCATTTCCATTTCGAATTTCTGTCATTGGTTATTGCCGTTTTAGCATAAAGCTGCACAGTGCTTTGGCCTCGAAGCACTAACATACCCAGCAAAAAGAGAGCATCCAAAGAAGTGAAAAAGATGTTCATCTTGTGATTCGGAAGTAGTGAAAATTGGGATCTTCACCAATGAATTTAACATGTCCTTTATTTATAAAGACTTAAAAGTTATTTTAAAGTGTTGCAAAGGAACAACATTTTTATTTGTTTCCATTTCTGTTTTAAAAAATCCACCGCTACCGGGGGTAGAACAGCGGACCTTCTGGTTGCTACTATGGTACTCTAACCATCTCAGTTATCCTCTATCTCTATCCTCTGGTGAATAACTAAAAATGATTTGTTTTAGTTCGGTAGAACTGACAATAGGAAACTTGACAAAATATTTATTTAGTATGAACTAATATATAACTCAAATAATTATAACAAATACTAATTAAATTTAGTATTAAGTAAATTGGCACTACTTAATTATACTGATATTATGTAGAAAAAAATATGAAAAAAGCAATACATTTGCATTTTTAAGTAAAAATTTTTAAATTGTTAAAATTATACAAAATTAAACATAAACAATGTCATAAAAGTAATAAAAAAATATAAAAAAGTTTTTTCCCGAGCCAAGATTCGAACCCGAGACCTTCTTACATTTGAGACCCCATACTAAACAGTCGTTTCCATTCAGTTGTGAAAATGCTAATCATAAAATGTTACGGAATATTAACATATTATCGACTTTTTTGGAAGTTGTCTAAAAGAACTTCCCCAAAAGCGGGGAAAACGCACATTTGGGTTTTGAGATGCGATTAAAATGTGCTTCGTACAGAAGTACTTCCAATATTTTTTGCTGGGTAGTTAATTATACCCTCCACTAGGGTATTATGTCTTGGTGCATTTGTTTGTAACATCCGATCGACTCAGAATCTCTTTTTGAATCTGATAATATTTCAAAGGGCACTTCTGAAGCCAGATGCAGACTCTCCATGCCGAAAATTTTCGAAATTGAGTACCATAATAACTGCATCAAGTTGACTCGACCAGAAAAAGTTGTTGGTCCATTGGGTAAAAATCAATAGACGATTTTGTTTAACTCTTGTCTAGATTTACGATATATCTTGCTATCAAATTCCATCATTATGTCGTTCATTGATGTGTTGTATCTCAAGATGTCAAGGCAAACTAAATGTGTACTAGGACATATTTTGGGTATAAAGTCAAAAAATGTGAAAAGTGCCACTAGTAAAACCAACGTAGCTTTTTGTCATATAGAGAATACCAATTGCTGGCTTAATGGGGAATATTTGTGGTCGAACAGTTTCAAAAGCCCACATAGAAAAAGTAAAACTATATGCAATTTCATCCGCGAATATTAAATTTTTGGCAGAAATGTAGCGATTTTCGCGATTGACTACATATATGTTACAAGCGGCATTGGTTTCTAATACACATGCAAAAAATCAGCCGGATCCGTCGGATAGTTCCCGAGAAAATCACAAACCGAAAATGTAATTTTTTGCCAAACCTCAAAATCATTTTGGTCATATCTCCCGTGAAAATTAAAATTTTGCAAAAATATCAAATTTGTCATTTTTATTTACCGTGCTCTACCGAAGTATCAATTTTTTTCGAAAAAGCTCGACCTTCCAAAAACATGGACACACTTTACGAATTTTAACCCATATATAGCTCCCATATAAATTTCGGCCTACATTTAACTTTTTGCGCTCTAGATACCATATATTTTAACCGATTTTTTCAAATTTGCCAGAAAGCTTTATATTTGAACTGAAAATATCTGTGGTAAAAGTGAGTCACAAGTCCCATACAAATTTCGCTCCCGATTTGAATTTTTCCCTTCTGGAAACCACATATTTTAACAGATTTTCTTCATATTTGGCACAAAGCCTTATATTTGAACTAGTAACATCTGTGGTGAAAGTGGGTCAAATCGGTTCAGATTTAGATATAGCTCTCATGGAAATTTCCCCATATTTTAATGATTTTCTTCAAATTTGGCACAAACCTTATATTTATTTGAACTGGAAAAATCTGTGGTTAAAGAGGGTCAGATCGGTTCAGATTCAGATATATCTCGCATACAAATATCCATTTAACTAGAAACCACATATTTTTTTATCGATTTTCTTCAAATTTGCCATAGCAACTTGTAGTTCAACTGGAAACATTATGTGTTGATATAGCCTCATAAAAATCTCGCTTCGGATTTGACCATATATTTTAACCGATGCCGTTCCAAAGTTAGCAAAATACAATATATTTCAACTAGAAAAACCTATAGTGAATGTAAGCCACATCTTTTCATATCTTAATACAACCCTCAAACAAATGTCCTTCCCGTTTTAACTTTTTTTCTCAAGGTATTAGAGATTTTGATGTAATTTAGCAGAACACTTTATATGCCATGTTGTGAAAGTAGATTTCAGAGGTCCCGATTTCACTTTTCTCTCCGAATTCAATTGTAATGGGGTAGAAAGTGGTATAGTCGGCCGCGCCCGCCGTGTTCTTGGTACCTGTCTTATCCCCGTTTTCCCGTTTACTCTTTAAAAGTACGAATTTCGAAAAATTCCTTCAATTTGCGTTTGTAAGCATTTTCAGGGATGCAGACACCGAATTTCATGATTCCAGCTCCGTCTGTTTGATTGGTACCATTTTGTATCCCTTTCTACCCAGATTCACACACAAAAAGTACGCAATTTTGAAAAATTGTTTTGCATTCGTGCTGTAACGTAATGCCCGTTCCGAATTTCATGATTCTAGGACCAGTTGTTTGGTCTGGGCTGCGGTACAATTTTTATCCCATTTAATCCCCTAAAAATTACAAATTTCGAAAAATGCCTTCTTATCAGTGGCTTGCGCTGTAAAAAGAATATACATACCAAATTTCATTATTGTAGCGTAATCCGTGTTGTTGGTACCTATTTTATCTCCTTTTACCTATTAAAAGTACGAATTAAAAAAATCGGTCATTTTGCGTTTCTAAGGGTTTTGAGGTATGTACACACCGAATTTTATTATTCCAGCTCCATCCGTTTGATTGGTACCAGTTTTATCCCTTTTTACCCGATATCACCCACAAAAAGTACGAATTTTGAAAAATATTTTCTTGGTCGCATTCGTGCTATAAAAGTTATACCCGTTTCAAATTTCAAGATTCTAGGCCCAACAGTTTAGTCAGGGCGGTGGTACAATTTGTATCCCTTTAAAGTACAAATGCTTTCTTATTAGTGATCTGTGCTGTAAAACGAATATACACACCGAATTTCATTATTGTAGCGTCATCCGTGTTGTTGGTACCTTTTTTATCCCCTTTTCCCTTTAAAAGTACAAATTTCGAAAAATGCCTTCATTTTGCGATTCTAAACATTTTGAGGGATGTACACACCGAATTTTAAGGTTTCAGCTCCATCCATTTAAATGGTACTAGTGGGTGATTTTTTAAGAGCTTGATAACTTTTTTTTTTAAAAAAACGCATAAAATTTGCAAAATCTCATCGGTTCTTTATTTGAAACGTTAGATTGGTCCATGACATTTACTTTTTGAAGATAATTTCATTTAAATGTTGACCGCGGCTGCGTCTTAGGTGGTCCATTCGGAAAGTCCAATTTTGGGCAACTTTTTCGAGCATTTCGGCCGGAATAGCCCGAATTTCTTCGGAAATGTTGTCTTCCAAAGCTGGAATAGTTGCTGGCTTATTTCTGTAGACTTTAGACTTGACGTAGCCCCACAAAAAATAGTCTAAAGGCGTCAAATCGCATGATCTTGGTGGCCAACTTACCGGTCCATTTCTTGAGATGAATTGTTCTCCGAAGTTTTCCCTCAAAATGGCCATAGAATCGCGAGCTGTGTGGCATGTAGCGCCATCTTGTTGAAACCACATGTCAACCAAGTTCAGTTCTTCCATTTTGGGCAAAAAAAAGTTGGATATCATCTCACGGTAGCGCTCACCATTCACAGTTACGTTACGATTCGCATCATCTTTGAAGAAGTACGGTCCAATGATGCCACCAGCCCATAAACCGCACCAAACTGTGACTTTTTCTGGATGCATTGGTAGCTCTTGCAATGCTTCTGGCTGATATTCACTCCAAAATCGACAATTCTGCCTATTTACGTACCCATTGAGCCAAAAATGAGCTTCGTCGCTGAACACAATTTCTTTCTTTCTGAACTTTCTTAACAGAGCACGCATTTTGATAATAAAATTCAATGATTTGCAAGCGTTGCTCGTTAGTAAGTCTATTCATAATGAAATGTCAAAGCATACTGAGCATCTTTCTCTTTGACACCATGTCTGAAATCCCACGTGATCTGTCAAATACTAATGCATGAAAATCCTAACCTCAAAAAAATCACTCTTTATTACTTATTATTATTATTATTGTAGCGTCATCCGTGTTGTTGGTACCTTTTTTTATCCCCTTTTCCCTTTAAAAGTACAAATTTCGAAAAATGCCTTCATTTTGCGATTCTAAACATTTTGAGGGATGTACACACCGAATTTTATGGTTTCAGCTCCATCCATTTAATTAGTACTATTTTATCCCTTTTTACCCGATTTCACTCCCAAAAAGTACGAATTTTGAAAAAAAATTCTTAGGCGTGTTACTTTTACCAAATTTCAAGATTCTAGTCCCAGCCTTTTGGTCATTGCGGTGGTACAATTTTTACCCCTCTTTAACCCATTTTACCCCTTAAAAGTACGAATTACGAAAAACTCCGTTTAAATCTGATCTCTTCGCTGTAAGAGAAATGTAGTACATACCAAATTTCATGATTCTAGCTTCAGCCATGATGTTGGTACAATTTTTGTCCCTTTTTTCCCCAAAGACACGAATTTTGCAAATAACATTTTTTGGGATGTCTTCATGCTACAAGAGGAATGCCCATACCAAATTTCACGATTCTAGGATCAGCCGTTTGGTCATTGCGGTGGTACTATTTTTATCCCTTTTTACCCCTTAAAAGTAGGAATTTCGAAAAATCCCGTCTTATCACACCTCCACACGGTAAGAGAAATGTACACACCAAATTTCATGATTCTAGCTTTAGCCGTTTGTTCTGGGGAGTGATCAGTCAGTCACTCAATAACGCAACTCTTTTATATATCTAGATTTTAGAGGGCCTCAGATCGATATTTATAATGTATCCCACATTTTTTAGTGACTCCAGTTCGTTGCATTGCCGCACATTACTCTCAACTATTTTTCTTCCAAAATTACTCGTTTATCTAACTGCGATTGATTTGTGATAAGGGGGGGGGGGGTGTCAGTTTGTTTATTTTCACATACATTTATCTAGATTTGAATCACGGTGATGTTATTCAAATTGTTGCAGACCCAACTCCCCCACCAAAATTAACAAAATACATCACAACCAACCCCAACAACTCGCTAACAACTTCCTCCTCTTCTCCACCGATACGCGGATCTTGACACATTCTTTCAAAAATAAAATTTTCAGTTTCTAGGCAGCTTTTGTTTACCTTTCGTCATCATCGTCAGTGGTTGGCTTTGTCGTCGTTGTAGTTGTAGATGTTACTGTTGACGTCGTAGTTCATGTGTCTTTCATAGACGTTCGTTGCTGTATTGCCGGTTACCGTACTTTGTTGAATTGGATTGGATTTGGGATCAATCGTGAGTTCAATTTGCACGTGGTTGTATGCATTCGTTGTACTTTGCATTGGTTTCCGCTTTATTTGAATTTGATGTTGCTCTGTGTTCGTCGGTTTGGGGGGGGGGATAGGAAACATTGTGAGGAAGTTTGTCCAGTAAAGGGGTTAGTTTGCATATTAATTCTTTTATCTATATATATAAAAGAGTTGCGTTACTGACTGACTGACTGACTGACTGACTGACTGACTGACTGACTGACTGACTGACTGACTGACTGACTGACTGACTGACTGACTGACTGACTGACTGACTGACTGACTGACTGACTGACTGACTTATCATTGACCAGCCCCCAGACCAAACGGCTGAAGCTAGGGTCATGAAATTTTCAGGGTAGTTCCCAAATATGACGTAGACGTCGACTAAGAAAGGGTTTTACGAAATTCGTACTTTTAGGGGGTAAAATGGCCCAAAAAGGGATAAACATCGAACCTTCGTCCTGACTAAACGGCAGTAGTTAGAAACATGAAAATCGGTGAGTTCCTTGCACTGACCATGCAGAAGAGCTACAAATAGGGATTTTTCGAAATTTGTACTTTTAAGGGACGAGCGGGACAAAAAGGGATAAAAATGGTACCAACTAAAGTATTACAGCTAGAAACATGAAATTTGGTATGTAAATTCCTCTGACCGTATAGAAACGAAGTAAAATTGGATTTTTCGAAATTTGTACTTTTAAGGGGCGAGCGGGACAAAAAGGGATAAAAATGGTACCAACTAAAGTATTACAGCTAGAATCGTGAAATTTGGTATGTAAATTCCTCTGACCATGTAGAAACGAAGTAAAATTGGATTTTTCGAAATTTGTACTTTTAAGGGCAGAGTGGGACAAAAAGGGATAAAAATGGTACCAACTAAAGTATTACAGCTAGGAACGTGAAAATTGGTATGTAAATTCCTCTGACCATATAGAAACGAAGTAATATTGGATTTTTCGAAATTTATACTTTTAAGGGCAGAGTGGGACAAAAAGGGATAAAAATGGTACCAACTAAAGTATTACAGCTAGAATCGAGAAATTTGGTATGTAAATTCCTCTGACCATGTAGAAGCGCAGTAAAATTGGATTTTTCGAAATTTGTACTTTTAAGGGACGAGCGGGACAAAAAGGGATAAAAATGGTACCAACTAAAGTATTAAAGCTAGAAACATGAAATTTGGTATGTAAATTCCTCTGACCGTATAGAAACGAAGTAAAATTGGATTTTTCGAAATTTGTACTTTAAGGGACGAGCGGGACAAAAAGGGATAAAAATGGTACCAACTAAAGTATTACAGCTAGAAACGTGAAATTTGGTATGTAAATTCCTCTGACCATATAGAAACGAAGTAATATTGGATTTTTCGAAATTTGTACTTTTAAGGGCAGAGTGGGACAAAAAGGGATAAAAATGGTACCAACTAAAGTATTACAGCTAGAATCGAGAAATTTGGTATGTAAATTCCTCTGACCATGTAGAAGCGCAGTAAAATTGGATTTTTCGAAATTTGTACTTTTAAGAGACGAGCTGGACAAAAAGGGATAAAAATGGTACCAACTAAAGTATTACAGCTAGAAACATGAAATTTGGTATGTAAATTCCTCTGACCGTATAGAAACGAAGTAAAATTGGATTTTTCGAAATTTGTACTTTTAAGGGGCGAGCGGGACAAAAAGGGATAAAAATGGTACCAACTAAAGTATTACAGCTAGAATCGTGAAATTTGGTATGTAAATTCCTCTGACCATATAGAAACGAAGTAAAATTGGATTTTTCGAAAATTGTACTTTTAAGGGGCGAGCGTGACAAAAAGGGATACAAATGGTACCAACTAAAGTATTACAGCTAGAATCGTGAAATTTGGTATGTAAATTCCTCTGACCATATAGAAACGAAGTAATATTGGATTTTTCGAAATTTGTACTTTTAAGGGCAGAGTGGGACAAAAAGGGATAAAAATTGTAGCAACTAAAGTATTACAGCTAGAAGCGTGAAATTTGGTATGTAAATTCCTCTGACCATGTAGAAGCGCAGTAAAATTGGATTTTTCGAAATTGGTACTTTTAAGGGACGACCGGGACAAAAAGGGATAAAAATGGTACCAACTAAAGTATTACAGCTAGAAACGTGAAATTTGGTATGTAAATTCCTCTGACCATATAGAAACGAAGTAATATTGGATTTTTCGAAATTTGTACTTTTAAGGGCAGAGTGGGACAAAAAGGGATAAAAATTGTAGCAACTAAAGTATTACAGCTAGAAACGTGAAATTTGGTATGTAAATTCCTCTGACCATATAGAAACGAAGTAATATTGGATTTTTCGAAATTTGTACTTTTAAGGGCAGAGTGGGACAAAAAGGGATAAAAATTGTAGCAACTAAAGTATTACAGCTAGAAGCGTGAAATTTGGTATGTAAATTCCTCTGACCATGTAGAAGCGCAGTAAAATTGGATTTTTCGAAATTGGTACTTTTAAGGGACGACCGGGACAAAAAGGGATAAAAATGGTACCAACTAAAGTATTACAGCTAGAAACATGAAATTTGGTATGTAAATTCCTCTGACCGTATAGAAACGAAGTAAAATTGGATTTTTCGAAATTTGTACTTTTAGGGGCGAGCGGGACAAAAAGGGATAAAAATGGTACCAACTAAAGTATTACACCTAGAATCGTGAAATTTGGTATGTAAATTCCTCTGACCATATAGAAACGAAGTAAAATTGGATTTTTCGAAATTTGTACTTTTAAGGGACGAGCGGGACAAAAAGGGATACAAATGGTACCAACTAAAGTATTGCAGCTAGAATCTTGAAATTTGATGTGTAAGTTCTTCTGACCATGTAGAAGCGCCGGAAAATTGGATTTTTCGAAATTGGTACTTTTAAGGGACGAGCGGGACAAAAAGGGATAAAAATGGTACCATCTAAAGTATTGCAGCGATAGTCGTGGAATTTGGTGTGTAAAATCCTCTGAAACGTAGAAGCGCAAATCTATATGCATTTTTCTAAATTTGTACTTATAAAGGGCGAGCGGGATAAAAATAGTACCAACTAAAATATTTCAGTTATAGTCGTGAAATTTTGTGTGTAAATTTCTCTGACAACGTAGACTTGCAACATAAATTGAATTCTCGAAATTTGTAAGTGTACGGGACAAAAAGGGATACAAATGGTACCAACTTTAGTGTTACAGCTAGAATCGTGAAATTTAGTGTGTAAATTCCTCTGACCATATAGAAACGCAGTAAAATATGATTTTTCGAAATTTGTACTTTTAAGGGGACGAAAAGGGATAAAAATGGTGTTTGTGAACATAAATAGATATTTCAAAATGTGTACGTAAAAGGAGGATACGGGACGACAAGGAATAAACGTGTTACCAAATAAAGTACAGATTTTTAGGGTAAGCAAAAACACATTAAGGGTAAGCAAAAACACACACAAAATGTGTACTATTTGGGAAAGAGGTGCAAAAAGGTATAAAGTGGCTGGCTGAATCTAGAAACATGAGATGAGGATATAAATGGTTGTAATTTTTTGTCCAAAACTGGGTAGAAAATGATAAAAATACGAAGTGAGTTCAAACAATGGGAGTGCAGCAAAAATAGTGCACATCGACAAGCACATACCTTTGACTGTATATGAGTGCTATCAAATAGGAGGTTTCCAAATTACTATTTTAGATTTATCTATATCCACCAAAAAAAAATTAAATAAATACTATCCAAAAAAAGAGACGGATAAAATTAACAAATAACTGGCTTTTTCGCGTGCGAAGCAGCGGGTACTGCTAGTTATTTTTATAAAAGCAGGATTATAAATGATAATTAAAGGATGATAGACATCGATAAGAATGAAGTCGAAAACTCTGGGAAGTGAATCAGCATTTGAAGTTTGCCAGGCACCCCCCAAATCTTGTGTTACGGGTAAAAAAAACTCGGGTCTTTGCACACTTATAAGCCTGTCGCGTAGTTGGCTATCAACCGATTTTCATTCATTCCCATCAAATTTAAAAAGAAGAAACCTACAGCTTTCGATAGATTTATAGCTTATTAAGGAAAACTTAAGAAATCTGTGTACTTGTCCAGCAGACTGATTTTTAAACAAATTTCAATTATTTTTCAACTTATAACATATCGAGGGCGATTTTTCAAAACGTGCTATTTGCACTTTTGTCGAAAATGAGTTTTTGATGGCAATGTGTTCGCTGATTTAGTTGACATGTGTCATATTTATTTTAAAGTGAAAAATTATTTCTTCAATCATTTTTTTGCAAAATTTGTGATTGTGCTATCTGCAATACGTTAATTTGTGCATACAAAAAGTGCTATTTGCATAAAAAAATAATTTTTTGTTATTATTATACTGAAATTTGTTATGATTGAAATGAATATTTATTCAAAAAGTGAGCAGCAAAAAGGCCGTGTATTGTAATTCCCTAGAACGTATTGCAATTGATTATGATTCATCCGACGAAGACGATGTTGGGCACGATCTCATATCAGGTTTGTTGTTTAAAATTCGTGACAATTATAATTTTAAACAATAATTTTATCCAGACTACGAGAATGAAAAAATCAACAACAATGTAGTCGCTTGCCGTAGAAAAAAACGAGTCCATTACTTTGCAGAAATTCGAAAGGGAAATAAGATAAAGCGGTTATATGTATTAATATTGTTATTATATTACTTTCCAATAATGTTTTACATTAAAACCCCATTAACTTGAATAAAAAGCATGAAATTTAAATAAAAATCACACAATAGTATACAATATAGAATTTTTGTATTTTTGTACAAAAAGTGCTATTTGCTGATTTGAAAATATAATTTTATCAAATTTAAATTGTAAAAAGTGCTATCTGCTATATCTGCGCAAATAATAGGAATTAAAAAAAAACATATATAGAACTTCGGTGTCATTTTTATTTTAAATAATATTGTAGAAGAAAGATTAGTTCTTACTCTTTACATTAACTAAAGAAACAGTTTTTTTGCCCTCCTGAAAAATTGTGATTATGCTAATAGCACGTTTTGAAAAATCATCCTCGATATGTAAAATACACATTTATTAGGTGGTAAATCGCCGTTTTGCTTTTTTATTGACTAAGTTATTGAAGTTCTCTCATAATTTTACGAATTAGAATCCAATAAAAATGCTTAAGATTCATCAAAAAACCACCACCACGGAGTGCATTCCACAGTATTACTGGCAGATTATATATATATATATATATATATATATATATATATATAAAGGGTGGATAAATTTTAAGGGCCGATGTTGATTTTGAATAAAACACAAATTATTGTCATTTCTTTTTATTATGAAAATATTGGTATGGTTCAACTATGTATGGAATAAAATATCGGTCAAATGGCCGGTGCAATCTTGCCGGCAAAACTCCATCCGATAACCCAAGTTTTCGATGACGCTGAGGCATAATTGAGGTTCTATGCCGTTAATGTGCCGAATTATCTCATCCTTTAGTTCTTGAATTGTTGCTGGCTTAATGGCGTACACCTTTTCTTTCAAATAACCCCAAAGAAAGAAATCCAACGGTGTCAATCACATGATCTTGACGGCCAATTGTCATCGTCACCACGTGAGATAACACCGACATTGAATTTGTCGCGCAAAAGAGCCATTGTTTCGTTAGCTGTGTGGCAAGTGGCACCGTCCAGTTGAAACCACATATCGTCCACATCCATATCTTCCAATTCGAGCCATAAAAAGTTCGATATCATCTCACGATAGCAAAGACCATTCACAGTAACTGCATAACCGGCCTCATTTTGGAAAAAATACGGCACGTAAACCGCACCAAACAGTCACTCTTTGCGGGTGCATTGGTTTTGCGACAATAACTCTTGGATTATCATTCACGCAAATGTGGCAATTCTGCTTATTGACGAATCCACTGAGGTGAAAATGTGCCTCATCACTGAAGATGATTTTCTTCCAAGTGCACGATATGCATTTTGATTTGAACGCCCATTTTCATAATAAGCCTGAATAACTTTAAAGCGTTGCTCGATTGTTCCATGGTTCAAATTGAGTTAGTCTGAAATTGGGAAATGCAGAAAAAAAGCTTGACGTTCAGGTGTGGTTCACAATTCAACATCGGCCCTTACAATTTAACCACCCTTTACATACCTAATTTCATGATTTAAGCTACAATCGTTTGATTGATACCAGTTTCACTCCTTTTTCCATTTTGACCCCTAAAAGTATGAATTTAGAAAAAATAGTATCTCGTATTTTTCGCGTCTATGTTGACAGACGAGTGCAAATGCTTAATATCTTGATATTAGCTACAGCCGTTTGATTGTTGCCTAATTTAATTCCATTTAGATCCTGATGGTACGAATATCTTCTTTATTTTTCGCGTCACCGCAGTTAGAGAAGTGTACGCATCGAATTTCATCATTATAGCTGCAGCCGTTTGGTTGGTACCATTTGTATCCCCATTCGTCCCATTTCCGCCTCAAAGTACAAATTTCGAAAAAATCCTTTTTAGTTCGCATCTTCACAGTCAGATGAATGAACACGCCGCTGGACTGTTTTTTTTTAATTTATTCACACATAAATTTTTTTGAAATCAGAGCATTTCTTCACATCTCAGCCTAGCCTAACCCCTTCGACAGCATTGATCTATGTTTTGTTGTGTCTATTGTTATTTACATATGGCGCCCAATATTTCGATATTTGGATTTTTTTCTTGTACCATCGTCTTCATTGTTTTCGCTTGTCGATTGCATAGATTTTCATCAATTGCTGATCATAAATTTCATTTGATATAAATTATTTGCATATAAATCATTGAAAATGAAAAAACTTCTTTCAACAAATATGAGGCGAAATTGTTTGATATGAGTACGTGAAATGTCGAATATAAATTTATTTATTGTCGACGACGACCATCGGCTTGAGTAGATGAGAATTTGCATTGATTTAAAATAAAAAAAGAAAAACGTGTAAGGAGAGGCTAAAGTCGAACGGAGCCGACTATATGATACAGTACACCAAGCTATACCTGGTAATGATTACTGAACTTTGGCGTTTTAACAGCGTTAATTATGAATGTGAATTAAAATTAATGAAAATGGTGGATCTATATTGTCATTTTTTACAGTAGCTGTTTATAGATGAAATATAACATGATATAGATGATCCTATGGAAAGTGGGGATTCTACACTCAGGAAAAATGAAGAGATGATGAGAGTTAAAATAAACTAAAATTTAGGAAAATTGAACTTCGTATAGCGCAAAAGCAATATTTCCTCATATTAAGTTAAAAATTTTCCTTGAAAGTAAAGGGTGATTTTTTAAAAGCTATAGGAAAGTTTTTCAAAAAAAAAAAAACACATAAAATTCAGAAAAATGCATGAAATCTTTATTTGAATCGATAGTACGGTCCATATAATTTAATCTTTGAAGATTATTTCATGCAAATGATGACCTTGACTGCGTCTCAAATCCGCTTAGTCCAATTTTGGCATTTCCACGTTTTTGAGTGACAGAGGCCCAATTGCTGCGAACGGCGACGAATCGATAATTGATGGTCATCATTAACACTGGCCGATACAGCTGCGATATTTTCTTCAATTCGCACTCTACGTAAGCCTGTTGGTGGTTTAATGTCCAACAATGTAAATTTGGTGAGAAATTTAGTCACAATAGCCCGAATAGCCGCTTCAGTGGGTCGATTAAACTGACCATAAAATGGAAGCGCGCGATGAACTTTCCTAACAGAGCACGCATTTTGATAATAAAATTCAATAATTTGCAAGTATTGTTCGTTTGTAAGACGATTCATGGTTAAATTATAGACCAAACTGAAGATGTTTGACAGTGAAACAAAACACGAAACGTGCGTCAGCTGTTTAAACCAGTGTTGCCAAAAAGATAATAGCTAAAAAATCACCATTTAGCACATGCTTTCAACTTGATTCTAGTCCAATTTCCCTCAAACCAAGTAAATATTTACTCAAACTGAGGAAACTAGCAGTAAATGTTTCCCTAAACCAAGTAAATTTTTACTACATCTAAGTAAAATATTGCTGAAATTTTCCTGAATCTAAATAAATGTTTCCTCAAACCAAGTAAATTTTTACTAAATTTAAATAAAATTTTCTTAAAACTCAGTAAATTTTTACTCAAATTACAAACCAATACAAAAAATTAAAACATAAAATATTTCTCAAAAGTTTCATGATACCTCTGCCATGAAGAGTTGAGCTTTTACACCACGATTGCTGCGAAAGCAAGATAGGCGCCTTCGCAGTGGTTGTTTAGAATAATACTTGAAGTTTTTAAGAAATAAGTCTCTGCAAACGAACGAGAACGAGAGAATTTTCTTATAAGTTTATTAATACTTAAATGTATGAAGAACTCGGCATAAATTTCAGTTAACATATTAACATAATTTTATGAAAAGGCTAATTTTTTAGTAAAAATTTCCTAAATGGATTTTTTCCATACAAAAAAATCTTTATATTTTCTTACTTAAAACCTAGAAATTTTCCTCCACACAAGTTGAATTTACTCAATTGTAAGAATTTTTTATTAGATTCAAGAAAGAAACTATTTGCTATGACTTTGAAATAAGGAATATTTAGTCATACTTAGTTAATTTTCCTACTTTTAAGGAAATTTTTACGAAACTTCAGTAAAATTGTTGAACTAAATTGGAGTATGGTTTTTACTCAGATTTAGAAAAGCTATTTTTCTGACATTGTAGTCTTCTTTAAAATTTATTTTTCAATTTTTAAAGTTTTTTTTCGAAAAAAATCTATTTTTTTCTCAATTTTGTGTTCCTGCATCACAATTTCCATGTGAAAAAGAAATTCATAAATACCTTTAATTGAACAAATAATCGGGTGTGATCGGACCCATAAAGGTACCTTCGGCGAAAATTAGAATTTTTATACACTCCACGAGAGTATTATGTCTATCTCGTTTCCTTTTGGACCCATTGTTAATTATACCGATCGACTTAGAATCACTTTTTGAGTCGATTTAGCAATGTCCGTCCGTCCGTCTGTCCATCTATTCTTGTAATCACGATACAGGTCGCAATTGTAGACATAACTAAGTGAAACTTTGCACAACGAAGTTTTTCGGGACAAGGACGAACGCTATTTAATTTGAAGAAAATCGGTTCAGATCTAGATATAGCCCCCATACGAATTTCACTCCCGATTTGACTCTTTTCACTCTAGATACCACATATTACAACAGCCAAAAATTGCCAAAACATCTTATATTTCAACTAGAAACACCTGTGGTGAAAATAGGTCAAATCGGTTCACATTCTCCCGATTTGTCATTTTCTGCTCTAGAAACCACATATTGTACTCGATTTTCTTTAAATTTGGCACAACATCTTATAATCTTATTAGAAACATCTATGCTGAAATTTGGTAAGATCGGTTCAGATTTAGATATAGCCCCCATACAAATTTCGCTCCCGATTTGACATTTTCCGCTTTAAATGCCACATATTGTACTTGATTTTCTTTAAATTTTGCACAACATCTTATAATCTAACTAGAAACACCTATGCAGAAATTGGGTAAGATCGGTTCAGATTTAGATATAGCCCCCATACAAATGACGCTCCCGATTTGACATTTTCCGCTCTAGAAAACACATATTGTACTCGATTTTCTTTAAATTTGGCACAACATCTTATAATCTTACTAGAAACATCTATGCTGAAATTGGGTAAGATCGGTTCAGATTTAGATATAGCCCCCATATAAATGTCGCTCCCGATTTGACTTTTTCCGCTTTAAATGCCTTAAATTGTACTCGATTTTCTTTAAATTTGGCACAACATCTTATAATCTAACTAGAAATACCTTTGCAGAAATTGGGTAAGATCGGTTCAGATTTAGATATAGGCCCCATACAAATGACGCTCCCGTATTGAATTTTGCGCTCTAGAAACCAATTTTCTTTAAAATTGGCACAAAATCTTATCCAACTAAACAAAACTAAGGTGAAAGTGGGTAAGATCGGTTCAGATTTAGATATAGGCCCCATACAAATGTCGCTCCCGATTTGAATTTTGCGCTCTAGAAACATATTTTCTTTAAAATTAGCACAACATCTTATCCAACTAAACAAAACTATGGAGAAAGTGGGTAAGATCGGTTCAGATTTAAATATAGCCCAAATACAAATGTTGTTCCCAAAAGTTTAACCGATTTTTGCCAAACTATACATTTTATATTTCACCTATTTCGTACCAGGTTTCAATATATCCTCATACAAATGTCCTTTCCGATTTAACATTTTTTGTCAAACACATACATTTACAGGATACAAAGAACCTTCCTGTTTTCACTTTTTCACCGAATTGAATTGTATTCGGATAGAAAGTGGAGTGTATCATAAAGTCGGCCCCGCCCGACTTTAGCCTTTCCTTACTGGTTAATTTTAAATCAATATGCTCCAATTAAACGAAATTTTGAGGCCTCGGACAAAATGAAATATAAATTTAATATTTATATATTTATTTAATATTTCCATAACTTTTCAAGTAATTCTAAATTTTTGTAAAGATCCATGCATATTTCAATTTCGGGGATTTTTATCAATATTCCAGAAAACCCTGTGTTGCAAAGTTTTTTTGAAACGCATAAAACAAAGCCAAATTTACGTTTAGTCCGGTGCAACGACAATTTATTTTTCTCTCACAGAATCGAGGTCACACTAAAATATATATAATATCTCTTCATTATCGCTGCCATTCCCATGATGAATCAATCATCATGACATTTCACTACCATAACATTGCCCAGCTAAATATTTTGGCTGATCACAGTTAAAGGGGGTGGTTTTGTTGTATCTTTTGCAGCGTACGCGTTACGCATAGCATTTCGAGTGTTTTATGTGTTCATTAAATTTGATTTTATCGCTAACAAACGGCTGTCTTGCCAGCGTGTTGTTATCGCTATTGTCGTTGTTGTTTTACGTTTTTTCGTTACACGAGGCTTAGACATGTTCGAAAATGCAATAGTAATCCGTGATTTTTATCATTCCTTAATGGTTGTCATATTTTTAATGAGCCGTATGCCGTACGGCGTAACGTCAAACTCTGCTGGGCAAAGAAATTGGATGCTCTGACACGTGTCCCAGATGTTTGGGAACGTGTGCGCATATTCTTTCATTCATTTTTTATATTTGAACGCAGCTTAGTACACATGTCAAGTGGTTGGCAACCCATCCCCCTCTAGCCGCCAAACAGACAACTGCCCGTGCAAATCCAACTAAAACATTGAAAAATATTCCACAAATCATTGTTATCCTTTTCGAGAAATCTTGATGGAAGTTGAACATTGGTGGAAGATTTGCTGATTTGGGGGTTCATTTGAATGTTGTGTACAAGTTTGCGGCTATTATAACCACCCTGTACAGGAACACCCTGCAATTTGGACCAACGGCGTTTGTTGCACCTGGTGTTACAAATTGTGCGCGCTGGAAATTTCCAGGGTTTTATTAAATATTATTCTCCTCTAGGAGTTTGATGTTAGGCCCTAGTGCGCCGGCTACGGTTGCGACGACCAACGGCATTTGTTGCACCTGGTGTCAAAAGTTATGTGTGTTCAAAATTTCCCAGGGTTTTATTTCACTCTCCTATCAGGAGAAAGGAGAGTCAACTCTCTACAAAAAGCTTGACGTTTGTTCGGTCCTAATGCGCAGGCTACGGTTGGCGACCAACGGCGTATGTTGCACCTGGTGTCAAAAGTTATGTGTGTTCAAAATTTCCCAGGGTTTTATTACACTCTCCTCATCAGAGCCAACTCTCTACAAAAGTTTGATGATGTTCGGCCCTAATGCGCATGCTACGGTTGGCGACCAACGGCGTTTGTTGCACCTGGTGTCAAAAGTTATGTGTGTTCAAAATTTCCCAGGGTTTTATTACACTCTCCTCATCAGAGCCAACTCTCTACAAAAGTTTGATGATGTTCGGCCCTAATGCGCATGCTACGGTTGGCGACCAACGGCGTTTGTTGCACCTGGTGCCAACAATTTGGTGTGGTGTAAATTTCCCAGGATTTGATTGCAAACAAAGTCATATAGAAATTCGTCTCAAGTCAGTAGTGCGCAATACTTGTTTGGACCAACAGCGTGAGTTGCACCTGTTATCAATGGTTTGCATGTTGGACATTTCTCAGGAGTTCTTTTCGAACTCGAACCCACAAATATCTCTCCGTTAGCGAAGTGATAGACTAATTTTGATGTTGTTCGGTCATAGTACGCAGGGCACGTATGGACCAACGGCATTTGTTGCACCTGCTGACAAAGAGTTGCGTTACCGAAAATTCCCAGGACCCCTTTTCCAACAAAGCCATATAATAATAATAATCTGCTATTAGGAATGAATATATTTCGTGCGCAAGATACCTTTGGATCGACGGCATTTCTTACACATATTACCCAAATATATTTTATTTAGGAAATATTATCAGGATTCTTATTGAAGATTTATTAAATTTGGTGTACGAAAAGTATCAATCAGATGATTTTGTTGTTCACTTTCAAATTCATATAATGGTTTGGGAACAGTTGCCAAAAAAATTGAGATTAAAGAAAAACAAGTAAAAACGTCGTTAAGTTCGGCCGGTGCGAACTTTACCGTCCACCTTGGATTGCATTCCAAAGAGGCTGTCGATTTTCGTAGAAGTGCAGTAATATTACAAGAAAATATAAATTTTTTTAATATAGCCAAACCAAAACAAATATTAAAAAAATAATTTTATAAATAAATATAATATTTTCTACGAGTTTTTGAATGTAATACATTCGAATTTCAGCTAATCGATCAAGTAATTTCTTCTTTCGAAGGAAATCTTTGTTTTTGGTAATGGAAAGTCGATCACTAAACAAACAACACAAAAACTAATAATTAAATGTAATATTTTTATTATTTCAAACCACGCTTATAAGGCTACCAATACGAAATAATATTTTATATTTTCAAAAAGCTTAAATACCATAAACATTGGTAGATAGTGGATGCTACAGTTGGTTGTATTTCCATTCTATTTTGATTCCAAAAGTAAAAATTTTGAAAATCCTTTATCTCACGTACATAGTGCCACCTAACTTCATGATTCAACCAATTTTTGCGTAAAAGAAAAATTACGAATTTGGAAAAAAACCTTTTATTTTGCGTGTCTTTGCAGCCAGAATTTTACACCGAATTCCATGATTCTAGCTGCGGTCATTTAGTTGGTACCTTTTTTCCTATTTTATCCCCTTTCTTTCTAAAAATCTCTTTATTTTACGTGTGTACGCAATTAGAGCAATGTACACTAGGGCGTACCTCAAAAAAAAGTTCGCCGTACACCTTCGAATATGAAGTATTATTGAAAGGTAGTTTCAAAAATTTTTTTTTTATTTTTTTATGCCGAACGTAGGGGTCGCGCTTTTACATTTTTCTATATAACTTCTGCATTTATAAACGGATTTTAAAAAGTGATACATCGATGTTTTTGTCTCGACGAGGCCGATTTTTTTGTCTTTGAAGTCATTGAGCTCAAGCACCCCCTTCTGGTACTTACCCATCATATCTCAGTTGCTACTACCCTAATGTACCACTCTAATATCAGAAAATTAAAGCTCGCATAAAATCATGAATCATGCTTGAGCTCAATGACTTCAAAGACAAAAAAATCGGCCTCGTCGAGACAAAAACATCGATGTATCACACTTTAAAATACGTTTATAAATGCAGAAGTTATATGGAAAAATGTAAAAGCGCGACCCCTACGTTCGGCATAAAAAAATAAAAAAAATTTTTTGAAACTACCTTTCAATAATACTTCATATTCGAAGGTGTACGGCGAACTTTTTTTTTACTTGTAACCTGGTACGCTCTAATGTACACCGAATTTCATCATTCTAGCTGTAGTCGTTTAGTTGGTACTATTTTTATCCCTCTGTACCTTTTGTATCCCTCGAAAGAACGAATTTGTAAAAAACATTTCATTTTTCGTGTCTACGCAGTCAGAAGAATGTATACTCCAAATTTCATGACTCTAGCTGCGGTCATTTGGATGGAACTATTTTTTTTGTATCCCCTTTTTCCATTTTAATCCCAAAAAGTACGAATTTCGAAAAACGTCGTTAAGTTCGGCCGGTACGAACTTTACCGTCCACCATGGATTGCATTCCACAGAGGCTGTCGATTTTCGTAGAAGTGCAGTAATATTACAAGAAAATATAATTTTTTTTAATATAGCCAAACCAAAACAAATATTAAAAAAATAATTTTATAAATAAATATAATATTCTCTACGAGTTTTTGAATGTAATACATTCGAATTTCAGCTAATCGATCAAGTAATTTCTTCTTTCGTTTATTTTACGTGTCTACACAATCAGAGGAATGTATACTTTGCTAAAATTTAAATAGAACCGATTTCATTATTCTAGGTGCAGTCGTTTGGTAGGTACCATTTTTATCCCTCTATTCCCATTTTACCCCTTAAAAGTACGAATTTGGAAAAAAATGTATCTAATCAATTAGATGAATGAATGTGCACACCGAATTTCGTGTTTCTAGCTATCATTTTACCATTGTACAATTTTTATCCCTTTTTGCCCCATTTCACGGCCTCGGAATAAGAATCACTTTATGGTGCACGTTGAAAAAATATGCTTAAATACTCTAAAATATTAGAGATTATTATAGGTATTTCTAGTCCTTGTGAGGGAACAATTTTTCTCTTTGGGCCGATTTCGCCCAGTTTCCCAATCCAATCCAAACCGATCTACGACTATAAGTCGCATTTATGGAAAGTTTGGAAGCCCCTCCTTTCGTTTAGATTCTAGCGTGCTTTCAACAGACGTCTAGATAGTCGTAGAATTTTATGACGATCAAGAATTTATGCATATACTTTATAGGGTCTCAGGTCGATATTTCAAGGTGTTACAAACGGAATGACAAAGTTAGTATACTACCCCTATCCTTGAGGTGGAGGGTATAAAAAGAGACTTTTTTGAACTATGAAAAACCCGGTTGAGACCCACATAAAAACCCGTGTTTTCTGGTTTTCCAAAATCCGCGATTTTAAAAAACCCGACGCTCGGTCTCAGATAAAAAACCCGGTTTAACCGGTTTTCCGTCTCGGATTTGATCACTCTACCTGGATACATACCCATAATTTTTTCTTCATATTTGAACTCCTTGTGTAATTTGATTTCGTGTGACTACCCATACTTTAATGTAGGTGCAATAACTTAGTTTTAGCCAAACCAAAAACTGGGAATCTGGTCCTCCGTGAGGTGATATCGTAACATGTGGATAGTTCCAAATAAACCACCACTGGGTAATATTTGTGTTTGTCTTTAGATCGAAATAAACTAAACCTCCAGCTTGATGTCTCATTTTGACCAAATTTTCTTTCAGAAAATGTCCGTAAATTCCGTTTATAAACACCAAGTTCTGAACCATATCGCTGACATGTAGGATAACAATTGTTTAAACTCATTAATTTATTTTATTATACCCTCCACCTCCAGGATGGGGGTATACTAACTTTGTCATTCCGTTTGTAACATCTTGAAATATTGACCTGAGACCCTATAAAGTATATATATTCTTGATCGTCATAAAATTCTAAGACGATCTAGCCATGTCCGTCCGTCCGTCCGTCCGTCCGTCCGTCCGTCCGTCCGTCTGTCCGTCTGTCCGTCTGTTGAAAGCACGCTAGCATCTAAACGAAAGGAGCTAGGACGTCCAAATTTTCCATAAATGCGTCTTATAGTCGTAGATCGGTTGGGATTTAAATGGGGCGAAATCGGCCTAAAGGGAAAAATTTTTCCCTCACAAGGACTAAAAATACCCATAATAATCCCTACTATTTTAGCGTATTTAAGCATGTTTTTTGAATATGTCTGTTTATATTTGCTTGATATTTGGTATGCGTATTACCCTTATAGCAAAAAACTGCGCCATAAAGTGATTCTTATTTGTAGGGGGTGAAATGGGGCAAAAAGGGATAAAAATGGTACACATTAAACGACAACAGCTAGAAACACGAAATTCGGCGTGTACATTCCTCTAATTGAGTACATACATGATATAAAAGTATTTTTTTCAAATTCGTACTTTTAAGGGGTAAAATGGGAAAAGAGGGATAAAAATGGTACCAACATAACGGCTGTACCTAGAATAATGAAATTCGGTGTATACATTCCTCTGATTGCATAGACAAGTAAAATACACGGATTTTTTAAAATTCGTACTTTTTGGGGTTAATATGAAAAAAAGGGGATAAATATAATATATATATATATATATATATATATAATAGTAACAATCAAATAACCGCAGCTAGAGTGATGAAATTCGGAATATACATTCCTCTAACTGTGTAAACACGGAAAATAAACCGATTTTTCGAAATTCGTATTTTTTGGGGACAAAATAGAAAAAGGGGATAAAAATAGTACCAACCAAATGACCGCAGCTAGAGTCATGAAATTCGAAGTATACATTCCTTTGACTACGTAGACATCACTGTGTATACACGGAAAATAAACGGATTTTTCGACATTCGTACTTTTTGGGGACAAAATAGAAAAAGGGGATAAAAATAGTACCAACCAAATGACCGCAGCTAGAGTCATGAAATTCGAAGTATACATTCCTTTGACTACGTAGACATCACTGTGTATACACGGAAAATAAACGGATTTTTCGACATTCGTACTTTTTGGGGACAAAATAGAAAAAGGGGATAAAAATAGTACCAACCAAATGATCGCAGCTAGAGTCATGAAATTCGGAGTATACATTCCTTTGACTACGTAGACATGAAAAATAAAAGGTTTTTTCCAAATTCGTACTTTCAAGGGATACAATGGGTACGGAGGGATAAAAATGGTACCAACCAAACGGCTACACCTGGAATAATGAAATTCGGTGTATGCATTCCTCCGATTGCGTAGACACTTAAAATAGACAGGTTTTTCGAAATTCGTACTTTTTGGGGTTAAAATGAAAAAAGGGGATAAAAATAGTACCAATTAAATGACCGCAGCTAGAGTCATGAAATTCTGAGTATACATTCCTCTGACTGCGTTGACACTGAAAATAGACGAATTTTTCGAAATTCGTACATTTAAGGGTTAAAATTGAAAAAGGGGATACAAATAGTACCAACCAAATGACCGCAGCTATAGTCATGCAATTCGGAGTATACATTCCTCTGATTGAGTAGGAATCGGAAAATAAACGAATTTTTCGAAATTCGTACTTTCAAGGGATAAAAATAGTACCAACTAAATGACTACAGCTAGAATGATGAAATTCTAATTGCGTAGAAACGTCGAGGGGGTAAAAATAGTACCAACCACATGGTCGCAGGTGGAATTATGGAATTCGGTGTATACATTCCTCTGCCTGCATAGACACGCAAAATAAAAAGTTTTTTTTCCAAATTTGTACCTTTTCTATTATGGCAAAAATTGGTTGAATCATGAAGTTAGGTTATTTTGCACTATGTTCGTCTGAAAATGGATTTTTTGGTACTTTTGGAATTAAAATAGAATGGAAATACAACCAACTGTAGCACCCACTATCTACCAATATTATGGTATTTTTTGAAAATATAAATATAAGAATATTTATTTTTTGATTTGAAATAAATAATGGTTTGAAATAATTAAAATATTATATTTATTTATAAAATTATTTTTTCAATATATGTATTTGTTTTGGTTTGCCTATATTAAAAAAATTATATTTTCTTGTAATATTACTGCACTTCTACGAAAACCGACAAACTGTGTGGAATGCAATCCATGGTGGAGGGTATATAAAGTTCGGCCCGGCCGAACTTAACGCCGTTTTTACTTGTTTTTTTTTTTTAAATACCCATGCTTCCACAGGACATGATGAAGGAGTCAGTTGAAGGTTTTAGTATACTTATGTGTTACTATCATCTAAAAAAAAATGCCAAAAAATACCTTAACACAGTAAGCTTCCATTGGCCCAACGGGGTGTACTGCACGGGGAGGTCATTTATTTCCATTTATTTTGAACATTTTCTCCTGTGAAAATCTGCAGTTCTGCAGTTGCCAAAAGGGGGAATTTCCCAGGAATCGTTCTTGTACAAACATACACACAACTAAAACTCTCCCATTACGAGTATCACGCTTCATGGGGGGTTAATTTATTTTCGTAGGAAAATTTCCCTCACATCGTGTACGATGAATGGTAAAGCTAAAGTTTCCCCTCTAACAGACAATAGTACTATCCCAGGGGTTTGTCATAGTGCGCATGACCATTTTGGGAGTTTGTTGTGCCACAAGATTTTCGGATGGGGAAATTTCCCCAGGACAAATTTTCGAAACTCTTCTACTAGTTTTACAATTGTTTACTCTCAGCCTAAATTTCATAGCGGTTGTTTGCAGTGCGCAGGATATGTATGGACCAACGACGTTTGCTGCACCTGGTCTCAATATATTGTGGGATTGAAAAATTCCCTATATTTCGCATTAGAGAACTCTCCTATCTCGCTCTGCTCTGAAGGAATGAGCAACGGCAGAACTTTCTATATGCGCAGGATATCGACGAACACACATTCACCGTCGGCTCTCTTAGGTGAGGTCACATACTGGGGGAGTTGTTGTCCATAATCTGTATGTATCCAAGCTGTGTACTAGGAGAGGGAGAAAGGAGTCCTTGACTTATTGCATAGATGGATACATATTTCATTCAAAATGTTTTTGTTGTTAGTGTGCCATGTCGGCCATTTTGAATTTTTCACATTTCCTTCCTTTGTTCCCCCCGCGAGGGCGATTTAACATTCTTGTACACATCCAGCATAAATAATTGAGTCTGCTATGGTGACTCTAAGAACTGGCAGGTGGTTAGTTAGTTGCTAGACGGGCAGAGGGAGAAGATTATCGCACAGCTATAATGGGGATGAGGATGATTCTTGTTAAAGTTTCGAGTGTTCTTTATGAAATTTTGCTAAAATTTAAATTGACCTTACACAAACATACATACTACATACATGTTGAATCTTATAACAATTTTGATGAAATTTTAAAGTTGAGTGTGAAGCCAGGAAATTAGTAAAATTTATTTAAACTGATGTAAATTTTGATGTAATTTTTTATCGTGTCACAATTTCTAGAATACTTGTTTGAAATAGCGAAAGTTCAGTGTCTTCGTAAATTTTACTCATTAGAGGCTCTAGGTTAGAAGATTCATTCATTCTTTTTATTTGTAATTTAGAAGCCAATCGGCCAATTATAATAAAATTACAAAAGACAACAGAAAAATATCTTAAGATTAATTTTAAATAACAAGCGTAAATTCATCTAAATTATATACATTCTGATATATTAAAAATAAAAACTAAACTTAAATTAGCTCAGTGAAACCTAACGATTCAAAGTTCCCAGTGAAAGAAAACAAATTGTAAAGAATATTAAAAGAATAATATTAAAAAAATATTGGAAAAAAAATTTGTCATTTCAAATATTGTCTTTCTCATACGCGGATAATGATTGCTGCAACCATATTCGAAGAGCATCAAATTAGCATTAGCAATTAGCTAAGCATAATTGATCATTATGACTATTGACCCACAATCATAATTTTCAACCATAATATGATGTCGTTCATTGCATTAGCAGTAATCATAATATACTTGCAACAATCATATGTCTTCTCTGCGTGTAGCCATACAAATTTAATAAAAACAAGCCGAACTTTGTATTCCCTCCACCATAGATTGCATTCCACAGAGGCTGTCGATTTTCGTAGAAGTGCAGTAATATTACAAGAAAATATATTTTTTTTATGTAGCCAAACCAAAACAAATATTGAAAAATAATTTTATAAATAAATATAATATTTTCTATGAGTATTTGAATGTAATACATTCGAATTTCAGCTGTTCGATCAAGTAATTTCTTCTTTCGAAGGAAATCTTTGTTTTTGGTAATTGAAAGTCGATCACTAATCAAACAACACAAAAACTAATAATTAAATATCGAAATAATACTTCAAGTCAATTCAACAAATAAATATTCTTATATTTATATGCTCAAAAAGCTTAAATACCATAAATATTGCTAAATTGTTGGTGCTATACAAATTTTGAAAATCCATTATCTCACGTACATAGTGCAAAATAACCTAACTTCATGATTCAACCAATTTTTGCCGTAAAAGTAAAAAGTACGACTTTCTAAAAACTCTTTATTTTACGTGTCTACGCAATTAGAGGTATGCACACTAGAGCGTACCAGGTTACAAGTAAAAAAAAAAAGTTCGCCGTACACCTTCGAATATGAAGTATTATTGAAAGGTAGTTTCAAAAAAATTTTTTTTATTTTTTTATGCCGAACGTAGGGGTCGCGCTTTTACATTTTTCTATATAACTTCTGCATTTATAAACGGATTTTAAAGTGTGATACATCGATGTTTTTGTCTCGACGAGGCCGAGGTCTTTGAAGTCATTGAGCTCAAGCACCCCCTTCTGGTACTTGCCCATCATATCTCAGTTGCTACTACCCTAATGTACCACTCTAATATCAGAAAATTAAAGCTCACATAAAATCATGAAACTCTTCCTAAGGAAGTATGTCGATTTTCGCAGCAGAAAAAGTGTTAAACTAGTTTTTTTCTTATTTTACCGAGAGCATTGCATGTATTTATAAGTTGTTCTTTGTATCTTCGATGTTTACAGTCGGTTGTCAAAGTGTAATACATATATTGGTGTTTTTGTCCCGCACATACCAGATTTTCAGTTTTTAAAGTCGTTGACCTCAACAACCCCCTTCTACTATTTATGCATCATATTTCAATTCTTAGAACAATAAATATAAAAACAAGTAAAAACGGCGTTAAGTTCGGCCGGGCCGAACTTTATATACCCTCCACCATGAATTGCATTCCACAGAGGTTGTCGGTTTTCGTAGAAGTGCAGTAATATTACAGGAAAATATAAATTTTGTAATATAGCCAAACCAAAACAAATACAAATATTGAAAAAATAATTATATAAATAAATATAATATTTTAATTATATCAAACCATTATCTATTTCAAAACAAAAAATAAATATTCTTATATTTATATTTTCAAAAAGCTTAAATACCATAAATATTGGAAGATAGTGGGTGCTACAGTTGGTTGTACTTCCATTCTATTTTAATTCCAAAGTACAAATTTTGAAAATCCATTATCAGACGTACATAGAGCAAAATAACCTAACTTAATGATTCAACCAATTTTTGCTGTAAAAGAAAAAGTAGGAATTTGGAAAAAAACTTTTTATTTTGCGTGTCTATGCAGTCAGAGGAATGTATACATCGAATTCCATGATTCCAGCTGAGCCCATTTGGTTGTTACCATTTTTACCCCCTTGGCATTTCTACGCAATTAGAATTTCATCATTCTAGTTGTAGTCGTTTAGATGGTACTATTTTTATCCCCCTGTACCATTGTATCCCCTGAAAGTACGAATTTCGAAAAATCCGTTTATTTTTCGTGACTATGCGTCAGAGGAATGTATACTCCGAATTGCATGACTCTAGCTGCAGTTATTTGGTTGGTACTATTTGTATCCCCTTTTTCCATTTTAATCCCAAAAAGTACGAATTTCGAAAAATTCGTCTATTTTCCGTGTCTACGCAGTCAGAGGAATGTATACACCGAATTTCATTATTCCAGGTGTAGCCGTTTGTTTGGTACCATTTTTATCCCTCCGTACCCATTGTATCCCTTGAAAGTACGAATTTGGAAAAAACCTTTTATTTTTCATGTCTACGTAGTCAAAGGAATGTATACTCCGAATTTCACGACTCTAGCTGCGGTCATTTGGTTGGTACTTTTTTTTATCCCCTTTTCCTATTTTGACCCCAAAAAGTACGAATTTCAAAAAATCAGTTTATTTTCCGTGTCTACACAGTCAGTGGAATGTATACTCCGAATTTCATGACTCTAGCTACGGTCATTTGATTGGTACTATTTTTATCCCCTTTTTCAGTTTAACCCCAAAAAGTACGAATTTTAAAAAATCCGTTTATTTTACTTGTCTATGCAATCAGAGGAATGTATACACCGAATTTCATTATTCTAGGTATAGCCATTTGGTTGGTACCATTTTTATCCCTCTATTCCCATTTTACCCCTTAAAAGTACGAATTTGGAAAAAATGTTTTTATATTATGTCTCTACTCAGTTAGAGGAATGTACACACCGATTTTCGTGTTTCTAGCTGCTGTCGTTTAATATGTACCATTTTTATCCCTTTTTTGCCCCATTTCACCCCCTACAAATAAGAATCACTTTATGGTGCACGTTTTTGCTATAAGGGGAATGCGCATACCAAATATCAAGCAAATATAAACAGACATATTCAAAAAACATGCTTAAATACGCTAAAATATTAGGGATTATTATGGGTATTTTTAGTCCTTGTGAGGGAAAAATTTTCCCCTTTGGGCCGATTTCGCCCCATTTCAATCCCAACCGATCTACGACTATAAGACGCATTTATGGAAAATTTGAACGTTCTAGCTCCTTTCGTTTAGATGCTAGCGTGCTTTCAACAGACGGACAGACGGACGGACGGACGGACGGACGGACGGACATGGCTAGATCGTCTTAGAATTTTATGACGATCAAGAATATATATACTTTATAGGGTCTTAGGTCGATATTTCAAGGTGTTACAAACGGAATGACAAAGTTAGTATACCCCCATCCTGGAGGTGGAGGGTATAAAAAGGTACAATTAAAATTTTAATCAACCATATTTCGACGCGATTCAAGTTGGGTGTATTTTGGCGGCTCTCAAGTTTAGAAAAGATGTGGCCCATGCGTTGCTCATCGGTGACCGCCATAGCTGATTCATGCACAACATGAACAAAACGCTCGGTGTTTTGAGAATGGCATGGATAATCTGTGAAAATAAATGAGTTCAGCAAAGAAAGCAATCAAATTAAGTTTTTCTTGTGCTAACCTGGTAAATCGATAATTTCTTCTGAAAATTGGAATGCTTCTAACTGCGAAAAAAAACTGCAAGCATGGCGGCTCAGTCAATTCAAATTGTTTCCAATCGATCATATTGAAATATGAGTCACTATCAAAATTGATAAAATTATGAACTGGTGGACCGAACATTTGTCGAATGCTTCCCGTGGCTTCATTGCGGGCTGATAAAATCTTATCTTATCATGATAAATCTTATCATAAAATCTTATCTGAACGCACTAGTTGATCTGGGTATTTTATCATCGATAACAAAATATTTTCAGGATGAAACAAATATCCGTTATTTTCAATGAACGGACGGATGACCTCTTGAATATCTTTTGGCAACTGACGAATCCAACATATATAAAGGAAAACATTCCGACTTCCGTGAATTGCCAGTGGTTGGCTTTTTACAAGAAACCAGAATGGTGCATACACTTTCACAACGAACTGAGCCAGTTTTCTCAATACCATCGAGGGTTGCGTACACGTCATATAAAAGCGCAGAATTCGAGAGGCTGTTGTTAGCCAGCGCGCTTTGCAAATAGCGCCGGGCTTCTCGCTGGCTAATTTTTCATCGCATTCTCCGATATGAACGGCTCGAACCATACGATACAAGTAAAGCTGGTCGCCTCGAATATTCCACCCATCTATGTTCGCTGGCATTTCTCCCATTGTAATGCGTTCGAAATTTTGTTTGACCTGACCAAACGGAATAAGCAACAAAATATGCGAATTATTAATTAATAAAATGCTCACAAGTAAAGTATACGGAACACACGGACACGAAACACTATTAATATATTAAACTTACAGGGTAGTGTATGCAATTTTGAATGCCTTCTCCGATACTTCCGGGCCAGATTCCAGGTCCTTTCTGTTTTCAAGCAATGATCTTAACAGCGCATTAAATGGTAACTCGTTGAAGTGGAAAAGGCACACGAACCACTGCAGCGGTCTCTGTAAATGGCGTTTCATTCTCACAATGACTCCACTTTTGTACCCAGTGTTGGTAGCAGTTCCATCGCAACTTATGGCAACTAAGTCATCCAAATTGAAGTTTTCACGACTCAAGTAATCCACGATGCTCCTCTGGATCCCCAAAGCAGAGCTATCAGTGGGCGTAGCATAACCAATGAATTTGGAGTCAGGCTCTTTTACAATGGTGATGTGTTCTTCATTTAAAACAATATTTCGCGTCACATTTGCCTCGGTTACTTTTTTCAAAGTTGGCTCTTTCTTGCCATCGAAAGAGATACACTTTAATAATTGATGGCATTTGGCCGCCGCTTTTGCTTCCTTACGGAACTTCACACGTTCTCGAAATATTTTATTTTTATTGATGATAAGCCCTTCAAAGAACTGACATATATTTTCGGCTGTTTCTGCAGATAACTCTTCTTTGGCTTTTGCGGCAATAGACAATTTTAAATCTTTTATTAACATGGTCGCAAGCAAGGCACCGTAGCGAACTGAAGTATCGCTGCGATCCAAAGCCGAACTAAAATTACGCAAAGAAATGTCCGCCACCGTAAATGTTGTTTTAATCTTCTCTGAGGAATCGCCAACATTTTCTTCAAATTCTAGCTCTTCATCGCTGCCTGGTTGATACCCAATACTGTTGAACTCGGTATATACCGCTTTTGATGGTGCAACAATTGAGCACGTTTGAACACCGCAATTTTTCATCGACATCATATGATAAACATTATCCAAAGTCATCAGCCGTGGACCCCATTGATCGATGAAAAAGTCTTTCGCATCGTCTGGGATTTTATCAGAGGCGGTGCAACTGCATGGAACATTTCTTTCTATGCCACACTTACAACTCGAAATTGAGAACAATTTATTCCACTCATTTACATTGCATTTCAATGGACTTTTAACCAATTTATAGTAATCGTCTAGAAGTTTATCCAACCGTTTACGAACACCTGATACCAATATAATTGGAATGCCTGCCCGCTCCCATAAAAGGGTAATGCTTCTGAAAGCTTCTTGTTTAAAAGCACTCAATTTTCTATTGGGATTAGTGTTATGCCGCAGATACAAGAAATAATTAATAACATCGTACTTAGTCGGTAACATAGTGTTGTTTAATGCACTGATCGTAAAAGACATTTTTTTAGTTTTTTTACCGTTGTATAATGGAAATTGAAATATTTAATAATGCTTTGTTGAGCCACCAACGCCTTATTACTGAACTAATTTTTATTGTTACAATAAAATATAGACCGTTACTTCACAGGTAAAACGATTTGCAATAGGGAAACAATGTGACAAAATAGTTTTGCTAATGTTGTGCATGAATCAGCTATGGCGGTCACCGATGAGCAACGCATGGGCCAAAAACACCAATATATGTATTACACTTTGACAACCGACTGTAAACATCGAAGATACAAAGAACAACTTATAAATACATGCAATGCTCTCGGTAAAATAAGAAAAAAACTAGTTTAACACTTTTTCTGCTGCGAAAATCGACATACTTCCTTAGGAAGAGTTTCATGATTTTATGTGAGCTTTAATTTTCTGATATTAGAGTGGTACATTAGGGTAGTAGCAACTGAGATATGATGGGCAAGTACCAGAAGGGGGTGCTTGAGCTCAATGACTTCAAAGACAAAAAAATCGGCCTCGTCGAGACAAAAACATCGATGTATCACACTTTAAAATCTGTTTATAAATGCAGAAGTTATATAGAAAAATGTAAAAGCGCGACCCCTACGTTCGGCATAAAAAAATAAAAAATTTTTTTTTGAAACTACCTTTCAATAATACTTCATATTTGAAGGTGTACGGCGAACTTTTTTTTTGAGGTACGCCCTAATGCACACACCGAATTTAATCATTGTAGCTGTAGTCGTTTAGTTGGTACTATTTTTAACCCTCTGTACCCATTGTATCCCTTGAAAGTACGAATTTGGAAAAAACCTTTTATTATTCGTGTCTACGCAGTCATAGGAATGTATACTCCAAATTCCATAACTCTAGCTGCGACCATTTGGTTAGCACTATTTGTATCCCTTTTTTCAATTTTAACCCCAAAAAAGTCCGTTTATTTTAGTTTTGTCTACGCAATCAGAGGAATGTATACACCGAATTTCATTATTTTAGCTGCAGCCGTTTGGTTGGTACCATTTATATCCCTCTATTTCCATTTTACCCCTTAAAGGTACGAATTTAGAAAAAATACTTTTATATTATGTATCTACTCTATTAGAGGAATGTACACACCGAAATTCATGTTTCTAGCTGTTGTCGTTTAATATGTACCATTTTTATCCCTTTTTGCCCCGTACGAATAAAAATCACTTTATGGTGTACGTTTTTGTTATAGGGGGAATGCGCATACACAATATCAAGTAAGTACAAGCAGACATATTGAAAAAATGCATAAATACTCTAAAATATTAGGGGATATTATGGTTATTTTTAGTCCTTGTAAGGGAAACATTTTTCCCTTTGGGCCGATTTCGCCTCGTTTCAATTAAAACCGATCTACGACTATTAGACGCATTTATTGAAAATGTGGACGTCCTAGCTCCTTTCGTTTAGATGCTAGCGTGCTTTCTACAGACGGACGGACATGGTTAGATCGTCTTTGAATTTTATGACGATCAAGAATATATATATACTTTATAGGGTCTCATGTCGATATTTCAAGGTGTTACAAACGGAATGAAAAAGTTAGTATACCCCAATCTTGTAGGTGGAGGGTATAAAAAGTTGTGAATCGTCTACCACTTAACCAGAGCAGGTGGATACCCAAATTTTAATTAACTTCAAGTGAACATTAAGAAAAAATGTCTGTTATTAACAGCAGAGGGTGTTTGCTACCTATCTGCAGGCACTTTTTCTTCTATTAAAGCAGGATTTCTGCAAAAACAACAGTTTATCTGCAGTTTTGCTGCAGCATTTGAACAGATTTCCATGCGGATGATGGCACTGTTGGTCTCCCCTAGACGTAGTCTAATACACAAAGTACTACACAACTAAAGAGTGATTTTTTTGAGGTTAGGATTTTCATGCATTAGTATTTGACAGATCACGTGGGATTTCAGACATGGTGTCAAAGAGAAAGATGCTCAGTATGCTTTGACATTTCATCATGAATCGTCTTACAAACGAACAACGCTTGCAAATTATTGAATTTTATTATCAAAATGCGTGCTCTGTTAAGAAAGTTCATCGCACGCTTCCATTTTATGGTCAGTTTAATCGACCCACTGAAGCGGCTATTCGGGCTATTGTGACTAAATTTCGCACCAAATTTACATTGTTGGACATTAAACCACCAACACGCTTACGTAGAGTGCGAACTGAAGAAAATATCGCAGCTGTATCGGCCAGTGTTAATGATGACCACCAATTTTCGATTCGTCGCCGTTCGCACCAATTGGGTCTCTGTTACTCAAAAACGTGGAAATGCCAAAATTGGACTAAGCGGATGGACCACCTAAGACGCAGTCGCGGTCAACATTTAAATGAAATTATCTTCAAAAAGTAAATGTCATGGACCAATCTAACGTTTCAAATAAAGAACCGATGAGATTTTGCAAATTTTATGCGTTTTTTTTTTTTAAAAAGTTATCAAGCTCTTAAAAAATCACCCATTACTACATTGACAGAATAATGAACGATAGCGCCACCTGCACGTGAATGTTACCGTATTGTCATACGCACATCAGCTGACGTCGATCATATGGTCGATCTTCAACAGTATTCAAACTGCTGCAGAGTTTCCAGTCTGCTACAAATTACTGCTGTTAATTTAAATATAAATATAAATAAAGAACGAGCGTTCTGAAGTTAAAAGCCATTCAGACTAACGGAACTTCAATTTCTATTAGCTCGTGACATTATATTTATATGTCATACTGTTCTATACATTAGAGTGGCTTCCTTCTTCTTGGAAGGAAAAAATGTTCGCGTTTATCATTGTCCATTCGTGAGCTGGACGCGTTCAAAATAACGCCAATAAAACCACGAAATAAAAAACTGAGTATGAGTTTTCCTATTAGTGACCTATAGTTTCACTTCTTTATTATCTCGTTCTTGGGAGGAAAATCATGTCGCACGGTTTATTGTAACATCTTATGTGAAGTTTTCCTCACAATTTATGCATTGACAGACCAAAATTTCAGATGTTACTTTTCAAATATTAGCTCTTTGTAAGACTAGAATGTGTTTACGATGCAAATAACCCCATATTTCTGTTTTTACATCACATTTAACCCACTGAGAACCAACAGTAAGAAAAAAGTTGTCGGCCCTTAATGGATTAGGAAGTTCTAAAAGTTTGAATTGGTCATCAATACCTCTTCAGCGATCCAAAAAAAAAACAGAAAGCGAAATAAAAATATGGAAGTTATTGCGGTTTTAATAAAAAATGCAACAAAAATTGCACAAAAATGTTAAAATTTTACCCTCTATTCTTGATTAAAGTGCAAGATTTTGATATGGTTTGATAAGGCTGCGACCAGATTTTAATTTGTAGCAGGTTTTCTCTAAATACAATTCTCACCGTGAATTTTATTCAAGAAAAACCTGATTTATAGAGGTTATTTTGAACTTGTCCAGCTCACGAACGGACAATGATAAAAGCGAAATACTTCGGGAGAACACATAAAACAAACTAATCTTTCATTTTAGTCGGGAACATCCACTACTTTTATTTTGAAGCCACTCTACCAGACATATGCTTAAAGTTTGAAGATAACGATTTTTTCTTTCATGATATGCTTTGTTTTCAAGATATGAACATAATTTGGTTCCAAGAAAAAACCATAAACTGTTTGTTATTTTAGCAGGGGAAAATCTGTTTTTCAGCAGTATTTTTGTTTTTTTTTTTTTACTAACAAATGCTTTACAAAAATCTAATGATACTCTGACGAACGACTCATAAATTGGGTTTTTATAATACGTTTGCCACTTTGTGTGGGAGGTACCAGAAGCGAAGTGGCAATATCGTCAATGTGAATGTAACTTTCATAGCCAAATATCAAATTTCACAGTATTCCGATCATCTGTATAGAAGTTATAACAGCTTTAATATTACGTAGTTTTGGGTGATTTTTGTGGGAGGTAATGGAAGGGGCGTTGCAAAACCCGCCATATTTAGTACGCCTAAAGTGATTATAAAAATATTATCAAATTACAAAATACAGCTGATTACGAAAATCCGTATGGAAGTTTTATAAGTTTTAAATTAGCATAGGAATATGGGTCATTTGTGTGGGAGGTACCTGAAAGGGCGTGGCACTTTGATCCATATTCGAACTTAAACTATGTTTTTGAACTTAACTAAGTCATTTGGAGAGTTATCATGTACACCAGCCAGTCAGAAAGACGGACGGACATGGCTAAAATAACTTAAAAAGTCGTGAAACGGATTTGGTCTAAACATACTTAGGGTCTTGCGAAATTGCAACAAATAGGTTTTCATTCAAATGTTCTAAAATAGATCAAATCTTATTTGTCAGACAGGATGTGCTTTGTTCAGATAGAAGGATATGAGTCTAGGCCATACATACAAACATCAGGCGTACCACAGGGTAGTATATTAGGACCAATGCTTTTTAACTTATTTATTAATGATATTTCGTCGTGCTTTGGTAACTCAAATTTTCTTTTATATGCTGATGATTTAAAAGTATTTTGTAAGGTTAACACATTACGTAATGTTTTTGACTTACAAATTGATTTAGATAATTTACTAGAGTGGTGCACGATAAATAAGCTCCATTTAAATCTTACGAAATGTTTTCATATTTCGTTTTTTAGATCTCTTAATCCTATACAAGCTATTTTCAAAATAGGTAGTGATATTTTGCAAACGACTACATCAGTACGTGATCTTGGGGTTATTTTCGATTCCTCTATGTCATTTTTACCGCACATCAATTATATTGTCCCAAAAGCTTACAAAATGCTTGCATTTCTAAAGAGAAATTGTTCAGATTTTTCTGATCCTAATACTCTGAAATTGGTTTATACTTCTTTTGTCAGGTCTAATTTGGAATATGCGTCATTAATTTGGAATCCACATTGCGACAAACATATACATATCTCGCATTGAGAGAGTTCAGCGAATATTTGTTAAATTTGCTCTTAGGTCATTCATATTTCCTGATCATACACTTGATAGATCGAAATGTTTATTGTTGGGTTTGCAGACTTTGGAGTATCGAAGGATATTTCAAGCTGCTTTAATAATTTTTGATTTAATAAATTATATTATTGATTGTCCAGATTTGGTTTCTTTGATTTCGTTTTATGTCCCTCCAAGAAATCTGAGGTTCGTTGATGTTTTTAATGTCCTATTGCATCGTACTAATTATGCTCTTAACAGTCCTCTAACCCGCACATTTCTTTATCTAAATTCCGTTAATCTAAATCTTCAAAAAGATTCAAAGCCATGTATAGATTTCTGCACATCAAAAGATAACTTTTCTTTCTTGTAACAGTAATAAAATAATTTATAATTATTCATACTTATATTTACTATATAATATTTGTAATCATAGTCTGTAAGGAATTTTACTTCCATTGACTGAATAAATGAAATGAAAGTCACTCCTTCAATGCGTTACACTTTTTTTCTGTCCCAAATGATATATACCCTCCTACTCTGTAGAGTGAGGCTATAACTTCCTATAGTTTTTTTGATATTGACTGTTGCCCAGTGTTATTATAGAAAAGGAATTGGAAATTGACACTTTTCACTATTGTAAGACGCGTCAGTAATTCCTTGATACCCATTCCATTACTACTTCCACTACCACAATTTTCAACCAACCAACTTCACAAGTAATCAATAATTTTTTGCAGAGATTGCTTTGATCTCTGATGAGCCTACATTCCATTTGTATTTTCGAAAAGGTTGTTATCATCTTAAACTCATATTGGTTTTATAAACTCTAATATCCTCTCCACCTCCCCCCCTCCCAAATGAAATCATAAATCAGATCTGCAGTATACACTCGCTAACTTAATGATATATGGGTACAAATGCACTTAATGGACCATTAGCTTAACCGTATATAATTTTTTCAAACTTATCACATTTTAAAAGCAACAAGAGAGAAAAAAGAAAAAGTTCATGAAAACACCATCAGTCATATTTTGCTACACTCGAACCACCACAGCACCAGATCCATAACCCAGCTGCATTGGAATGCCAGGAGTATCCAGCACTACTAGTGGCTAAGCCCAGTTACATTTGAACTTAAAGTAGGCAAAAGAAAAGGTAACAGCCGTCATAACCAACCAACACAACCGTACGTGGCTAAAGTCCACCAGGATAAAGAGTGATGGAGAGAGAGAGAGCGAAAGAGTGGTGAGCAGGGGACAAATACCAAATGAAAGCTAGGCAACTAACTAATGCTTACAATTAACTTCATCATAACTTGGTAAATTATTTCATTTCAATTCATATTGATAAGATCGCAAATCACGTTTGCAACCAAAGTGCAAACTTTGCTATGCTGGTTGCCTGCTTGGTTGCTCGGTTGCATTGCATCATTCAGCCGGTAGATTGCTTGGCTGGCAGTGGAAGAAAGTCCGTCAGTGTTTGTGTGGCTGCTGCAAAGAGGCTGACTGGCTGGTTGGCTGGCTGGTGTGTTGGTACTCGTTCGTAGTTGTCTAATGTTCAAGAAAATTAAGTCAAATCGTTTCCCTAAACTGAAATGATAACAACGAACCGAGCTGCTGCGCCACAGCACCACAAAAAAGGAGTAAATTTATGCTGAGCTTCGACACCAGCTCCAACTACCAACAGCAGCAGCAGCAGGAGTTTTGCTTTTGGTTTGTTCGTTGCCAACAGTCTGTGACCATTTGGAACGCCTCGTGCAGGCAGCTGCTGCCATCTGCAGTGGCCACCACGGCCACTGTGTGCCAGGAAGGCAGCCAAAGCTGTAATAAAACTAATGTTACCCGCTTTTTGTGTCCATGTAACTATCTCTGGCGTAGCACTCATAGTAACAAGCAACACGATTTGTTGTCTGGTGACTCCTCCACCAATACCACGGATCACCATTCGCTCCATCATCACCATTCCAGCTCCAAATACCTACCTACCGTCACTAAGTTGGCGAGTGAGTGTGTGCCTGTAACAGAAACACTCACTTTACAAAACTTTTACAATCTAAAACTAAAACGAAACAAACTTCCCAGCCTCATTTGTGCAACGTTGTTGTTGTTGTTGCTGTGGCTGGTTTCCTTTGAATTGTTAAGACATGTACGTTGTTGTCTGTGCTAATCAGTTGCCAACTATCTCATCTTCTTTAGTGGACGCGGACTACCAAACTCATGACTTTGGCAGTCCACTGCCACCAACCAAAATGTAACGATCCACAAGCCGTGCGCCGTGCTTGAACCCACCACCAACTGCCAAAATCTTACAACTCTACACTTAGTTTACAACAAAACAATTGCATTGGACTACAAGCATTGTGGCCGTAGTACTCTACTCTAGGTGAAAGTAGGCCGTCTCATAAATTCTGCTCTCTATTATTCAGGGGGTGGGTGGGTTATTATATGCAACAATATTTAGCAAACGGCCAGAATTGTAGCATTATGTAAATTTGTTGTTACGACAAAACATTTGCTGTAATAGCAGTAGAACTGCCTGCAGAAAATCTATGTCTGATCTATCAAATACCAGCAAAAAGGGAACACCCAAAGAAGTAAAAATATGTTCATCTTGTGATTTGGAACTAGTGAACATTGGGATCTTCACCAATGAATTTAACATGGAGTTATCATAGGAGGGATGTCCTTTACTTTGAAAGACTTAAAAGTTATTTTAAAGTGTTGCAAAGGAACCACATTTTCACTAGTTTTCATTTCTTTTTTAAACCGCCGCTACTGCGGACCTTCTGGTTGCTACTACGGTACTCTAACCATCTCAGCTAAATAAATTAGCACTACCTAATTTTACCGATATTATGTACATTAATAAAGGGTGATTCCATTGGAATGGTTGTGACACTTTTGCTTAAATATGTTTAAATATCTCCAATTTTCATTGACTGAGAGTTTTACTATATTGCCAAATGAAAACGCTAGGTTAATCGGAATATTATTGCAAATATGGATATGTCTTAGCGTTTTAAATATCGGGGATATACAACAATCTAGAGCGTCACGGGTGTGAACTTAGGTTTGAAGAAAATCTTGAGGTTTTACTGATTTGCTTGGATTCTGTAATGTTCTTTCATTACATTACTTTATTCATTTTTTGCTAATCAAGAGATAGTTCATACACCTTCTTCTAAAGTATATGTCACCGACATCTCTTTATGTGGGAAAAATGCACATTTAGATTTTGAGAAGCAATTAAAATGTGTTTCCTACGGAAGTACTTCCAATTTGTTTTGCTGGGATTAAGATTATGTGGCAGACAAATCATGTCTACAGTGATTAAACCCGAGACTAACTTTGTCATTCCTCTTGTAACACCTTGAAATATCGACCTGGGGCCCTATAAAGTATATATATATATTCTTGATCGTCATAAAATACTAAGACGATCTAGCCATGTCCGTCCGTCTGTTGAAAGCACGCTAGCATATACACGAAAGGAGCTGGAACGTCCAAATTTTCCATAAATGCGTCTTATAGCCGTAGATAGGTTGGGATTGACATTGGGCGGCCCTCTTTCCCTCACAAGGACTAAAAATACCCATAATAACCCCTAATATTTTAGAGTATTTAAGCATATTTTTTCAATATGTCTGATTGTACTTACAAAAACGTGCACCATAAAGTGAATTTTATTCGTAGGGGTGAAATGGGGCAAAAAGGGATAAATATGGTTCATATTAAACCACAACTGCTAGAAACACGAAATTCGGTATGTACATTCCTCTAATTGAGTAAATACATAATATAAAAGTATTTTATCCAAATTCGTACTTTTAAGGGGTAAAATGGGAATAGAGGGATAAAAATGGTACCAACCCAACGGCTGCACCTAGAATAATGAAATTCGGTGTATACATTCCTCTGATTGCGTAGACACATAAAATAAACGGATTGTTCCAAATTCGTACATCTTGGGGTTAAAATGGAGAAAGGGGATAAAAATAGTACAGGGTTTTAAATAACTATTGAATGGAACGAAAAAAAAAAACAAAAAAAAATTATGATAAAAAGAAAGTTTATTTTATGTTATTTTTTGCATTAATTATGAAAAATAATATCAGTTAAATGAGAACCGTTTTCTCTAACGCAAAAATGTGCTCTTTTTATGGCATTTTCCATAACTTTGTTGAGTGTTTCTTGTGGTATACGATCAATTTCTTCTTGAATGTTGTCCTTTAGTTGCTGCAAGGATTGGGGCTTATTCACATAAACTTTGTCTTTGACATAGCCCCACAAGAAAAAATCCGGTGCAGTCAAATCTGGCGATCGTGGTGGCCATCTCAAATCGTAAATTTTACAAAAAATTTTCATTTTGATCAACGAGATTTAAAAGTGCTCTAGCAAATTCCAAGCGCAATACGAAGTCCTTTAGTTTTTGGACTAGTTGGATTTTGTAAGGGAAGAGGTGCAAATCGTATTTTAAAATTCACCGAAGAGTGCGGTCAGAAAGCTGCAACTGGGAAGATCGTCTTCTCGTTGATGTCTCCGGATTTTCTTCGACGCTCTGTCGCACAGCATCAATATTTTCGGCCGATCTGCCAGTTCGAGGTCTGCCCGTACGTCTTGAATCTCCGACAGTCCCATATTCAGCAAAATTATTCACCAACGAACGAATGGTTGGACCCGTTGGAGCAGTTCTTACACCATAAAATCTTCTGTATGCACGTTGAGTATTAATTATCGAACGATGATTTTCAATGAATAGAAAAACAATCTTAGTTCTTTGCGCAATTGTATAGCGTTCCATTTTTAAATATTCTCCCAAGTTTAATTTCTGAAATAGGAAAAAAGAAAAAGTTAAATACACGCAAGCAAAGAAGTTACAATTGTTTTACATCATATATTAACTTTAGCCGCACCCTGTACCAACCAAATGACCACAGCTAGAGTCATGAAATTCGGAGTATACGTTCCTCTGACTGCGTATACGCGACAAATAAAATGTTTTTTCCAACATCGTACTTTCAAGGGATACGATGGGTACAGAGGGATACAAATAGTACCAATTAAACGACTACAGCTAGAATAATGAAATTGCGTAGACTCTTAAGGGTAAAATAGGAAAAGGGAGATAAAAATGGTACCAACCATAGCCGCAGCTAGAATCATGGAATTCGGTGTATAGACTGACTGCATAGACACGCAAAATATAAAGATGTTTCCAAATTCGTACTTTTTACTTTTACGACAAAAATTGATTGAATCATGAAGTTTGGTTATTTTGCACTGGTACGTGAGATAATGGATTTTCAAAATTTGTACTTTTGGAATTAAATGAGAATGGAAAAACAACCAACTGTAGCACCCAGTATCTACCAACATTTATGGTATTTAAGCTTTTTGAAAATATAAATATATGAATATTTAATTTTTGAATTGACTTGAAGTGTTATTTCGATAAGTAAATGTATTGGTAGCCTTGCTTTATAAGCGTGGTCTGAAATAATAAAAATATTATATTTATTTATAAAATTATATTTGTTTTGGTTTGGATATAAAAACATTATATTTTTTTCTGTAATATTACTGCACTGCTACAAAAATCGACAGTCTCTGTGGAATGCAATCCATGGTGGAGGGTATATAAAGTTCGGCCCGGCCGAACTTATCGCCGTTTTTACTTGTTATTCCTCTAATCCCATTTTACCCCTTAAATGTACGAATTTGGACAAATACTTTTATATTATGTATCTACTCAATTAAAGGAACGTACACACCAAATTTCATGTATCTAGCTGTGGTCGGTTGATATGTAACATTTGTATCCCTTTTTGTCCCATTTCACCCCCTATCCATTAAGCACTTTATGACGTGTGGAAATTACATGGGTTTTAATTTTATATAGGAATACGGTTCAATTTCGCCCATATCCGAACTAAAATCAAGTTTTGGGGAAAATATTATTTATTATATTTCTTCATCCCCTTCAAAGTAGACTACAAAGTTTCCAGCGATAAAATAAATATAAAAAATTTTAAATACTAAATTTTACCCTTTGAATATTCGTAACCCTTTTAAGGGCCAACAGGTTGAAAAAATGATAAACTGAAAACGCCAATTACCTTTGCTTTGCCCATAGTTTCAGACGTATATCATCCGGTTCAAGTGTAATATGAACTGCCGGATGGTGTTATATAGGGAATACTTCAATTCGCCTTCAACCATCCTCACTGCTTGTATCTGTACCTCGTTAGTTAGTGCATTTAATATCAGGCACCTACTGGCCAATCTACTGTTACCAACTTAAGTCAAGACCGGACAAACTCCAGTTGATGGCTGTTCTTTATTTCATCGTGGCAGCGAACATACAACAACCTTTAACCACGCTCTCTGACAGATTTAACGAACAATACGAAAAATAAAATGAATGAAACATGAAGGAAGAAAAGCAACAAAACCCATGCCATAGTACGGCACAAATACGTAAGAAATCAACAGAAAATCTTTTCTTTATAAATCTTTCAACATTTTTCGGAGCATTTTTTCTATAACGACCAAAGCGACAAGACGTCCATATTTTGTTACATTGTTAAGCTTCAATCTGGTTGGAGGATTCGAGGGGAGGGCGATATGTGCTTAGCCAACGATTCCCAGAAATCGGTGGTGAGTTTGCTCGTAGTTGTTGGTTTTGGGCTTGGTGCATATCCTTTGTGAGTCGATCTGTTTAAATGTTTTTGCTTTGGTGTCATCGAAAGGTATGTTATGCGTTGGTCTTCCCTCAGCCGTTTTCTTACAGTAATACATTTAAGGAGTGAGGTTGATATATTTCCACTTGTGGATTGGACGAATATTGCGGCTGTCCGAGAGTTGAAAGGATATTCAATGTAAAATGCTAAAAGAAGAAGGAAAGGGGGCCTCTTCGCAATCAGGGTGTTTGCGGTATAATTTGTGTACTCACTCTCTATGGGTGGCTCCGAAAGGCTTAGATGACACGACTGACATAGGTGAAAATAGTAAAATTGATTAATAATAAAATTTTTTAGTAATTGGATCAATTACAAATTAAGACTTTTTGATTGGAACCGAATAGCGACTCTACAATTCTGAAAGAGCATGTTCAGTAGACCATTTTTGCTAAACAAACTTTTATTCCAGTTGGCCTAAGTTTCTTTTTTTGATAGAAGAGAAGAATTTAAGTTGTGAACGCACTATTTCACTGATCATCTAACTGTTCTTTTCTTTTTTCAGCAAACTCGACATTTTCATGGTTAAGTACACAAATGAACAAAGTATGCAAATCATAAAAATGTACTACCGAAATTCAGAGTCGGTGACCGCAACTTTCTCGCCCTAATAGACAATCAATAACAAGTTTAGTGCAAAAATTTGGGTCTACATATTTATTTGTGATTCTGACGTGCCAGTGAGACAATGGGTTGGTCGAAGTGACGAAAATATCGCTGCCGTTCAGGCGTCTGTAGCAAACGATCCATTGTTCACTAATCAAACAATATAAAAACTAAAAAAATAATATAATTTCCACTTTCTTGACTTAAATCGGCTGTTGACGAATGGACATTTCTCTTTTTGTAACCTTTATTGACTATTGTGCTTAGAAACTCCAAAGAAAACGTGTAATTTTACACAATTCTAATCAAAAATGCCCCATCTTTCAAATCCCGCCCATTTGGTTACAACTAAATTAACTCACACAATATACAACAATATAGGAATCCCGGTGTCAAATATACTCTAAAACCGGTTTTAAATTCATATGGGAAGGGTCACGCCCACTTTACGCCCATCTTTGCACAACTATTTACACTGGATCTACTAACACAAATTTTCAGCACTCTAGGTGTTATAGAACTGACAATATTCGATAATAGGTTTTAACTTCGTATGTGAGATACCACGCATACTTTTCCAATACCCCAATTTTTGGCACAACTACCCACATCGATGCTAAATGCACTTACACAAAATTTTCAGCACTCTAGGTGTCCTAGAACTGACAATATTCAAAATTGGGTTTTAAGTTCGTATGGGAGGTGCCACGCCCACTTTTCTAATACTCCCCATTTTTAGCACAACTACCCACATTGATGCTAGATGCACTTACACAAAATTTCAGCACTCTAGGTGTCCTAGAACTGACAATATTCAAAATTGGGTTTTAACTTCGTATGGGAGATGCCACGCCCACTTTTCCAATACCGCCCATTTTTGGTACAACTACTCACATTGATGCTAGATGCACTTACACAAAATTTCAGCACTGTAGGTGTCATAGAACTGACAATATTCAAAATTGGGTTTTAACTTCGTATGGGAGATGCCACGCCCACTTTTCCAATACCGCCCATTTTTGGTACAACTACTCACATTGATGCTAGATGCACTTACACAAAATTTCAGCACTGTAGGTGTCATAGAACTGGCAATATTCAATAATAGGTTTTAACTTCGTATGGGAGGTGCCACGCCCACTTTTCCAATACCGCCCGTTTTACGCAGAACTTTTTAGGGAACTTTCACAATGTGATAATTTATAAAAAACAAATAAAATCCCATTTTGTGTGGGAGGTGCCACACCCACTGAAAATATCAACAAATTATATAGCCTATTTTCACCACCGGTTCAGCATGAACATACTGTAAAAATTTCAAGAAGATCGATCCAGTAGTTTAGGCTGCTATAAAGAACAAACCAACACACAAATACAGATTCATTTATAGATATATATTAAATATATATATCGAAATAACACTTTTCAAAGATAACACAATTCAAAGAGTAAACATAAGGCAGCACTCAAACTTCAAAAAACCTTAAAACCCCTAAATATTGGGGGATCGTGGGTTAATTTTCAGCTACAGCCGTTTGGTTGGTTGTGTTTATATCCTTTTTCCATGCTTTATATAAGGTTACTTTCTATATATGTTTGTGTGCCACAAAATTTGAAATCAATTTTTGAAAGCTTTTTTCTCAACCAATTTTGCTCAAATTTTGCACACTTAATCATTTTCGATGACAATACAAGGAAATGGAAAAATTTGACCAATTGGACAAAGGGGCGTGGTACCTCCCATACAAACCACAAATTAAAAATCTATTATTTCTGCTCCTGATAACGGTATTTGAACAAAATTTGGTACGTCGGTTTGGTGTGCATTTTTTAAGTGCTGCTGCAAATATGAGCGGGAATGGACAAAGGGGCGTGGTACCTCCCATACAAACCACAAATTAAAAATCTATTATTTCTGCTCCTGATAACGCAGTAATTTTTCCTTCTACAAAAGATAACTAAAAAAGAATTTCTAGGCCCAATAGAATTCTGCTTGCATAAAGCATGGATTTGAAAAAAAATTTTTTTTTTGATTTACTAGTTTAATTCCAAAAGTATAAATTTTAAAAATGCATTATCTCTCACGTACACATTGCAAGATAACCTAACAACCCATTTCTTTCGTAAAAACAACAAAATAAAGTACAAATTTGGATTTTTTTATTTTGCAGTAAAGGAATGTCTATAACGAATTTCATCATTTGGATGGTGTCATTTCATTTCATTTATTAAGTCTATGGAAATAACTCCTTACAGATCAGCAATGTATTACAATTCAATAATAATATTATACTAATAACAATAATAAACTTAATTAATTATATTATTTAACAATTTTTTAAAAATAAGACTAGAAGTAGTAAAATCTACAAATTCACAAATAGTATTATAAAGTTTCATCGATCTAATTAAGGATTCATTAGAAGCATAATTAGAAAAATGTCTTTCGATATGATTTTAAAGAAAGAAGTAAACATCTACTTTCGTACGATGGAATTGGTGCAGAAAAGTTTAAAGAGTTTAACGCAAACTTCATAAACGTTTTCTGAACTTTCTCAACACGATAACTATGTACTGAAGCATTTGGGCTCCAAATGAAAGAAGCTATTCAATTTTTGACCGAACAAAAGAACAATATAAAACCTTTTTCGTATAAGGATCTGAGAATTCAGCAATATTCCTACGTATAAAATACATAACTGAATAAGCCTTAGGGATAATATAATTTAGATGACTGAGGAAAGTTAACTTGTAGTCAAACAAAACACCTAAATCAAGCTTTTCCAACACAATATACAAATTATGACTTGAAATATTGTATTGAGAAATTATTGGATTACGACATCTGTGGAAAGTCATATGTAGACATTTAGAATAGTTGACTGGAAGACCATTATAAGTAGACCAAAGGGAAAATCTATCAATATCATCCTGCAATACTTGTATGTCTCTAAAAGATCGAATAGCCCTGAAAATCTTTAAATCATCTGCATACATAAGATGCCTAGAATTCAAAAAACAACAATTAATATCATTAACAAAAATATTGAATAACAACGGACCCAATACACTTCCTTGTGGGATACCAGAAGTTGGAATATAAGTATCTGAATTTCTAACCCCTGAGTAACATTTTCCAACTTAAAAGTACGACTTTCGAAAATCTCTTTATTTTACGTGTCTACGCAATTAGAGGGATCTACACGCAGAATTCCATCATTCTAGCTATAGCCGTTTAGTTGGTACCATATTTGACCCTCTGTTCTCATTGTATCCCTTGAAAGTACGAATTTGGAAAAACCTTTTTATTTTTCGTGTCTACGCGCTCGGAGGAATGTATATGCAGAATTTCATGATTCTAGCTGCGACCATTTGGGTGATAAATGTTTATCCCCTTTGTCCATTTTACCCCCTTATTTATCTCTTTATTTTATTTGTCTACGCAATCAGAGGAATGTATTCTAGGTGCAGCCGAGTTTCGTGTTTAAGCTGTTGTCATTGATAGGTACCATTTTCCCCCTTTTGCCCCATTTCACCGCCTACCGTCGTTGTGCATTCCAAATAACAAGTAGATTTAAGCAGACATATTCAAAAACACATGCTGAAATACTATTAATATTAGGGTTTTTTTCAGTCCTTGTGAGGGATAAATTTTTCCCTGTGGACCGATTTCGCCCATTTGCAAGTCCAACCGATCTACAACCTAGCACCTTTCTTGCGAGAGTGCTTACAACAAACGGACGGGCATGGCAAGAACTTTCTGACGATCAAGAATATATACACTTTATAGCGTCTAGATCGACATTTCGAGGTGTTACAAACGGAATAAGTTTGTCATTCCGTTTCTATTGTCATTCTGTTTGTTTTTTGTTTTTTGTTAAATGTTATTATGACTTATTGAAAATTGGTAAAATCGAGGTGCCAAAGTAGGAACACAATTTAAATAATGAAGTTAACTACTGTTCGTGCTTTTCGCCGTCGCACAGTGTTCCTGGATAAAATTTCTGAATTTATCGACTAAAATGCAATTTTAAAAAATGATTGGAAAAAACTTAGAATTAAACAAATACATTGCAAATCATTGTGTCTGGTACTAAACTTTCCAGTACTAGTAATATAAAACTTAAAGTGGGGAGCCGGTGAAGGGTGTCATATAATCGGCTTCAGCTGACTTCTGCCTTTCCTTACATGTTAGCTAAACATATATGGGCATCTCCCAGTGGCCCGGACGCGACATTCGCTCGCCTTAAACTGTGTCAAAGACAAGAAAGTAAATTAAAAAGTCGATCAGCCTTTTTAGTGTTCTAAAGCGCTTAAATAGTACTACATTTTAAAAATATATCAGTACAAAATTATAAATAATTTTACATCGAAACGGACGCGACAAAAAATAGAAGTACTTTTGAAGGTGTTATAGAAATATACAAAGTTTAGCAATTTTTTGAGAACTTTGTTTTTCCTTATATACATGTAAATGAAGGTCAGAGGAAATATTTTGTTCTTAGATTTATGAAATATGAGAATTATCTCTTAAATTTTTTTTAATTATCTGCAGCAGAAATACGGACGCCACAAAACGGACGGAACAAAAATTTCCACTCGCAGTAAAAAATTTAGTAATTTTCGTTATAGCACTTCAACTTGTAATAAAAATAAAAGAGAACAAGTTAACTTCAAGTTTCATAATAAAAAAAGTTGTCGAAATAAGGAAAACATAAAGTTAAAAGCTATTAGTGTGGTCAGATTTCATGGTAGACTTTTTTTGGGAGGTGTCCATATGTTAAATTCAATGTGACCGTCTGTTTTTGTGTTTATATTAATTATAGCAACGAACTGAAAGTACTTCAATAGATAGAATCAAACAAATAAAATCTGCATTAGATTCGGACGGGATCTTACATACATATTCGCTACCGATTACTGACGTTTTTCCCTATATGTTCGGTCAGCTGCACATCTTCAGACCTGCCTGAAATAGCTGGAATTGTAGAAATGCTTTCAAAAACAACGCCACTGTAAAAAATACAAAAATTCGTTTTTTATACCCTCCACCTCCAGGATGGGGGTATACTAACTTTGTCATTCCGTTTGTAACACCTTGAAATATGGATCTGCGACCCTATAAAGTATATATATTCTTGATCGTCATAAAAAATTTTTCCCTCACAAGGACTAAAAATACCCATAATAATCCCTAATATTTTAGCGTATTTAAGCATGTTTTTTGAATATTTCTGTTTATATTTGCTTGATATTTGGTATGCGCATTCCCCTTATAGCAAAAAAGGTGCACCATAAAGTGATTCTTATTTGTAGGGGGTAAAATGGACCAAAAAAAAGGGATAAAAATTGTACATATTAAACGACAACAGCTAGAAACACGAAATTCGGTGTGTACATTCCTCTAATTGAGTAGATACATAATATAAAAGTATTTTTTTCCAAATTCGTACTTTTAAGGGGTAAAATAGGAATAGAGGGATAAAAATGGTACCAACCAAACGGCTGTACCTAGAATAATGAAATTCGGCGTTCCTCTGATTGCATAGATAAGTAAAATACACGGATTTTTTCAAAATTCGTACTTTTTGGGGTTAAAATGAAAAAGGGGATAAAAATAGTACCAATCTAATGACCGCAGCTAGAGTCATGAAATTCGGAGTATACATTCCTCTGAGTGTGAAGACACGGAAAATAAACTGATTTTTCGAAATTCGTACTTTTTGGGGTTAAAATGAAAAAATGGGATAAAAATAGTACCGACCAAATGGCCGCAGTTAGAGTCATGAAATTCGGACTGCGAAGACACGGAAAATAGACGAATTTTTCGAAATTAGTACTTTCAAGGGATACAATGGTACAGAGGGATAAAAATAGTACCAACTAAACGACTACAACTATAATGATATAATTCTAATTGCGTAGAAGCGTCAAGAGGGTAAAAATGGTACCAACCAAATGGAATCATGGAATTCGGTGGAATGTATACTGCATAGACACGCAAAATAAAAAGTTTTTTTCCAAATTCGTACTTTTTCTTTTACGTCGAAAATTGGTTGAATCATGAAGTTCGGTTATTTTGCACTATGTACGTCTGATAATGGATTTTCAAAATTTGTACTATTGAAATTCAAATAGAATGGAAATACAACCAACTGGGTGCTACAGTACTACTATCTGCCAATATTTATGGCTTTGAAAATATTTTTCAAAATATAAATAGAAGAATAATTATTTTTTTGAATTGACGTATTGGTAGCCTTGCCTTATAAGCGTGGTTTGAAATAATTTATAAAATTAATTTTTCAATATTTGTATTTGTTTTGGTTTGGCTATATTGAAAAAATTATATTTTCCTGTAATATTACTGCACTTCTACGAAAACCGACAACCTCTGTGGAATGCAATCCATGGTGGAGGGTATATAAAGAACTTAACGCCGTTTTTACTTGTTAAAACAACTTTTGAACATTTTCAAGACTAACTCCCGCTCTTATGTGTCTCCGCTGTCAATATATTGGACTAACCAACCGATTTGTCATATGTGGGGATTAGTCCCCAACCATGGAGATTTTATGATGGACAACAAATTGAAACGGTGACAGGGGATTTTTGTGGGGATTTCATACTGTATTTCGGGGATTTTGAAAAATGTTTGATATTTGATTTGAACTGGAAATTCAAATTTATCACAAAAGTCTATAAATTTATTACTTGAAAAAAGAAAATGCCACCGCATGGTGATTCAGAATCAAAATCCATCAGCCAAAATTCAATAACTTTTTTTCTAGTTCTGTAAGTTCTGAAATTAGACAAGGACCCAAGGGTCAATCTGATATTAATATATTAAATCTAGACATTTCTTTGTTTTCGGTAACTTGACTGGGATTTTTGGGTGTATATTTAAGTCCGAAGCAGTTCTCATTCAATTGAGTTTGCGAGGCAGATATACAGAACCAATAATAACCGATAATAATTGTTGCATTGCACTGGGCAATGCAGTTACAACAAACATTTCTTTTTATTTTTAATATTTGTTTTTATATTTTTTAACAATATTTTACGTATTTGTTCATAATGTGCACAAATTTTTACAGTTTTTCAACTCTTTAGATTTGGAAAATTGAAAAAACTAAATTTTTTTTCGATTTTATGTTTGTTCGATTGGGCCTACTATGAAATTTAGTCGCTTAACAAGAAAGTAGCCTACTACTCTCTTAGTTGTACTGCCAGTTTTTTCTTCTTGATCCATTTAATGGGCATGTTGCCACCTTATCAAGTCTCTTAATTGCAAGCTAGTAAGCCCAACTGCCGAACTGATTGATCTACGACTATAAGACGCATTTATGGAAAAGTTGGACGTCCTAGCTCCTTTCGTTTGGATGCTAGCGTGCGGACGGTCGGACGGACGGACATGGCTAGATCGTATTAGAATTTTATGACGAACAAGAATATATGTACTTTATAGGGTCTCTTGTCGATATTTCAAGGAGTTACAAACGGAATGACAAAGTTAATATACATACCCCCATCTTGAAGGGTATAAAAACAAAATAATAATAAATTCAACTAATTACTTCACTTTATTTTAGCGTCAGAATCTCACGAAAATAAATTCTCGATTAGTATGTAGAATTGTATGAAAAATACTTCGGAAACCACTTTCCCACTTTTCTCTTAAAATAATTTTGTAACTATTTTCGAGTAAATGTGAATGCTTTCACGGCTGTATAAAACGACATTTACGATAAAGGATTGCATTTGAGGGAAATGTTGCAACTATTCCACTAGAAATGTTTGAGGTATGCGTCAAAAGAAGGTTATGTGCACCAAATGGCGTCCAAACGATTTTTTTCTCTGCGTGTGATAAAGTGATAAAGTTTATTGTAATTGTAATTTTGATAATATTGATTTCCTGTACGCTTATTAAATGTCCACGTTATATTGAATATATCTGTTGTTATTTTTGCTTTTCTGCAACTTTTGAAATAGTTATACACAATTTTCTCAACATTCGCAGTAAAATTTAAAAAGTCTCCACTTTTACTCGTTTCGCTCATCTCACTTCGGACGGGAGAGAAAGAGTCCTACCATTGTCATTGTTATTGTTTTCTACTGCGCAGCAATGGCTGCCACAGCCATCACCAGTTTGCACCTCCCTTTCCCCGAAACGACAGACAAAAATATCGACTTTCCCAAAAAGTCTAAGGTTACATTCAGTGCCGTGAAGTCTTGAAGGAAGGCTGACTGCGGCCCCCTCCCTCACATTTCACTTTTATGGTTTTCGCTGACTTGCTTGCGTTTCCGCTGCTTTTGAGCGAGTTCCGGTATTTGTATCGTCCGCTCAGCACTAATCGCACACGTGCATACGAAATTCCACGCACACACACACAGGCCATGTAATGGTGGTTGTATTACGTTGGATTTGGTTCGAGGATAACAAAGGATAGGGCGAAGTTTCATTTAACGCAGTTTCGGGATTTTACATGGTCGCGACGCCCTGCGAAACACGTGACCGGAATTGAGTTAATGCACGTACGCACACATACGTACGTCAGAAAGCAGATCCTTAGATTGCGGAGAACAAAAGGAATTGTTTTGAAGAGTTTCGGTGTGTTGGCTGGGTTCCGTTAACAAAAAGAACAATATTCGTCCGGGCTGAATGGATGTTATTGGGACACGATGTTGGGCATTAGCGTAGAATGCTACTTTTGCAGCTACAGTTGCTTTTTCCGGAGCTCTTGTTGTTTTGTTGTTGCCATCCTGACGTCTATGCCAGCAGAACATTGGGCTAACAAAGCATTCATTATTTACTCACTTGTCTCCTTTATACGCGCTCACACACACAAAAGAGAGAACATGTTGCGGGGAAGCAGGAGGAGGCCGACGTACAACGAGTGTCAATGTGCGAGGGAGGTATGTCTACACTCACTCCACATGTTTGGCTTTTGTGGCTTCATTTTCATTAGTCTTCTTCCCATCGTCGTCCTTCGTCAATACATCCTTAAATTACATGCTGTGTCTGGGATGGGAATAAGTGTTGCTGGCTGTCACATAAAATTTTATATTGCTTTTCATTATTTATCCGAGAATGCAGGGTTATATTCAGTTTATGGGGGCATTTGTAACATATCGAGACAAGTATGTTCGCCAGTGATGATAATGTAATTGGCGTTTATAGATTTTAGTTTCCAAGTTGTTCCATGGTTGAAGAAAGATGGGATCAGAAGAAGCTCAAATGACGCCTATCGTATGATCGGACGAAAGATCATCGCCAGCAAAAGGATAGCATCCAAAGAAGTAAAAACGGCGTTCGGTCGGGTCGAACTTTATATACCTCCACCATGGATTGTATTCCACAGAGGCTGTCAATTTTCGTAGAAGTGCAGTAACATTACAGGAAAATGTCAATTATTTGAATATGGTCAAACCGACCAAATAAAACTATTGAACAAATAATATATAACGTTTTTATTATTTCAAATCACGCAAATGCTTCAAGTCAATTCAAAAGTAAATATAGGGTCCGCCATTTAACGTTTTTTTCCAACTATTCAACCGTTGGACTGTTATTTGTGGGGTGCCCGAGGCAGCCATTTAAATGAAATTATTTTCCATTATTAACCGGAAGGATTGTACTTTCAAATAAAAAAAGAAATTTGAGAAAATATTCAGTAGTTTTTTTATAGCATCTTCAAAACAAAAGTTATTTGGCGGACCCTATATAAGACAGCAATCTTCAAGCTTAAATACCATACATATTGGTAGATAGTGTGTGCTACAGTTGGCTGTATTTCCATCCCATTTTAATTCCAAAAGTAAAAATGTTGGAAATCCATTATCTCTCACGTACCCAATACAAGTCAAACAATATTTGCCATAAAAGTAAAAAGTACGAATTTGGAAAAATCTTTTTTATTTTGCGTTTTTATGCTGTCAGATGAATATATTATTTCTCCATTTTAACCCTAAAAAGTACGAATTTCGAAAAATCCCTTTATTTTACGTGTCAGAGGAATGTATACACCGAATTCCATGATTCTAGCTGCGACCATTTGGTTGGTACCATTTTTATCCCCATTTTCCCATTTTACCCTCTTAAGAGTACGACTTTCTAAAATCTCTTTATTTTACGTGTCTACGCATTACGGGGGATGTACACACCAAATTTCATCATTCTAGCTGTAGCCGTTTAGTTGGTACCATTTGTATCCCTCTGTACCCATTGTATCTCTTGAAAGAACGAATTTGGAAAACCCCTTTTATTTCCGAATTGCATGACTCTAGCTGGGGTCATTTGGTTGGTGCAATTTGTATCCCCTTTTTCCATTTTAACCCTAAAAAGTACGAATTTCGTAAACTCAGTTTTTTTACGTGTCTACGCAATCAGAGGATTGTATACACCGAAATTCATTATTATAGATGCAACGGTTTGGTTGGTACCATTTTTATCCCTCTATCCCATTTTCCCCCTTAAAAGTAGGAAATTTAAAAAAAAAAATACTATTATATTAAGTATCTACTCAATTAGAGGAATGTACGCACCGATTTTCGTGTTTATAGCTGTGGTCGTTTGCTATGTACCATTTTTATCCCCTTTTGCCCCATTTCAACCCCTACGAATAAAAATCGTTTTATGGTGCACGTTTTTGTTATCGGGGGAATGCACATACCCAATATCAAGTAAGTACAAGCAGACACATTGAAATATTAGAGGTTATTATGGGTATTTTTAGTACTTGTGAGGGAAAAACTTTTCCCTTTGAACCGATTTCGCCCAGTTTCAATCCCAATCGATCTACGACTATAAAACACATATATGTGCTTTCAACAGACGGACGTACGAACGGACATGGCTAGATCGTCTTTGAATTTTACGACGATAAGGAATATATATACTTTATAGTGTCCCAGGTTGATATTTCATGGTGTTCCAAATGGAATGACAAACATAGTATACCCCCATCCTGTAGGTGGAGGGTATAAATATTGAAAACAATATTTTTATAAAATTGTTAAGCAAAATTTTTTAAGTTAAAAAGTTATGAAAAATTAAACATTGTTTATTTATAAAAAATAAGTTTTTTCGCGGGCCACGATTAGAACCCGAGTATTTCTGTGTGCAGTTGTGAAAAAGCTATTTGTAAAAATATTACACGTGAACCAAATGATATACATCTGAAACTATAGGTGAGATAGAGTTAATTGACGTTTTTAGTTTTTCATTTTCTCATCCTGCTACCCCTTAAAAGGACTACAAATTTCCAAAGTATACAATTTTTCAAAAATTCAAAAAAAAATTTTCAGAAAAATTCATGAAATCTTTATTTGAATCGATAGTACGGTCCATATAATTTAATGTTTGAAGATTATTTCATGCAAATGTTGACCTTGACTGCGCCTCAAATGGTCCATCCGCTTAGTCCAATTTTGGCATTTCCACGTTTTTGAGTAACAGAGGCCCAATTGCTGTGAACGGCGACGAATCGATAATTAATGGTCATCATTAACACTGGCCGATACAGCTGCGATATTTTCATCAGTTCGCACTCTACGTAAGCGTGTTGGTGGTTTAATGTCCAACAATGTAAATTTGGTGCGAAATTTAGTCACAATAGCCCGAATAGCCGCTTCAGGGTGTCGTTTAAACTGACCATAAAATGGAAGCGCGCGATGAACTTTCTTAACAGAGCACGCATTTTGATAATAAAATTCAATAATTTGCAAGCGTTGTTCGTTTGTAAGACGATTCATGGTTAAATTATAGACCAAACTGAAGATGTTTGACAGTGAAACAAAACACGAAACGTACGTCAGCTGTTTAAACCAATGTTGCCAAGAAGATAATAGCTAACAAGCTAAAATCTTGAAATTTAAAGTATTTTTAGCAAATACACTCTTCTTTCATTTCACATGTATACCAGTGTCATAGTGTGCGAATAAGTAAAATTTTTAAAATTATACAAAATTAAACATTGTTTATTTATAAAAGTAATAAAAAACAAAAATACATTTTCCCGAGCCACGATTCGAACGCCAGACCTTCTGGGTGCAATGCGGACACCTTACCTCTGTGACCCCATACTAAAACTTGGTTCCCATTCACTTGAGAAAATGCTATTCGTAAAATGTTACAGGAAGTTGTTTGAAAGAACTTCCTCAAAAGCAGGAAAAATGCACATTGGGATTTTTTTCTGGGAATATAAGCAGACATTTTCAAAAAAAAAAAAGAGCTGAAATGCTCAAAATATTAGGGTGGTTTTCTGTCCTTGTTAGGGAAAAAATTGTCCCTTTGGGACAATTTCGTCCTTTTGAATTTATTTGTGAAAATATTCTAAAATATTGTGAATTAAGTTTGTTTAAGCACTTTGTTGCTTTCTTTAGAGTATTTTTCCATTGTTTTTTGCTCGGATATTTCTGATTTTTTGGTAACGTAAGGTAAGTAAGTTTCCCTGTTAAAACATTAATGTGAAAGCTCCCCGTAGATGGCGTTAGAAAATCGGGGCATTCACATATTAACGACTGATAATTTAATTTCCGTGGCCATCTTTTGGTTTAAAGAAAAGTACAAATTCAGCGAAATTTAATATTTTGGAATGTTTCTAAACTTGAAATGATGAAACATAAACAACACTGGAGGGTGCACGTGATTCGGACACGGCCATGCTTCAAAAAAGCTATATCGACTTTTTATTGACTCTGTTGCTTACGCTACAACGTCAACATCATCCCACTCACTGTGCCATTCCCATTCGGATTCTCATCCATATCATGCTTGATGTTGTTTTTGTAGTTGTTAATGTCCTTTCATGTCAATGCGAACACGTGCATAAGGACATTTATTGGATTTCCTCTGCGTGTGTTCATTTCTATTCCAATTAAATGAAAGCATTGTATGTGTTTACACAGTGTTCTTTCTATTCGTTGGTATTTGTTTTCCTCTTTCATCTGTATTTATTTATTTTCACATGAGCTGTATGTAGACTGCACGCCTTGATTTATATATATGCACGAAATGGAGGGACAAACCGGGTTTTGGTGCATGATTCCATGTGGCATGTTTAATGGGAATTTTCTCAATTAAAAACAAAATTTTCAATTAGTTCAGTTTTGATTTGTATAAAATGAACATTGGCGATATAATGACTATGGACAAATTTAAAACCTCCACTGGTAGCAAAACTGTATTATGATTTGGCTTCTGGCAAACGGATTACAAAACATGTTGCCTAACAAAAAAGGGATTATAATTATGTTGTGAGAAAAAATAGGATGGACAGCACAAAAATTACCATTTTTGTTAGCAGTCAAACATTCGTCTCAGAAGATCAATATGCTAAAGTTAGAATTAAGAAATTTGGTGGCTATATGTACCATACGCTGTAGATGCGAAATGGACAAACTCTTTCCCCAATATGTAACAATCTCTTGATTCGTTTTCGAAAGATTCTTACAAAAACATAGGAAACACTTCCTTATGCAGCACATTTTAGTTTAGTAGTGAAATTTGGGATCTTCATCAATGAGTTTAACATGGAGTTGTCGTAGGAGGATTTTTTCAGTAAAAGTAAAATATACGAATTTGGAAAAGTCGTTTATTTTGCGAGTATATGCAGTCAGTGGAATGTATGCACCGAATTCCATGATTTTAACTTCGGCTATTTGGTATGTACCATTTTTACCCCCTTTTTCCAACTGTACCCCCTTAAAAGAACGTCTTTCGAAAATCTCTCTATTTTCCATGTCTACGCTCTTAGAGGGATGTACACACCGAATTTCATCATTCTAGCTGTAGCCGTTGAGATGGTACCAATTTCATCCCTCTGTTCCCTTGAAAGTACGAATTTCGAAAAACCTTTTTATTTGTCGTGTCTATGCAGTCAGAGAAATGTATACTCCGAATTTCATGACTCTAGCTGTCGCCATTTGGTTGGTACAATTTTTATCCCCTTTTCCAATTTTACTCCCTGTAAAAGTGTCTACATGTCTACGCAATTAGAGGAATGTTTACATCGAATTTCATTATTCTAGATGCAGCCGTTTGGTTGGTACCATTTGTATCCCTCTATTCCCATTTTACCCCTTAAAAGTACGAATTTGGAAAAAATATATATTATTTATCCACTCGATTAGAGGAATGTACATACCGTGTTTTTCGTGTGTCTAGCTGTTGTCGTTTGATAGGTACCATTTGTATCCCTTTTTGCCCCATATCACCGCCAACAAATAAAAATTACTTTATAGTGAAAATCTCAAGCAAATATAAGCAAACATCTTCGAAAAACTTGCTTAAGTACTCGAAATATTAGGGATATTTTAAGTCCTTGCGGGGGACAACATTTTTCCCTCAGGACCGATTTCGCCCACTTTAAATATTAACTGATCTACAACTTCTAGACGTATTCTGGGAAAATTTGGACATCGTGGCTCGTTTCGTTTAGGTGCTAGCATGTTTTCAACAGACGGAAGGAAATGGCTATATCGTCTTAGAATTTTAAAACGATCAATAATATATATACTTTATAGGGTCTCAGGTCAATATTTCAAGGTGTTACAAACGGAATGACAAAGTTAGTATACCCCCATCCTGGAGGTGGAGGGTATGATTATACCTATTTGCAAACATCTAATAGTTTGTTGTGGACAAAAATTAGCGAATATATTTATGTATTTATATTTAAATAGGCTGCACATTAAGTAAGTTTGGAAACACAAGAGGTATCTGGTCGAACATGTAGTTATGCATATTTTGGTGAGTTTGTATCAATTTTTATGAGACCGTTTTGTTTAAAAGGCCCCCCAGGGGGGATTGCACTAAATCTAAAGCTTTGTAGAAAAGAACGTTGCGTTACACACTTCTCCGCTGAGTTGTCATACGACGACCGGCCGGACGATCTACACTTGCAAGTGTTGGACTCGTTTAATTCGGGGCGTTGGTCGTGGCTTATATTGCGTCGTTAAGGAATTTGTTGTTGCCGTCATTATTGACATCCAACGCTGCAGCCGTCGTGATAGTTGCCGCTAACATCACCACCACCCTACGCTACCCTGGCCGGCTGCTCGACGCCGCTTGTCCGTATTTACTGTTTGCATACGACGAATGATGTGCCCCGTGGGCTTGCACGTGTTCTCCCAGCGAAAACGAGCCTTAATGTTCGTTTGCCAGTTATCCCTCCAACATGGAAACATGCCTACATATTTCGCTTTTATTTTTTTGTTCGAACGAGGATCGTACAATAAGTGTGGTTATATTGAAATTCCGTGTAAAAGGGCGTGAGATCGAGACACGGTGCTGAGCAAACGAATTTATTGTTAATTTTAACCTTAATAATGTACAGTAGTACCTTTAAGAAGGTATAAAATTAATCAAGTATGTGAAGATAAACTCGTCAGTTAAATACGTCCCACACGCGCGCTTTACTGCAAATCCGTCTTGTGGAACGTATTCCGAAAAATGATTTTATGCTAAAAAATAATATAAAAATATAAGTTTTTCGCCTTTTTTTTATATAATTACAGAAAATATAAAGTACGAACCGCCACCATACCGAATCGGAGATATGTAAGGCGTAGCTAACGTATTTTTCGCTATTTCTTCATGTAAAACTATGTTGTTTTGGGCCCCCCATTTGGACCTTTCTGGTCAGGGTGAACGAACTCCTTGGATGCCACATTTTAACCCCAGGGGAGCAGATTACAGAAATGTACATTATATGACCCGCCACCATACCGAAGAAATAGTGAAAAATACTTTAGCTACGCCTTACAGATCTCCGATGGTGGAGGGTCATATAATGTAATGTATGGTGGAGGGTCATATAATGTACATTTCTGTCATTATATAAAAATGCGAAAACCTTATCCTCCACCACCAGGATGGGGGTATACTAGCTAGGTTTGTAACACCTTGAAATATCGACCTGAGACCCTATAAAGTATATATATTCTTGATCGTCATAAAATTCTAAAACTATCTAGTCATGTCCGTCTGTTGAAAGCGCGCTAGGATCTAAATGAAAGGAGCTAGACTTATAAATCGTGCGTCTTATAGTCGTAGATCGGTTGGGATTGAAACTGGGCGAATTCGGCCTAAAGGGAAAAATTGTTCCCTCACAAGAACTAAAAATACCCATAATAACCCTTAATATTTTAGAGTATTTAAGCTTATTTTTTCAATATGTCTGCTTGTAATTACTTGCTATTTGGTATGCGCATTACCTATATAAATATAACGCGCACCATAATATGATTCTTATTCGTAGGGGGTGAAATAGGGATAAAAATGGTACATATCAAACGACAATAGCTAGAAACACGAAATTCGGTTTGTACATTCCTCTAATTGATTAGATACATAACAAAAAAATATTTTTTCGAAATTCGTAATTTTAAGGGATAAAATGGGAATAGAGGGATAAAAATAGTACCGACTAAACGATGCAATTCGGTAAATGGTGTAATTCCCTCTAACAGAGTCGACACGTAATATTTCCGAATTTTGCGAATGCCGTACCTTTTGGGTTAAAATGGTAAAAGCCGATAAAAATCATCAAGTCATGAAGTTCGGAATATACATTCCTCTGACTACGTAGACACGAAAAGTAAAGGATTTTTCCAAATTCCTACTTTCAGGGGATACAATGGGTACAGAGGGATAAAAATAGTACCAACTAAACGACTCCAGCTAGAATGATGACATTGGGTGTGTACTTTCCTCTAATTGCATAAACAAATTGATTTTAGAAAGTCGTACTCTTAAGGGGGTAAAATAGGAAAAAGGGGATACAAATGGTACCAAACAAATGGCCGCAACTAGAATCATGGAATTCGGTGTATACATGCCTCTGACTACATAGACACGCAAAATAAATATATATTTCCAATTACTTTTTACTTTTACTACAAAAATTGGTTGAATCATGAAGTTAGGTTAGGTATTGGTAGCCTCGTCTTATAAGCCTGGTTTGAAATAATAAAAATATTATATTTATTTATAAAATTATTTTTGCAATATTTGTATTTGTTTGACTATATTAAAAAAATATATATTTTCCTGTAATATTAATGCACTTCTACGAAAATCGGCATCTTCTGTGGAATGCAATCCTTGTTGGAGGGTATATACAGTTCGATCCGGCCGAACTTAAAGCCGATTTTATTTGTGTTTCCTGCAAATGGTTTAGCTAACGGACAAATCATAAAACATATCAGTAATTCATATTCATGGTGATAACATTTCGATTTATTTTCGCGAGTAACTCTATGAAACATAAAATACCCCCAACAGATAGATACCTCCTCTGGCATTTTCTAACCAAATTTATAATGCGACCATCATACATTTGTAATATGCTTTCCTCAAGATTGTGCTGAGTCACAAGCTTGCCAGTAACCACCTCCAGCCAGTCGTGATGCCGTCACTTAGGCAGCAAGCGACCATCCCGCCATCAGCCAGCGTGTGCGAGAAGACTAAGTAAATAAGGACACAAGTCCAGGCGTATGTTCATCCGTGTGTCATGCAATTAAACGCTTTACTTTGTTACTGCTGCTGCTCTTGCTGTTGTTGTTGGTAAAATAGATTTTAATCTTACATATCAATATCTCCCGGGGATTAGTAACTTAATATATTGTTTAGCATTTGCTAGATATTGCAAACAAAAATAAATTTCAATCACAATAATAACAATAAGGGGAAAATGATATCGGGAATGATGTAGTCTCTAGAGCGGAAAGGGTCAAATCGAGAGCGAAGTTTGTTTGGGCCTCTTTCATCATATACGTTACTAGTTGAATTATAAGGTGCTGTGGCAAATTTGAAGAAAATCGATTTAAATATCTGATTTCTAGAACGGAAGAAGCCAAATGCGCAGCGAAATTTATATGGGAGCTATATAAATAAATCTTGACCGATCTGATAAATCTTTGCCATAGATGTTTCTAGTTGACATATAAGTTGTTGTGCCAAATTTAAAGAAATTCGGTCAACATATGTGGTCTCTAGAGCGGAAGGAGTCAAATCGAGAACAAAATTTGCATGGGAGCTATATCTAAACCGATCGTTTCAGGTAACTGTACCAAATTTGAAACTAATCGAGTGGGAAATTCGAGATTTTTCTGAAAAAACGCCAAAACATTAATTAGCTGCTTTTCTCGAAAACTATTTGAGGTAGAACTTAGTTTGAAACGGGACAATTGTCTAGACTCCTTGTGCCAACCAGCTACCCAAAGTTAACACGTTCGGAATACTATAGAACAATTGTGGCAGGCGAGCACACCTTTGTTGTGTTCTGTCCACAAAGGGTTATAGATTCTTGCGTATGCATACGTATACATTCTGAATTGCAATTTATGGTGCCATCGAAATCCTTCCTGCAGTCATCACAATCTGAAAAGGAGAAGAAATTGAAAGTATTCCTTATGAATAAATTGGTTAATGTAAAAATTGTCCAAAATTGCACGCAAGTATTGTGCGGTAAAGTGTTGCTAGCTTAAAAAGAAAACGATCATAAACAAGTAGAATGGCGTTAAGTTTGATCGGCCCGAATCTTATAACCCTCCACCACGGAGTGCATTCCAAAGTATTACCGGCTGTCAACTTTACATGGAAGTTGTGATATATTTTATGTACATCACGATCTTTGTTTACTATTTCTATAAGGCATACTTATGCGCACTGTTTTAAATAAATATTGATGCTTCATTATAATAATATTATTCGCCCACTACTATATAAATAAAAAAACTTCAAGAGTAATCAAAAAGTGAAAATGAGTCTGCAATCTTCAAAAATATGCCCCAAACTTTGAGGTGGATTGTCAGGCGTTTTTAGGCAGAAACATTTTCCCTTAGCCCGAATGTCCGAATTTGATAGAAAAAGTACTTATATTGAAGATCCAATACATTCCCAGTAGAATGTATACACATAATTCCAAAATTACAGCCTTCATTATACACTCCACGAGAAGAGTATGTCTTTGTGCTTTTGTTTGTAACACCCAAAAGGAAACGAGTTAGACCCATCGTTTATTATACAGATCGGATTAGAATCACTTTCTGAGTCGATTTAGCAATGTCCGTCTGTTCATCTATTGTTGTAATCAAATTACAGGTCGCAATTATAGTCCGATCTTAACAAAAATTGGCACAAGTAAATTTTGTGGATCAAGGACGAACGCTATTTACTTTGAAGAAAATCGGTTCCGATTTAGATACAAATGTTAGGCCCAATTTGACTTTTGCCGCTCTAGAAACCACATATTTTACTCGATTTGCTTTAAATTTGGTACAGTACCCTATAATTGAAGTGGAAACAGTTGTGGTGAAAATCGGTCAGATCGGTTCAGATTTAGATATAGCCCCCATACAAATGTCGGCACCAATTTAACTTTTGCCGCTCTAGAAACCACATATTTTACTCGATTTGCTTTAAATTTAGTACAGTACCCTATAATTGAAGTGGAAACAGTTGTTGTGAAAATCGGTCAGATCGGTTCAGATTTAGATATAGCCCCCATACAAATGTCTGCACCAATTTAACTTTTGCCGCTCTAGAAACCACATATTTTACTCGATTTGCTTTAAATTTAGTACAGTACCCTATAATTGAAGTGGAAACAGTTGTGGTGAAAATCGGTCAGATCGGTTCAGATTTAGATATAGCCCCCATACAAATGTCGGCACCAATTTAACTTTTGCCGCTCTAGAAACCACATATTTTACTCGATTTGCTTTAAATTTGGTACAGTACCCTATAATTGAAGTGGAAACAGTTGTGGTGAAAATCGGTCAGATCGGTTCAGATTTAGATATAGCCCCCATACAAATGTCGGCACCAATTTAACTTTTGCCGCTCTAGAAACCACATATTTTACTCGATTTGCTTTAAATTTAGTACAGTACCCTATAATTGAAGTGGAAACAGTTGTTGTGAAAATCGGTCAGATCGGTTCAGATTTAGATATAGCCCCCATACAAATGTCTGCACCAATTTAACTTTTGCCGCTCTAGAAACCACATATTTTACTCGATTTGCTTTAAATTTAGTACAGTACCCTATAATTGAAGTGGAAACAGTTGTGGTGAAAATCGGTCAGATCGGTTCAGATTTAGATAGCCCCCATACAAATGTCGGCACCAATTTAACTTTTGCCGCTCTAGAAACCACATATTTTACTCGATTTTCTTTAAAATTAGCACGACATCTTATAATCCAACTAAAAACATCTATGGTGAAAGTGGATGAGATCGGTTCAGAATTAGATATATTTTTTTATATGTATGCAAATGTTGCTCCCAAATGTTTAACCGATCTTGGCCAAACTTTACATATTATATTTCACCTGTAAACATATATGGTGAAAGCGGGTCACATCGTTCCATGTTTCAATATACCCCCGTACAGATGTCCTTTCCTATTTAACATTTTTTGTCAAACACATACATTTAAAGGGTACAAAAATCCTTCCTGATTTTTTTACAGAATAGAATTTTAATAGGAGTGTATCATGTAGTCGGCTCCGTCCGACTTTAGCTTTTCCTTACTTGTTTTTATTTGTTTTTTCATTTTGACTCTAAAAGTACTGATGTGGAAAAAGTCCTCTTATTTTCCGCGCCTACGCATTCAGACGAATTTCATGATTCTAGCTACAGCCGCTGGATTGATAATGAATCCAATTTAGAATGCAAAGGTACGAATATCGAAAGATCTCTTTATTTTTTTTTTGAGTCTACACAGTCAGAGCAATGTACACACCGACTATCATTACTTTAGCTTCAACCATTTAGTTGGTACCATTTTTATCCCCACTCGACTCATTTTCCACGTAAAAGTTCAAATTTTGAAATATTCCTTTGCGTTTCGCGTCATGATGATGATTCATGATTTCAACTTCAACGGTTTGGTTGGTAGCATTTTTATTCCTCTTTATACCCTACACCACTTCGTGGACTAGGGTATTATAATTTAGTTTTTCGCCAAATGTTTGTATCATCAAGAAATAATCGAGATAGACCCACCTTTAAGTATACGGATCGACTTAGAATCACCAGCTGAATCGAATTCACGATGTCGTTAAGGTCAGGTCAGGTCAACAGGTCGCAATTGCTGTCCGATTGTCATGAAATTTGGCAGAAGTTGGTTTTGTCCCAAGGACGATTTGGAGCAAAGCGGGTCCGATTTAAACATTGGTGTAGCCCACCCCAGAAAATGTTTAGCCCCCACCCCCAGAATTTCAAATTATTATAATAAAATTTGTACTATTTGTGTGCGTCACACAAAAATCTTATTTTTGAAGTACTTAATTTTTTTCAGTTTTGGAAAAAAGTAAAAATCGTTGTCAACACAATCCGATCCTGTTGGATTTTTTCTTGATTTTTTGAGTACTACCTAATTTTGGCCCAATTATGAATATTTTAGAAACACAAATTTGATGTCTATATTGGTCTTCAAGATATGGCTAGGACAGTTTTCTACCCCTTGTGTCGTTGCATGTTTAAATTATTAATAATAATAAAACAATCATGTCAATAATAAATTGAATATGTCTTTACATATAAGAATATAATAAAACTTTAGCATTACAGTAAAGAAAACTTTTCAATTTCATATGAAAACATAATTATAATACATATAATACATACTATGAAATTCAAATATACATATTTTGGTATAACCCCATATAAATTGGGCCCCAAATCTACTCTATTACAACTCTAGAACCCACATCGTGCATTGGATTTCGATACAATTTTGCAGACCATGTTATATTTCAACTAAGAATACCTACTTTGAAAGTGATCCATAAGGGTCCACTTTTTAATGTATCGCCCATACAACTGGCCCGCATTTTTAGTATTACCCCTCTATGACCAACATTTTACATCGGAAGTTTTTCAAAATTGGCAGATCATGTTCTATTTCAATTAGGAATACCTACTACGAAAGTCAAATATATATGTCCATATTTTGGCACAATCCCCGTACAAATGGTTCCCCCATTTTCCTCTATTACCGCTTAAGAACCTATATCTTACATCGGATATTTATCAAATTGTGCAGATCATTTCCACTAAGAATTCATAAAGGGAACTATATAGGCCCGTGTTATGGTCCAACCCCCAAGTGTTGTTATAGGCCCCCTACAAATGTCCGTCCAATTTATCCTATTACCGCTGTAATATCTGCATTTGTCATAGGACCTTGGTCTAACTTTCCAGATCATATTATATTTAATCTCGGAATACCTACACTAAAATTGGGTCATATTGTGAATGTTTCCAAATACAACTGCCCACCAATTTTCAATATTTTCGTTTTAAATCCTTCATTTTACATCAGATCTGGATTAAATTTTCCAGATCATGAATTATTTCACATAGGAACACTAACTGCAAAGTTGGAGCATTACGCAAAGAAATTGCCACCGCTCTTTATCAGTTTGTGAATTGTTTACATAGACCTTCAGATTCAACTTATTACAACCAATCAATTTTGCCCTATTCGTTAAAATTGACTATTATTTTATATTATAATGTATAATTTATCGCCCCATAAACACCTGGGTTTAGTAATCAAGACCAGGTATAAACGTAGGGAGTGGTGTAGGGTATCATATAGTCGGCCCGCCCGACTTTAGCCTCTCCTTATTTGTCTATTTTGATTTTCAAAATGATTACATGCATTTATTTGTTTAATTTGAAAATCGTATTCGTCTTCTTTTATCGATTTTTTCAAAATACCTTTTCCAAAATCAACCAATTTTTCATGAGACGTTCTTACACAGCTTATTGACACAAGGTAGAAAAACAATAAAAATCCAAGATTCAGATTCAGCAGATCATTTATTATCTGTGGCCCAAGTCAACCATGTGGTTTGACTCGATCTTGCAGCTAATTTCTGCAAAGAACTATGAAATACATTTCACTCTCAGGATTATCGAACTCGTTTATGTTATATCTAATGTGTTTTACGGTATCATCAAAGTTCCACCTTAAGGCGGCACAATCTGAAAATATATAAAAAGAAAATTAATTATGATTTGTAATATGAAAAAGATCTGCTCGCCTCAGGGTGATGATGTGATTTGGCTATCTCACCCACGCTTTAAATATTATTCAAGGGATTAAAAAATCAAAAAGGAATACCCAAAATAATTTCCATTCACAAATATTAACAACAATGATTCGAAAAAAATTCCATTTTAGAAAAAACAAGTAAAAATGGCGTTAAGTAACGCCGGGCCAAACTTTATATATCCTCCACCATGAATTGCATTCCACAGAGGCTGTCGATTTTCATAGAAGTGCTGTAATATTACAGGAAATTATAATTTTTTTTGTATAGCCAAACCAAAACAAATACAAATATTGAAAAAATAATTTTATAAATAAATATAATATTTTTATTATTTCAAACCACGCTTATAAGGCAAGGCTACCAATACGTTTACATATCGAAATAATAAGGGTCCGCCAAATAACTTTTTTTTGAAAATGCTATAAAAAAAACTACTGAATATTTTCTCAAATTTCTTTTTTTATTTGAAAGTACAATCCTTCCGGTTAATAATGGAAAACAATTTCATTCAAGTGTCTGCTGAGGACACCCCACAAATAATAGTCCAACGGTTAAATAGTTGAAAACAAAACGTTAGATGGCGGACCCTTATATAGCTCCCATACCAATGTCTCCTATGATTTACTTTTTCCGCTCTAGAAACCACATATTTCAACAAATAACTTTTTTCGAAAATGCTATAAAAAACTACTGAATATTTTCTCAAATTTCTTTTTTTATTTGAAAGTACAATCCTTCCGGTTAATAATGGAAAATAATTTCATTCAAATGGCTGCTGAGGACACCCCACAAATAATAGTCCAACGGTTAAATAGTTGAAAAAAAAAACGTTAGATGGCGGACCCTATACTTCAAGTCAATTCAACAAATAAATATTCTTATATTAATATTTTCAAAAAGCTTATATACCATAAATATTGGTAAGTAGTGTGGGCTATACAAATTTTGAAAATCCATTATCTCACGTGCATAGTGCAAAATAACCTAATTTCATGATTCAACAAATTTTTGCCGTAAAAGTAAAAAGTACGCAATTAGAGGGATGCACACACCGAATTTTATCATTGTAGCTATAGTCGTTTAGTTAGTACTATTTTTATCCCTCTGTACCCATTGTATCCCTTGAAAGTACGAATTTGGAAAAAACCTTTTATTATTCGTGTCTACGCAGTCATAGGAATGTATACTCCGAATTTCATAACTCTAGCTGCGGTCATTTGGTTGGTACTATTTGTATCCCTTTTTTTCATTTTAACCCCAAAAAGTACGAATTTCGAAAAATCCGTTTATTTTACGTATCTACGCAATCAGAGGAATATATACACCGAATTTCATTATTCTAGGTGCAGCTGTTTGATTGGCACCATTTGTATCCCTCTATTCCCATTTTACCCCTTAAAAGTACGAATTTTGAAAAATACTTTTATATAGTTATCTACTTAATTAGAGGAATGTACACACCGAATTTCATGTTGTCGTTTGATTGGTACCATTGTCATCCCGTTTTGCCCCATTTCACCCCCTACGAATAAGAATCACTTTATGGTGCTCGTTTTTGTTATAGGAGGAATGCGCATACCCAATATCAAGTAAGTACAAGCAGACATTTTGAAAACAAGTAAGGAAAGGCTAAAGGCGGGCGGGGCCGACTATATAATACCCTACACCACTCCCTGCGTGTATACCTCGCTTAGATTACTAAACCCAGGTATTTCATGGGAGCAATTTTATGTAGTTCATATAAATTATACTATAAATTCATATTTAGTCAAATTTAATGAATATGGTAAATAATAAAGAAATTGATCCGATTTTCCAGCAGATAATCCGAGTAAAGTAAATATAACATGATCTGGAAAAATTGATGAAGATCCAAAGACAAATACAGATTATATAGCGGTGGTAGGATGAATTGGACGGACATTTGAAAGGGGCGTATAACAACACTTGAGGCCTGTGCCAAAACAAGCGCCTATATATTATTTGAAATATAGAATGATCTGCAAAATTTGATGAAGATCCGATGTAGTTTCTAGAGCTGTAATAGAGCAGAATGGGGCCCAATTTGGGTTATACCAAAGTATAAACATATGGACATCTCCCAAACAAGTAAGGAAAGGCTGAAGTCTGACGGAGCCGACTATACGATACACCCCACTTTCTATCTCACTACAATTCAATTCGGTAAAAAAGTGAAATCGGGAAGGATTTTTGAATTATGTAAATGTATGTGTTTGACAAAAATGTTAAATAGGAAAGGACATCTGTACGGGGGTATATTGAAACATGGAATGATGTGACCCGCTTTCACCATATATGTTTGTAGGTGAAATATAATATGTAAAGTTTGGCCAAAGTCGGTTAAACATTCGGGAGCAACATTTGTATTGGGGCTATATCTAAATCTGAACCGATCTTACCCACTTTCAGCATAGGTGTTTGTAGTTCTATTATAAAATGTTGTGCCAATTTTGAAGAAAATCGGGTAAAATATTTGGTTTCTAGAGCGGAAAAAGTGAAATCGGGAGCGACATTTGTATGGGGGCTATATCTAAATCTGAACCGATCTAACCCGCTTTCGTCAGAGATATTTCTAGTTAGATTATAAGGTGTTATGCAAAATTTGAAGAAAACTGGTACTATATGTGATTTATAGGGGCGGAAAAAGTCAAATCGGGAGCGACATTTGTATGGGAGCTATATCTAAATCTGAACCGATTTCCACCAAATTCAATTCCGATCGTCCTTGGCCAAAAAAGTAACTCCTGCCAAATTTCATGATAATCGGACAGCAATAGCGACCTGTAGAGTGCGAACAAGCTTAGATGGACAGCAGACGGACGAACAGACAGACATAGGTAAATTGATTCAGCTGGTGATTCTAAGTCGATCCGTATACTTAAAGGTGGGTCTAGCTCGATTATGTATTGGTGTTACAAACATTTGGCGGAAAACTAACTTATAATACCCTAACCCACGAAGTGGTGTAGGCTATAAAAATATGCTTAAATACCCTAAAATATTAGGTGTTATTATGGGTATTTTTAGTTCTTGTGAGGGAAAATGTTTTCCCTTTTGGCCGACTTCGTCCAGTTTTAATCCCAACCGATCTACGACTATAAGACGCATTTATGGAAATTTTTAACGTCCTAGCTCCGTCCGTTCAGATGCTAGCGTGCTTTCAACAGACGGACGGACATGGCTAGATCGTCTTAGAATTTTATGACGATCAAGAATATATATAGGGTCTCAGGATGATATTTCAATATGTTATAAACGGAATGAAAAAGTTAGTATACCCCCATCCTGCAGGTGGAGGGTATAATAATAGGTTCTCTTCAGAACACCAGATTGTATAGAACTTTATGTACGATTAAACGAATGTTTCTGAATCCAGTGCTCTGTGGGTTTCAATCCAACTTTACAGCGGATATGAGATTCTTTCAGTGATTGACATATGACCTTATATCTTATCGTACTTACTTAGGGTAAAACCGAAAAAACGTATTGTTCTCAAACTTTTGGGGAATTTTTGATGATTTATCAAACGTCTTAGGGAGTTCTCGGGATCTGGATAAGGGGAGATCGCCAGCTTCATATGTGTATTGTGACAAAACAAATCCAGCCAAAAATCTAAATCAGATGCAAAGGATTTTTGATAGAGCAGTTGCAGACTGATGACATTTGTTGCGAAACCAACGGCGGGAGCATCCGTTTGATTCTCTTCGATCCTGATGTTGAGTTCTTTCAACGACTGATGTTTCAGCAGAGCGATAATGTAGGACCACTGTTGGGGCAACAGTAAACAGGTCGTCTTCAATGTATGCAGATGTTTCAATTGCAGCAGTGTGTCCAAATCCATTTGATCACTTCTCATATCAAGAGTCTGCAAATTGATGCACGAGCCCAAGGGAACACCAGTTACAGCACGTGGTACATGGCTGCTCTCAATCGAGGGATACCAAGTCAAATGTTTCAAATTTCTGTTGCCAGCATAGGCCGAGCGGAATTCACACGTATCGATGCCGTTTAGAGCAAGTGTCTGTATTAACGGCGAAATGGGAAAGTCTTCAAACTGTCCTTTGTACCAGGAGCCATTGGATATGAATTCCCTGATCGTTGTCTCGGTTAGTATTTGCTTCAGGTTGGTATGGGTTAGACCATAGCAATATTCCAAACGGAATTTATTCAGTTTGAGAGGCAGCGAAACCATCTCAATGTTTGTGAAGGTTGTCCGTTGAATGGTGAGCTCTTCAAGATGTGGGCAAGAGGCGCTGAGTACTGTTAGGATCTCAGCCGTTGCGCCATCCACCACTCTGACATTTAAGGACGAAAGATGGCCAAAGGTGTGCACAAATGAGCCAAAGCTACTCGACCATTTTTGTGGGTCGAATGTTGTCGTTATGTATAGTTGCTGCAGCTGCAATGTGGTCCCGCCACTGTCATTAGCACCACCCTCCTGTGGTTCTACCACAAAACTCAATTGCAAAACTTCTAGTTTTAGTTTGGAGATAAGTTCGTAAAAGTGTGCATATTTTATGCGAATAATAGGATAGTCGTCGCGATAGTCCAAACACAGCCATTTTAAATTCTTCATTTTGAGCAGCGTTGCCACAAACTCTGACGTCACGTAGTTGTCTTCTATAGCCCCGAACATATAGATGCGCAGGTAGTGAGAGAAGTAGTGTCTGTTTGTGGGCCTATAGGATAGCAACTGCAGCCTCTCCAAATGAGGCAGATTTCCGGCCACCGACTGCATCAACTCCAGCCAACAAATGTCCGCACAGCATCGGAGGCTGGTGAGATTTTTAAACTGCCGCATATCCAGGTGAGAGTAGGAAGTCAGCTCCTGCACTTTGTCGGCGTAAAATCGCAGAAATTCTTGAAATACATCAGACGTTAGCAGAATTCGGTTCAGGTCCATTTCATTTGATACCAGGTAGTCGGGATACGTTTCAGCTACTGTCAGGCTGCGGTAGTCCACGGTCCAGATGAAGTCTTCAAACACCCTCTTCAGGGTGGCACTGGCTTGGGCGAGTCTCAGTTGATCTGCGAATGATAGCATTTTGTAGATGTGCATCAGAATATCACAATTTGTTGAGATCTTCTCGAAACCTTGCAAATCCATTTCTATTTGCTTGGTTTCTGGTTGTTGTGCAAGCAATTTCAATTAAAACGAAATAGTTTAGAAATTGCAATTCAAAGTGTATGTTTTCACACGGCGCCCATGCAGACACTGACTGTGGGCAGCCAACACACAAGCAGTGGCACATAATCATACAGTAATCCCTCCATTTGTATGCAAATACGTTGAACTTATTCATTTGTTGTCATTTACTCAGCGAGGTCTATGGGTAATTCAGGAAATGAAAAGAGCGCTATGCGCTGTTGTAAATTCGTACAAACATATACATGAACATGTAAGCATTTCATTGTAGATATTTAAAATATTTTTTCTCGGGTGTATGCGCTATAGTTTGCCTCTTATTTGTGTGCAGTTTAAGGATGGCTGTGTTCTCTATTTCTCTTACTTATATTCAGAGAGTAAGAGTAGTAAATATTGCGGGCTATTGCTATATACGAGAAACTGTCAGATAGTAGCTCAATAAAAACTTTGATATTTTCTATGGAAATGGTCAAATGGAGCTTCAAATCTACTACAACCCAGCAAAAAAAATGGAAGTACTTCCGTAGGTATCCAAATTTGTATTTTCCCGCTTTTGAGGAAGTTATTTTAACCAACTTCCACAAAAGTTAGTAATATGTTAATATCCCGTAACATGTCCGCTTTGTACCCCGAAGGTCTCGGGTTCGAAACGTGGCTCAGAAAAAAACTTTTTTATTACTTTTATTGATAAATAGGGTTTAAATTTGTATAATTTTATCAATTTCATCATTTTTGCTTTCAACAAGTAAGAACGGCCTTTACTTCGACTTTATGTACCCTCCACCATGGATTGCATTCCACAGAGGCTGTCGATTATGCAGCAACATTACAGGAAAATGCCAAAACAAATAAAAAAATTAAAAAAAAAAATTATAAACAAATATAATAATTTTATTATTTCATTATTATTTTATTTATAAGGCAAATCTAGCAATATATATATATATATATATATATATATATATATATATATATATATATATATATATATATGTATATATATATATATATGTATATATAAATGAATCTGTGTTTGTATGTTTGTTTGTTTGGTTGTTCTTTATAGCAGCATAAACTACTAGACCGATCAATTTACTTCGACTTTATATACCCTCCACCATGGATTGCATTCCACAGAGGCTGTCGATTATGCATCAACATTACAGGAAAATGCCAAAACAAATAAAAAAATTAAAAAAAAAAATAATTTTATAAACAAATATAATAATTTTATTATTTCATTATTATTTTATTTATAAGGCAAATCTAGCAATATATATATATACATATATATATTTATGTATATATATATATGTATATATAAATGAATCTGTGTTTGTATGTTTGTTTGTTTGGTTGTTCTTTATAGCAGCCTAAACTACTAGACCGATCTACTTGAAATTTTCATGCTGAACCGGTGGTGAAAATAGGCTATATAAATTTTTGATATTTTCAGTGGTCGTGACACCTACCACACAATTAGGGGATTTATTCGTTTTTTTATAAATTAGCATATTCGGAGTACTGTTGCAGCGAGAGTCTGGAATTTTTGTGCAAGTTCACGAATTGTTAGTCTGCACAATTGTACCAAAAATGGGCGGTGTTGGAAAAGTGGCACCTCCTAAACGAATTTAAAACCTATTATTGAATATTGTCTGTTCTATGGCACCTGCTGAAATTTTGTGTAAAAGCATCTAGCATAAACCTGCGAAGTTGTGTCAAAAATGGGCGGTAATGGAAAAGTGAACGTGGTACTTCACATATGAAGTTAAAACCTATTATCGAATATTGTCAGTTCCATGACACCTAGAGTGCTGTGTAAATAATTGTGCAAAGATGGACGGAAAGTGGCCGTGACACTTCCCATATGAAAGTAAAACCGGTTTTAGAGTTTATTCGACAACGAAATGGGGAGAAAGTGGCCGTAACCCTTCCCATACGAAATTAAAACCTGTTTTTGAGTATATTCGACACCGGGATTCCTATATTGTTGTATATTGTGTGAGTTAATTTAGTTGTAACCTGCTTAGACAATATACAAATGGGCGGGATTTGAAAGATGGGACATTTTTTTTTTGAATTTTGTAAAATTACGCGTTTTCTTTTGATTTTCTTAGCAAAATAGTACAGAAAGGTTACAAAAAAAGAAATATACATTCGACTTAAGTCAAGAAAACGGAAATTATAATAATTTTTCAATTTTTGTGTTGTTTGATTAGTAAACAATTTGATTGATTTTCTATATGTTTTGAATGTAGTACATTCGACTTCCAGGTATTCCATTAAGTAAGTTTTCTTACGTAGAAAGTTTTTTGTTTAGGCAATGGAAAGAAATCAATTAAAATCAAATTGATTTTAGACATTTCTTCCTTTATTCGCCGTAAACTAACGTTATGTTCTTCAATATTCTCCATGGATCATATACACTTTTTAGTATCTCAGGGAAGTACTTTGATTATAATTGGTACATATATTACCGATCACAAGAAAAAACCAATATGAAACCTGATTTTAATTTTACCGTTTGTTTTTCTGCCTGGCGAAGCGGGCGGGGGTCTAGCTATTACTATATATAACAAAATAATACTCCAAGTCAACACAAAAACGTTACAAACGGAATGACAAACTTAGTATACTCCCATCGTGGAGGTGAAGGTTATTAAAATACAAATTTATTGTTTTATTATTTTACTTCAAATATTTCAGTTTTTTAATTCTAATGATTTAATTAAATGCTAATTTAATTTAATATTTATTTTCAATATATTACTTCATATTAACTAAATATTCTGTTAAGTTTCCTATTTTCAGTTGGATTGCTTTACGCATTCACAACAGAAGACAGCTGTGATGGTTAGAGTGTCGTAGTAGGATCCAGAAGTGCCAGCTATTACAAATTAAAAAATATACTTTTTAAGAACATTTTGATCCGTTAAACCGCTGTTTTAGGGGTGATTTTTTTTTTTGCATAGTAGACTGCAAAAACAACCCTATATTGAGGAGCTAGAGGGTTAAAATGTTCCACGTAAAAGTTCTCCGTGGTGTTTTAAGTAATATTGCATCCTATACATAAATTGTAAGGATCACAAGGTTCCCTATGCCGATTCATCGAAAGAATGTGCAAAAGGGGGAAATATTGATCCGCCTCTAGAATGACCTCCATACGTAAACCCTCAAAACGCCAATACACGTATATTATTTTTTAACCAACCCCCCCCCCCCCTATCAATATCCGTTGACAGAACATTGTTGTTTATTGTGTTCCACATTATAATTTGAAAGCCCCTCTGGGCGAATGAGCAATATTATTCTCAGAAAACATAATTCATACGCCACCAAGCACGATTACACAGTTTTTTTGCCTCAAATTTACACTGAAATTATCTCAAATAAGAAAAACTATATTTTTGGAGGGCCTTTGGAACGATACCTTTTAATCATGAATGACACAAAAACAAGAGCTGATCTAATAGAACAAGTAAACAAAAGGCAGTTTCCAATTTATGAAGCCCTTCAAAACCAGCACTTACCTAGTTACGAACTTATCAAAGTACTCGAATTTGTGTAGGTTGGTGAAGAGATGAACGTATCGAAGCAGTTTGTTTGTCCGCCCTTTCCTACAACTGTCCCTATATCTGTCTGGCTGGTGTTCACAATAACTTTTACCTAAACTATTGCACCGATTGAAAAACTCTGCATAATTACAGGACATTTATTGGCTTTTATCTCAAGATTGGAAATTATTAAAAATTATATGAAATTAATTTTTATGTTTTTATAACAATTTTTAGCCATACGGAAAATTATGTTTGTTTTTATTTAAAGGCAACAAATTCATTAAAACTACAAAATCCAAATAAAAGTATAGAAAAACTTAAGCATATAGAGGAATCTGCATGTAATCGATGATAATCCATTTTGGTTCTGTTGCACCTTGCTAGCATAGCGAATTGAATAAATGTCATTTATTCAATTTATTTCAATGAAAAGTAATTGCTGAAGCCATGCTTGTTTGTTGCAGCATTTTTCTCTGGGTATAATTTCGACAAAGTACTAAGCAACACTCATCATTGCCTTCGTTTTCCAGATCCAACGTTGGATAAATCTTAACATCGATGTTCCGCCGCAAATTATCACACTCTGGAAAAAGACAAAAAATAAGAATGTTATTCGAGAATTGTCTTTACAGAATTAATGTTCTTCTGAACACGGTGCAACAATATTTAGAGGATTTGAAGAAAAAAATGAGGTAAGACCATTTCTAACTTTTTAAAGATCTATCGATCTGTTCAATTGTCAGGACCATATCTCTTGTGGTTTCTGAGATATTATGGAGCCACTTTGTAACGCGTTACATTGACGTCCACACCAGGCATTAAGTTCGTCTAAGAAAAGCGTCAAGTTCGGCCAGGTCCAACTTTATAAACCCTCCACCATGGAATGCCTTCCACTGAGGCTGTAGATTTTTGTAGAAGTGCAGTAATGTTACAGGAAAACATATTTTTTTTTTAATATAGCCAACCCAAATACAAATATTGAATAATAAGGCAAGGCTACCAATATCTTTACATATCTAAATAATACTTCAAATTAATTCGAAAAAAATATTCTTATATTTATATTTTCAAAAAGCTTAAATACCACAAATCTTGGTAGATAGTGGGCGTTGCAGTTGCTTGTATGTCCATCCTATTTTAATTCCAAAAGTACACATTTTGAAAATCCATTATTCACAGGTACATAGTGCAAAATAACCTAACTTCATAATTTAACCATTTTTTGCCGTAAAAGTAAAAAGTACGAATTTGGAAAAATCTTTTTATTTTCCCATTTGATGGGTACCATTTTAATCCCCTTTTCCAATTTTACCCCCTAAGAGTACGACTTTCTAAATTCTCTTTATTTTACGTGTCTACGTAATTAGAGGGATGTACGCACCGAATTTCATCATTCTAGCTATAGTCGTTTAGTTGGTACTACTTTTATCCCTCTGTACCCATTGTATCCCTTGAAAGTACGTATTTCGAAAAAATTCTTTTATATTACGTATCTACTTAATTAGAGGAATGTACACACCTAAATTCGTGTTTCTAGCTGTTGTCGTTTAATATGTACCATTTTTATCCCTTATTGCCCCATTTCACCCCCTACGAATAAGAAACACTTTATAGTGCTCGTTTTTCTTATAGGGGGAATACGCATACCCAATATCAAGTAAGTACAAGCAGACATATTGAAAAGATATGCTTAAATACTCTAAAAATATTAGGTGTTATTATGGGTATTTTTAGACCTTGTGAGGGAAAAATGTTTCCTTTTGGGCCGATTTCGCCCAGTTTCAATCCCATCCTATCTACGACTATAAGACGCATTTATGGGAAATTTGCACGTCCTAGCTTCTTTTGTTAGGATGCTAACGTGCTTTCAACAGACGGACGGACATGGCTAGATCGTCTTAGAATTTTATGGCGATCAAGAATATATATACTTTAGAGGGTCTCAGGTCGACATTTCAAGGTGTTACAAACGGAATGACAAAGTTAATATACCCCCATCCTGGAGGTGGAGGGTATACAAATAATGGTGTTTTTTCAGGTATGTGGAATTGGTTTTCTACAGCTTGAAGATTGAAATACGCTTTCACTTGCAGACGAGAAAATGAATTGCATCTATTATATTTTATTGCTTTTCTGAAAACGAATAAATTTTGAAATCTGCCTAAAATTGTTAGCGCAATTTTTTGGATGGAGAGTTTTTTTATTTTGTAAACAAATCTCTGAGTCTGTAAACTTGCTTTAATGTTAGGAATTGTTCTACTGTAATGACATATGTGTTCGAATGGGACCGAATCTTACACACCCTTCAACATACAATTATAAACTATCTTCATAATAGGGGGTTCTAAAATATGCCCATTTTCAATACAGTTTGAAGTAAATGGTGAAGTTTCATTGTAAAATTTAAATTTCTAAATTTATCCATAGATTTTCTCTCTGTCTACTATTAGAAAAAATAAATTTTATCTAATTTCTAAAGGGGTTTTTCGCGCTATTTATTACAAAATTACAAAATCATATTTTTTGTAAAAAAATCTCTTGCAAAGAGCGCCAAATTTCTCCATTTATTCATAGTTCGTTTACATGTTTTCTGCGTTAGAATGTTAGACATTAAAAATATAGCAAAATATTTTTTTATTATTGTCTATTTTTATGATTTTTGTTCGTGCCAGCAAAGCAGATCTTTTAGTCAAAAATTAAAAAATATATATCCATAAAATATATATTCATAAATTTTATGAATCAGCTTACCTTGAAATATTCAAAGGAGACCCTACTAAGTATATATGTGCCAGTTAGAATGGTAGTGGTCTAAGTCACGCTTTATCCGTTCTGAGCTATGCAATGGTTTATGTTTGAGTCAATTAAAAAATAGATTTCCTCCGAAGCACAATTTTTTTTTAGAATACACAGTTCAACTAGAATAACCATAATCGGACACCACTACGTTTTGCCTAAAGTCATGCACTTTTCTATGGGTCCCCAAAGATTTGGGGCTTCGGTATAATTTTGCAAAAAGTGATCATTTTCTCAGGCTCATATCATGCAAACCGTTTGTAATTTTCTGAGGCATAGTTTTAGCTCTTTTCCTAAAGAACAAAAATTGTGAACATATAAAATAAAAAAGTCAAAATCGCAAAAAATCTTTTTTTTAACCTTTTTCCCCTGTTCACGTCTATAGGTAGCAAACCGTTCAAAATCCAAGGAAACAATCAACTAGAAAAATGTACCTAAGATCTCAGTAAACAACTTGCTAGAACATTTGAACCTTCTAGGAATGACCGTTTAAGTTGGAAAAATATATCTTGCAGGTCTGTTTCTGTTAATGGTCAGTCCGACTACAGTGCGTATGAGTGATATTATCCTTAAACAACAGCACGTATACGTTACCTACACACACTGCAGCCTATAAGATTTGTTCGACGACATTTGAGATTTTGACCTTGATAAGACCTTTATGATAAGAGCTACAACTTTGCCTGAGAGAGTAAATCAAAATTACAAACTGTTTGCACGATATGAGCCTGAGAAAATGATCACTTTTTTGCAAAAATGACATCGAGGCCCTTTCATTCTTCTCAAAATTGACAAAATTTAACAAAAAAATTAATTGTATTCGCAAAAGTAATATTTCCTTGCCAAAAATGAAGGAAAACACAAAATTAGTGGCCACTATCATTCTATTGGTTGTGATTAAAAGTGGTCGACAAATAGGAATAGAAATATCACCAAATGAAAGACTGAGTAAATATCTCTTCTATATACGATCTTTAGTTTCTTGTGAATATTGACTTGTTCAGCTCCAATGCAAAACATGTAAAATTGTCGCACGCTGTAATACACCTAATATTTTGGGCACATTTTTTTAATACTGCAATTTAGTGTTACAGAAAACCCGCTTAATCGACATGTAATAACCGGGGAAAACCCGGTGGCAGTTATGAGAATAAACCGATTAGACGGTTAACCGGTTTGATTACTCTAGTGGCATAGTGTCATTAGACTTCTCTGTCCAGCAAGCTAGAATCTAACTGATAATTTTGATTCTCTAACACTTTTTCTCTATGTGTTTCGCTGAAGGCGGCGAAGCGTCTCACACGTGACGGGATTTGTTTGCATTTTTTCTCTTCAGAATTTCGTGGATAAGTAAAACGTTTCAATGTAGGATGAACAGTAAGAGTTTGTAAGCTTTTAAATTGTAGAATTTTTTAAAGTATCCGATGAATCAATTAAGAATTATATGGAATATAACACAATGGAAAACTCCATATGCCGACACTTACCTAAAGTATAGCCTCGAAAATCGATTGTCTTCAAAAACGTTGGGAATTTATGGTGTTTAATCACAGCCAACACGAAGTCCATCTCTACCAGATATCGGTCGATTATCGTCAACTTCATATTGACATTTTGACAAAATAAATCCAGCCAAAAGTCCAAGGCACATTCAAAGGTGAAATAATCAATATTCAAATCGATCACATTGGTGGCAAAGCCTTCCACTGGCAAGTCCAGTGATGCAGTCTGTCTGGAAGAAATTTCGAGGGACAGCTCGCGTAATGTTGGATGTTGGAGAAGATCTTTGATGTAGGACCACTGAATTGGCGACATTAAAAATGTTGACAAATTGCGCAGATGCTTTAGCTGCAGCACACTTTCCAAGGCAATCTGACTGCCATCTATGCGAAGTGTCTCCAAATTGGGGCATGATGCTAGCGGGAGATCAGCCGTAATGAAGTCGGCGTAGCGGCACTGCATCGAGTGGAACCATGTTAGATTCTTTAAATTCTCATTTTTATCATAGGCCGATTGAAACGCACACATATCGACTTTGTGCAGTGCCAGTGTCTCAATCAAAGGCGAAATTCGGAAATCTTCAAAGACCCCTCTAAACGCTGTACAATTGGAACTGCATTTTGTGATGTTTGTTGTGGTCAGTATTTGTTTCAAATTGTTGTATGTTAAGCCTTCACAAGCATCCAAATACAATTCGGTCAGCGAGGGCGGTAGGCAGAATCTTTCAATATTTGCGAACGTTATCTCTTTTAGGCACAGTTTTTCCAGTTTATGGCAAGATGTAGCAATTATGGCTAGGATTTCATCTGTGACGGCATCATTATCATCATCACCATCATCTGGAGCATGGACAGTCAATATAGAAAGATTTGCAAAAATGTTCAAAAACGATGTGAAGCTGCCACTGGACCACTTGCGAGGTTCAAATGTTGTCGAAATCGCAAGTTCCTTCAGGGGCACAGAAATGCTTGATGTTACATATTCAGTTGCCTCATCACCTTTGGCCGGTCGTACTGTAAGGCCCAGATTCAAAACCTCCAGTTTCAATTTAAAAATAATTTCACAATAGTCTTTGTATGCTATGCCTGAATGATGAAAAACGTCCACGTCCAGTCGTTTCAAACGCTTCATTTGAAGCAGACTTTCAATATTCACTTTGTCGACCATGAAGTTGTCGAAACAACTACGCCCTCTCAGCTGAAGACTTTCTAAATCTGGGTGTTGTTTGGCCAATAACTGTATTACATTTGAGCCACAATGATATGTGTCGCATACTAGATGGGTGAGATTTTTGAATTGCTTTAGATCGAGGGGAGAGTCTGCAGTCAGTTCCTGCACTTTTGAGGCGTAAAATCGTAGAAATTCCTCAAAGTCCGTTCGAGCTAGCACCAGCCGATGTACGTTCGTTGCATTCGTTACCACATAGTCTTCGTTTTCTGCGTCGCAGATGGTCAAACTGCGATAGTCCAAGGTCCAAATGAAGTTTTCGAAAACCCTCCTCAGTGTCTGGCTGACCTGGGCGAGTCTCAATTGATCGCCGAAATGTAACAGTTTATAGATGTAAATCAGTACGTCACAGTTCGTTGAGATCTTCTCGAAACCCATATTCTTCAACAAGTTGTTGTTGTTGCTGTTGTTTTTAATCGGACAAACAGTTGTGTTACTACCATACGCTCTTCACTTATACAAGCCGACACAGACACTGGCGGAGAGTGTTGTAACTAGAAATAATATTAATAATAAATTCTAATAGAAATGTACATATGTATGTATGTATGTATATTGTTGTCTTTCTCTCATTTCTCTTCAAAGCAAAGTATTGCAATCTCACATGCATTCATTGAGAATGTGGCCCACACCAAGTTTTACGGTTCTATCTGGATTTTTCATTTTCATAAACTACTCGTCAGTTACGTTTGGTTGCAAAAAAAAAGTACATTCATTTTGTCATTCAGTTTGCAACACATTGAATTATTCATTGGATACCTCATATATGTAATACTAGCAGTACCCGCTACTTCGCACGCGAAAAAGCAAGTTATTTGTTAATTTTATCCGTCTCTGTTTTTGGATAGTATTTAATTAATTTTCTTTTGGTGGATATATCCTTGTTGTCCCGTATCCCCCTTTTAAGTACAAATTTTGAAATATCCGTAACGTAATTAAAGGATTGTACAGCATGTTTATCCTTTTCGTCCCGCTCGCTTTTCACGATTCTAGCTGTAATACTTTAGTTGGTACCATTTTTATCCTTTTTTGTCCCGCTCGCACCTTAAAAGTACAAATTTCGAAAAATCCAATTTTACTTCGTTTCTATATGGTCAGAGGAATTTACATATCAAATTTCACGATTCTAGCTGTAATACATTAGTTAGTACCACTTTTATCCCTTTTTGTCCCGCTCGCCCCTTAAAAGTACAAATTTCAAAAAATCCAATTTTACTTCGTTTCTATATTGTCAGAGGAATTTACATACCAAATTTCACGATTCTAGCTGTAATACTTTAGTTGGTACCATTTTTATCCCTTTTTGTCCCGCTCGCCCCTTAAAAGTACAAATTTCAAAAAATCCAATTTTACTTCGTTTTTATATGGTCAGAGGAATTTACATACCAAATTTCACGATTCTAGCTGTAATACTTTAGTTAGTACCACTTTTATCCTTTTTTGTCTTTTATCCTTTCTAGCTGTAATACATTAGTTGGTACCCTTTTTATCCCTTTTTGTCCCGCTCGCCCCATAAAAATACAAATTTCGAAAAACCCAATTTTACTTCGTTTCTATATGGTCAGAGGAATTTACATGCCAATTTCACGATTCTAGCTGTAATACATTAGTTGGTACCATTTTTATCCCGTTTTGTCCCGCTCGCCCCTTAAAAGTACAAATTTAGAAAAACCCAATTTTACTTCGTTTCTATATGGTCAGAGGAATTTACATATCAAATTTCACGATTCTAGCTGTAATACATTAGTTGGTACCATTTTTATCCCTTTTTGTCACGCTCGCCCCATAAAAATACAAATTTCCAAAAATCCAATTTTACTTCGTTTCTATATGGTCAGAGGAATTTACATATCAAATTTCACGATTCTAGCTGTAATACATTAGTTGGTAACATTTGTATCCCTTTTTATCCCGCTCGCCCCCTTAAAAGTACAAATTTATAAAAATCCAATTTTACTTCGTTTTTATATGGTCAGAGGAATTTACATACCAAATTTCACGTTTTTAGCTGTAATACTTTAGTTGGTACCATTTTTATCCCTTTTTGTCCCGCTCGCCCCCTAAAAATACAAATTTCGAAAAATCCAATTTTACTTCGTTTTTATATGGTCAGGGGAATTTACATACCAAATTTCACGATTCTAGCTGTAATACTTTAGTTGGTACCATTTTTACCCCTTTTTGTCCCGCTCGTCACTTAAAAGTACAAATTTCGAAAAATCCTTACTTCGTTACTTCGTTTCTATATGGTCAGAGGAATTTACATATCAAATTTCACGATTCTAGCTGTAATACATTAGTTGGTAACATTTGTATCCCTTTTTATCCCGCTCGCCCCCTTAAAAGTACAAATTTATAAAAATCCAATTTTACTTCGTTTTTATATGGTCAGAGGAATTTACATACCAAATTTCACGTTTTTAGCTGTAATACTTTAGTTGGTACCATTTTTATCCCTTTTTGTCCCGCTCGCCCCCTAAAAATACAAATTTCGAAAAATCCAATTTTACTTCGTTTTTATATGGTCAGGGGAATTTACATACCAAATTTCACGATTCTAGCTGTAATACTTTAGTTGGTACCATTTTTACCCCTTTTTGTCCCGCTCGTCACTTAAAAGTACAAATTTCGAAAAATCCAATTTTACTTCGTTTCTATATGGTCAGAGGAATTTACATACCAAATTTCACGTTTCTAGCTGTAATACTTTAGTTGGTACCATTTTTATCCCTTTTTGTCCCGCTCTTCCCTTAAAAGTACAAATTTCGAAAAATTCCATTTTACTTCGTTTCTATATGGTCAGAGGAATTTACATACCAAATTTCACGATTCTAGCTGTAATACTTTAGTTGGTACCATTTTTATCCCTCTTTGTCCCGCTCGCCCCTTAAAAGTACAAATTTCGAAAAATCTAATTTTACTTCGTTTCTATATGGTCAGAGGAATTTACATACCAAATTTCACGTTTCTAGCTGTAATACTTTAGTTGGTACCATTTTTATCCCTTTTTGTCCCGCTCGCCTCTTAAAAGTACAAATTTCGAAAAATCCCTATTTGTAGCTCGTCTGCATGGTCATTGCAAGGAACTCACCGAATTTCATGTTTATAGCTACTGCCGTTTAGTCAGGACGAAGGTTGGATGTTTATCCCTTTTTGGGCCATTTTACCCCCTAAAAGTACGAATTTCGTAAAACCCTTTCTTAGTCGAATCTTATATACCCACCACCTTGGAGTGCATTCCTCAGTATTACCGACAGATTAGAGGCGGTCGACTTTACATAGAAATGCAGAAAATTGTGCTGTTTTATTATTATAATATTAATAGTCATATCATGACCCCCGTTTCGCCAGGCGATAGAAGGTTTCATATTGCTTTTTTCTTGTGATCGGTAATAGATGTACCACTTATAATCAAGGTACTTCCCTGAGATACTAGAGAAACGGATATGTTCCATGGAGAATATTGAAGAACTGAACTTTAGTTAACTGCGAATAAAGGAAGAAATGTCAAAAATCAAATTGATTTTAGGTTGAGTGTGATTCTTCTCCTTTCCATTGCCAAAACAAAAACCTTCCTACATAAGAAGAACTTACTTAATCGAATGGATGGAATTCGAATGTACTAAAGGGTGATTTGTTAGCTATTATCTTCTTGGCATCACTGGTTTAAACAGCTGACGCACGTTTCGTGTTTTGTTTCACTGTCAAACATCATCAGTTTGGTCTATAATTTAACCATGAATCGTCTTACAAACGAACAACGCTTGTAAATTATTGAATTTTAATATCAAAATGCGTGCTCTGTTAAGAAAGTTCATCGCGCGCTTCCATTTTATGGTCAGTTTAATCGACCCACTGAAGCGGCTATTCGGGATGTTGTGACTAAATTTCGCACCAAATTTACATTGTTGGACATTAAACCACCAACACGCTTACGTAGAGTGCGAACTGAAGTAAATATCGCAGCTGTATTGGCCAGTGTTAATGATGACCATCAATTATCGATTCGTCGCCGTTCGCAGTAATTGGTCCTCTGTTACTCAAAAACGTGGAAATGCCAAAATTGAGGAGTGAATATCAGCCAGAAGCCTTGCAAGAGCTGCCAATGCATCCAGAAAAAGTCACAGTTTGGTGCGGTTTATGGGATGGTGGCATCATTGGACCGTACTTCTTCAAAGATGAGATGATATCCAACTTTGTTTTTGCCCAACTTGCATGACATGTGGTTTCAACAAGACGGTGCCGCATGCCACACAGCAAGTGTAACAATGGACTTATTGAGAGGTGAGTTCGGTGAACATTTTATTTCACGTTCGGGACCGGTCTATTGGCCGCCTAGATCGTGCGATTTAACGCCTTTAGACTATTTTTGTGGGGCTATGTTAAAGCTCCTGTCTATACAGACAAGCCCGCTTCAGTTGACGCATTGTAAGACAACACTGAAGCATTTATTCGTGAGATACCGGCCGAAATGTTGGAAAGAGTATGCCAAAAATGGACTATCGATTCAAATAAAGATTTCATGCATTTTTCTGAATTTTATGTGTTTTTTTTTTTTAAAAACTTTCCTATAGCTTTTAAAAAATCACCCTTTACATTCAAAACACATAGAAGATTAATCAAATTGTTCACTAATCAAACAGCACAAAAACTAATAAATTAATATAATTTCCGGTCGCCTCGGGTCCACCTTAAAGATTTCGACAAATCGTGACGCCACACTTAATGTCATGTCCGTAATCTCTACCAAACTCATTGCGCACCCGTGCAATATTTGATACTGTACCATCGAAGTTCCTCCTCAAAGCGGCACAATCTGAAAGAAGTAAAATAGGATTTTGGATTAGGCAAAAAGGGATAAAAATAGTACCAACAATAGTATTGCAGCTAGAATCGTGAAATTTGGTATGTAAATTCCTCTGACCTGATAGAAGAGCAGTATAAATGGATTTTTCGAAATTTGTGCTTATGAAACTAAGTACATGTCATGTTATTAATGAATTTTTCATACATATTAAGAAAAAAATCACTAAATTTATGAAATCGCTTCATAAATATTATGAAGGAAAATTCTTTCAGTGTATTTTCCGTGTATAAGTACATTAACGACTTGCATGTGTATTTAATCCTTCATATAAATACTTACTTATATTAAAACCGCAAATTTCTATAGTCCTCAAACGTTTTGGAAATTTTCTGTGATATATCAATTTCCGTATGGCCTCATATTGTTCCCAGGGTATAATTGACAAGGCCATTTTAGTATTTTGACAAAATAAATCCAACCAAAAATCTAAACTTGATTCCAAGTGATCAAAGCAATAAATATTCAAGCGGGTGACATTTGTTGTAAAACCTTGAAGAGGACCATAAAAGGATGCAGTTCGTGCACTAATAATCGTAAGAGTCAGTTCAGCCAATGCTGGGTGGCTGAGAAGAGTGGTGAGATAGGGCCATTGCTGGGGCAACGACAAATGCATCGTCAGCGTGTGCAGATGCCTCAGTTGCAGTAGCGTGTCCAAGGTCATGTATCTAACATCCATCTTAAGAGTTTCTAAATTGCGACAAGATGCCAGAGGTACACCCCCCACCACCATGTTGGGGACATTTTCAATCTCTTCGCAATTGGACCACTTTAGAGCTTTCAAATTATCGTTTTCCTCATAGAACGATGTGAACTCAGACATATCTAGAGTATCCACGGTCAGAGTTTCTATTAGAGGTGAAATGCGAAAATCTTCAGACGCGCCATCGTAGTAAGTATAAGTGGAAATGAACTTCGAGATCTTTGTTTCGGTTAGAATTTGCCTCAAGTTGTTGAGCGTTAAACCATAACAACGTTCGATATGTAGTTCATTTAGTTTAGAAGGCGTAGGAAAGAGTTGTATATCCACGAAGTCCGTCTGACGCAGGGTTAACTTTTGGAGATTTTGGCAGATTCCTGCCATGTTTGCCAAGATTTCACCGGTCACTTCAGCCGCAGCTAGTTGTATTGTTAAAATCGAAAGATTCTGCAAAATATTTCGAAAAGTTTCGAAGCCATTTGACGACAACGTCCAAGGATCGCATGTTGTCGTGATATCTAGTTCATTTAGATGTACCGGATTGGTTAATATTCCAAATTCATCTTGCTCTGGTACTATTAGAAAATTCAATTTCAAAACCTGCAGATTCAGTTTGGTGACTATTTCATAGAAGTGTTTCACTTTTATACTCTTAAAGGTGCGATCCAAGCACAGTCGCTTCAAGTTGTTCATCTGAAGCAGTCGACTAACAATCTTAGCATCTAAAACGATCGCTTCGTGACTTGCATAGTCGTCTATGTAATACGGCGGAATGTAGAGTTGCAGCTGCAACTGCTCCAAATGAGGTAGATTTTCGGCCACTGCCTGCATTAGCCCCGTTCCAAAGCAGTTTCCAACGAATCTAAGGCTGGTGAGGTTTTTGCAAATGCCTACATCGAGGAAGCAGTGTGTATTCAATACTTGCACCTTTTCGGCATAAAATCTGATAAACTCCCGAATGCCATTTGGTGTTAGGAGTACACGGCCGACGTCCGTTTCATTTGTTACCACGTAGTCTGTGTCACTTTCGTAGATTGTCAGAGTGCGATAGCTCTTGGTCCATATGAAGTTCTCAAAGACAGTTGCCAGGGTGTGGCTAACCTGTGCTAGTCTCAGTTGATCTTCGAGGTCTAGCCGTTTGTAGACTTCTATTAGAATATCACAATTCGTTGCAATTTTTTCAAAGCCTTGTAAATCCATTTTATCTTAATGCAATCTTTGTAATGTCATAAAATACGCCGGATATTTTAATCACTCAACGTTTAATGTGGTGTGTGGTATAGCACATACTGACATAAAGCGGAAACTGAGTTGCTCGGTTTGAGTGAAACTGTTATCCCTCCATAGCTGCGCTAAATTCGTATTCGTCCATTGAATGTCACGAATTCTACATAATGTTTGTAGTTGTAGTAAATGTATGTGTTTGAGAAAAAATTTTGTATCGGAAAGGACATTTGTATGAGGATATATTGAAACCTGGAACGAAATAGGTGAAATATAAAATGTATAGTTTGGCCAAGATCGGTTAAACTTATTGGAGCAACATTTGAATTTGGGCTATATTTAAATATGAACCGATCTTACCCACTTTCATCATAGTTTTGTTTAGTTAGATTATAAGATGTTGTGCGAAATTTAAAGAAAATCGAGCACAATATGTGGCTTTTAAAGCGGCAAAAGTCAAATCGGGAGCGACATTTGTATGGGGGCTACATCTAAATCTGAACCGATCTTACCCAATTTCTGCATAGTGTTTCTAGTAAGATTATAAGATGTTGTCCCAAATTTAAAGAAAATCGAGTACAATATGGGGTTTCTACAGAGGAAAATGTCAAATCCGGAAAGACATTTGTATGGGTGCTATATCTAAATCTGAACCGATTTGACCTATTTTCACCATAGATGTTCTTAGTTTAAATATAAGATGTTTTGCCAAATCTGAAGACAATCTGATACATTATGTGGTTTCTAGAGCGGAAAAAGTCAAATCGGGAGCGAAATTTGTATGGGAGCTATATATAAATCTGAACCGATCTGTCCGATATTCACCATGGGAGTTTCTAGTGGGAATATAAGATTTTTTACCAAATTTGAAGACAATCTGATACAATATGTGGTTTCTAGAGCGGAAAAAGTCAAATCGGGAGCGAAATTTGTATGGGAGCTATATATAAATCTGAACCGCTCTGACCGATATTAATCATGGGTGTTTCTAGTGCAAATATAAGATGTTTTACCAAATCTGAAGACAATCTGATACATTGTGTGGTCTCTAGAGCGGAAAAAGTCAAATCGGGAGAGAAATTTGTATGGGAGCTATATATAAATCTGAACCGATCTAACACAGGTGTTTCTAGTTACAATATAAGATGTTTTGCAAATTTTAAAGAAAATCTGTTGTAATATGTGGTATCTAGAGTGAAAAGAGTCAAATCGGGAGTGAATATCGTATGGGGGCTATATCTAAATCTGAACCGATTTTCTTCAAATTAAATAGCGTTCGTCCTTATCCCGAAAAAAATCGTTGTGCAAAGTTTCATTTGGTTCTGTCTACAATTGCGACCTGTATCGTGATTACAAGAATAGATGGACGGACGGACAGACAGACAGACGGACATTGCTAAATCGACTCAGAAAGTGATTCTAAGACGATCGGTATAATTAACAATGGGTCTATCTCGTTTCTTTTTGGGTGTTACAAACAAATGCACAAAGACATAATACTCTCGTGGAGTGTATAAAAATGTCACATCCAGCTCTCATTGAGAGGGGAACTTTTAAGTATAGTTCTTAATCAGGATAAGATTTTATCAAGTCTGAATAGAGACAGCGCATATCGAGGGATTACTGTACGTTTATTCTATTAAGACTATAAAACTCATGTAGTCATTGGTACTTCCACTTAAGTGGTTACTATTTCTATACCCTCAGCCATAGAAAGGAGAGTGTATTCATTTTCCAACACCCTGAAATAGTCATAGCAGATTTTAAAAAGTTATTCAACACTATGCAACAGAAAAGAAAATTTGTATAACATTTTCTGATGTATCTTGGCTTTCTAAACTCGAAACCAAGATTAAAACATTAAAGTCGGGCGGGGCCGACTATATGATACACTCCACTTTCTATCGGAATACAATTCAATTTAGTAAAAAAGTGAAAACGGGAAAATTTGTTGTATGTTTCCTAATCACAGGCTAATATGACCTGGTCCAATTTGTCAAATCGAGAATAATATTTGTATCGGGGCTATATGAAAACATGGAATGAAGTGACTAACTTTCACAATAAGTTCTTCTAGTTGAAGTATAACGTGTTATGCTCAATTTTAAGAAATTCTCTGAAAATACGCGGTTTCTGGGGGAACGAAATTTGAATGAGAGCTATATGTAAATCTGAACCGATGTGATCCATTTTCACCATAGGTGTTCCTAGTTTAAATATAAGATGTGTTGCCAATTTTGAAGAAAATCTGTTGAAATATGTGGATTCTAGAGCGTAAAAATTCAAATTAGGAGCGAAATTTGTATGGGAGCTATATGTAAATCTGAACCGATGTGATCCATTTTCACCATAGGTGTTTCTTGTTTAAATATAAGATGTGTTGCCAATTTTGAAGAAAATCTGTTGAAATATGTGGATTCTAGAGCGTAAAAATTCAAATTAGGAGCGAAATTTGTATGGGAGCTATATATAAATCTGAACCGATCTTACACATTTTTACCACAGGTGTTTCCAGTTGAAATATGAGGTTTTTTGTGAATTTAGAAGAAAATCTGTTAAAATATGTGAATTCTAGAGCGGAAAAATTCAAATTGGGAGCGAAATTTGTATGGGAGCTATATATAAATCTGAACCGATTTTCTTCAAATTAAATAGCGTTCGTCCTTGTCCCGAAAATCTTCGTTGTGCAAAGTTTCGTTTGGTTCTGGCTACAATTGCGACCTGTATCGTGATTACAAGAATAGATGGACGGACGGACGGACAGACAGACGGACATTGCTAAATAGACTCAGAAAGTGATTCTAAGCCGATCGGTATAATTAACAATGGGTCTATCTCCCTTTCTTTAGGGTGTTACAAACAAATGCACAAAGACATAATAAAAAAAATAATTTTTTTTTTAAGTTTTTACTAAAATTCCTATTTACTCCATTTTGAAATGTAAGTTGCGTAAATTCCCCTTGTAGCATAATAGCACCAAAAAGTAAGTACGCGTTTTAGCGGGCGAAATGGTGAAAAATGGATAAAAATGGTACCAATGGTCTTATACGTGTGTGACAAAACAATGGAAACTTAAAAACAAGTAAGGAAAGGCTAAAGTCGGGCGGGGCCGACTATATAATACCCTACACCACTCCCTGCGTATGTACCTCGCTTTGATTACTAAACCCAGGTATTTCATGGGAGCAATTTCATGTAGTTCATACAAATTATATAAATTATATTCATATTATATTCATAATTTATATGCTATAAATTCATCTTTAGTCTAATTTAACGAATATGGTAAATAATATGGTAATTGATCCAATTGTCCGACAGACAAATACAAATTATACAGTAGTATGCCAAAGTCATACCAAAGTATGGACATATGGGCATCACCCAAACAATTCTCATTGCAATTCGATTCGGTAAAAAATTGAAATCGGGAAGGATTTTTGCATCCTGTAAATGTATGTGTTTGACAAAAAATGTTAAATCGGAAAGGACATTTGTATGGGCGTATATTGAAACCAGGAACGATGTGACGCGATTTCACCATGTCTGTTTATTGGTGAAATATAATATGTAAAATTTAGCCAAAATCGGTTAAACATTCATTAGCAACATTTGTATGAGGGCTATATCTAAATCTGAACCGATCTTACCCACTTTCACCATAGGTTTTAGTTGGATTATAAGATGTTGCGGCAATTTTAAAGAAAATCGGGTACAATATGTGGTTTCTAAAAAGGAAAAAGTGAATTCGGGAGCGACATTTGTATGGGGGCTAAATCTGAACCGATCTTACCCAATTTTTGCATACGTGTTTCTAGTTGCATTATAAGATGTTCTGCAAAATGTAAAGAAAATCGGGTACAATATGTCTTTTCTAGAGCGGAAAATGTCAAATCGGGAGCGACATTTGTATGGGGGCTATATCTAAATCTAAACCGATCTTACCCAATTCTTGCATATGTGTTTCTAGTTGGATTATAAGATGTTGTGCCAATTTTAAAGAAAATCGGGTACAATATGTGGTTTCTAAAGCGGAAAAAGTGAAATAGGGAGCGACATTTGTATGGGGGCTATATCTAAATCTGAACCGATCTTACCCAATTTCGGCATAGGTGTTTCTAGTTCGATTATAAGATGTTGTGCCAATTTTAAAGAAAATCGAGTACAATATGTGGTTTCTAAATCGGAAAAAGTGAAATAGGGAGCGACATTTGTATGGGAGCTATATCTAAATCTGAACCGATCTTACCCAATTTTTGCATATGTGTTTATAGTTGGATTATAAGCTGTTGTGCCAAATTTAAAGAAAATCGGGTACAATATGCGGTTTCTCGAGCGGAAAATATCAAATCGGGAGCGACATTTGTATGGGGGCTATATCTAAATCTGAACCGATTTCCTCCAAATTCAATACCGATGGTCCTTGTCCAGAAAAATAACTTGTGCCAAGTTTCATGACAATCATACGGACGGACGGACAGACAGACATCGCACTATGGTCCCAAATCCATTTTTTTTTGGCAGAAATTCATAAAAATTAAAATTGGAAAGTGATATATGTGTATATATTTTCTTTATGGCAACACTCCAAGCAATGAAGAATATATACTGGAGAAAATTAGGTGGCAACACCGCAAGCCTGAATGGTACTTAAACTTTGCGGTTCAAAAAAAATGCGATTAATTTTGATATAAAGCAGTTTTACAAATTAATTAAAATCAAGACTTAAAAAAAATAATAAAGTGACTATATTATGAAAATTGACGGCAAGAGTTAGTAGTTGAAAAATTATATCTAACATTTTTTGATTATTGTGGTCTTGTAAGTATTCATAGGTATTTTAATTTTGATTTGTGGAGAACATTATCTATAAATGTCGTTGACTCAAAGTGTAAATGTGAAAGTGTTCGTCTGAGGTTATAGTTTATGGTGGAATTAATATCTCGTCAGCATTTTTCGGCAAATTCCAAAAATTTTCATTTTATTTTAGCACAGTTTTTGTTCAGCCATAGACATATATATGATTGTATATCTGAAGTAGTTTTGTGTACCAGACCCATCAGTATTTTATTTAAAAGGTATTGAAAGTACCTTTAAAATGGTATACAACATCATTCACCTTTTTGTACTCATGTATACATTTTACTTTATTTCTTGAAATAATTATTTAAATTGTAGTTTAAAGTATACCATTTGTATGCTATATTTTGCTTTTGTAATAATGTTTAGAAAAACACATTTCGTCAAAATAAATAACTCTTCATTCTTTTAAGCTTTCATAAAATTTAGTTTTTGGTCACTCTGTACCAATACAGGGTGATAATTATGTTGGTTATATATTGAGTTTATATGGGAGGTGGTAGTGGGCGTGGTCCGATCGGCCCAATTTTATTTTTATTTTTTGCGTATGATATGTCTAGCAAATGTGCAAAATTACAACACTGTGTGTTTATTTCTCGACTTTATGCCATAAAAAATGGATTTGGGACCAGTGTGCATCGTTAAATCGACTCAGCTGGTGATTCTAAGCCGATCGGTATACTCAAAGGTGGGTCTAGCTCGATTATTTCTTGGTGTTACAAACATTTGGCGCGAAACTAACTTATAATACCCTAGACCACGAAGTGGTGTAGGGTATAAAAACGTAGGTTCTATAACTTTATTGATCAACCGCCATAATTTTTCTGTGAAAATTAAAAACAAATTTGTTTATGTATTTACTGAAATAAATATTAAATATTAACATAAAATCGAGTACCTTCAGAAAAAAGCATTGGCTACTGAAAGTTTCGTAAAAATTAAAATTAAAGCACTGAATTTTTCTTTCAATATTTTGTGGGGTATCCATTATTTTTAAGCACTGCCGAAGCATAGAGTCAATTCATTTATCGATAATTTCCATATATATTTTTTGCCACTTCGTAGTTACTGCCTTTATGAGATTTGGCTTGGTTGTGTAGATTTGGGTCCGAATTTTGCGATCTACTAATTTCGATGGGGTTTAGATCAGATGACTGAGCTGGCCATTTCAAAACCTTAACTGCATTCGATAGTAGTCATTCGTTTACTACCTTGGAAGTGTGCTTTGGGTCATTATCGTGCTGGAATATCCTAAACTGGGGCATGTTTTCCATGGAAACATAATATCATTTAGGATTTGTCTGTATTTAATTCCAGTTAGAGTATCCTTTACAACATGAATTGGACCCATTCCGTGGGCAGAGAAGCAACACCACACCATTATATTGTCACCGCCAAATTTAACTGTTTTATTTGTATATTTTGGATCCACCCTTCGCCTCCCAGGTCGTCGTATAAAAGCTCTTCCATCATGACCTCTTACATTGTATTTGAACTCATCTGAAAGAGGACAGTATTCCATTTCTGTCTGGACCAATTTATGTGTTCTTTGGCAAAATTTATGCGGGCTATGCGATTTTTTTTTCAGATATTAGTGGTTTCTTCACAGGACGATATTATTGAAGACCAGCCTCATCTGCTCTTCGTCCCACAGTCCGAGCTCTTACTTCCACTTTGAGATTATTAGTAAATTCGTTAGGCAGCATTTTCGGTTCTCTTGCTATTAAATGATCCTGTCTTCGAGATTTTTTGCGGGGCCTACCAAATGAATGTACTATTGTACCACTGGCTACTGTACCACTCCCACGATATTTTGTAATTATCTTTAAAATTTTTGATTTATTCATAGAATATTTCAGACAAATTTCATGCTGCTTTAGACCAGCATTAAATTGATTTTTTATTCTTGTTTTTAATTCTTCACAATATTTTACTCTTGCCATTATTTACTTAAACGAAATCGTGTAAAAGCGCTAATAATTTTATAACGGTTAATATTGATTTATCTGTTTTTTTTTCTTTGTATCAAAATAAGAAGGCGAAGACAAGAATGGAAGAAAACATTATATTTAAAAGCTATAAAGCATACAAAAGTTGAATGAAGAAGTCTGTAAAAATCAACTCTTGAGCTGAATTTTAAAAGTTTCCATTGTTTTGCCAACGTGGCTGAAATAATCAAAATTTAAGATATGATTTTTTCAAATTTTATTTGGTAGAATGGAATAAAATTGTTCTGTATTGAATGGAAATAAGCTGAACAAAGGTATCTTGAAAAAAATATAATAGTTTTATAACTAAAGAAAGAAGTAACAAAGAAGTCACACACTGTATATAGCTTTTTTTATTAATTGCGTACTTACGTAAAATACGTACTTTTTAGGGATACAATTGGACAAGAGGGATAAAAATGGTACCCACCAAACCGCTGAAGTTGAAATCATGAAATTCGCTGTGTACATTCATCTAACTGTGAAGATGCGATATAAAAAGGATTTCTTCGAAATATGTACTTTAACACGGAAAATCGGCCGAATGGGAATAAAAAGGGTACCAAACGGCTGCAGCTAAAATAATGAAATTCTGTGTGAGCACTTCTCTGACTGCGGTGATGCGAAAAATAAAATTATCTTTCGATATTCGTACCATCAGGATCTAAATCGAATTAAAATTGGTTACAATCAAACGGCTGTAGCTAGAATCATGATATTCAGTATTTGAACTCGTCTGTATACGTATACGCGGAAAATTCGTACTTTTAGGGTCAAAATGGTAAACGAAGTGAAATGGTAAACGAAGTTTTAGCTACGGCTGTAGCTAAAATCATGAAATTAGGTGTGTACATTCCATTCTGAAACATATTGGATCTTCAATATTACAACTTTTCCTATCAAAATGGTACAGTCATTTAGGCTGTAGATGGAATCAAGATATTGCAAATGGGGAAAATCGGGCTTGAGGGAAATTGTTTCTACCTAATAATATTTAGGACACATTTTTGAAGATTTCTGACTAATAATTATATTAATATTTATCTATAGTATAGAACTATTAATATTATAATAATGAAGAATCACACTTTTCCTTCTATGCAATGTCGACTGCCTCTAATCTACCGATAATACTGTGGAATACACTTCGAGTTGAAGGGTATATAAGTGTCGACCCAGCCGAACTTAACGCCTTTCTACTTGTTAAATTCTAAGACTATATATCCATCGTGTGCTTTTCCTACTAAAACTGAGTCAACGTGTCTGGTATCGTACTCATGTAATTCTTCATCCCTGATAAAGCCAACTTTTTGAAGATTAGATTGTTTTCAACTTGAACGTCAGCCAACTTTTCCTTGTTGTCTTCAATAGTTTCACGGAGTTGTTTGTAATTGTCGCTCTCGAAATCAGAAATGAAGAGACCTTCTAGCCAGCCTGCCACTGAGATCTTTAAAGTCATGAGTCATATTAAACTGGCGTGATCGGTGACGACCGTGAACTGCATCAGCTCTACGTAGGGTCTGAAACGTTTAACGGGCATCACCGCCGCAAGAGATTCTTTCTCCGTGACACTATACTTTTTTTGGGACTTATTTTTATATTTTTTGGGAGTAAAAAGCTATCGTATGCTCTCCTACTTCGACTTTTTGGAATAATACAGCTCCAACTCCAATCGGGATGTTTTAGCAGCGGGGCAGTGGTCTTTCAGCGTCTTTCAATTCTACGAATGACTCTATAGATGCCGACGTCATCTGAAACTTCGTGCTCTTCCAAAATCTCTAGTATCTTGCGGAAGATAAAGTCACAAAAGTGCTTATATTTTATTATAAGCGGATTCAGATTTTATTCATTCTTATAAACTTTAACATTTGAATATAATCTTACGACTAACATTTTTACTCAATTTCTAGCGTATATACTAATACATTGCAATAACTATGTAAATAATACTACTACAATAATATTGCAGCGTACTGCGACATATCAATAATACTTTTTTGTCAATATATATTTGCATTCTCCCAAAAAGAGAACAACAACTAGTAAAAACGGCGTTAAGTTCGGCCGGGCCGAACTTTATATACCCTCCACCATAAATTGCATTCCACAGAGGCTGTCGGTTTTCGTAGAAGTGCAGTAATATTACAGGAAAATATATTTTTTTTAATATAGCCAAACCAAAACAAATACAAATATTGAAAAATTAATTTTATAAATAAATATAATATTTTAATTATTTCAAACCACGCTTATAAGGCAAGGCTACCAATACGTCAATTCAAAAAAAATAATTATTCTTCTATTTATATTTTGAAAAATATTTTCAAAGCCATAAATATTGGCAGATAGTGGGGGCTACAGTTGGTTGTATTTCCATTCTATTTGAATTTCAAAAGTACAAATTTTGAAAATCCATTATCAGACGTACATGATTCAACCAATTTTTGTCGTAAAAGAAAAAGAACGAATTTGGAAAAAAAACTTTTTATTTTGCGTGTCTATGCAGTCAGAGGAATGTATACACCGAATTCCATGATTCCATTTGGCTGGCACCATTTTTACCCCTTGACGTTTCTACGCAATTAGAATTTTATCATTATAGTTGTATTCGTTTAGTTGGTACTATTTTTATCGCTCTGTACTGTATCCCTTGAAAGTACTAATTTCGAAAAATTCGTCTATTTTCCGTATCTTCGCAGTCAGAGGAATGTAGACTCCGAATTTCATGACTCTAACTGCGGTCATTTCGTCGGTACTATTTTTATCCCCTTTTTTCATTTTAACCCCAAAAAACAGTTTATTTTCCGTGTCTTCACACTCAGAGGAATGTATACTCCGAATTTCATGACTCTAGCTGCGTATCTACTCAATTAGAGGAATGTACACACCGAATTTCGTGTTTCTAGCTGTTGTCGCTTAATATGTACCATTTTTATCCCTTTCTTGCCCCATTTCACCCCCTACAAATAAGAATCACTTTATGGTGCACGTTTTTGCTATAAGGGGAATGCGCATTTAATACTAGACTCATTCATTCATGTTCATTTAATACTAGACTCTCCAAATGCGGTAGATTTTCAGATTTTCAAGCGCATCGCCTTGTCCATAGTATTATGGGCTGGTTAGATTTTTGAATTGTTTTAAATCGAGGAGAACGTGTGTCAGCAGTTCTTGCACTTTTGCCGCGTAAAATGATTGAAACGCTCTAAATGCATTTTCCGAGGTTTTTACTTTGTTAACTTGCATTTCGTTTGTTGTCACATAATTGCGTCCACTGTGGGAAAAGTTTCAATGTGCTATAATCCATTGTCCATCCGCACTATTCAAACACACTCTTCGTCACATCATTTCCTTACGCCAATGTCAACTGATTTCTGAAATTCAACATTTTGTAGAACCTGCGATGCTCTTTTATAAAGGGTGTTTTTTATTGAGGTATAGAACTTCGAATTGAAATAAAACACAAGAAAATCGTTTTAATGTCCATCAATTTGGCTTTATTGGAAGGATAATTTTATGCCATTAATGTTTAAATATGATTTCGGGCACGTGGCCGCCGCGGCTGGCTCGAATATAGCCAATTCTACAGGTCCAATTCTCAACCAACGCCACAATTGTTGGCTTCCAAGTCCCCTAACGTTTCTGGTTTGTTGGCGTAGACGAGCGACTTCACATATCCCCAAAGAAAATAATCCAATGGTGTCAAATCACACGATCTTGGTGGCCAATTGACAGGTCCATTCCGCGAAATTATGCGCTCATCGAATGTTTCCTTCAATAATTCGATTGTGACGTGCGCTAAATGGACGGAGCTTGCGGTGAACTTCGCGAACTGAACCATTACTTTCGAAATAAATTTGCACGATTTGCAAGCGTTGTTCTTTTGTCAACCTGTTCATGATGAAATGGCAAACCAAACTAAATATTAATCACTTGACAGCTGACAAAATGGCCGCCAGTTAAAAAAGTGATGCCAACTTAAAGTTCTATACCCCAATAAAAAACACCGTTTATTTTCAAATCCTGACAAATCCAATTTTGATTTATTTTGATAAATAAAATAAATAAATAAATTAAAACCGATGGCATTTACACAGACGGTTTCCGATTAAGGAGTTATTTCACTGCATTATCTTTATGGATCAAGGATGGACGTTATTGAATTAGCAAATCACTCCATGTGTTGTCCCCATACAAGTGGCACGCTCGATGTGACTTTTTCCGCTTAAGTGACCCCACATTGTTTAATCGAATTGGCAGAACAAATTATATTTCATCCTAGAAATGTCTATGCAAAAAGTGGATGACATCATTCATCAGATTATTGCTTAAACCTTTGAAACCTACTTCGCTACTTTGGACAATCATGTCATCAAATTCAATCAACGATAATCTTGCCCCACGACGAAGAAAGTAGTTTTTTTTTTGAAAAAAAAAAAAACTGACATAGCCAAATTTTAAAGTATGCTATGCAAAAAATTGCCTCCCTTTTGATTTTAAATCAATTCTAAAAATTATTATTATAATCGGAAATAAACGTTCAAATAGGAGTTCAAATTCCGCAGCGTATTAACTTCAAAGTCCCGGGTTTCTACAAAGAGTTATGTCACGAGTGCGAACAAACTCTAGTATCGAATGCTTATATGCTATTTTTTCCACGGCAGCATCGAAGTTCCTCTTCAAATCGTCACAATCTAAAACATAAATATGAGAAAATAAATTATCGTTATCAAAAGTGTAGGCATTCAATCCAAAAAAAGAAAGATCGAGACCTCAGACATATTGATTATTTATAGGGAAGATTCCAAAGTAGGATGAAGAGTTTATTAATTTTATAATTTCGCGGGCAACTCCTTAAATTATTCATTGTAAAACCTACAAAGGCTGTATGTGGGGTTCTCTGCAAAACGGATTAAAAACGTTAAAAATGTACTCCCGATTTTTTGCTCACTTTAGAAGTTTAGGTTAGTACAATGTGCCGTTTTCGTTCAATGCGAAATGTTACACACCATTTTAAAGGTACTTACAATATATTTAAAATTTAAGATCTCTTACACAGAAGCGATTCAGAGATGTAATCAAATATTTGTAATCTGACTAATAGAAAATTGTGCTAAAATATAATGACCATTGTAGGAGTTTGCCGAAAAATGCTGATGTGATGTTAATTTCGTCATAAACTACACACTCAGTCCTACATAAAACTTTTGGTCGACGACATTTATAGGTCATGTTCACCCTGAATCACGAATAAGACAAGACCACGGTAAATGTTAAATATATTTTTTCAACTCCTTCCTTGTTTTTAAATCTTATGATAATAAACTACTAAAAAAAATATTATTCTGAAGATTTTTCTCCGATATTGCAAAAAAAATCGTAAAAAATATACGCCATAATTTCACCACTTTCAAACTCACGCAGTAAATAAAAAAACATCTAAGAACACTACTTGAAAGTTTTAAAAAATTAAAAAAATAAACAAAAATGTTAAAACTTAAAAAAATAAAACGCAGCTATGCCACTCCATTTCAATATTTTAAAAATAAACAAGGTTACAAGGCAAACAATTTATTTTTTTCAATTGTACTTTTATCATTAAGGACAGAAAAAAGTGTAACACATTGAAGGAATGACTTAAGAACCCAAGTATGTGTGAACCAAATCCGTTTCACGACTTTTTAAGTTGTAAAGCCATGTCCGTCCGACCGTCCCTTCGTCTGGCTGGCTGGTGTACACGATAACTCTCAAAAGGAGCTGAGAAATGTATTCAAACTTTGTTGGTAATATTTTTCCCAAACTTAGTTTAAGTTCGCAGATGGGCGAAATTGTCACGCCCCTTCTGGTACCTCCCGCACAAATAGCCCATATTCCAATGTTACATTAAAACTCATATAACTTTCACACGGGTATTCTGTATCAGCTATGTTTTGGTATTTGATAACGTTTTTATAATCACTTTAAGCGTAGTAAATATAGCAGGGTTTGCCACACCCCTTCCAGTACCTCCCACACAAATCTCCCTAAACTACGTAAACTTAAAGCTGTTATAAATTCTGCTGTGATGATTGCAATACTGTGAAATTTGATATTTAGCAACGCCTTTATAGTGGTTACATTCGCATGGAATATGGGCGATATTGCCACACCCATTCTGGTACCTCCCACACAAAGTGGCATACACATTTGTTATAATGAAACCGATATAACATACATACGGGTAGTCAAAACAATTTGTTATATAAACTGAAATCCATCATGACTTCATATTTCATCGTGTTTTACAAGTATTAACAAATGGGTCTAATTGGTACAAACTTCTAGTACCTCCCACAAACATACTCTGGCGCTAAGCAAAATTTAAATCCTTACATACACATGTTCTCTGAGAGTGAGGGTATATATACTAAAGGGTCCGCCAAATAATTTTTTTTGAAAATGCTATAAAAAACTACTGAATATTTTCTCAAATTTCTTTTTTATTTGAAAGTACAATCCTTCCGGTTAATAATGGAAAATAATTTCTTTCAAATGGCTGCTGAGGGCACCCCACAAATAATAGTCCAACGGTTGAATAGTTGAAAAAAAAACGTTAGATGGCGGACCCTATATAAGTCGGTTTAGCCGACTGACGTTTTCTTACGTGTTGCACACACAAACTTCTAGCTATCGAGGTCAAGTATCTTACTGCTTGGCATGGAAAAACTTATATTCTTTTTCGCCCTAATTTTAAGTATTTTCTGCTCTAGACTCGAATTATTCGTACTTGTTTGAATGACAAACTGTAATTATCTTTCAAGCTAGCGGTGTTGCCACCTAGTTTTCTCCAGTACATTTTCTTGATAGCTTGGAGTGTTGCCACAAAGAGAATATATAGGGCATTCCACGACTAATCGGACAGTTGAAAAAAATATTTTTGATTTCCTCTATTTTTTTACATTTTTAGTACCCACTAAAAACAGTCCCTGCTATACTTTGAGTTTTTTCTGATTACTCATTAAAAAGATATAGCTTTTTTAAAAATCGTAAAATAGTAGAATTGTATCTGATTACTCATTAAAAAGATATAGCTTTTTTAAAAATCGTAAAATAGTAGTTTTTTCAGTCTTTTGATCATAACATCGTCAATAATGGTGCGAATTGGATATTCTTTTTATTTTAATATTTTTGATTTTTGAAGTACTTTTCAGAAAAAATGTTCGCAATGTTTTTCTATACAAACTTTATTTTTTAATTGTTGGTACTCTTCGATTTTCCCGATTTTTTTATTTAAACATCTATTTATTCTGGAAATTTTGAGACTTGATAATAATAATTAATAATTTTAATTTGGGATCAAAAACCTACATATTCTGGCAGACTTATCAACTTTTATTCGAAGCATGAAAGAAAGACTAATAAATTCGGCGACTAATTCCATCAGAAGAGTTTTAGACATCATCAACAAAGACTTTCATAAAAATAAATTCACATTTCAGCGAAAAACGATTTTCCCAAAGGAATAGTTAACAATTTAATCAAATATGTTCTAGAAAAACAACCGAAACGAGAGGAAAAAGTGGAAAAACATACAAATCCATAACATATGACCCAGGAGAGATTCAAAATCTCTGGCCTATATGACAAAGACAAATGACAATTAGCACAGAAAACACACAATACCATATACAAGCTATTTAGTAAGACAAAATCAAAAATAAAAAGGAAAAAAATCGGACTTGGTACAGTCGAACTTCTCTATTACGAACTTCCGTACAACGAAGTTCTCTATATAACGAATTTATTTCCAGAACACTGCAAATTCGTTAAATTTTTAGTATGTTTTGATCTCCTTTTAACGAGTTTCCTTATAGCGAATATTTCTTTACTACGAATTTTTTCTACGTCCGTAACTCGAATGCTCATGCGTTTTTGATCTCCGTATTACGAGTTTTACATAAACACATTTTTCACTCTCACCATACACACACATATTTTCATTTTTTATTTGTTTTTGTGTGTGAGATTCACATCATAGACAACTAAACCGTATAGATGTGCCACCGCTCTCAGTGCTTTTTCTCGAGTTACACAAGATTAAGTCCGATGGTATTTCTTAACTGATTTTGGTGGTGTTTTTTAGGTATTTTCTTTTGAAAAATCAAACGCAGACAAAAATTACCAATTATTTTAAATAAAATTCAACATACAAAAAAATTAAAAATTTTTTAAAATAATTCTATATTACGAATTTTCTATATAACGAATTTTTTTTTTGGTCCCCTTGAGATTCGCTATATGGAAGTTCGACTGTATATAAAATTAGATGTAACGGTGACAAGTCCAACTTATGCAATAAAGTATATGTTGGCACTACAAAGACAAAATTAAAGACTTGACTAACTTTCCATAAATCCGACCATAAAGCTTTTGACAAACCTTTGGAGCAAAAAACTGCTCTTGCAGCCCACTGTGCAGTGACTGGCCATATAAATCAATTTGACGACGTCGACATACTAGCAGCAGAGAGTCATTACAACAGGAGATACGCTTCATATATTAGAAGTTCCGACAGAGAAGAGATTAAATTATAATACAGACACAGACGGTTGCTCACACATATGTAGGCAACTTGTAAACAAAAAAAGAAAAGACATATTAGTTACCACCAACTCTTGAAGGAAGATAGTTCGTTGCTGTAATGATATGTAATAGTGGATTGTTATTAAATTTTATGTATATTAATTGTGATATTTTTGTAACTTTGAAGATGAACGACAAAGTCGAATCGAAATATTGGGCAAAATTTGAAATAAAAATAAAACAACGAATCCAATACAATCCAGGTTTTATCATTTAATGGCCTCAAGCTGGACAATATCAAAAACAATTAATCGTTTTTTTAATTTTTTGAAATATTGGAAAACCAAAAATAAATTTATACTTTATTTTTTAATTGTTTGTACTCCTCGATTTTCTCAAAAAAAAATTATTTACACATCTATTTACTCTGTAAATTTTGAGGCTTGGTTGAAAGTGGGCCCACAAAAATTTGGAAACACGAAAAAAAATAAAAAACATAGTCATTTTTAAAAAATCAAATTTTGTATACAAAAACATTGTGAATGTTTTTTCAATATTTTTTCTGAGGTGCTTCAAAAAAATATATATTAAAAAAAGACTATCCAATTCGGACTATTATTGACGAAGTTTTGAGCAAAAGACTGCAAAAAGAACTAAGTACTATTTTTTTCACTGAACCAACACTCAGGGGATGACCCCTATAAATGCAGTGCATTGCGTTGGCGGAAGGAAGATCACGTATTGGAAGGATGTCTGTTGACATTTGTTTTGAAACTCTGAATGTCGTAATTGGAGGGAAAGGTATTTGCCGGAAGTCGATTCCACATACGGATAGTACGGGCGAAGAACGAATTTATTCTGTAATGTGTAGTGCGGCCGGTTGTCCAATCGACAACAAATGGGTGCGCGTTCGCACGAATCTCGAATCTCCGAAGAACAAACACCATGAAAGTATCGATAGAACAATGACACACAAGCAACATAACGACGGTGTTCAAGGGAGACAATATAATTGGATATCAACACCATCGCCCTCCTCTGGACACGGTCAAGTAACTCCAGTGATGAAGCTGGAGCACCCGGCCATATATGGGAGTTGTATTTCATCTTTGGTCTGATGTAGGTAGTGTAGATATTGAGAAGATCAGAGGGTGTGAAATATTTCTTACATCTTTTTAAAAAACCTAAACATTTGAAGGCATCTTACAACACATGAAATACATGATTTGATGATTTTCATGCCAAGAACATCGAAGGCTTGCTCAATATCTACTCCGTTCCTTAAAATCGACGACACCGTTCGATCAGTGAATCGCTTGTGAGACAACTAAGTGACTCATCCATCAATCGCCTTTTATCCTCGATTTCTTGACGACTTGGTCCATGATCGAATGAGCATGAATGACAAAGGTTGCTGTCATCCGCGAATGAGTATATTGGATTCAAAGGACGAACCAAGAGGTCGTCGATGAAAATAAGAAAAGGGAGGGGGAAAGGACAGAGCCCTGTGGTACTCCTGCTGTTAACCTATACATGTCCCATATACACTTCTAAAAACTTCCAATGCAATTTTTTTGAATTTCGGCCAAAAAAACGAATTTGGGACCAGTGGCCAAATCACGGCATTCGAAAGCGAGAATGTTACGATCGAAAAGTGCTTTTTTTATTGTAAAAAGGGCATAAATGTGAACAAAAATAAAGCAAATTCTAATGAAATTATTTCCAATAATCTTAATCCCGACATCCTATTTGTTTTTGTTGGAAATTTCTACTTCTTTCATATAAATTAAAAATTGATTTCGATCGTAATCTTCTTCATTGTTTGATTTGAACTAAAGATCAAAAGGAGTTGCCACCAATCCTGGGACCTAAGATATAATTTAACCCCGAATCGAATGTGATTACTTACTTAGAGTAAAGCCCCAAAAGTCCACTGTCTTCAAACGCGCTGGAAATTTGCGATGATTTATCAAACTCCGTGCAATGTTAGCCACACGTTTAATATCCCAGGACAACGTCAGTGTCATCTTGGCATTTTGAACAAATAAATCCAACAAAAAATCTAAATCTGATTCAAAGGGCGTATAGTTAAAAAGCACATTCAACGTAGTCACATTTGTTGGAAAGCCTTCAAGGGGAGCATCTAGTGGATCAGCTACGACCCAGATGGTGAGTTCGTTCAATGGCGGATGGCGCAGAAGGGCGGTGATATAGATCCATTGGTTCGACAGCATGTAACAGGAGGTTAACTTACGCAGCCGTTTCAGTTGTAGTAGCGTTTCCAAAGCCATTTGACTGTTTTTCCCCATATCGAGAGTCTCTAAATTCGAGCATGACGCCAGAGGAACATCAATCACAACCTCTTGGAAATTGCTGCACTCGCCAGCGCAATACCAAGTCAAATGCTTTATATGCTCGTTTCGAGCATAGGCCGATCTGAATTTACACATGTCGATCCTATCCAGAGATAGTGTTTCTATTAAGGGCGAAATTGGGAAATCTTCAAACACCCCCTGGTATTCTGTGCGTAGAGAGATGAAATTGGTGATGCTCGTTTCAGTTAGAATCTGCTTCAAGTTGCGGTGGGTTAAACCGCGACACGTGTCTATACGCAATTCAGTTGTTCTCGAAGGTACAGGGAACGATTCAATATTCGCGAACGTTGACTCGCACAGTGTTAACTTCTTGAGTTTCTGGCAAGTTTGGGCTAAGATTGTTAACGCTGCAGTGTTCACTTCCTCGGTGATTTGTAGAGATAAAACCGCAAGATTTTCTAAAATTCCAAGAAATGAGGGAAAGTTGTGTGACCATTTGCGAGGCTCGAATGTCGTAATGATGTCCAGCTGCTTTAGCTGCACGGGAGGTGAATCTACAGCTCCGTCCTCATCAGCGTCCGGCTCTACTATAAGATTCAATTTAAATTGCACTATTTTAATTTTGCCCACAATTTCATGAAAGTGTTTGTATTTCATTCTGGGAAGATGTTGGCTTAAACCCGGAAAATGCAAACACAATATTTTTAAATTCTGCATTTCCAGCATTTGCGTAGAATGCAGAAAATCGATAAATGTGGTGTCAACGTGGAGGCCCGTTAACTGCAGCCGCTCCAAACGCGGCAGATTTTCGGTCACTGGCTGCAGTGACTGCATCAAGTTATCGAAGGCATCGATATTTAGACTTGTGACATTTTTGAACAGTTTTATATCGAGCGGTATGCTCGATGTCAGCTCTTGCACATCTGGTGCATATAAATTTAGAAATTCCACAAATCCACTGCTCGTAAGAACCACGCCGTTCACGCCGGTTTCGTTGGTTACTATGTAACCGTAAGCTTTTCGCGAAATTGTTAGCGTGCGATAGTCCATGGTCCATATGAAGTTTTCGAAGACATCTTTCAAGACATCGCTAACTTGAGCCAATCTCAGTTGATCTTCGAATTTTAACATTTTATAGATGTGAATCACTACATCACAGTTCGCTGAAATTCCATGCAAATCCATTTCAATGTTTGCTTTGTCGCTTAAACAGTTCGACCGACGTAGACACATGGAAGTCGATACAAACACTGAGACACTGAGAACGCAAACTAAATTAAGCTCAGCCCAAGGGGACGGGTAAGCCTCCATGAACACTGCCAATTGTTAACGTAAACAAGTATCTCGAACACACGCGCGCACGCACACACACACATAATCTTGAAGCACTTGATAAGAAATCAACTCTATGAGAGACGAGAATAGAATGCGGAATTCGAGTGACTCACTAGTGTACTTTTGATATCTCATCTCACAGCACAGAATGAATGTACACTATACCGCCAGTGTTGGCAACATTTTGAGAGCAAGTCTTTTTCGAGTATTAAAAAAAACCTTGAAGTCATCTTGGCATTCATTTACTTCTGCCCCCAAAAAAGTTCTCTTCAGCGCGTCTAAATAGCGCTATAGGAAAAGCGCATGTTTAGTGCCTTTTTCAGGATGACACAAAGATCCCATTTTTGGGGTTCCGAAAAACTCCAAATTTAGTGTCAAAAACACTAAGTTGGCAAACACTGTATACATCACCAACAATTGAACGAAAAACAAGTAAAAACGGCGTTAAGTTCGAACTTTTTAGTAGAAGTGCAGTAATATTACGGGAAAATATATATTTTTTAATGTAGCCAAACCAAAACAAATGCAAATATTGAAAAAATAATTTTATAAATAAATATAATATTTTTATTATTTCAAGTCACGCTTATAAAACAAGGCTACCAATACATTTACACTATATATATATATATATATATCTATATATATATATATATATAATACTTCAAGTCACTTCAAAAAATAAATTTTCTTATATTTATATTTTCAAAAATTCTTAAATACCATAAATATTGGTAGGTAGTAGGTGCTACAATTGGTTGTATTTCCATTCTAAAAATTTTGAAAATCCATTATCTCGCGTACATAGTGCAAAAAACTTAACTTCACGATTCAACCTATTTTTGCCGTAAAAGTACGAATTTGAAATTTTTTTATTTTTCGTGTCTATGCAGTCAGAGCCATTTGGTTGGTACCATTTGTATCCCCTTTTTTCCAATTTCAAACCCCCACGAGTACGATTATCTAAAATCTCTTTATTTTACGTGTTTACGGAATTAGAGGGATGTACGCATCGAATTTCATCATTCTAGCTGTATGCGTTGAGTTTGTACTATTTGTATCCCCTGTACCCATTGTATACCTTGAAAGTACGAATTTCGAAAAATCCTTCTATTTTACGTGTCTACGCAATCAGAGGAATGTATACACCGAATTTCATTATTCTAGGTGCAGCCGTTTGGTTGGTAGCATTTTTATCCCTCTATTCCCATTTAATCCCTTAAAAGTACGAATTTGGAAAAATTAATTTCATATTATGTATCTACTCAATTAAAGGAATGTACACAGCGAATTTCGTGTTTCTAGCTGTTGTCGTTTCATATGTACCATTTTTATCCCTTTTTGCCCCATTTCACCCCCTACCAATAAAAATTGTTTTATGGTGCACGTTTTTGTTACCGGGAGAATGCGTATACCTAATATCAAGTTAGTACAAGCAGACATATTGAAAAAAATTACTTAAATACTCTAAAATATTATGTGTTATTATGGGTTTTTTCAGTCCTTGTGAGGGAAACATTTTTCCTTTTGGACCGATTAAGCAAAATGTTGACCTCTTAGCTCCTTTCGTTTAGATGCTAACGTTCTTTCAACAGACGGACGCACTGTGTTGCGGCTAGTGGAAAAGTAACTTTTTTCCGATTATTTGTTCAGTGTTTTTAAAGATGCAATTTTGTCACAGACATTCCAAGTAAACAAAAAACACATAAAGTTTATTTTTATGTTGGCCCGTTGATTTTTAATTGATTTTAGAAGTCAAATATACAAAATTTTCACGAAAAGAGGGGATTTCAGGGCTGTATTCAAAATGATCTCATTTGATTTTGGTGACAGATATTTTGATTCGGAAAAAAAATCTGCCTTCGGACAAGTATCTTCTGTAAAAAAAAGGAATGTTGTTTGAGACATTTTCAAATGTACCTTTTTTAGAACGAAAACCCGACTAAAGGTCCATTTTCCTTTAAATTTGGGTTAGGTAAGCAATATCTAAAAAGTCCCAGAGAGTCCCAGTTCCAAACCACTACAGAAATGTTACATAATTTGTTTTCAACGAACTGTGAAAAAATCAGCTGCCCATACCTGCCCTCCTGGGAGTTATAGCGATTTTAGTATATCACTCTCAGTATTTATTCCATAGAAATAGAACGGAAATTCTCGGTATTCAAATTTTTTTTATTCTACATCTATTCTAGCACTCCACAAAAATGAGCATAACTCTCTTAAAACTGAAGCTATTGACTTCAAACCGGTATCAAATTAAAGCTTTGATTTCCACCTTCCAGAAATGAAATAGATTTTGGTTTTTTATAAAATTTCAGAGTTTTTCAACAAATATTGAAAAATCATGAAAATTTGACGTTTATAATTCTTGTTCGGACCACCCTATAATTTATTTAAAAAACTAATCATAGGATATTTATCAGAAATAAAAGAAGAATTAAAATAATTTTTTTTTGTAAATTTTTCGAACAATTTTTTTTTTTTACTTTTGTTGAAAATTTGACCCAACAATTTTTTTCGGTGTAAATTTTTTTCACTCATTCAGTTTGGGATTTCATTCTGACCAATCTGTAGAAGTTTCTCATCGATACAATTAAAAATACAGTTTAGGCAATATGATTTCCAAAAAATTCCGCTTTCGGACGTGGGACGTGTGGGACGTACGGACAGGAATATACGATCAGGAATATATATATTTTAAATATCTAGGCAAAAACGTGTTGCAAATGTTTCCGCAGCAAGAGCACAATGTCACGGCTGCGGCCAAAATCGAGATTTTTTTAATAATTTTACAAATTTGTGGAATTTAGTAAAGGGTGATTTTTGAAACCTATAGGAAAGTTTTTCAAAAAAAAAACACATAAAATTCAGAAAAATGCATGAAATCTTTATTTGTATCGATAGTACGGTCCATATAATTTAATGTTTGAAGATTATTTCATGCAGATGTTGACCTTGACTGCGCCTCAAATGGCCCATCCGCTTAGTCCAATTTTGGCATTTGCACGTTTTTGAGTAACAGAGGCCCAATTGCTGCGAACGGCGACGAATCGATAATTGATGGTCATCATTAACACTGGCCGATACAGCTGCGATATTTTCTTCAGTTCGCACTCTACGTAAGCGTGTTGGTGGTTTAATGTCCAACAATGTAAAATTGGTGCGAAATTTAGTCACAATAGCCCGAATAGCCGCTTCAGTGGGTCGATTAAACTGACCATAAAATGGAAGCGCGCGATGAACTTTCTTAACAAGCATTGTTCGTTTGTAAGACGATTTATGGTTAAATTATAGACCAAACTGAAGATGCTTGACAATGAAACACGAAACGTGCGTCAACTGTTTAAACCAGTGTTGCCAAAAAGATAATAGCTAAAAAATCACCCTTTAGAAACCAGTATGGACAAGAAAACTTCAAAAGAGTTTTGAAAAGTAGTTAATTTTGTGGGATCTGTGTTAGCTCAAAGTTCGACTTTTAGTTATGTATCTCACAAGCAATAATTTTATAACAAAATATTCAATATTCAAGTGCCTCAGTTGTAATGAAGTACGGAATGTATGTCTTTATAATAAAAACCTTATTAACTTAGTTCGTACAACTCATTCTAATGAAGACTAAAAAATATGTATTGCTTTATATATGTAATTTTTATTTTAAATGAGTTGGCACATATTCGGAATCAAAAAATATTATCTTCCGCTGCTAATACACTGCTAATGAAGAGTTTATATTTTTTTAGTGCACAAGCCCATGAAAAGAATGTATATAAAATCCATGGTATATATGATTGAAGGTACAACAATGTGATGCAAATAATATTATATGTCAAAGGAGTATTCCTGTTTCCTTACAGGAAACCTATTTAAAACGAATAGAGGCTATATAGGGATGGCCATTTAACAATTTTTAAATTTGAACTACCGATTACTTTGAAAAGTAGAATAACATTCATTTTTATTTTCAGGTTTATGTACTGGGACGCTATACGCTCGAACAAAATTGGGAAATATTAAAAAAGTTTCTTCCAAAGTAGTGAGTCTTTGAAGCCTTTTACGTGGAAAGTTTTCAGATGAAGCTCATTTTCATATCGGTGGCTATGTCAATAAGCAAAATTGCCGAATATGGCTTCTCCACACGTGACTTGTGAGAAGTCAATGCATCCACAACGAGTCACTGTTCGCTGTGGATTTTGGGCTGGCGGCATCATTGGACCATGTACTGAAAAATTGGGTTGATCGGATGAGGTACTGCCGATATTGTGTTTCAAGCTTTACAATAAAACCAGAAATTTGAAAAATGAATCAGTACTTTTTTCTTTGATAGCCGATTCTAATTTTAAATGGTCCACCCCATATGTCGGTATAGTGAAGACTGGATATGGTTCGAGTAATGATGTGAATACGGCTAGAAGATTTTTTGGCAATACCAACATTACTAGAAACTGATCCTAAGTTTATAGAAAATATTACTATTCTAATGATATAAATTCACGAATCAGATTTAAAAAAAACCAATACTTCTAAATGAAATTCTTCTTGAAGAAATCTTAAAGCAAAAAAATATCCCAAAAAACGCCAGTATCATTCACGAAAAAAATCGTTACAATGATAAAATGTAAATATTAATTATTCAATCTGAAGCTATTCTGAATGTATATACTCCAATAGAATCGTCTGTGCGAATTTAAGGCAAAATATTGGAAAAAAATTGTCATTTTGAAATTGAAAATTATGAAATGGAACTGAAACTGGAATAAAATAACTCTTAATGCAAATATTTAAGATATTACTTTTATAATTTTCTCAAAAAAAAAAAATCCTAAAAATTTAGTAGATGGAAAGCTATCTGTGCTGTTTTTATTATTTCTATTATATTTGGTTATTAAAGTTATGTTTGATTTTTTAAATATTAAATTTAAATTAAATTAATAATTAAATTACTGCATGGAATTTTCAGAGCACATGGTAAATACATCTAGAGTCATTTTAATGTGTTTTGGGATGATGTAATGTTTGTAAAAAGTAAGACTGGGATTTTCGGGTATATATAAGAGTTCGAAGCAGTTCTCATTCAACTGAGTTTGTGAGACAGACATACAAAACCGATAATCACCGGAGTAGTTGTTGCATTGCACTGTGCATTGATAAGAGACAGTAGCGTCCCTTGAAATGATCGTCTGCCCTGGTAGCAACCGAACCAAATAAATGCCACATATTTCTTTTAAAAACACGCTGTTTTCTGTCTAAGAAAACAAAAAACTATGAAAAGAAAAGATCAAACAATAAAAAAACAAAATCGGAATTTTCATAGAATCATATCAATAGGGTTAAATTACTCCTGAAGACCTGGTATATAACGAAATGCAAGGATTTTAATATACATTTGTCAGCAGGATTTTCAATTTTTTAAAAAGATTGTAGTGTCTATAACCCTGCAAATAAAATTTTAAGATTTTTTGTCTAAGGCATGTGCAAATTCTTTTTGAAAAAGAAATTTTTCTGAGATGTTTAGAAAAAGGATGTGAATTTTTTTTTCCGGTTTGACATAGAATGACCCATATATTGTTTGTTAACCATCTCATTTTTTCGAAATTTCCTACGTAATCATATTTAGATGTTCCACTTTTGGCCAATTGTTGTATGAAACCGTGACACTGTGCGCCACCCGCCTGCTAATGAAACAATTACATCTAAACATGGAATATTTTTATTTCTAATTATTATCTATGGTGAGATGTGTATTACAATCGAAAAGACGTCGGCGTCGGGTTTCTATGACGTATATTTAAGGGCCCGACATCTGCAGAGAATTAGACCACGCTTCTTACCACATTCAAATGGCGAACGGACATATACAACTTTCTTAAGGGTAACGTCGAAGTTCCTCTTCAAATCGGCACAGTCTAAAAGAAATGAGAGAATAAAATGTCGTTATAGTCTTCCTAATTTTGAGTAAATTCCATACTCCCACTTAGATCAAATAAATAAAAAAAATCTTATATACCCTCCACCATGGAGTGAATTTTATAGTATGACCGACACTACCATGTTATGAAAATGATATTTTTACGCAAATTTAAATAAATTTAAAGTCCACTCCGAACATTTTGATAGCCTCCCCCTAGAGGCTATCAAAATGTTTAGACAACGTGATATCTAATTATCAAATAGTACCAACCACAAGGCTGCAGCTATAGTAATGAAATTCGGTGTGTGCATTTCTTTGACTGCGTAAACGTGAAAAATAAAGAAATCTTTCGATAATCGTACCTTCGGGACTTAAATGGTATTAAATTTGGAACCAAACAAGCGGCTAAAACTAGAATTATGATATTCAGTATTAGCACTCGTCTGACAAGGGTCAAAATATAAGCTCAAAATGAAACGGTTGTAGCTACAATAATGAAATAAGGTGTGTACATTCCACTCTGTAACATATTGGAACTTCAATACTAGAACTTTTCCTATTAAAATGTTCTCTTTCCACTTGAAGTTTTATTTTTATATATTGTAGAAGACTATTAATATTATAATAATGAAGCATCACAATTTTTCCAATATGGTAGTGCACTTATATGTAAAGTTGGCAGCCTTCCGCCGGTAATACTGTGGAATGGTGGGGGTATATAAGATTCGGCCCGGTCGAACTTAACGCCTTTTTACTTGTTAATTGTTTATTTCGCGATATCATATTGTATATTCTCAATTTCAATTTGCATTTATGAAGTTCAATATTTATTTTCTCAATTTCAATTTGCATTTCTGAATTTAATTTATTTTTTTTTTAATTTTTTTTTTCAGTTTCAATTTTAAGTTTCTCAATATCAAAATACAATTTATTATACCCTACACCACTTCGTGGGCTAGGGTATTATAAGTTAGTTTCGCCCCAAATGTTTGTAACACCAAGAAATAATCGAGCTAGACCCACCTTCAAGTATACCGATCGGCTTAGAATCACCAGCTGAGTCGATTTAACGATGTCTGTCTGTCCGTCCGTCTGTCCGTCTGTCCGTCTGTCCGTCTGTCCGTCTGCTGTCCATCTAAGGTTGTTCGCACTCTACAGGTCGCAATTGTTGTCCGATTGTCATGAAACTTGGCAGGAGTTATTTTTTCTGGCCAATGACCATCGGTATTGAATTTGGAGGAAATCGGTTCAGATTTAGATATAGCCCCCATACAAATGTCGCTCCCGATTTGACTTTTTCCGCCCTATAAAGCACATATAGTACCCGATTTTCTTTAAATTTGTCACAACATCATATAATCCAACTAGAAACACCTATGCAAAAATTGGGTAAGATCGGTTCAGATTTAGATATAGCCCCCATACAAATGTCGCTCCCTATTTCACTTTTTCCGCTTTAGAAACCACATATGTACCCGATTTTCTTTAAAATTGGCACAGCGTCTTATAATCCAACTAGCAACACCTGTGCAAAAATTGGGTAAGATCGGTTCAGATTTAGATATAGCCCCCATACAAATGTCGTCCCGATTTGACATTTTCCGCCCTAGAAACGACATATTGTACCCGATTTTCTTTAAATTTGGCAGAACATCTTATAATCCAATTAGAAACACTTATGCCAAAATTGGGTAAGATCGGTTCAGATTTAGATATAGCCCCCATACAAATGTCGCTCCCGATTTGACATTTTCCGCTCTAGAAACGACATATTGTGCCCGATTTTCTTTAAATTTGGCAGAACATCTTATAATCCAACTAGAAACACGTATGCCAAAATTGGGTAAGATCGGTTCAGATTTAGATATAGCCCCCATACAAATGTCGCTCCCGATTTGACATTTTCCGCTCTAGAAACGACATATTGTACCCGATTTTCTTTAAATTTTGCAGAACATCTTATAATCCAACTAGAAATACGTATGCAGAAATTGGGTAAGATCGGTTCAGATGTAGATATAGTCCCCATACAAATGTCGCTCCCGATTTCACTTTTTCCGCTCTAAAATCCACACATTGTACCCGTTTTTCTTTACAATTGGCACAACATCTTATAATCGAACTAGAAACATCTATGGTGAAAGTGGGTAAGATAGGTTCAGATTTAGATATAGCCCTCATACAAATGTTGCTCCCGAATGTTAAACCGATTTTGGCCATACTTTACATATTATATTTCGTCAATAAACATACATGGTGAAAGCGGGTCACATCGTTCCAGGTTTCAATATACCCCCATACAAATGTCCTTTCCGATTTAACATTTTTTGTCAAACACATACATTTACAGGATGCAAAAATCCTTCCCGATTTCACTTTTTTACCGAATTGAATTGCAATGAGAATTGTTTGGATGATGTCCATACTTTGAAATGATTTTGGTATACTACTGTATAATTTGTATTTGTATGTCGGACAATTAGATCAATTACCATATTATTTACCATACTCGTTAAATTTGACTGAAGATGAATTTATAGCATATAAATTATATGAATATAATTTATATAATTTGTATGAACTACATAAAATTGCTCCCATGAAATACCTGGGTTTAGTAATCAAAGCGAGGTACATACGCAGGGAGTGGTGTAGGTATTATATAGTCGGCCCCGCCCGACTTTAGCCTTTCCTTACTTGTTTGTATTAATTAATGTTCTCCCATATAAAAAATTAAAGAGAATATTTTCGTTGCATCAACGAATATTGAATTGTTGCAGGAACGAAACTACGAAAAATCGGTTTCATACCATTAACGTTCACATCGTTGCAGCAATGTGTCGGATTGTTGTGGGAACGAAATATTTCGTTGATGGAACGAAATGTCAATAACGAATCTGATTCGTTGATGCAAAGAACGATTTTTCTTTCAGTGTGGCATTAATGAACTTCTAACATCAAATCAGTGTGTTTAGAAAATTATTTGTTCAGAAAAATTCTTTTGAAAATTCTCGTTCGTTTGCCCACACTTCAATATTTATTTACTTCATTTATTTTCTGGTGTTTCATGAAACGTTTGAGAATTGTTTCTGTGTTGACATTTTTTATACGAATTTTAGGTTTAGTAAAATTTGACAAAATTCTAAGAAAAAAATACTCACTTAGTGTAAAACCCCATAACTCAACTGTCCTTAAATGCGTTGGAAATTTTGTATGATTTATTAAACTCCTTAGAATGTCTTTCTCGCGTTCATTACGCGAAGCGAACTCCAACCTCATATTAGCATTTTGCAAGAATAGATCTAGCCAAAAATCTAAATCTGAGGCGTGAGGCGAATAGGTGTAAATAACATACAAGCTGGTCACATTTGTGGGACAGCCTCCAACAGCAGCAGCATTAGTTTCTTTATCATTGACCACGCTGGTGAGTTCACTTAATGACAGATGACTTAGAAGAGCGGCGATGTATTCAATTGACAACTCGGAATGTGAAGTAAATTTGCGCAGCTCTTTCAATTGCAGCAGCGTGTCCACTGACATTTGACTATCAAAGCCCATTTCGAGGGTTTCCAAATTGACACAGGATGCCAGAGGAACGCCACTCACATTTTGTTGGCAAACCACCGAGCAAAACCATGTTAAATTCTTTAAATACACGTTTCCATCATAAGCCGAACGAAATTCACACAAATCAACCTCATCCATGGAGAGAGTGTGTATTAAAGGGGAAATTTGGAAATCCTCAAACTCCCCTTCATATTCTGTATGAACGGAGGTGTATTTCGAAATCTTAGTTTCAGATAAAATTTGCTTCAAATTCTCGTAGGTTATGCCTTCACACCATTCTATATTTAATTCAGTTATTGTGGGAGCCAAGGCGAACGATTTAATATCTGCGAATGTGGTCCAACATATGCTTAACTTTTCTAGATGTGGAGACATTTTGGCCAGATCTTCTAAGATGCCATCAGTTACCTCGTCCGTAATTTTCACAGATAAAATGGCTAGATTTTCAAAAATTCTCATAAACCGTGGGAAATTATTCAACCATTTTCGATGATCGAATGTTGTCCAGATTTCCAGTTCCTTTAGCTGCACATCATTTGTCAGTGATGAATCAGCAATTTCGCCATAATCATCGTCGTCGTCCGGTTCTATTATGAAACTTAATTTCAAAATCTCCACCTTCAGTTGGCAGACAATTGCAAGGAAGTGTTTAAAGCTTATACTGGGACAATGGAAGACGTCCTCCGGAAAATCCAAGCACAAACTCGTTAGATTCCTCATTTCAAGCACATTCGTAGAATGCAGCAAATCCAAGAAGGTTTTATTGGCTCCGAGTCCATTTAACTGAAAACTCTTCAAATGCGGCAGATTTTCGTTGAGCGACTGCATCAAATCTATGGCTTTGTCGTGAGCCTTACATTTCAGAATGGTGAGATTTTTGTACTGACTTATATCGAGGGGAGCGTTTGTCACCAATTCATGAACGTTTTTGGCATAGAGTGATAGAAATTCTCGAAAGCCTTCGGTGGTGAGCAGCACTCGCTTTACGCCCCTCTCATTTGTTACTATATAATCGGATGACCGGTGATTTTGATAAACTGTTAAGGTGTCATAACTCACGGGCCATATTAGGTTTTCAAATAACTCCTTCAGCCACGTACTAACTTGAGCCAATCTCAACTGATCTTCAAAGTCTAACATTTTAAAGATGTGAGCCACTACATCGCTGTTCGTTGGAAATTTATCAAAATGATGTACGTTCATTTTGTTTTAAGCGTTTTCGTTGCTGCTGCGTATTAAGTAGAACCCGTCGATGTTTACTCATTCAAGTTGAGTCAGCCACTGGCGGGGAACGATAACGAAAACCACACCATTCATTCATACAGCTAGTCCTCCATTAATGCGAATAATTCGTTTGTCTAAATCCGCTCACCACTGCACAGTGTGCGGTTTTCAAAATTTTATTGACAAAAATCCATATCTTCTCATATAATCGCTATTTTTACACGCAATTTTGCCTAGCCTTATATTACGAGGCGCCCTATTTATGGTGTGGAAATGGGTGAAGTTAGAAGACGAACCGTCCATGTAACGAAACATGTTAGTTACGAAGAATTCTATCGGAAGGATTTTGATTTGAAATTGCTTAGTGTGTTCGTTATTGCAATACCTTATGTTAGACGAAATTTTGCATATTTTGAGGAGGAGGAGAATTTTTTACCTAATAAACATTAAAAAATAATTATTTTTTTTTTAGTTTTTTCGTTTGTATTTTTTTTGGTCTGTAATCAATATTTGATTTGAACTGGGATATTGTCCTGGCTCAAGACCATTTTGCATCTATATTTAATAGAATGCAAATTTATTTACAAATGGCATGGTGACATATGTAAAGAAAAATATTTAAAAAATAATTACAGCAATAACTCGATTCTAGCACGTAGTGAACACAGGGCTCGGTGCACGTTTCGAGGTTGTCGCAAGTACCAACTACTTTATTTTTTAAGAATAAACAAGTAAAAACCCTACACCATGGATTGCATTCCACAAAGGCTGTCGATTTTCGTAGAAGTCCACTATATATATATATATATATATATATATATATATATATATATATATATATATATATATATATAAATATATATATATATATATCAAAAAATAAATATTTTTATATTTATATTTTCAAAAAAGCTTAAATACCATAAACATTGGTCGGTAGTGGATGCTACATACAACCAACTGTAGCATCCTCTACCAACCAATGTTTCCATTTTATTTTAATTCCAAAAGTAGAAATTTTGAAAATCCATTATCTCACGTACATAGTGCAAAATAACTTAACTTCATGATTCTAAAAAAATTTGTCGTAAAAGTATGAATTCTTTTTATTTTGCGTGTCTATGCAGTCAGAGGAATGTATACACCGAATTCCATGACTCTAGCTGCGGTCACTTGGTTGGTACCATTTTTATCCCCTTTATCCAATTTTACCCCTCTCAATAGTAAGACTATCTAAAATCTCTTTATTTTACGTGTCTACGCAATTAGAGGGATGTACGCATCGATTTTCATCTTTCTAGCTGTATTCGTTTAGTTGGTACTATTTGTATCCCCTGTACCCATTGTATCCCTTGAAATTATGAATTTCGAAAAAACCTTTTATTTTTCGTGTCTACGAAGTCAGAGGAATGTATACTCCGAATTTCATGACTCTAGCTGCGGTCACTTGGTTTGTACTATTTTTATCCCAATTTTTCCATTTGAACCCCAAAATGTACGAATTTCGAAAAATCATTCTATTTTACGTGTCTACGCAAGCAGAGGAATGTATACACCGAATTTCATTATTCCAGTTGTAGCCGTTTGGTTGGTACCATTTTTATCCCTCTATTCCCATTTTACCCCTTAAAAGTACGAGTTTGGAAAAAATACTTTTATATTATGTATCTACTCAATTAGAGGAATGTACACACCGAATTTCGTGTTTCTAGCTGTTGTCGTTTAATATGCACCATTTTATCCCTTTTCGACCCATTTCACCCCATACGAATAAAAATCACTGGTGCACGTTTTTTTATAGGGAGAATGGACACACCAAATAAAAAGTAAATATAAGCAGACATATTGAAAAACCATGCTTAAATACTCTAAAATATTAGGAGTTATTATGGGTGAGGGAAATTTTTTTTCCCTTTGGGCCTATTTCGCCCAGTTTCAATCCCAACCGATCTACGGCTAGAAGACGTATTTATGGAAAATTTAGCCGTCATAGTTGCGTGTATATATATATATATATAATTCAGTTTTAAAAAGGTAATTTGTAACCATTTGGCACGGTTATTTTCAGCCAATGCCAAGAAATAAATATAAAATAAACAAAATGTATTCATTTCAAGTAAAACAAGTAAGTAAGCTTAGTCGGTTAAACCGACTTATATAAAGGGTGATTTTTTAAGAGCTTGATAACTTTTTTTTTTTAAAAAACGCATAAAATTTGCAAAATCTCATCGGTTCTTTATTTGAAACGTTAGATTGGTCCATGACATTTACTTTTTGAAGATAATTTCATTTAAATGTTGACCGCGGCTGCGTCTTAGGTGGTCCATCCGCTTAGTCCAATTTTGGCATTTCCACGTTTTTGAGTAACAGAGACCCAATTGGTGCGAACGGCGACGAATCGAAAATTGGTGGTCATCATTAACACTGGCCGATACAGCTGCGATATTTTCTTCAGTTCGCACTCTACGTAAGCGTGTTGGTGGTTTAATGTCCAACAATGTAAATTTGGTGCGAAATTTAGTCACAATAGCCCGAATAGCCGCTTCAGTGGGTCGATTAAACTGACCATAAAATGGAAGCGCGCAATGAACTTTCTTAACAGAGCACGCATTTTGATAATAAAATTCAATAATTTGCAAGCGTTGTTCGTTTGTAAGACGATTCATGATGAAATGTCAAAGCATACTGAGCATCTTTCTCTTTGACACCATGTCTGAAATCCCACGTGATCTGTCAAATACTAATGCATGAAAATCCTAACCTCAAAAAAATCACTCTTTATAACCTCACTCTCACAGAGCATCCATATATACGGAAATTATAAGGAATTAAATTGAGCTAAATTTTACTAGGAGGTTCGTATCACATCGTCCCAGCTTCCACATTTATAAAACAATTGTAAAAACATGATCAAATATCAAGTCATGAAGGATTTAATAGTACTTAGGATGGAGACAATTATGTGGAAGGTAAAAGAAGGGGCGTGACTAAATCGTAAATATTTTTAGGTTTAAAGTGATTATAAAAACATTTTCAATATCAAATTGCATATGATTTTGAGTACCGTATGGTGTCGATTTTTTTGTAACCAAACTTTATGACACTTTGAGTGGGAGGTACCAGAAGGGGTGTGGCAATATCGTCCATATTACATGCGAATGTAGCAACTATGAAAGCGTTGCTAAATATCAAATTTCACAGTATTCCGATCATCAGTATAGAAGTTATAAAAACTTTAACATTGGAATATGAGCTATTTGTGTGGGATTTACCAGAAGGGGTGTGGCAATTTCTCCCATCTTCGAACTTAAACTAAGTTTAGGAAAAATATTACCATGTGCAAAGTTTGAACCGATTCCCAATTTGAAGACAATCTGATAAAATATGTGGTTTTTAGATGTGGTCGAAAGTTACCGGTTTCTTCTCTTCAAATCCGGAGAGAAAGTTAAAATCGGTGTATAACCAACTATGTTACAGGCTTATAGGCGTACAAAGGCACTAAAACCGGGTTTCTACTCTCTCTTACCAGAGTTTTCTATTTCGTTCTTTTGTGTACCACTCTGTTATCATTAAACAATCCAAACTGTATTTTCATTATGTTCTAATTTTAAATCTCTACCAGTGTTGCCGTTTTTGGACTTTTCCTACCAAAATTGGTAGGTTATTTTTCGTTTGGTAGGATGGTAGGCATGAATTTTTATTACAAGAATACAAATTATACAAATAATGAATTGGGCCGTTCCAGTTGGGCCAGTTTTCGAATACGTATATGAATGGCAAAATATGGAGCTTTAGACGTGGACAAAATTTGACGTTGAATACTAAATAAATTTAATTTTGTCTAATTTTGCAATTTCTCTTAATATATGGTTGCCATAGCTTTAGGAATATAATCCATTAAAGTGTTCAAAATTTCGAATTTTTATATTGTAGATATGCTATTTTAAAATCGATGATTTTTAAGGAATTGAATCAGTCTTTTAAAATATGTTTAAGAGTTTTGATGTTTTAAGAACCATAGAAATACATTTTCCCCACAGATGTTAATTTAAACCAACTGAGACAAGAGAATTGTAATTTATATTTACGTCAAATTGTATGAGACATACTCGACATAGTTTTGACAGACGTATCCAGAAGAAATATTCTACGTTGTGACGATATTTATTAAAAACCCACGAGCTTACGTGTTTGAAGTTGGGCAAAATTAATGAAAAAACTCACAAATTCCAAATTTATTTATTTGCAAGATTCTTTTGCTGTAAGTTTATATATGAATTTAATGTGAAATAAATACACGACCGAAGAGGAACTTTCTACTCCCTTCTAAATTACAAGTTGCATTCTTTGGGAAGATAACTTCCTTAAAGAGTATGTTTGACGAATATATTTTAAATTTGTGCATTTAGGCTGTTTCCAGTCGAACTCACTTTTGAATTACTTTTCACTTGAAAAGACAATATTTGAAGAATTTACTTCAATTTAGCACTCAATTTCTTTGTTCGTCGGTTTTTTGCTAAACTTATATATTTATGTACGTATTTCATATAATATTGACAGTGTTAATTAAAAGCACTACATATACTAAAAACTAATTTTTATAGTTAAAATTTTTTGGTAGGTTCTACACGATTTTGGTAATTTTTTCAGAAAGTTTTGTTAGGAAATAATTCCTCTCAGTGGCAACACTGACCTCTACTGCATATATTTTTCGCTCTTCTTCAAATATTGAATTATTCTCAGAGAGAAATATTAGTTTGTCTCTAACATCTGGACAAACCGGACACTGTGCACCTCATGCCTCCCATAGGTGGGAAGAGAACGGTGCCACTGTACTCTTGATTTCTCTTATCTCATTGAGAATATACGCAGTTAAACATTAAAGACTAAACATTAAATTGGGTAGCACTACTTATAAAAGACAGGTCTGCGGGTTTAGTCACTTAACAATGATTCCCACAACCAATAGCACTAAACGCCGATAGCTTACAGAAAATTAGTGCAACATGCAGAAAACATAACTTATTTAATTTACTGAAAACACAAAAGTGCTAACTTTAATGTAAGAGATCATTTGAAACTATGGCCGTGCCTACAAAAGGGGCCTTGGCAGATTATTGATTCTTCCAAGAGGTTTCAACAAAAATAATTTAAAGAACTCCGTCATTTTTCGCTAAACTGTGAATGCTGCCAGTTAAGTATATTTAGACAGGATTAAGCCACAAACCGAATCCACATAAATAAAACTAAATTTAATTTTCATGGTGGTAACTGAAGTCTTACCCACTCTAATAAACACGATAATAATGTGTTGGTAATTTCATCACAAACAATAGAATTGCTTTGTTGGGGGGTAACAGCCAGTGTTGCCACTGACAATAATTATTTCCTACCAAAATTTTCGGAAAAAAACTACAAAAATCGTGTAGAACCTACCAAAAAATGTTAACTATAAGTTAGTTTTTAGTATATGTAATGCCTTTAATTGAAATATGTATATAAATATATAGGTTTAGCAAAAACCGACGAACAGAGAAATTGAGTGCTAAAATTAAATAAATTCTTCAGGTCTTGTTATTCTAAGTGAAAACCTAAATGCAAACTAGAAAATATATTCGTCAAATATTAGAAATAAAACCTGTAATTTAGAGGGGAGTTGTAAGTTCCTCTTCGGTCGAGTATTTATTTCAAACTAAATTAATAATATAAACTTATAACAATATACATATATTTGTCTCAATGGATATTTGGAATTTGTGAGTTTTTTCGAATTTTGCCCAACACTTAAGCATGTGGGTTTTTAATATTTTTAAGGTATGATATATATCATATGATATATGATATATATCCTCCGGATACGTCTATGAAAACTATATCATATACAATTTGATCTAAATATAGATTAGAATTCTCTTGTCTCAGTTGGTTCAAATTATCATTTATGGGGAAACTGTATATCAATGGTTTTTGAAACATCAAAACTCTTAAAAATATTTTAAAAGGCTGATTCCATTAGAAATCATCGATTTAAAATATTATATCTACTGGTTAGAAATTCAATATAAAAATTCGATTCAAACACTTTTATGGAGTACATTCATTAAGTTATGACAATCATATATTAATAGAAATATGATGGTAAAGAGTGATGTATAAGATGATTTGAATAATGTTTTGGTTCAAGCCTTGTTGTATTCAAGTCAAATGATCTCCACGTCTAAAAGTGGCATCTTTTGTTCTGGCCAGGAAGGGCCCAATTCTATATTTGTATACTTATTCTTCTTGTAATTCGACAAAACCAACCAAAATAAGGTTTTGCCTACCAACCTACCAAACGAAAAATAACCTACCAATTTTGGTAGGAAAAGCCGAAAACGGCAACACTGGTAACAGCTCCAAACTCGAAGAGTTGTTTTTATTTTGGGAGAGCAGAATGTTCTGCTCTGCAAACTTAGTGAGTGCCCATTTTTTGGAAAGATTTTAGTCGACTCCAATAAAGTGGTTCTCATTGCGAAATTATTTTTTTGTTTTTGCAAAATGTTCGCAACCAGTCGTTTTATGCACTCACTCTGGTGGGCAAGAATTGCTTTTATAAAGCAATGATATGGAAAGGTACTGTATGCATTTGCTGTTCCCAGAATAGAATGCTCACAGATATGTATGTATGTGTGGTCGAATGCTGATTTCATCGAGTACTTAAATTAGTGATGAGTAAGTAATATGTTTATATCAGCCACCACAGGTTGTATCGATTTATATAAAAATATTCGTCGAAAATCCCATAGAGTGTAACAGAACATTTGCTGTGGCAGTTTGTTGTCACGGTGATGCGTCTACTAATTATTTCAAGACTTTGTAATTTCATTCCAAACAAGATTCACGAAATAATTTTAATTTTCAATACAATATCGGGTAGATATAATTATTTTCGGTTCATAACACTGTGCTGCAAGAAAGAATGAAGTAGAAAACTCTGTGAAATGATATCATTTTTCTTGTAGGTATTGTCGAGTAGGACAAGAATATGGAATTGAAAATTTCCACTCACCTCCAAAATCTTGAGCTACGGATAAAAAATCGTACCTTTGCACACCTTAAAGCCTGTAACTTAGATGGTTATCAACCGTTGTTCACGTTCTCATCGGATTTGAGAAGAATCTGTTGGCTTCTGTCCAACAAACTATTTTGTAATCAATTTTTAGTTATTTTTCAACTTTAACAATATTTTTGCACATTATTATGTTTCTTAACCATATCAGTTGTAAATTTATAAACACATTAGTAATTGTTTTAAAAAATCCGCCAGTAATTGACTGAATTATTGAAGTTTTTTTAATACTAAATTTTTGGAAAAATACAATATTTGGTCATTCCAGGTTCAATAAAAAAACTTAAGATTCATTAAAATGATTTTTCTTTTCAAAATAAAAGAAAAACATCTGAATTCCCAAAGTGGGGAAAATGTGTTCCACAATTGGGGATTTTTTTATTGAAATGGTCGCCATGTTTTTTGTGATAAAAACGATTTTTCTTTTCAAAAAATAATTCCCGAATTCCCAAAGTGGGGAAAATGTGTACCAAAATTGGTGACTTTTAAAAGCGATGACAATATTACTGGAGTACTCATTGTTCTTTTCAAAAAATAATTCTCGAATCCCCAAAGTGGGGAAAATGTGTTCCAAAATTGGGGATTTTTTCATTGAAATGGTCGCCATGCTTTGTCGTGATAAAAACGATGAAAATTACACATTTCTTCCCGAAAGTAGGGAAAATGTGTTCCAAAATTGGGGATTTTTTTATTAAAATGCTCGTAATAAAGCGATGAAAATTTTACTTGAGTACCCATTTTTCTTACAAAAATTTCCGAATTCCCAAAGTGGGGAAAATGTGTTCCAAAATTGGGGATTTATATTAAAATGGTCGCCTGATTTGTCGTGATAAGAACGATGAAAATATTACCAGATTACCCATTTTTCTTCAAAAAAATACCCGAATTCCAAAAATGGGAGAAAATGTGTTCCAAAATTGGCGATTTTTTATTAAAACGGTCGCCATGCTTTTTCGTGATAAAAACGATGAAAATATTACTAGAGTACCCATTTTTCTTTTCAAAAAATAATTTCCGAATTCCCAAAGTAGGGAAATTTAGGATTTTTTTATTAAAATGCTCGTAATGTTTGCCATGATAAAAACAATGAAAATATTAGTAGATTACCCATTTCCTTTTCAAAAAAACCGAATTCCCAAAGTGGGGAAAATGTGTTCCAAAATTGGATATTGTAAAATATACCCGAATTGGCAAAGTGGGTAAAAATATCACTTCCCAGAATTTTTGAACGTCACACTGTGTAGTTTACATGTTTCAAATACCTATACGTTTTTCTTTTGTCATTGAATTCGGTTCATTGTTTTAAAGGGTCCGCCAAGGAAATAACTTTTTTTTTTTTGAAAATGCTATAAAAAAAACTACTGAATATTTTCTCAAATTTCTTTTTTTTCTTTGAAAGTACAATCCTTCCGGTTAATAATGGAAAATAATTTCATTCAAATGGCAGCCGCGGCTCCCCACAAATAATAGTCCATCGGTTGAATAGTTGAAAAAAAAAACGTTAGATGGCGGACCCTTTATTAATTAAAATGTTTTTAAAATGTGTTTTCAATTATTTTCAAATATAATAAAATTCAAAAGAAACAATTCATAAATGAATGTACATACATACATATGTACATACATTGATGAAATATAGGCACTTCTTCTCATGTTTCTCCTGTTACTTTCTGCACAGAATTATGCCAAATTTGTTCATCCTATCCACGTGGTCGTCCACACCATACAAAAAGCGAACGTGCCGTAATTTCTCCATAATGACATCGAAGTTCCTTCTGAGATCATTACAATCTATGTATAAACAAATAAAAGAGAAGAAAATACATTATGAATTGCCTTCGTACTTGATATGGCAGTTCAAAAATAAGTAGGCGAGTGGCATGCTTCGATGGGGAAGTCGGCATTAGTTGCCGTGGTTCTAAGTGCATCTAACTTTTTATACACTCCACGAGAGTATTATGTCTTTGTGCATTTGTTTGTAACACCCAAATGGAAGAGAGATAGACCCATTGTTAATTATACCGATCGACTTAGAATCACTTTTTGAATCGATTTAGCAATGTCCGTCTGTCTGTCTGTCCGTCCGTCCATCTATTCTTGTAATCACTATACAGGTCGCAATTGTAGACAGAACCAAATGAAACTTTGCACAACGAAGTTTTTCGGGATAAGAACGAACGCTATTTAATTTGAAGAAAATCGGTTCAGATTTAGATATAGCCCCCATACGAATTTCACTCCCAATTTGATTTTTTCCGCCCTAGATACCACATATTTTAACAGATTTTCTTCAAAATTGGCAAAACATCTTATTTTTCAGCTAGAAACACCTGTGGTAAAAATGTGTTAGATCGGTTCAGATATATATATATAGCTCCCATACAAATTTCGCTCCCGATTTGATTTTTTCCGCCCTAGATACCACATATTTTAACAGATTTTCTTCAAAATTGGCAAAACATCTTATAGTTCAACTAGAAACACCTGTGGTAAAAATGAGCCAGATCGGTTCAGATTTATATGTAGCTCCCATACAAATTTCGCTCCCGATTTGATTTTTTCCGCTCTAGAAACAACATATTGTATCACATTGTCTTCAAATTTGGTAAAGTATCTTATATATCAACTAGAAACGCCCATGATGAAAATTCTTCAGATCGGTTCAGATTTATATATAGCTCCCATACAAATTTCGCTCCCGATTTGATGTTTTCCGCTATAGAAACCACATATTGTAACAGATTGTCTTCAAATTTGGTAAACTATCTTATATTTCAACTAGAAACACCCGTGGTGAAAATGGGTCAGATCGGTTCAGATTTACATATAGATCCAATACAAATTTCGCTCCCAGATAGACTTTTTCCGCCCCAGAAACCACGAATTTTCTCCGAATTTCTTTTCTTTCGTTATATTTGAACTCGAAGAACTTATTTTGAAAGTTAGTCACTTTATTCCATGTTTGGATATAGCCCCGATACAAATATTCTTTTCGAAACATACAAAAATTCTTCCCGTTTTCGGATAGAAAGTGGAGTGTATCATATAGTCGGCCCCGCCCGACTTTAGCCTTTCCTTACTTGTTTTCTATTGTTTAACCAGCATTCATAAAATATGGGTTATGCATTAAAAAATAACTATTATTTTTTTGGAAGTGCCACCAAACTAGTATGATATCCGAGGTCACAAGATTTGACCACCACATTCGGATAGAGCACCTGAAAATAAGAAAAAACTTGGTCGTCGTTGGTTATCGATATCTCGCTCGGACGTGAAAGTTTGAAAAACTCGATTTTTCTCTTCAAGGGACTGAGAATCGAAAATTAAAATTATTAAAAAATGGCGCTAAAACCCGCATACTGCACCCATCCTTCCTAACAGAAGGCGAGAATACATCACTCAGCATTGACTCGAAATAGACTCGAGGCGATCGTAGTACTAAACGGTGGGTATACTTCGGTTTCGTTTCGGTGTTACAACCAAATGCACAATGACACTCACCCCTGTCACGAATACAATTTATCTGGGAATGAATTGTTCCCATAAAATGCCCATCGTGATCTATGGTATTTTTCGAGTTTCTCCTGCTTTTTCACTTCGATTTGATCGCCTTTTTCTATTTTAAGTAATTATCCATGGAAAGGTGATAAGGGTGATGATTATAACCCGTATGTGGTATAATAACGATGCTTGTGTGGTTTTCGCTAAATAACTGCAGCTATTGGGACTTTTGACTATATCCTAAGGATTTTCCGGCCCGCCGTCTGCCTTCAAGCAAACATGCCTGCTTTTGTGCTTGAATATCAATATGAAAATTCGTTCGTTCTCCTCTACTACTTACTTAGTGTAAAACCGTAAATATCGATTGTCCTCAAACTCGTTGGGAACTTTTTGTGTGTAATCAAGCTCCAGATGTCCTTTTTAGCCAAAAATATGTTATAAATGGTCAGTTGCATCTCGGCATTTTGACAGAACAAACTCAGCCAAAAGTCCAGATCATTTGCGAAGGACGCTGAATACAGTAACTTCAAATTTGTCACATTTGTAGGAAAGCCTTCAGCAGGTGATTGCACGGTGTTCGACGTTAGATCCTCCATCTTTGTGACACTGATGGCCAGCTCGAGCAATGACGGATGCCGCAACAGCGCAGTGATATCGCACCATTCCGTGGGCAATTTTAAACATGTCGTCAGCTTGCGTAGATGCTTAAGTTTTAGTAGGGTGTCCGTAGTCACATGACAATCTCTGGCAATGAGACTCTCTAAGTTGTGGCATGATGCCAACGGTACTCCAGACACAATATTTGGACTGGAAGCAAAGCCGTCGCCTTGATAGTGCCACGTCAGATTCTTCAATTTGTCATTTCCAGCATAGGCCGATGGCAATTTAGCCATATCAACTGTATCTATTGCCAGTGTTTGTATTAATGGCGATATACGGAAATCTTCAATTACGCCCTCAAAGTCTGTATCCTGTGAGACAAATTCGGTGATGCCGCTTTCAGTTAATATTTGTCTCAAGTTTTGGCAGGTTAAACCATGACAACGCTCCATATGCAGTTCGATCACTTTAGGGGGCACCACAAACGATTTTATACTTGTGAAATATATATATCTCATGGTCAGTTTTTCCAGATTTCTACACGACTTTGAAATTGTGTCCAGCGTTTCATCTGGCACCTTATCTTCGTGCGGTATTTGGAGGGTTAAAATCGAAAGATTTGCAAAAAGTTGCAAAAACGATGTGAAATTGCTCGACCATTTCTGGGGATCGAATGATACCGTGATGTCCAGTTCTTTCAGTGACACTAGTGGCTTAGCTGATGCGGTATGGCCCGTTTCTCCATCTGGTTTTATTTCGAAACTCAATTTCAAGACCTCCAGTTGCATGTTGTAGAGAATATCACAGAAGTGTTGATATTTCATGCTGCAGTGAGGATGGGAATAACCATAGTCCAGGCGTAGTTCTTTTAAATGACGCATTGTAACAAGACTTTCTATATTCGCTGCGTCGAGCACGCTGTCTTCGTGCACCAAGACCACACCCTTTGTATGGGCCAAGCTGTGTTCGATATCTATGTGTTGACTGCATATTGGATGGAATTTTTCCAGACGCGGCAGCTTTTCGGCCACAAACTGCATAAACTCGAGCCCAAAGAAATCTCCGTGGCATCTGAGACCGGTGAGATTTTGGAATTGTTTTACATCAAAGGGAGTATCAGTAGTTAATTCTTGCACTCTGTCCGCATAACGTCTTAGAAAATCTTGGAGGCCCTCCGAACTAAGGAGTTCTCGATTTACGTTAGTTTCATTTGTAACCACGTAATTGGGATCTGTGTCATAAATTGTCAACATGCGATAGTTCCATATGAAGTTTTCGTAGAAGCTCTTCAGCGCGCTGCTGACCTGCGTCAATCTAAGTTGATCCTCCAAGTTCAACATTTTGTAGATCTGTATTAGTATGTCACAATTGGTGGAAATTTTCTCAAATCCATATAAAGCCATTTTATGTTGATGATGTGGTTTGCTGGGTTGCTTCAGCAATTTAAACGGTCGTTGTTAACACTTTGAGTTCGATACAAACACTGGGACAGGGAGGGCATTCAAATATAAACTATTCAACTATTCAGTAATTGCTGGCTCTCTTACATGCAAGCTAGAGATTGCTATTTCTCTTTCAACCACACAATGCATCATGCTTATATATATATATATAATTAGACGCTTGACAATAAATTTGCTGGCGACTTGTTTAGTTGCAAGCTAGTGAGCCCAATAGAACCGGCCTATTATTAAGAGTAGGTCACTAAATGTCTCAATTACTTTTATTGCAAATTAATCAAACCATTATTTTGAAATAATGCTGAGTGTTGCCAGAAGTGACCATTTTTCGGGCAAAAACTACATACCATCGACATGTCCGATGGTCCAGAGCCAATGTCCATCGGCCAAAACTCAATAACTTTTGATTTAGTACACATCTTTGAGTTTTGTAAAACAATTGAAATTATACAATGACCAAAGGAAATAACGCTGAAAATCCCACAAGGTTGACTACTTTTTATACCCTCCACCTAACGATGGGGGGTATATTTACGTTGTCATTCCGTTGGTAACACCTTAAAATATTCATCGGAGACTCCATAAAGTATATATTTTCTGAGTCGTGGTAAAATTCTAAGACGATCTAGCCATGTCCGCCTGTCTGTCTGTTGAAAGCACGCTATCTTCCTAACGTAAATGTGTCTTATTATTGTTGCAGATCGGTTGGTATTGAAAGTGGGCGAAATCGGCCAAGATGGAAATTTTTTTCCCTAACAAGGACTGAAAATATCCCTAATATTTAGATTATTTAAGCATTTTTTTGTGAAAATTTCTGACTTTTATACCCTCCGCCTCCTGGATGGGGTTATATTCTCTTTGTCATTCCCTAACACCTTGAAATATTCATCGGAGATCCCATAATGTATTCTGTATCCTGGTAAAATTCTAAGACTATTTACGATAGCGGCCGAACGAAATGAGCTAGGAGGTTGAAATTTTCCATAAATGTGTCTTATAGTTGTAGATCGATTGGTATTGAAAGTGGGCGAAATCGGCCTAGAAGGAAAAATATTTCCCTAACATGGACTGAAAATACCCCTAAAATTTAGACTATTTAAACAATTTTTTTGAAAATTTTTGATTTTTATACACTTGAAATTTGTTTCGTACCTTCCTCTAGTAACGTGTAATCACCAAAAATTACACAGAAAAAGGTACATTTCGTATTTGAATACAAAAATCGTTGATCGGACTAAAAAATTATTCAACTATCAACCTATAAAGATTTGTGGCATACTGACTAAAAAATTTGTAAGTGGTTTATCAAAAATATTTCATCATAAAAATATCATGACTAAGAAATTTATCGAAGCATTATGAAGTTATCAATAAATTATTTTATTAAATTAATTAAAATATTTGATGAATTTAATAAATTATTTGGTTGGTCCAATGCACATTGTTATCAGGTAAAAAAATATTTGATTAATTTTTCAGCGAGGTATGCATTGATTTGACTGAACGTTTTATTTGTTAGATATTAGATATAAAAGCTCAAAATCATTGAAAAAAGTATTTTTTATTGAACAAAATTACTAGCAAATCTCAAATAATATAAATGTCCATTGTAATTCTATTTGTACTATTGAAGGGCATACATAAGATAATTCACTTTTGTATATATATTTTGATTTAACAATTAGTTGAAATTAAAGGAACTCAAATACTTTTTGGTTTATACATACAAATTTTCTCAGGATTCGTTTATGTTTAAAATTTCGCTTATAAATGTAAATACTTTTGAATATTTCTTATTATAACTTAATACATAAAAAAATTTTGTATGAAGTTATAAAATATATCAGTCTATTTAGGAAACTCCAAGTCAAATACAAAAAAGGTTGTCAGCAGTATATCTACAGCCGTTAGTATGTGTACCACTGGATATTTTATATCATCAATATAAACAAAAATTTCTTTAATATTTGAAATTTCACCTATAATTAGTAACCTTTCTGAAGTTTTAAGAGGTTCAATTTCATGTTCAATACCTCCTTTGTTTCCGCATGTATGACAAATGAATCTTGCGATTTTGGCGACCTGAGACCCTATAAAGTATATATATTCTTGATCGTTATAAAATTCTAAGACGATCTAGCCATGTCTGTCTGTCCGTCTGTTGAAAGCACGCTAGCATCTAAACGAAAGGAGCTAGAACGTTCAAATTTTCTATAAATGTGTCTTATAGCCATAGATCGGTTGGGATTGAAACGGGGCGAAATCGGCCCAAAGGGAAAAATTTTTCCCTCACAAGGACTAAAAATACTCATAATAATCCCTAATATTTTAGCGTATTTAAGCATGTTTTTTGAATATTTCTGTTTATATTTGCTTGATATTTGGTATGCGCATTCCCCTTATAGCAAAAACGTGCACCATAAAGTGATTCTTATTTGTAGGGGGTGAAATGGGGCAAAAAAGGGATAAAAATGGTACATATTAAACGACAACAGATAGAAACACGAATTTCGATGTGTACATTCCTCTAAGGAATAGAGGGATAAAAATGGTACCAACCAAACGGCTGTACCTAGAATAATGAAATTCGGTGTATACATTCCTCTGATTGCATAGATAAGTAAAATACACGGATTTTTCAAAATTCGTACTTTTTGGGGTTAAAATGAAAAAGGGGATAAAAATAGTACCAATAAAATTACCGCAGCTAGAGTCATGAAATTCGGAGTATACATCCCTCTGAGTGTGTAGACACGGAAAATAAACAGATTTTTCGAAATTCGTACTTTTTGGGGTTAAAATGAAAAAGGTGATAAAAATAGTACCAATCAATGACCAATGACCGCAGCTAGAGTCAAGAAATTCGGAGTATACATTCCTCTGACTGCGTAGACACGGAAAATAGACGAATTTTTCGAAATTAGTACTTTCAAGGGATACAATGGTACAGAGGGATAAAAATAGTACCAACTAAACGACTACAGCTAGAATGATAAACTTCAAATTGCGTAGAAACGTCAAGGGGGTAAAAATGGTACCAACCAAATGGGCGCAGCTGGAATCATGGAATTCGGTGTATATATTCCTCTGACTGCATAGACACGCAAAATAAAAAGTTTTTTCCAAATTCGTACTTTTTCTTTTACGACAAAAATTGGCTGAATCATGAAGTTAGGTTATTTTGCACTATGTTCGTTTGATAATGGATTTTCAAAATTTGTACTTTTGGAATTTAAATAGAATGGAAATACAACCAACTTTAGAACCCACTATCTACCAATATTTATGGCTTTGAAAATATAAATATAAGAATATTTATTTTTTGAATTGACGTATTGGTAGCATTACCTTATAAGCGTGGTTTGAAATAATTAAAATATTATATTTATTTATAAAATTAATTTTTCAATATTTGTATTTGTTTTGGTTTGGCTATTTTAAAAAAATTATATTTCCTTCTACGAAAACCGACAACCTCTGTGGAATGCAATCCATGGTGGAGGGTATATAAAGTTCGGCCCGGCCGAACTTAACGCCGTTTTTACTTGTTTTTATTAATATATAATTTTCATTTACACCAGCGTATCGTAAAGTCGACAGCCTCTAATCTACCGGTAATACTGAGGAATGCACTCCGTGTTGGAGGGTATATAAGATTCGGCCCAGCCGAACTTAACGCCTTTTTACATGTTTTATATGCGTGAAATTTGCTGCGTACATTCCACCAAAAGTAAATAAAATTTAGGGAGCTAAATGGGACGAAAAGGGATAAATATGGTACCAATAATACGATAACAGCTAGGATTTTTCAAAGTTCGTACTTTTATGGGATATAAAGTTGAAATCATGAAATTCAGTGTATACATTCATATGTCTGTGTAGACTCAAAATTTGTACTTTTAAGGGGTAAATGACGCAAAAGGAGATAAAAATAGTACCAACCAAACGGTTAGAATAGTGAAATTCGGTGTGCATTGTTCAGACTGAGTAGAGGCGAAAAATAAAGACATTTTTTGATATTCAGTATGGAATTTATATCAAGCGAACGAAATTCTTTGTTTACATACGTCTGACTGCGTAGACAAGCAAAATAAGAGGACTTTCCCAAATTCGTACTTTTAAGGTCGAAATGAAAATAAAACACAACTGGAAACATGAAATTATGTGTATGCATTCCACTATGACGTGAAACAATTGGTCTGTAGCTGGAATAAAAAAATGCATATAGGCGAAATCGGCCCTGTGGGAAAATGTTTCCCTCTAATGAAGACTGATAATAACCTAATTTATTTTGTGTTGCATAATAGACCCTCGAAAAGACTTTAAGACTTTCTATGTATTATTCATAACACATTTTACAAAAATTTGCCAAGAAATATTAATTGTTTGCTGTCACTTCGGAAAACCGAAAATATTTCGTGACCCATCCTAGTATATAGTAGATGACTAGTAATATTATAATAGTGAAGCATCACAATTTATTTAAAAAAGTGCGCATAAGTGTGCCTTGAAATAGTTAACAAATATTGCAATGTGCAAACAAAATATCACAATTTTCCTACGTAAAGTCGACAGCCTCTAATCAGTCGAAAATACTGTGGATTGCACTCCGTGGTGGAGGGTTTATAAGATTCGGTCTGGCCGAACTTAACGCCTTTTTACTTGTTGTAGGTTAAGCCATTACAAAGTTCCAAATACAATTCGCTTACTGAGGGCGCCTTGAATATTTGTAAACGTCGCCTTTTGGATGCTAAGACTTCCAAGTTTCCGGCAAGATCTGGCAATTATGGCCAAAATCCCATCGGTAATCACATCGGTCAGTAATCGTAAATAAAACCAGGCCACATTAATTCGCATCGTATATTAAGCTGTTGAGATTTTTGAATTGCTTTACTTCGACATGACAATCTATATTCAGTTCTTGCACTTTTGCTGCATAGAAGCTCAGAAAACACTGAAAGTCTTCAAACACTTGTGCATCCAGAACTAAACGATCGATGCCTGCTCGTTGCATTTGTTACAGCAATGCCAGTACTAATTTTGTAAATGGTTAGCGACCGATTTTTCTCCGTCCACATGAAGTTTTCGAAGACCACCGGTAGGGGTTTGCTGGCCTGGGCGAGTCGCAGTTGATCTCCAAAATGTAACATTTCGAAGATATGAATCAGCAAGTCACAGTTCATTGAAATCTTCTCGAAACCTTGCAAATCCATTGTGGACGAAACGTTTTACTTGCGGGTTTTCATTTGAATGATGTTCGCCCATCCAAATCACCACAAACACAGCCGGTGAGAGAGAGAGTGTGCTAGAAATAGAAATCGTAATAAATGCAATGTGAAAGATACAATGCCGAGCGACAATTAAGCTTTTGCAACGTGATGTCAAGTCCCCACGCTCACTCAAGTGGGTAAAGAAGTGACTCATAACCATTTTGTAAAGTTTCAGTCTCTTACACCGACTTGTATATATTAGGTTGGGTCGAGAAAAAAATATGTTTTCTCTTCAGCATTTTGGAAAAATTGTTATAAAGTAAGCTTCAGTCGGCTAAACCGACTTATATATACCCTCACTCTCAGAGAATATATATATATATATATATATATATATATATATATATATATATATATATTTTCTGAGAGTGAGGGTATATATAAGTCGGTTTAGCCGACTGAAGCTTACTTTATAACTTCCGTATATATATATATATATAATATATATATATACGGAAGTTAAAAGGAATTAAATTGAACGTAGGGCAAAATAATTGGGGTGAAAGGTACTAGGAGGTTCGTATCACAAGGTTCCAGCTTCCACATTTATAAAACAATTGTAAAAACATGAAACATAAAAAACCAGTAGGGCATATGAAGGATTTAATATTACCTAGGAGACAATTTTGTGGGAGGTACCCGAATGTGTGTGGCAATATCGCCCATATTCCATGCGAATGTAACCACTATAAAGGCGTTAAACAAAAATTATCAAACTATCGATTTTGATATGCTGGAACCCCTTATTTTGTGTGGTTCGGAAAAAAATTAATGCTCATCGGGGTCAAAAGTGATGGAAAAGAGGTAAAAATACAACAAAAAGGCCCAAAACTGCCTCGGAGTCATCCCCAGAGGAGTTAAATGTAAGACCGACCCCCATTAATTTTTCCTTCCCAACACACATATCTTCTATCTCCACTCGGGCTCCCATACAAAAATTAATTTTTTATAGAATTTGTTCCCACCGCTCTTACTGGCCCAAGGAGGCCTCTAGTATGATGTAATGTATGACCGACCCCCAATTTTTTTTCAACCACCACATTTTCTCTGAACATACTTACCTCCTAACGTCAAACCTTAGGGTGGTCCCCATACGATTTTTTATTTTTTATAATTTTTGTTATTACAGTTAGACCCAAAACTGTCCTGGAGTCGCCCCTAGCTGGGTTCAATATAAGACCGACCTACACTAACTTATCCTCCCCAACATTTTTTCCGAACAAACTTACCTCACCCCTTAATGGGGCTCCCATACAAAAACTAATTTTTATCAAATTTGCTCCCACCACTCTAACTGCTCCAAGGAGGCCTCTAGTGGAGTCACTTGCCCATAACATACCTACCCTCTATCTTCAACCCTTAAGGAGGTCCCACACATTTTCTTCATTTCTTATAATTTTTTTAATGAAGGAAACGCTCAAAACTGCCTCCTAGTCACCCCTGGAGGGAAGACATGTAAGACTGCCCCCATTAATTTTCTCTCCCCAACATTTTCCCCAAACATACATGTCCCCTATCACCACTCCATAATGGGGCTCCCATACAAAAACTACATTTTTATAAAATTTGCTCCCACCACTCTAACTGCCCCAAGGAAGCCCCGAGTGGAGATAGGCGGTATGTATGTGCGAAAAAAATGTTGGGGAGGGAAAATTAATGGGGGTCGGTCTTACATTTAACTCCTCTGGGGATGACTCCTAGGCAGTTTAGGGACTTTTTGTGTATTTTTACCTCTTTTCCCTCACCTTTGACCCCGAAGAGCACTCCCATACACTCACCCCACCACCCCCATTTTTTGGCTCTTTCATTTTTTTCCGAACCTCTCAAAATAAGGGGTTCCAGCATATCGAACTCCTAAAATTCCCATACAACACTATTCCACCCCTAGTAAACATAGAGTATCATAACTTCTACATTTATCCATAGATTTGTTACATACAAACATTGATCTAAAAAATAACACAAAATAATTTTCCCATTGTTTATACCCTCCACATCCAGGATGGGGGTATATTCACTTTGTCATTCCGTTTGTAACACCTTGAAATATTCATCGGAGACCCGATAAAGTATATATATTCTGGGTCGTGGTAAAATTCTAGCGGCCGAACGAAATGAGCTAGGAGGTTCAACTTTTTCCTAAATGTGTCTTATGGTTGTAGATCGGTTGGGATTGGAAGTGGACGAAATCGGCCCAGAGGGAAAAATTTTTCCCTCACAAGGATTGAAAATACCCCCAAAAAAATTTAGAGTATTTCAGCATGTTTTTTTAACATATTAGCTTGTATTTACTTGATATTTGCAATGCGCATTCTCTTTATAGCATAAAAGGGCACCATAGAGTGATTTTTATTTGAAGGGGGCGAAATGGGTCAAAAAGGGATAAAAATGGTACCTATCAAACGACAACAGATAGAAACACGAAATTTGGCGTGAACATTCCTCTAATAGAGTAGATACATATATAAAAGTATTTTTTCTAAATTCGTACTTTTAAGGGGTTAAATGGGGATAGAGGGATAAAAATAGTACCAACATAACAGCTGCACCTAGAATAATGAAATTCGATACATACATTCCTCTGATTGCGTAGACACGTAAAATAGAGGGATTTTTCGAAATTCGTACTTTTAAGGGATATAACTAAAAAGAGGGATAAAAATAGGACCTACCAAACCGCTGAAGTTGAAATCTTGAAATTCGGTCTATACATTCTGACTATGAAGACTCGAAAAAGGTTTTTTTTTTTTGAAATTTGTACATTTGGGCGGAGAATGGGGCGAATGGGGATACCTTTAAAATTTATACTTTTCTTATCACTTTGTCTGTATCTGAAAATGCTTCTTTCTAATGGCGACTGACAATCGCCTAATATTTAAGCATGTTCACTTTCACAATTTCAGCATTTTATTTATATATAGTAGTTTTTTTTTTGTAAAGTCGACATCCTTTAATCTGCTGGTAATACTGTGGCATGCACTCCGTGGTGGAGGGTATATAAGATTCAGCCCGGCCGAACTTAACGCCTTCTTACTTGTTTCTTTCTAACATAGATTTAAAAAAAAAAATTCTCCCAAATTTCTATGTGAACGTGTAATTCGCAATAATTGTAGACAAGAAAGTGGGTAAACCCTAACGCTCGAAATAAGACTATTTCTATACCCTTCCCTGGATGATGGGATACTTTCAGCCAATCCAAGATGATTCCATTCAATGATAACACGAAATAATTGGCTGTAGTGAATCCCACGTGTACTCTCTTCACTCCAAACGAGACAACTTTTCTTATTGACAAGTCGCCGCCAAGAGCCGAATATTTCGATAAATGAGTTGGTTGACTTCTGGTTGAGTTTGATGTCAGTTCTAATCAATTTGTGACTGTTTAATGTTTAACGGGAAATGAAACCTTTGAAAAACCAAACGAGTTTGGAGTATTTGTGAAATAATTCTCATTTATGTTCATTACTTGCAATAAAATAATCATTTATTTTGATATTACATTTAATTTGATAAGTGATTGGACTGAAAGTTTCGTTTTCCCGTTTCCAGATGTAATTCGAATGACATTATGGGTATAGAGGCATTGTTAGCGAAGTTAGATAGAGCTAATGAGAATGTGATTTGGTAAATACTATAAGGTAGAATTGTCTTGCAATTACTAATCGTTTTAGTATATTGCACATAGGCTAATGTAGAGTAATTAACAAATGATACCAAAATGAATAGTTGCACTTCGTAGTTTACTAATTGAACAGCATTTTTATTTAAAGGTAAATAAAGCAATGCCATGAAAATGTTTAATGATATAATAAAATTGTTGGACACTTATATTAAGTGTACACGAATTACATAAAGTTGTAGAAAGCACTCTTCGGAAAAAAAACTATAAATACAGGAACTAGATGGCATCGTAATATAATAACAGTATATAAAAGTATTTTCCTATTACTTTCTGCAAAGAATAATGCCATATTTATATGTCGTCGTTAGTTCATCCTCTTCGTCAGCACCATACTCATAACGAGCTCTTTGAAGTTTCTCCATTGTATTGTCGAAGTTTCTCCTCAGATCATCACAATCTAAAATAAAAGAAAATAAATTGATTTACTGCTGATGGTCACTGATGTACGGCTGATGACAGCATGGCAATACAAGCACTCTATAATGAAGGTCTACTGATGAGTATCCCACACATGACATGAAATGGCACAAAAACAACATAAAATTTCATTCAAAACCATGAAACAACAGATTGACAAAGCGGGCATATTCAATTCCTTCAACACCTATCAAATCGGTCATTAATCAAAAAATACAAAAACTGAAAATGAAAAATTGTTGAAATTCTGAGCTCAACAAAATTGGACAATTTTGACGATTAACGAAACAACTTGTGGTGAAACTTCTTGTTCGTGAAACTTCATTTTGTTGCTCAAATGCTGAGAAACAATGCAACAAGTTGTGCTTTCGCGTGACAATTTATTTATACCCTCCATCTCAAAGATGGTGGTATACTAACTTTGTCATTCCGTTTGTAACACCTTGAAATATCGATCTGAGACCCTACAAAGTATATATATTCTCGTGCTTTCGCGTGACAATTTTTGTATACCCTCCATCTCAAAGATGGTGGTATACTAACTTTGTCATTCCGTTTATAACACCTTGAAATATCGATCTGAGACCCTACAAAGTATATATATTCTTGATCGTCATAAAATTCTAACACGATCTAGACATGTCCGTCCGTCCGTCTGTTGAAAGCTAGGACGTCCAAATTTTCCATAAATGCGTCTTATAGTCGTCGGAGATCGGTTGGAAGTGTAAATGGGCGAAATCGGTCCAAAGGGAAAACTTTTTCCCTCACAAGGACTAACAATACCCATAATAACCCCTAATATTTTAGAGTATTTAAGCATTTTTATACACTCCACGAGGGTATTATGTCTTTGTGCATTTGTTTGTAACACCCAAAAGGAAGCGAGAAAGACCCATTGTTAATTATACCGATCTACTTGGAATCACTTTTGAATCGATTTAGCGATGTCCGTCTGTCTTGTAATCAAAGTACAGGTCGCAATTGTATCCAGAACCAAAGGAAACTTTGCACAACGAAATTTTTCAGGATAAGGACGAAGAAAATCGGTTCAGATTTAGTTCAGATACGAATTTCACTCCCGATTTGAAGCTTTTCACTCTAGATACAAATTTCGCTTCCAATTCGACTTTTGCCGCTCTAGAAACCACAATCTTCAAACTGGGCAAAACATCTTATATTAAAACTAGGAAGACCTGTGGTGAAAATGGGTCAGATCGGTTCAGGTTTATATATAGCTCCCATACAAATTTCGCTCCCAGAATGCTTATATGCACGTCGGTTATAAACATTCACATTGTCATTTAAAATACAAGGACGTTTTTTGCTTATAAGCAAGCATTCGTTTATATGCATTTCTCACTTTTATGCATCAACAATTTACAAAGAAATTCGGATATATGCAGCTCGAATTTCTTTGATTATTTTGAATAAATTGTCGCAAACGCACAATTTGTGGGTACATTTTCCCATCTCTACTGAAATTATGCCAAATAAAATGTGAAACAGTACAATAAAGTAATTTTGAGCGTTCAATTTGTAAACAAATAAATACAAAAAAGAAAAAAATGAGCGAAAAACAAGTAAAGAGGTGTTAAGTTCGGCCGGGCCGAATCTACTATACCCTCCACCACGGAGCGTATTCCACAGTATTATCGGTAGATTAGAGGCTGTCGACATTACACAGAAGTGCACTACCATATTAAGGAAATTATGATTCTATATTATTATAATATTTTTCCCCATGTGCAATTTCTTGATTCCAGCTACAGCAAGATCGAATATGTTTCAGAGTGAAATGTACACATTTGATTTGAGCTATTGCAGTTTTTCTTTTTTCCATTTTGATCCCAATAGTACGAATATAGTTTTCTATATCGTACCTCTTATTTTCAGCGTCTACGTAGACTGACGAGTGCACATACTGATTATCATGATTCCAGCTACAACCGTTTGATTGTAGCCAAATTTAAACCCAGTTAGATCCTAATACTACGAATATCGGAAAATATCTTTATTATTCGCATCACCACAGTCACCAATTTCATTATTATAGCTGCAGCCGTTTGGTTGGTACCATGTTTATCCCCATTCGCCCTATTTTCCGCCTAAAAGCACAAATTTCGACAAAATCGTTTTTATTTCTATCTTCAGAGTCAGATGAATGTACTCACCTAATTTCTTTATTATAGCTGCAGCCGTTTGGATGGTACTTTTTTATTCTCATTCACCCCATTTCCCGGGTAAAAGTACAAATTTCGAAAAGAAAAACTTTTTATTTCGCATCTTCACAGTCAGTTTAAGGTACACACGGAATTTCATGATTTCAACTTCAGCGGTTCGGTATGTACCATTTTTATCCCTTTTTATACACTCCACGAGAGTATTATGTCTTTGTGCATTTGTTTAACACCCAAAAGGAAAAGAGATAGACCCATTGTTAATTATACCGATCGTCTTAGAATCACTTTTTGAATCGATTTAGCAATGTCCGTCTGTCTGTCCATCTATTCTTGTAATTACGATACAGGTCGCAATTGTAGCCAGAACCAAATGAAACTTTGCACAACGAAGTGTTTTGGGACAAGGACGAACGCTATTTAATTTGAAAAAAAAACGGTGCAGATTTAGATATAGCCCCCATACGAATTTCACTCACGATTTGACTCTTTTCACTCTAGATACCACATATTTTAACAGATCTTCTTCAAATTTGGCAAATCATCTTATATTACAACTAGAAACACCTGTGGTGAAAATGTGTTAGATCGGTTCAGATTTATATAGAGCTCCCATACAAATTTCGCTCCCGATTTGACTATTTCCGCTCTAGAAACCACATATATTGGTGGCAAAACATCTTTTATTTCAACTAGAAACACCCATGGTGAAAATGGGCCAGATCGGTTCAGATTTACATATAGCTCCCATTCAAATTTCGCTCCCGGTTTGAATTTTTCCGCTGCAGAATCCACATATTTTAATAGATCTTCATCAAATTTGGCAATATATCTTATGTTTCCATTAGAAACACCTATGGCGAAAATGGGTCAGATCGGTTCAGATTTATATATAGATCCCATACAAATTTCGCTCCCGGTTTGAATTTTTCCGCTCCAAAAACCACATATTTTAACAGATTTTCTTCAATATTGGCAAAGTGCCTTATATAGGGTCCGCCAAATAACTTTTTTTTTGAAAATGCTTTAAAAAAAACTACTGAATATTTTCTCAATTTTTTTTTTATTTGAAAGTACAATCCTTCCGGTTAATAATGGAAAATAATTTCATTCAAATGGCTGCCTCGGGCACCCCACAAATAATAGTCCAACGGTTGAATAGTTGAAAAAAAAACGTTAGATGGCGGACCCTATATTTCAACAGGAAACACCTGTGGTGAAAATGTGTTAGATCGGTTCAGATTTACATATAGCTCCCATACAAATTTCGCTCCCGAATTGACTTTTTCCACCTCAGAAACCACGTATTTTCACCGAATTTCTTCAAATTAAGCATAACACGTTTACTTGAACTGAAAAAACTTATTATGAAAGTTAGTCACTTCATTCCATGTTTGGATATAGCCCCGATACAAATATTCCTCTCGATTTGATAAATTGGGTCAAAAAGCCTTCCCGTTTTTACTTTTTTAACGAATTAAATTGTGTTCGGATAGAAAGTGGAGTGTATCTTATAGTCGGCCCTGCCCGACTTTAGCCTTTCCTTACTTGTTTTAAATTGTATCCCTTAAAAGTACTAGTTTTTAAAAATCCCTCTATTTTTAGTATCTACGCAATTAGACGGATGTACATGTTCATGTTTCTAGATGTTATCGTATCATAGGTACCATTTTTATTCCTCTTTGTCCCATGTCGCCCGTTAAAACGTGTATTTACTTTCTGGTGCCTTTACGCTACAAGAGGAATGTACGCAACACATTGCAAGTGCATATAAAAAAGAAATTAAACAAGTAAGAAGGCGTTAAGTTCGGCCGGGCCGAATCTTATATACCCTCCACCACGGAGTGCATTCCACAGTATTACCAGCAGATTAAAGGAAGTCGACTTTACATAGAAGCACAGTACCATATTACGAAAATTGTGATATGTTTATGCACATTACTATATTTGTTTACTATTTCAAACTATAATGTATACTTATGCTCACTGTTTAAAATCGACTACTATATATAAAAAAATGCTGAAATTGTGAAAGTGAACATGCCGAAAATATTAGGCGATTGTCAGTCGCCATTAGAAAGAAGCATTTCCAGATACAGACAAAGTGATAAGAAAAGTATAAATTTTAAAGATATCCCCATTCACCCCATTCTCCGCCCAAATGTACAAATTAAAAAAAACCTTTTTCGAGTCTTCATAGTCAGAATGTATACACCGAATTTCATGATTTCAACTTCAGCGGTTTGGTAGGTCCCATTTTTATTCCTCTTTTTAATTATATCCCTTAAAAGTACAAATTTCGAAAAATCCCTCTATTTTACGTGTCTATGCAATTAGAGGGATGTACACACCGAATTTCATGATTCTAGCTGTTGTCGTATCATTGGTACCATATTTTATCCCTTTTTGTCCCATTTCGCCCGCTAAAACTTTTAATTTCTTTGTAGCGCTTCCAAGCTACAAGAGGAATGTCCGCAACAAATTTTAAATGTATGAAAATAAGAAATTTAATTAATAAGCCAAGCTACCAAAATTTTGTATACTATATATATATATAATGGATATAATACTTCAATTCATAAAGTAAATATAAGGGAGCAATCATAAATACCCTAAATATTGGGGGATAGAGATTGTATTTTCAGCTACAGTCGTTTGGTTGGTTATATTTCCATACATTTTGAAAATACCTTATCTCTCACGTCCGCAGTATAAGACAACTTCATGATTCTACCATTTTTTGTCGTAAAAGCAACAAACGAATTTGGGAAAAAATATTTTACGTGGCTATGCAGTCAGAGGAATGTACACACCGAATTCCATGATTCTATCAGCGGTCATTTTGTTGGTACCATTTTTATCCCCTTTTTCCAATTTTGCCCCCTCAAGAGTACGACTATCTAAAATCTCTTTATTTTACGTATCTACACAATACACTGAATTTCATCATTTTCATCATAGCTGTATTCGTTTAGTTGGTACTATTTTTATCCCCTGTAGCCATTGTATCCCTTCAAAGTACGAATTTGGAAAAAAGTTTTATTTTTCGTGTCTACGTAGTCAGAGGAATATATACTCCGAATTTCATGATTCTAGCTGCTGTCATTTGGTAGGTACTATTTTTATCCCCTTTTTCCATTTGAACCCCAAAAAGTACGAATTTTGGAAAGTTCTTTTATTTTACGTGTCTACGCAATCAAAGGAATGTATATATCGAATTTCACTATTCTAGGTGCAGCCGTTAGGTTGGTACTATTTTTATCCCTTTTGCCCCATTTAACCCCTTTAACGTACGAATTTAGAAAAAATACTTTTATATTATTTATCTACTCTATTAAAGGATTGTACACGCCAAATTTCATGTTTCTATCTGTTGTCGTTTGAAAGGTACCATTTTTATCCCTTTTTGTCCCATTTCGCGCCCTACAAATAAAAATCACTCTATGGTGGCCTTTTATGCTATAAAGGGAATGCGCATTGCGAATATCAAATAAATACAAGCTAATATGTTCAAAAAACATGCTGAAATACTCAAAATATTAGGGTATTTTCAGTCCTTGTGGGCCGATTTCGCCCACTTTCAATCCCAACCGATCTACAACCATAAGACACATTTAGGAAAAATTTGAACCTCCTAGCTCATTTCGTTCGGTCGCTATCGTGCTTTCAACAGACAGACAGACGAACAGACGGACAGACGGACATGACTATATCGTCTTAGAATTTTACCACGACCCAGAATATATATACTTTATGGGGTCTCCGATGAATATTTCAAGGTGTTACAAACGGAATGACAAAGTGAATATACCCCCATCCTGGAGGTGGAGGGTATAAAAAAAATTGGTTTAATGTTCTAAATATTAGGGAGTACTTTCAGTCCTTGTTAGGGAAAAATTTTTCTCTCTGGGCCGATTTCGCCCACTTTCAATCCCAACCGATCTGCAACCATAAGACACATTTAGGGACAATTTGAACGTCCTAGCTCATTTCGTTCGACCGCTATCGTGCTTTCAACAGACAGACAGACGGACATGGATAGAGCGTCTTAGAATTTTACCACGACCCAGAATATATGTACGCCACAATATAGTGGCCTTTTTGGTCCCTCGATTGAAATGTTCCACAAAAATGTTCCTCGTAGTGTTTTAAGTACATATATATCCACCTCTATTGATATATTGATCCACCTCTACGTAAACTTTCAAAACGCTTATATAGGTAAATAAATTGAACAGGAACAAGTAAGAAGGCGTTAAGTTCGGCCGGGCCGAATCTTATATACCCTCCACCACGGAGTGCATTCCACAGTATTACCAGCAGATTAAGGGATGTCGACTTTTAAAGATATCCCCATTCTCCACCCAAATGTACAAATTTCGAAAAACCCTTTTTCAAGTCTTCATAGTCAGAATGTATACACTGAATTTCATGATTTCAACTTCAGCGGTTTGGTAGGTCCCATTTTTATCCCTCTTTTTAATTATATCCCTTAAAATTACAAATTTCGAAAAATCCCTCTATTTTACGTGTCTATGCAATTAGAGGGATGTACACTAGAGCGTACCAGGTTACAAGTAAAAAAAATTGGCCTTACACCTTAGACTATGAAGTATTATTGAAAGGTAGTTTCAAAATTTTTTTTTTATTTTTTTATGCCGAACGTAGGGTTCGCGCTTTTACATTTTTCTATATAACTTCTGCATTTATAAACGGATTTTAAAATGTGATACATCGATGTTTTTGTCTCGACGAGGCCGATTTTTTTGAAAATCGACATACTGCCATAGGAAGAGTTTCATGATTTTATGCGAGCTTTAATTTTCTGATATTAGAGTGGTACATTAGGGTAGTAGCAACTGAGATATGATGGGTAAGTACCAGAAGGGGGTGCTTGAGCTCAATGACTTCAAAGACAAAAACGGCCTCGTCGAGACAAAAACATCGATGTATCACACTTTAAAATCCGTTTATAAATGCAGAAGTTATATAGAAAAATGTAAAATCGCGACCCCTACGTTCGGCATAAAAAAATAAAAAAAAATTTTTTGAAACTACCTTTCAATAATACTTCATATTCGAAGGTGTACGGCGAACTTTTTTTTTGAGGTACGCCCTAATGTACACATCGAATTTCATGATTCTAGCTGTTGTCGTATCATTGGTACCATATTTTATCTCTTTTTGTCCCATTTCGCCCCCTAAAACTTTTATTTTCTTTGTGGTGCTTCGAAGCTACAAGAGGAGTGCCCGCAACAAATTTTAACTGTATGAAAATAAGAAATTTAATTAATACCTACCAAATTTTTATACTTATATATAATGGATATAATACTTCAATTCATAAAGTAAATATAAGGGAGCAATCATAAATACCCTAAATATTGGGGGATAGAGAGTGTATTTTCAGCTACAGTCGTTTGGTTGGTTGTATTTCCATCCTATTTTAATTTCAAAAGTATAAATTTTGAAAATACCTTATCTCTCATGTACGCAGTATAAGACAACTTCATGATTCTACCATTTTTTGTCGTAAAAGCAACAAACGAATTTGGGGAAAAAATAGTTTACGTGGCTATGCAGTCAGAGGAATGTACACACCGAATTCCATGATTCTATCAGCGGTCATTTTGTTGGTACCATTTTTATCCCCTTTTTCCAATTTTGCCCCCTCAAGAGTACGACTATCTAAAATCTCTTTATTTTACGTATCTACACAATTAGAGGGATGTACACACTGAATTTCATCATTTTCATCATAGCTGTATTCGTTTAGTTGGTACTATTTTTATCCCCTGTAGCCATTGTATCCCTTGAAAGTACGAATTTGGAAAAAACGATTTATTTTTCGTGTCTACGCAGTCAGAGGAATGTATACTCCGAATTTCATGATTCTAGCTGCTGTCATTTGGTAGGTACTATTTTTATCCCCTTTTTCCATTTGAACCACAAAAAGTACGAATTTTGGAAAGTTCTTTTATTTTACGTGTCTACGCAATCAGAGGAATGTATATATCGAATTTCACTATTCTAGGTGCAGCCGTTATGTTGGTACTATTTTTATCCCTTTTGCCCCATTTAACCCCTTTAAAGTACGAATTTAGACGAAATACTTTTATATTATTTATCTACTCTATTAGAGAAATGTACACGCCAAATTTCGTGTTTCTATCTGTTGTCGTTTGAAAGGTACCATTTTTATCCCTTTTTGTCCCATTTCGCCCCATACAAATAAAAATCACTCTATGGTGGCCTTTTATGCTATAAAGGGAATGCGCATTGCGAATATCAAGTAAATACAAGCTAATATGTTCAAAAAACATGCTGAAATACACAAAATATTAGGGGTATTTTCAGTCCTTGTGAGGGAAAATTTTTTCCCTCAGGGCCGATTTCGTCCACTTTCAATCCCAACCGATCTACAACCATAAGACACATTTAGGAAAAATTTGAACCTCCTAGCTCATTTCGTTCGGCCGCTATCGTGCTTTCAACAGACAGACAGACAGACAGACAGACAGACGGACAGACGGACAGACGGACAGACGGACAGACGGACATGGCTATATCGTCTTAGAATTTTACCACGACCCAGAATATATATACTTTATGGGGTCTCCGATGAATATTTCGAGGTGTTACAAACGGAATGACAAAGTGAATATACCCCCATCCTGGAGGTGGAGGGTATAAAAACATGATTTTTAGAGGTGTTTTCAGGAACGTTTAGCTTGATCTAGGAACGAAATATTTTTCAAATCATCATTAAACAATCCAAACTTTATTTTCGTTGGGTGACTGGAAAATGTTTTTCCATTTTCCATGGACTGCGACCCAGCCTAATATATATATTTCGTTTTGTTTCACAGAGTGATCCGTGTGGAATTCCTAATCGTATATCTCTAGGGAAATTCCACATTACACACACACATATACTTACTTATAGTAAAGCCGAAAATATCGATTGTCCTCAAACTCGCTGGGAACTTTGCGTGACTTATCAATTTCCAGACGTCCTCTTCGTCCATAAATATTCTGTAGATAGTCAGTTTCATTTGGGAATTTTGACAGAATAAATTCAGCCAAAACTCCACATCAGCTGCAAAGGAATCGGTGTAATGTAACTGCAAATTTGTGACATTTGTTTGGAAGCCCTCAATTGGTGAGTCCGCAGAATGCAAAGTTTTATTTCCCGTTACTTCGATGGTTAGCTCTTGCAATGTGGGATGTCTTAGCAGGGCAGTGACCTGGGTCCAGTGCATGGGCAAATTTAGCCAGGTTGTTAACGTGCGTAGCTGCTTTAGTTGTCGCAGGATGCCCAGAGCCATGTGGCAGTCTCTCAACATGAGAGTCTCTATGTTGTGGCACGATGTCAGCGGAACGCCGGTCACAACAATTGGCCCATTTCTAATTACCCTTTGGGCATGCCACGATAAATTCTTCAAATTTTCATTTCCGGCATAAGCTGATGGTAATTTAGCCATATCAACTGTATCTATTGCCAGTGTTTGTAGTGAGGGTGAAATTCGGTAATCTTCGAATACCCCCTCGTACTCCGTATACTGGGAGACGAATTTTGTGAGCCGGCTTTCAGTTAATATTTGTTTCAAATTTTCGTAGGTTAAACCATAACAACGCTCTATGCGCAGTTCGGTGAGTTTGGGAGGTACCTCGAATGTCGCTATACTCTTGAAATGTATAAGTCTCATGGTTAGCTTTTCGAGATTTCCACACGCTGAAGAAATTGTTGCCAGGGTTTCATCTTCTACTTCATCGTCGTGGGGAATTCTTAGGGTCAATGTCGAAAGATTTGCAAAAAGTTGCAAGAACGAGCTGAAGTTGTGTGACCATCTCTGAGGATCGAATGACACCGTGATGTCTAGTTCTTCCAGTGACACGGACTTTGCGCCCGAAGATACACAGGACGTTTCTCCATCCGGTTCTATTTCGAAACTCAATTTCAAAACCTCCAGTTTCGGGTTGTGTATAATGTCCAAAAAGTGTTGATATTGTAACCTCCAATAATAATTGGAATCGCTATAGTCTAGGCGTAGTTGTTTTAAATGTTGCATTTTAAGCAAACTTTCTACACTCGCTGCACCGATCATTCTGGCTTCTTCGTCCAGCCTTCGCTGGCATATTGCATGAAAGTTGTCTAAAAAAGGTAGGTTTACGGCCACAAATTGTATGAAGTCGATGCCAAAGAAATCCCCATTGCATCGTAAGCTGGTGAGATTTGGGAATTCTCTTAAATCGAAGGCGGAGTCACAACTTAGAGCTTCTACTCTTTCCGCATACACTCTAAGAAAATCTTGAATGGCGTCTGAATCGAGCAGTACTCGGTTCACATTAGTTTCATTTGTTACTACATAATCAGAATCTATTTCATAAATTGCCAACACGCGATAGTTCATGGTCCATATGAAGTGTTCGAAGACAGTCTTCAGTGCGGCACTGACCTGTGCCAGTCTCAGTTGATCTTCGAATTTCAGCAATTTGTAAATGTGAATCATAACATCACAATTCGAGGAAATTTTCTCGAAACCGTGTAAATTCATTGTATTTTAATTAAATATTCGATGTTTGCACATTGAGTACGGCACGAACACTGACAGAGAGCGCTGCTCGTTGTTTTGGTATTCTCCCCTCTCGTTTATATTAGTTGGCAAGAAAAGCTACTGACAACCAGTGATGCCAACATAGCCCCTTTCGGCCTAGATTTAGCCCGCTTTGAGTTGTCTGAAGCCCGAAAAAATATTTTTAGGCCGATACTAAAAACACCATTTTCACTTTTTGTTTTATCACTTTCAGCACTTTATATGTCCTGGTAACTCTGTGTTTACTGATGCCTTTTTAGGGCTTATCCTAATATAGAACGACAGTATTAAATATAATCTGTTCATGCACAAGCTTCTTTTTAGCGATATACCTTTGCATTAAATATTCAAATACCTCAAAATGTTTGTTTAAATTCAAATCAATTCAAATTACTAAACTTATTATTCAAAATCTTACACCGTGCGATAATATGAAACGAAATAATAATAAAATAGATATAAAATTCTAAAAGTAGATGTAGATTTAAAAGGAATTGACATGTTTGGAGAATATAATTATTCTAATAGTTTTTATATCCAAAAAATAACAATGCCGCAAAAGCTGAGAATACAATTTCGAAAGAAAACAAGTAAGGAAAGGCTAAAGTAGAGCGGGGCCGACTCTATGATACCATACACCACTCCCTGCGTATATACCTGGTTTTGATTAATAAGCCCAGGTGTTTTATGGGGGCGATAAATTATACATTATAATATAAATGCATCTTTAGTCAAATTTAACGAATATGGCAAAATTGATTGGCTGTGATAAGTTGAGTGTGAAGTGTTATTTAAACAAATCAGAAACTTATAACGAGCGGTGGCAATTTCTTTGCGTAATGCTCCACCTTTGCTGTAAGTGTTCCTAACTGAAATGGTCCATTTCATCAGTAAGTGTTCCTATGTGAAATAATCCATTATCTGGAAAATCCGATTATCTGGATCCGAAAATCTAGAGCCGATGTAATATGAATGATTTAAAACGATAAACGGAAACATTGACCCATATGGTCCAATTTTTGGGTAGGTATTTCGAGAGTAAATATAATATGATCTGGAAAATTTTACCAAAATCCGATGACAAATGCAGATTTTACAGCGGTAATAGCATAAATTGGACGGACATTTGTAGGGGCCTGTAACAACACTTGGGAGTTGTACCATAACATGGACCATTATAGTTACCTTTAGGCATGTCTAGTGGACATGAGTCATGATCTGCAATAGGTTCTGGAGCGGTAATAGTGTAAAATGAGGTGACCATTTGTACGGGGATTGTGTCAAAATATGGACACATATATTTGACTTTCATAGTACACTCTTAGATTAATATTAAAGAATTTTCTAAACAATATCAATTCATTTTTGATAAGTTCTTTCAATACTTAAATGTATGAAGTACTCGGCATAAATTTCAATAAGCATATTTTTTGGTTTTAGGAAAAACCACACTTTTTTGGTTAAAATTTTCTAAATTGGATTTTTTTTTCATACAAAAAATTTCTGATTTTTTTTCTTACTTAAAATCTTGGAAATATTCTTCCACATAAGTATGAATTTACTCAATTGTAAGAATTTTTGGCTAGGTCCAAAGAAATGTTTTTAAGTAAATTTGATACCCTATTTCTAGTAAATGAACTATTTACTATGACTTTGAAAAAAAAAAGAAAACTATACTCATACTTAGTTAATTTTCATACGTTTAAGGACATTTTTACTGAACTGGGATAAAATTGTTGTACTAATTGTAGTATGGATTTTAGTCAGATTTAGGAATGCAATTTTTCTAAGTGTATGTATTCCTAGTTGAAAAACTTCCGATGTAAAATGTTGATCCTAGAGGGGTAATACTAAAATCGCTTTCAAAGTAGGTATTCTTAGTTGAAATATAACATGATCTGAAAATTGTATCGAGATCCAACGCGCGATGTGGGTTCTAGAGCTGTAATAGAGTAGAATGGGGGCCCAATTTGTATGGGGGTTGTACCAAAATATGGACCCATATATTTGACTTTTATAGTATATATTCCTAGTTGAAATATAATATAATCTGCAAAATTTTATAAACTTCCGATGTAAAATGAGGGTCCTAGAGGTGTAATAATAAAAATGGTTGACCATTTGTAAAGGCACTACATTCAAAAGTGTACCCTTAAAGATCACTTTCAAAGTAGGTATTCTTTATTGAAATATACTATGATCTGCAAAATTTTATCAAGATCCAATGTAAGATGTGGGTTCTAGAGCGATAATAGTGTGAACTGGGGGCCCATTTGTATGGGGGCTATACCAAAACTTCGACCTATATAGGTGGCTTCCAAAATAGGTGTTCCTAGTCTAAATGTAACATTGAGTGGGAAATTTGATCAAGATCCGATGTAAAATTTTGCTGTTTCTAGTTCAAATATAATATAATCCTGAAAATGTTGTCATGATTCCATTTGTATTCTAGACCAATAATAGTGTAAATTATAGGGATATTTGTATGGGGGCTATATCTAAATCTGAACCGATTTCCTACGAATTCAATAACTATGGTCCTTGGCCTAAAAAAAATAATAAAAAAAATATAAAAAATATCTTCTGTCAAATTTCTCGACAATGGGACAACAATTGCGACCTGTAGGGTTGGAACAAGCTGTCCATCTAAGCAGACGGACGGACGGACAGACAGTTAAATCGATTCAGCTGGTGATTCTAAGCCGATCCGTATGCTTAAAGGTGGGTTTGGCTCGATTATTTCTTGCTGGTACAAACATTTGGCGGAAAACTTACTTATAATACCCTAGTCCACGAAGTGGTGTAGGGCATAAAAATCAAGCTATTGTATTTAAAGAGATAGAATCACAATGCAAAAGCTTTTTTGGTTGATACGTACTACATTCAGTCATATTCAATCTTCCTAAACTGACAATTTTTGGTGTACTTAGTGTTTAATTTTCTGGTCTAGATTTCTTTTAATTTTTTTAATTAATATGTCATTTTATATTGATAACAAACTTTTTGTAAATTAGAATGATTGAATTCAAAACGGTTAAATTTTTTATAATTTAGCCCTTTCTAGGCCGTTTTCGAAAGATTTTTACGCGTTTTGTTTCCCTGGAGTTGGCATCACTGTACTCTCTTATTTCTCTTCTGGGTGCATAATGCACGTAATGTTATTAAGAGCAAGCATGTACATAATTGTCCCATTACATTTCACAAAGTACATTAAGAGCATGAGACTAATACGAGTACAGACATCTATACAGCGTTGTCAGATGTTTAGTGAAAATGTGCCAGGCCGGGAAAAAATCGCGCCAATGAATACAAAATGTGTTAAAGTGGTAAAATTAGGATCACGAAAAAAATATGCAGTTGTATACGGAAAGGAAGGAAGATTGCATCCCATTGACTGAAATAGGAAATGAAGATTGTATTGTTTAATGAATATATTTCGTCTCTGGGTCAAGCAGTTTGTGAGTTAAACGCTCCTGGAAACATCACCTCTAAGTCAAAAAATAAAGTTTGGACTGTTTTAATGATGATTTGCAAAATATTTCGTTAGTAGATCAAGCCGTCTGTGAGCTAAATGCCCCTAAAAATCATGTGTTCTCTGTGTAATTATACCCTACACCACTTCGGACTAGGGTATTATTTGTTGGTTTTCCGCCAAATGTTTGCAACACAAAGAATTAATCGAGCTAGACCCAACTTTAAGTATACGGATCGGCTTAGAATCACCAGCTGAAACGATTTAACGATATCTGTCTGTCCACCCGTTGGCTGTCCATCTAAGCTTGTTCGCATTCTACAGGTCGCAATTGTTGTCCGATTGTCGTGAAATTTGGCAGAAGTTATTTTTTTTTGTCCAAGGACGATCGGTATTGTAATTTGGAGGAAATCAGTTCAGATTTAGATATAGCATCCATACAAATATACTTATAATTTACACTATTACTGCGGTAGAATACAAATTTTACATGGAATCTGACAAAATTTTCAGGATTATATTATATTTGAACTAGAAACAGCAACATTTTACATCGGATCTTGATCAAATTTCCCACACAATGTTACATTTAGAATAGAAACACCTATTTTGGAAGCCAGCTATATAGGTCAATGTTCTGGTATAGCCCCCATACAAATGGGCCCCAGTTCACACTATTATTGCTCTAGAACCCACATCTTACATTAGAGATTGATAAAATTTTGCAGATCATAGTATATTTCAATAAAGAATTCCTACTTTGAAAGTGATCTATAAGGGTACACTTTTGAATGTAGCGCCCTTACAAATGGCCCCCCATTTTTATTATTACACCTCTAGGACCCACATTTTACATCGGAAGTTTATCAAATTTTGCAGATTTTATTATATTTCAACTAGGAATACATACTATGAAATTCAAATATATGGGTCCATATTTTGGTATAACCACATACAAATTGGGCCCCCATTCTACTCTATTATAGCTCTAGAACCCACATGACGCGTTGGATCTCAATACATGTTATATTTCAACTAAGAATACCTTCTTTGAAATTGATCTATATGGGCCCACTTTTTAATGTAGCGCCCTTACAAATGGCCCCCATTTTAGTATTACCCCTCTAGGACCAACATTTTACATCGGAAGTTTTTCAAATTTTGCAGATCATGTTCTATTTCAACTAGGATGTATTCCTAAAAAATTCAGAAAAAATGCATTCCTAAATCTGAGTAAAATCCATACTACAATTTAGTTCAACAATTTTACCCCAGTTCAGTAAAAATTTCCGTAAAAGTATGAAAATTAACTAAGTATGAGTAAAGTTTCCTTTTTTTCAAAGTCATAGTAAATAGTTCATTTACTAGAAATAGGATATCAAATTTACTTAAAAACATTTCTTTGGACCTAATCAAAAATTCTTACAATTGAGTAAATTCATACTTATGTGGAAGAATATTTCCAAGATTTTAAGTAAGAAAAAAATCAGACATTTTTTGTATGAAAAAAAATCCATTTAGGAAATTTTAACTAAATTTAGTGAAATTTTTGCCGAGCTCTTTATACATTTATGTATTAAAAGAACTTATAAAAAATCAATTGAAATTGTTTAGAAAATTCTTTAATATTAATCTAAGAGTGTACTATGAAAGTCAAATATATGTGTCCATATTTTGGCACAATCCCCGTACAAATGGTCACCTCATTTTACACTATTACCGCTCCAGAACCTATATCTTACATCGGATCTTCATAAAATGTTGCAGATCATGACTCATGTCCACTAGGAATGCCTAAAGGTGACTATAATGGTCCATGTTATGGTACAACTCCCAAGTGTTGTTACAGGCCCCCTACAAATGTCCGTCCAATTTATCCTAGTACCGCTGTAAAATCTGCATTTGTCATCGGATTTTGGTCAAATTTTCCAGATCATATTAACTCTCGGAATACCTACCCAAAAATTGGACCATATGGGTCAATGTTTCCGTTTATCGTTTTAAATCATTCATATTACATCGGATCTAGATTAAATTTTCCAGATAATGGATTATTTCACATAGGAACACTTACTGATGAAGTGGACCATTTCAATTAGGAACACTTACAGCAAAGGTGGAGCATTACGCAAAGAAATTGCCACCGCTCGTTATAAGTTTCTGATTTGTTTAAATAACACTTCAGATTCAACTTATCACAGGCAATCAATTTTGCCATATTCGTAAAATTTGACTAAAAATGCATTGATATTATAATAAAACACCTGGGTTTACTAATCAAAACCAGGTATATACGCAGGGAGTGGTGTCGGGTATCATATAGTCGGCCCCGCCCGACTTTAGCCTTTCCCTACTTGTTTCTTTTAATGTTATATTTTTGTCCAATATTTCCAATACACCCAGGATTATTTTAAGATATTAACATTAAAAATCGGGAAATCGGTTTTGAGCCAGGACAATATCCCAGTTCAAATCAAATATTGATTACAGACCAAAAAAAAAAAAATACAAACGAAAAAACTAAAACAAATGAGCGTTGGCACGGCAGAAGTATTGCTGGGTAACTATACCTGCATATACACATACTTACATATGCAACTCAATGAGATGCTTGTAAGATGGAGTGTGTGCTTTAAACACAAATTCGGCAAGTGAGTTGTGCTTCTCGTTCGTTTGTGTGAATTATCTCCTTATAGAGGCCGGGTTTGCTGTTGAAAAGTCGCTGCGAAGCCACTTGAAAAGGCTTTTGACATGGTCGAAATCATGATCGTATTAGTCAGCAGCCAAGTAATAAATGTCGCCATGGCATTTGTAAATAAATTTGCATTCTATTAAATATAGATGCAAAATGGTCTTGAGCCAGGACAATATCCCAGTTCAAATCAAATATTGATTACAGACCAACAAAATACAAACGAAAAAACTAAAAGAAATCGGATATATTTTAGAAATCGGCAAAGTTGACTACTTTTCGTATTTTTCGATTTTAAAAAAATTAAAATTATTATTTTTTTATTTTTATATTTTTCTAATATATTTTTACGTATTTGTTCATAATGCGAAGAAAAATTTATATATATTTTTTTTGGTTTACAGATTTTCACGTTTTTCAGATTTTGAAAATTGCAAAAACGTAATTTCTTTTTTGACTTTATCGAACTGTTTCTCACACATTTTAACATCTTTTGTTAGAAATTGTGTTTTTTTAGCTTTATTATGAAAAAATGTGCTTTTATAAAAAAATTGATTTTTGAACAAATTTCTGATTCTGAACCAAAACATATACATATTTGGAAAGGTTGAAGGATTCCTCGCTTTTGTAGGGTAACTTTTGCCTGCACAAAATTGCACCCTTGGGAGATAGGATACATTTAGTCCAAAAAGTCAGAATGTTTAGTTTTTTACAATATTCATTACAATCAAACTATATTTGGCACAAACATAGTTTTGGCGTCATATTAAAGCTAAGAAACCAGCATTTCTAATAAAAAATTTGATTGCAAAATCTCTTAACCCATTGGCCTCCTGGGAAGGTTTGCGTCAAAACCGCTTGCCACTCAATGTGTTAAAATGTGTGAGAAATAGTTCGATAAAGTCATAAAAAGAAAATACTTTTTTTTTTAATTTTCAAAATCTGAAAAACGTGAAAATCTGTAATACAAAAAAATAAATTTTTTCTTCGCATTGTAAACAAATATGTTTAAAAAAAAAACATAAAAAATAATATTTTAATTTTCTTTAAAATCGAAAAATACGAAAAGTAGTTAACTTTGGACTGATTTCTAAAATATATCCGATTTCCCGATTTTTAATTTAAATATCTCAAAATAGTCCTTGGGTCCTCGTCTAATTTTGATTTTTAACAGAACTCATAATAACAAAAGTTATTGAATTTTGGCCGATGGATTTTGATTCTGAACCACTGTGCGACGTGATTGAAGTCGATGTGAGCCCATGAAATCGGTCTTTTGTATCTCTGTTTTCGAGTGTATACAGCCAAAATGCCTCAGAAACTATTATAAATTGTCCTTCGGCAAGATGTTTGTAAACTGGGCTTAGCAATACGTCGGCCATTACAATTCAAAGGATTCAGCGAAGGTCTCTAATCGATATATGTTTTTGTTCTGTGCGGACAGAGTGTCGCAGCACAGTGGATTGACAAACTTCATGACTGAAGTATGAAGTACTTACTACCCAATACTAGCACCCTTACACGTCATTGTCATATCACCGTTGCCGTTAGTTATCGTAACGTCAAGAATCCTTTGAAAGTCTCATTAATGAAATCACAAACGAAATTAAGCAAAGTGCTTTCACATTTAGACACCTGCAAAATTCCGCACTAAATATATGCAAATTTATGCCACCATTTCCGTATTTTACCCCCCTGACTCGCCGCCAAAGGGAAACCACGATAAACCACCCTTCAAGCCAGGCCAACGAAAATGCGAACAGCTGACAATGTTGTTTGGAAGGCAGAAAAATACCAGCACATTTTGCAGGATGTTAATGAACACGGAAATAAAGCGAGAAGCCATAGCGAGGACACAACTCGCACACACACACACATACCAATACAACACTCAATATGGAAAACACAAGAACATTAAATCCTTGGCTAAGGCAAAACTACATCTCCTGCTCAGAGGCAATAAGTCATTTGATTACGTGGCATGTAGACATTGCAGGCAACCAACCACCCACCCACAAAGTGAGCTAAACCAAGAGACGGGCAATGATGTGTTCAAAAGGGCGGGGAGGGGAAGGGACTTACCCAAACCAATTTTAATAGGTTTTGAGTACTTCCTATCGCCCATTTACCCACCCCACCCCCCAATCACTCATACATTCTCAAAATACACCCACCCACACACACATACACAACCACTTGTACAACTGTTTGTGTATTTTAGCAGGTTTTATGAAAACACTCGCACACACAGACACACCCCAACAACATTTGTGGGGTTGTTAGCCGCCGCCACGGAGTGATGAACAATCATTTCGTCTATACGGCCCAAGGCTCTCTTGTCGTCATGCTTTCCAGTGGCGTCTTTATTTTCGGGAAATTTCCTTGAAGGACGAGGACGTTTGTTAGGCCGCTCCTGCTTTAAGTTTGCACGTGCACAAATTTGTTGTCATACCATCATCAAGTGGAGGGTGCAGAGGGGGGGGGGGGGGGGGGATGGGGAATGAATGAATCCGAGTCCTCCATTGCTACGTCTTCTATTCATTTTCATTAGTGTCGTTGTGCTCCTCTTCTTTGTTGGCTTTCGCTCTGGGGGGATTTTGTAAGCCCATCCGTCTGTGTAGCTGCTTCATGACTATCCGGCAGTTGGGGCTATACCAGTGGAGCGCTTTGTTGTTGTTGCTTTTCGACTCGTTGCTATATTGGAATTCTTTGCAGAACATTTTCCATGCCATAGCTGTGGCTGTTGTATTGTTGTTGTGTGTTACACATTTAACAAATGTCGGAATTTCTTCTTTCATTTGCCTGAAAAAAGTTTTAAATTTTCATTTAAATATATTCTTATTTTAAAGGGCATTGTTGGTGTTGTGAGCCTTCTTCTAGTTTCTACGGGTTCCGAAGTAATTCGTAATAGAATACGAAAACACTATGTTTCTTCCAAACCTTGTTTATTCGAATTGATATTTCATTGAAAAATAAATTAGAAACTTCAGATATTTTCATCGAACTTGGAAAATTGTTTTCGAAGGCAGCAAGAAATTATTCTGTTTCTGGAATTTCTAAGGAGGAGACGTATGTTTTAATTAATTATTAATTGCGTCATTTCAAAAGTAAAATGAAGACAGCATCACTGGATATAATTGAAATCTGAGAATATAAGGTAAACTGCCCGGAAATTGGACTGCTAGGAGTACATACAGTGGCCGACAAAAGTCAACATACGACCCACATTTTTGCGATTTAGCGAGTTCCAAAACATATTTGAAAAAAGTAATGATGCGGTTTTGTTTGAAATCGTGTTTTATTCATATAACAATAACAAAATGCATTACCTCAATATAAACACAAAAGACATTAACAGAATACGCAGAAAAAACCTTGACAAAAGTCTACATACGGTTTGAGATGAGACATACAAAATGCAATTTAACGTGACAAAATGATACTATTATATAATTTAATATTTTGTTGGTCCACCATGAGCCAGCAATCGTCTGGGCATTGATGCAACTAAGTTTTCCAATTCCGCAGGTGATATTTGTCGTCATTCCTCTTCCAGCTTGTTTTTTAGCGTTTGGGCGCTAGTTATGTGATGTTTTCGGATCCTTCGTTGCAGAATCTCCCACACATGTTCAATAATATTCAGGTCGGGGCTTTGTGGCGGCGAATAAAGTTGTCTTGGAGCATGGTAAATCAGCCAATCTTTAACAAATTGGGCTGTGTGCTTCGGATCGTTATCTTGTTGGAAAATTCAGCGCTCTCCGAGGTTTAAATTATCGACCGATGCCTTCAGATTTTGTTCCAATATGGATTTATATTGATAGCGATCCAAGATTTCCAACTCCAGACGCCGCGACGGCACCCCAAACCATTACGATGCCACCACCATGCTTCACCGTAGCAAGTAAATTCTTCGGATTCATTGCCGTATTCGCTTTTCTCCATACTTTGGCTCTACCGTCACTTCCAAATATATTATACTTCGACTCGTCCGTAAAAAAAACCCGCTTCCAGAAATCTAATCCCTTGTCCAAGTGTTGCTGGGCGAATTCAAGGCGAAGCTTACGATTCTTTTCACTTATAAGAGGTTTTTTGCGTGGCGTTCTGCTTCGGAAACCATTATTATTCAGACTTCTTTGAATTGTTCTTGGATGTACAATTGTATCCGACCTTTCTGCGAGTTGTTTGGACAACATTGTAGCATTCACTTTCGGGTTTTCATTAACTTCTTTTAAAATAAAACTTTCATCTCGTCGACTAAGTTTTTTTGGACGCCCACTTCTGGGCTTATTTTCAACAGTACCCGTATTTTCGAAGTTTTTGCATATAGTTTGGACAGTTGATTTACTTAAATTAACCATTTTAGCTATTTCGCCTAAAGATTTCCTTTCGTTTCTGCATTTTATTACTAAATTTCAAATATCAGTTGCAATTTCTTTACGAAAAGCCATTTTCGCGGACTAATGTTTCTTGAATTATATTTATTTAAAGAAGAACAAGCACAAGACAAATGACAATACAAATTTCGTCAATTCTACTATAAAGTATATTATAAACAAGTAAAAACCATGGATTGCATTCCACAGAGGTTGTCGGTTTTCGTAGAAGTGCAGTAATATTACAGGAAAATATAAGTTTTTTAATATAGCCAAACCAAAACGAATACAAATATTGAAAATTTACTTTTATAAATAAATATAATATTTTAATTATTTCAAACCACGCTTATAAGGTAATGATTGGTAGCATTACCTTATGCGTGAATTTAAAAAATAAATATTGTTATATTTACATTTTCAAAAATATTTTCAAAGCCATAAATATTGGTAGATAGTGGGTGCTCAAGTTGTTTGTATTTCCATTCTATTTAAATTCAAAAAGTACAAATTTTAAAAATCCATTATCAAACGTACATAGTGCAAAATAACCTAACTTCATGATTCAACCAATTTTTGCCGTAAAAGAAAGAGTACGAATTTGGAAAAATACCTTTTATTTGGCGTGTCTATGCAGTCAGAGGCATGTATACACCGAATTCCATGATTCCAGCTGCGCCCATTTGGTTGGTGCCATTTTTACCGCCTTGACGTTTCTACGCAATTAGAAGTGCAACATTCTAGCTGTAGTCGTTTAGTTGGTACTATTTTTATCCCTCTGTACCATCGTATCCCTTGAAAGTACTAATGTCGAAAAATACGTCTATTTTCCGTGTCTACGCAGTCGGAGGAATGTATACTCCGAATTTCATGACTCTAGCTGCGGTCATTTGATTGGTACTATTTTTATCCCCTTCTTCATTTTAACCCCAAAAAGTACGAATTTCGAAAAATCAGTTTATTTTTCGTGTCTACACACTCAGAGGAATGTATACTCCGAATTTCATGGCCCTAGCTGCGGTCATTAGATTGGTACTATTTTTATCCCCATTTTTCATTTTAACCCCAAAAAGTACGAATTTTGAAAAATCCGTGTATTTTACTTATCTATGCAATCAGAGCAACGTATACACCGAATTTCATTATTCTAGGTACAGCCGTTTGGTTGGTACCATTTTTATCCCTCTATTCCCATTTTACCCCTTAAAAGTACGAATTTGGAAAAAATACTTTTATATTATTTATCTACTCAATTAGAGGAATGCACACACCGAATTTCGTTTTTCTGGCTATTTTCGTTTAATAAGTACCATTTTTATCCCTTTTTTGCCCCATTTCACCCCCTACAAATAAGAATCACTTTAAGGTGCACGTTTTTGCTATAAGGTGAATGCGCATACCAAATATCAAGCAAATATGAACAGTCATATCCAAAAACATGCTTAAATACGCTTAAATATTAGGGATTATTATGGGTATTTTTAGTCCTTGTGAGGGAAAAAATTTTCCCTTTGGGCCGATTTCGCCCCATTTCAATCCCAACCGATCTACGACTATAAGACGTATTTATGGAAACTTTGAACGTGCTAGCTCCTTTCGTTTAGATGCTAGCGTGCTTTCAACAGACGGACGGACGGACGGACATGTCTAGATCGTCTTAGAATTTTATGACGATCAAGAATATATATACTTTTTAGGGTCTCAGGTCGATATTTCAAGGTGTTGCAAACGGAATGACAAAGTTAGTATACCCCCATCCTGGAGGTGGAGGGTATAAAAATGACGTAAAGCATGTCGTATGTAGACTTTTGTCAAGGTGTTTTTTGTTTATTTTGCCAATATATTTTAAGTTTATATTGAAGTAAAGCATTTTGTTATTGTTATATGAATAAAAAACGATTTCAAACAAAACCGCATCATTACTTTTTTCAAATATTTTTTGGAACTCGCTAAAACGCAAAAATGTGGGTCGTATATTGACTTTTGTCGGCCACTGTACATTAGAGCGTACCAGGTTACAAGTAAAAAAAAAAAAAGTTCGCCGTACACCTTCGAATATGAAGTATTATTGAAAGGTAGTTTCAAAAAAATTTTTTTTATTTTTTTATGCCGAACGTAGGGGTCGCGCTTTTACATTTTTCTATATAACTTCTGCATTTATAAACGGATTTTAAAGTGTGATACATCGATGTTTTTGTCCGATTTTTTTGTCTTTGAAGTCATTGAGCTCAAACATGATTCATGATTTTATGCGAGCTTTAATTTTCGATTATTAGAGTGGTACATTAGGGTAGTAGCAACTGAGAAATGATGGGTAAGTACCAGAAGGGGGTGCTTGAGCTCAATGACTTCAAAGACAAAAAAATCGGCCTCGTCGAGACAAAAACATCGATGTATCACACTTTAAAATCCGTTTATAAATACAAGTTATATAGAAAAATGTAAAAGCGCGACCCCTACGTTCGGCATAAAAAAATAAAAATTTTTTTTTGAAACTACCTTTCAATAATACTTCATATTCGAAGGTGTACGGCGAACTTTTTTTTTTGAGGTACGCCCTACTGTACATATTTCAGTATTCCATTTCACGTCCTGAAAATTACGTCTTTGTGGTAAGTTTAAGGATACCTATCATCCACTTTATTTCATTGTGATTTTTCGCGAATATTACGTCTTAAATCCAAAGGGATTCAAGAGATTCATATCGCACTCGAATATCGAGTGGCCCTGACGGTTCCAGGATAACAATATCCTATTGTAGTCAAATGTATAAACATGAAATGGCCAAGGGTGCAATAAATTGGATATTGGTGACATAATAGATCAACAAATAATAATCAATTCCATAAAGCATATTTCATAAAAGAAAATGCGTCACGTAATTCCAATTAATTGTTGCATGCTGGAGTAATTAACTAAAATAATCAATTACATTCAAGATATCTGAATAACAGAACTATAAGAGATGCTACAGTAACCATCGTTATTGATTTTAAATGTGATACATACATACATAACTAATTACATTTTGTTCGAGCTATACAGTTTAACGTATACATTAATCTAATCGATATGGAATATTCAAGTACCTCCGTCAACAGGCCTGGTGTCAACGAGGAATATTAATTGGTGAGTCAAACATGTACATATTATTGATCGTGATAAAAAGACCATGTCCGTCCGTTGAAAGAACGCTAGCATTTAAACGAAAGGAGCCAGGACGTCCAAATTTTCCATAAATGCGTCTTATAGTCATAGATCGGTTGGGATTGAAACTGGGCGAAATCGGCACAATGGGAAACATTTTCCCCTCACAAGGACTAAAAATACCCATAGAAACCCTTAATATTTTAGTGTATTTAAGCATATTTTTCCAATATTTCTGCTTATACTTACTTGATATTGGGTATGTGCATTCCCCTATAACAAAAACGTGCACCATAAAGTGATTTTTATTCGTAAGGGGTGAAATAGGGCAAAAAGGGATAAAAATGGTACCAACCAAACGGCTTCACCTAGAATAATGAAATTCGGTGTATACATTCCTCTGATTGCGTAGACACGTAAAATAAATGGATTTTTCAAAATTCGTACTTTTTGGGGTTAAAATGGCAAAAGGGGATAAAAATAGTACCAACCAACGACAGCAGCTAGAGTCATTAAATTCGGAGTATTCATGTGGCTGCGTAAACACGAAAAATAAAAGGATTTTTTGAAATTCGTACTTTTTGGGGTTAAAATGGAAAAAGGGGATAAAAATAGTACCAAATAATTAACCGCAGCTAGAGTCATGAAATTCGGTGTATACATTCCTCTGATTGCGTAGACACGTAAAATAAAGGAATCTTTCGAAATTCGTACTTTTTGGGATTAAAATGGAAAAAGGGCATAAAAATAGTACCAATCAAATGACCGCAGCTAGGTCATGAAATTCGTAGTATACATTCCCCTGGCTGCGTAGACACGAAAACTGAAAGATTTTTTTCAAAATTAGTACTTTCAAGGGATTCAATAGGAACAGAGGGATAAAAATGGTACCAACTAAATAGCTGCAGCTAGAATGATGAAAGTCGGTGTGTACATCACTCTAATTGCGTAGACACGTAAAATAAAGAGATTTTACAAAGTCGTACTCTTAAGGGGGTAAAATAGAAAAAAAGGATAAAAATGGTACCAACCAAATGGCCGCAGCTAGAATCATAGAATTCGGTGTACACATTTCTTTCACTTCATAGACAAACAAAATAAAAAGATTTTTCGTACTTTTTACTTTTACTGTAAAAATTGGTTGAATCTGGAGGTTAGGTTATTTTGCACTATGAACGTGATATAATGGATTTTCAAAATGTTTACTTTTGGAACTAACATGGAATGGAAATATAAACCCACTATCTGTCAATATTTATGGTATTTAAGCTTTTTGAAAATATAAATATAAGAATATTTAGTTTTTGAATTGACATGAAGTATTATTTCCATATGTATGTAAAGGTATTGGTAGCGTGGTTTGAAATAATAAAAATATTATATTTATTTCTAAGATCATTTTGTCAATAATTGTATTTGTTTTGGTTTGGCTATATTAAAAAAATATATATTTTCCTGTAATATTACTACACTTTTACGAAAATCGACATGGTGGTGGGTATATAAACTTAACGCCGTTTACTTGTTCTATATTGAAATCATAAATTAAATTTATCATTGCATTCTTAAATTATAACACTGTTAACATAGAATAATGTTCTGCTTTACATTGTTTTAATACTACAGTTAACTAATTTACCTTATTGCTAATTCAAGAAGATAAAAATATAAAAGGGGCTGTAAGTTTTTCTCAAACACATTTGGTTTGAGAAAAACTTACTTCAGTTTGAGGAAAATTTAACTAGAATCAAGTTCAAAGCATATACTACTTTCAAGGGAAAGTTTGAACTTGATAGAAATTTCTTCTGAATTTATAATTTTCTTTTAATATGTATGAATAATTTTTCATATTTCATAGAACGAAATTATTAAATTTGTGAAACTTAGTTTCATAAGATCAGAAAAAGATTTCATAGCATTAAAGAAATAATTCTTAAATGTCATTAAATATGTCATAGCCAATAAAATATTTGTGTTATGAAATGTCTTCATAAGTATAATGAAGCATTTCATAGTTTTTATGAAATGTTTCATAACTTACAACTACATTTTTGGTGTGTCGACTTTATTCGGTTGAATGCTAGCAATTCTCATTTATCCTCTGTTAACTCACACATAGGTAATTACCCTGATTTTGGTCAAAGACATATTCATTGCAAAGAGTCTCGCAATAATGCTGTGTGTTGAGATTGGTTAGTCAACAGGTCCGACCTTTTTTGATTTTTTGTTTATATTGGAAACTTCAATATAATTTATTAATATTTATGAAACTTTTTCTTAAAATTAATGAAGTTTCTTTATAAAATCAATGAAAAATTTCATAAATCATATTATGAAAAATAAGGAATTTTTATGGCTAAAGTTCATCGAATGAAGAACTGCATTTCATAGTTTCTAAGAAAGGTTTCATATATTCTATGACACTTTTCATTGATTTGTGCTTTATGCAACATGTTTCATACATTTTATGAAATGTTTCTTTGGCGACTTTTTAATGAAAATTTGCACTGAGATCAAGGCAAAAACATAAATAGTATGAAGATAATTATTTTAATGTAGTAATAAATTATTTTCGTAAATAATTTTGCTACATAATTCCAAAAATTTCATTACGATATCTCCGTTTTCATAGATTTTCCCCCTTAAAAAGTGAAACATGAATAAACTAAATAATTAAGGGGAAAATTTAAAACAGTTGTTAATTCTAAAGACTACAGTAAGAAGTATTTTTAACAGATATTGTTCTCTTCCATTTGGTATTCACATCAACATTCTATGACCCGCAAAACTACGAAAATTAAATTAATAGTCGTGTAAAAAGGACAACCGTTGACGAAATAATACAGTTCTCGTCTCGTTCTTAGGAGGGGAAAAAGTTGTCATTTGTCGCACGGTCCAGGCCCGTGCGCAGAATTTTCCCCTGGGGGGTCTTCATCTACACTCATAAAAAAGTTAACCCTATGATGAGTTAAAATTAACTAAAATTTAGGAAACCAAGTACATTTTTACTAAATCTTAGTAAAATTTTGCTGAAAATTTCCTAGGACTAAGTAAATGTTTACTCAAATCAATTAAATATTTACTCAAACTGAGGACAATTTTGCTGATTTTTTTCCTCAAAACGAGTAAATTTTTACTTAAACTGAGGAAAATTTTATTTTATACAGGGAAAAAAGGTGAAATTAAAATAAGTTCAATTTAACTAAAACAAGTAAGAAGGCGTTAAGTTCGGCCGGGCCGAATCTTATACCCTCCACCACGGAGTGCATTCCACAGTAATACCAGCAGATTAAGGGATGTCATTATTCTAGGTGCAGCCGTTTGGTTGGTACTATTTTTATCCCTCCATCCCGATTTAACCCCTTAAAAGTTATGTATCTACTCTATTAGAAGTATGTACACGCCAAATTTCGTGTTTCTATCTGTTGTCGTTTGATAGGTACTTTTTTATCTTTTTTAGTCCCATTTCGCCCCCTACAAATAAAACTCTTTCTATGGTGTCCTTTTATGCTATAAAGGGAATGCGCATTGCGAATATCAAGTAAATACAAGCTAATATGTTCAAAAAACATGTTGAAATACTCTAAATATTATTAGGGGTACTTTCAGTCCTTGTGAGGGAAAAAAATTTCCCTCTGGGCCGATTTCGCCCACTTTCAATCCCAACCGATCTGCAACCATGAGACACATTTAGGAAAAATTTGAACCTCTTAGTTCAATTCGTTCGGCCGCTATCGTGTTTTCAACAGACAGACAGACGGACATGGCTATATCGTCTTAGAATTTTACCAGGACTCAGAATATATATATTTTATGGGATATCCGATGAATATTTTAAGGTGTTACAAACGCACCTGCGCACAGCCCTGGCACTGTCTAATCATGTCACAATAAGGCCGAACAAAAATTGAAGCTAAATTTTAGATAAAATTAATATAATTTTGTTTGACTGCTTTCAGCCAAAATGGATCACTGTGCTGCGAAGGAATACTATTCAAACAGGTGTTCAGTTTGTTCAAAGTTTAATCATCACTTCGGTAAACAATTTCGAAGTAATGTATTTATATTACTTTCTTGTATCTCGTTCCGCAGCGGAACATATCAATTGTTCCAGGACACTTGACAAGGCGTACATATGTATGTGTGACCTGTATTAGGGTAGGTCGACAACAATGGATATAACAAGGAAATTGCCTGACGTTATATAGCACAGTGGTTCAGAATCAAAATCCATCGGGCAAAATTCATAACTTTTGTTCTAGTAGACATTTTTGAGTTCTGTAAAAATTCTAAATTAGAAGGATTCAAGGATTTTTTATTGGAAGATAGGATACATTTAGTGCAAAAAGTCCGTTTTTTAGTTCCAAAACGCAATTTCCTCATTTTTCATCCACTAACTTCTGAGAAGTAGGTACGCAGATAAAAAGATATGTAAATTTCCTTTATCCTCAAGCTAAATTTTATAACAATTGGAGTTCATTTGCAGGAAATATGCCCAAGAAAACCAAAATAATAATACTAAATCAAGTGTTATTAGGGCTTTTTGGGCATAGTATCCATAAATGAACTCCGATTGTTATAAAATTTAGCATGAGCATAAAGGGAATTTAATCATGTTTTTATCTTTCAGAAGTTAATGGACAAAAATGACTAAATTGCGTTTTAGAAATAAAAAATCTGCCTTTTTGTACTAAATGTATCCTATCTTCCAAGGGGCCAATTTCGGGCGGGCAAAAGTTACCCTGAAAAAACGGGGAACCGTTCAATCTTTCCTAATATGTATATATTTCGTTAAAGGCTTTTGGAGGAAAAATGTAGTGTTGGTTCAAAATCAAACATTTGTTCAAAATGGATATTTTTTAAAATATTTATTACAAACAAACTATATTTGACACAAACATAGTTTTGACGTCATAATAAAGCTAAGAAATTACAATTTCTAATAAAAAAATTTGAGTGCCAAATCCCTTAAAATTTGTGAGAAACAGTTGGACAAAATCAAAAACAGAAATTATTTTTTTTCAATTTTCAAAAAAAGTGAAAATCTATTATACAAAAAAAAAATAATTTTTTTCTTCGCATTATGAACAGATACGTACAAAAAATATTTTTAAAAAACATAAAACCAAAAAAATAAAAATTTTAATTTTCTTTAAGATCAAAAAATACGAACTAACTTTGGCCCGATTTCTAAAATATATCTGATTCCCCGATTTTTAATGTTAATATTTCAAAATTATCCTTGGCTCCTTCTCTACAGAACTCAAAAATGTCTACTAGAACAAAAGTTATTGAATTTTGGCCGATGGATTTTGATTCTGAACCACTGTGCATCGTTCATGGAACACCAATGACGATATTATTATTATTGCTGACGAACGAAGATCCACCCTAATACTGTAATGTGTTCAATTTCAACCCCTAAACGAGAAGCACTTCGCACAGACACCAATATCGAAGCGAATAGTGAAACATTCGCAATCAAAAAATCTCAACATACTTCAGTGTTCCAGGACATTTGGCGCATGGAAAACAATAAATCGCTGGCAAATAAAAGACAAATGTTAGCAAGTCCTGCCAGCGTTGCTGCTATGTGTCACTTACTCAAGCACTCGGCTAGCTGGCTGGATTTCTTTCCTCGCATATGTGAACAAGTGTTTTGTAGTGTTTAGCGTGTGCTCCTCGCACTGCTCGCTTGCTGTAGCAACTATTGCCGCCGCAAGTGTTTTATGTTTGTGGTGTCATTGAAAAAATATCGCACATTTGTCGTGTAATCCTTGTGTAAATTTGTATTGTGAGTGATTTCTGATCGTCCAGGACAATTTGTACCCGCCGCCGTCTGTCGTATTGGAACATGTGCGTGCTGTGCTGCATCCATACATGGCCCAACATTTGTGGTATTTTCAATACCATTTCACATTTTACGCTGATTGGTATTTGTTTTGAGTTGCCTGTTGTATCCTCGAAATTATATGTGTGTGCGTGTGAGAACAATTGTCAATATTTACACACATTTCAGTGAATGCTGAATTTTATGAACATTTGTTTTGAATGGGTTTGGGGTCGTTACATCCTTTTTTGTCGGCAAGATTGACAGTTGTTAAATTAGTTTGTATTATATTATGAATAATACTTACATCTTCCGATTGGCGCGCAGTGTCAGCTGAAGTACTACAAATTGTTTGGGTTATTGGTTGGGTTTATTAATAAAATAATATGAATTCCAATTTGAATTCGTGTACTTATCAGACATCAGGTAGTTTCAATTAGGACCAAAATGGATGTTCGTTATATCAAACATTTCACACGTTGCACCCTTTTACGGCCAACGTGACAACGCTAACCTACACAAAGTTCACCGGGGTGGCAAGCTGTCGATTTTCGTAGGAGCGCAGTAATATTACAGGAAAATACAAATTTTATTTATATAGCCATACCAAAACTATTACAAATATTGAAAAAATAATTTAATAAATAAATATATTATTACGCAAGTCAACCAATACGTAAACAATATATATATCGAAATAATACTTCAAGTCAATTCAAAAAGTAAATATAAGACAGTAATCTTCACAAAAGCGTAAGTACCATAAATATTGCTAGACTAGCTGAACCCTGCCCGCTTCGCCAGGCAAAAAACAAATTTTAAAATTAAAATCAGGTTTCATATTGATCTTATCATATTGATTTTTATAGTGATCAGTAATATATACGTTCCAATTTCCAGCCTTCTAGCTTAAAAGCACTATTGCCAAGCCCACTAAACGAAAATCCAATTTCGGCATCATATTTATGATTCTCGTGGTCAGTAATATACATGTACCAATTTTCAGTCTTCTAGCTCTCAAAAACACTTTTGCCACGCCCACAAAATGAAAATACAAATTTCAGCATCATATTTATCATTCTCGTGGTCAATAATATATATGTACCAATTTTCAGCCTTCGAGCACTCAAAAACACTATTGCCACGCCCCCTCCGCCCACAGAGCAATTTTTTAAAAATTGTATAGCCTATAGTTCCTTCCAGACTTGCATCAATCTGTACTGAAAATTTCAACAACATCGGTTCAGCAGTTTACGCGTGATTGCGGAACAAACAAACAGACAGACAGACTTACACTAAGGTTTTATAATACAGGGTGCGGCTAAAGTTACTATATGATGTAAAACAATTGTAACTTTTTTGCTTGCGAGTATTTAACTTTTTCTTTTTTCTTATTTCAGAAATTAAACTTGGGAGAATATTTAAAAATGGAATGCTATACAATTGTGCAAAGAACTAAGATTGTTTTTCTATTCATTGAAAATCATCGTTCGATAATTAATACTCAACGTGCATACAGAAGATTCGTTCGTTGGTGAATAATTTTGCTGAATATGGGACTGTCGGAGATTCAAGACGTACGGGCAGACCTCGAACTGGCAGATCGGTCTGCCCGTATTGATGCTGTGCGACAGAGCGTCGAAGAAAATCCGGAGACATCAACGAGAAGACGATCTTCCCAGTTGCAGCTTTCTGATCGCACTCTTCGGCGAATTTTAAAACACGATTTGCACCTCTTCCCTTACAAAATCCAACTAGTCCAAAAACTAAATCCTGAGGACTTCGTATTGCGCTTGGAATTTGCTAGAGCACTTTTAAATCTCGTTGATCAAAATAAAAATTTTTTGTCAAATTTAATGATGACCGATGAAGCGCATTTTCACTTGAACGGTTTCGTAAATAAACTAAACAACAGATTTTGGGGATATGTGAATAAGCCCCAAACCTTGCAGCAACTAAAGGACAACATTCAAGAAGAAATTGATCGTATACCACAAGAAACACTCAACAAAGTTATGGAAAATGCCATGAAAAGAGCACATTTTTGCGTTAGAGAAAACGGTTCTCATTTAACTGATCGTAATTTCATAATGATTTCATAATTAATGTAAAAAAATAACATAAAATAAACTTTCTTTTTATCATAAATTTTTTTGTTTTTTTTTTCATTCCATTCAATAGTTATTTAAAAAACAAATCATATAGTTACTTTAGCCGCACCCTGTATTAATAGGGATAGGGATAGTGGGTACTGCTGTTGGTTTTATTTCCATCCTATTTTAATTCCAAAAGTACAAGTTTTGAAAATCCATTATCTCTCACGTGCACATTGCAAGATAAACTAACTTCATGATTAAAAAAAAATCAAAAATACGAATTTGGAAAAATCTTTTTTATTTTGGTTGTCTATGTAGTCAGAGGAATGAATACACCAAATTTAGGGTTTGCATTTTCCCGTACTTTTTATTTCCCGGGAAACGGGAATTATTTTTTCTATTTCCCGGGACAGGACGGGAAATTGTCAACAAAAAACAAAAAAACTTACATTTCAACTTTAATAAAGTAAATTATTACATTTCTCGTAAAAAAACACACTGAAATCAAGTTTAAAAGGATTTATAGAAATAACCCACATCCGATTTTTAGATAAATCCTCTCCACCTTTCCCTTCCCTCATCATTCATTCTATTACCCTACCTCCTAAATCCTTTTCTCCTATATCTCCCAATGAGCCGAATTTAGTTGGCATCGAGTGAACTCGTACCCACAACTGACGGGCAATAACAACTGCAACATAACATAACCTATAAGAAATAAAAAATGAAATCAACTTTTTCCAAGGATGTAAAACTAATTAATTAAACAATTTTTTTTAAATTAAGAGTTTTTTAAATATAATAGATTTATAAAACAAACAACGCATTTATATTTTTAAAAATTCTGAAATTGAATTAAGGATGTAAAACTAATTAATTAAACAATTTTTTTTAAATTAAGAGTTTTTTAAATATAATAGATTTATAAAACAAACAACGCATTTATATTTTTAAAAATTCTGAAATTGAATTATAGAATAGATAATTCTTTTTCTGTTATAATTATATACTAGCAAATACCCGCTACTTCGTACGCGGAAAAATGGTATGGTAAGACAGTAGTTTGTATCAGTATTCAAACTGTTTTTAATGATATCACTTTCAGCGTTTATACGTAGTCAATAGTTTAATTTATAGGCACAAAATGGAAACAATTTTTCTACAAAAAATCATATAAAGTAGAAAATTATTTGCACATTTCTTTCTTAAGCTGTGAAAATATCATTAGGGATAGAATAAAAGTGTATCGCATTGAAGGAGAGAGTTAAAACCATAAGTATGTCCCAAGTCCCTTTCACGTCCGTCTGGCTCGCTTGTATACACGATGACTCTGGAAGGGACTTAAAGAATTTATTCAAACTCAGCACATAGTACTATTTTCCCAAACTTAGTTTAATTTCGAAAATGGGGGAAATTGATATACATCTTATGGTACACACATACGTATAGTCCATATTCCAAAACAAACGACCCGTACGTAAAATTAAACCTAATATAACTTCTATACTTTACACGCAAATTGACATAAGCTTTGGTCAAAATAAAAAAAGATAATGTTCACACATAACTCTTTCTGTGCCGTTTGTGTCCTTAAACATACAAATTTCGAAACATTAATTTATGTACTCGGAGAAATGTACACACCGAATTTCTTTTCATATTCTAGCTGAAAACTTTGGTTGGTACTATCTTTATCCCAAATCCCCAATTTTGGTTGATATCATTTGCACCACTTTAATCCCTTAAAAGTACAAATATCGGAAAATTCCTTGTTATTAATCATTTACACTGTAAGACGAATATGCGTACCGAATTTAATTATTGTAGCGTCATCCATGTTCTTGGCACCTTTTTTATCCGCTATTCTCGTTTACCCTTTAAAAGTACGAATTTCGAAAAATTTCTTCAATTTGCGGTTGTAGGCATTTTCAGGATGTATGATTGGTACCATTTTGTATCCCTTTCTACCCAATTTCACTCACAAAAAGTACGAATTTTAATGTCCGTTCCGAATTTCATGATTCTAGGCCCAGTTGTTTGGTCTGGGCTGAGGTAAAATTTTTATCCCATTTAATCCCTTAAAATTACAAATTTCGAAAAATGTCTTCTTATCAGTGATTTGGGCTGTACAACGAATACACATATCGAATTTCATTATTGTAGCGTCATCCGTGTTGTTTGTACCTTTTTTATCCCCTTTTCCCCGTTTACCTACTAAAAGTACGAATTCAAAAAGATTCGGTCATTTTGCGTTTCTAAGGGTTTTGAGGTATGTACACACCGAATTTTATTATTCCAGCTCCATCCGTTTGATTGGTACCATTTTTATCCCTTTTTACCCGATATCACCCACAAAAAGTACTAATTTAAAAATATTTTCTTGGGCGCGTTGAATCTATAAGAGCAATTTTTGTACCAAGTTTCAAGATTCTAGTCCCAGCTGTTTGGTCATTGCGGTGGCACAATTTTTAACCTTCTTTAACCCATTTTACCCCTTAAAAGTACGTATTACGAAAAACTCCCTTCAAATCTGATCTCTTCGCTGTAAGAGAAATGTACATACCAAATTTCATGGTTCTAGCTTCAGCCATGTTGTTGGTACCATTTTTGTCCCATTTGACCCCCAAAGGTACGAATTTCCAAATGAAATCTTTTGGTATGTCTTCATGATATAAGAGGAATGTCCATACCAAATTTCAAGATTCTAGGCCCAGCCGTTTGGTCATTGCGGTGGTACAATTTTTATCCCTCTTTACCCATTTTACCCCTTAAAAGTACGAATTACGAATAACTCCCTTCAAATCTGATTTGTTCACTGTAAGGGAAATGTACATACCAAATTTCATGATTCTAGCTTCAACCATGTTATAGGTACCATTTTTGTCCCTTTTTGTACCATTTAACCCCCCAAAAGTACGAATTTTTAAAATGTCACTTTCTGGATTGTCTTTATGCCGCAAGGGGAATATCCATACCAAATTTCAAGATTCTAGTCCCAGCCGTCTGGCCATTGCGGTGGTACAATTGTTATCCCTCTTTACCCCATTTTACCCCTTAAAAGTACGAATTACAAAAAACTCCCTTCAAATCTGATTTGTTCACTGTATGGGAAATGTACATACTAAATTTCATGATTCTAGCTTCAACCATGTTATAGGTACCATTTTTGTCCCTTTTTGTACCATTTAACCCCCCAAAAGTACGAATTTTTAAAATGTCACTTTTTAGGTTGTCTTCATGCCGCAAGAGGAATATCCATACCAAATTTCAAGATTCTAGGCCCAGCCGTTTGGTCATTGCGGTGGTACAATTTTTATCCCTCTTTACCCCATTTTAACCCTTAAAAGTACGAATTACAAAAAACTCCCTTCAAATCTGATTTGTTCACTGTATGGGAAATGTACATACTAAATTTCATGATTCTAGCTTCAACCATGTTATAGGTACCATTTTTGTCCCTTTTTGTACAATTTAACCCCCCAAAAGTACGAATTTTTAAAATGTCACTTTTAGGTTGTCTTCATGCCGCAAGAGGAATATCCATACCAAATTTCAAGATTCTAGGCCCAGCCGTTTGGTCATTGCGGTGGTACAATTTTTATCCCTCTTTACCCCATTTTATCCCTTAAAAGTACGAATTACAAAAAACTCCCTTCAAATCTGATTTGTTCACTGTATGGGAAATGTACATACTAAATTTCATGATTCTAGCTTCAACCATGTTATAGGTACCATTTTTGTCCCTTTTTGTACCATTTAACCCCCCAAAAGTTTGGTCTGGGGAGTGATCAGTCAGTCAGTCAGTCAGTCACTCAATCACGCAACTCTTTTATATATATAGATAGATAGTAAGGAAGATTTCTATAATCTCGCTGACACATATCTAATGAAAAGTGATATTTGTTAAATTATTTTGATAACTTTTACAATTTTATAGTGAAAAAATGTGGCGTACAAATTTCCCGCGATACGGGAAACAGAAAATATGCAAATTCACGGGATTTTTATCGCGGGAAATCCCGGGATGCAAACCCTAACCTAATTCCATGATTCCAGCTGCACCTTTTTCGATGGCACCATTTTTATCCCCATTTCCCAAATTAACACCCTTAAAAGTACGACATTCTAAGATCTTTTTATTTTACGTGTCTCCGCAATTAGAGGGATGTTCACACTGAATTTCATCATTCTAGCTTTAGTCGTTTAGTCAGTACCATTTTTATGTCTATCTTCCCATGATATCCTTTGACAGTACGACTTTGAAAAAACCATTTATTTTTCGTGTCTACGCAGTCAGAGAAATGAATGTATACTCCGAATTTCTTGACTCTAGCTACTGTCATTTTGTTGGTTCAATTTGTGTCCCCTTTTTCATTTTATACCCAAAAGTACGAATTTTGAACAATTCCCCTATTTTACGTGTATACGCAATTAGAGGGATGTACACACCGAATTTCATGATTCTAGTTGTTGTCGTATCATTGGTATCATTTATGTCCCATTTCGCCCGCTAAAATTTGTATTAACTTTTTGTAACGTTTACGCTACAAGAGGAATGCACGCAACAAATTTCAAGTGCATATAAAGCAGAAATTATAAAAAAACAAGTAAAACGGCGTTAAGTTCTGCCGGGCCTAACTTTATATACCCTCCATAATGGATTGCATTCCACACTGACTGTCGAGTTTCGTAGAAATGCAGTATTATTACAGGAAAATATAAATTTGTTTAATATAGCCAAACCAAAACAAATATTAAAAAAAAATAATTTTATAAATAAATATAATATTTTTTATTATTTCAAGTCAAGGCTACCAACACGTTTTCACTATATATATCGAAATAATACTTTAAGTCAATTCAAAACATAAATATTCTTATATTTATATTTTCAAAAAAGCGTAAGTACCATAAATATTGGTAGATAGTGGGTGCTACAGTTGGTTGTATTTCCATTCCATTTTAATTCCAAAAGTACAAATTTGGGAAAATCCATTATCTCAGGTACATAGTGCAAAATAATCTAACCGATTTTTACAGTAAAAGTAAAAAATACGAAAAATCTTCGAAATGTCTATGCAGTGAAAGGAATGTATACACAGAATTCCATGATTATAGCTGCGGCCATTTGGTTGGTACTACATTTTTACGACTTTCTACAATCTCTTTATTTTACGTGTCTACGCTATTAGAGGGCTGTATACACCGAATTTCATCAATCTAGCTGTATCCGCTTAGTTGGTACCATTTTTATCTCTCTGTACCCATTGTATCCCTTCAAAGTACTAATTTGGAAAAAAACCTTTATTTTTTCATGTCTACGCAGTCAGGGGAATGTATACTCCGAATTTCATGACTCTAGCTGCGGTAATTTGTTTGGTACTATTTTTATCCCCAAAAAGTAAGAATTTCGAAAAAGCCATTTATTTTACGTGTCTACGCAATCAGAGGAATGTATACACCGAATTTCATTATTCTAGGTGCAGCCGTCTGGTTGGTACAATTTTTATCCCTCTATTCCCATTTTACCCCTTAAACGTACGAATTTGGAACAAATATTTTTTTATTATTTATCTTGTCAATTAGGAGAATGTACATGTGTTTCTAGATGTTGTCGTTTAATATGTACCATTTTTATCCCTTTTGCCATTCCAGTTCACATCTCTCATTTTGTTACGAATCGAAGTCCAATAAAACTACTTAAAATTCATCAAAATAGATAAAAATTATAAAAAAAGCATGACGAGCATTTTAGTAAAAAATCCCCAATTTTTCCCACTTTGGGAATTCGGGTATTTTTTGGTAAAACATGGGAAATCTAGTAATATTTTCTTGGTTTTTTCAATTCGCGATGAAAAATAATAGCTTTATAGTCATATTTGTTGTTATATTGCGCGACGCACAGTGGTTCAGAATCAAAATCCAGCGGCAAAAATTCAATAACATTTGTTCTAGTAGACTTTTTTGAGTTCTGTAAAAAAAACAAAAGTAGGCAATGTAGTAGGATTTTTAGAAATCGGGCAATCGGATATATTTCAAAAATCAGCCCAAAGTTGACTCTTTTTCGATTTTAAAGAAAATTAAAATTTTTATTTTTTTGTTTTTATGTTTTCTTTTTAACATATTTTTATGTATTTCTTCGTAATGCGAAGAAAAAAAATTTTAATTTTTTTGTATTACGGATTTTCACGTTTTTCATACTTTGAAAATTGGGAAAAAAACGTAATTTCTTTTTTGATTTTGTCGAACTGTTTATAACACATTTTAAGAGATTTTAAACTCAAATTTGTATATCCTCGACTAGGGTATTATGTTTTTGTGCATTTGTTTGTAACATCGAAAAGGAAGCGAGATAGACCCATTGTTAAGTATACCGATCGACTTAGAATCACTTTTTGAATCGATGTCCGTCCGTGCATCTATTTTTGTAATCAAAGTACAGGTCGCAATAATCGTTCGATCGCAACAAAAATTGGCCCAAGTGAGTTTTGTGAGCCAAGGACGAACCCTATTTAATTTGAAGCAAATCGGTTCAGATTTAGATATAGCCCGGTACAAATGTCGCTCCAGATTTTTTTTTCAAATTTGGCGCAGTTTGGACTAGAAACATCTATGGTGAAAATAGGTCAGATCGGTTCAGATTTAGATATAGCTCCCATACAAATTTCGTTCCCATTTAACTTTTTCTACTCTAGAGACCACATATTTTAACCAATTTTCTTGAAATTTGGCACATCACCTCCTCTTTCACCTAAAAACTTCTGTGGAGAAATTGAGTCAGATCGGTTCAGATACAAATTTTGCTTCCGATTTAACTTTTTCCGCTTTAGAGACCACATATTTTAACCGATTTTATTAAAATTTGGCGCAACATCTTATATTTCAACTAGAAACATATGTTGCAAAAGAGAGTCAGATCGGTTCAGATTTACATATATATCTCCCATACAAATTTCACTCCTGATTTGACTTTTTCCCCTCAAGAAACCACATATTTTTATAGGTTTTATTCAAATTCTGCAAACATCTTATATTTCAACTGGAAACACCTATAGTGAAAATGGGCCAGATCGGTTCGGATTTATATATAGCCTCCATACAAAGTTCGCTACCGTTCAAAGTTGTGATATAGTACAGATAGAAAGTGGAGGGTATCATATAGTCGGTCCCGCCCGACTTTAGCCTTTCCTTACTTGTTTTATTTGAAATTGTGGTTTCTTAGCTTTAATATGACGCCTAAAACTATGTTTGTGCCACATATAGTTTGGTTGTAATGAATATTGTAAAAAATATCGTTTTTGAACAAATGTCTGATTTTGAACCACCACAACCTTTTTCCTTCAAAAGCCTTTAACGAAATATATACATATTTGGAAAGGTTGAAAGGTTCCCCTTTTTTAAGGGTAACTTTTGCCCACCGAAAGTGGCCCTTTTGGAAGATAGGATTTATTTAGTGCAAAAAGTCAGTTCCAAACGCAATTTATTCATTTTCTCCCAGTAACTTCTGAAAAGTAGGTACCCAAATATGAGTAAATTTCCTTTATGATCATGCTAAATGTTATAACAATCGGAGTTCATGCCACCTTGGAAGCATCTCATTGAGTTGCACATGCAAGTGTGTGTATATGCAGGTACAGTTACCCAGCAATACTTGTGCCGTGCCAACGCTCATTTGTTTTAATTATTTCGTTTGTTTTATTTTGGTCTGTAATCAATATTTGATTTGAACTGTGATATGCTAATGCTCCAATTTATTTCTGGTCATATTAAGTTTTTAAATCGTCTTTGCTATGTGACGATAACACGTGAGCGTTTTATATAGGTGAATCACTATATCGAAATTTGAAGAAATCTTTTCAAAGCATTGTGGTTCCATTTCTTACTCTACTTTCATGTATAATTATATATTGTATATTAGGCTGGGTCGCGGTCCGTACAAATGGAAAAAACCATTTCCGGTCGCCACACGAATATAAAGTTTGGTTTAATGATGATTTGCAAAATATTACGTTCCTACATCAAACCGTCTGTGAACTAAACAATTCTTGATAACACCCCTCAAAATCATTGACCGCACTAATTTATTTTCGCCACCCAGCCTATTGTATATTCATTTATATTACAGAATTTTCTTTGTTGATGTTCATCTGGTTTGCAATGTGAGAACTATCGTTTTCTAATACAAAGCAGACTGATTTTTATTTATACGCACTGCGAGTTGATGCGGTTAGATTTTTTTCGAACGCTTGGAAAATCCTGTAAATTCGTAATTTAATATTGAACAATTCATCACTTTTCTCCATACATTATTTGTACTGACAATAATCCCTATTAGAGATGGACGCGTGAGTGATTTGAAAAGAGAATCATCTATCTATCTTAGGTTAATAAGTTGACAATTCCTTTAATTAAATATTGAATTACTTGCTACGTATACTTATGATGAAATTGGACAAAACGTAAGAACTAATTACACCACTTACATAAAAAATATTTTTTAAAAATTTATTATTAGTTTTAGTTTTTTCGTTTGTATTTTTTTGGTCTGTAATCAATATTTGATTTGAACTAGGATATTGTCCTGACTCAATTGATTACAGACCAAAAAAAATACAAACGAAACAAGTAAGAAGGCGTTAAGTTCGGCCGGGCCGAATCTTATATACCCTCCACCACGGAGTGCATTCCAAAGTATTACCAGCAGATTAAAGGCTGTAGACATGGAAGTGCTGAACCATATTACGAAAATTGTGATATGTTAATGCACATTACTATATTTGATAACTATTTCAAACTATAATGTATACTTATGCGCACTGTTTAAAATCTACTACTATATATAAATACAATGCTGTAATTGTGAAAGCGAACATGCCTAAATATTAGGCGATTGTCAGTCGCCATTAGAAAGAAGCATTTCCAGATACAGACAAAGTGATAAGAAAAGTATAAATCTTAAAGATATCCCCATTCGCCCCATTCTCCGCCCAATTGTACAAATTTCGAAAAAACCCTTTTTCGAGTCAGAATGTATACACCGAATTTCATGATTTCAACTTCAGCGGTTTAGTAGGTTCCATTTGTATCCCTCTTTTTAATTATATCCCTTAAAAGTACGAATTTCGAAAAATCCCTCTATTTTACGTGTCTATGCAATTAGAGGGGTGTACACACCGAATTTCATGATTCTAGCTGTTGTCGTATCATTGGTACCATATTTTATCCCTTTTTGTCCCATTTCGCCCGCGAAAACTTTTATTTTTTTTGTGGTGCTTCCAAGCTACAAGAGGAATGTCCGCAACAAATTTTAACTATATGAAAATCAGAAATTTAATTAATTAACCAAGGCTACCAATATTTGTATACTATGTATATATATATATATAAAGGAAATAATACTTCAATTCATAAAGTAAATATAAGGGAGCAATCTTAAATACCCTAAATATTGGGGGATAGAGAGTGTACAGTCGTTTGGTTTGTTGTATTTCCATCCTTTTTTAATTTCAAAAGTATAAATTTTGAAAATACTTTATCTCTCACGTACGCAGTATAAGACAACTTCATGATTCTACCATTTTTTGTCGTAAAAGCAACAAAATAAAGTACGAACTTGGAAAAAAATATTGTACGTGGCTATGCAGTTAGAGGAATGTATACACCGAATTCCATGATTCTATCAGGGGCCATTTTGTTGGTACCATTTTTATCTCCTTTTTCCAATTTTGCCCCCTCAAGAGTACGACTATCTAAAATCTCTTTATTTTACGTATCTACACAATTAGAGGGACGTACTCACTGAATTTCATCATTCTAGCTGTATTCGTTTAGTTGGTACTATTTTTATCCCCTGTAGCCATTGTATCAATTGAAAGTACTAATTTGGAAAAAACGTTTTATTTTTCGTATCTACGCAGTCAGAGGAATGTATACTCCGAATTTCATGATTCTAGTTACTGTCATTTGGTAGGTACTATTTTTATCCCCTTTTTCCATTTGAACCCCAAAAAGTACGAATTTTGGAAAGTTCTTTTATTTTACGTGTCTACGCAATCAGAGGAATGTATATATCGAATTTCATTATTCTAGGTGCAGCCGTTAGGTTGGTACTATTTTTATCCCCCTATCCCCATTTAACCCCTTAAAAGTACGAATTTAGAAAAAATACTTTTATATTATGTATCTACTCTATTAGAGGAATGTACACGCCAAATTTCGTGTTTCTATCTGTTGTCGTTTGATAGGTACCATTTTTATCCCTTTTTGTCCCATTTCGCCCCCTACAAATAAAAATCACTCTATGGTGCCTTTTATGCTATAGAGGGAATGCACATTGCAAATATCAACTAAATACAAGCTAATATGTTCAAAAAACATGCTGAAATACTCTAAATTTTCAGTCCTTGTGAGTGAAAAAATTTTCCCTCTGGGCCGATTTCGCCCACTTTCAATACCAACCGATCTAAAAAGTGATTTTTTAAGAGCTTGATAACTTTTTTTAAAAAAAAAACGCATAAAATTTGCAAAATCTCATCGGTTCTTTATTTGAAACGTTAGATTGGTCCATGACATTTACTTTTTGAAGATAATTTCATTTAAATGTTGACCGCGGCTGCGTCTTAGGTGGTCTATCCGCTTAGTCCAATTTTGGCATTTCCACGTTTTTGAGTAACAGAGACCCAATTGGTGCGAACGGCGACGAATCGAAAATTGGTGGTCATCATTAACACTGGCCGATACAGCTGCGATATTTTCTTCAGTTCGCACTCTACGTAAGCGTGTTGGTGGTTTAATGTCCAACAATGTAAATTTGGTGCGAAATTTAGTCACAATAGCCCGAATAGCCGCTTCAGTGGGTCGATTAAACTGACCATAAAATGGAATCGCGCAATGAACTTTCTTAACAGAGCACGCATTTTGATAATAAAATTCAATAATTTGCAAGCGTTGTTCGTTTGTAAGACGATTCATGATGAAATGTCAAAGCATACTGAGCATCTTTCTCTTTGACACCATGTCTGAAATCCCACGTGATCTGTCAAATACTAATGCATGAAAATCCTAACCTCAAAAAAATCACTCTTTACAACCATAAGACACATTTAGGAAAAATTTGAACCTCCTAGCTCATTTCGTTCGGTCGCTATCGTGCTTTCAACAGACAGACGGACATGGCTATATCGTCTTAGAATTTTACCACGACCCAGAATATATATACTTTATGGGGTCTCCGATGAATATTTCAAGGTATTACAAACGGAATGACAAAGTGAATATACCCCCATCCTGGAGGTGGAGGGTATAAAAATAAGTCAAGAATAAAAAAGTGTATTTAACGTGTTTCCAAGGGAAGAAATTTGGCCAAAGGGGCAACATAAAAAAGTCACACGGGAAAACATGATTTTTAGTGGTGTATTCATGAGCGTTTAGCTCACAGGCGGCTTGACCCAGCGACGAAATATTTTACAGATCGTCTTTGAACAATCCAATCTTCATTTAAAGATTGTAAACTATCATATCCAATCTAGTAATTAGTTATAATATGTTAGTATATACAATATACCGCGATTTAGAAGTTTAAAATTTTCGCATATATTTAACATATGCTCTATTTATGCAAATATGCACTTTGCATAAAATATGCAAAATTGTGAAAAATATGTTCATATATTTCGCATAAATTTTTGATGAGAAACATTTGTGTGGCATTACCATTTCGATCCAATCAAAATATACAATTGCATATATTCCGCTGACTACTTATAATTCAACTGCAAACATCTGTGATGAAATTGGACCAGATCGGTTCAGGTTTAGATATAGCTCTTATACTGATTTGGAACTCGATTTGACTTTTTCCGCTCTATAAAACAGATATTTTAACCGATTTTCTTCAAATTTTCCACATCACCTTCTGTTTCAACGAGAAACATATATGGCGAAAGTGGGTCGGATAGGTTCAGATTTAGATAAGTCTCCGTAAAAATTTCGCTCACGATTTGACTTTTTCCGCTCTAACAACCAGATATTTTAAACAATTTTCTTCAAACTGGGCACAGCAGCTTGTTTTCAAGCTAGAAATATCTATGGTGAAATTGAGTCAGATCGGTTCAGATTTATATATAGTTTTTTATACCCTCCACCGCCAGGATGGGGGTATACTAACTTTGTCATTCCGTTTGTAACACCTTGAAATATCGACCTGAGACCCTATAAAGTATATATATTCTTGATCGTCATAAAATTCTAAGACGATCTAGCCATGTCCGTCCGTCCGTCCGTCTGTCCGTCTGTTGAAAGCACGCTAGCATCTAAACGAAAAGAGCTAGAACGTTCAAATTTTCCATAAATACGTCCTATAGTCGTAGATCGGTTGGGATTGAAATGGGGCGAAATCGGCCCAAAGGGAAAAATTTTTCCCTCACAAGGACTAAAAATACCCATAATAATCCCTAATATTTTAGCGTATTTAAGCATGTTTTTTGAATATGTCTGTTTATATTTGCTTGATATTTGGTATGCGCATTCCCCCTACAGCAAAAATGTGCACCATAAAGTGATTCTTATTTGTAGGGGGTAAAATGGGGCAAAAAAGGGATAAAAATTGTACATATTAAACGACAACAGCTAGAAACACGAAATTCGGTGTGTACATTCCTCTAATTGAGTAGATACATAATATAAAATAATTTTTTCCAAATTCGTACTTTTAAGGGGTAAAATGGGAATAGAGGGATAAAAATGGTACCAACTAAACGGCTGTACCTAGAATAATGAAATTCGGTGTATACATTCCTCTGATTGCATAGACAAGTAAAATACACGGATTTTTTTTTTACTTTTTGGGGTTAAACTGAAAAAATGGGATAAAAATAGTACCAATCAAATGACCGTAGCTAGAGTCATGAAATTCGGAGTATACATTCCTCTGACTGTGTAGACATGGAAATTCGTACTTTTTGGGGTCAAAATGAAAAAGGGGATAAAAATAGTACCAACCAAATGACTGCAGCTAGAGTCATGAAATTCGGAGTATACATTCCTTTGACTACGTAGATATGAACAATAAATGGTTTTTTTCCAAATTCGTACTTTCGAGGGATACAATGGGTACGAAGGGATAAAAATGGTACCAGTCAAACGGCTACACCTTGGATAATGAAATTCGGTGTATGCATTCCTCTGATTGCACAGACACTTACAATAAACAGATTTTTCGAAATTCGTACTTTTTGGGGTTAAAAAGAAAAAATGGGATAAAAATAGTACCAAACAAATGGCCGCAGCTAGAGTCATGAAATTCGAAGTATACATTCCTCTGACTGCGTAGACACGGAAAATAGACGAATTTTTCGAAATCTGCACTTTTTGGGGTTAAAAAGAAAAAATGGGATAAAAATAGTACCAAACAAATGGCCGCAGCTAGAGTCATGAAATTCGAAGTATACATTCCTCTGACTGCGTAGACACGGAAAATAGACGAATTTTTCGAAATCTGCACTTTTTGGGGTTAAAATGGAAAAGGGGGATAAAAAAGTACCAACTAAACGACTACAGCTAGAATGATGAAATTCTAATTGCGTAGAAATGTCAAGGGGGTAAAAATGGTACCAACCAAATGGGCGCAGCTGGCATCATGGAATTCGGTGTATACATTCCTCTGACTGCATAGACACGAAAAATAAAAAGTTTTTTTCCAAATTCGTACTTTTTCTTTTACGGCAAAAATTGGTTGAATCATGAAGTTAGGTTATTTTGCACTTTGCACATGTATGTCTGATAATGGATTTTCAAAATTTGTACTTTTGGAATTAAAATAGAATGGAAGTACTACCAACTGTAGCACCCACTATCTTCCAATATTTATGGTATGTAAGCTTTTTGAAAACATAAATATAAGAATATTTATTTTTTATTTGAAATAGATAATTGTTTTATATAATTAAAATATTATATTTATTTATATAATTATTTTTTCAATATTTGTATTTGTTTTAGTTTGGCTATATTACAAAATTTATATTTTCCTGTAATATTGCTGCACTTCTACGAAAACCGACATCCTCTACGGAATGCAATCCATGGTGGAGGGTATATAAAGTTCGGCCCGGCCGAACTTAACGCCGTTTTTACTTGTTTTTATTTACTTTTGTTTGCTTATTAATCTAAATTACTTATTTATTATTTAAATTATATCAACAATATTAATGTAATTAAATAGTATTTGTTCTTAACACTTATTAATATAAAAATAAATATTTTATAGGAGTTTTGTTTATTGACAAGCTCGTAGGTACATAGTTCGAATTTCTGCGTCAATTTCGTTAATGATTCAGTCAAGTATTCACCACATTTGGTTCGGATGTTGTGGTGAAAATGTGTGGACGGTTTCCCAAAAGATGAGTTCGAATCGCCTTATGACGATCGAAATTCGAATGAATGAAAAGCATCGATGTGAATTGATTTCAGGGTCGGCGAAACGAAATAATACTGAAACAATCCCTCATATTTGGTATAGGTCGATGAGAATTTCTCTAAGGACATTTCGCTTAGGATTTGCTTTAGATTGTCGTACGACAAACCCTTGCACCAATGAAATGATAAATCGCTTAGATTTGCCAGCACAGCAAAATTTTGGATATTCTCAAAGGTGGTGAATTTGAAGGACAGCCTTCTTAGTTTCCGGCAGGACGTGGCCAACGATGTGATAACCTCATCGTTGACTATGTCACAAATAATGATGGTCAAACTGATGAGATTTTCGAAATTGTTCAAATACGTTTTCAAATTGCACAACCCAGAGGGTGAATGAAATGAACCATAAATATCCAGTTCCTCCAGGGAAGTGTTGGCAGTTGCACAAGGGCGTTGTGCCTCCTGCTCAATCTCTGCGGGTATAATCATCGATCTCACACTGTAGTATTGCTGTTTTAATTGTGCCACTATGTCGTGGAAGGCATTCGATTTGCCTTTGAATTCGGTGGCATTCTTCAGAGTGAACTGTTTCAGCTTCTTCAGTTCCATCAGAGTGTGAATTCTCAAGTCTTCGCCTAATCGTATAATATCATGATTCGCATTGCAACAGCCATAGATGTGAAGTTTCCCCAATTTCGGACAGCAGCTGGCCAACATCTGCAAATGGTCATTTGTCACAATCATATGATTATAACTGATCGATCGGAGATTCTGCAACGTTTGCGTGTTAATTACGCAGCCATGTTTCTCAGTCAGCTCTTCGATATCCTGATCATAGACTTGCAGGAAGTATTCTAAGCCGCTGTAGCTCAATTGCAGCTCGCTGTGGGTGGTTTCATTGGTAACATTCACAAATTGTTGATTTTTCAAGACGGATATTTTCCGATACTCCTCTTTGTGTATGAAATGCCGAAAGAAATAATGCAAATGCCGGCAAACGGTGGCGAATTTCAGTTGTTCCTCACGCTCGAGTTTTTCGAATAAGTAACGCAGCAATTCGATGTTCGTAGAGAGTTTTTCAAAGTTTGTTTGTTCTTCGTGCCGAGACATTTTGTTTTTTTTTTTAATTTCTGTTCGATTTGTTATTGATATAATTATAAAGCACACGCTTAAACATCTTTGCGATTACTAAGAGTTCCGCACAGTACAGTAAATATCGTAATTATATATCGCAAACGAGGGGTGTGGCAAAAGTTCATCAGAAACCACCAGAAAACTAACAGGTAAAGAAGCGTTAAGCGTGCATTCCACAGTATTACCGACAGATTAGAGGTACACGTTAATTGCGATATGTATTAAACTAATTCTGATTTTTATTATATTTATTTTTTATTTTTTAAATATCAAATTGACTACCCGATGTATGGATGTTATGTCGGTCTTATTGTAACCAAAGTTTATGTCACTTTGTGTGGGAGGTGCCAGAAGGGGTGTGGCAATATCGCCCACATTCAATGCGAAGTCGTTGCTAAATATCAAATTTCACAGTATTCCGATCATAAGTGTAGATGATATAGCTTTAATTTTACGTAGTTTTGCGTGATTTGTGTGGAAGGTACTGCATGGGGCGTGGCAAAACCCGCCATATTTCACTCATTTAAGGTGATTATAAAAAATTATCAAATATACCAAAATATAGCTGATTATGAATATCCATGTGGAAGTTATATGGGTTTTAATATAACTTTTTATTATACCCTCCACATCCAGGATGGGGGTATACTAACTTTGTCATTCCGTTTGTAATACCTTGAAATATAGACCTGAGACCCTATAAAGTATATATATTCTTGATCGTCATAAAATTCTAAGTTGATCTAGCCATGTCCGTCCGTCTGTTGAAAGCTCGCTAGCATCTAAACGAAAGGAGCTAGGACGTCCAAATTTTACATAAATGCGTCTTATACTCGTAGATCGGTTGGGATTGAAACTGGGCGAAATCGGCCCAAAGGGAAAAATTGTTCCCTTACAAGGACTAAAATACCCACATAATTTTAGAGTATTTAAGCATATTTTTCAATGTGTCTGCTTGTACTTGATATTGGGTATGCGCATTCCCCCTATAAGAAAAACGTGCACCATAAAGCGATTTTTATTCGTAGGGGGTGAAATGGGGCAAAAAGGGATATAAAATGGTACATATTAAGCGACAACAGCAAGGAACACGAAATTCGGTGTGTACATTCCTTTAATGCGTAGACATAATATAAAAATATTTTTTCGAAATTCGTACTTTTAAGGGGTAAAATGGGAATAAAGGGATAAAAATGGTACCATCCAAACGGCTGCACCTAGAAGAATGAAATTCGGTGTAAACATACCTCTGATTGCATAGACACGTAAAAAAGCGGATTTTTCAAAAATCGTACTTTTTGCGGTTAAAATGAAAAAAGGGGATAAAAATAGTACCAACCAAATGACCGCAGCTAGAGTCATGACATTCGGTGTACACATTTGTCTGACTGCGTAGACACGAAAAATAAAAGGTTTTTTCCAAATTCGTACTGTCAAGGGATACAATGGGCACAGAGGGATAAAAATAGTACCAACTAAACGACTAAAGCTAGAATGATGAAACTCGGTGTGTACATCCCTCTAATTGCGTAGACAAGTAAAATAAAGAGATTTTAGAAAGTCGTACTCTTAGGGGGGTGAAATAGAAAAAAGGGGATAAAAATGGCCGCAGCTAGAATCATGGAAGTCGGTGTATACATTCCTCTGACTGCATAGATACACAAAATCAAAATGCAATACATGCCGACCGAACCTTACGCCTTTTTTACTTGTTTTCAATATGTCAGCTTGTACTTACTTGATATTGGGAATGCGCATTCCCCCAATATCAAAAACGTGCACCATAAAGCGATTCTTCTTCGTAGGGGGTAAAATGGGCCAAAAACTCGACAGCAGCTAGAAACACGAAATTCGGTGTGTACATTCCTCTAGTTGAGTAATATAAAAGTATTTGTTCCAAATTCGTACTTTTAAGGGATAAAATGGGAATAGAGTGATGAAAATGATACCAACCAAACGGCTGCACCTAGAATAATGAAATACATTCCTCTGATTGCGTAAACACGTAAAATAAACGGATTTTTCGAACTTCGTACTTTTAGCGGTTAACCTGGAAAAGGGGATAAAAATAGTACCAATCAAACGACCGTTACTAGAGGCATGAAATTCCTTTTACTTGCACTATGGAATGGATTTTCAAAATTTGTACTTTTGAAATTAAAATATAATGGAAATGCAACCAACTGCAGCATCCACTATCTACCAATATTTATGGTATTTAAGCTTTTTTGAAAATGTAAATACAAGAATATTTATTTTTTGAATTGACTTGAAGTATTATTTCGATATATATAGTGCAGACATATTGGTAGCCTTGCCTTATAAGCGTGGTTTGAAATAATGAAAATAATATGTTTATTTATAAAATTGTTTTGTTTTTTTTTTGTTTCAACATTTGTACTTGTTTTAGTTGAGCTATGTTAAAAAAATATATTTTCCGGTAATAGTACTGCACTTCTACGAAAATCGACAGCAATCCATGGTGGAGGGTATATAAAATTCGGTCCGGCCGAACTTAACTCCGTTTTTACTTGTTTAACTTAATATAGGCTATTTGTGAGGTAGGTACCAGAAGGGACGTGACAATTTCGGCCATCTTCGAACTTAAACTATGTTTGGAAAAAAAGGACCATGTGCAAATTTTGAATCGACTCCTTTCGAGAGTTGTCGTGTACACCAGCCAGACGGACGGACATAGTTCAAGCACCTTAAAAAGTCATGGAACGGTTTTGTTCCAAACATACTTAGGGTATTAAGTCACTCTTTCAATGTTTTTCAATACTTTTTTCTATCTCAAATGATATATACCCTCCTACTCTGTAGAGTGACGGTATAAAAAATCAGTTATCCGTCTACATGTTATCAGGTACCTTTTTTATGATTTTTCCGCTTAAAAGTACAACTTCGATTTATGTTGCGCGTCTGTGCGGTCAGAGGAAGGTCCTACGGATTTTCACGATTCTAGTTCCAATAATGTGGTTGGTAACATTTTTATCTCCTTTTATATTCCACTCTCCTCTTTAAACACTCTCCTCTGTAATAAAGGGTGATTTTTTAAGAGCTTGATAACTTTTTTTTAAAAAAAACGCATAAAATTTGCAAAATCTCATCGGTTCTTTATTTGAAACGTTAGATTGGTCCATGACATTTACTTTTTGAAGATAATTTCATTTAAATGTTGACCGCGGCTGCGTCTTAGGTGGTCCATCCGCTTAGTCCAATTTTGGCATTTCCACGTTTTTGAGTAACAGAGACCCAATTGGTGCGAACGGCGACGAATCGAAAATTGGTGGTCATCATTAACACTGGCCGATACAGCTGCGATATTTTCTTCAGTTCGCACTCTACGTAAGCGTGTTGGTGGTTTAATGTCCAACAATGTAAATTTGGTGCGAAATTTAGTCACAATAGCCCGAATAGCCGCTTCAGTGGGTCGATTAAACTGACCATAAAATGGAAGCGCGCAATGAACTTTCTTAACAGAGCACGCATTTTGATAATAAAATTCAATAATTTGCAAGCGTTGTTCGTTTGTAAGACGATTCATGATGAAATGTCAAAGCATACTGAGCATCTTTCTCTTTGACACCATGTCTGAAATCCCACGTGATCTGTCAAATACTAATGCATGAAAATCCTAACCTCAAAAAAATCACTCTTTACTATCGTTGGTACCATTTTTATGCCTTTTTCGTCTCGCACCACACCACTGCACTAAAGTACACATTTCGAATAATCCCTATTCGTGACGTGTCTGTGTGGTAAGGAGAAGGTACACACGAAACCTTATGTCACCATGGTAATGATGTTCAGTTAGGACGAAGATTTCATATTTACCTCCCCTTACTCCATTTTTCTCCCCAAAAGTACGAATTTCGAAAGCCCGTCTCCATCGTATTTGGGAAATACCTTCAAGATTTCATGACCCTGGCTTCGGCCGTTAAGTCTGTCCGCTGACCTAGAAACCACGTATTGTATCAGATTGTCTACAGATTTGGCAAAACATCTTATATTAAAACTAGGAACACCTATGGTGAAAATAGGTCAGATCGGTTCAGATTTATATATATCTCCCATTAAAATTTCGCCCCCGATTTGACTTTTTCTGCTCTAAGAACCACATATTTTAACAGATCCTCTTCAAAATTCGCAAAACCCTTATATTTCAACTGGAAACACCTGTGGCAAAAATGGGTCACATCGGTTCAAGTTTATATATAGCTCCCATACAAATTTCTCTCTCAATTTGAATTTTTCCGCTCTAGAATCCACATATTTTAACAGATTTTCTTCAAAATTGACAAAACATCTTATATTTAAACTCGGAACACCTATGGTAAAAATAAGACAGATCGGTTCAGATTTATATATAGTTCCCATTTAAATTTCGCTCCTGATTTAACTTTTTCTGCTCTAGAAACCACATATTTTAAGAGATCTTCTTCAAATCTTGCAAAATATCTTATATTTCAACAAGAAATACCCATGGTGCAAACGGGTCAGATCGGTTCAGATTTGCATATAGCTCTCATATAAATTTCGCTTCCGGATTGACTTTTCCCCCCACAGAAACCGCGTATTTTCAGAGAATTTCTTAAAATTGAGCATAACACGTTATACTTCAACTGGCAGAACTTATTGTGAAAGTTAGTCACTTTATTCCATGTTTGGATATAGCCCCGATACAAATATTCTTCTTGATTTGACAAATTGGACTAACCTGTGATTGGGAAACATACAAATTTTTTTCCGGATTTCACTTTTGTACTGAATTGAATTGTATTCCGATAGAAAGTGGAGTGTATCACATAGTCGGCCCCGCCCGACTTTAGCCTTTCCTTACTTGTTTTGTTTTTCATTTTGGTGATCTTTTTGCAGGACTTTTCATTTCCAAGGATATATATGATTTGATAATTTATTTTCATACAAATGCGATATGGTTATCGAATGAAAGAGACAAATATCTGGTAAAACGTACTTTAAATTTCATGCTTCTATCTGTATTAGTTTAAAATTAATACCCACAGCGTCTTAATAAAGAAATAAAGGTAACCAAATGAACCCAGTTTATTCTACATACGATCTCTAGTTTCATATGTATATTCACGTCCATTAAAAAATGTTCAATTGCTTCACTGTGTTTTAGACAATTTGCTATTCGAAGTATGTGTCAATCAAACCATAAACTTGAACTTCACACTGTGTAAACTTTTTGCACCACCCCACGTATAACCGCAAATATTTAAAAATAAACAGTCGTTAAGAAACAACAGAGAAATTACTCATCATACAGTCATTCAAAACCTACACATATTTTCGATACAACATCCTACAGTATGTCAAGAAAGTGTTGTGACAAAGCAGTTTTTGTCATATTTGGTTTTTGTAGCTGTTTCAATTTTAAAAGGTCGCAATGAGCTAGTAAATATGCAAAAAAAAACTGCAAAACTGTAGAAAAGTTTGTTTTTACAGAATATGTAAAAAGTGTTTTTTGTCAAAACACTTTCTTGTCATACTGTATACTTTTAAAAGCTAAAATCTCAATCTTCTTATTTTAACCTTTTAGAAAATGCCATATAACACTTCAATGTGGGCCGCTGATTATGATGAAGTCGAAAGTTGAAATGACGCACCAGATTTGATATTTTTTCTCATAAATTCAAGGCCTGCATTTTGAAATCTTGACAAGCTTGAACAACCTTAAAGTCAAATAGCATTAGCGTGTTATTGGAATCGGTCTGCATAATACGACCGTTTCATGTTTCCCTGCTAACCCAGCGATAAAACAAGTAAGGAAAGGCTAATGTCGGGCGAGTCAACTATATGATACCCTGCACTTTCTGTGTTATTGCAATAGAATTCGGGCGGAAAAATCATATCGGGAACGATTTTTGTATGGGTAGTATATATGTGGTCTCTAGAGCGGAAAAGTCAGACCGAGGGCGAAATTTGTATGGGAGCTATATATAAATACGAACCGATCTGACTCAATTTCCCCATAGATGTTTCTAGTTTGAATATAAGCTGCTGTGCCCAATTTGAAGAAAATAGGTTTCAATCATAACCGATCTACGACTATAAGACGTATTTATGCAATATTTGGACCTCCTAGCTCCTTTTGTTTAGATGCTAGCGTGCTTTCAACAGACGGACGGACATGGCTAGATCGTCTTAGCATTTTATGACGATCAACTATATAAAGTATATATATAGGGTCTCAGGTCGATATTTCAAGGTGTTATAAACGGAATGACAAATTTAGTATACACCCATCCTTGTGGTGGAGGGTATAAAAAACGAAGAGTACAAACATTTAAAAAATAAAGTTTTACTTAAAACAAGTAAGGAAAGGCTAAATAATAAATAAATAATAATAAATATAATACCCTACACCACTCTCTGCTTATGTACCTCGCTTTGATTACTAAACCCAGGTATTTCATGGGAGCAATTTTATGTAGTTCATATAAATTATACAGTTTTCCATAAATCCATCTTTAGTCAAATTTAACGAATATGGTAAATAAATTAATATTATTATTAAATTAATATGGCAATTATTGATCCAATTATCCGACAAACAAATACAAATTATACAGTAGTAATAGGACCGACATTTCAACATTCTGGTCCTGGTCTAAAACATGGTAGGTATTCTCATTCACGGTAGGTATTCCTAGTTGAAAAATATCATGATCTGCAAAATTTGATGAAAATCCGATGTAAGATGTAGTTTCTAGAGCTGTACTAGATCAGAATGGGCCCCATTTGGGTTATACCAAAGTATGGACATATGGGCATCACCCAAACAATTCTCATTGCAATTCAATTCGGTAAAAAAGTGAAATCGGGAAGGATTTTTGAATCCTGTAAATGTATGTGTTTGACAAAAAATTTTAAATCGGAAAGGACATTTGCTTTCGCCATGTATGTAAATATAATATGTAAAGTTTGGCCAAAATCGGTTAAACATTCGGGAGCAACATTTGTATGTGGGCTATATCAAAATCTGAACCGATCTTACCCACTTTCACCATAGTTTTTTTAGTTTGATTATCAGATGTTGTGCCAATTTTAAAGAAAAACGGGTACAATATGTGGATTTTAGAGCGGAAAAAGTCAAATCGGGAGCGACATTTGTATGGGGGCTATATCTAAATCTGAACCGATCATACCCACTTTCAGCATAGGTGTTTCTAGTTCGATTATAAAATCTTGTGCCAATTTTAAAGAAAATCGGGTACAATATGTGGTTTCTAAAGCGGAAAGAGTGAAATAAGGAGCGACATTTGTATAGGGGCTATATATAAATCTGAACCGATCTTACCCAATTTCTGCATAGGTGTTTCTAGTTGGGTTATAAGATGTTGTGCCAAATTTTAAAGAAAATCGGGTACAATATGTGGTTTCTAAAGCGGAAAAAGTGAAATTTGGAGCAACATTTGTATGGGGGCTATATCTAAATCTGAACCGATCTTACCCAATTTTTGCATAGGTGTTTCTAGTTAGATTATAAGATGTTGTGCCTAATTTAAAGAAAATCGGGTACAAGATGTGGTTTCTAGAGCGGAAAATGTCAAATCGGGAGCGACATTTGTATGGGGGCTATATCTAAATCTGAACCGATCTTACCCAATTTTTGCATAGGTGATTCTAGTTGGATTATAAGATGCTGTCCCAAATTTAAAGAAAATCGAGTACAAGATGTGGTTTCTAGAGCGAAAAATGTCAAATCGGGAGTGACATTTGTATGGGGGCTATATCTAAATCTAAACCGATTTCCTCCTAATTCAATACCGATGGTCCTTGGCCAGAAAAAATAACTTCTGCCAAGTTTCATGACAATCGGACAACAATTGCGACCTGTAGAGTTCGAACAAGCTTATATGGCAGCAGACGGACGGACAGACAGACATCGTTAAATCGACTCAGCTGGTGATTCTAAGCCGATCAGTATACTTAAAGGTGGGTCTAGCTCGATTATTTCTTGGTGTTACAGCCACGAAGTGGTGTAGGGTATAAAAATCCAAATTTGTATACAAAAACATTGTGAATATTTCTTCTCAAAAGTACTTCAAAAAAAAACAAAAAAATAAAAAAGAATATCCAATTCGGGCATTTATTGACGATGTTATGAGCAAAGGAATAAAAAAAAGAACTACAATTTAACGATTTTAAAAAACGAGTAATCAGAAAAAACTCAAAGTATACCAGGGGGTGGAGGAAATAAAAATATTTGTTTTAACTGTCCGATTTGTCGTGGAATGCCCCATATATGTATTTGATTCGTCACAAGAGAAACCGATTCCGAAATCTACAAATATCAAAAAAGATCTCACAATTATTTCTAATTGAGATTATTACAATTAATTCTAAGTAATATTTTACATGTAAATAAACTCGAATGTACATAATTTAGATAAAAGTATTATTTGTAACTTCGCTATTTAACCAGCAATTAAAAAACATGATTTTTTGATATTCTCCAGCAAAAAGGCATTATTTTCTTCGGTAGGATGCTAGCTTTTTGAAAAGCGAAATATATATTTTTGGGAAAATCAAATTTTTTCTTAATTTTTTAATGATTGTTATTAAACTGTTTATATTTATTTTTAGACCGTCCTTTCCTGATTTCATAGGCCAGGTCAACTAACTGCTGTTGCATATAATGAAGCATTTGTTGTCAGCATAACCGAGTGATTCGTGGTGGTCTTATGGTCTATTGCTCGCTTAGATACTTAAACCTCCGTTCTTTCTTAGTTCTTTAGTCCATTTATTTCGCTTTAATACTAGGGTATCCAATTGTTCGTACTTTTGGATTTTTCTATTATTCGTTTATTCGAAAATACAAAATTTGTAATAACCGAATAAAGTCGACAGCTCTTATTCGATCAATCGAATAAAATTTCCTATAAATTATTTCAATTTTGATAGGAATATACATCATGTAATCTAGTTTCATCGATTTATTCGAAAACAAGTAAGGAGAGGCAAAAGTCGGGCGGGTCCGACTATATGATACACTCCACTTTCTATCCGAATACAATTCAATTCGGAAAAAAATTGAAAACGGGAAGGATTTTTGTATGCTTCCTAATCATAGGCTAATATGACCTGACAATCTGACTCATTTTCACCATGGGTGTTTTCAGTTGAAACATAAGATAGTTTGCCAAATTTGAAGAACATCTGATAAAATATGTGGTTTCTAGTGCAGAAAAAGTCAAATCGGGAGCGAAATTTGTACGGGAGCTATATATAAATCTGAACCGATCAGACATATTTTCACCACAGGTGTTCATAGTTTAAAAATAAGCTGTTTTGCCAAATTTGAAAACAATCTGATAAAGTATGTGGTTTCTAGAGCGGAAAAGTCAAATAGGAGCGAAATTTGTATGTTAGCTATATATAAATCTGAACCGATCTGTCTCATTTTCACCATGGGTATTTCTAGTTGAAACATACGATATTTTACCAAATTTGAAGAACATCTGTGATAATATGTGGTTTCTAGAGCAGAAATAGTCAAATCGGGATCTATATATAAATCTGAACCGATCTGACCTATTTGCACCACAGGTAGCAACCACAAGGTCCGCTGTTCTACACCCGTTGAAGTCTGAGTAATAGAAAGAAGAGTTCTTTTTTCGATCTATCTGAATATAAACAAGTCATCTTGTATGTCATTCAATTCTACTCTTTTTATTGTTTCGTTCAGTTTGGACAAGAGGCTAATTTCAGCGACAATATTTTCTTCTTCAGTGGCAGGTTCTTGGCTAGCAAACACTTTAATTTCGCTTTCGTTGAATATGTACAAAATCCATTATCAGATGGAAAGACGCCTGAATTGGGGTATAACATCAGCTGATTTAAACCTTTATTCTTCTTTCGCTGAGACGTATTTTTAGTCGTTCAAGCAAGTATTTAATTTTGATAAAGTTTTCATTAAATATTCGTAGATATAAAACAAACTCATTTTGTGGAATTATTTATACTTTCCAAAATGATATTTCGCTTCGAAAATTTATGGTAGTATAACATTTCGAATATTCGATTATTTGGTATTATCGGATTAATCGAATTATTCGTTATTCGAAAATCGAACAACTATTTGATATTAAATATTCGATTAATCGACTAAAATTTAATCGGTATTTAATACCCTTTCATCACATTTGCTGCTAGAAATACAAATTAAATAAAAATATGTTTGTCTTATGTCTTGGCTTTTGTATCATTTTTAACCCTTCTTGCTGCTTTTAACCAATTCGAATATCCCGTCACCCTTTTCTGCGCCACAACTATTCTCTATAGAATATTTCATGATATACTTTACCTACGAGCAGTCATAGTGTACGTGGGCCATACAGATCCAAGTCCACGCACAAATGCACCTTAATCAAGCCAATGTCATATTTGATATTGGACGTTTCACATATTTCTATTTCTATTGCTTTAGTAACTTGTTTCTTAATCTTTTTTCTTAAGCTTTTATTTTGCGACAGTGGTAGTTGCAATATTTTCTGACCGCATAGCACAACAAATTTATTAATAATTTTATTTTCGTCTCAGAATTATACGATGTATATTCACAGTGTACAAATTATAAAAGGGTTCCACATTTTCCGTGGCCATATCGAAATTTCTTCGCAAGTCATGGCAATCTAAAGTAAATACACTCTAATTAACACATCCAGCCAACTTTCCAAGCTTCGTATACTTACTGACAGTGAAGCCAAAAACATCTATTGTCTTCAGATTGCTAGGGAACGAACGATGATGTACCAGCTTCAACAACAATTTAATATCTCTCCAATGGAAGGCAAAAACAATTAATTCCATGTTGGTATTATGTTTAAATAAATCCAGCCAAAAGTCAATAGCCAGTTCAAAGATTCTAACATGGACTTTTAAAATGGAGACATTTGATGGGAAGCCCTCAAGTGGTGCGTCCTCAGCCATATTCATATATGGCATATATGGATATATATGAAGGTGAAGTTCTCGTAATGGCTTGTGTGCCAGTAGAGCAGTGATGTAGGACCACTGCATGACATCCCTGGAGAAACGTATTACTAATTTTCGGAGATGCTGCAGCTGGAGCAGCGACTCCAGTTCAATCAGTTGCCCGACCACATTGAAGCTCTCCAAATTGAGGCATGACACCAAAGGAACGTTTCTACAGCAATAAAGGCACTCTCTGGGGTGCTGCCACAAGAGCTCTTTTAAATTCTCGTTGCCGTCATAGAACGATTTGTGCTTGCAAATATCGAGCTTATCCAGCAGCAATTTTCGGATGAGCGGAGACAGTCGGAAATCTTCAAATGGTCCTGCGTAATATGTCTTCTTGGATGCAAATGAGCGTATTTCATATTTTGTTAGCAATTGCTTTAAATTATTCATCGTTAGGCCTGAACAAATATACAGCGAGAGTTCAGTTAATTTGCGGGGTATGGAAAACGTTTCAATCTTTGAAAAATTCGTGTAACGTATTTTTAATTGTTCGAGATTTTTGCAGGCATTCGCTAGGGTTTTTAGGCTCTCATCAGTTACTTTATCGGTTAATTTCACAGACAAAATCAGGAGATTTTCAAAAATACCCCAGAACGATGATAAGTATGTGCTTGACCATTTTTGAGGGTTGAATGTTGTGACCAACTCCTTTAGGCCAGCTGAGTTCAGTGCCACACTACTTGTGACTTGCGTGGCATCTTCTTCTGCTGGTTCTAGGGGAAATCTCAATTTCAAATATTCCAGGGGCAGTTCGTTAACAATGCTGCGAAAGTCGCGGTACGTTATACAACTGACAACGGACGAATGCTCCACACACAATTGTTTCAAATTCTTGACGCGTAACAGATAATCGAGATTAATATTATTTCCATATTCTTGCCTACCATTGAAGTAGCCGTGTATGTAAAGACATTCTAAATTTGGAAAATTGTTCGCCACTAGTTGGAAGGATTCTCTCTGAAATTCTTCATCAGATGTATAGCGCAGGCTGGTAATATTCTCGAACTGGCGTATATCGGGCAGGGGCTTACGATACACCTTCAATTCGCTCACATTGTCGGCATAGAGACATTTAAATTCTTGAAATCCTTGTGGGGTTAACAATTTTCGGTTAGTCTCCTTCTCATTAGTGACCACAAAGTGGTCGTCGTTGCCGTATATGGCCAGAGTCCGGTAGTTTTCTTTCCACACGAAACTTTGGAAGACATTTCCCAGTAGGTCATTCACATTTGCGAATCTCAGCTGATCTTCGAATGTCAGCGCTTTAAAGATGTGCAGTAGAATATCACAATTTGTAGCTATTTTCTCAAAGCCCTGCAAAGACATATTTACAAGCTTTGTTATCGGCTTTAATCCGATCGTTGTCCCGCATCTACGCTTATTGGCAATGGTTGTTGGCAAACTGAGACCGATCAATGCACTAACGCAGCAAAAATGCGCGAACAGCGACGAGGTCTTTAACTTCGTTAATATTGCTGGATTTATTGTCGCATGACGTCATCCACTCGACACGAGCAATCACCTCCAAATCAATGACGCTCTTGGCAAGCATTATATGCCTGCGAAGAGTGCACAGATGTGACAGATGGAATGCATATGTAAAGGGTGGTCAAATTTTAAGGGCCGATGTTGATTTTGAATAAAACACAAATTATTTAGGAAATTATTGTCATCTCTTTTTATTATGATATAATTGGTATGGTTCAATTATGTATGGCCAAATGGCCGCCCCGACCTCGGCGGCACACCTCCATCCGATGGTCCAAATTTTCGATGACGCTGAGGCTTAATTGAGGTTCTATGCCGTTAATGTGCCGAATTATCTCATCCTTTAGCTCTTGAATTGTTGCTGGCTTATCGACGTACACCTTTTCCTTCAAATAATCCCAAAGGAAGAAGTCCAACAGTGTCAAAACACATGATCTTGGCGGCCAGTTGACAACGCCACCACGTGAGATAACACGGCCATTGAATTTGTCGCGCAAAAGAGCCATTGTTTCGTTAGCTGTGTGGCAAGTGGCACCGCCCTGTTGAAACCACATATCGTCCACATCCATATCTTCCAATTCGGGCCATAAAAAGTTCGTTATCATCCCACGATAGCGAAGACCATTCCCAGTAACTGCCTGACCGGCCTCATTGTGGAAAATACGGCCCGATGATGCCGCCAGCCCATAAACCGCACCAAACATTCACTCTTTGTGGGTGCATTGGTTTTTCGACAATCACTCTTGGATTATCATTCGCCCAAATGCGGCAATTCTGCTTATTGACGAATCCACTGAGGTGAAAATGTGCCTCATCACAGAAGATGATTTTCTTCGAAGTGCACGATATGCATTTTGATTTGAACGCCCATTTTCATAATAAGCCTGAATAACTTTCACGCGTTGCTCGATTATGTATCTTGCCATGATTCAAATTGAGTTAGTCTGAAATTGAGAAATGTCAAATGAAATGCAGTAAAAAACTTGACGTTTAGGTGTGGTGCAGATTAATCGAATAATGAAGTCGAGAGTTATTCGATTAATCGAACAATTGTCCACTTAAATAAAATATAATTAATAAGAGTTATAAAGACAAGGCACGCCAGTTTACGGGTAGTACAACTATATATTGAACGTTTATTACGTATCTGATTTTATTTAAAAATTGTAATATCAAATTCGAAATTCATTAGAAGTTGACAACAGTCTTAATATCTTATCAAAATAAGGAACCTTCCCTTAAATGAGCATAATATCAGAAGTTATCCATTGACTTTTTTCGAATATGGATCATATGATTTATAACCGAACTGACTTTATTATCGCGGTGTTAACATCATTTTTTCTATGAATTTACTATTCTTTAAATTTTAAATAATTCCGAAGCTATTGGCCAGTTTTCGCTATTTTTAAATGAAGTCGGATAAATCGTTATTTTAATATCTGTGGAGCATACAAATCAAAAATCGAAAAAATTGTGGTTTTATAGTTGGTGTTTCATAGTTTTTTACCCAAATGGAGCAAACTGGCTATTCAAAATCAATTTATCATACAAAGCATACGACGATTTCATTAGTTTTTAAGGCAAAACTTATAATATCAATTAATCGATTATTTGGGACAATTTATTCGAATTATTCGTTATTCGAAAAAATATTTGACAAAAATTATTCGATTAATCGCGATTGGACACCCTAATTTTTATCCCATACAATAATTTGTTGGGAGTGTGAATCCATTCCTAAAATTTATAATATGGATGAATTTAATAAATATTTTTGCAATTACAGCTTTTCATGTGAGTCTTGAATATCATAATCCTTCCAAAGAATAATAATACTCTACCTACTTTGACACACTAAAGAAGCACAATAGAGGAGCTGTTGTTCATTGTTATTAATAGAAATTCATAGCCACATGTACTGGAATTGACTTATATAAATGCGACTTTCAAATCAAAATACAATCATTCAATTTTCTATAGCCGTCATCATATAGTGGGATACCAAATTCCAAAAAACTTTGTGCAACAAAGTTTTCGGGATAAGGACGAAAAGAAAATCGGTTCAGATTTAGATATAGCGCCCATACGACTATCACTCCCAATTTCACTCTTTTTGCACTCTAAAAATCACGCAATTTAACGGATCTTCTTCAAATTTGGCAATTTATCTTATATTTCAAACACCTGTGGTGAGAATGGGTCAGATCGGTTCAGACTAGAATATAGCTGTCATAAAAAATTCGGTAAAATATCTTATATTTAAACTGGAAACATCAGTTTTATATATAGCACTCATACAAATTTTGCACCCTGCTTTACTTGTTCCGCCCTAGAAACCACTTACCGATTTTCTTCAAAATTTGCAAACGATATTTCAATCGGTGTTACAAATGACAAACCTAGTACACCCCCATCCTGCGGTGGAGGGTATAATTACTAAATTTGTATACCCTCCACCTCCAGGATGGGGGTATACTAACTTTGTCATTCCGTTTGTAACACCTTGAAATATCGACCTGAGACCCTATATAGTATATATATTCTTGATCGTCATAAAATTCTAAGACGATCTAGCCATGTCCGTCCGTCCGTCTGTGAAAGCACGCTAAACGAAAGGAGCTAGAATGTTAAAATTTCCATAAATGTGTCTTATAGTCGTAGATCGGTTGGGATTGAAACGGGGCGAAATCGGCCCAAAGGGAAAAAAATTTTCCCTCACAAGGACTAAAAATAGCCATAATAATCCCTAATATTTTAGAGTATATAAGCATGTTTTGTCAATATGTCTGTTTATATTTGCTTGATATTTGGTATGCGCATTCCCCTTATAGCAAAAACGTGCACCATAAAGTGATTCTTATTTGTAGGGGTGAAATGGGGCAAAAAGGGATAAAAATTGTACATATTAAACGACAACAGATAGAAACACGAAATTCGGTGTGTACATTAGGGCGTACCTCAAAAAAAAGTTCGCCGTACACCTTCGAATATGAAGTATTATTGAAAGGTAGTTTCAAAAAAAATTTTTTTATTTTTTTATGCCGAACGTAGGGGTCGCGCTTTTACATTTTTCTATATAACTTCTGCATTTATAAACGGATTTTAAAGTGTGATACATCGATGTTTTTGTCTCGACGAGGCCGATTTTTTGTCTTTGAAGTCATTGAGCTCAAGCATGATTCATGATTTTATGCGAGCTTTAATTTTCTGATATTAGAGTGGTACATTAGGGTAGTAGCAACTGAGATATGATGGGTAAGTACCAGAAAGGGGTGCTTGAGCTCAATGACTTCAAAGACTAGTGTACATTCCTCTAATTGAGTAGATACATAATATAAAAGTATTTTTTCCAAATTCATACTTTTAAGGGGTAAAATGGGAATAGAGGGATAAAAATGGTACCAACCAAACGGCTGCACCTAGAATAATGAAATTCGGTGTATACATTCCTCTGATTGCATAGACAAGTAAAACACACGGATTTTTCAAAATTCGTACTTTTTGGGGTTAAAATGAAAAAGGGGATAAAAATAGTATCAACAAAATGACCGCAGTTAGAGTCATGCAATTCGGAGTATACATTCCTCTGACTGCGTAGACACGGAAAATAAACGGATTTTTCGAAATTCGTACTTTCAAGGGATACAATGGTACAGAGGGATACAAATAGTACCAACTAAACGACTACAGCTAGAATGATGAAATTCGAATTGCGTAGAAACGTCAAGCGGGTAAAAATGGTACCAACCAAATGGACGCAGCTGGAATCATGGAATTCGTTGTATACATTCCTCTGACTGCATAGACACGCAAAATAAAAAGTTTTTTTCCAAATTCGTAATTTTTCTTTTACGGCAAAAATTGGTTGAATCATGAAGTTTGTTATTTTGCACTATGTACGTCTGATAATGGATTTTCAAAATTTGTTCTTTTGAAATTAAAATAGAATGGAAATACAACCAACTGTAGCACCCACTATCTACCAATATTTATGGTATTTAAGCTTTTTGAAAATATAAATATAAGAATATTTATTTTTTTGATTTGAAATAAATAATGGTTTGATATAATTAAAATATTACATTTATTTCTAAAATAATTTTTTCAATATTTGTATTTGTTTTGGTTTGGCTATATTAAAAAATTTATATTTTCCTGTAATATTACTGCACTTCTACGAAAACCGACAACGTTTTTACTTGTTTTAATTATACAATGCCATTCCATCTTACTCTAGCAGTACATATTGTTTTTTTGTTTAGTTGATACCATTTTATCCCACTTTAAAACTGCAAATATTAAAAATCCAAGTTTACTGCGCTTCTACAATCCAGCAAAAAGAGATCACCCTCTTTGCTCAGCTTGTGATTCGGAAGTAGTGAAAATTGGGATCTTCACCAATGAATTTAACATGGAGTTGTCATAGGAGGGATTTCCTTTATTTTGAAAGACTTAAAATTTATTTTAAAGTGTTGCAAAGGAACCACTTTTTCACCGAGAATAAATTCCACTTTTATTCGCGATAATGGCGACTATGACACTCTAACCATCTCAGATATCCTCTGTTGTGAGTGCTGAATGACTAAAACAAACCATTTTGTTCGTTAGAACTGACAAAAGGAAACTTAACAAAATATTTGTTTAGTATGAATTAATATAGGGTGTTTTTTATTGAGGTATAGAACTTCGAATTGAAATAAAACACAAGAAAATCGTTTTAATGTCCATCAATTTGGCTTTATTGGAAGGATAATTTTATGCCATTGATGTTTAAATATGATTTGGGGCATGTGGCCGCCGCGGCTGGCTCGAATATAGCCAATTCTACAGGTCCAATTTTCAACCACTTTTTCGAGCATATGGGGCCGTATGTTGGCAATAACGCCACGAATGTTGGCTTCCAAGTCCCCTAACGCTTCTGGTTTGTTGGCGTAGACGAGCGACTTCACATATCCCCAAAGAAAATAATCCAATGGTGTCAAATCACACGATCTTGGTGGCCAATTGACAGGTCCATTCCGCGAAATTATGCACTCATCGATTGTTTCCTTCAATAATTCGATAATTCGGTGAACTTCGCGAACTGAACCATTACTTTCGAAATAAATTTGCACGATTTGCAAGCGTTGTTCTTTTGTCAACCTGTTCATGATGAAATGGCAAACCAAACTAAATATTAATCACTTGACAGCTGACAAAATGGCCGCCAGTTAAAAAAGTGATGCCAACTTAAAGTTCTATACCCCAATAAAAAACACCCTTTATATAACACAAATTAATATTGAAATAAATTAACACTACTTAATTTTACTAATATTATGTAGTATTAATATTAATTAAAAAAATGAATTTGAGGTACATTAATAAAGCAAACATTTTTATTTTTTTAAGCAAAACTTTTTAAATTGTTTAAGTTATACAATATTAAACATTGTCTATTTATAAAAGTAATACAAATAACAAAGAAAGGTTTTTTCCCGAGCCACAATTCGAACCCGAGACCTTCTGGGTGCAAAGCGGACACCTTACCTCTGTGACCCCATACTAAAAATTAGTTCCCATTCGCTTGTGAAGAAACTATTCGTAAAATGTTACGGCTTTTTTGGAAGTTGTTTAACAGAACTTCCTCAAAACTGGGAAATATGCTCATTTGGATTTTGAGATGCGATTTAAATGTGCTTTTTTTGCTGGGATGGTTAGCGGAATTTACATACCAAATTTCACGATTCAGCTAGAATAACACTTTAGTTGGTTGGTATCATTATATGTATATATATATATATATACATTCTAAGATAAGAATAAACCTTTTTATTTAAAGTTCTTCCAAGGGTCCATATTTTGCAGATCATCATTAAACAATTCAATCTTCATTTCTGGGGGTTACCGCAGCAATTGTGATCCATCCTACTATATATAGATTAACTTGAAACGTCTGAGAACTATTCCATATTTTCAAACATATTAATTTGAATTTAAAACAAACGACTATGGTTAGTCTAATGATGAAGTATAATTTTAAAGTGCACGTGATCTGGTAAATCTGGTTATAAAGAGTGATTTTTTTGAGGTTAGGATTTTCATGCATTAGTATTTGACAGATCACGTGGGATTTCAGACATGGTGTCAAAGAGAAAGATGCTCAGTATGCTTTGACATTTCATCATGAATAGACTTACTAACGAGCAACGCTTGCAAATCATTGAATTTTATTATCAAAATGCGTGCTCTGTTAAGAAAGTTCATCGCACGCTTCCATTTTATGGTCAGTTTAATCGACCCACTGAAGCGGCTATTCGGGCTATTGTGACTAAATTTCGCACCAAATTTACATTGTTGGACATTAAACCACCAAGACGCTTACGTAGAGTACGAACTGAAGAAAATATCGCAGCTGTATCGGCCAATGTTAATGATGACCATCAATTATCGATTCGTCGCCGTTCGCAGCAATTGGGCCTCTGTTACTCAAAAACGTGGAAATGCCAAAATTGGACTAAGCGGATGGACCACTTGAGGCGCAGCCGCGGTCAACATTTAAATGAAATTATCTTCAAAAAGTAAATGTCATGGACCAATCTAACGTTTCAAATAAAGAACCGATGAGATTTTGCAAATTTTATGCGCTTTTTTTTAAAAAAAGTTATCAAGCTCTTAAAAAATCACCCTTTATAAAACATTTGTTGCTCTTTAAACTATAGAAACGACATACACCAATTAATGTATGACTTCTTTAGATTTCTTCTTCATCAGACTTCAGTTAGAGAAGCAATTGCGCAGTATTGAACAAGGTGAGTGTTGTTTTTATATGGATCCAATAACCAATATTCCAGCTCCAACAGAGACCTTCCCACCTGAGACTCTTCAACGTGTCTATAGAATTCCAGCATATTTTTTTTTTAATTTCTGCAAAGCACTATGCGATTGATAAACACATGTTTGTCATTATTAGGTTGCAGTCTCTCCACAGTATTGTCGAAATCCCTCCTTAGATCGTTGCACTCTAAAAGAAAACATAAATTATTAGCGATTGTATTTTCTTTTTCTGTATTTTAATTTAGTTTAAAATACTCGATATTTGGTTGAAGATGGTCGAAGCAGCGTTCAAATGGCTAAGGATTTTGTATGTGGTCTATAGAGTGGAAAAAATCAAATCCGGATCGAAATTTGTATGGGAGCTATATCTAAATCTGAATCGATCTGACCCATTTTCACCATAGATATTTCTAGTTGAATTATAAGATACTCCGCCAAATTTGAAGAATATAGAGTAAAATATGTGGTTGCTAGAGTTGAAAAGATCAAATCCAGAGCGAAATTTGTATGGGATCTATACCTAAATCTGAATCGATCTGACTGACTTTCATCATAGATATTTCTAGTTGAATTTTAAGATACTCTGCCAAATTTGAAGCATATCGAGTAAAAGATGTGGTTGATAGAGAGGAAAAAATCAAATCCAGTCCGAAATTTGTATGGGAGCTATATCTAAATCTGAATCGATCTGACCCATTTTGACCATAGATATTTCTAGTTGAATTATAAGATACTCTGTCAAATTTGAAGCATATCGAGTAAAAAATGTGGTTGGTAGAGTGGAAAAAAGCAAATCGAGAGCGAAATTTGTATGGGAGCTATATATAAATCTTATCCGATCTGACTGACTTTCATCATAGATGTTTCTAGTTGAAATATAAGGTGCTTTGGCAAATTTGAAGAAGATAGATTAAAATATGTGGATATTGCTAAATCGATTCAGAAAGTGATTCTAGGCAGAAACGATGGTTCGACCTCGTTTTCTTTTGGGTGTAACAAACAAATGCACAAAGACATAATAACCTAGTGGAGGGTATACAAATTTAAAAATTGCTCTAAATGTTGTCAAACATGGCTGTTGCTAGTGTAACTATAAAGTCTTGTACATTAGGATGGATCACGAAAATAAATCGTCAAGATTGGATTCTTTAATGATGATCTGCAAATGATGTCGAGCGACGTGTAACTTATTTAAGTTGTTTTTTGTCCATTCTTTCGCAATTAATAGACCCTTTGAAGTGCTTTAAATATAGTTTTTTATTCTTGTCTTGAATAACTCATTGGCCGTATTATTGAACGTTTAGATTGATTTTTTGTGGTTTTTTAAAGTGACAGCTAAAAATTCATATTTCTTGGAAATATTTTGTAAAATGTGCTATGAAAAATAAAAAAGAAGGAATCAACACCTCTCGATTGATTATGTTACTGGCTCCATTTTGGTGAAATAATTTAATACAGGGAATTTCAAACTTTTTTTTACAAAAATGAGCGCCACGGAGCATAGTGGTTCAGAATCAAAATCCATCGGCCAAAATTCAATAATTTTTGTTCTAGTAGACATTAGGCAGGACCCAAGGATTATTTTGAGATATTAACATAAAAAATCGGGAAATCGGATATATTTTAGAAATCGGCCCTAACTTGAGTACTTTTCGAATTTTTCGATTTTAAAGAAAATTAAAATTTTTGTTTTCAGGTTTTTTTTTAAACATATTTTTACGTATTTGTTCATAATGCAAAGAAAAAAATTTAATTTTGTTGTATTACTGATTTTCACGTTTTTCAGATTTTGAAAATTGAAAAATAAAAACGTAATTCTTTTTTGACTTTGGCGAAGCGATTTTGCACTCATTTTTTTAATTGACTCAATAATAAACCAATGCATATCTCAGAACGGATAAAGTGTGACTTAGACCACTATCATTCTAACTGGCACATATAATGAAATAATACTTCAAGTCAATTCAAAAATTAAATATAAGGCAGCAATCTTAAAAAAAGCTTAGATACCCTAAATATTGGGGGGATAGTGGATGTATTTTCAGCTACACCCGTTTGATTAATTTTAATTAACAATTTTGAAACCCCACTATCTCTCACGTACACCTGACTTCATGATTCTAATAATTTTTGACGTAAAAATAATTATATTTTGCGAGTCTATGCAGTCAGATGAATTAATACGCCGAATTCCATGATTCTATACCTTTTTATCCCTTTTCGTCCCTATTTCACCCCCATAAAGGTACGACTTTCGGAAATCTCTGTATTTTACGTGCCTACATAATGTACACACCGAATTTCATCATTCTGGCTGTTGCCATTTAGTTGGTACCATTTTTATCCCTCTGTTCCCATTGTATCCCTAGAAAGTACGAATTTTGAAAATCTTATTTTTTCATTTCTACACAGTCACAGGAATATATAATCTGAATTTCAGTACTCTAGCTGCGGCCATTTGGTTGGTACAATTGTTATCCCTTTTTCACCCCAAAAGCTCGAATTTCGAAAAATCCCTTTATCAGACGAATGTACACACCGAGTTTCATTATTCTAGCTGCAGCCATTTTATCCCTCTATGTACCATTTTCATCCCACTAACCACATTTTACTCCTTAAAAGTACGAATTTGGAAAAAATACGTTTATATTACGTATCCACTCAATAAAGGAATGTCGACGCCGAATAAGGAAATATTACTTTTGCGAATTAAAATGAAATATTTTGTTGTTAAATTTTTCCAATTTTGAGAAAAATGAAAGTCAGTGCATCCTCTGAAAGTAGTGGTTCCCTTAGAGGTACCAACGTTGTCGATTTTTTCAATTATCTAGTAAAGTTTAAGTCTGGCTAAATATAATTTTACTTGATTTAAGGACAATTTTATTCAGGCTGAGTACAAATTTACTTGGATTAAGGAAAATTTTCCTCAGATTGAGTATAATTTTACTTGCTTTCAATACAAATTTACTTAGTGTGAGTAACAATCTACTTTGATTGAGGAAAAAATCGGAAAATTTCCCACAGATTGAGAATAAATTTACTAGATTTGAGTAAAATTTCTTAAAAATTTTCCTCAGATTAAGTAACAATTTACTTGTTTTGAATAAAAAATTTCCTCAGTTTGAGTAAATTTTACCTGATTTGAGGAAAAGTTGAACTGGAATCAAGTTCAAAGCATGTCCTAATTTCAAGGAAAAGTCTGTACTTGTTGTGAGAAATTTTTCTCTTAGCGCTATATGAAGTTCAATTTTCCTCAGTTTTATTACATATTTACTTAATCCGTGACATACTTTTTTCTGAGTGTATATTCCCTCTACTCACCTATCGTGAAACCAAAAACATCAATGGTCCTCAGAGATTTTGGGAAATTTCTGTGATTTAAAATTTCCAGCAGCAAGTGGAGATTGCTGCGAGTAAAGTTCCAGACCTCTAACGCCATATGTCGATTGCGGCAAAGTAAATCCAGCCAAAAATGCATGGTCGACTCGAAAATGGCCACATGTAATTGCAAACGGCGGACATTTGTGGAAAAGCCTTCGTGAGGTGCACCGGCTGCCACTTCCCGACACGACATGTATATATGTTTGTCGATAAGTAGTTCCCTCAAAGGGCAATGCTTCAGTATGGCCGCCATGTAGGGCCACTGCAACTTTAAGAATGGCAGTGTTAACGCTCGCAGAAGCTGCAATGGTAGTAGCGAATCCAATTCAATGAGAGCATCTTTCATGTGGAGCACCTCTAAATTAACACATGATGCCAGGGGCATGCCAGTCACAATACTCGGAAAACCATGGGCACTTGTGTGGTGCCAGGTGAGCTCTTTTAAATGACGATTGCCAGCATAGGCCGATTTGAAAGTGCACATGTCGACACCGTCCAGGTCGAGTATCTCTACAAATGGAGAAATTCGAAAATCTTCAAATGCCCCTTGATAGCGGGTGTTGTGGGATACAAATTTCCGGATTTTATTTCGAGTTAGCAGCTGCTGCAAGTTGTACATCTGTAAGTTTCGACAGGCCTGCAAATTAATTTCGGTCACAGTGGGGGGCAGAGCAAACTCTGCCACCTTTGCAAACGTTGTCTGGCGTATGGTGAACTTCTCGAGACTTTTACAGGCCACAGCTAAACTGTGCAAGATCTCATCGGTCACTTCGTCCGTGAAAGTTACGGCTAGAATCGTGAGATTTTCAAAGGTAGCCAAAAACGACGTGAAATTAGTCGACCACTTGCTTGGATCGAATGAGGTTTTGAAATCGAGTTCCTTCAGTTTCAACCGGTTTGTGGGACGCCATTCCACCACCACCACTTCGCCTTCCGGTTCTATGGCAGAACTCAATTTCAAGTACTCCACATTCAGTTCGTCGATAATTTTACGAAAGTTTTCGTATTTGGTGCGATAGATGTTGGTCGAAGTATGTAGGCTAAACTGCTTCAATTGGCCCATCTTTAGCAGAGTGCCTAGACTCAAGTTCTTGCCGATCGTTAGATAGTCGTCGTGTCGTATACTGGGCCAGCCGTACAAGTGAAAACTTTCCAGCTGTTGCAGATTCTCCGCCACCAATTTTATCTCCTGCAATTGCAAGTGTTCACTGTAATTATAGCGCAGGGCAACTAAGTTCCTGAAAAGGCTCATATTGGCGGGCAAGCCCATACGATACAGGTTCAATTCGCGTACGTCGTGTGCGTAAAGTCGCAAAAATTCTCCAAATCCTTGGCATGTTAGCCGTACTCGGTTTAGGCCCTTCGCATTTGTTACCACATAATCGCCGTGGTCGCCATAAATGGTCAGCGTCCGATAGTTTTCCCGCCACACGAAGCTCGCGAAGACACACCCCAGTGTGGCACTGACATTCGCCAGACTCAGTTGGTCTTCGAATGTTAGCTTTTGGTAGATCTGAATTATAATTTCGTAGTTTGTAGCAATTTTTTCGAAACTCGACGACGACGGCATATTCAACAATGTTGTTGTTGTCTTTGCTATGGGGCAAAAACCTTCACTTCGAATAGGTGTATCTAACGCCGCGACAATCCTAAGAACACTAACACCACCTACAATAAGAACGACGAAATCGAATACAACAAGATTGTATTCGGGTGAAAGTGATTAGAAATTAAATTATTAGAAAAGAAAGAAGGTACGTGCATTGATTGTGCATTATGATCGGCAGTGTCGAATGGTGTATGGCCTATACAAAGTTGGAAGTACACTAAAAGAATTATCTTCGTAATATTTATGATTTTGTCTTAACCTCAGTTAAAATTTTAATTAAAAAGTCGCCAAGGAAACATTTCATAAAGTGTATGAAACACAAATCAATGAAAAGTGTCTTAGAATTTATGAAACCTTTCTTAGAAACTATGAAATGCAGTTCTTCATTCGAAGAACTTTTGTCATAAAAAATCATTATTTTTCATAATATGATTCATGAAAATGTTCATAGATTTTATGAAGAAACATCATTAATTTTATGAAAGAGTTTCATAAATAGTATATACTGAAGTTTCCAATATAACCAAAAAAGTCTGACTCGTTGACTAAACAATCAACACATACCATCATTGCGAGAGTCTTTGCAAAGAATGTGTCTTTCACTCAAATCATGGTTCATACTTATGTCAGAGTTAACAGAGTACAAATGAGAATTGCTAGCATTCAACCGAATAAAGTCGACATACTAAAAGTGTAGTTGTAAGTTATAAAACATTTCATAAAAACTATGAAATCCTTCATTATATTTATGAAGACATTTCATAACACAAATATTTTATTGGTTATGACATATTTCATAATATTCAAGAATTGTTTCTTTAATACTATGAAATCTTTCTTTGATCTTATCAAACTAAGTTTCACTAATTTAACAATTTTGTTTTACGAAATATGATATGTTTATGAAAAAATTGTATGAAACATTTTATTTATGAATTTTTCATACATATTAAGAAAAGTTTCACTAAATTTATGAAAAATCTTTTATGAAATCGCTTTATAAATATTATGAAGGAAAATTCTTTCAGTGTAGGAAGCACATTTTAATCGCATCTCAAAATCAAAATGTGCATTTTCCCGCTTTTGAGGAAGTTCTTTCACACAATTTCCAAACAATCGATGTTACATATTACGAATAGCATTTTCACAAGTGAATGGGAACGAATTTTTAGTGTGGGGTCACAGAGGTAAGGTGTCCGTTTTGCACCCAAAAGGTCTCGGGTTCGAATCGTGGCTCGGGAAAATTTTTATACCTTCCACCGTTTGTAAGACCTTGAAATATTCAGCGGAGACCCCATAAAGTATATATATTATGGGCCGCGGTAAAAGTCTAAGACGATCTAGTCATGCCCGTCTGCCTGTTGAAAGAACGCTAGCTGGCGAACGAAATGAGCTAGGAGGTTCAAATTTTCCGTAAATGTGTCTTATCGTTGTTGTTCGGTTGGAATTGGAAGTGGGCAAAATCGGCCCAGAATAAAAAAATTTACACTATATATATCGAAATAATACATCAAGTCAATACAAAAAAATATTCTTATATTTATTTTTTCAAAAAGCTCACATATTATAAATATTGGTAGATAGTGGGTGGTACAGTTGGCTGTATTTCCCTTCTATTTTAAATCCAAAAGTAAAAATTTTGAAAATCCATTATCTCAGTACACAGTACAAGATAACCTAACTTCATGATTCAACCAATTTTTGCCGTAAAAGTAAGAAGTACGAATTGGGAAAAAGCTTTTAATTTTGCGTGTCTATGCAGTCAAAGGAATGTATACACCGAAATCCATGATTCTGATACGAATTTGAAAAAAAAACTTTTATTTTTTGTATCTACGCAGTCAGAGGAATGTATACTCCGAATTTCATGACTCTAGCTGCGGTCATTTGGTTGGTACTATTTGTATCCCATTTTTCCACTTTAAACCCCAATAAGTACGAATTTAGAAAAATCTCTTTATTTTAGGTGCAGCCGTTAGGTTGGTACCATTTTTATCCCTCTATTCTCATTTTATCCCTTAAAAGTACGAATTTGGAAAAAATAATTTTATATTATCTATCTACTCAATGAGAGGAATGTACATTGTACACGCCAATCTCGTGTTTCTAGCTGTTGTCGTTTAATACGTACCATTTTTATCCCTTTTTGCCCCCGTGCACGTTTTTGTTATAGGGGACATATTGTAAAACAAGTAAGGAATATATGATACACTCCACTTGCTATCCTATTATAATTCAATTCTGTAAAAAAGTGAAATTTTGTATCCTGTAAATATAAAATTTTAAATCGGATAGGACATCTGCATGGGGGTATATTGAAACATTCACTACGTATGTTTATAGATGAAATATAATATGTAAAGTTTGAGCGGAAAAGTCGAATCGGGAGCGACATTAGTATGGGGGCTATATCTAAATCTGAACCGATATGACCGATTTTCACCGTCACTGTTTTTCCTTCAATTATAGGGTACTGTGCCAAATTTGAAGCAAATCGAGTTTAATATGTGGTTTCTAGAGCGGAAAAAGTCAAATCGGAAGCGACATTTGTATGGAGGCTATATCTAAATCTGAACCGATTTGCTTCAAATTAAATAGCGTTCGTCCTTGATGCACAAAACTTACTTGTGCCAATTTTTGTTAAGATCGGACTATAATTGCGACCTGTAATTTGATTACAACAATAGATGGACAGACGGACATTGCTAAATCGACTCAGAAAATGATTCTAAGCCGATCTGTATAATAAACGGTGGGTCTAACTCATTTCCTTTTGAGTGTTACAAGCAAATGCACAAAGACATACTACTCTCGTGGAGTTTATAAATATGCTTAAATACTCTAAAATATTAGGGATTATGATGGGTTTTTTCAGTCCTTGTGAGGGAAAAATGTTTCCCTTTGGGCCGATTTCGCCCAGTTTCAATCCCAACCGATCTACCACTATATGACGTATTTATGGAAATTTTGGACGTCCAGCTCTTTTCATTTAGATGCTAGTGTACGTTCAATAGACGGACGGACGGACATGGCTAGATCGTCTTAGAATTTTATGACGATCAAGAATATATATACTTTATAGGGTCTCAGGTCGATATTTCAAGGTGTTACAAACGGAATGACAAAGTTAGTATACCACCATCTTGGAGGTGGAGGGCATAAAAATAGCGGCCGAAATGGGACAAAAGGGAATAAAAATGGTACCTATGATACGACAACAGTTAGAAACACGAAATTCAGTGTGTACATCCCTATAATTGCGTAGACTCGTAAAAGAGAGGGAATTTTCGAAATTTGTACCTTTGGAAAAGAGGGATAAAAATGGTACCAAGGACTGAAACACACCCTAATATTTGGTTTATTTAAGCACATTTCTTGAAAAAACGTGCTTTACATTCACTTAAAATTTGTTGCGTACATTCCTATTATAGCGTGAAAGCACCAAAAAGTAAAAAAAATAGCAGCTGAAATGGAGATAAAAATGGTACTAACCAGATGGCTGCAGTTAGAATTGTGAAATTCAATGTTCTCATTGCTCTGACTGCGTAGATACGAAAAAGAAAGATATATTTTGGCATTCGTAACTTTAGGATCAAAATTGGATAAAGTTTGTACCAACCAATGATTGGTAGCTAGAATCATGAAATTCCGTGTTTACACTCGTCTGGCTGTGTAGACGCCAATAGGATTTTTCCAAATTCGTACCTTTATTTAGGTCAAACTGAAATGGGGAATAAAATTGGTACCACGCAAACGGCTGTAGCTAGAATCAGAAAATTATGTTCGTACATTTCACTGTGGACGCGAAACGTAATGGTTCTCCAATATTAGTACTTCTCGTATCAAAATGGTACAGACATTTGGTCTGTAGCTGTAATCCAGAAATTCAGCTAAAGGAAATCGACCCTAGATTGCGTAGAAACGTAAAATAAACGGATTTTTCCAAATTCATACTGGAAAAAGGGCTTAAAAGAAAAATTGTCCAACCAAATGTCCACGGCCAGAGTCATGAAATTCAAATTAAAAAAAAATTAAAGGTTTTTCCAAATTCTTACTTTCAATGGATACAATTGGAACAAAGGGATAAAAATGGTACCAACTAAACGACTCCCTCTACTTGCGTAGACACGTAAACTAAAGATATTTTCGAAATTCGTACTTGTAAGGGGGTCAAATGGGGATAAAAATGGTACCAACTAAATGGCCGCAGCTAGAATCATAGAATCAGAGATACAAGCCGACCGATTTTAAGCCGACAAGCCGCCGCCGCCGCATGTTTCTGCTCGAGCCACGCCGCCGCCGATTTCATCGGCTCAAATCGACTTGAACCACGCTGCCGATTTCATCGACTTCAACCACGCCGCCCAGACTTAACGGAGTTCTAACTCAGTCAAATCTTACTTAAAATCTTAAAATAGACAACCAACTTGAAATTACAAAAGAAAATATAACTGCCTGGCCCACGATGTCGAACGTTAACGTTCGCATGCCTCTCATGCGACAAACAGCTGATTTGGAACCCACTATCAGGCACTAGAACGACAAAGCGAACGAAAATCTATGCGAACGATAACGTAAGCATTTCAGTGCAAAATCGGGGCCCACTAACTTTTTGTTCTGTCATCTGAACGAATGAAAATGTCAAAATCACTCACTTGTGTTTTGTCTGTCGCAAGCATAAATAAATAAAACACAAAACAAATTTATTTTATATTATTATTGCTCTCCTCTCTACTTCATACTTTTTCCTCTGCGTTCGAGATAATCTCGCCACGAACTTCATAGGCACCAACTGAGTTGTCGAGGCACTGTTTTTGCACATATTGTTCAGAACGCAGCTCGCACTTTCCATTGCTCCGCGCACCTGAGTGTTTTTGTTGTAGGGTCTTTCAATTGAGTTCCTTATATTTCTAAAGGGGATCTTCAGGAATTGCTTTAATTCGTTGCTCCTACCTCCTAAAACCCAATCTTTTCGTTTTTCCCGGTTAAAGTCTTTTTGAAAACGTCGCTGTCCTGCCACTCGTCCATCAACATGAGGGAAATGTAACCTGAAAATGTCCTATAAATCTGTAACAAAACTTAGATATGTATGTACATACATATGCATTTAAACGTAAAATAAGTATATTCTGGTCATCTCAAGAACATTAGCGATGACCAGTAGCTGCCAACGGCGATCTGGAAATTAGCATTCCTCCAAAAAATGTGCGCGTTGGAAAAATTTATATTTTTCGACAACACACAAAAACAACAACAATATTGATTGTTTACATTATTTTTTCGAATTTTGTTTTCAGTTATATCAGCTGAGAAAAAGTTGTGTCAACTTTTTTATTATAAGTTGGAATTTGGATATTTAACGCTTTTTTTTGTCATATTTGCGATTATTTGATGATTTTTTGATCTGGCAACATTTTCATTCACTCACAACACGTAAGGCTATGCGAACGAAAAGTCAGAAGATAGTGGGTCGTTTTTTGATGCGAAAGTGAGTGACTGGCTTTCGTTCGCATAGATTTTCTTTCGACATCCTGGGTCGGGCAGTAAATGTCGACTTAGACAACCTACTACTGTGAAATATATGGATCTTTCTTTGAATTTAGCATCCCACTATATGTTGACGTCTATAGAAAGTTAAATGATTGTATTTTGATTTAAAAGTCGTATAAGTCAATTCCATGTGTTCCTATAACAAATAAATAACAATAAACAACTGCTCCTCTATTTTGTTTCTTTAGTGTGTCAAAGTAGGTAGAGTATTATCATTATTTGGAAGGATTATGATATTCAAGATGTCTGATCAAATATGCTTCACATGAAAAGCTGTAATTGGAAAAATATTTATTAAATTTATCCATATTATACATTTTGGGAATGGATTCCCACTCCCAAACAAAATTGTATGGGATAATTATATGAAATTATGGAAACATTTGCTAATATTAACGAATATTGAATTAGTTGACAAAAAATAAAACAAAAGGTATCAAAAACCAATACAAATTGTTCCTTCCATTTTCCCAAATTGTCAAATAAATAGAGGTAATCGAATCGACAGAACGATGTCACTCCCAATTTGACTTTTTCCGCTCTAGAAACCACATACTTTAAAAATTAACACAGTACCTTATAATTCAACTACAAACATCTGTTGTAAAATTGGGCAAGATCGGTTTAGATTTTGATATAGCACTATCTTTTTGCGCTCTAGAGATCACATATTTTAACAGATTCGCTACAAAGCACAAAACCTTATATTTGAACTAGAAACATATGTGGTGAAATTGGGCCAGATCGGTTCAGATTTAGATATAGTTCTAATACAAATGTCACTCCCGATTTGACTTTTTTCCATCTAGAAACCACATGATTTGCTTAAAATTCAACACAGTACCTTACAATTCAACTACAAACATCCGTGGTAAAATTGCGCCAGATCGGTTCAGATTTAGATATAGCTCCCATACAAATTTCGTTCTCCAGTTAACTTTTTGCGCTTTAGAGATCACACATTTTAACAGATTTGCATCAAATTTGCCGCAAAACCTTATATTTGAACTAGAAACATCTATGGCGAAAGTGGGTCAGATAGGTTCAGATTTAGATATAGCTCTAATACAAATGTCACTCCCGATTTGACTTTTCCCCTCTAGAAAGCACATACTTTACCTGATTTGCTTAAAATTCAACACAGTACCTTATAATTCAACTACAAATATCCGTTGGTTCAGATTTAGATATAGCTCCCATACAAATATCGTTCTCCAGTTAACTTTTTGCGCTTTAGAGATCACACATTTTAACAGATTTGCATCAAATGGGCCGCTAAATCTTGTATTTGAACTAGAAACATCTATGGCGAAAGTGGGTCAGATAGGTTCAGATTTATATATAGCTCCCATACAAATTTTGGCTAAAAATTAATTTTTTTCTGTAATGTTACTGCAAGTCTACGAAAATCGATAGCCTCTGTGGACTGCAATATAAAGTTCGACCCGGCCAAACATCATAACCTGTAGCCATTGAAGTAGAAAGAATATAAATTTGTTTTTGCTCTCGAAACCAACCATTCCAGTAATCATTGCATTTACTTGTGGTTGGTGTGAACGAAAGTTTCTTGTTCGCTTATCAGCTATTTATCAAGGTTAAATGAATAGCAATTAATAAACAATACATAAATTAAATATAGAATGCGGTATAGTATGAGACAGGTAGTGGTGGCTTATCGGACCATGTTCCTTTGTGACCCACTTTTTATAAGTTAAAATCTATAAATGTATGTATATTAAATAGAGCAGGTAATTTTTTGGTGCTGGGGGGGGGGAGGTTCTATATTAAAACCTGGAAGCATGCTACGCACTTTCACCATATATGTTTATTAGAATGCGTCACGAAAAAAACTGCTGTAGTCAGCCACCAGAAATGAAGAAGATTGGATTGTTTAATGATGATCTGCAAAATATTTCGTCGCGGGGCCAAGCCGTATGTGAGCTAAATGCTCCTGAATACGCCTCTATAAATCATGTTTTTCCCGCATAATTTTTTATGTTGTATTTTTGTCAATTTTTTCTAAATTAATGGACCTTGGAAGATTTTAATAAATATAAATTTTAAATAAAAATTTGTATTCTTGTCTTAGAATAACTCATTGGTCGTAGTATTGGACGTTTAGAGTGAAGAAATATTCTGCAGATCATGATAAAAAAAAAACAACACAAACTTTATTTTCTTGGGAGGAGTGAAAATTATTTATCTGTTTGTATGGACCGCAACCTAGCCTACACTGAAAGAATTATATTCATAATATTTATGATTTTGTCTTAACCACAGTGAAAATTTTCATTAAAAAGTCGCCAAAGAAACACTACATAAAATGTATGAAATATGTCTCATAAAGCACAGATCAATAAAAAGTGTCAATTTATGAAACATTTCTCAGAAACTATGAAATGCCGTTCTTCATTCGATGAACTTTTGTCATACAAGTTAATTATTTTTCATAATATGATAATGGAAAATTTCATAGATTTTATGATATTTATGATTTTATGAGACTTTATTAATTTTATGAAAAAGTTTCATAAATAATAATAATTTATACTGAAGTTTCCAATATAAATAAAAAAGCACAAAAAGGTCTGACTTGTTGACTAACCAATCAACACACGCCATCATTGCGAGAGTCTTTGCAATGAATATGTCTTTCACCTAAATCAGAGTAAATACTTATGTCAGGGTTAACAGTGGACAAATGATAATTGCTAGCATGCAACGAATAAACTATGAAAGCCTTCATTATATTTATTGGTTATGACGTATTTTCTAATCTTTATGAATTGTTTGTTATGAAAGTAAGATTCACTAACTTAACAATTTTGTTTTATGAAATATGAAATGTTTATGAAACAATTGTATGAAACATTTCATGTTATTTATGAATATTATTAATATTTACATATTATGAAAAAATTCAATAAATTTATGAAAAACCTTTTATGAAATCGCTTCATAAATATTATGAAGGAAAATTCTTTCAGTGTAGTATTTATATACCTAGGTGAAATATATAATATGTTGTGTCAAGTTTGATATCTTCCTAGAGCGAAAAAGTAAAATCCAGAAGTACATTTGTACCGGGGATGATTGGTTTACGTGCACTGAGAAAAATGACATACCTAAATCTTAGTAATATCCATACTCCAATTTAGTTTAAACATTTTAGTAAAAAAATTACTTACGAGAAGGAAAATTGAGTAGATATGAGTACAGTTTCCTTATTTCAAAGTCAGAAGAAATATTACTTTTACCAAAAGCTGGGTAGTAAATTTACTTAAGACTTTTTTGATCTAGTAAAAACTTCTTACATATGAGTATAGTCATACATGTCCCGAAGAAAATTTTCTTGCTTTTAAGAAAGAAAATAATGAAGACATTTTTTGTATGCAAAAATTCCATTTAGGAAGTGTTCACTTAGAAATATGTTTATTACTTCAAATAAAGTAAATATATGTACTTAAATTTATGCCAACTTATAAATATTTCAGGGCATATTGGTTGTATGTATTGTTGACCTTTTAATTACTTTTTATACACTCCACGAGAGTATTATGTCTTTGTGCAGTTGTTTGTAACACCCAAAAGGAAGGGAGATAGACTCATTGTTAATTATACCGATCGACTTAGAATCACTTTTTGAATCGATTTAGCAATGTCCGTCCGTCTGTCTGTCTGTCTGTCCATCTATTCTTGTAATCACGATACAGGTCGCAATTGTAGCCAGAACCAAATGAAACTTTGCACAACCAAGTTTTTCGGTACAAGGACGAACGCTATTTAATTCGAAGAAAGTCGGTTCAGATTTAGATATAGCCCCCATACGAATTTCACTCCCGATTTGACTCTTTTCACTCTAGATAGCACATATTTTCACAGACTTTCTTCAAAATTGGCAAAACATCTTATATTTCAACTGGTAAAAATGTGTTAGATCGGTTCAGATTTATATATACATAGCTCCCATACAAATTTCGCTCCAGATTTTACTTTTTCCGCTCTAGAAACCACATATTGTATCTGATTGTCTTCAAATTTGGCAAAACATCTTATATTTAAACTAGGAACACCTATGGTGAAAATAGGTCAGATCGGTTCAGATTTGTATATAGCTCCCATTCAAATTTCACTCTCGATCTGACTTTTTCTGGTCTAGAAACCACAAACTTTTGCAGATCTTCTTCAAATTTGGCAAAATATCTTATATTTCCACTAGAAATACCCATGGTGAATTTAGGTCAGATCGGTTCAGATTTCTGTATATAGCTCCCATTCAAATTTCACTACCGATATGACATTTTCCACTCTATTAACCACACATTTTAACAGACCTTCTTCAAATCTTGCAAAATATCGTATATTTCTACTATAAACACCCATGGTGAAAATGTGTTAGATCGGTTCAGATTTATATATAACTCCCATACAAATTTCGCTCCCGATATGACTTTTTCTGCTCTAGAAACCACATATTTTAAAAGATCTTCTTAAAATCGTGCAAAATATCTTATATTTCAACTACACCTTTTTCAATTGTAATTCAAAAGACATCACTTGAAATTCAAAAGACACCAGTTGAAATTCAAAAATTTCATTTGCAATTCTAAAAATATCGCTTGAAATTAAAAACTCGTCATAAGTAATTCAAAAGACACCGTTTGAAATTCGAAAGTTTTCATTTGAAATTCAATAATTATTCCATTTACAATTCAAAAAGGGTAAACAAAATTATTTAAGCAAAAAATATACATTAGTCAGGTAATATTGGGTCAGGTAATATTAGCCTATGAATAGGAAACATACAAAATGCCTTCCCGTTTTCACTCTTTTAACCGAATTGAATTGTATTCGTATGAAAAGTGGAGTGTATCATATAGTCGGCCCCGCCCGACTTAATCTGTCCTTACGTGTTTATTTTGTTATTGTCCGGCTATTAGGTCACATACATAAAAGACGCATATCTTCTTTGATTTGCTATTTTTATTTAAATTTTCCGATTCTCAGGGATCTAGACAAATACACATAAATTATAAATTAACATAATTTCAAAAGAAATAAAAGAAAAATTGCTATATATATTTGTTATATACATATAGCGATTTTTTACATTTTTAGATAAACAAAGAATCACTGTGAACAATACAATAAAAGCTTTGGTACTTCACTGCTTAAATATACGTCTATGTTTGTCAATTGTATGTCTGTAAATTTTAGCGCATCCGTCTGTGTCTCTCTTGTAATTGAATCTGCTTTCCCCAGTGACATCAATAATGTGTAACATTTCTAAAGTATACATTCTCGTGTAGATTCTCTCTTCTTCTATTATCTCAAGGTCGGCGAAGTTAGGTTTGTGTCCATCCAGTGGGCTGCAAGTGCGGTTTTTTGCTTTGGTCTGATTTATGAGATGATAGTCTGGTTTTTAATTTTGATTTTGTCGTACCAACAACATACCTTTTGGCATATGTTGGACTCGACACTATAAACCACATTTGCCTTTTCCTAATTTTTAATCTTTGATTTCGTCTTGCAGAATAATTTTGAGACTGTATTGTGGGACTTGTGGGCCAGTTCATATTTTTCTTTATCATAAATATTCGAATGTCGTAGCCACTCGGAGAGTCCTGGTATATAAGTCATAGATTTATAGATTTTCTGCGGTCCATCCTTGTCAACTTTTCTTCGATTTTGTGTGGCACGTGGCACTCGATCGTGCTCTTTGGGAAGTCGTTCAATTGTAGAATAGTCCTTATTTGCTTTTTGCTCATTTTGTGATACTCCTTGTCACTGACTTGTAATACTCTATTGATAAAGTTCGTCGCTGTGTTAATGATTGTACGTCTTGGATGTTTGGAGTAAAAGTTTATAAGTCGTCCTGATGCGGTTGGTTGTTGGTACCAATCTATTTTAAGCGTTGCCCCTTGTCTGATGACTATAGTGTCTAAATACGGCAATTTGTGGTCTTTTTCCTCTTCCATCGTAAATTGAATTTGGCTATGAAATGAATTCAATGCGTTAAGTATATATTCACCGCAGTTTTCTTAACAATTCCAAACAAGTCGTCTACTTATTTCGTCAAGATTTTTGGTTTTTCTATTGTAGCGTCCTACAAGGTTTCCAGTAGTTCTTCCATTATTATGTCAGCTATTACTGGGGATGCTGGGGATCCCATCCGCATGCCTTTCTTCAGCTCATATAGCCGTGCTTAAAATAGCGAGTCTCCTTAATGCAAAATGTCAAAATTTCCATAAAAAGTGACTTGTGTATTGAAGTAAATTTTTCCACAATGCTCCATTTCTTTTCTATTGTCCTTAAGGCTAAATTAATAGGAATATTTCAGTGTATTTAGAAAAATACATTATATTAGTCTACGAAGCAATTCTCGTTCGTTAGCCAAGACTTTCTTCAAATATTATTCTAAACAATCTCTGCGACGCATTGTGGTTCAGAATCAAAATCCATCGGCCAAAATTCAATAACTTTTGTTCTAGTACACATTTTTGAGTTCTGTAAAAAACCAAAATTAGATTAGGATTATTTTGAAAATCGGGAAATTGGATATATTTTAGAAATTGGCTCAAAGTTGACTACTTTTCGTATTTTTCGATTTTAAAACTGCGCAGTCAACTTTTAGCTGCAACAATAAAGGCAAAGTGACTTTTTGCTAATTTTGGGTTCTGCTGAAGACTTCAAGACTTTGGTCTTAAACCAAAATAAATGACAACATAACAGACCAACTATACATACAAACAACAACAATACACACGAGGTACAGTGAAGACGGGACATACCGTACAACAACAACCTTTGCATTGTTGCGAGCGATGCGAGCACATGCATAACATTGAATTGGCAAAGTGAGATTTTTAGTGTGTCGACTTAGTTCGGTGGAATATTTTGTTTATCAGCGCTTCTCATTTTGTCATATGTGACCGCTGGTACTAATATGAATCCAGATTTAAGTCAAAGACATACATTCGTTGCGAAAGTTCTGACGAGATGGGGTAGCGCCCATCGAAACTGCGCAGTCAACTTTTAGCTGCAACAATAAAGGTCTCACTTTGCCTTTTTGCTAATTTTGGGTTCTGCTGAAGACTTCAGCACAACCCTTGTGTCTTAAACCAAAATAAATGACAGCACAGATAATTAAAATTTTTATTTTTTTTGTTTTTATGTTTTTTAACATATTTGTTAATAATGCGAAGAAAAATCTTTTTTTTTTGAATTTGTCGAACTGTTTCTCTCACATTTTAAGAGATTTTGCACTCAATTTTTTTTATTGGAAAGTGTGGTTTCTTAGATTTATTATGTTTGTGCGAAATATAGTTTGGTTGTAATGAATACTGTAAAAAATATCCTTTTTGAACAAATGTCTGATTTTGGACCAACACAACTTTTTTCCTTCAAAAGCCTTTAACGAAATATATACATATTTGGAAAGGCTGAAGGGTTCCCCTTTTTTTCTGGGTAACTTTTGCCCATCCGAAATTGCCCCCTTGGAAGATACAGAAGGATACATTTAGTGCAAAAAGTCAGATTTTTAGTTCCAAAACGCAATTTCTTCATTTTCTCCCACTAACAACTGAAAATTATGTACGCCGACAAAAAGATGAGTAAATTTCCTTTATGCTCATGCTAAATTTTATAACAATCAGAGTTCATTTGCAGATACTATGCCCAAAAAAACCCTAATAACACTTGATTTAGCATTATCTTTAATGCAATCTGTAAGAAATTTACGTGGATAATTTTCGAGAAGAGATCTTTCAGTTTGAGTTTCAATTTGTGAAGCGAGTTCACGATTCATCACGTCCAGTGGGTTCAATTGGAAACATTGCTGCTTTAGCATAGAATGTCCAAGAAAATCCATCGACATCAACTCGTCATCGTTCTCAGGAACTGAACATTTCTCGCACTTCTTTGAGAATAATTTTGCATAAAGACCTCGGTACAAAGTTCAATGGGTCCAATAACTGAAGCCTCGTGTCCATCCGATGCGCTTTCGCTTCGCCCAATGACAGGATAAAGAATTTTAGCGAAAACTGGTGTTTTCAGATGAATCTCATTTTCATCTCGGTGGTTATGTCAATAAGCAAAATTGCCGCATATGGGGTTCACAGAACCCGCACGTGACTATTGAGAAGCCAATGCATCTACAACGAGTTACTGTTTGGTGTGGATTTTGGGCGGGAGGCATCATTGGGCTATTTTTCTTCGAAAATGATCAAGGAGCGTTGCCGCGCCATGCCATTCATATTTGCCTTCAACAAGACGGGGCTACATGTCACAAAGCCAACGCAACCATCAATATTTTACGCACTGTTTTCGAAAATCGAATAATCAGCCGAAATTGTAATGTCAATTGGCCGAACCAAAACCAGAAATTTGAAAAAAATCAGTACCTTTTATAGCCGATTCTAATTTAAAATTGTAAATGGCCCACCCTGTATAAATCACTCGGGATACGTTTCTTCTACTCTGGCTTAAAAGGTCACTGGTACGTTTTTTGTGATATTTTGTGATACGTTTCCCCACATGAAATTAGTATGGACATTTTTTTGATGCTCAAAATCGACACTCACATATACTTTTTATTAAGTAATTTCTATAATACAAGCAATTCTTCAATTAATAAAGTTGTACATTCCAAAAGTCGATCCAATCGCCACAATCGATCCCATAACAAAATGTTAGAGTTGACAACCATGCCTAAGTAAATTTTGAGTGCGAAGGAGAACACTAATAATACGTATATGGTTTTGAAGAAATATTCATCAGATCCAAATAGGGATTGGAGAACAAACGTGACCTTGAACGCGTTATTTGTGTCTGTAGGATCGGTCATCTATGTTGCAAACTGAACGACACAAATCGCTCACACAATGCTAACGTATATTGATATTCTTCAGTTTCTAAAGAGTGATTTTTTTGAGGTTAGGATTTTCATGCATTAGTATTTGACAGATCACGTGGGATTTCAGACATGGTGTCAAAGAGAAAGATGCTCAGTATGCTTTGACATTTCATCATGAATAGACTTACTAACGAGCAACGCTTGCAAATCATTGAATTTTATTATCAAAATGCGTGCTCTGTTAAGAAAGTTCAGAAAGAAAGAAATTGTGTTCAGCGACGAAGCTCATTTTTGGCTCAATGGGTACGTAAATAGGCAGAATTGTCGATTTTGGAGTGAATATCAGCCAGAAGCATTGCAAGAGCTACCAATGCATCCAGAAAAAGTCACAGTTTGGTGCGGTTTATGGGCTGGTGGCATCATTGGACCGTACTTCTTCAAAGATGATGCGAATCGTAACGTAACTGTGAATGGTGAGCGCTACCGTGAGATGATATCCAACTTTTTTTTGCCCAAAATGGAAGAACTGAACTTGGTTGACATGTGGTTTCAACAAGATGGCGCTACATGCCACACAGCTCGCGATTCTATGGCCATTTTGAGGGAAAACTTCGGAGAACAATTCATCTCAAGAAATGGACCGGTAAGTTGGCCACCAAGATCATGCGATTTGACGCCTTTAGACTTTTTTTTGTGGGGCTACGTCAAGTCTAAAGTCTACAGAAATAAGCCAGCAACTATTCCAGCTTTGGAAGACAACATTTCCGAAGAAATTCGGGCTATTCCGGCCGAAATGCTCGAAAAAGTTGCCCAAAATTGGACTTTCCGAATGGACCACCTAAGACGCAGCCGCGGTCAACATTTAAATGAAATTATCTTCAAAAAGTAAATGTCATGGACCAATCTAACGTTTCAAATAAAGAACCGATGAGATTTTGCAAATTTTATGCGTTTTTTTTTTTAAAAAAAAGTTATCAAGCTCTTAAAAAATCACCCGTTACATAGAACCAGTTGACGATCATAAAAGAGAGCTTCACAATTCCTTAGTTGTGCTACGGTGTCATAGTAGTGTTTCCTTAAATCATTGCAATCTGCAAAAAAAAAAAAAAAAAAACAAAAATTAGCAATTATTAAATTAATAAATACATAAATAAAATAATAAATTCGCAAATTCATGAAATATTATTTCGGCAATTAGAATTGGGAGATTTGTCGTCAGAAATATTTTCCGATTACCACGATAAACGATTAGCTACCTTTACATTTGATACAACTAAAGTTAATGTCTGATATTATAAATTATGGTCTCAAATATGTATAGGGTCCGCCATCTAACGATTTTTTCAACTATTCAACCGTTGGACTATTATTTGTGGGGTGCCCGAGGCAGCCATTTGAATGAAATTATTTTCCATTATTAACCGGAAGGACTGTACTTTCAAATAAAAAAAGAAATTTGAGAAAATATTCAGCAGTTTTTTATAGCATTTTCAAAAAAAGTTATTTTGCGGACTCTATATATTCAATAACTTTGCGCCATTTGTTCGCTAATAAAGCAAAGAGGCCATAAAAATAATTACTTTTAATCTAACATATAATTGGATGTGATCGGACCTATATTTTCAAAATGAGAATACAAATATTAAAGGTAGCTTTTCAACCAAAATTAAAATTTTAGTAAAAAAATGTATTCATTAAAATAAAAACAAGTAAAAACGGCGTTAAGTTCGGCCCGGCCGAACCTCCACCAATTTAAAAAAGAAGCGAGGAAAACTTAAAGTCGGGCGGTGGCGACTATATGATATAATACTTTCTATCTCATAACAATTCAATTTGGTGGAATAAGTGAAATGTGGAAGAACATTTGTATCCCATCACCCACTTTCACCGAAGGTATTTCATGTTGAAGCATAAGGTGATGTACCGAAAAGTCAAATCGAAAACGAAATTTGAATGGGGTCTTTATATAAATCTGAGCCGATCTGACCTATTTTCACCATAGATGTTTCTATTTGAAATATAGGATGTTTTGCTAAATACATATAAGGAAAACCTGTTAAATTATGTGGTTTCGTGAGAGGAAAAAGTCAAATCGGGAGTGCAATTTGTATGGGGGCTATATATAAATCTGAACCGATCTGACCCATTTTCACCATAGATCTTTCTAGTTCAATTATAAGGTACTGTGTCAAATTTTAAATTTTAAATCGAATAAAATTTGTGGTTTCTAGAGCGAAAATTCTCAAATCGGGAGCGACATTTGTATGGAGGCTATATCTAAATCTGAATGCATTTGCCTCAAATTAAATAGTGGAACTCAAAACTCACGTGTTATAAATCGATCCAAAGCGATTTTAAGTCGATCGGTATACTTAACAATGGGTCTATTCCGCTTGCTAGTGACACAAATGCACAAAGACATAATACCCTAGAGGAGGGTATAATAAATAAACTAAGTTCGAAGATGGGCGAAATTGCCACGCCCGTTCTGGTACCTCCCACACAAATGACCTATATTCCCATGTTAAATTAAAACCAATGTAACTTCCACACGGATATTGGGAATCGGCTGTGTTTTGTTATTTGAAAAAGCTTTTACAATCACATTAAGTGTACAAAATATGGCGGGTTTTGCCACGCCTCTTCTAGTACCTCCCACACAAATCAACCTAATCTGTGTAAAATTAAAGCTGCTACAACATATATGTATACGGATGATCGGAATACTCTGAAATTTAAAATTTAATTTAACCTTCGACAATGCTTGTATAGACGTTGCATTCACCTGCAATATGGGCGATATTGCAACACCCTTCTGGTACCACCCACACAAAGTGGCAAAAGCTTTGGCTAAAATAAAACTGATACACAGACATGTCCCAGAAATCCGAATCGTACGAATTTGGAAACCAATACGTATTTAGCTTCTCCAGAAAACGTAAAACGAAAAAAAAATCACAAAATCTAAAGTGAAATTGATATTTTAAGTGACTTAAACTTCAATTTTTTTGAAATTCTGATCAAAATTAATTATGAATATTGCTTTTATTAAAAAATATACTAAATACTTTGATTATGATAATTTTAACATGTTTTTAAACGTATTTATAAAGTATCAAGTATGTCACAGAAATCCAAATCGTACGAAAGCTGAAGAACGTTATTGGTGTGGCGTTGCCATCTGCTCAATTGTGTGATCTTGTCATATGTTTTACATAAAAAAGTGGCAGCCTTAGACCCCAAACACAATGCTACACGCTGGCGGCGGCGAAACAAAAAATCTCTAGCGGCGAAACCAAACATCGCTAGCGCGCTCTCTCTCTCTTGTTTGGTTTCGCTAGAATTGACACATTTTCTATTTTCATGAATTTTTGTATTTTAATTTAAAAAATTTAATCATTTCAAATGTGCGGATGAACAAAAAAAAAATACTAGAGATATTATAGTTAACCATAGCGTGTTGTACATACTATTTGGGCAATGACAATTTATATAAAATATAACATTCATTTCAATAAATTTGTCCTCCATCCTAATGTAATACTTTAATTTACTATCAGAAAAATAAGAAAGGCCTAATTGGACTTTAAATTAGGCCTTTATGTTGAATTAAATTAAAACTATTTTATTTTCTGGTGTTATTCTGGATGTTGGCATTTATAGGAAAAGGGTTACTTTGTGGATTTTTCAGCAATATGTGGCAACACCATTTTTAGAATTTGAGAGAATGAGAGAGCGCCGCCATGAAAATAGAATAAAATCTATTCTGGCGGCGAGACGCTAGCCGCAGTGGCTGGCGGTGACGATTTTCATCACCCATAGGAAACAAAGGGTGATTTTTTAGCTATTATCTTTTTGGCAACACTGGTTTAGACAGCTGACGCACGTTTCGTGTTTTGTTTCACTGTCAAACATCTTCAGTATGGTCTATAATTTAACCATGAATCTTACAAACGAACAACGCGTGCAAATTATTGAATTTTATTATCAAAATGCGTGCTTTGAAGAAAGTTCATCGCGCGCTTCCATTTTATGGTCAGTTTAATCGACCCACTGAAGCGGCTATTCGGGCTATTGTGACTAAATTTCGCACCAAATTTACATTGTTGGACATTAAACCGCCAACACGCTTACGTAGAGTGCGAACTGAAGAAAATATCGCAGCTGTATCGGCCAGTGTTAATGATGACCATCAATTATCGATTCGTCGCCGTTCGCAGCAATTGGGCCTCTGTTACTCAAAAACGTGGAAATGCCAAAATTGGACTAAGCGGATGGACCATTTGAGGCGCAGTCAAGGTCAACATTTGCATGAATTAATCTTCAAACATTAAATTATATGGACCGTACTATCGAATGTCCCAGATGTTGAAAATGCCATTTTCGAATTTCGAAAAAACAAAAGTTGTGCTGAATTGTGCTAGGTTTGTGCCCAATTGTGCCGTAAAAAGTTTTTCGAAAAATTGAAAATTGACCGAGATATTGCGAAAAAACTTTTTTTTCAAAAAAAATCGCTGGGATTGCCATTTTGTTTTTTTGCAAAAACAAAAGTTGTGCTGGATTGTGCTAGCGGAGTACATAATTGTGCCGTTTTTAAAAAAGTTCTATCTCAATCCGTTTTCGAAAAAATCGCTATTTTCGAAAAAATCCTAGAATTGCCATTTTCGAATTTCGAAAAAACAAAAGTTGTGCTGAATTGTGCTAGATTTGTGCCCAATTGTGCCGCAAAAAGTTTTTCGAAAAAATGAAAATTGACAGAGATACAGCGAAAAAACTTTTCGCAACAAAAATCGCTGAAATTTTCATTGTAGGTTTTTTGGGCAGCAAAAGTTGTGCTAGGTTCTTCTAGTGGAGGGTGTTATTGTGCCGTTTCAAGCTAAGTTCTATCTCAAACCGTTTTCGAGAAAATCGCTAATCAAAATTATGGCGATTTTTCAAAAAAATGCTCTAATTTTGTTAAAATCGCGATTTTTGCAAATCCAAAAACTGTGCTGAATTGTGCTCGCCTAGCACAATTTTTTCGTAATACATCAAAAAGTGCTCATTTCAATGGTTCATAAAAATAATCGTCATTTTAACTTTTTTAGCCATTTTCCATATAACTTTGCAAAAAACGCGAATTTCAAAAATCCAAAAGTTGTGCTGGATTGTGCTCGCCTAGCACAATTTTGCTATCATATTCCAAAAAGCGCCAACTTTTTGTAAAAGTCCCAAAAACGCCAAAAATTCTAGAATTGCCATTTTGTTTTTTCGCAAAAACAAAAGTTGTGCTGGATTGTGCTAGCCGCGTAGACAATTGTGCCGTTTCAAGCTAAGTTCTATCTCAAACCGTTTTCGAGAAAATCGCTAATCAAAATTTTGGCGATTTTTCAAAAAAATGCTCTAATTTTGTTAAAATCGCGATTTTTGCAAATCCAAAAACTGTGCTGAATTGTGCTCGCCTAGCACAATTTTTTCGTAATACATCAAAAAGTGCTCATTTCAATGGTTCATAAAAATAATCGCCATTTTAACTTTTTTAGCCATTTTCCATATAACTTTGCAAAAAACGCGAATTTCAAAAATCCAAAAGTTGTGCTGGATTGTGCTCGCCTAGCACAATTTTGCTATCTTATTCCAAAAAGCGCCAACTTTTTGTAAAAGTCCCAAAAACGCCAAAAATTCTAGAATTGCCATTTTGTTTTTTCGCAAAAACAAAAGTTGTGCTGGATTGTGCTAGCCGCGTAGACAATTGTGCCGTTTCAAGCTAAGTTCTATCTCAAACCGTTTTCGAGAAAATCGCTAATCAAAATTTTGGCGATTTTTCAAAAAAATGCTCTAATTTTGTTAAAATCGCGATTTTTGCAAATCCAAAAACTGTGCTGAATTGTGCTCGCCTAGCACAATTTTTTCGTAATACATCAAAAAGTGCTCATTTCAATGGTTCATAAAAATAATCGCCATTTTAACTTTTTTAGCCATTTTCCATATAACTTTGCAAAAAACGCGAATTTCAAAAATCCAAAAGTTGTGCTGGATTGTGCTCGCCTAGCACAATTTTGCTATCTTATTCCAAAAAGCGCCAACTTTTTGTAAAAGTCCCAAAAACGCCAAAAATTCTAGAATTGCCATTTTGTTTTTTCGCAAAAACAAAAGTTGTGATGGATTGTGCTAGCCGCGTAGACAATTGTGCCGTTTCAAGCTAAGTTCTATCTCAAACCGTTTTCGAGAAAATCGCTAATCAAAATTTTGGCGTTTTTTCAAAAAAATGCTCTAATTTTGTTAAAATCGCGATTTTTGCAAATCCAAAAACTGTGCTGAATTGTCCTCGCCTAGCACAATTTTTTCGTAATACATCAAAAAGTGCTCATTTCAATGGTTCATAAAAATAATCGCCATTTTAACTTTTTTAGCCATTTTCCATATAACTTTGCAAAAAACGCGAATTTCAAAAATCCAAAAGTTGTGCTGGATTGTGCTCGCCTAGCACAATTTTGCTATCTTATTCCAAAAAGCGCCAACTTTTTGTAAAAGTCCCAAAAACGCCAAAAATTCTAGAATTGCCATTTTGTTTTTTCGCAAAAACAAAAGTTGTGCTGGATTGTGCTAGCCGCGTAGACAATTGTGTATACAACTTTCCAAAAAGTTGGCGCTTTTTGGAATATGATAGCAAAATTGTGCTAGGCGAGCACAATCCAGCACAACTTTTGGATTTTTGAAATTCGCGTTTTTTGCAAAGTTATATGGAAAATGGCTAAAAAAGTTAAAATGGCGATTATTTTTATGAATCATTGAAATGAGCACTTTTTGATGTATTACGAAAAAAATTGTGCTAGGCGAGCACAATTCAGCACAGTTTTTGGATTTGCAAAAATCGCGATTTTAACAAAATTAGAGCATTTTTTTGAAAAATCGCCAAAATTTTGATTAGCGATTTTCTCGAAAACGGTTTGAGATAGAACTTAGCTTGAAACGGCACAATTGTCTACGCGGCTAGCACAATCCAGCACAACTTTTGTTTTTGCGAAAAAACAAAATGGCAATTCTAGAATTTTTGGCGTTTTTGGGACTTTTCCAAAAAGTTGGCGCTTTTTGGAATATGATAGCAAAATTGTGCTAGGCGAGCACAATCCAGCACAACTTTTGGATTTTTGAAATTCGCGTTTTTTGCAAAGTTATATGGAAAATGGCTAAAAAAGTTAAAATGGCGATTATTTTTATGAACCATTGAAATGAGCACTTTTTGATGTATTACGAAAAAATTGTGCTAGGCGAGCACAATTCAGCACAGTTTTTGGATTTGCAAAAATCGCGATTTTAACAAAATTAGAGCATTTTTTTGAAAAATCGCCAAAATTTTGATTAGCGATTTTCTCAAAAACGGTTTGAGATAGAACTTAGCTTGAAACGGCACAATTGTCTACGCGGCTAGCACAATCCAGCACAACTTTTGTTTTTGCGAAAAAACAAAATGGCAATTCTAGAATTTTTGGCGTTTTTGGGACTTTTACAAAAAGTTGGCGCTTTTTGGAATATGATAGCAAAATTGTGCTAGGCGAGCACAATCCAGCACAACTTTTGGATTTTTGAAATTCGCGTTTTTTGCAAAGTTATATGGAAAATGGCTAAAAAAGTTAAAATGACGATTATTTTTATGAACCATTGAAATGAGCACTTTTTGATGTATTACGAAAAAATTGTGCTAGGCGAGCACAATTCAGCACAGTTTTTGGATTTGCAAAAATCGCGATTTTAACAAAATTAGAGCATTTTTTTGAAAAATCGCCAAAATTTTGATTAGCGATTTTCTCGAAAACGGTTTGAGATAGAACTTAGCTTGAAACGGCACAATAACACCCTCCACTAGAAGAACCTAGCACAAGTTTTGCTGCCCAAAAAACCTACAATGAAAATTTCAGCGATTTTTGTTGCGAAAAGTTTTTTCGCTGTATCTCTGTCAATTTTCATTTTTTCGAAAAACTTTTTGCGGCACAATTGGGCACAAATCTAGCACAATTCAGCACAACTTTTGTTTTTGCGAAAAAACAAAATGGCAATTCTAGGATTTTTTCGAAAATAGCGATTTTTTCGAAAACGGATTGAGATAGAACTTTTTTAAAAACGGCACAATTATGTACTCCGCTAGCACAATCCAGCACAACTTTTGTTTTTGCAAAAAAACAAAATGGCAATCCCAGCGATTTTTTTTTGGAAAAAAAGTTTTTTCGCAATATCTCGGTCAATTTTCAATTTTTCGAAAAACTTTTTACGGCACAATTGGGCACAAACCTAGCACAATTCAGCACAACTTTTGTTTTTTCGAAATTCGAAAATGGCATTTTCAATATCTGGGACATTACTATCGATTCAAATAAAGATTTCATGCATTTTTCTGAATTTTATGTGTTTTTTTTTTGAAAACTTTCTTATAGCTTTTAAAAAATCACCCTTTACATGTGTGAGCGGAAGCCGCCGCCGCCAGGGTGTAGCATTATGGTCGGACACTTAACAAAAACAACCCTTAAACCCAACAAGAAAACAAAACAAAAATATCTGAAGAAGAATACTCCGTCGAAGAAATGTAAGTTTTTGTTTAATTTTTAAAATTACTAGCAAATTTTTATATATGTAAAGGGGCAAGCACAAGAACGTCGCTCAATCCAAAATTGTTGTCAATTTTATGGCATGCCACCAAGCCATTGCAAGAGGGCATGTGAAAGGAGACAAGGTGGTTGTAGGCTGTGGTAAGAATTGGCGCCTTCTAAAAATCTTTCCGAATGGAGAAAATGGGTAGATTGGAAGGCAAACGCGAAGAACATGTATCAGAAAATAAAAAATCTTCTTTGTTTGTTTAGTTTTATTTAATTTTAATCACCGACGCAAAACTGAGTGTGGAGCCGAACCGAAATTATTGACGGCTTTGGGTCAATGCTACCATATTTTTAATAGGAAATATTCGATTTCCATTTTTTTCGGTTTCATCAAAACCAGCATGAGTTGAAGAAGCAAAAGTAACACGTTTCGTTTTGGAAATACGAAATCAAATCGTTTTCGTAAAATTTCTGTGGCATGCCTGATAACTTCCATACGGATAATGGTCGAAATTAGTTGCAATTTTATATTTTTATAATCACTTTAAATCTATAAAATAGTTATGCTTTTGCCACGCCCCTTCTAGTACATCCCATATAATTGGCCCTATCATAGGTAAAAGTAAATCCTTTTTAACTTCTACACTAGTGCCTGGATTCCACTATGACTTAATATCTGTTTATGTTTTTTTACAATTGTTTTATAAATGTGGAAGCTGGGACCATATGCCACACCTTTTCTAGTCCCTTCAACACAAATTATCTAGTCCTAAGTAAAATTCAAGTCCTTATAACTTCCGTGCATATGATATGATATTTGTTCTAAATGTTAATCTAATCATCTGAATCACTTAAAGTGAGCATTATAACACTAAAGACAATTTTGTCATTGTAAATGTCAAAATGAAAAGTTCGTAAATTAGAGATCTGATCAAAGTAAAGAGAACAATTGGCATATCTCAATTTTTTTGGATATTTGATCATACTAATAGGCACATACATATATAGTGTACACATATTGGTAGTCTTGCCTTCTAAGCATAATTAAAATTTTATATTTATTTATAAAATTATTTGTTCACTTCTACGAAGATCGACTGTGGAATGCAATCGATGGGAGGGAGAGATCGGCCCGGTTATATACACTCCGTTTTATACACTCCACGAGAGTATTATGTCTTTGTGCATTTGTTTGTAACACCCAAAAGGAGGCGAGATAGACCCACTGTTAATTATACCGATCGACTTAGAATTTAGCAATGTCCGTTTGTCTGTCCGTCCATCTATTTTTGTTATCACGATACAGGTCGCAATTATGGCCAGAACCAAACGAAACTTTGTACAGCGAAGTTTTTCGGGACAAGGACGAACGCTATTTAATTTGAAGAAATTCGGTTCGGATATAGATATAGCCCCCATACGAATTTCACTCCCGATTTGACTCTTTTCACTCTAGATACCACATATTACAAGAGATTTTGTTCAAAATTGGCAAAACATCTTATATTTAAACTAAGAACACCTGTGGTGAAAATAAGTCAGATCGGTTCAGATTTGTATATAGCTCCCATACAAATTTCGCTCCCGATTTGACTTTTTCTTCTCAAGAAACCACATATTTAACAGATCTTCTTCAAATCTTGCAAAACATCTTATATTTAAACTAGGAAGACCTATGGTGAAAATAGGTCAGATCGGTTCAGATTTATATATAGCCCCCATTCAAATTTCGCCCCCGATTTGACTTTTTCTGCTCAAGAAACCACATATTTTAACAGATCTTCTTCAAATCTTGCAAAACATCTTATATTTAAACTAGGAACACCTGTGGTGAAAATAGGTCAGATCGGTTCAGATTTATATATAGCCCCCATTCAAATTTCGCTCCCGATTTGACCTTTTCCGCCCCAGAAACCACATATTGTTTCAGATTGTCTTCAAATTAGGCGAAATATCTTATATTTGTACTGGAAGCAGCCATGATGCAAATGGGTCAGATCGGTTCAGATTTATATATAGCTCCCACACAAATTTCACTCCCGATTTCACTTTTTCCACTTTATAAACCTCATATTTTAACAGATCTTCTTCAAATCTTGCAAAATATCTTATATTGCAACTAGAAACAGCCATGGTGAAAATGGGTCAGATCGGTTCAGATTTACATATAGCTCCCATAAAAATTTCGCTCTCGCATTGAATTTTTCCGCCCCAGAAACCACATATTTTCACCGAATTTCTTCAAATTGATTGTGAAAGTTAGTCACTAAATTCCATGTTTGGATATAGCGCCGATACAAATATTCTACTCGATTTGACAAATTGAACCAGGTCATATTAGTCTGTGATTAGGAAACATAGAAAAATTCTTCCCGTTTTCACTTTTTCACCGATATGAATGGTGCGCGGATAGAAAGTGGAGTGGAGTCATATAGTCGGCCCCGCCCGACTTAAGCCTTTCCTTACTTGTTACTTGTTGTATTTATAGTTCAGAAATCTAAAATTCGAAATTCGAGTACCCATTCAGACATATTTACTCAGTTGAAAGCCAAATGCATCAATTCTTCTTAGACTTCTTGGACAGCTTTTATGATTTACGATTTCCTTTAAGAGTTTCATATCCGCGGTATGATAGTCATATATGACCAATTTCATCTTGGCATTCTGCGAGTACAAATCGAGCCAGAAATCTAAAGCCAATTGAAAGATGGTTGCTGTCATTTTCAAAGTGTTGACATTTGTGGGAAACCCTTTCGTGGGGATATCTAGTGGAGGGCAGCTCGGATCTGACGGACTGGGATGTTTATCGATACGAAGTTCGCTTAAAGGTGGATGCTGCAGTAGAGCGATGATGTGGAGCCACTGTATGGGTAACGCTATATATTGCAATGTCAAGGTGTGCAGGTGCTCCAGTTGCAGCCACGTGTCCAGGGCTATTAAACCATCTCCCACAGCGACAGTCTCCAAGTTAGCACACGATGCCAAGGCTAACTGAGCGCCACTATTTGCATCAATATTATGCGAGTGTAGCGAGTAATGCCAGATCAGCGCCTTCAAATGCCGATTATCGACGTAGGCCGACGGGAATTGATACATATTGATGTGGTCATCGATATCCAAGGATCGTATTAAGGGCGAAATGGGGAAATCTTCAAGTATGCCTTCGTACAATGTATTGGAGGAGCAGAATTCCTCAATATTCGTTTCGCTGAGTAACTGCTTCAAGTTTGTATATGTCAAACCTCGGCAGTGCAACATAGAGAAGTTAGTAACTGCGCTGGGTATACGGAACGAATTAATATTTGCGAATGCCGAGGAGCGTATGGCAAACTCCTCAACATTTCTGCAGGTTGTGGCAATTATGGCAAGCATCTCAGTTGTCACGTCTTCGGCAAATTTTAGATGTAAAATCATAAGATTTTCAAAAATGCTCAAAAACCCCGCAAAGTTGCCTGACCATTTGTGAGGATCGAAGGATGTCCATACAGACAGTTCCTTGAGCTGCACGCCAGTGTCTTTCCCCACCCATGCAACTTGCGACACTTGAGTGTCCGGTTCGATCACTGCATTCACCTTCAAACTTTCCAGTTGTGAGTGGCATACAAGCTTCCGAAGATCTTGATATTTGATTGTTGTCAGATCCTCCACTAGACCCACATGATGCAGTTGCAGCCGTTTCAGATTTCTCATCTGCAACAGGGTACCCACGCTCAAATTCTTGCCAATCGTTATGAACTCCTTGTCCCCCGCGGTTTTGCATTGGTATACGTGGAGTTTTTCCAACTTGGGCAGAGCTGTGGCCATCATCTCTATATCAGCGATGGCATTGCCATTCCAATTCCACACAAGACTGCTGAGATTAGCAAACATTCGCATATCGTTGGGAAGAGCCAGCTTAGTTACAATCAAATGCTCTACCCGTTCGGCGTAAATTTTGAAAAATTCACTCAGTCCTTGGGGGCTTAGGCACTGGCGGTTTCTGTCCGTTTCGTTGGCTATTAAAACGTTAGCACCGCTTTTAGTTAGCCTTAGCGTGACATATTTGTATTTCCATATAAACTGTTCGAAGACACTTTGTAGGGTGGCATTGACACGCGACAGTCGCAATTGATCTTCGAAATTCAACATATTGAAAATGTGCATCAATATTTCGCAATTTGTGCAAATTATCTCGAATCCTTGCAAATTCATTTTAATAATGATTATTTCTAAATATAACTGGAACCCGGCGAAGTTTCAACATTGGCGATACCACTTCTACTGTTTAATGTTGTTGGACAAACGTAGAAACTTTCTAAATTTTCGCAATGCTCACACACATACACCTAGTCTAGACTGAGTCACATACACTGTGCAACAAAAAATTAATAAAAATTTTCTATCCGAGACCTGAAAATGGATTAATTTAAAAATACTTTTCTACTAAAATTCCAACTCTCCTCAAAGGCACCTTTATTATTTCTACTCTCATTTTGTAAATATAAATATTTTGATTTAAAGGTAATTATGTGGGTCAAACATTTGTTTTTCCACATTGTTGTCTAATCTTATTCGACCCAGTCTTATGTACACTAGGGCGTACCTCAAAAAAAAAGTTCGCCGTACACCTTCGAATATGAAGTATTATTGAAAGGTAGCTTCAAAAAATTTTTTTTTTATTTTTTTATGCCGAACGTAGGGGTCGCGCTTTTACATTTTTCTATATAACTTCTGCATTTATAAACGGATTTTAAAGTGTGATACATCGATGTTTTTGTCTCGACGAGGCCATTGAAGTCATTGAGCTCAAGCACCCCCTTCTGGTACTTACCCATCATATCTCAGTTGCTACTACCCTAATGTACCACTCTAATATCAGAAAATTAAAGCTCGCATAACATCATGAAACTCTTCCTAAGGAAGTATGTCGATTTTCAAAAAAATCGGCCTCGTCGAGACAAAAACATCGATGTATCACACTTTAAAATCCATTTATAAATGCAGAAGTTATATAGAAAAATGTAAAAGCGCGACCCCTACGTTCGGCATAAAAAAATAAAAAAAATTGTTTTGAAACTACCTTTCAATAATACTTCATATTCGAAGGTGTACGGCGAACTTTTTTTTTTACTTGTAACCTGGTACGCTCTAATGTACACCTTTGTTTGTACGACATGCATAGTTATCAGAATAATCTGATAACACATAGAATATGATAACACTATGCAACAAGAATGAAAACAAGTAAGGAAAGGCTACAGTCGGACGGAGCCGACTATATAATATACTCCACTTTCTATCCTATTACAATTCAATTCGGTAAAAATGTGAAATCGGGAAGGATTTTTGTTCCGGTAAATGTATGTTTTTGACAAAAAATGTTAAATCGGCAAGGACGTTTGTATGGGAGGGATATTGGGGGGGGGGGGGGGGGGGGGTATATTGACACATATGTAAACTTTAGCCAAAATCGGTTAAACATTTGGGAGCAAATTTGTATATATATAAATAAATTTATATCTAAATCTGAACCGATCTTACCCACTTTCACCATAGGTATTTATACACTCCACGAGAGTATTATGTCTTTGTGCATTTGTTTGTAACATCCAAAAGGATGGGAGATAGACCCATTGTTAATTACACCGATCGACTTAGAATCACTTTTTGAATCGATTTAGCAATGTCCGTCTGTCTGTCTGCCTGTCTGTCCGTCCGTCCGTCTGTCTGTCCGTCCATCTATTCTTTTAATCACGATACAGGTCGCAATTGTAGCCAGAACCAAACGAAACTTTGCACAACGAAGTTTTTCGGGATAAGGATGAACGCTATTTAATTTGAAGAAAATCGGTTTAGATTTAGATATAGCCCCCATACGAATTTCACTCCCGATTTGACTCTTTTCATTCTAGATACCACATATTTTAACAGATTTTCTTCAAAATTGGCAAAACATCTTATATTTGAACTAGAAACACCTGTGGTAAAAATGTGTTAGATCGGTTCACATTTATATATAGCTCCCATACAAATTTGACTTTTCCGCTCTAGAAACCATATATTTTAGCAGATCTTCTTCAAATCTTGCAAAATATCTTATATATTAACTAGAAAGACCCATGATGAAAATGGGTCAGATCGATGGTTCGGATTTATATATAGCTCCCACACAAATTTGGCTCCGGCTTAACTTTTTCCGCCCCAGAAACCACGTATTTTCACCCAATTTCTTCAAATTTAGCATAACACGGTATGCTTGAACTGGAAGAACCTATTGTGCAAGTGGGTCACTTTATTCCATGTTTGGATATAGCCCCGATACAAATATTCTTCTCGATTTGACAAATTGGATCAGGTCATATTAGCCTATGATTAGGAAACATACAAAATCCTTCCCGTTTTCACTTTTTTACCGAATTGAATTGTATTCGGTTGGAAAGTGGAGTGTATCATATAGTCGGCCCGCCCGACTTCATCCATTACTCACTTCTTTTTAATAGAATTTGTGTTTAACAACTTCTTTAATAATATCAATTATTATTTTTTTAATTTAATTTCCATAACACACGTGTTGTACAGCCAAAATGTGTTGTTTTTTCTGATTTTTAAATATTTTGATTAAAATTTTAATTGGTCCAATTAAAATATTTAATTGAAATTTTTTAAATATTTTGATTGAAGTGTTAATAAAAACATTTAATTGAAAACTAAAAAAATAAACAAACTATTAATTAATAAATGCAATTAAATTATTATTTTTTAATTGAATTTGCGGATTTTGTTTATAGATCTGAAATCAATATACTTTTTAATTGAATCTGCGACCCACATCATTCACATTCATTTCTTTTCCACGGAGTACACCAATATTTACAACACATTCTTTCGACATAATGGCTGTAAACTAGTGTAATAGGTACACAAACGTTGTGGTGTCATATTTGGCAAATGACAATTTTAAATTTGTCATACCTTTTAGTGTTCAAACAAAGTCTTATTAAATGAGGTAACAACAAAAACAATCCAATCCAATAGCCAATGTTTGAACAACTGTTACCTGAACAATGCTAATAGTAGCTTGATTAATTTTGCCGCCCTTAAATTTAAACATGGAATGCCATGCATTTTGTGATCTACTACACCCACAACCGCACAGTGGTGTCACATCACCATTTTGGAAATAATTCTGTAACTTTTGTAGACAAACACACCTTCTTCCTATCTTATTGTAAGATTTAATAGACATATTTATATGCATATGAAGGGTCACAGAAGAAAACTAAAATCAGACTTCAATTACAAAATTCACAGATTCAATTAAAATGTTTATTGATTTCGGACCTATAAACAAAATTCGCAAATTTAATTAAAATATTTTGAGAAATTTAACTATATAATTTAATTGCATTTATTAATAGTTTTTTTATACCCTCAATCTACAGGGTAGGAGTTTATATATCATTTGGGACAGAAAAAAAGTGTAACGCATTGAAGGAGTGGCTTAAGACCCTAAGTATGTTTGGACCAAATCCGTATCACGACTTTTTAAGATGTTTGAACCATGTCCGTCCGTCCGTCTGGCTGGTGTACACGATAACTCTCGAAAGGAGTTAAGGCATCGTTTCAAACTTTGCACATGATAATATTTTTTCCAAACTTAGTTTAAGTTCGAAGATGGGCGAAATTCCCTTCTGGTATCTCCCATACAAATAGCCCATATTGCAATGTTAAATTAAACCCAAATAACTTCTACATGGATATTCGGCATCAACTATATTTTGGTAGTTGATAATGTTTTTATAATAACTTCCCAGCAAAAAGAGAACATCCAAAGTAGTGAAGAAGATGTTCATCTTATGATTCGGAAGTATTGAAAATTGGGATATTCACCAATGAATTTAACATGGAGTTGTCATAGGAATGATGTCCTTTATTTTGAAAGACTTAAAAATTATTTTAAAGTTTTTTCAAAAGTTTCCATTTCTGTTTTTGAAAAATCCGCCGCTGCCGGAGGTAGAACAGCGGACCTTCTGGCTGCTACTACGGCACTCTAACCATCTCAGCTATCCTCTGTTGTGAGTGCTGAATAACTAAAGCAAACCATTTTGTTCGTTAGAACTGACATTGGTAAACTTAACAAAGTATTTATTTTGTATGAATTAATATATAACGCAAGATAATATTAAATTAAATTAGCACTAAATAAATTAACACTACATAATTTTACTGATGTTATGTAGTATTAATAATTAATAAAAAATTAAATATTTGAAGTAAATTAATAAAGCAATAAATTTGTATTTTTTAAGTAAAAATTTTTAAATTGTTAAAATTATACAAAATTAAACATTGTTTATTTATAAAAGTAATAAAAACTCTAATAAAGTTTTTTCTCCGAACCACGATTCGAACCCGACACCTTCTGGGTGCAAAGCGGACACCTTACCTCTGTGACCCCATACTAAAAAGTCGTTTCCATTCACTTGTAAAAATGCTTTTCGTAAAATGTTAAAATGTATTAACATATTATCGACGTTTTTGGAAGTTGTTTAAAATAACTTCCTCAAAAACGGGAAAAATGAACATTTGGATTTTAAGGAGCCATTAAAATGTGTTTTTTTCGGAAGTACTTCCTCTTTTTGCTGGGTTTAAGTGTGCTAAATATGGCAGGTTTTGCTCCGCCCGTTCTAGTATCTTCCACACAAATCAAGCAAAACTTCGTAAAATTAAAGATGTTATAAGTTCTATACTGATGATCGGAATACTGTGAAATTTGATATTTAGCAATGCTTTTATAGTGGTTACGTTGTCGTGGAATATGGGCGAAATTGCCACACCGCTTCTGGTACCTCCCACACAAAGTGGCATAAAAGCGATTTGCAATTTGATATTAGAAAATTTCTTTATAATCACTTTCAACCCAAAAAAATATTTACGCTTTAGTCACGACCCTTCTTGTACCTCCCACACAATTGTCTCTATCCTAGGTAATTTTAAATTTCTCATAACTTCTATACCGGTGCGTGGGATCCACTATGACTTGACATTTGATCATCTTTTAAATTTTTTTTTTATAAATGTAGTATCTGGGACCATGGGATACGAACCTCCTAGTACCTTCCACACAAATTATCCTGCCCTACGTTAAATTTAATTCCTTAGAACTTCCATATATTTTACAGAAGTCAAAAATGTCTACTAGAACAAAAGTTATTGAACTTTGGCCGATGGATGTAAATGTATGTGTTTGACAAAAAATGTTAAATCGGAAAGGATATTTGTATGGGGGTATATTGAAATCTGGAACGAAATAGGTGAAATATAATATGTATAGTTTGGCCAACATCGGTTAAATATTTGGGTGCAACATTTGTATTTGGGCTATATTTAAATCTGAACCGATGTTACCCACTTTCACTATAGGTGTTTTTTTTGGATTATAAGCTGTTGGCCAAATTTAACGAAAATCGAGTACAATATGTTGTTTCTAAAGCGACAAAAGTCAAATCGGAGCGACATTTGTATGGGGGCTATATCTAAATCTGAACCGATCTTACTCACTTTCTGCATAGGTGTAGTTGGATTATAAGATGTTGTGTCAAATTTAAAAAAAAATCGGGTACATTATGTCGTTTCTACAGCGGAAAATGTCAAATCGGGAGCGACATTTGTATGGCGGCTATATCTAAATCTGAACCGATCTTACCGAATTTCTGCCTAGGAGTTTCTAGTTGGAATATAAGATGTTGTGCCAAATTAACGAAAATCGAGTACAATATGTTGTTTCTAAAGCGACAAAAGTCAAATCGGAGCGACATTTGTATGGCGGCTATATCTAAATCTGAACCGATCTTACCGAATTTCTGCCTAGGAGTTTCTAGTTGGAATATAAGATGTTGTGTCAAATTTAAAGAAAATCGGATACAATATGTGGTTTCTAGAGCGGAAAATGTTAAATCGGGATCGACATTTGTATCTAAATCTGAACCGATTTGCCTCAAATTAAATAGCGTTCGTCCTTGATCCACAAAACTTATTTGTGCCAATTTTTGTTAAGATCGGACTAAAATTGCGAGCTGTAATTTGATTACAGCAATAGATGGACAGACGGACATTGCTCAATCGACTCAGAAAGTGATTCTAAGTCGATCGGTATACTTAACAATGGGTCTATCTCGCTTCTTATTGGGTGTTACAAACAAATGCACAAAGACATAATACTCTCGTGAAGTGTATAATCACAATTTTCCTAATATGGTAGTGCACTTCTGAGTAATGTCGACAGCCTCTAATCTACCGATAATTGTGTAAAATACACTCCATGGTGGAGGGTATATAAGGTTTGGCCCGGCCGAACTTAACGCCTTTTTAATTGTTATATATTAATATTTTTATATTTTAATATAAATCAATGTGGACCGGTGGACCGATTCGACTGAAAATTTTACTGTAGCTATCCAGTGGACATAGGATGGTTCCTGGCTATACTAGGTTATTGTAGGACAAAGGAGAGCGGAGAATTTAAAATTATCAATTAGTACTCATTTTATCTTCAAAAGCATACGAAGTAGGGAGATAGGGATAGGGAATGAAACCGCGCAACGCCGGGTAAAACAGCTATTTGTAAATAAAAATTACTAACGAATCGCCGAAAAGCACTACATTATGATTTAAATGATTCTTAGGAGAATGACTTCAGAATAAGGCGGGTTTTACGCTCTACCGAATTACATTATTATGCACATCTATTCCACAGTCCTTCATACAATTTACATATATACAATTATGTAAAATTATAGAATATTATTTCCCACGAAGAATTATGCGATTCATATTGGTCCGAAAGTGTTCAAGGTTTTCCATGGTATCATCAAAATCTCTCCTTAATTCGCTACAATCTGAAAGTAAAAGAACACTATTAGATGCCTGTTTCAATATGGAAAAAATCGAAAATTTTATCATTCAAAAACTCCCGCTCAAATTGTTAACATATTGAGTAATCAATCACTCCATGTCAACTGACTTTCGAAACAAATCCATGGATGATATTGTTCATACATTTATTTTGATTAACTAAGTGCGACATTAATATATATAGAAATTAGTAAAGTGTATAATGGAGAATATTTTAAATTGCTTAATTTGAACTGGGATATTGTCCAGGCTCAAGACTATTTTGCATTCTAAAGGGTGATTTTTTAAGAGCTTGATAACTTTTTTTTTAAAAAAACGCATAAAATTTGCAAAATCTCATCGGTTCTTTATTTGAAACGTTAGATTGGTCCATGACATTTACTTTTTGAAGATAATTTCATTTAAATGTTGACCGCGGCTGCGTCTTAGGTGGTCCATCCGCTTAGTCCAATTTTGGCATTTCCACGTTTTTGAGTAACAGAGACCCAATTGGTGCGAACGGTGACGAATCGAAAATTGGTGGTCATCATTAACACTGGCCGATACAGCTGCGATATTTTCTTCAGTTCGCACTCTACGTAAGCGTGTTGGTGGTTTAATGTCCAACAATGTAAATTTGGTGCGAAATTTAGTCACAATAGCCCGAATAGCCGCTTCAGTGGGTCGATTAAACTGACCATAAAATGGAAGCGCGCAATGAACTTTCTTAACAGAGCACGCATTTTGATAATAAAATTCAATAATTTGCAAGCGTTGTTCGTTTGTAAGACGATTCATGATGAAATGTCAAAGCATACTGAGCATCTTTCTCTTTGACACCATGTCTGAAATCCCACGTGATCTGTCAAATACTAATGCATGAAAATCCTAACCTCAAAAAAATCACTCTTTATTAGCAAATTTATTTACAAAGGGCATGGTTACATTTATTACTTGTCTGCAGACTACCACTATCATGATTTGCACCCTGTCAAAGGTTTCCTGAGGTGGCTTCGCAGCGACTTTTCAACATCATACCCGGCCTTTTTAAGTAAATGATTCTCACAAACGAATGAGAAGCACAACTCACTTGCCGAATATGCATTTAAAAAATGTCACCATATCATTTATAAACAAAATTGCATTCTATTAAATATAGATGCAAAATGGTCTTGAGTTAGGACAATATCCCTGTTCAAATCAAATACAGTTGAACTTCGATTAACCGTGATTCTCGGGACCGGGCTAATCACGGATAACCGAAAACCGGTTAAAAGAGGTAAAATTGTACATGTATAATTTTTATTATTTTTATTTATTTTTGACAAAAACATGTAAATTTGCGTCTATAAATAACTTATCATATCTCTAGGAATACATACATTTATTTAAAAAAATCTTTTATTGAAGTCTGTCTTATGCTTTTAGCTTTTGATTGTTCTTCCAAGTTTGTATGCGATATATTTGCATTTTATCTGGTTCTGAAATACTTGGACAATTAAAGTTTTCTAAAAAACCTAACAAAATACTACTAGCCTCTATTGCCTGAGCCAATGTAGGCTTTTCGTCCGCATTTGCTCCATCTGATTCCTCGGAATATGAATCAAGCTCATCTTCTTGGCTTTGGGTAACCATGTCTACGATTTCCTCTTCAGATATAATAGCAAAGGGAGCGACATCAGAGTCGCACACCATCCACTTTTCGACAGCATCAATCGTACATCCAGACGGTATGGTTATATCTGTTTGAATCTCAATTTATTTTTGAGACCGATGCGCCGTTGATGTTCCTTTGCTTCTGGTACAAAATTTTGATTAAACCACTCCAGAAATAGCTGTTGTGTTACCCAAGCTTTCTTATTAGATTTATAAATCACAGGAAGGTGTTCAACGTTTTTTAAAGCTCTTGGATGGGCACTTTTTCCTATTATCATCAATTTACACTTGAGTTTCTGCAGCATTTCAACAAACTAGCACTGTGATTCTCTCCTTGGATTCCTTGTACCCTTCAATAGAATCTTCATTACCACTAGCCAAACAGCTCTGAGGCAAACACCTCCAAAATAGACTGGTTTCGTCTGCATTGTAGATCTGTTCAGTTGTAAGTTGTTCGTTTTTAATGATTTCATCCAAGTCGTCCACAAACATCGTAGCAGACTCATAATCAGCACACTCCTTTTCTCCCGTAGATTTCAGTTGACGGATTCGATGACGTTTTTTTGAATTTATCAAACTAACCAAATGAATAAGTGCACTCTGAATTCATGTTTAACTTCAAATGGAACATTTTTGCCTTTTCGACAATCATTTCGCCTGAAGTTCAGAAGCAAATTTCAGTTTAAGTTCATACAATGTCTCGATTTCAGTTAAATTACCTGAAATTGGAGTTCCCTTAAATCTTTCTTGCCGAAACCATTCATATATTGCGAAATCAACTTTTGGATTTTCGGATGTTTTTAGTGTATATCTGTGTTTAAGGCCAAGCATTGAATCAGTATCGGAGCAAAATTTTAAAATCCGATCTTTGTTTTTTATTAAATCGGATACAGTTTGAATGCCAACTCCATATTTTCAGACAACATTTTAAAAGGTACTTTACGTTTTGAGTATTCATTAATCAGCTCCATTTTTTCTTTAATTGAAAGAACCTTTCTTGCTCTTTTCGCGGATTTAGTTTTTGACGGTGGCATGTTGTAAGGAAAACACGTCTTGACAGATCAAATTTCACATGAGATGATGTGTGCGTATTATACGAAAAAAAAACAAACAAGCAGTCACATGGACATGTGCATCACGGATAATAGAGGTAAATCACGGTTAATAGAGATAAAAAATCAACCACTCAACTTCACGGTTAATAGATAATCACGGTTAATAGAGTCACGGTTAATCGAAGTTCAACTGTATTGATTACAGACAAAAACTACAAACGAAAAAAAAACTAAAACAAATCAGCGTTTTTGTTAATTATCAGAATTATATTTTCAAAATGTGAATACAAATATCAAAAGTACCTTTGGTGAAAATTGAAATATAAGACAAAATTAAAAATATAATGTCATTTTCGAGTTTAGAAAGTCAAAGGACATTGATTCACAAAGTCATAATACTCTAGTGGAAGGTATACAGGGTGAACCATTTAAAATTTTAAATTTGAACTACCGATTACTTTGACTTTGAAAGGTAATATTTTTCAGGTTTATGTTTGACGATTGCAAAAAGGGACGCTTTTCGCTCGAACAAAATTGGGAAATATTAAAAACTTACTTCCGAAGTAGTGGGTCTTTAACGCAAACAGTAAGAAATTTACGAGTAAAACGTTCGAGATGATATCGGCCTTCAGTCCAGTTTGTGCGTCAAATTGTGAAGCAAGTTCATGAAAATGGTTCGTTATTGGACAAATCAACCCGTGTACGTTCGCGTTCAATCGAAAACATTGCTGCTGAGACTGAGAATGTCCAAGAACATCCATCAACACCAACTCTTCATCGTTCTCAGGAACTGACAATTTCTCGCACTTCTTTGAGAAGAGTTTTGCATAAAGAACGCGGCATGAAGGCTTACAAAGTTAAATTGGCTCAACAACTGAAGCCTCATGAACATCCGATGCGTATTTGGTTCGCTCAATGGGCTGAAGATTGTTCGGCAGCAGATGAAGAATTTTACCGAAAAATCGTGCTCATTTTCATCTCGATGGCTATGTCAATAAGCCAAATTGCCGCATATGCGGTTCAGAGAACCCACACGTGCCTAATGAGAAGCCAATGGATCCACAACTAGTCACTGTTTGGTGTGGATTTTGGGCTGGCGGCATCATTGAGCCATTTTTCTTTGAAAATGAGTAAGGAGCCGTCGTTACCGTCAACGGTGAGCGTTAACATGCCATGCTCAACAAATTTTTCTTTTCAAAAATTCAAGAGAATGACATGGACGACATTTGGTTTCAGCAAGACGGGGCCACATGTCACACAGCCAGTGCTACCATCGATAGTTTACGCACTGTTTTTGAAAATCGAATAATCAGCCGAAATTGTGATGTCATTGCTCCGATGTGAGCTGTGATTTGAGCCCTTTGGATTATTTTCTGTGGGGTGCCATTAAGGATAAATGTTACGCAAACCATTCAGAGACAATTGAAGCGTTGAAATATGAAATCGACGTTGCCATTGACGTTATTCGAGCGGGAACAATCGAATATGTTTTGAAAATTTGGGAAAATTCAGCTACTGCCGAGCCAATATTAATTGACAAATTTCAACCTTTCCTGTAAAACCAGAATTTGAAAAAATAATCAGTACTATTAAATAGCCCACTCTGTACAAATTTCCGCAGAAAATCGATGGATAAATTTGTATATTCCTAATTTTTGTGTTGTTTGATTACATCGTGCGACAGTACCTTTTGGACCTGAGCAAGACCGTATACAAATGCATTCGTATTTGTGCGAGCCTCACGAAGGCGATATGGATATCAAATGAATGAGAAGAATATCTGTCAAAAATACTTTAAATTTCGTATTTCTAATTGTATTACTTTAGTAGTAACAACAATTTCAGGCCTCAGTCTTCCATTTAGTGATCTTTTCTCCTTTTGACACGAATTTTAATTTTCAAAAGAAAAACTTGTTGTAATAATTTATTTTTGTACTTCTGCAAGCCATACAAAGACGATAAGGCTATCAAATGAAAGAGAAGAATATCTGTCAAAAACACTTTAAATTTAATATCTCTAACTGTATTAGTTTAGCATTAACAACCATTTCAAACCCCAGTCTGCAATTAGATCTTTCTTCTTTTTTACAGGACTTTTAATTTCCAAAGAATGTAGAAGTTTTAATAAATTATTTTCGTACATGTGAGAGCCACACCAATGCCATATGGGTATCAAATGAAAGAGAAGAAAGTCTGTCAAAAATACTTTAAATTACATATATCTAACCGCATTAGTTGAGCATTAACACCATTTCAAACCTCAATCTTCGATATAATGATTTTTCCTCTTTTTTTTTTAAAGAAAACCACGTTTTAATAAATTATTTTTGTGCTTGTGCAAGCCACACAAAGACAATATGGATATCAAATGAAAGAGAAGAATGTCTGTCAAAAATACTTTAAATTTTATCTCTAACTGTATTAGTTTAGCTTAAACAACCATTTCAAACCCCAGTCTGCAATTAGATCTTTCTTCTTTTTTACAGGACTTTTAATTTCCAAAGAATGTAGAAGTTTTAATAAATTATTTTCGTACATGTGAGAGCCACACCAATGCCATATGGGTATCAAATGAAAGAGAAGAATGTCTGTCAAAACTACTTTAAATTACATATATCTAACTGCGTTAGTTGAGCATTAACAACCATTTCAAACCTCAATCTTCCATTTAATGATCTTTCCTCTTTTTTTTTAAAGAAAACCACGTTTTAATAAATTATTTTTGTGCTTGTGCAAACCACACAAAGACAATATGGATATCAAATGAAAGAGAAGAATGTCTGTCAAAAATACTTTAAATTTTATCCCTAACTGTATTAGTTTAGCTTAAACAACCATTTCAAACCCCAGTCTGCAATTAGATCTTTCTTCTTTTTTACAGGACTTTTAATTTCCAAAGAATGTAGAAGTTTTAATAAATTATTTTCGTACATGTGAGAGCCACACCAATGCCATATGGGTATCAAATGAAAGAGAAGAATGTCTGTCAAAACTACTTTAAATTACATATATCTAACTGCGTTAGTTGAGCATTAACAACCATTTCAAACCTCAATCTTCCATTTAATGATCTTTCCTCTTTTTTTTTCAAAAGAAAAACACGTTTTAATAAATTATTTTTGTACGTGTGCAAGCCACACAAACCCTATATGGAAATCAAATGGAAGAGAAGAATATCTGTCAAAAACATTTTAAATTTCTTATTGTATTAGTTTAGCATTAACAACCATTTCAAATCTCAGTCTTCCATTTAGTGATATTTTCTCCTTTTGACACAAATTTTAATTTTAAAAAGAAAAACACATTTTAATAAATTATTTTTGTGCTTGTGCAAGCCACACAAAGACAATATGGATATCAAATGAAAGAGAAGAATATCTGTCAAAAATACTTTAAATTTGATATTTCTAATTGTATTAATTTAGTATTAACAACCATTTCAAATCTCAGTCTTCCATTTAGTGATCTTTTCTCCTTTTGACACGAATATTAATTTTCAAAAGAAAAACATGTTGTAATAATTTATTTTTGTACTTGTACAAGCCACACAAAGACGATATTGATATCAAATGAAAGATAAGAATATCTGTTAAAAATACTTTTAAAGTCCATGCTTCTATCTGTATTAGTTTAGCATAGGAAACCATTTCAAACCTCAGTCTTCAATAAGATCGTTCCGCTTTTTTACAGGACTTTTAATTTCCAAAGAATATAGAAGTTTTAATAAATTGTTTTGGTACTTGTGAGAGCCACACAAAGACGAAATGGATATCAAATGAAAAAGAAGAATATCTGTTAAAAATATATTCAACTCCATGCTTCTATATGCATTAGTTTAGTATTAGCAACCATCAATGCCCCCCCCCCTAGTTTATTCACTCTGGCCATATACGTACGAGTATTTCATATGATGTGTGCGGATACCTCATCACAGACATAGCTGTATAGATTGCTTGGTGTTATCAGCTGCATATACATACTTATATTTAATTTAATACATCACAAAAACCTCACCACTAAGCGTTTTGAACAGTGTTTTGATCTACCTGAAACCTTTCACATTACCATTGCCTGTTGATGGGGTTTTCATTCATATTCACAATTAAGAAAGAGACATTGTGACAATAATTTCGCCATTTTTTTGATATAATATAAATCACGTGGAGTATAGAGAAAGTGTTCGATTTGACATGAATGCTCAAGACATACGAGTATATATATATAAATACTGACCTGTAGCAAAGCCAAAAACATCTAGTGTCCTCAAAGTTCTGGGAAATCGTTGATGATTGATCAGTTTCCATAAGAATTCATTTCGATTAGATGTGAGCCTGAGACACACCAATGTCATTTTGGTATTGCGGCTAAATAAATCCAGCCAAAACTCGAAAGCCAATTCGATGATTATGGCATTTATTTTCAAACACTTCACATTTGTTGTAAAACCTTTGGACGGAGGTACCTCCAAGCTGGTTTCCGGAAATAACATTTCTCTATATCTCTCGATTATGAGTTCCCTTAACGGTGGATGCTTCAACAGAGCTGTGATGTAGGACCACTGCAGGGGCATCTTCAAGTACGGCATGGTCAACTTGTGCAGATGTTGCAATTGTAATAGAGTCGTAACAGGTCGAATTTGACTGCCGACCAGCTCAAGTGTCTCTAAATTAAGGCAGCTTGCCAGGTGAACATCTGTCACAACGGGGCGGTAATTTATATGACCTCCTGAGTTGTCCCACGCCAGATGTTTCAAATTATGATTGTGGACATAGGCCGATTTGAAATCGGTAATATCGATGCCATCCACCAACAATGATTGGATGTGGGGAGAAATGGGGAAGTCTTGAAATGTGCCTAAATAACGGGTGGCTTTGGAGGTGAATTTTGTTATGCCATACAGGGTCAGCAGTTGTTGCAAGTTATGCTGACTTAAACCCCGGCAACACAATAGTCTTAGCTCTGTAACACTAGGGGCCAGGGCAAACAATTGGATGTTTTTGAAAGTGCTGCTGCGTATGGTCAACATTTTGAGATGTTTACAAGTGTCGGCAAGTATGTTTAAGATCTCATCGCTGACTTCATCGATGATTCGTACGCTTAACACTTTAAGATTTTCAAAATTCCACAGAAACAATGAGAAATTCGTTGACCATTTTCGGGGTTCCAATGATGTTTCCACTGCCAGTTCCTGCAGGTGTGCAGGATGCCTCACAGATCTGTTCGTGTCTGTTGCTGCCGCTTCCTCGTCTGGTGGGATATAAGCATCAAATTTGAAATATTCCAATTTTAGCCGGGTAACAAGTTGATGAAAGTTTCGATATTTTAAGGCCGGTATATTTCGATCATTGTCCAGGCACAGCCGTTTCAAGTTGTTCATTTTCAGCAGAGTCTCCACCATTAAGGTCTCATCTATCATTATCCGACCGCCTTGTTTGAGCTTGAAACACCGGTGTAGGTGAAGACTTTGCAAGTTGGCCAGATTCTCAGCCATTACTTGCAAATCTCTGAGGGGATTTTCGCACCAGTCATATCTGAGGCTGGTGAGATTTCTAAATTGTCGCAAATCCGGTGCTTTAGTGCTATATACGATTAATTCCTGCACTTCACCGGCATAGTTTTGCATAAACTCATGGCAGACATTGCGGTTGACAATCACTCGGTTTCCATCGGTCTTACTTGAGACCACGTAATCAGTGGACTTCTCATAAACGGCCAGAGTGTGAAAGGCTTTTTTGCGTATGTAGTTTTCAAAAACACTCTTCAGCGGGACACTGACACACGATAGCCTCAGCTGGTCCTCGAAATTTAACATTTTGTATATGTACATCAATATATCACAATTGTTTGCAATTGCCTCAAATCCTTGCCTAGTCATTTTGGTTGTTGGTAATTTACTTCAATCGCACTCACGTTTGTAAATCTACGAATAGAACAAAAAATCGGTTCAGATTTAGATATAGCCAAAACACAAATATCGCTCGCGATTTGAAACAAAACAAAGATTTTGACTTGAACACGTTCTAAGGTACCTTTAATATGTATACACTAGAGCGTACCAGGTTACAAGTAAAAAAAAAAAAGTTCGCCGTACACCTTCGAATATGAAGTATTATTGAAAGGTAGTTTCAAAAAATTTTTTTTTATTTTTTTATGCCGAACGTAGGGGTCGCGCTTTTACATTTTTCTATATAACTTCTGCATTTATAAACGGATTTTAAAGTGTGATACATCGATGTTTTTGTCCGATTTTTTTGTCTTTGAAGTCATTGAGCTCAAACATGATTCATGATTTTATGCGAGCTTTAATTTTCGATTATTAGAGTGGTACATTAGGGTAGTAGCAACTTAGAAATGATGGGTAAGTACCAGAAGGGGGTGCTTGAGCTCAATGACTTCAAAGACAAAAAAATCGGCCTCGTCGAGACAAAAACATCGATGTATCACACTTTAAAATCCGTTTATAAATACAAGTTATATAGAAAAATGTAAAAGCGCGACCCCTACGTTCGGCATAAAAAAATAAAAATTTTTTTTTTTGAAACTACTTTTCAATAATACTTCATATTCGAAGGTGTACGGCGAACTTTTTTTTTTGAGGTACGCCCTAGTATACACTCCACGAGAGTATTATGTCTTTGTGCATTTGTTTGTAACACCCAAAAGGAAGAGAGATAGACCCATTGTTAATTATACCGATCGACTTAGAATCACTTTTTGAATCGATTTAGCAATGTCCGTCCGTCCGTCCATCTGTTCTTGTAATCACGATACAGGTCGCAATTGTGACAGAACCAAATGAAACTTTGCACAACGAAGTTTTTCGGAACAAGAACGAACGCTATTTAATTTGAAGAAAATCGGTTCAGATTTAGATATAGACCCCATACGAATTTCACTCCCGATTTGACACTTTTCGCTCTAGATACCACAACAGATTTTCTTCAAAATTGGCAAAACATTTTATATTCCAACTAGAAACACCTGTGGTAAAAATGGGTCAGATCGGTTCAGATTTATATATAGCTCCCATACAAATTTCGCTCCCGATTTGACTTTTTCCGCTCTATAAACCACAGATCGTATTAGATTGTCTTCAAATTTGGCAAAACATTTTATATTCCAACTAGAAACACCTGTGGTAAAAATGGGTCAGATCGGTTCAGATTTATATATGGCTCCCATACAAATTTCGCTCCCGATTTGACTTTTTCCGCACTAGAAACCACATATTGTATCAGATTTGGCAAAACATCTTATATTTCAACTAGAAACACCAGTGGTAATAATGGGTCAGATCGGTTCAGATTTATATATGGCTCCCATACAAATTTCGCTCCCGATTTTACTTTTTTCGCTCTAGAAACCACATATTTTAACAGATCCTCTTCAAATTAGGCGAAATATATTATATTTGTCCTTGAAACACCCATAGTGAAAATGGGTCAGACCGGTTCAGATTTACATATAGCTCCCATACGAATTTCACTGCCGGTTTTAATCTTTTCACTCTAGATACCATATATTACAAGAGATTTTCTTCAAAATTGGCTAAACATCTTATATTTCAACTAGAAACATCTGTGGTAAAAATGTATTAGATCGGTTCAGATTTATATATAGCTCCCATACAAATTTCGCTACCGATTTAACTTTTTCCGCCCCAGAAACCACGAATTTTCACCGAATTTCTTCAAAGTGAGCATAACACCTTATATTTGAACTGCAAGAACTTATTGTGAAAGTTAGTCACATTTTTCCATGTTTGGATATAGCCCCGTTACAAATATTCTTATCGATTTGACAAATCGAACCAGGTCGTATTAGCCTATGATTAGGAAACATACAAAAATTCTTCCCGTTTTCACTTTTTTACCGAGTTGGACTGTATTCGGTTGGAAAGTGGAGTGTATCATATAGTCGGCCCCGCCCGACATTAGCCTTTCCTTACTTGTTTTACTCTCATTTTGAAAATTTAGGTACGCTCACACCTGCTGATATGTTCGATTAAACGGTAATTAGGATGGTTACAGCTGTTGCGTATTTCACTTTCACTTAGAAACTGTGGTTTAGCATCATTTTCCAAAAAAAATGTGAAAAATTATTTTTTTATGAAAAAGTCTTTTTTGCTGGCACGAAAACACCCGTAAAATGCAGAGAAAATGCTTTACATACCCTACAAACATTTCACCAAGAAGATATTGCGGCAATATCTTATATTTATCATTTTGATGAAATTCATCAAAATAATTTGTTTCTTATCACCCTTGTATCATTTTGAAGAAATGTTGGCGATATTGATTTTGTTGTCATTTTTCGTAAGCATGTTTCGGAAATACTAAAAGAAAATGTATGTTTCATTAGAAATCCGTGTTTCTTTTCATATTTTGTTACTGCATTGCAAAATTAACTAGGGCGCAGTAAGTAAAAGAGAAGCTACAAGTTGAAGTTCTAAATGAAACCAGTAGCAAGTGATGAAAAGCCAACTGGTAAGTTGATTATTGAAGCAGATCTTTTGGGTACAAAATTTTAACTGACCACTTGGTCAACAAATTTACTTGGATGAGAACCGAGGAGACGCCGTCGACTCAAAATTAAAAAATTATAAACAAAAATGCAAACGAAAAACCTAAAACAAATGAGCGTTGGCACGGCAGAAGTATTGCTGGGTAACTATACCTGCATATACACATACTTACATATGCAACTCAATGAGATGCTTGTAAGATGGCATGTGTGCTTTATTACTTGGTGCGATTTTTTAAACGCAAATTCGGCAAGTGAGTTGTGCTTCTCGTTCGTTTGTGAGAATCAACTCCTTATAGAGGCCGGGTTTGATGTTGAAAAGTCGCTGCGAAGCCACTTGAAAAGACTTTTGACATGGTCGAAATCATGATCGTGGTAGTCTGCAGCCAAGTAATAAATGTCACCATGCCATTTGTCAATAAATTTGCATTCTATTATAGATAGATGCTAAATGGTCTTGAGCCAGGACAATATCCCAGTTCAAATCAAATATTGATTACAGACCAAAAAAATGCAAACGAAAAAACTAAAAAAATATATATAAAATTTCTGTATTTAAAGGTATTTAAGCGGAATTTTGAATAATATAGCTGGTATTATATGCATTTTATTTGTTTTCTTTTCAGGCATATGCTTTGGTTCTTTTCCGAACCCAAGTGCAAAAACGTCCATTTGATTAACCAGAAACATGCGAAAGACCGCAATAATAAAGAAGATAAGGCGGAAACAGCAGTGATGTCCATCTATTTAATTTCTAACTCTTAGTTGTTTTATGTTTACTTATTATTTATGAGGTTATTGTATTTGTTTATTCGCCACTTTATGTAATTATTAATTTTGAAATATGAAAAACATAAAAATATGGAAAATTGCGTTTTTTGTCTTCTAGGTGGTTATCTGGCGATATCCCATTTTTATTTTCCAGGTGATATTATCATCCAGATTTCTTGTCGATGATAATCTGGCACTATCGCCGATTTATCATCCGGGTGTATTGCTTTCGTTTTCCCTTGGCGTATCGCCCCGGCCGCACAAACTTCTCCAATTGAGGTAACTTCCGCAATACGAATATGATAGTTGCCGCAATATTATTTTTCTTCTAGCCGATACGATTTCGAATAGTTTTCGTATTGCTTTGCTTGTTGGGTATAGCTAATATGTAAAGGGTGATTTTTTTAGCTATTATCTTTTTGGCAACACTGGTTTAAACAGCTGACGCACGTTTCGTGTTTTGTTTCACTGTCAAACATCTTCAGTTTGGTCTATAATTTAATCATGAATCGTCTTACAAACGAACAACGCTTGCAAATTATTGCATTTTATTATCAAAATGCGTGCTCTTTTAAGAAAGTTCATCGCGCGCTTCCATTTTATGTGTCAGTTTAATCGACCCACCGAAGCGACTATTCGGGCTATTGTGACTAAATTTCGCACCAAATTTACATTGTTGGACATTAAACCACCAACACGCTTACGTAGAGTGCGAACTGAAGAAAATATCGCAGCTGTATCGGCCAGTGTTAATGTTGACCATCAATTATCGATTCGTCGCCGTTCGCAGCAATTGGGCCTCTGTTACTCAAAAACGTGGAAATGCCAAAATTGGACTAAGCGGATGGACCATTTGAGGCGCATTCAAGGTCAATATTTGCATGAAATAATCTGCAAATATTAAATTATATGGACCGTACTATCGATTCAAATAAAGATTTCATGCATTTTTCTGAATTTTATGTGTTTTTTTTGAAAAACTTTCCTATAGCTTTTAAAAAATCTCGCTTTATTATAAGGATAAAAAACAATTTCTACGTGTTAAAGATCTATGGAATGCAGAAGTTCTGGCCCTCTTTGCAGACGCAAAAGAATTAAAAAATCATGATTTTCTAAATTTATGGTTAAATAAGGCGAAAAAGCACTTCGCAAACAGAACAGAAATAATAAAAATTTTCATCTTTGTAATACTATTGTGCGTGTGAAATATCATTCGCGTACACTGAAAGAATTATCTTCACTTCATAAAAGGTATGAATCATGTCATACATAAAATGTATGAAACAGTCTCATAGAATTTATGAAAACTATGAAATGCAGTTCATTATTTTCATAATATGATTTATGAACATTTTCATTAATTTTATAAATAATTTCATAATTTATACCAAATTCTTTCTTTATTTTTGAACTTTATAGCAACTATGGGCAAAGCGATAAAACTGGTAGCGAACAAATGACTAGAATTATGAAGTTAGGTTATCTTTCACTATGTGCGTGAGAAATAATTAATTATAAAAATTAGTATTTTTGGAATTAAAATAGGATGAAAATACAAACAATCAAACGGCTGTAGCTGAAAATGTATCCACTATCCTCCAATATTTAGAGTTTTAAGCTGTTTTGAAGTTTGGTGCCTTTCATTTACTTTCTGAATTGACTTGAACTATTATTTCGATATACAGTAGTAGTAGTAGTTTTTTATAGCATTTTCAAAAAAAAAGTTATTTGGCGGACCCTTTAGTATAAATAAAGAGTGATTTTTTTGAGGTTAGGATTTTCATGCATTAGTATTTGACAGATCACGTGGGATTTCAGACATGGTGTCAAAGAGAAAGATGCTCAGTATGCTTTGACATTTCATTATGAATCGTCTTACAAACGAACAACGCTTGCAAATTATTGAATTTTATTATCAAAATGCGTGCTCTGTTAAGAAAGTTCATTGCGCGCTTCCATTTTATGGTCAGTTTAATCGACCCACTGAAGCGGCTATTCGGGCTATTGTGACTAAATTTCGCACCAAATTTACATTGTTGGACATTAAACCACCAACACGCTTACGTAGAGTGCGAACTGAAGAAAATATCGCAGCTGTATCGGCCAGTGTTAATGATGACCACCAATTTTCGATTCGTCGCCGTTCGCACCAATTGGGTCTCTGTTACTCAAAAACGTGGAAATGCCAAAATTGGACTAAGCGGATGGACCACCTAAGACGCAGCCGCGGTCAACATTTAAATGAAATTATCTTCAAAAAGTAAATGTCATGGACCAATCTAACGTTTCAAATAAAGAACCGATGAGATTTTGCAAATTTTATGCGTTTTTTTTTTTAAAAAAAGTTATCAAGCTCTTAAAAAATCACCCTTTATATTGGGTAGCCTTGCCTTTGTGCATTTGTTTGTAACACCCAAAGGGAAGCGAGATAGACCCATTGTTAATTATACCGATCGACTTAGAATCTCTTTTTGAATCGATTTAGCAATGTCTTGTAATCAAAGTACAGGTCGCAATTGTGGTCAGAATCAAATTAAACTTTGAAGAAAATCGGTTCAAATTTAGATATAGCCCCCATACGAATTTCACTACCGATGTGACTGCTTTCACTTTAGACACCACATATTTTAACAGATTTTCTTCTAAATTGGCAACACATCTTGTAATTCAATTAGATACACCTGTGGTGAAAATGTGTTAGATCGGTTCAGCTTTATATATAGCTCCCATACAAATTTTACTCTCAATTTGACTTTTTCCGCTCTATAAACCACATATTTTATCAGATTGTCTTCAAATTTGGCAAAACATCTTATATTTAAACTAGGAACACTTACGGTGAAAATAGGTCAGATCGGTTCAGATTTATATATAGCTCCCATTCAAAGTTCGCTCCCGATATGACTTTTTCCACTCTATAATCCAAATATTTTAACAAATCTTCTTCAAATTTGAAAAAATATCTCATATTTCCACTAGAAACACCCATGGTGAAAATGGATTAGATCGGTTCAGATTTATATATAACTCCCAAACAAATTTCTCTCCCAATTTGACTTTTCCGACCAAAAAACCACGTATTTTCACCAAATCTCTTGATCCAAATTGAGCATAACACGTTATACCTGAATTGGAGGAACCTATTGTGAAAGTGGGTCACTGCCATGTTTGGATGTAGGCCCGATACAAATATTCTTCTCGATTTGACATATTGGGTCAGGTCATATTATCCTATGATTAGGAAACATACAAAAATCCTCCCCGTTTACACTTTTTAACGAATTGAATTGTATTCGGATAGAAAGTGGAGTGTATCACATAGTCGGCACCGCCCGACTTTAGTCATTCCTTACTTGTTTTATTTGTTTTGGTTTGGCTATATTAACAAATTTTCCTATAATGTTATTGCACTTCTGCGAAAATCGACAGCCTCTGTGGAATGTAGTCCATGGTGGAGGGTATTCAAAGTTCGGTCCGGCCGAACTTAACGCCGATTTTACTTGTTTTATGTTGATGATGTATGTATAAGCTATCAACAGCGACCATGATTATTCAACGAAGTTAACACAGACACTGACCGAAGACCGATAACAAAAATTATATTATTCATTCATACAGTCCATCTAAGAACACACAAATTCCAACCGCAGAGCGCCACATATATTTATTAGCTCTAACAACAACTACTACGCCTTCCAGAGACATGCACTGAGTGGTACGAAGAGAACGCTGACAGTGGAGCCCTCACTGCCAGTACCAAGGCGTATTTATACAGGTGATAGCACTAGAACAACAACAAATTCGGCAACAACAAAATACAAGTAATTTTTTGAATGGTGAGCCATACTGTCAAAGCGACATATATATGAGATTTGACAGTTTCGGTTACTTCAGTCTGCTGGGCTCCTGCTATCACCTTTATAAATATGCCTTGGCCAGTACTTGTAAATTTTCTCTATCAGCCATCAGAGTTGCTGTACTCTGCAAACAAAATATATATTAAAGTGGGTCGAACGTTAAACACAGAAGTAAAATGGTCGTTAGGTAGAATGGTCAGAGGTTGTAGACACTACGTAGAAGAGAGTACCTTATTTGAAAAATGATGAGTTTATATCATGTCCGATTGCAAAAAATTGGAAAAAACATTTTCTAGGCTCACTAACTGTCACATGCATGTACATTAGGCTGGGTTGCGGTGCAAACAAATAAAAATACAATTTTCAGTCAGCACATGGAAATAATGTTTCGATTGTTTAGTGATGATTTGCAAAATATTTCGTTTCTAGATCAAGCCGTCTGTGAGATAAATGTTTAATTTTTGCCTCAATTTTCCTCAGTCTTCATAGACCCTTGAAAGCACTTTAAATACAAATTTGTAGTGTTGCCTTAACATAACTTATTGGTATAACTTATTACGCCGTGAAACAAAAATTTTTCCGAAGGCCATGCATAACATAACATTTTCTGGTGCCTTTTGACTTTTTAAACTCTAAAACCATATAAAAACCTCTTTATGGATATATTTGCTATACCCTCCACTAGGGTATTAGGTCTTTGTGCATTTGTTCGCAACACCCAAAAGGAAACGAGCTATACCCATCGTTGATTATACCGATCGACTTAGAATCACGATTTGAGACGATTTAGCAACGTCTGTCTGTCCGTCCGTCCAATTGTAGTCAGAACCAAATGAAACTTTGTGCAACAAAGTTTTCGGGATAAGGACGAAAAGAAAATCGGTTCAGATTTAGATATAGCACCCATACGACTATCACTCCCAATTTCACTCTTTTTACACTCTAAAAATCACGCAATTTAACGGATCTTCTTCAAATTTGGCAATTTATCTTATATTTCAAACACCTGTGGTGAAAATGGGTCAGATCGGTTCAGACTAGAATATAGCTGTCATAAAAAATTCGGTAAAATATCTTATATTTAAACTGGAAACATCAGTTTTATATATAGCACTCATACAAATTTTGCACCCTGCTTTACTTGTTCCGCCCTAGAAACCACTTACCGATTTTCTTCAAAATTTGCAAACGATATTTCAATCGGTGTTACAAATGACAAACCTAGTACTCCCCCATCCTGCGGTGGAGGGTATAATTACTAAATTTGTATACCCTCCACCTCCAGGATGGGGGTATACTAACTTTGTCATTCCGTTTGTAACACCTTGAAATATCGACCTGAGACCCTATAAAGTATATATATTCTTGATCGTCATAAAATTCTAAGACGATCTAGCCATGTCCGTCCGTCCGTCTGTGAAAGCACGCTAAACGAAAGGAGCTAGAATGTTAAAATTTCCATAAATGCGTCTTATAGTCGTAGATCGATTGGGATTGAAACGGGGCGAAATCGGCTCAAAGGGAAAAATTTTTCCCTCACAAGGACTAAAAATACCCATAATAATCCCTAATATTTTCGCGTATTTAAGCATGTTTTTTGAATATGTCTGTTTATATTTACTTGATATTTGGTATGTGCATTTCCCTTATAGCAAAAACGTGCACCATAAAGTGATTCTTATTTGTAGGGGGTGAAATGGGGCAAAAAAGGGATAAAAATGGTACATATATTATACGACAACAGCTCGAAACACGAAATTCGGTGTGTACATTCCTCTAATTGAGTAGATCCATAATATAAAAGTATTTTTTCCAAATTCGTACTTTTAAGGGGTTAAATGGGAATAGAGGGATAAAAATGGTACCAACCAAACGGCTGTACCTAGAATTATGAAATTCGGTGTATACATTCCCCTGATTGCATAGACAAGTAAAATACACGGATTTTTCAAAATTCGTACTTTTTGGGGTTAAAATGAAAAAAGGGATAAAAATAGTACCAATCAAATGACCGCGGCTAGAGTCATGAAATTCGGGGTATACATTCCTCTGACTGTGTACACAAGGAAAATTAACGGATTTTTCGAAATTCGTACTTTCAAGGGATACAATGGTACAGAGGGATAAAAATAGTACCAACTAAACGACTACAGCTAGAATGATGAAATTCTAATTGCGTAGAAACGTCAAGGGGGTAAAAATGGTACCAACCAAATGGGCGCAGTTGGAATCATTGAATTCTGCGTATATATTCCTCTGACTGCATAGACACGCAAATAAAAAGTTTTTTTTTCCAAATTCGTAATTTTTCTTTTACGGCAAAAGTTGGTTGAATCATGAAGTTAGGTTATTTTGCACTAAGTACGTCTGATAATGGATTTTCAAAATTTGTACTTTTGGAATTAAAATAGAATGAAAATACAACCAACTGTAGCACCCACTATCTACCAATATTTATGCTATTTAAGCTTTTTGAAAATATAAATATAAGAATATTTATTTTTTGATTTGAAATAAATAATGGTTTGAATAATTGGACGTCGTTTTTACTTGTTAGATTTGGAATTGTTCGAAACATAAATGCGAATTCTCAATGTAGGGAAAATGTGGGTTATTTTTACTAAAATGATAACGATCCCTTTGCTGACATCTGTTTTGATAGTAAATATAAAACTATCTATATATTCCACGAACTCAAATAATTGACTCACGCACGCACATCACTTTCACGTACACTCGCGTGGGTATAAAACAATATTACTTACAATAATGTCGTTTATCACACATTACCAGCAATCAATTGAGGAACAGATTTACACACAACCGATCGAATACACATACAATTGCTCATTGAGTTCATGCAACTGAAGTATTGATATCGAAGGCAGTGTTGCCTCTTTAGGGAATTTCTCCCCTTAGATTTACGGATTTTTTATGACTTTGGGGATTTTTTCTGTTCGCTGTTCGTAGGCGTCTCTTTCAGTGAGTACATAATTATATCGCCTACAGCTCAGCTCTGCCTGGTTCCTTTTGGAATATTTGTTTTAGTATTAGGATCAGCATTTCAAGAAAAACGTGTAGTGTTGAATCTTATACATCAGTCTGTTGATTACTTTCGGAAAAACAAATATACATTATGGACAACACAAAAAATTATTTGGCGATTAAATTTCCAACAAAATGTCTAAGTTTTAACTTTTTTACGTGTAATTTACCTGCGGGCATCGAAAATTTGTTTGTCTTCTTTAACATGAAATGACTCATATTGCGGTTTTCTTGAAATAAAAACAAAAATTACACAGTGCAACACGAAAAAAAATAACCATATACGGACACCGCTACATGATAAAAGACCAAAAAAAAAAAGACCCGTGTTTTTTTTTTCCCCAAAGTCACGCACTTTTTTTTATGGGCCCCCAGAGATTTGAGGCCTCGGTGTAATTTTTGGAAAAAAGTGATCATATTCTCAGGCTCATATCTCGTTCGGAATTTTGATTTACTCTCTGAGGCAAAGTTCTAGCTCTTGTCATAAAGAACAAAAATTGTGAACATATAAAATCAAAAAAACTTCATCTTCAAGGTCAAAATCGCAAAAGTCGTCGAACAAATCTTATAGGCTGTAGTGTATGTAGGTAGCGTATACGTGTTGATTGAGGATAATATCGCTCATACGCACTGTAATCGGAATCACTTTTCACTTTTGCGGCTACCTAAGCGCTACCTAAACGGTGTTAAGAATAATTCCTAGGAAGTTCATATGTTCTAGAAAGTTGTTTATTGAGATCTTAGGTACATTTTTGTAGTTGATTGTTTCCCTGAATTTTCAACGGTTTGCTACCTATGGACCTGAACAGGGGAAAAAAGGTTAAAAAAAATCGATTTTTTTTAAGTTTTTTGCGATTTTGACCATGAAGATGAAGTTTTTTTGATTTTATATGTTCACAATTTTTGTTCTTTATGACAAGAGCTAGAACTTTGCCTCAGAGAGTAAATCAAAATTCCGAACGGTTTGCAAGATATGAGCCTGAGAATATGATCACTTTGTTCCAAAAATTACACCGAGGCCTCAAATCTCTGGGGGCCCATAAAAAAAAAGTGCATGACTTTATGGAAAAAAAAACACGGGTCTTTTTTTTTTGGTCTTTTATCATGTAGCGGTGTCCGTATATGGTTATTTTGAAATGACTTCAAAAATGTTGCACAGTGTTATGCTATTAAAAAAAATTAAAAATCCCATCTTTGTGATTCATTTTGAAATTGTGATATACAATCTATATTTTAGAGAGTTTGTTTGTTGACATGTTGAACCTTGGAATCCATGGTACTTCCGTGACAAATTTGGTACTTTTCTATCCTAGTATTATTCTTAATTTTGAAGTCGCTATTAAAAAAACTACGAATACCTATGAATTCATTGGCATAGATATAGAGTAATCCATATGGCGGGAATGGTCAGTATATAATATATACTTCAGTTCTTATCGAAGACAACAAACTAAAGGGTGATTTTTTGAAAGCTATAGGAAAGTTAAAAAAACACATAAAATTCTGAAAAATGCATGAAATCTTTATTTGAATCGATAGTACGGTAAATATAATTTAATGTTTGAAGATTATTTCATGCAAATGTTGACCTTGACTGCACCATCCATTCGCTTAGTCCAATTTTGGCATTTCCACGTTTTTGAGTAACAGAGGCCCAATTTCTGCGAACGGTCATCATTAATGGTCATCATTAACACTGGCCGATACAGCTGCGATATTTTCTTCAGGTCGCACTCTACGTAAGCGTGTTGGTGGTTTAATGTCCAACAATGTAAATTTGGTGCGAAATTTAGTCACAATAGCCACTAGCGAATAGCCGCTGCAGTGGGTCGATTAAACTGACCATAAAATGGAAGCGCGCGATGAACTTTCTTAACAGAGCACGCATTTTGATAATAAAATTCAATAATTTGCAAGTGTTGTTCGTTTTTAAGTTTCGTGGATAAATTATAGACCAAACTGAAGATGTTTGACAGTGAAACAAAACACGAAACGTGCGTCAGCTGTTTAAACCAGTGTTGCCAAAAAGATAATAGCTAAAAAGTCACCCTTTAGTTGTACTTATGCTCTATCATCGAAAAAAAACTTTTAAATTTAGTTACTCAATTTTTATGGTTTATTTTTATTTGTTTCCTCTTTCAGATCGCACTGAGTTAAGGAGAAACTTCCAGGCTACTGTAACGAAACTGGATTACGATTCCGGCCATCTGAAGGCCATCTTCGCTGAACGCAGGGATAGTTATAGCATAATTATTTGTAGAAAGTGTACAGAAAGAGATGATAATCGATATAAATTGATTTGATTAAATCAAATAAAATATTAATGGAATTTACAGGCAACATGATATGATAAAACTGTCGAATAGGAGTGGGATAGTGTTGTATGGGAATTTTAGGAGTTCGATTTGGATACGCTAGAACCCTCTATTTTGTCAGGTTCGGAAAACAATGAATGAGTCATAACAAGTAAGTAAGCTTCAGTCGGATAAACCGACTTATATACACCCTCACTCTGAGAGAGCATATATGCGGAAGTTGTAAGAAATTAAATTTTACATAGGGTAGGATAATTTTTGTGGAAGGTGCTAGAAGGTTCGTGGCACATGGTCCCAGCTACCACATTTTTAAAATAGTTGGATTCCGTGCACCAGTATAGAAATTGTGTAGGATTTAGGATTTACCTAGGGTACAGACAATTGTGTGGGAGGTACTTGAAGGGGCGTGGCTAAAGCGTAAGTATTTTTATGTTTAAAGTGATCATAAAAACAAACAAAAAATATCATATTACAAATGATTAGGACTACCCGTATGGATGTTATATCGATTTTATTGTAACTAAAGTTTATGCCACTTTGTGTGGGAGGTACCAGAATGGGTGTGGCAATATCGCTCATATTTCACGCGAATGTAACCTCTATAAAAGCATTACCAAATCTGAAATCTCACAGTATTCAGATCATCCGTAAAGAAGATATACCAGATTTAATTTTGCCTAGTTTAGGGTGATTTGTGTGGGAGGTACCAGAAGGGGTGTGCAATATCGCCCATATTTTACGCGAATGTAACCTCTATAAAAGCATTACCAAATGTGAAATCTCACAGTATTCCGATCATTCGTATAGAAGATATAGCAGATTTAATTTTACCTAGTTTAGGGTAATTTGTGTGGGAGGTACCAGAATGGGTGTGGGAATATCGCTCATATTTCACACGAATGTAACGTCTATAAAAGCATTACCAAATGTGAAATATCACAGTATTCCGATCATCCGTATAGAAGATATAACAGATTTAATTTTACCTAGTTTAGGGTAATTTGTGTGGGAGGTACCAGAATGGGTGTGGCAATATCGCTCATATTTCACACAAATGTAACGTCTATAAAAGCATTACCAAATGTGAAATCTCACAGTATTCCGATCATTCGCATAGAAGATATAACAGATTTAATTTTACCTAGTTTAGGGTGATTTATGTGGGAGGTACTGGAAGGGGCGTGGGAAAACCCGCTATATTTTGCACACTTAAAGTGGTTATAAAAACATTGTCAAATACCATTATATAGCGGATTCCGAATATCTGTGTAAAAGTCACAGCAGTTTTAATTTAACATAGGAATATGGGTCATTCGTGTGGTAGGTACCAGAAGGGGCGTGGCAATTTCACCCATTTTCGAACTTAAACTAAGTTTGGGAAAGTATTACCATGTGCAAAGTTTGAATTGATTCCTTAGCTCCTTTCGAGAGTTATCGTGTACACCAGCCAGCCAGACAGACGGACGGACATCGCTCAAACGCCTTAAAATGTCGTGAAACGGATTTGGTCCAAACATACTTAGGGTATTAAGTCACTACTTCACTGAGTTACACTTTTTTTCCGTCCCAAATGATATATACCCTCTTACTCTGTAGAGTGAGGGTATAAAAAGGGGGTGGTGGGTGAGAGAGAAAAGGGGTAAAAATACGTAAAAAGCTCCTCTTATTGTCCCAAGGAGGCCGCTAGTGGAGTCAAATGTATTTTTCAATCCCCGCATTTTCTGCGATCACTTTTACCTCCTATCTCCAATCCTTTACGTGGTCCCCATACGATTTTTTTATTTTTTATAATTTTTGTTATGACAGTAAGCACCAAAACAGTTCCAAAGTGGCCCCTAGCTGGGTTAAATGTAAGACCGACCTCCACTAATTTTCATTAAAAAAAATATTAAAAAATAAGGGTTGACGATAGAGTTCTGAGAAGTGAGAGAGTACGAATTTGGGGAAAGCCTTGCGCTTCCACGGAGCCACAGAAATGTGTAAATAGAATTTCATGATTCGCATGATTTGTACTATTTTTATCCACTTTCCATCAGTTTTCCCTAAAAGTACAAATTTCCAAAATATTCTAATGTTGCAAGTTAAACGTGAAGAGCTTATTTACAACTTTGGGGTCTTTGGTGACCCCCACTGAAAATTTCCGGCAATTTTTTTTGTCGTAGAACATTTTGATCTTTAAATCTCCTTTTTGAAAGGACCCATAAAGAGAGGAGCAAGAGGATTAAGTTCTTCCACAAAAATGATCGTCGCAAAATTGTTGTGACAATAAGAATTCTCTCAGACATTAACTTACAACATTTGTTCACTTAGAATAATGCTCTCTTCGACCAAAAAATGAAAACTTTGTCCCAGTGCAAAAAGAAACTCAGACCAGCTGGTCTATAAGATTGTTCTGCAAAAATGGTCTACTCAATATACCCGTTCTGAATCATCGGGTCGTTATTCTGTTCCAATCAAAAAGTCTCAGTTTGTTGGACAGTGTAATTAATATTCTTTAACATTTCAGAAACAAAATTTAATATTTAGTTCATAATTCTGTTCTTGGTATCTTTACTGATAATGTGCCAGTAAAGATAAATTTCATGTACCTCAAAAGAGGAGTGAAGGAGGTAGACATTCAAACGAGAAACACGTTTAGGGAGTGATGGCAATTGCACTGTAGCTCAAGCTTCGCTTCATGCTCGTTGGCTATTTATACCCTCCACTAGGGTATTATGTCATTGTTTGTAAGACCCAAAAGGAAACGAGTTAGACCCATCGTTTATTGTACGGATCGGCTTAGTCTGTTTTGTGGATCAAGGACGCAAACTATACATACAAATGTCAAATCTGATTTTGGCCAAACTTTATATATTATATTTCAACTGGGTCACCAGGTTTTATTATACCCCCATACAAATGTCCTCTCCGATTTAACTTTTTTGCCAAAGACATACTTTTGTTACCTCGACTCAGAAAAAAGTGAACCCTATAATGAGTTAAAATGAACTAAAATTTACGAAAATTGAACTTCGTACAGTGTAAAGCAATATTTCCTCATATCAAGTTCAAACTTTTCCTTGAAAGTAGTACATGCTTTGAACTAGATTCTAGTTCAAGTTTCCTCAAATCAAGTTAATATTTACTCAAAATGAGCTAAAATTCCAGTAATTTTTTCCTAAAACCAAGTAAATTTTTACTAAATTTAAGTAAGATTTTACTCAAATCAAGTAAATATTTACATAAACTGAGGACATTTTTGCTGATTTTTTTCCTTAAAACAATAAATTGTTTTCTTAAAGTAAGAAAAACTAAACATAAGTTAAATTTAACTAAAAAATGCAAACAAATGGTTTTATCAGTTTTGAATATTTCTCAAAAGTTTCATGGTACCTCTGCCATAAAGAGTTGAGCTATTACTCCATACAAGAGATGTGCCTTCGCAGTGGTCGTTTAGAATAATACTTGAAGTATTTAAGAAATAAGTCTCTGTAAACGAACGAGAATTGCTTCTTAGATTAATATACAAGATTTTTCTAAACAATTTCAAGTGCTTTTTTATAAGTTCATAAATACTTAAATGTATGAAGAGCTCGGCATAAATTTCAGTATTTTAGGAGATTTTTGATTTTAGGAGAAAACACATTTTTTAGTTAAAATTTCCTAAATGAATTTTTATTCATGCAAAAAATTTCTGATTATTTTTATACCCTCCACCTCCAGGATGGGGACATGTATATTCACTTTGTCACTCCGTTTGTAACACCTTAAAATATTCATCGGAGACACCATAAAGTATATATATTCTGGGTCGTGGTAAAATTCTAAGACGATATACCCATGTCCGTCTGTTTGTTTGAAAGCACGATAGTGGCCGAACGAAATGAGCTAGGAGGTTAAAATTTTTCCTAAATGAGTCTTATGTTTGCAGATCGGTTGGGATTGAAAGTGGGCGAAATCGGCCCAGAGGGAAAAGTTTTTCCCTCACAAGGACTGAAAATGCCCCTATTATTTAGCGTACTTCAGCATTTTTTTTTTTTTGAACATATTAGCTTGTTTTTACTTGATATTTGCAATTAGCAATCCCTTTATAGCATAAAACGGCACGATAGAGTGATTTTTGTTTTGTAGGGGGCGAAATGGGACAAAAAGGGATAAAAATAGTACCTATCAAACGACAACAGATAGAAACACGAAATTTGGCGTGTACATTCCTCTAATAGAGTAGATACATAATATAAAAGTATTTTCTCTAAATTCGTACTTTTAAGGGATTAAATGGGGATAGAGGGATAAAAATAGTACCAACCAAACGGCTGCACCTAGAATAATGAAATTCGGTGTATATATATATTCCTCTGATTGAGAATACACACAAAACAAGTAAGAAGGCGTTAAGTTCGGCCGTGCCGAATCTTATATACCCTCCACCACGGAGTGCATTCCACAGAATTGCCAGCAGATTAAAGGATGTCGACTTTTCATAGAATCACAGCAACATATTACGAAAATTGTGATATTTTTATGCTCACTACTATATTTGTTTACTATTTCAAACTATAATGTATACTTATGCGCACTGTTTAAAATCGACTACTATATATAAATAAAATGCTGAAATTGTGAAAGTGAACATGCCGAAAATATTAGGCGATTGTCAGTCGCCATTAGAAAGAAGCATTTCCAGATACAGACAAAGTGATAAGGAAAGTATAAATTTTAAAGATATTCCCATTCTCCCCATTCTCCGCCCAAATGTTCAAATCCCAAACATGAAATTCGCTGTATACATTCCTCTGACTGAGTAGACACGAAAATAGGTTTTTCCAAATTCGTACTTTCATGAGATTCAATGGGAGCAGAGGGATAAAAATGGTACCAACTAAAAGGCTACAGCTAGAATGATGTAAATTTCGAAAGTCGTACTTTTAAGGAGTAAAATGCGAAAAAGGGGATAAAAATGGTACCAACAAAATGGCCGCAGATAGTATCATGGAATTCTGAGTATACATTCCTCTGAGTGCGTAACCACGTAAATTTTTTTTGTCCAATTTCGTACTTTATTTTATTGCTTTTACGACAAAAATTGGTAGAATCATGAATTTGTCTTATACTGCGTACGTGAGAGATAAGGTATTTTAAAAATTTATACTTTTGAAATTAAAGTAGGATGGAAATACAACAAACCAAACGACTGTAGCTGATGCCCAATATTTAGGGTATTTATGATTGCTGCCTTATATTTACTTTATGAATTGAAGTATTATTATTAATATATATACATAGTAGACAAATATTGGTAGCCTTGGCTTATTAATTACATTTCTGATTTTCATACATTTGAAATTTGTTGCGGACATTCCTCTTGTAGCTTGGAAGCACCACAAAGAAAATAAAAGTTCTAGCGGGCGAAATGGGACAAAAAGGGATAAAATATGGTACCAATGATACGACAACAGCTAGAATCATAAAATTCGGTGTGTACATCCCTCTAATTGCATAGACACGTAAAATAGAGGGATTTTTCGAAATTCGTACTTTTAAGGGATATAATTGAAAAAGAGGGATAACAATGGGACCTTCCAAACCGCTGAAGTTGATATCATGAAATTCGTGAAATTTATATATTCGGTGAGTATTCGGTGTTCTGACTATGAAGACTCGAAACGAAAAGTTTTTTTTTCGAAATTTGTACGTTTGGGCGGAGAATGGGGCGAATGGGGATATCTTTAAAATTTGTACTTTTCTTATCAAAATAATACAATTACTTTGTCTGTATCTGAAAATACTTCTCCTTAATGGTGACTGACAATCGCCTAATATTTTCGGCATGTTCACTTTCACAATTACAACACTGTATTTATATATAGCAGTCGATTTTATACAGTGCGCATAAGTATACATTATAGTTTGAAATAGTAAACAAATATAGGAATGTGCATAAAAATATCACAATTTTCGTAATATGGTATTGTACTACTATGTAAAGTCGACTTCCTTTAAGCTGCTGGTAATACTATGGAATGCACTCCGTGGTGGAGGGTATATAAGATTCGGCCCGGCCGAACTTAACGCCTTCTTACTTAAATCTTTGGAAACATTCATCCACACAAGCATAAGAATTGTAAAGAATTAATTGTAAGAATTTTTTATTAGATCCAAAGAAATGTGTTTAAGTAAATTTACTAGCCTATTTCTAGTAAATGAACTATTTACTATGACCTTGAAAGAGGGAAACTTTACTCATATTTATATAATTTTCCAACCTTTTAGGAAATTTTTACTGAACTGGAGTAAAATTGTTGAACTAAATTGTAGTATTGATTTTACTCTGATTTAGGAATGCTATTTTTCTGAGTGTGGATACATGCATTATTAGAGTGGCTCACAAAGGTCCATGATTAGGACCCATGCACAAAATTCTTCCCGATTTCACTTTTTCACCGAATTTAATTGGAAATGAGGTAGAAAGTGGAGGGTAACAGATAGCCGACTCTTACCTTCAGTGTAGTAACGCCAAATTCTCAAAAGAGTGTACGACAGTAGAGATATGTATATACATATTGGCTGTTACGCTCTCCACCATCAGTGTTCTTATCGCAGTCATGGTGCTAGCAACAAAGTGGTGGAACTGAAATTCGTGACGTCAGCCCAACAGCAGCAAAAACAATGACTTTGAGTGGATTTGAAAAAATTTCAAAACATTGTGAAATACTAGCTCGTCTATACGAACATCTCAGTTTCGAAGATCAACTGAGGCTGTGCCGAGTCAGCAATGCGCTGAGGAATGTTTTTGAGACGGCCATCTGGAAGCAAAAGTACCGAAGTCTCACTGTAATAAGCCACGAGTATTTCAATTATGTTGTGACAAACGAAACGGGTGTGAACCGGTTACGTTTGAAACCCGGTGAATTTCAAGAATTCGTGCAGACTTATGGCGACAGGGTACGGCAGTTGACCGTAATAAACCCCTTTCTTGAGATGGAAGTCTTTCGTTTGGTGAACATCGAAGATCAACTCGATATCGAAGAATTCCCCAACCTAACCGCTCTGCGTGTGGAGAGTATGCAAATATCGAGGAAATATTTGGAATTGGTGGCCCGGTCGTGTCCGCGTTTGGAATGTCTCCACTTGGATCGTTGTGCCGAAGACGAGGACACCGCTTTGAAGATTGCCTCCAACCTAAGTATAAAGACACTGGGCGAAATGAAACATCTGAAAGAATTGCGTTTGGAATATCCCATATGGGGTGAACGCGTTTCACTGACTTATCACAAACTTCAGGAGGTCATGGCCAAACTGCGATTGGAGTCTCTGAAGTTGGACGCTACCATCGAAGCGGATGCAGCAGACGTGGATAATGCAGTCAGTCAGCTCGAAACAAATATACCTCTGCGGGAATTGTATATCAGGACCTCAGTTGATGTCCTCAAATGGCCCCCAGCACATTTGGCAACATTTCAAAGTCTTAGCCATTTAACGTTGGAAAACAGAGATTTCGTAACCGATGACATCTTGCATGTCATAGCCCTCAACTGTAGAACGCTTGACAGGTTCAAACTTATAAATACCAGTTTTAAAAAGATCTCGGCGTTTCCAATGCCGCCTAATGTAACTGCTCTTTCCCTATACCAGTGCAAAGGTTTGAACTTTGCCAACCTCAAGCATTTACTAACCGAACTGAAGATTTCCAAATTTGACTCGAGAACCACCACTTACGAAGGTGAATTCAGTGGATATTTCCCTATATCTCCCTTGATACAAACGCTGACGCTGGATTGTGTTTACATGTCCAAATGCCGCCTGGCATTTGGCCGGGAAAATGACAGTTTAAAGGAGCTGATTTGGCACCACCCAGAATATTGCCGGTACTGGGAACCATGTCTCAAATTAGACGCAAACATTACACCCGCCGAAGATCCATTAGTTGTGGATATGCATGCTCATCTCAAGTCCCTGCTCAAGTTGTGTCTGCCCCATGCCATGCCGTTTCTTAATTGGCCTTATGTCAGTGCGCTGCTGAGGCACCCCTGCCTAAAAGAACTCACCATCAGTGAAGGATGTTCCGGTGCAGAATGCCCCATGAGTCCCGTGGTTGTTGGCGAGGCTTTTGCCACAAATATCCACAGTTTGACCTTACCTTTGAGGATTTTGGAAATGGCCATCGATTTTTGGCTGGATTTATTTGCACGCAACGACAGTCTGCAGTCGATGTGTGGCACCTTCGATTTTTGTTATGATTACGAAACATTCTTAAGAAAATTGATCGAACACAAGTTCTTGCCATTGAGTCTGCGCACAATCGACGTTTTTGGCTATACTATAGGTAAGTGCAGTGGGGAGAGTTTTTTATTTTTTTTTTGTATACCCTCCACCACCAGGATGGGGGTATACTAAGTTTGTCATTCCGTTTGTAACGCCTTGAAATATCGACCTGAGACCCTATAAAGTATATATATATATTCTGGATCGTCATAAAATTCTAAGTCAATCTAGCAATGTCCGTCCGTCAGTCCGTTCATCTGTTGAAGGTACGCTGGCATCAAAACTAAATGAGCTAGGAAGTACAAAATTGTAGGTCGGTTGGGATTGAAAATGGGCGAAATCGATCCAGAGGGAAAAAGGACAGGAAATATCCCTAATATAATAAGTTTTTATACCGTCCGCCTCCAATCTATATATATAAAAGAAAGTGTCCGAAGCGATGTAATCCCATAACTCGAGATTGGCCAAACCGATTTTGATGATTTGTACTTTGTTGGAAAGGTATTTTCTCAGCACGGGTTTAAAAAAAAATTAAAAAAAAATAAAAAAAGAACTTCAAAATATCAAAATTTGAAAATGTCTGATTTTTACCACCCAGCGTGTTTCGACAGGTTTATTTTCGATTTTTTTTTTTCAATTTTCTTTTTTCATTTACTCGCGATTGGCCAAACCGATTTTGATGATTTATACTTTGTTAGAAAGGTATTTTCTCGGTACGAGTTTTTTTTTTTAAAAAGTCAAAAAAAACGTCAAAAAATCAGCATTTCAAAATGTCTTATTTTTACCACACAGCGTGTTACGACAGGTTTTTTTCCGTTGTTGTTGAAATTTTCAGTGCAGATAGATGTAGGTCTGGAAGGAACTATAGGCTATAGAATTTTTAAAAATTTGCTCTGTGGGCGGAGGGGGCGTGGCAATAGTGTTTTTGAGAGCTAGAAGGCTGAAAATTGGAACGTATATATTACTGACCACGAGAATGATAAATATGATGCCGAAATTTGGATTTTCATTTTGTGGGCGGAGTGGGCGTGGCAAAAGTGTTTTTGAGAGCTAGAAGGCTGAAAATTGGTAGATATATATTACTGATCACGAGAAAGATCAATTTGATGCTGAAATTTGGATTTTCGTTTTGTGGGCGGATTGGGCGTGGCAATAGTGTTCTTTGAGCTAGAAGGCTGAAAATTGGAATGTATATATTACTGGCCACGAGAAAGATCAACTTGATGCCGAAATTTGGATTTACGTTTCGTGGACTTTGGGGCGTGGCAAAAGTGTTTTGGAGAGCTAGAAGGCTGAAAATTGGTACATATATATTACTGACCACGAGAATGATAAATATGATGCCGAAATTTGGATTTTCGCTTTGTGGGCGGAGTGGGCGACAAAAGTGTTTTTGAGAGGTAGTAGGCTGAAAATTGGTACATATATATTATTGACCACGAGAAAGATAAATATGATGCCGAAATTTGGATTTTCGTTTCGTGGGCGTGGCAAAAGTGTTTTGGAGAGCTAGAAGGCTGAAAATTGGTACATATATATTACTGACCACGAGAATGATAAATATGATGCGAAATTTGGATTTTCGCTTTGTGGGCGGAGTGGGCGTGGCAAAAGTGTTTTTGAGAGGTAGTAGGCTGAAAATTGGAATTGGCTAGAAGTATTTTTAAGCTAGAAGGCTGAAAATTGGAACGTATATATTACTGACCACGGGAAAAAAGTGTTTTTTAGTTAGAAGGCTGAAAATTAGAACGTATATATTACAAACCACGATAATATCAATATGATAAGATCAATATATATTACTGACCACGGGAAAAATGTGGAAAAAGTGTTTTTTAACTAGAAGGCTGATGATAAGATCAATATGAAACCTGATTTTAATTTTACCATTTGTATTTTTGCCTGGCGAAGCGGGCGGGGTTCAGCTAGTATATTATATATATATATATTAACTTTGTCAACACCTTGAAATATCGACCTGAGACCAGTGTTGCCACTGAGAAAAATTATTTCCTACCAAAATTTTCCGGGAAAAAACTACCAAAATCGTGTAGAACCTACCCAAAAATTTAACTATAAAAAGTATATGTTATAAAGGGTGATTTTTTAAAAGCTATAGGAAAGTTTTTCAAAAAAAAAAAAAAACACATAAAATTCAGAAAAATGCATGAAATCTTTGTTTGAATCGATAGTACGGTCCATATAATTAAATGTTTGAAGATTATTTCATGCAAATGTTGGCTTTCAAGTATTGGCTTTCAAGTGAAAAGTAATTCAAATTTGATTTCGACTGGAAACAGCCTAAACGCAAAACTTGAAAATATATTAGTCAAATATACTCTTTAAGGAAGTTATCTTCCCAAAGCATGAAACTTGTAATTTAGAAGGGAGTTGTAAGTTCCTCTTCGGTCGAGTATTTATTTCAAACTAAATTCATAATATAAACAAAAGCAAGCAAAAAATCTTAAAAATAAAAAAAACATTTAGATATACATGTGTGTGTAGATAGATAGATCAATAGATATTTGGAATTTGTGATTTTTTTTAAATTTCCCAACACGTGGGTTTTTAATGATTTTAATATAAATTATCACGTCACAGCGTAGAATATTTCCTCCGGCTACGTTTATGTCGAATATGTCTCATACAATTTGACCCAAAAATAAATTATAATGCTCTTGTCTCAGTTGGTTTAAATTAACATCTGTGGGGTAACTGTATTTCTATGGGTTTTAGAACATCAAAACTCTTAAAAATATTTTAAAACCCTGAGTCCATTCCTTGGATATAATCGCTTTAAAATAGCATATGCACTGCCTAGAACTTCAATGTAAAAAAATCGAAAATTTGAACACTTTAATGGATTATATTTGTTGATTCAAGTTTTTATTAGACTGAATTCAAATTACAAGTAAAATATTTGACAAAAGAAAAAGGCAAAGCCTTTTACTACTTACATTCTACAATATTAATACACTTGGATTGGCTTAAGTACAAAATTCAAATATTCCAACATTATTCCTAAAGCTATGACAACCACATATAAAGAGAAATTGCTAAATTAGACAAAATTAATATATTTAGTATTCAATGTCAAGTTTTGGCGTCTTTTGTTCTGCTCCATATTTTGCCATTCATATACGTATTCGAAAACTGGCCTGCCGTTGACATTACTTTTTAATACCCAGAAGGGCCCAATTCTATATTTTTATAATTATACCCTACACCACTTCGTGGGCTAGGGTATTATAAGTTAGTTTCGCGCCAAATGTTTGTAACACCAAGAAATAATCGAGCTAGACCCACCTTTAAGTATACCGATCGGCTTAGAATCACCTGAGCTGAGTCGATTTAACGATGTCTGTCTGTCCGTTCGTCTGCTGTCCATCTAAGCTTGTTCGCACTCTACAGGTCGCAATTGTTGTCCGATTGTCATGAAACTTGGCAGAAGTTATTTTTTCTGGCCAAGGACCATCGGTATTGAATTTGGAGGAAATCGGTTCATATTTAGATATAGCCTCCGTACAAATGTTGCTCCCGATTTGACTTTTTCCGCTCTAAAATCCATATGGGGTCACAGAGTTAAGTTGTCCGCTTTGCACCCTCGAGGTCTAGGGTCCGAATCGGGGCTTGGGATCTTTTCTATTTATTTTTTTCTATAAACAAATTTTGTATAATTTTATTAATTTAAACACTTTTGTTCAGTAATTCTATATAAATTTATACTTTAAATATATATTTTTATACCCTACACCACTTCGTGGGCTAGGGTATTATAAGTTAGTTTCGCCCCAAATGTTTGTAACACCAAGAAATAATCGAGCTAGACCCACCTTTAAGTATACCGATCGGCTTAGAATCACCAGCTGAGTCGATTTAACGATGTCTATCTGTCCGTCCGTCCGTCCGTCTGCTGTCCATCTAAGCTTGTTCGCACTCTACAGGTCGCAATTGTTGTCCGATTGTCATGAAAATTGGCAGAAGTTTTTTTTCTGGCCAAGGACCATCGGTATTGAATTTGGAGGAAATCGATTCAGATTTAGATATAGCCCCCATACAAATGTCGCTCCCGATTTGACTTTTTCCGCCCTATAAAGCACATATAGTACCCGATTTTCTTTAAATTTGGCACAACATCTTATAATACAACTGGAAACACCTATGCAAAAATTGGGTAAGATCGGTTCAGATTTAGATATAGCCCCCATACAAATGTCGCTCCCTATTTCACTTTTTCCGCTTTAGAAACCACATATTGTACCCGATTTTCTTTAAAATTGGCACAGCATCTTATAATCGAACTAGAAACACCTGTGCAAAAATTGGGTAAGATCGGTTCAGATTTAGATATAGCCCCCATACAAATGTCGCTCCCGATATGACTTTTTCCGCCCTATAAAGCACATATAGTACCCGATTTTCTTTAAATTTGGCACAACATCTTATAATGCAACTAGAAACACCTATGCACAAATTGGGTAAGATCGGTTCAGATTTAGATATAGCCCCCATACAAATGTCGCTCCCGATATGACTTTTTCCGCCCTATAAAGCACATATAGTACCCGATTTTCTTTAAATTTGGCACAACATCTTATAATGCAACTAGAAACACCTATGCAAAAATTGGGTAAGATCGGTTCAGATTTAGATATAGCCCCCATACAAATGTCGCTCCCAATTTGACATTTTCCGCTCTACAAACGACATATTGTACCCGATTTTCTTTAAATTTGGCAGAACATCTTATAATCCAACTAGAAACACGTATGCAAAAATTGGGTAAGATCGGTTCAGATTTAGATATAGCCCCCATACAAATGTCGCTCCCGATTTGACTTTGTCCGCTCTAGAAACGACATATTGTACCCGATTTTCTTTAAATTTGGCAGAACATCTTATAGTCCAACTAGAAACACGTATGCAAAAATTGGGTAAGATCGGTTCAGATTTAGATATAGCCCTCATACAAAAGTCGCTCCCGATTTGACATTTTCCGCTCTAGAAACGACATATTCTACCCGATTTTCTTTAAATTTTGCAGAACATCTTATAATCCAACTAGAAACACGTATGCAAAAATTGGGTAAGATCGGTTCAGATTTAGATATAGCCCCCATACAAATGTCGCTCCCGATTTGACTTTGTCCGCTCTAGAAACGACATATTGTACCCGATTTTCTTTAAATTTGGCAGAACATCTTATAGTCCAACTAGAAACACGTATGCAAAAATTGGGTAAGATCGGTTCAGATTTAGATATAGCCCCCATACAAATGTCGCTCCCGATTTGACTTTTTCCGCTCTAAAATCCACACATTGTACCCGTTTTTCTTTAAAATCGGCACAACATCTTATAATCAAACTAAAAAACCTATGGTGAAAGTGGGTAAGATAGGTTCAGATTTAGATAGAGCCCTCATACAAATGTTGCTCCCGAATGTTTAACCGATTTCGGCCAAACTTTGCATATTATATTTCACCAATAAACAGACATGGTGAAAGCGGGTCACATCGTTCCAGGTTTCAATATACCCCCATACAAATGTCCTTTCCGATTTAAAATTTTTTGTCAAACACATACATTTACAGGATGCAAAAATCCTTCCCGATTTCACTTTTTTACCGAATTGAATTGCAATGAGAATTGTTTGGGTGATGTCCATACTTTGAAATGACTTTGGTATACTACTGTATAATTTGTATTTGTCTGTCGGACAATTAGATTACCTTACTCGTTAAATTTGACTGAAAATGAATTTATAGCATATAAATTATATGAATATAATTTGTATGAACTACATAAAATTGCTCCCATGAAATACCTGGGTTTAGTATTATATAGTCGGCCCCGCCCGACTTTAGCCTTTCCTTACTTGTTTATTAATAACACTGTCCAACAAATTAAGACATTTTGATTGGAACAGTATAGCGAAGCTATAGTTCAGAAAGGGCATGTTGATTAGATCACTTTTATAGCATAAACTTACACTGAAAGAATAATCGTTCGTTGCATCAACGAATCAGGTTCGTTATTGCAATTTCGTTGCTGCAACGAAATATTTCGTTCCCACAACAATCCGACACGTTGCTGCAACGATGTGAACGTTTATGGTATGATACCGATTTTTCGTACTTTTCGTAGGTTCGTTCCTGCAACAATTCAATATTCGTTGATGCAACGAAAATATTCTCTTTCATTTTGTACATGGGAAAACATTTATTAATAAAAAATCTATAAATTTTTTCATTGTTTTTATACAAATACATATTATTTTGTCAAAAATTATTAAAATTAATGGAGTTTGGAATGGAACACTTTGCCTCAACAACTGCGTTGTTGTAGCAACGAAACAGAGTTGTTGCAGCCACGAAACAACATTGTTGCAGCCACGAAACAACATTGTTGCAGTAACGAATCAGCATTGCTGCAGCAACGAAACAGTTGTTGCAGCAACGAACATATTCATTGTAGAACTATAATTTTCATTGAATCAAGATTCGTTGCATCAACTAAACTTTGTTCGTTGCCACGAACGCCGACGTTGGTTGACTTTCAATGAACAAATTCCTTGACGCAACGAACAATTACGTTCCGGTTACGTACGTTTTTCTTTCAGTGTATAGTCCAGCTGGCTTGAATTTCTTTTTACAGTGGGTCAAAGTATACTTTGTTTGGTCGCAGGGAAAGTGTGGTAAGTTAATGTGTGAGAGAATTCTTATTGTCAGAAAAATATTGTGTAATTTCATGAGAATCATTTTTGAGGAAGACCTTAACGCTCTAGCTCCTCTCTTTATGGATCAATTTGACCTTTTTCCGACAAAATCAAAAAAAGTCCTTTCAAAAAGGACATTTAAAAATAACACCAATGACACCAAAGTTGTAAATAAAGCTCTTCACGCTTAAATAACAAAATTGAACGTCAAATTACAGAGAAATATATAGGGTGTTTTTTATTGAGGTATAGAACTTCGAATTGAAATAAAACACAAGAAAATCGTTTTAATGTCCATCAATTTGGCTCTATTGGAAGTATAATTTTATGCCATTAATGTTTAAATATGATTTCGGGCATGTGGCCGCCGCGGCTGGCTCGAATATAGCCAATTCTACAGGTCCAATTTTCCAAAGCTCCAATTGCTGTGCACGGTGGCGAATCGATTCATTCGGGTCCTCTTCAACACTTTGCTCTACAGCGGCAATTGTTTCTTCGGTGCGCACTGTTCGACGTCTCTGCGGATGCGTATTATCACATAGAGTAAACGTAGTGCGAAAACGATCCATGGTTAACCGAATTAATTGCTCTGATGGACGATTATGTCGACCATAAAATGGACGGAGCTTGCGGTGAACTTCGCGAACTGAACCATTACTTTCGAAATAAATTTGCACGATTTGCAAGCGTTGTTCTTTTGTCAACCTGTTCATGATGAAATGGCAAACCAAACTAAATATTAATCACTTGACAGCTGACAAAATGGCCGCCAGTTAAAAAAGTGATGCCAATTTAAAGTTCTATAACCCAATAAAAAACACTCTTTACTAGGGTCCACATTTTTTGAAGATTGATAATTTTCGACAAAAAATCTGGAGCGCGGCCAACAAAAAATACAAACTGAATATATTTGCGAAAATTTCATTTTTATTAATTTTCAAGTGAATTAAGACAAAAAAATGATGCTTGTAACATAATTAATTTATTTTCGTTCTAGATTGCGGCGATTTACGGAGGAATTTTGATGCTGTAATGCGGAAACTTTACCGTGAAAATTGCGAAGACTTGTTCCGGATTATTTTATGCAAAACTAAAGATTAAAAATATTTTAGAAATATATATATAGAAATTATTTTACCCTGTAAAAATGGAAGTAATTCCACAGGAAGCGCAAAATCCCAATGTGCATATTTCACGCATTTGAGGAAGTTCTTTTGAAGAACTTCCAAAAAATCGATAATATATTAATGTCCCGTAACATTTTCTGAATAGAATTTGCATTTGTTATTCGTATGGGCTCACAGAGGTAAGGTGACCGCTTCGCACCCAGAAGGTCTCGGGTTCGAATTTATATATTTATAAATAAATTTATTATTTTACTAATGTACTTCAAAAATTTCATTTTTATACACTCCACGAGAGTATTATGTCTTTGTGCATTTGTTTGTAACACCCAAAAGGAAACGAGATAGACCCATTGTTAATTATACCGATCGTCTTAGAATCACTTTCTGAGTCGATTTAGCAATGTCCGTCTGTCTGTCCGTCCGTCCGTCTGTCTGTCCGTCCGTCCGTCCGTCCATCTATTCTTGTAATCACGATACAGGTCGCAATTGTAGACAGAACCACATGAAACTTTGCACAACGATATTTTTCGGGATAAGGACGAACGCTATTTAATTTGATTTCAGATTTAGATATAGCCCCCATACGAATTTCACTCCCGATTTGACTCTTTTCACTCTAGATACCACATATTACAACAGATTTTCTTTAAAATTGGCAAAACATCTTACATTGTAACTAGAAACACCTGTGGTAAAAATGTGTTAGATCGGTTCAGATTTATATATAGCTCCGATACAAATTTCTCTCCCGATTTGACTTTTTCCGCTCTAGAGACTACATAATGTATCAGATTGTCTTCAGATTTGGTAAAACATCTTATATTCCCACTAGAAACTCACATGGTGAATATCGGACAGATCGGTTCAGATTTATATATAGCTCCCATACAAATTTCGCTCCCGATTTGACTTTTTCCGCTCTAGAAACCACATATTGTATCAGATTGTCTTCAGATTTGGCAAAACATCTTATATTTAAACTAAGAACATCTATGGTGAAAATAGGTCAAATCGGTTCAGATTTAGATATAGCCCCCATACAAATGTCGTTCCCGATTTGACATTTTCCTCTGTAGAAACCACATATTGTACTCAATTTTCTTTAAATTTGGCACAACATCTTATAATCTTACTAGAAACACCTATGCAGAAATTTGGTAAGATCTAATCGATTTTCTTTAAATTTGGCACAAAATCTTATAATCTAACTAGAAACACCTGTGGCTAAAGCGGGTTAGATCGGTTCAGATTTAGATATAGGCCCCATACAAATGTCGCTCCCGATTTGAATTTTGCGCTCTAAAAACCATATATTGTACCCGATTTTCTTTAAATTTGGGACAACATCTTATAATCCAACTAGTAACACTATGCAGAAATTGGGTAAGATCGGTTCAGATTTAGATATAGCCCCCATACAAATGTCGCTCCCGATTTGACTTTTGCCGCTTTAAAAGCCGCATATTGTGCTCGATTTTCTTTAAATTTCGCACAACATCTTATAATCTAACTAAACAAAACTATGGTGAAATTCAAATGTTGCTCCCATAAGTTTAATCGGTTTTGGCCAAACTATACATTTTATATTTCACCTACAGTGGCGAGCAGATGTGGATACATGATTATGAAATCCGACTTTGCAACGCTGTAAATCCCATAAAAGTAAAGCAAATGCTATGATTTTTTTTATTTTAATTCTTTATTAACCCAAAAAAAAGAAAACAAAACAAAATTATCCAATATTAAAAGTTAAACTCAAAATTAACTCAATGTAATAGAAAAAGTCAATGTATCCACTTTTTCACGTTTCAAAATTAAGTTGTTTAATTCGTATTTTCAGTATTTTGTCCAAAGCCCCTTGGCTTTAATGACACTTCTAACTCGTTTTGGCATACTTTCAACCAAGTTCTGAATGTGTTGGTTTGGAATATTTGACCACTCTGTTTGGACGCGGGACCAAAGTTCACTTAAATTTTTCGGAGCTTGATCGTAGAGTGCTAGCCGTTTTTTTAGCAAAGCCCATAAATTTTCGATTGGGTTAAGGTCTGGGCTTTGAGCTGGCCATTGCATAGTCTGAAATCTTTGATTCGAAAGCCACTCTTTAACAATTTTAGCCGTATGTTTAGGGTCTCCATCCTGTTGAAATATTACTTCGTCCTCTGGATAAGCACTTTCATCTACAAAATCGGGCATATTGTTTTGCAAAATAAGAAGATAGTCTTCTTTTCTCATAATACCGTCGATTTTTACTAATGGCCCGAGATGCCACCAAGTGAAACATCCCCAAACCATCAAGCTACCACATCCATGCTTCACGGTTTGTTTGACTTGGTGTTTTCTCAACGTTTCATGTGGGCGGTGCCAGTAGTACTCTTTACCATCCGACTGAAAACGATTAATTTTGGTTTCGTCTGACCATATAACTCTTTTCCAGTCGTCCACACTCCAATTTTTGTGATCCTTACTAAATTTTAGACGGGCCTTCACATTTTTATCAGATAAAGCTGGTTTCTTTTGCTTAACAGCCGATACCAGACCAATTCTTCGAAGCGCTCTTCGTGCTGTCCACTCACTAACAGGCTTGTTTATAGCGGCTGCAGCCTGTTTGGGTGTTTTCACCTGCTTATTAGTCATTAAACGCTCCATAGCTCGAGCGTCTCTATTAGTAAGCAAATTTGGTCTCGATTTTTTTACTTCTGGTGCATCTATATTACGCCTCTTTCTTACTTGTAGGACTGTTCTGTGACAAATTCCTAACGTTCTTGCTATTTTGCGAGCTGAATCTTTGTTTTTTGTCATTTCAATGATTTGATTTTCTGTGATATCAGATATTTTTCTTTGACGGTGAATATTTTTGAAAAAAAAAAATCGACAACTAACTAATAAACGTGTCAGTTTTTAGCGAAATGCTTATCTTCTGTTGAATTATCAATACAACTCAAATAACGGTAATCATCCAGTTGCTTTTGACTTACTTATTAGTGTTACCAGAATGCAAAAACTAAAACGGGCAAAAGTGGATACATTGACTTTTTCTATTACATTGCGTTAATTTTGAGTTTAACTTTTAATATTGGATAATTTTGTTTTGTTTTCTTTTTTTTGGGTTAATAAAGAATTAAAATAAAAAAAAATCATAGCATTTGCTTTACTTTTATGGGATTTACAGCGTTTCAAAGTCGGATTTCATAATCATGTATCCACATCTGCTCGCCACTGTATTTCGTTCCAGGTTTCAATATATCCTCATACAAATGTCCTTTCCGATATAAAATTTTTTGCCAAACACAGGATACAAAAAACCTTCCCGTTTTCACTTTTTCACCGAATTGAATTGCATTCGGATTGAAAGTGGAGTGTATCATAGAGTCGGCCCCGCCTGACTTTAGCCTTTCCTTACTGGTTTTTAATTATTACTACTTCATCATTAAATGGTATTTATTAATTTAATACTAATTTAATATTTATTTTCATTATATATTAGTTCATATTAACCAACTATTTTTATACCCTCCAACTCCAGGATGGGGCTATACTAACTTTGTCATTCCGTTTGTAACACCTTGAAATATCGACCCATGACCCTATAAAGTATATGAGTCATTCCATGTCAAGCGGTATGGTTTTTGACCCGCGATTGTAAGTTTTTGTTCTAAACTGGGTGGAAAATGATGAAAACTATACATACGAAGGGCCTTCAGCTAAAATAGTGCAATTTGACAAGCACATTCGTTTGACTGTGTATGAGTGCTATCTAATAGGAGGTTTCCAAATTACCATTTTAGATGTATCTGTATCCAGTTATTTATTATCTAATAACAAATAGCTGTCTTTTTCGCGTGCGAAGCAGCGTGTACTGCTAGTTTATCATATAAAGCTTCTAATAATTCTTATTTCATTTGAAGTTGTCTATTTTCGTAGCTCAAGATCATTTTGCTTCGATAGTTTATAGAATTCAAATTTATTTACAAATGCCAAGGTGACATTTAGTACTTGGATGCACACTACATAGTGGTGTGATGATTTAATTTTATTATTTTTCATTGTCATTTTCACCCGTGAATATATACAAAGCATAAAAAAGTTTACTTGCGAAAAATCTCACAAAATATATATTTTTTTAAATAAAAACTGTGGGAGGCTATAGCCCTCCCCAGCAAAAGTCAATTGCTATTCCACCTAAAGTACGACTTTCTAAAATCTCTTTATTTTACGTGCTTATGCAATTAGAGGGATGTTCATGCCGAATTTCATCATTCTAGCTGTATTCGTTTAGTTGGTACTATTTTTATCCCTCTGTTCCCATTGTATCCCTTGAAAGTATGAATTTGAAAATTTCCTTTTATTTTTCGTGTCTACGCAGTCTGTATATTCGTAATTTCATGATTCTAGCTGCGGCCATTTGGTTGATACTATTTTTATCCCTTTTTTCCATTTTAAACCCCAAAAAGTACGAATTTCGAAAAATCCGTTTATTTTACGTGTCTACGCAATCAGAGGAATGTATACACCGAATTTCATTATTCTAGGTGCATCCGTTTGGTTTGTACCATTTTTATCCCTCTATTCCCTTTTTACCCCTTAAAAGTACGAATTTGTAATAAATACTTTTATAGTATGTATCTATCAATTTAATATGTACCATTTGTATCCCTTTTTGTCCCCATTTCACCCACTACGAATAAGAATCGCTTTATTGTGCATTGTTAGGGGGAATGCACATACCCAATATCAAGTAAGTACAGGACAGACATATTGAAATCGAATTTTGTTTCTGTCCATAGAATGGCCATGACTTCGCAGTTTTGCATAGAACTAGGACTTGTTTTCTCTTCCTATTGAAAATTAAATAAAATAATATTATTCTATTTTACGCGCTATTTATAAAAAGTAACGAATCATTTTTTTTTAATTTTTAGTGCTTAAAAAGACTGCCATAACTTCTACAATTATCCACAGATATTTTCTTAAAAATAGAACAAAACAATATATTCATTTTTTTATGTTTCCTTTTTGATGCCAGCAAAAAAATCAAAAAAAAAAAAAAACTTTTTTTCCAATTTTGTGGAGTTTAAAAAAAAATACCAAAAAATGGTTTGCTGATTTTACGAATCAGTAAGCCTCAATGCACACAAAAATAAATTTTTAGCTCTCGGACATAACATATTTAGTGGCATAGTAAAGGGTGATCGCGCGCTTCCATTTTATGGTCAGTTTAATCGACCCACTGATGCGGCTATTCGGGCTATTGTGACTAAATTTCGCACCAAATTTACATTGTTGGACATTAAACCACCAACACGCTTACGTAGAGTGCGAACTGAAGAAAATATCGCAGCTGTATCGGCCATCAATTATCGATTCGTCGGCGTTCGCAGCAATTGGGCCTCTGCTACTCCAAAACGTGGAAATGCCAAAATTGGACTAAGCGGATGGACCATTTGAGGTGCAGTCAAGGTCAACATTTGCATGAAATAATCTTGAAATATTTTATTTTTTTATTTTTAAATTTTTCTGAATTTTATGTGTTTTTTTTTTTGAAAAACTTTCCTTAGCTTTTAAAAAATCACCCTTTATAATTTTAATAAAGAAAAAATAAAAAAAATATATAAAATAATATAAAAATACAAATATTTTTGTATACAATTTATTCCTTGAATTGATAATTATACCCTACACCACTTCGTGGGCTAGGGTATTATAAGTTAGTTTCGCGCCAAATGTTTGTAACACCAAGAAATAATCGAGCTAGACCCACCATTAGGTATACCGATCGGCTTAGAATCACCAGCTGAGTCGATTTAACGACGTCTGTCTGTCCGTCTTCTGACCATCTAAGCTTGTTCGCACGCTACAGGTCGCAATTGTTGTCCGATTGTCATGAAACTTGGCAGAAGTTATTTTTTCTGGCGGAAATCGGTTCAGATTTAGATATATCCCCCATACAAATGTCGCTCCCGATTTGACTTTTTTCGCTCTAAAATCCACATATTGTACCCGATTTTCTTTAAAGTTGGCACAACATTTTATAATAGAACTAGAAACACCTATGCTGAAAGTGGGTAAGATCGGTTCAGATTTAGATATAATCCCCATACAAATGTCGCTCCCGATTTGACTTTTTCCGCTCTAAAATCCACATATTGTACCCTATTTTCTTTAAAATTGGCACAACATTTTATAATAGAACTAGAAACACCTATGCTGAAAGTGGGTAAGATCGGTTCAGATTTAGATATAGTCCCCATACAAATGTCGCTTTCGATTTCACATATTGTACCCGATATTCTTTAAAATAGACACAACATTTTATAATCGAACTAGAAACACCTATGCTGAAAGTGGGTAAGATCGGTTCAGATTTAGATATAGCCCCCATAAAAATGTCGCTCCCGATTTCACTTTTTCCGCTTTAGAAACCACATATTTTACCCGATTTTCTTTAAAATTGGCATAACATCTAAAAATCCAACTAAAGAAACCTATGGATCTTGATCAAATTTTCCATATCATGCTATATTTACTTTACTCGGAATATCTGCTGGAAAATTGGATCAATTACTTTATTATTCAACATATTCATTAAATTTGACTAAAGATGAATTGATAGTAATTGTATAATTTATATGAACTACATAAAATTGCTCCCATGAAATACCTGGGTTTAGTAATCAAAGCGAGGTATATACGCAGGGAGTGGTGTAGGGTGTAGGGTAGGCCCCGTCCGACTTTTTCTTGCCTTTCCTTACTTGTTTTTTCTACAAAGAATTATGCGAAATACGTCTTTCTTATACTCGTATCCATAATAGTTGACGATAATATTTTGAAGTTTTTCCGTGGTATCATCGAATTGTGTCCTTAATTTGTTGCAACCTGTAAGAAAGAGTAAATAAAAAAATCGAGATTGCAAATAAATGAACCAAATATTTGGGACATACTCCAAAGATAATGGAGAGAACTAGATTCAACAAAATTTTCAGAGTATAGTTCGAGGGAAATTATTCACATATCACTGAGTGTCATTTTGGAAAGAAATTAACCCTCACAAAAAAGAAAACTAAAAGCTACTTAAATCAACAAAAGCGTGGTATTTGCGAAGAGCCACCAAAGTCATTGGCGTTATATTTTACTTCTTTCGTTTTCGTTGAATTTTCAGTATTATAAGCGAAAAGGAGAACAAAATTGAGTGAATTAGAAAGTGTGGGATGGGCCATTTAAAATTTAATTTTAAATTTGAACTAACGATTACTTTGGCTTTTAAAGGTAGAATAACATTAATTTTTATTTTCAGGTTTATGTTTGACATTTGCAAAATGGGACGCTATTTCCAATACATATTCCCCCTACCACGAAAATACTAGCACCTTCCAGAGTTTTCGGACTGGCGCACAGCGTTATCGTTACACGCTCTTTGAGCTTTTTTCTAAAATTAGTATTTTTGCCTTTCACCGAATCAAAACAATATTAAGGCGGGTTTTTCTTTAAGCCGGGATTATAAGCTGCGTTAACAAAAACGTTAGTAAAAATTTAATTTAAAAAAAAAATTTTCACATTTTCGCCAACTACAAAAAATATTTTGTTTTGACTTCTTTGGACTTAGCTGCGATAACCTTAAATTTGACTTACTCCGGATAATTATCCAGACTAAGTCCAAAATTTTTAACTTTTTTCTCAAAATTGTTTTCACACTCACATTGATCTGTTGGCGACAATTTTAAAAAATATTTTTTTTTGAGTGAATTTTTAATTTTTTATTTACTTTTTTGTTATCGCAGCTTAGTTATCCTGTCTTAAGGAAAAACGGCAATATTTTTTCTCCGCCTCTAGGTACTAAATAGATACTTACTTATGTTGAAACCGCAGACATCAATTGATGACAGACTGCTGGGGAAATTTTTGTGGCCGATCAGTTTCTTGAGAAATGGCATATCGTGGGGATGGAACTTGCAGCAAGTCAACTTCAGGTTTTTATTTTTCCCAAAAAGGTCTAGCCAGAAATCCAGAGCCGCTTCAAATACATCCAAAGGCAGCTGTAGCCTGGTGATATTTGTACAAAACCCCGCCACCGGTATATCTGGGCTCAGTTTTGGAGCACTAACAGTGCAGTAATCCCGTATGGTGAGCTCGGCTAAAGTCACATGTTTCAGCAAAGCTGTGATATAGCTCCAACTGAGCAGAGGCCTGGGATGCGGCATTGTCAGCTTGCGCAGGGACTTGAGCTGTAGTAGCGTCTCCACGGCCATTTGCCCCTCTCTCATGTGGAGGCTTTCCAAATTTGTGCACGATGCCAGCGTAGAATCTCTGATAAGATCCCTGTGATCTCGCAGCAATGTATGGTACCACGTCAGTTCTTTCAAGTGCTCATTGTCCTTGGAGGACAAGGTGAATTTGGACGTGTCCAGACCTTCGACATCGAGAGCTTGTATGGTGGCTGATATTGGAAAATCCTCCAATGGCCCTTCAAAGTCCGCATCACGGCAGGAAAAGCGCAAAAGCTTTGATTTGCTGACTATCTCTCGGAGTAGCTGCAATGTTAGACCTCGACAATGGTCCAGCGATAATTCCTTAAGTTGCGGAGGCAAGACCACTGATTTAACTTGTTCAAAGGCCGTATGGTGAATTTTAAGTGTTTCCAAATGTTTGCAAGCCCCTGCAATTACTGCCAAGATCTCCTTAGTCACCGGGTGGGTTATTTTCAGTGTTAAACTTACAAGATTTTCGAAATTGCTCAAATACCATGACATGTTTGCGGCCCACTTGCGCGTCTCGAAGTTGGCCGCCACATCCAATTCCTTGAGCTGTATGGCTTTGGCAAACCTGTTGTCCGCTTTGAGGACTTTGTCATCCGGTTCTATGGCAGCCATCAGTTGCAATCTCTCCATCTTCAATTTGGTGACAATTTTCCGAAAATGTCGATACCTCATCGTGGGATATTCATCATTTTCCAATCTAAGATCGCTCAAGTTTTTCAGCTTTAAAACCCTTTTTATGCTCCAATTCTTGCCGATTACAATGAATTCCCCCTCTTCCTCGGTTAGGCAGCTCAAGTGAAGCTTCTGCAGATTTGGACAGTATTCGGCGATGCGTTTCAAATGCTCATACGGTATTCTCATGTCCAGATAGGTGAGGCTGCTAAGATGGGGAAATTGTTTCAGTTCCAAAATTGAAGTACGATTTTCCGTCAATTCTTGTACTTGGCCTGCATAAGAAAGCAGAAATTCTTGAAGTTCCTCAGCACCCAGACACAATCGGTTCGCCCCGGTCTCATTCGATATCACGGAGGTGCCCGGAGGATTATCATTCTTCTTAACTATCAGAACTCGATAGTCCTCTGTCCATATGTAGGCTCCAAAGATCGCTCTTAGCTGTTTATTAACTCGTGACAGCCTCAGCTGATCTTCGAAGTCTAATAGTTTGTAGAGATGTATCAATACTTCATGATTGGCTAATAGTTTTTCGGCTAAATCTTTCACAACCATTTCGTGTAACTAAACCGGTTTAGGCTGTAAATGGTAGAGCTTGTGGAGATGCGGTCCCCGTCGAGCGATGTTTACGTGTTCAAGACGACACCAACACTGATGTCACGTGGGGAGCGAGAGGTGAGCAAAATTATTGGTGAGATCTTGGAGACGACACAGAAGAGAGCCATACCATAGAGATCAGACACAAATGTTGGGGCTAGCAACAGGAAGGTGGATGTTTTCATTTAGAATCTCTCTTCCAGATGATTCGTTGTGCTCTTTGACAAATGAAAGAGAAGTCAAACTACACCCAAACCATTTTTTGTGTAACAAATTTGCTCAATTTAAGTACATTTGTAGTTGAAATGAGTAAATAAAACTCATTTTAAGTAAATTTTACTTGATTTGAGTGTGAACGAACTAAATTTAGGTAGAAAACAAGTAAAAAGGGAGTTAAGTTAGGCCGGACCGGGCCGAACCTTATATTCCCTACACCATGGATTGCATTCCACAGAGGCTGGCGATTTTACGTAGAAGTGCAGTAACATTACAGGTAAATATTATTATTTTTTTTAATATAGCCAAACCGAAAGAAATAAAAATATTGAATAGAAAAATAATTTTATAAATAAATATACAATTTTAATTATTTTATACCACGCTTGTAAGGCAAGGATGCAAATATGTTCACTAGGATGGGTCACGAAAATAAATTACAGTGGCCACCCCCCAGAAATGAAGATTGAATTGTTTAATGAAATATTTCGTCACCGGGTCATTCCATCTGTGAGCTAAACGCTACTGAAAACACCTCTAACAATCTTGTTTTTCCCGTGTATTTTTTTGGTTGGATTTTTGTCCAATTTTTTTCTGAATTAATAGACCCTTCGAAGCACTTTAAATAAAAATTGCTATTATTGTCTTAGAATAACTCATTGGCCGTATTATTGGTCGTTTAGATTTTTTTTTGTGGATTTTCAAAGTGACAACTACTAACTCATATTACTTGGGAACATTTTGAAAATGGTTTTATGAGAAATAAATAGAAGGAATCAATTTCTGTCGAATGATGTCTAAATGATGAATATCGAACGATAAATGACGTCATTGACTCCAAAATTTTCAAAATCTTTTTACAAAAATGAGCGCTGTGACGTCAATTTTCTTCCGATGTTCATCATATAGGCATCATTCGAAAGGTATTGACTGCAGCTATTTATTTTTTATAAAATACTGAAACCAAATACGAATAAGTTTTCAGTTGTCACTATGAAAAAAGAACGAAAAAAATTATTATAAACGTAAAATAATTCGACCAATAAGTTACTTTAACACAAGAACCAAAATTTATATTTAAAGTGCTTCCGAGGGTCTATTAATTCAGAAGAAAAATTGAACAAAAATGCAAACAAACTTTATTTTCATGGGGTGACTGGATATTGTTTTTCTATTTCTGTTATGATGTGTATAGTTGACCTATTTGATTTTAATGTTTTGTATTATTGTCCGGCTTAAGGTCTAAAGTAAATAAAAACAAGATGTTGTTTGTTTATTATTTTATTTTTCAATTTTGTTCCCGATATTTCGAACGACTTCGTCGATCATCCTCAGGGGCGTTACACTAAACAAATATACATAAGAATAACAATCAATATACAAAAAATGTTTAAACAATTAATAAAGAGTGATTTTTTGAGGTTAGGATTTTCATGCATTAGTATTTGACAGATCACGTGGGATTTCAGACATGGTGTCAAAGAGAAAGATGCTCAGTATGCTTTGACATTTCATCATGAATAGACTTACTAACGAGCAACGCTTGCAAATCATTGAATTTTATTATCAAAATGCGTGCTCTGTTAAGAAAGTTCAGAAAGAAAGAAATTGTGTTCAGCGACGAAGCTCATTTTTGGCTCAATGGGTACGTAAATAGGCAGAATTGTCGATTTTGGAGTGAATATCAGCCAGAAGCATTGCAAGAGCTACCAATGCATCCAGAAAAAGTCACAGTTTGGTGCGGTTTATGGGCTGGTGGCATCATTGGACCGTACTTCTTCAAAGATGATGCGAATCGTAACGTAACTGTGAATGGTGAGCGCTACCGTGAGATGATATCCAACTTTTTTTTGCCCAAAATGGAAGAACTGAACTTGGTTGACATGTGGTTTCAACAAGATGGCGCTACATGCCACACAGCTCGCGATTCTATGGCCATTTTGAGGGAAAACTTCGGAGAACAATTCATCTCAAGAAATGGACCGGTAAGTTGGCCACCAAGATCATGCGATTTGACGCCTTTAGACTATTTTTTGTGGGGCTACGTCAAGTCTAAAGTCTACAGAAATAAGCCAGCAACTATTCCAGCTTTGGAAGACAACATTTCCGAAGAAATTCGGGCTATTCCGGCCGAAATGCTCGAAAAAGTTGCCCAAAATTGGACTTTCCGAATGGACCACCTAAGACGCAGCCGCGGTCAACATTTAAATGAAATTATCTTCAAAAAGTAAATGTCATGGATCAATCTAACGTTTCAAATAAAGAACCGATGAGATTTTGCAAATTTTATGCGTTTTAAAAAAAAAAAAAGTTATCAAGCTCTTAAAAAATCACCCGTTATAATTACATTTTAAACAAGTAAGAAGGCGTTAAGTTCGGCCGGGCCGAATCTTATATACCCTCCACCACGGAGTGCATTCCACAGTATTACCAGCAGATTAGAAGTACAGAACCAAATTACGAAAATTGTGACATTTTTATGCACATTACTATATATGTTTACTATTTCAAACTATAATGTATATATAAATAAAATGCTGAAATTGTGAAAGTGAACATGACTAAATATTACGCGATTGTCAGTCGCCATTAGAAAGAAGCATTTTCAGATACAGGCAAAGTGATAAGAAAAGTATAAATTTTAAAGACATTCTCAAATGTGCAAATTTCGAAAAAACCCTTTTTCGAGTCTTCATAGTCAGAATGTATACACCGAATTTCATGATTTCAACTTCAGCGGTTTGGTAGGTCCCATTTTTATCCCTCTTTTTAATTATAAACCTTAAAAGTACAAATTTCGAAAAATCCCACTATTTTACGTGTCTATGCAATTAGAGGGATGTACACACCGAATTTCATGAATCTAGCTGTTGTAGTATCATTGGTACCATATTTTATCCCTTTTTGTCCCATTTCGCCCGCTAAAACTTTTATTTTCTTTGTGATGCTTCCAAGCTACAAGAGGAATGTCCGCAACAAATTTTAACTGTATGAAAATAAGCCAAGCTACCAATATTTGTATACTATATACATCCTATTTCAGAAATTAAACTTGGGAGAATATTTAAAAATGGAACGCTATACAATTGCGCTTGGAATTTGCTAGACCACTTTTAAATCTCGTTGATCAAAATGAAAATTTTTTGTCAAATTTAATGATGACCGACGAAGCGCATTTTCACTTGAACGGTTTCGTAAATAAACAAAACAACAGATTTTAGGGATCCCAAAAATCTTCATCAGAAATCTTTACAACTAAAGGACAACATTCAAGAAAAAATTGATCGTATACCACAAGAAACACTCAACAAAGTTATGGAAAATGCCATAAAAAGAGCACATTTTTGCGTTAGAGAAAACGGTTCTCATTTAACTGATATTATTTTTCATAATTAATGTAAAAAAATAACATAAAATAAACTTTCTTTTTATCATAATTTTTTTTGTTTTTTTTTTCATTCCATTCAATAGTTATTTAAAAAACAAATCATATAGTTACTTTAGCCGCACCCTGTATATAATGGATATAATACTTCAATTCATAAAGTAAATATAAGGGAGCAATCATAAATGCCCTAAATATTGGGGGATAGAGAGTGTATTTTCAGCTACAGTCGATAGGTTGATTGTATTTCCATCCTATTTTAATTTCAAAAGTATAAATTTTGAAAATACCTTAACTCTCACGTACGCAGTATAAGACAACTTCATGATTCTACCATTTTTGTCGTAAAAACAACAAAATAAAGTACGAATTTGGAAAAAAAAATATTTTATGTGGCTGTGCAGTCAGAGGAATGTATACTAGAGCGTACCAGGTTACAAGTAAAAAAAAAAAAGTTCGCCGTACACCTTCGAATATGAAGTATTATTGAAAGGTAGTTTCAAAAAAAATTTGTTTATTTTTTTATGCCGAACGTAGGGGTCGCGCTTTTACATTTTTCTATATAACTTCTGCATTTATAAACGGATTTTAAAGTGTGATACATCGATGTTTTTGTCTCGACGAGGCCGATTTTTTTTGTCTTTGAAGTCAGAAGAGTTTCATGATTTTATGCGAGCTTTAATTATTTAAATTTTCTGATATTAGAGTGGTACATTAGGGTAGTAGCAACTGAGATATGATGGGTAAGTACCAGAAGGGGGTGCTTGAGCTCAATGACTTCAAAGACAAAAAAATCGGCCTCGTCGAGACAAAAACATCGATGTATCACACTTTAAAATCCGTTTATAAATGCAGAAGTTATATAGAAAAATGTAAAAGCGCGACCCCTACGTTCGGCATAAAAAAATAAAAAAATTTTTTTTGAAACTACCTTTCAATAATACTTCATATTCGAAGGTGTACGGCGAACTTTTTTTTTGAGGTACGCCCTAATGTATACCCCGAATTCCATGATTCTATCAGCGGTCATTTTGTTGGTACCATTTTTATCCCCTTTTTCCAATTTTGCCCCCTCAAGAGTACGACTATCTAAAATCTCTTTATTTTACGTATCTACACAATTAGAGGGATGTACACACTGAATTTCATCATTCTAGCTGTATTCGTTTAGTTGGTACTATTTTTATCCACTGTAGCCATTGTATCCCTTGAAAGTACGAATTTGGAAAAAAACGTTTTATTTTTCGTGTCTACGAAGTCAGAGGAATGTATACTCCGAATTTCATGATTCTATCTGCTGTCATTTGGTAGGTACTATTTTTATCCCCTTTTTCCATTTGAACCCCAAAAAGTACGAATTTTGGAAAGTTCTTTTATTTTACGTGTCTACGCAATCAGAGGAATGTATATATCGAATTTCACTATTCTAGGTGCAGCCGTTAGGTTGGTACTATTTTTATCCCTTTAGCCCCATTTAACCCCTTAAAAGTACGAATTTAGAAAAAATACTTTTATATTATTTATCTACTCTATTAGAGGAATGTACACGCCAAATTTCGTGTTTCTATCTGTTGTCGTTTGATAGGTACCATTTTTATCCCTTTTTGTCCCATTTCGCCCCCTACAAATAAAAATCACTCTATGGTGCCCTTTTATGCTATAAAGGGAATGCGCATTGCAAATATCAAGTAAATACAAGCTAATATGTTCAAAAAACATGCTGAAATACTCTAAATATTAGGGGTATTTTCAGTCCTTGTGAGGGAAAAATTTTTCCCTCTGGGCCGATTTCGTCCACTTTCAATCCCAACCGATCTACAACCATAAGACACATTTAGGAAAAATTTGAACCTCCTAGCTCATTTCGTTCGGCCGCTATCGTGCTTTCAACAGACAGACAGACAGACAGACAGACAGACAGACAGACAGACAGACAGACAGACAGACAGACAGACAGACGGACAGACGGACATGGCTATATCGTCTTAGAATTTTACCACGACCCAGAATATATATACTTTATGGGGTCTCCGATGAATATTTCAAGGTGTTACAAACGGAATGACAAAGTGAATATACCCCCATCCTGGAGGTGGAGGGTATAAAAACAAAACGATCCTTCCACTTTCACAAGTTTTTGTCAACTACTGTCCGTCTTTCCTATTCTTGTGTATGATATTTCTGTATATGTGTGCGCATTTGTCTGTGTATGTCTTGTAATTTAGTCTCTTTTCAGTAGGAACGTCCGTAATGTAGAGTATTTCTAATGTATATCTCCTATGTTAGTTACTCTCTTCTGTTGATATGTTTACGTCCTCAAAGTTGGGTGTGTGTCCAGTGAGTGCACAGTGGGCCAAGTGCTTTTAGGTCAGATTTATGAGAAGAAAGTCTAGGTTTTAATTTTGTCTTTGTAGTACCAACATATACTTTATTGCATAAGTTGGACTTGTCACAATTCCACTTAATTTTATATACTACGTCCGTTCTGTCTTCTTTTTTATTTTTGATTTTGTCTTGCTGAATAAATTGTTGACCGTGTTGTGAGATTTTTGGGCTAATTCATATTTTTCTTTGTCGTATAAGTCTGAGTTTTTGAATCTTTCCGAGAATCCGGGTATATATGTTATAGTCTTGTACAGCTTTGTTGGTTTTCCTATGTGGCTTTTGGGATTTCGCACATTTCTAATTAATTGTCTTATTGTTTTTATGGGAAAGTCATTTCTTCTTAAAATATTTTTAATTTTCTCTATATTATTTTTATGGAAGTCCTCATCACTTATGTCTAGTACTCTTCTGATAAAATTGGTCGCGGTGTTGATTCATTTCTACATATCGAAATAATCAATTCAGAAAGTATATATAAGGCAGCAATCTTAACAGAAGCTTAAATACCCTAAATATTGGGGAACAGCCTACTTTAATTCCAAAAAGAACAAAACTTTTAAAATCCATTATCTCCCTCGTATACAGTTCAAAATAACCTAACTTCATGATTCTAGCCATTTGCTCGCTGTCAGTTTTATCACATTTCCCATTTGGTTGGTAAGATTTGTATCCTTTTTTTCCCATAAGAGTACGACTTTCTTATTATTATTAGAGAGATGAACACACCGAATTTCATCATTGAAGCTGTAGTCGTTTAGGTGGTACTATTTCTATCCCTCTCTACCCATTGTATCCCTTGAAAGTACTAATTTAAAAAAAAACCTTTTATTTTTCGAATCTACGCAGTCAGAAGAATGTATACTCCGAATTTCATGACTCTATCTGCGGTCATTGGTTGGTACTATTTCTATCCCCTTTTTCCATTTTAACCCCAAAAAGTACGAATTTTGAAAAATTCATAGATTTTATGTGTCTATGCAATCAGAGGAATGTATACACCGAATTTCATTATTTTAGGTGCAGGTACCATTTTTATCCCTATATTCCCATTTTGCCCCTTAAAAGTACGAATTTTGGAAAAATACTTTTCTAATATGTATCTGCTCAATTAGAGGAATGTACACACCGAATTGTATGTTTCCAACTGTTTTCGTTTGATAGGTACCATTTTTATCTCTTTTTGCCCCATTTCAGCGCCTACGAATATGAATCACTTTATGGCGCACGTTTTTGTTATAGGGGGAATGCGTATACCCAATATCAGGTAAGTACAAGCAGACATATTGAAAAAACATGCTTAAATACACTAAATTATTAGGGGTTATTGTGGGTATTTTTAGTCCTTGTGTGGGACTTTGGGCCGATTTCGCCCAGTTGCAATCCCAACCGATCTACGACTATAAAACGCATTTATGGAAAATTTGGAAATCAAGTCGATATTTCAAGGTGTTACAAACGGAATGACAAAATTAGTATACCCCCATCCTGGAGGTGGAGTGTATAAAAACATGCTGAAATATTCTACATATTAGGGGTACTTTCAGTCCTTGTGAGGTAAAATTTACTGTATCGGCAAACAGGATGATTAGGCTTACAAGATTTTCAAAAATCGACAAATACTCGATATTTCTCGTTCCAAATGTAGGCTTCAGAGACACGCCACACACAGTTGGTCATAGACACACGACAGCCGGAGATGATCTTCAAACTTCAGCACTTTGTAGACGAGAAGCGGTATGTCATGACTCATTGGAATAAATTTCAGAACCATTTTAGTAATTATTTATTTATGCTGTTTTAAATTAATAAGACTCGAAACTCAGCTTTTACGCGTTGATAACTACAAAAGCACTGATGCTGCCAACGAAGAACACAATAAACAACACTCTCAAGTGTTGAAATGTACGTGTGTCAGACTTGTTGCACCAGATGTTCGAACATGTTCTATTCGCACAGTGCCTTTACTCAAATCACCACATTTGCCTTACGTTGCCATTCGGCTACCAAGTGTATGAGTATTGCACGAACTCACCGCCAACCAAAAAACGAATACACTCCTGAGTGCGTTGATGCAATCAATGATAGTAAAAAGGGAGAGTTGAGAAGACAGACAGACCTTTGTTTAAGGCAAGAAACGACAAACAGTAAATTAAATACAAATGCCGTGGCACAGTGGTTTCAAATTGTCAGTTTTTGGGAAATAATTCTGTAACTTTACAACGGAATGAGATGTCTTGACGAAATTTTACCCATGCATGGAGTAGAGATGTTTACCAGCAGTTATGTGTCCCTAGTGTATATGTATGTCGGCTTGTTGGTTTACTTGGCCGCTCTCACGGGAGCGTCAAGTAGTGCCTTAAGCCACCGTTTTGAGGAGTTTTAGGAGTGCCAGGCGTACTCTTTTTTCCAAAATGTGCTCTTAAAATTAAATAGACAAAAAGAGCTGTATTTTAGCGCTTTTTTATTGAAAATGCCACAAGACGTCAATATGTTGGAGACAGCGATGCAAAATGACAACTTCGGTTTTGTACCATCGATTCAATAACTTTTGTTCTAGTAGACATTTTTGAGTTCTGTAAAAAATCAAAATTAAACAAGGACCCTAAGATTATTTTGAGAAATAAAAATTAAAAATCGGGCAATCGGATATGTTTTAGAAATCGGACTAAAGTTGACTAATTTTCTTATTTTCCAATTTTTAAAAAAATTCTTTTTTTTGTTTTTATGTTTTTTAACATATTTTTACGTATGTGTTCATAATCCGAAGAAAAAATATATTTTTTTGTATTACAGATTTTCACCTTTTTCAGATTTTGAAAATTGAAAAAATTCTTTTTTGTTGACTTTGTTTGTCTGATATCTCTTTGCCACGCATTTTAAGAGATTTTGCACTTTTTTAGTAGAAATTGTGGTTTCTTAGCTTTATTATGACGCCAAAACTATGTTTGTGACAAATATGTTTGTAATAAATATTTTAAAAAATATCCTTTTTGAACAAATGTCTGACTTTGTACCAACACCTTTTTTTCCTTTAAAAGCCTTTAACGAAATATATAAATATTTAGAAAGGTTGAAGGGTTTCTTCAGGGTATCTTTTGGCTGAACAAAATTGCCCCCTTATAAGATAAGATACATTTAGTGCAAAAAATTCATTTTTTTAGTTCCAAAACGCAATTTTTTACTTATGAAAACTAGGTACTAGATAAAAAATGACTAAATTTCCTGTATCCTTATGCAAAGTTTTATAACAAACGGAGTTCATTGGCCGGAAATATGCCCAAAAACATAATAATACCTGACTTAGAAGACGAATCGAATTACTGCATGAAAACTGAAATAATGGAACACAATATCATTCATATGACGATCACGAGTAGCTCGGCAGTACCTCATCCGATCAACCCTATTTTTCAGTACAGCCCAAAATCCACACCAAACAGTGACTGCTTCTCAATAGTCTCCGAACCCCATATGCGGCAATGTCGCTTATTGGCATTGCCACTGATATGAAAATGAGCTTCATGAAATCTGAACTGAAGGCTGAAAAATTTCCACAAAAAATTTCTTACGGTTTGCGTTAAACGATCTCTGCTTTCGAAGTAAGTTTTTAAGATTTCACAATTTTGTTCGATCGTATAGCGTCCCATTTTGCAAATGTCAAACATAAACCTGAAGATAAAAATGAATGTTATTCTACCATTCAAAGTCAAAGTAATCGGTAGTTCAAATTTTAAATGTCCCAGCCCATATATGTAAGTATATAACTGGGTGAACACATACAGTTTCTAAGAGAAATCCATCAGTTTGTCTGACTGACTGTTGTGATAATATTAGTTGGTATAATGCCAAATTTTTAAATACTTTTCAGTAACAAATCTCTGCTAAACCAATAGCCCAGTCAAATTTCATATAAACAGAATGAAGCACGCCTATGATAGCTGTTTCTAGAAGTGTAAATATTTAAAAAATTTACATAAATATAATTGTTATCATTTAACAAAATACAATTTTTCTTAATTTTGGCACTACTTAAATATTACCCGAAAATATTAAAAAAAATCGAAATAAGTTTACTCTCAAATGTGTATTTTTGATATTTTCAATTTTCTATTTAAATATTAATAAATGTAGACTTCGACGCCAATTTTGGTTTTTGGTGTGTTCTTTATTTTAACCAATATTTCGCCCTTCTTTGAAGAACATCATCTGGGTATAAAGTAACAAATCAAGCAAGTAAAATGGGTGTTAATTTCGACCGGCATAGAATTCTGAAATGTGTACTACTTTTACAGTTGTAGTCTAATAATATATTTAAAAAATAGATGTACATATATTCCCAGGAAAATAGAATATAAAAGCAATCGCATCTTTTTATTTATGGTTCATTTGTTCTTGAAAATACATCATTCTCTATACAGGATTAAATCTATGTCGTTTACATAGCAGACTTGCTGGTAGTACTTCAGGATGACATCGTCGAAATTTCTTCTAAGATCTTGACACTCTGAAAAAAGAAAAATATGTAAATATAAATAGGTAAAAATAATAATGAAGAAAAAATGTAAAAAAGGTCGGGTCAAATTTTATTTAACCCTCCTCAAATTTAATTTGGAATCCGTAAAAGTTGAAATAAATCTTCAATATAGCTATGATATCGTATTCGGCTATTAATTATTCACACTATTTTACAGATATAAACACGATATTTGGTGTGTACTTTCCTCTAATTGACAAGATACAAAATATAAAAGTATTTTTCCAAATTCGTACATTCAAAGGGTAAAAAGGGAATAGAGGGATAAAAATAGTACCAACCAAACGGCTGCACACAGAATAATGAAATTCGGTGTAAACATTCTTCTGCTTGCGTCGACATGTAAAATAAAGGGATTTTTCGAAATTCGTACTTTTAGTGGGTAAAATGGAAAAAGGGGATACAAATTGTACCACTCTAGCCACGGCTAGAGTCATGAAATTCGGAATATACATTCCTCTGACTGCGTAGACACGAACATTAAAAAGGTTCTTCCACATTCACACTTTCAATTTTTTTTATTCAATCTTTATTTAATTATTGTATCTTTCACGAAGTGAAACTATCTATAAGCGTACAGATCTTAAATAACCAACAAATATTTTATTATTGCTTGCCACAGCTTACAATAACATACGTATGTTTCTTAGTGAGTCATGTCGACAGTATCTCGTTTCTTCAGGCGGTTATGGCCGCCATAACTTCTTAGGTCCCTTGCCAATGGATTTGGATGTGTAGCTAGGTTGTTGAGGTAGTTTCTACAGTTTTGAATAATTTCTTCCTTAAGGGTTGGCATGTTTAGATCACAACGTATATTTGAGTTTTTTTTAAGTACTATGGTGCGTTTTTTATCAATTTTTTGTATTTTATCAATTTTCGAATTTGAAGCATTTCCCCAGAGCTGTTCTGCAATCAACAAACACTGAAAGCGGAAGACTAAACTTTCGCTTATTTCTTGTAGCACTTACAGTGGTTCAGAATCAAAATCCGTCGGTCAAAATACAAAAAATTTTGTAAAAATTTTTTGGGTTCTGTAAAAAATTGAAATTATACAAGGACCTAAGAATTGTTTTGAAATATTAAAATTGAAAATCGGGCAATCTGATATATTTTAGAAATTAGCCCAAAGTTGACTACCTTTCGTATTTTTCCATTTTAAAGTAAAGAAAATATTTTTGTTTTAAAGTTTTTTAATATCATTTTTGGTATTTGGTCATAAATTTAAATTTTTTCTTAGAAGTTTTGAAAATTGAATTGTCGAAAGAGATTTTGCACTTGAAATTGTGATTTATTAGCTTTACTATGACGTCAAAACTGTGATTGTTTTCAACTAAAGTTTGTTTGTAATAAATATTAAAAAAAATACTTTTTTGGAACTTTGGACCAACATATTTTTTCCTCTAAAGAATAAAATACATATTTAGAAAGGTTGAGAGGTCCCCCCTGTTTGCGTTTTTTTTGTTCCAAAATGCGATTTTACGCATTCTCATTAACTTTTAAAAAGATGAGCAAATTTTATGCGAAATGAACTCCGAGTTCATTTGCCGGAACTACAACCAAAAAAACCGAAATTACACCTGACTGCAGGCAAATCGAAGTAATTCATTCAGGAGTAAATATTGTTTAAATTGTTATCAATTTTTTTCATCTCAATGCCCCTCAAACTCCGCCACATTTGTTGTATTCGAGTGGAAAATCGCGACAACGTCGAAAAAAGAAATTACGTTTTCTTTTCTATTTTCAAAATCTGAAAAAGGTGAAGAGATATGTAATTTGAAAAAATGAATTTTGCAGTGCATTATAAACAATTACGTAAAATAATATTAAAAACCTAAAATTTTACTTTTCTTTAAAAACAAAAAATCCGAAAAGTAGTCAACTTTGGGCTAATTTCTAAAATACTCGACAATACTCCAAATGATCCTTGGATCCTTGTCTAATTTCAATTTTTTGCAGAACTCAAAAATGTTAACTAGAACAATAGTTATTGAATTACGGCCGATGGATTTTGATGCTGAACCATTGCGACACGGCGAATGCACTCTCACGAGTGAAGGATTGGGTTTTGCGGCAAAAAAGTTGTGTTTTTACAGCTTTCAAAAGGCAACAACTCAATCTTCCACTCGTGAGCTTTCTTGCATTCATGTCTTGTCTTCCTCTTTTAGTGTTTTTTTTTCTATTGCATTCGTTTTCATCCGTATTTGCATCAAGGCTTTGTTTTGTTCAAACTCTAGTATCACTGAAACAGTTGATCGGAGTGCGCGCATAAAATGTTGTCGTCTTAAACATGCCAATAAGAAATTGGTAACAAGAAGTAAACCTATCGGATTTCCATATAAATTAGTGCCGAGTTAATCTGAAGTGTTTTAAACTAAAATTTTAACTTGTACAATTCCACTGATCTGAATATCTCATCTCAGTGATTTTCAATAGAAAAAAGAGTCGGTCGCGGTCGGAACAAGAGTTTGCATGGAGACATGTACGCAACGAAACAACGGTTCGAACAAAATTGTCGCCATCTTTCGTTTTGGTAGAAGTGTCGGGCGGTCGCGGTCGGAACAAGAGTTTGCATGGAGACATGTACGCAACTAAACTACGGTTCGGACAAAAATGTTGCTTTCCTTCGTTTTGCCGGTGTATGTCGGTCGCGGTTTGGAACAAACCATCGAAGCATGAATGAGAGCTTATAAGTCTCTGTTGCGGTATCGTTCTTGTTGGCTGATTAGATCGTGGTTCGTTCCAACATGTTTCGGATGTGAATGTGAAAGAATCGTGTTCGTGTTGAGACATTTAGTGTGTCGTGCGTTGTTCTTGTGTGCAGCGAGAAATTAGTTTGTGGTTTGATCCAACAACTAAATTGATTGAATTACAACCGTTTATTTTTTGAATGAGTTCTGAATAAAAGTGTGGGCATATTAGGAATAAACTTCATTTTAAAATGAAAATGAAAAGTGTTTAAAAGTGTAAATAACCTTTCTTCGTCATCGTTGGAACAAACTAATGGCACCTGCAGCAGTAGTTCTGTCCCAGCGGTTTCAGGTAAGCAAAAGTATAATAAAGGTTGATTTTTTAAGAGCTTGATAACTTTTTTTTTTTTAAAAAACGCATAAAATTTGCAAAATCTCATCGGTTCTTTATTTGAAACGTTAGATCGGTCCATGACATTTACTTTTTGAAGATAATTTCATTTAAATGTTGACCGCGGCTGCGTATTAGGTGGTCCATCCGCTTAGTCCAATTTTGGCATTTCCACGTTTTTGAGTAACAGAGACCCAATTGGTGCGAACGGCGACGAATCGAAAATTGGTGGTCATCATTAACACAGGCCGATACAGCTGCGATATTTTCTTCAGTTCGCACTCTACGTAAGCGTGTTGGTGGTTTAATGTCCAACAATGTAAATTTGGTGCGAAATTTAGTCACAATAGCCCGAATAGCCGCTTCAGTGGGTCGATTAAACTGACCATAAAATGGAAGCGCGCAATGAACTTTCTTAACAGAGCACGCATTTTGATAATAAAATTCAATCATTTGCAAGCGTTGTTCGTTTGTAAGACGATTCATGATGAAATGTCAAAGCATACTGAGCATCTTTCTCTTTGACACCATGTCTGAAATCCCACGTGATCTGTCGAATACTAATGCATGAAAATCCTAACCTCAAAAAAATCACTCTTTATAATAAATGTTGAACTGCGTAGCAAAAATTTTGTGAGTACGAAATTGCATTCATGGGATGATTATGATATGCGAGGCCCCATGATCTGACTACATTTTAGGACAGATGACATCCACATACAGTGTATTACAAAAATAAGTTTGCAGATGTTTAAACTATACACTTCATTAAAAATAGCTATAAAGTGACGTAAAACAGAAAGAAAACATTTTAATTCTTTAACAATATAGGTATTATTTAATATTAATCGAAAAAATTATTTGTATTTGTGTAATTATATGAGATAAAAGTCAAAAATATTGAAATTACCATCACAAAAGTAAGTATGCACTATATATAGAATTTTCATTTGGGTGATTCCACGTAAGTGACCCTTTCTTCGACAAAATTTCAAAATCAATTTATGATTTAAAAACCAGTAAGGAAAGGATAAAGTCGGGCGGGGCCGACTATATGATACACTCCACTTTCTATCAGAATACAATTCAATTCGGAAAAAAGTGAAAACGGGAAGAATTTTTGTATGTTTCCTAATCATAGGCTAATATGTCCTGGCTCATTTTGTCAAATCGAGAAGAATATTAGTATCAGGGCTATATCCAAACATGGAATGAAGTGACCCATTTCACAATAGGTTCTTCCAGTTCTTAATTTGAAGTAATTCGATGAAAATACGTGGTTTCTGGGGCGGAAAATCAAGCCGGGAGCGAAATTTGTATGTGGGCTATATCTAAATCTGCACCGATCTGGCTCATTTTGACGGTGTGTGTTTTTAGTTGAAATATAAGATGTTTTGCCAATTTTGAAGCACATCTGTTAGAATATGTGGTTTCTACAGCAGAAAAAGTCAAATCGAGAGTGAAATTCGTATGGGGGCTATATCTAAATCTGAACCGATCTGGCTCATTTTCACCGTGGGTATTTCTAGTTGAAATATAAGATGTTTTGCCAATTTTGAAGCACATCTGTTAGAATATGTGGTTTCTACAGCAGAAAAAGTCAAATCGCGAGTGAAATTCGTATGGGGGCTATATCTAAATCTGAACCGATCTGGCTCATTTTGACGGTGTGTGTTTTTAGTTGAAATATAAGATGTTTTGCCAATTTTGAAGAACATCTGTTAAAATATGTGGTTTCTACAGCAGAAAAAGTCAAATCGCGAGTGAAATTCGTATGGGGGCTATATCTAAATCTGAACCGATCTGGCTCATTTTGACGGTGTGTGTTTTTAGTTGAAATATAAGATGTTTTGCCAATTTTGAAGAACATCTGTTAAAATATGTGGTTTCTACAGCAGAAAAAGTCAAATCGGGAGTGAAATTCGTATGGGGACTATATCTAAATCTGAACCGATCTGGCTCATTTTCACCGTGGGTGTTTCTAGTTGAAATATAAGATGTTTTGCCAATTTTGAAGAACATCTGTTAAAATATGTGGTTTCTACAGCAGAAAAAGTCAAATCGGGAGTGAAATTCGTATTGGGGCTATATATAAATCTGAACCGATCTGGCTCATTTTCACCGTGGATGTTTTCAGTTGAAATATAAGCTGTTTTGCCAATTTTAACGCACATCTGTTAAAATATGTGGTTTCTACAGCAGAAAAAGTCAAATCGGGAGTGAAATTCGTATGGGGGCTATATCTAAATCTGAACCGATCTGACCAATTTTCACCATAGGTGTTTCTAGTTGAAATGTAAGATGTTTTGCCAATTTTAAAGCACATCTGTTAAAATATGTGGTTTCTACAGCAGAAAAAGTCAAATCCGGAGTGAAATTCGTATTGGGGCTATATCTAAATCTGAACCGATCTGGCTCATTTTCCCCGTGGATGTTTTTAGTTGAAATATACGATGTTTTGCCAATTTTGAAGAACATCTGTTAAAATATGTGGTTTCTACAGCAGAAAAAGTCAAATCGGGAGTGAAATTCGTATGGGGGCTATATCTAAATCTGAACCGATCTGGCTCATTTTCACCGTGGGTGTTTCTAGTTGAAATATAAGATGTTTTGCCAATTTTGAAGAACATCTGTAAAAATATGTGGTTTCTACAGCAGAAAAAGTCAAATCGAGAGTGAAATTCGTATGGGGGCTATATCTAAATCTGAACCGATCTGGCTCATTTTCACCGTGGGTGTTTTTAGTTGAAATATAAGATGTTTTGCCAATTTTACCGCACATCTGTTAAAATATGTGGTTTCTACAGCAGAAAAAGTCAAATCGGGAGTGAAATTCGTATGGGGACTATATCTAAATCTGAACCGATCTGGCTCATTTTCACCGTGGGTGTTTCTAGTTGAAATATAAGATGTTTTGCCAATTTTAAAGCGCATCTGTTAAAATATGTGGTTTCTACAGCAGAAAAAGTCAAATCGGGAGTGAAATTCGTATGGGGGTTATATCTAAATCTGAACCGATCTGGCTCATTTTCACCGTGGGTGTTTCTAGTTGAAATGTAAGATGTTTTGCCAATTTTAAAGCACATCTGTTAAAATATGTGGTTTCTACAGCAGAAAAAGTCAAATCCGGAGTGAAATTCGTATTGGGGCTATATCTAAATCTGAACCGATCTGGCTCATTTTCCCCGTGGATGTTTTTAGTTGAAATATAAGATGTTTTGCCAATTTTGAAGAACATCTGTTAAAATATGTGGTTTCTACAGCAGGAAAAGTCAAATCGGGAGTGAAATTCGTATTGGGGCTATATATAAATCTGAACCGATCTGACTCATTTTCACCGTGGATGTTTTCAGTTGAAATATAAGCTGTTTTGCCAATTTTAACGCACATCTGTTAAAATATGTGGTTTCTACAGCAGAAAAAGTCAAATCGGGAGTGAAATTCGTATGGGGGTTATATCTAAATCTGAACCGATCTGGCTCATTTTCACCGTGGGTGTTTCTAGTTGAAATGTAAGATGTTTTGCCAATTTTAAAGCACATCTGTTAAAATATGTGGTTTCTACAGCAGAAAAAGTCAAATCCGGAGTGAAATTCGTATTGGGGCTATATCTAAATCTGAACCGATCTGGCTCATTTTCCCCGTGGATGTTTTTAGTTGAAATATACGATGTTTTGCCAATTTTGAAGAACATCTGTTAAAATATGTGGTTTCTACAGCAGAAAAAGTCAAATCGGGAGTGAAATTCGTATGGGGGCTATATCTAAATCTGAACCGATCTGACCAATTTTCACCATAGGTGTTTCTAGTTGAAATGTAAGATCTTTTGCCAAATCTGAAGACAATCTGACACAATATGTGGTTTCTAGAGCGGAAAAAGTTAAATCGGGATCGAAATTTGTATGGGAGCTATATATAAATCTGAACCGATCTAACACATATTTACCACAGGTGTTTCTAGTTGAAATATATGATGTTTTGCCATTTTTAAAGAAAATCTGTTGTAATATGTGGTATGTAGAGCGAATAGAGTCAAATCGGGAGTGAAATTCGTATGGGGGCTATATCTAAATCTGAGCCGATTTTCTTCAAATTAAATAGCGTTCGTCCTTATCCCGAAAAACTTTGTTGTGCGAAGTTTCATTTGGTTCTGGCTACAATTGCGACCTGTACTTTGATTACAAGAATAGATGGACAGACGGACATCACTAAATCGACTCAGAAAGTGATCTAAGTCGATCGGTATAATTAACAATGGGTCTAACTCGCTTCCTTTTGGGTGTTACAAACAAATGCACAAAGAATGTCGTGGAGTGTATAAAAAAAACACCGATAAACATTCGTAATATTTATACTTTTCAAAACACATTTTTTGATTATATTTAAAAAATAATGACAACAATAGGTCTGTTCGTTTCCTTTTCCAGATATATGTAGACTGGTGTCGCAACAGGATTTCCGCCAAAATTTTACTCTCGTTACAATTTAAATATCCTATATTTCCTACATATATTCATCAAGAGATATCGGTAACGTATACTTTGGAGGAACGTGTATGAACTACTCTTTTGATATGTAAAAATGAATAAAGGCAAGTAATGGAAGAACGTTTCCGAATTCAAGGAAATAAGTAAAACCTCAAGATTTTCTTCAAAGCTAAGGTCACACCCGCTACGCTCTAGTTTGTTGTATATCTCCAATATTTAAAAAGCTAAGACATATTTATATTTGCATTAATATCCAGATTAACATGCCGATTTCCATTTGCAGTATAATAAAAACCTCAATCAATGAATATGGGAGATATATAAACATATTTAAGCAAAAGTGTCACACCCATATGTGACAAAAACGCCTTGGTTTCTTTTATAATATTTTTCACATTAATATTTAGTGGGTACCCCTTACTTTTTATAACGTCTTGAAGTCGTGATTGCATTGAATCGACTAAATTTTGCGTCACAGAACTTGGAATTTTCCACCATTCTTCCATAATGATATTTTTGAGATGATCTCGTCTTCTTACTTCCCGTTTTCGAGCTTGGCAATGAGAGTTTCGGATCATTGTCCTGCTGAAATATGTACGGATCACCTGTGTGGTACAACAGCCTTTCTTTGACAATGAGAGCCGTATGTTTCGGATCATTGTCCTGCTGAAATATATACGGATCACCTGTGTGGTACAACAGCCATTCTTTGACAATGAGATCCGTATGTTTCGGACCATTGTCCTGCTGAAATATGTACGAATCACCTAGTCCTAATTGCATGTCACTTTCTTTCAAATTGTTTTTCAGAGTATTAAGGTACACATACCTATCCATAGTTCCGTCAAACTAGTCTCCCAACTCCAAATGCCGCCATGCATCCCCAAACTAAAACCGAGCCACCACCATGCTTTACAGTGCCAGTCATGTTCTTTGGTTCTAGTTCAGAATTTATCGTTCTCCAAACTTTATCACGCTCATCCGATCTATGAATATTAATTTTGGTCTCGTCGGAAAAAATTACTGTGTTCCAGTAGGTTTTTGGTTGGTTTATGAACTCCTTAGCGAAATCTAATCTCTTCTTCCGGTTTACTTGGCTAATAAATGTTTTTTTTTTCTTATACTTCGACCATTGTGTCCAGCTCAGTGCAACACAAGGCGAATAGTTTCTGGATTCCAGGATTTTTCCAATCTCTTTTTCAACTTCCGCTTGTATGTTTAGTGCACTTTTCTTTGGGTTTACTGTGACTTTTCTGACAATACATCTCTCTTTGTGGCTAGTAAAAACTTTGGGACTCCCAGATCGTGGATTATTGTCCGTGGAACCTTCAAAATTAAAAGTTCTACAACTTTTGTACCGTAGAACAACTTTTGCCCACAAGCCCGGCAATTATTCTTTGCGAGTTATTTTCTTTATATAATTTTATTATCACACCCTTCAAATCCTTAGATAGTTCCTTTCCTCTTGGAGCCATTTCAGCCAGAAAATTATTTTAATTACTTTTATCGATTTTTTTTGAATTTGTTTACTTGTATAGAGTCGGCTTATGCCATAAAAACATAACCTTCTTTCGTTACAATCAAATCAATCACACCATACTTACTTATGTGACCATAATTTTCGCATTTTCTAAGAAAACTCGCAAAAAAAGTAACGGGAACATATTGAGCAATTATAGCTTTTGTCTATGTAATGAATACTACAGCAAGTATAAAGAGGAATTAAAAAATTGCTTAAGATAAAGACAAAGTAGGAGAAATTATGATATTCGCGCAATTAATAAAGTACATACCTATTTTAGTGATACACTGTACGTTCGAAGACAAATTGGTGGACATGTTACCGATATCCCGTTTAGTTATCGGAAGTTAAAGTTTATAAAAAAACTATTTGTTGCTCAAAGTCGAATATTAGAAGAACAAATCCATAACTTTTTGAGTAATCGATAACTACTATAGTTATCGATTTTATTTTTATTTCCTTTTATGTAAACAAAATTATATGTATATCTACAAGGGAATTCAAAAGTGTAGAGAGAGATAAAAATAGTACCAACTAAACGACTACAGCGAGAAGGTAAAATGCGTAGAAGGTAAAATAGGAAAAAGGGGAAAAAATGGTACCAACCAAATGGCCTCTGCTAGAATCATGGAATTCGGTATATACATTCCTCTGACTGCATAGACTCGGAAAATAAAAAGATTTTTCCAAATTCGTACTTTTTTAACATTACGGCAAAAATTGGTTGCATCACGAAGTTAGGTTATTTTGCACTATGTATATGCGTGAGATAATGGATTTTCAAAATTTGCATGTTTGGAATTAAAACAGAATGGAAATACAACCAACTATAGCACCCACTATATACCAATATTTATGGCATTTAAGCTTTTTGATAATATAAATATGTATAATTTCGGCAGCATATTTATCATTCTCGTGGTCAGTAATATATACGTTCCAATTTTCAGCCTTCTAGCTCTGAAAACCACTATTGCCATGCCCACTCCGCCCACAAAATGAAAATCCAAATTTCGACATCATATTTATCATTATCGTGGTCAGTAATATATACGTTCCAAGTTTCAGCCTTCTAGCTCTGAAAAACGCTATTGCCACGCCACCTCCGCCCACAGAGCAAATTTTAAAAAATTCAATAGCCAATAGTTCCTTCCAGACCTGCATCTATCTGTACTGAAAATTTCAACAACATCGGTTCAGCCGAAACAGACAGACTTACACTAAGGTTTTATAATATAAATAGGGATAGGGATATTTGTATTTGTTTTGGTTTGGCTGTATTAAAAAAATTTATATTTTCCTGTAATAGTACTGCACTTCTACGAAAATCGACCGCCTCTGTGGAATGCAGTCCATGGTGGAGGGTATATAAAGATCGGCCCGGCCGAACGTAACGCCTTTTTTACTTGTTTTTCTATTCATATAAGCTAAAAATATAAAAAATCGATTTATTTAAATTTCGATAACTAAGATGTTTAACGAAAAATTCTAATAACTCATTAACTAAGAGATAACTAATAAGAAAAAATATATTTTAAGATATGAAACTTTTCTGCAAGGAATTTCTAGAAGAAATTAGAAATATATATATATAGGGTCCGCCAAATACCTTTTTTTTTTGAAAATGCTATAAAAAAAACTACTGAATATTTTCTCAAATTTCTTTTTTTATTTGAAAGTACAGTCCTTCCGGTTAATAATGGAAAATAATTTCAATCAAACGGCTGCTGAGGGCACCCCACAAATAATAGTCCAACGGTTGAATAGTTGAAAAAAAAATCGTTAGATGGCGGACCCTATATTTGTATCTCATACCACAAAAAAGTTAATTTTTTTTAAATTACCTGATGACAAAACTATCGTATTTTCTTATGTTTTGATAATCGGTTACTGCAGTTTTATTGGAAAATTTTATCAGAAAATCGCATAAAAGAGACAAAATGTGGGTGATCGGTTCACATGATCTTTTAATGGATCATTTTAATATTTTAAATGTATCTTGAGAACATTTTATATGCTCAAAGACTGGGATATAATTTGTTGCCTTTCGAAATATAAGTAAACATGTGTTTGTTAAATTTGACAAACAACTTTTTGCTATTTCAGTTGGGACAATCAGCGTTAGCCTTTTCAGCCGGCAATTGACTTTGTCCGCAAACTTTTTTCAAGGTATTGCCAATATTTATATACTCTTAGTGGAGTGGGGGGGGGCTGGTCTATAAAGTACTAAACTCAGTATAACTGTTGTACTCACTCATGTGGAAGCCGCACATACAAATTGTCCTTAAATCCCGTGGAAAATACTTATTATTTACGATATCCTTAATGAATTGCTCGCTCCACATGAAAGTGCAGTATACGATCAACTTTAATTTGCAATTTTGTCGAAACAAATCTAGCCAGAAATCCATGGCCATCTCAAATACTCTCAAGTGTACCTTCACATTAACTAGATTTACGAAGAAACCTTGAATGGGTATATCGGCCACCATGGCCAGTTCTCCACCCTGCCAATATGCACCAATGATGAGTTCTCTTAAGGATGGATGCTGCAGTAAATCTCTAAGATGAGACCACTTAAGGCTTGGCGATTTGGCACATATGGTCAATTTGCGAAGAGATGCCAATTGTAAGAGTACATCGACAGGTATGAAGCCCTTTTGTATATCGAGGATTTCCAAATTGACACCGAATGCCGGTGGAACAGCTGGACGAGTCTCAGATGGATCGTACCAAACCAGCTGCCGCAGATTGGCGTTAGCCTCATAGGCTGACTTGAAAAGGGTCATATCGAGGGCATCTACTTGTAGCGATTGTAGAGAAGGTGAAATGTGGAAATCGGCGAATGTTCCCTGGTAACTTGTTTCTCGTGATGAGAATTTGGTGATTTTACACTGCCTCAGCAGCTCTCTAAGGTTGACATGGGTTAGGCCTTCACAGCGATATAGGGATAGTTCACGTAATTGCAGGGCCAATGGAAACGACTCGATGTCTGTGAAAGTTGTTAAACGAATATGGAAATCTTGAAGATTTTGGCAGGTGTCGCTTATTATTTGTAGGGTATTATCAGTTACTCTATCTTGGAGTTGTAGGCTTAAAATCTCAAGCGTTTCGAAATTCCTTAAAAACGCAGCGAAATTCTTTCCCCACTTGCGGCTATCGAAAGATGCTGCTATTTGCAGTTCCCTAAGAGGTCGTCGAGTTGTTGAGGCCGCTACGCTCTGGTCCGACTCTATGCTAGCTGTCAGCTGCAAGCACTCCAGCTTCTCGAGTCTCTCGATGATCGCTAGAAAGTGACGATATTTTAGGGTCACAATTTCGTCGGCACCTAGAACTTTCAAACTTTTCAAGTTTTTCATTTGCAACAGGGGCTTGATATGCCAGGGTTGCCCAATTGTTATGCATTCGCCATCATCGGCCTGCGTGCACAGGTACAAGTGAAATACTTCCAAGAGCGGACAACAAGCGGCTATAATCTCAAAATCACACATCGCCACAACCATGTGGTGATAGGTGAGACTGGTGAGATTTGGAAATTTGCAATAGCTCACTGGAGCATAGCAAATTTCGCTCAATTCCTGCACTCCTTCGCCATACACGTTAATAAATTCCTCGAATTCCTGCAGATCAAATGATAATCGTCTCATTTTCATTTCGTTGGTGACAATCAAATTAGGCGGCCTCTTTGTAATTGTCATACGGCGATAGTTGTCTGTCCACACGAATTCTTCGAAGATCCGCTGTAGCATGACGCTGGCCCGTGATAGACGCAATTGATCTAAGAAATTTAGCATTTCATAGATATGAATCATTATGTCCGCGTTGTTTAGAATCTTGGAAAAGCCTTGCTGATTCACTTCCATTGTTTACACTTTGAAGATAATCTGAATACTGGCAAGGGTTGTGACTAAGGCCAATTTCATACCCTACCATGCTAATATTAATCCAGCCACACACACACACAAATTGACACTCGAAGAAAATGAAACTGTCTCCGGTGAAATATACTAGGACAAATAAAACTTATTTCTAAATTCGAAAATGATATTAAAAAAGTAAAAACGGCATTAACGGCGGCCGGGCCGAACATTATATACCTTCGATTTTCGTAGAAGTGCAGTAACATTACAGGAAAATTTTAACTTGTTTAATATAGCCATACCAAACCAAAACAAATAAAAATATTGAAAAAATAATTTTATAAATAAATATAAAATTTTACTTATTTTTAACCATGTGTATAAGGCAGGGCTATGTTTTTACTATATATGTATATGTATCGACATAATACTTCAAGTCAATTCAAAAAGTTAATATAAGGCAGCAATCTTCAGCATAAATACTCTAAATAATGGGGATGTTTGGTTGCTTGTATTATCACCATATTTTAATGCCAAAAGTACAAAATACATTATCTCTCACGTATAAAGTGCAAGATAACCTAACTTCGTGACTATACCCATGTTTGCCGTAAAAGCCAAATAGTACGAATTCGGAAAAATCTATTTATTTGGCGAGTCCATGCAATCAGAGGAATGTTCACTGAAAGAAAACCCGTTCGTTGCACCAACGAATCAGATTCGTTATTGCAATTTCGTTGCAGCAACGAAATATTACGTTCCCACAACAATGCGACACGTTTCTGCAACGATGTGAACGTTTATGGTATGAAACCGATTTTTCGTAGTTTCGCTCGTGCAACAATTCAATATTCGTTGATGCAACGAAAATACTCTCTTTCATTTTTTAAATGATTTCCCACGTTTAATACAAAAAATCTATTCATTTCTTTTATACAAATCCATATTATTTTGTCAAAATTTATTAAAATTAATGGAGTTTTGAATGGAACACTTTGCCTCAACAACTCATTCGTTGCAGCAACGGAACTTATATCGTTGCAGCAACAATTTATTTGTTGGTGCCACAATCGGAGACACACAAACTATGTGTTTTTTCTAGTGGGAGTGTTTTTGGGATGTATTCGATGGTAATTTTCGTTCACGTTGTTGTAGTTCTGCCTTAAGTAGTTGAGCTGCTGTTGCGAATAATCACTTCGAAGTCCACTGCCGGTTGTCAGCAACAATTTATTCGTTGGTGCCACAATCGGAGACTGTTTTTTGGAATGTATTCGATAGTAATTCTCGTTCACGTTGTTGTAGTTCTGCCTTAAGCAGCTCAACTAGCTGTGGCGAATAATCACTTCGAAGTCCACTGCCGGTTGTCATCATTGAACTAAATTATCTATACTGCGTTCGAGACCGGGACGAATTTTGTTTTTGAAAATCAACTAACGTCGGCAACGATAATGTTTAATGCCACGAATATTTTCGAAACCACATTGTTTCAGCAAGGAAACCGCGTTGTTGTAGAAAACGAATCAGAGTTGTTGCACCAATGAATTAGAGTTGTTGCAGAAACGAAAGAATATTGTTGCAGCATCGAACATATTCGTTGAAGAACTATAATTCCCACTAAATCAAGATTCGTTACATCAACGAAACTTTGTTCGTTGCAGCAACGAACGCTGACGTTGGTTGACTTTCAATGACGAAATTGTACGTTGCAGCAACGTACAATTTCGTTCCGGTTACGTACGTTTTTCTTTCAGTGTATACACCGAATTCCATGAGTCTAGTTGCGGTCATTTGGTTGGCACCATATTTATCCCCTTTTTCATTTTAACACAAAAAAGTATGTATGAATTTCGAAAGATCCCTTAATTTTACGTCTTTCATTATTCTAGGTGCAGTCGTTTGGTTGGTACCATTTTTATCTCTCTATTCCCATTTACCCGTTAAAACAACGAATTTGGAAAGAATACTTTTAAATTATGTATCTACTTAATTAGAGGAATGTACACACTGAATTGTGTGTTTCTATCTGTTGTCGTTTGTTAGGTACCATTTTTATCCCTTTTTGCCCCATTTCACCCCATACGAATAAGAATCACTTTATGGTGCACGTTTCTTCTATAAACAGAATGTGCATACCCAATATCAAATAGATATAAGCAGACATATTGAAAAAACATGCTGAAATACTCTACATATTAGTGGCATTTTCAGTGATTGTGAGGCAAAATTTTTTCCCTTCGGACCGATATCGCCCACTTACAATCCCAATCAATCTACGACTAGAAGACACATATATGGAAGATTTGGATCTCCTATTTCCTTTCGTTTAGATGATAAAAAAAATTAGGTGGCAACACCACAAGCCTGAATGGTACTTAATCTTTGCGGTTCAAAAAAAGTGGGATTAATTTTGATATAAAGCAGTTTTACAAATTAATTAAAATCAAGACTTAAAAAGAAAATAATAAAGTGACTATATTATGAAAATTGGCGGCAAGAGTTAGTAGTTGAAAAATTATTTTTAACATTTTATGATTATTGTGGTCTTGTAAGTATTCATAGGTATTGTAATTTTGTGATTTGTAGAGAACATAATCTATAAATGTCGTGAACCAAAAGTTATATGTATGACTCAACTTGACTCAAAGTGTAAATGTGAAAGTGTTCGTATGAGGTTGTAGTTTATGGTGGTATTAATAAAAAAAATTATAAATATAAAAATTAATAAAATTTTCATTTTATTTTAGCACAGTTTTTGATTAGCCATAGACATATACAGTGAAATTCCCCTAACTCGAATCGCCTAGGGCACGACAAAACACTTCGAGTTAGGGAAAATTCGAGTTATGGAAATTAAACATTTTTTATATGTACACGATGTGTACATGTGTCTCTCCGAGACAGAAGCAGCATTTTCATTCCTATGCACTGTGCATAGGAAAAGAGAGCGGTGCCCATCACTGAATTAAAGGCTTCGCAAAGAAGTGCCACCAAAATATGTATGTATGTACTACTTATTAACGAGAAAACAATATTAAAATTAGCAAAACAAAAAATTCGAGTTACGGGAATAAACTCAAATAGTAAGTGTCACAAATTGTATCAGTTTTTAATTCGACTTACAGAAAAGTTCGAGTTAGGGGAAATTCGAACTACGGAGAAAAACACATAAGAAAAAGCTATTGAGAATCCAAGATTCGTACATAACAGTTCGAGTTAGGGAAAAATTCGAGTTCGGGGACTTCGAGTTAGGGGAATTTCACTGTATATGATTATATCTCTGAAATAGTTTTGTGTACGAGACCCATCAATATTTTCTTTAAAAGGTATTGAAAGTACCTTTAAAATGATGTACAACATCATTCACCTTTTTGTACACATTTTACTTTATTTCTTGAAATAATTATTTAAATTGCATCTTAAAGTATACTATTTGTATGCTATATTTTGCTTTTGTAATAATGTTTAGAAAAACACATTTCGTCAAAATAAACAACTTTTCATTCTTTTAAGCTTTCATAAAATTTTGTTTTTGGTCACCCTGTACCAATACAGGGTGATAATTATGTTGGTTATATATTTATATGGGAGGTGGTAGTGGGCGTGGTCCGATCGGGCCAATTTTATTTTTATTTTTTGCGTATGATATGTCTAGCAAATGTGCAAAATTACAAGACTGTATGTTTATTTTTCGACTTTATGCCATAAAAAATGGATTTGGGACCAGTGTGCGGTGGAGGGACACGGCTAGATCGTCTTAGAATTTTTTGACGATCAAGTATATATCATTGATTTGTATAGATGAAAAAAAAATTAAAATCGTATAGCAAAAAACGTAATCTACATTAAATTCTAAGAAAATTCTCCGAAGAGTCTAATAAGGATCTAAGAAGGGTCTAAAATAAAATCTTAATCCGCGCCTCTCGACTTAACAATTTATACGCCCGCCTTTGCCGAAAATAAATGTTAAAAAATTGCTTTTTCCAAAAAGAAATCGAATTTTCTGAATAAAAAAAGTTAAGACAAAATCATAAATATTATGAAGATAACTTTTTCAGTGTAGTTTCCATTTTTGTTTTAAAAAATCCGCCACTACCGAGTGTAGAACAGCGGACCTTACTGTTGCTGGTAGGCACTCTGCTATCCTCTGCTGTGAGTTGTGAGTAAATAAGTAAACAATTTTGTTTGGTAGAACTGAAAATAGGAAACCTGACAAAATATTTATTTAATATTAACGTATATACATATATTGCAAATAAATAAATATTAGATATAAAATAAGTAAATTAAAACTATTTAATGTTTTTTGTATTATGTAATAAAACAATATTTTTTTATTTTTTTACGCAAAAATGTTTAAATTGATAAAATTATACAAAGTTAAGCATTGTTTATTTATAAAAGTAAAAAAAAAAGTATTTTTCCTGTGGCGCGATTTGAACCAGAGACCTTCTGGGTGCCAAAATGATTCCTTACCTCTCTGACCCCATATTAAAAATTCCTTCCCATTCACTTGTGAAGATGCAATTCGTATAATATGATCGACTTTTTGGAAGTTGTTTAAAAGGACTTCCTCAAAAGCCTGACAAATACGAATTTGTACGTCGGGATGCGATTAAAATGTGCTTCGTACTTCGATTTTGTTTTGCTGGGAACCAAAAGGAACCGTTATATTTAGAATCACTTTCTCCATCGATTTATTCTATAGCGCACCGTTCATGTATTTTCATCGTGGTGTATATCTTGATTTATTTTTTATTTATTGTTTCTACAGGAGACATTAACACGTTTTCCTATGTATGTATATCTTAAAATTACGAAAAATTTAAACACTTCCGGCATAAGTTTTCGAGCTGCACAGAGAACAATACAGGCGATCGATGTCCTTTGTTCACCCAATGTACACATTGTATACATATTCATTCCACAACTATTTACCTACAAAGAATTAGACTATACAAATCTCCGTCGCTATCGTATTCTGATCGGATATAACTCGCATCTTGAATAAATTTATCAATTGTTACATCGAAATGTCGTCTTAAATTGCTGCAATCTGCAAGAGAAAAATCATAAATATCAGTATGAGAGGAAAGTTCTACGGCCATGTTCATAAAAAATATCTTATTCTAGCCTTAAAGTAAACATGAGTTAATCCACACAATAACGATAAGAAGTGATTTTTAAGAAACATTATACACAAAGATAATTAGGGGTTTCACTATTGGTAGCAAATGGGGGTTTTAGATTTTGCAAAGCTTGCAGATCTAGCAAAGTATGCTACGATTTGCTACACCACAACAACAAAATACAAAGAACGTTATTTGCCAGGGTTTGTGTCAGTTGCACGACTAAAACCCATAGCATATCTACCCTTGTAGCTCTTGCAAATTCTGCAAGTATAGGGCAACTGTTTGTTCTGCAAGGTTTGCAGAATATGCTACCAAGAGTGAAAACCCTAAATATATTCGCATTACAATGGCAAATCTGGCTTTAACCCGTCTCCGGAGGCAATGGAGTACACTGAAAGAAAAACGTAAGTAACCGGAACGAAATTGTGCAACGAATTTGGTCATTGCAAGTCAACCAATGTCGCTGTTCGTTGCTGCAACGAACAAACGTTTCGTTGATGCAACAAATCTTGATTTAATGGAAATTACAGTTCCTCAACGAATATGTTCGAAGGTACAACAACTGTTTCGTTGGTGCAACAATATTCTTTCGTTGCTGCATCAACTCTAATTCAGTGGAGCAACAACTCTGATTCGTTGCTACAACAACGCGGTTTCCTTGTTGAAACAATGTGGTTTCGAAAATGTTCGTGGCATTAAGTTAAACATTTTCGTTGCAGCAACGAACGCCGACGTTGGTTGATTTTCAAAAACAAAATATAGATAATTTAGTTCCATGATGACAACAACCGGCAGCGGACTTCGAAGTGATTATTCGCAAAAGCAGCTCAACTACTTAAGGCAGAACTCCAACAACGTGCATGAGAATTACTATCGAATACATCCCAAACACACTCTCACTAGAAAACAAATACCGAATACAATTTAATTCGGTGAAAAAGTGAAAATGGGAAGGACTTTTGTGTCCTTTAAATGTATGTGTTCGACAAAAAATGTTAAATCGGAAAGGACATTTGTATGGAGGTATATTAAAATCTGGAACGAAATAGGTGAAATATAATATATATTGTTTGGCCAAAATCGGTTAAACATGTGGTAGCAACATTTGTATTTGTGCTATATATAAATCTGAACCAATCTTACCCAATTTCTGCACAGATGTTTTTAGTTCGATTATAAGAAGTTGTGCCACATGTAAAGAAAATCGAGTACAATATGTGGTTTCTAAAGCGGCAAAAGTCAAATCGGGACCGACATTTGTATGGGGCTATATCTAAATCTGAACCGATCTTACCCACTTTCTGCATAGGTGTTTCTAGTTGGATTATAAGATGTTGTGCCAAATTTAAAGAAAATCGGGTACAATATGTCGTTTCTAGAGCGGAAAATGTCAAATCGGGAGCGACATTTGTATGGGGCTATATCTAAATCTGAACCGCTCTGACCCACTTTCAGCATATGTATTTCTCGTTGGATTATAAGATGTTGTGCCAAATTTGAAGAAAATCGAGTACAATATGTTGCTTATAAAGCGGCAAAAGTCAAATCGGGACCGACATTTGTATGGGGGCTATATCTAAATCTGAACCGATCTCACCCACTTTCAGCATAGATGTTTCTAGTTCGATTATAAAATGTTGTGCCAAATTTAAAGAAAATCGGGTACAATATGTCATTTCTAGAGCGGAAAATGTCAAATCGGGAGCGACATTTGTATGGGGGCTATATCTAAATCTGAACCGATCTTACCTAATTTCTGTATACGTGTTTTTCGTTGGATTATAAGATGTTGTGCAAAATTTCAAGAAAATCGAGTACAATATGGGGTTTTTAGAGCGTAAAAAGTCAAATTGGAAGCGAAATTTGTATAGGAGCTATATATAAATCTGAACCGATTTGACCTATTTTCACCACAAGTGTTCCTAGTTAAATATAAGATGTTTATGGAGTGGAAAAAGTCAAATCGGGAGTGAAATTTTGTGGGAAATTTGGGAGCTATATATAAATCTGAACCGATCTGACCTATTTTCACCATGGCTGTTTCTAGTTTAAATATAAGATGTTTCACCAAATTTGAAGAATATCTTTTAAAATATGTGGTATCTAGAGTGAAAAGAGAGGCTATATTTAAATCTGAACCGATTTTCTTAAAATTAAAAAGCGTTCGTCCTTATCTCGATAAACTTTGTTGTGCAAAGTTTCATTTGGTTCTGGATACAATTGCGACCTGTACTTTGATTACAAGAATATATGGACAGGCAGACAGACGACCAGGCGGACGGACATTTGGGTGTTACAAACAAGACATAATACTCTCGTGGAGTGTATAAAAATGGCTAAAAATTAAAAAAATGCTTTTGTTGGACAAAAGCACGCAGATTTCTTAAGTTTTCTTAAATATATATGCTCCAGGTTTCTTCTTTTCTAATCCTGTGGGAAAGTGGAAATCGGTTGATAACCAGTGAAGTTAAGGCTTATAAGAGCCCAAATGTACGATCGTATTTTTACCCGTAACTCAGGATTTTGCTGTTGCCTGGGAATACAGATTCTTGTTCTACTTGACAATACCTACAAGAAAAATAATATCAACTCCCAGTGTTATCTGCCGCAGACGTCTTTTCCTCTGCGAATACCAAGTAGATCAAAATATATAGACTTTGGGATTTTTACACACCGTGCTTGCCTATCTTCTCGTACTTACTTATTGTGAATCCCCAAATTTCGATTGTCCTTAGACTAGTGGGAAAGTCATCAGCATGGATCAGAGTTCTTAAGAAGTCCTCAAATGTTTTGAAATTATAACATGTCAGCTTTAGATGTTCGTTCCGACGAAACAAATCAAGCCAAAAGCGTAAAGCTCCCTGGAAAGCGGCAAAGGATATTTTCAAAGTCCTTATATTTGTGCTAAAACCTTCGGTGGGTACGTCTGAACGCTCACACAACAACGAGCGATAACGTTGGCCGCTAAGGACCATATCCCGCAGAGGTGGATGCTTTAGCAGAGCCATGACATAGGACCAATTAAGAAATGGCATCGCATCCGATATAGTCAAGGTGTGAAGACAGCTCAGTTGCAGTATTGAGGGCAGAGGTATAAAGCCGGATCTGACGTTAAGCTTTTCCAACTTGCTGCACGATGGCATCGCTATATCGCCGGCCACGTGATCCCTATCATCTTCTTCTCCTTCAGTTTGATCTTGGTAATCCCTATCATCGTACCAGGTTAGTTCTTTTAAATTACCAAATTTAAATCTCACTGAATTGACATCATCCACATCCAGACATTCGATATGTGGTGATAGTGCGAAATCTTGGAATTCTCCAGCGTAACGTGTATATTTGGAGCAGAATTTCGAGCTCTTCAGCTGGGCCAGTAATTCTTTCAGATTGTCACACATTAATGATTTACAGTGTTCCAGGGTTAATTCAGCGACTGTAGGTGGCACAGGGAACGACTTGACGAGCGCGAAGCGGGTATTGCGTAGGGTAAGCTGTTGCAGATTTCTACAAGCTCGGGCAATAGCTGCGAGGGACGCCTCTGTCACGCTGTCATCGTATAGGCGTAGTGTCAAACTGAAGAGATTTTCAAAATTTGCCAAATACGAAGAAAAGTTCTCCGACGGCCAGGCTCGAGGATCACACGTGGTGCTAATATCCAAGTGCTTGAGCTTTACTGGCTTTCTGGCTTTTTTCCTGCCGCCTATATAAGCATCCGGTTGTATGGAAGCATTGATTTTGAATGTCTCCAGCTGCAGTCTAGTAACGACTTGACGAAATTGTTCATACGGCCAACAAGATTCTCGCTGATTTTCTATACACAAATGCTTTAAGTTGATCAGTTTCGATAGGGATTTGATAGTGGGAATCTCTCCGATCACTAGCCGGATGTAAGATCCCAAGGAGCAGCGGCACAGTTGTAGCTCCTGCAAATTCCGGCACTTCTTGGCCAACATAGTTAGGTGTGTCAGCGGCAGTTGCACCTTCTCGTATCTGAGTTTGATGACATTCGGAAATTCTCTTTGTAGTATATCGCTCACATCGATCACTTTTAAATCTTTGATGGTTAAATCGATCACATTGTCGGCATAAACCGCCAAGAATTGATGAAATTCTTCGTGTTCCAGTATCAGTGGACTGGTTCCCGTGCCACCCATTACCACGTAATCACCATCATCGTCGGTGATGGTCATAGCGCGATAGTCTTCTCGCCATATTAGCTGCTCAAAAATACTCTTCAGCTGCACACTGACACCCGAGAGACTTAGTTGATCGGAGAAGTTTAGAAACTTGTATAGGAGTATTAATATGTCACAGTTGTTGGCGATTTTATCAAATCCCTGAGAATTCATTTTCGTAAACTTGTCTATCGTAAACAAACAGAAAAAAATCACGCTCTACGTGGATGTTCACACGTCGAGAGCACGGCGCACACTGACAGAAAAAAGTAGCTGGAGAGAGGGTGAGCGAGAGAGTCTACCATCATTAGAATTAGCTAGTGCTGCGAGTCTCACTAAATTTGGGTAGTAGCGAGTTTACATGTACTCGATAACGAACGTGTGAATGACAGCATTCAAATGTTAGAGTCCGACCACAATGCTACACGCTGGCGGCGTCGGCGGCCGCTCACACAGGTATTACCAGCCGCTGCGGCCAGAATAGATTTTATTCTATTTTCAAAGCGGCGCTCTCTCATTCTCTCAAAATTATAAAAATGGCGTTGCCACATATTACTGAGAAATCCACAAAGTAACCCTTTTCCTCTGAATGCCAGCATCCAGAAGAAGAAGAATAACACCAAAAAATAAAATAGTTTTAATTTTATTCAACATAAATGAATAATTTAAATCCTTTCTTATTTCTCTGATAGTAAATTAAAGTATTAAATTAAGATGGAGGACAAATTTATTGAAATGAATATTATATTTTATATAAATTGTCATTACTCAAATAGTATGTACAACACGCTGTGGTTAACTATAATATCTCTAGTAATTTTTTGTTCCTCCGCACATTTCAAGTGATTAATTTTTTTTAAATTAAAATACAAAAATTCATGAAAATAGAAAATGTGTCAATTCTAGCCGCTCTCTCTCATTGTGTTTGGGCTCTTAGGCAGCATTGATTGAGTTTTTATACCCTACACCACTTCGTGGACTAGGGTATTATAAGATAGTTTTCCGCCAAATGTTTGTAACACCGAGAAATAATCGAGCTGGACCCACCTTTAAGTATACCGATCGGCTTAGAATCACCAGCTGAGTCGATTTAACGATGTCTGTCTGTCCGTCTGCTGACCATCTAAGCTTGTTGGCACTCGCAATTGTTCCACGATTATCATGAAATTTGGCAGAAGTTACTTTTTTGGGCCAAGGACGATCGGTATTGAATTTGGAGGAAATCGGTTCAGATTTAGATATATCCCCCATACAAATGTCGCTCCCGATTTGACTTTTTTCGCTCTAAAATCCACATATTCTACCCGATTTTCTTTAAAATTGGCACAACATTTTATATTCGAACTAGAAACACCTATGCTGAAAGTGGGTAAGATCGGTTCAGATTTAGATATAGTCCCCATACAAATGTCGCTCCCGATTTGACTTTTTCCGCTCTAAAATCCATATATTGTACCCGATTTTCTTTAAAATTGGCACAACATTTTATAATCGAACTAGAAACACCTATGCTGAAAGTGGGTAAGATCGGTTCAGATTTAGATATAGCCCCCAGACAAATGTCGGTCCCGATTTGACTTTTGCCGCTTTATAAGCAACATATTGTACTCGATTTTCTTCAAATTTGGCACAACATCTTATAATCCAACGAGAAATACATATGCTGAAAGTGGGTAAGATCGGTTCAGATTTAGATATAGCCCACATACAAATGTCGCTCCCGATTTGACTTTTGCCTCTTTAGAACCCACATATTATACTCGATTTTCTTCAAATTTGGCACAACATCTTATAATCCTACGAGAAATACATATGCTGAAAGTGGGTAAGATCGGTTCAGATTTAGATATAGCCCCCATACAAATGTCGCTCCCGATTTGACATTTTCCTCTCTTGAAACGACATATTGTACCCGATTTTCTTTAAATTTGGCACAACATTTTATAATCCAACTAGAAACACATATGCAGAAATTAGTTAAGATCGGTTCAGATTTAGATATAGCCCCCATACAAATGTCGGTCCCGATTTGACTTTTGCCGCTTTAGAAGCCACATATTCTACCCGATTTTCTTTAAAATTGGCACAACATTTTATATTCGAACTAGAAACACCTATGCTGAAAGTGGGTTAGATCGGTTCAGATTTAGATATAGTCCCCATACAAATGTCGCTCCCGATTTGACTATTTCCGCTCTAAAATCCATATATTGTACCCGATTTTCTTTAAAATTGGCACAACATTTTATAATCGAACTAGAAACACCTATGCTGAAAGTGGGTAAGATCGGTTCAGATTTAGATATAGCCCCCAGACAAATGTCGGTCCCGATTTGACTTTTGCCGCTTTATAAGCAACATATTGTACTCGATTTTCTTCAAATTTGGCACAACACCTTATAATCCAACGAGAAATACATATGCTGAAAGTGGGTAAGATCGGTTCAGATTTAGATATAGCCCACATACAAATGTCGCTCCCGATTTGACTTTTGCCTCTTTAGAACCCACATATTATACTCGATTTTCTTCAAATTTGGCACAACATCTTATAATCCTACGAGAAATACATATGCTGAAAGTGGGTAAGATCGGTTCAGATTTAGATATAGCCCCCATACAAATGTCGCTCCCGATTTGACATTTTCCTCTCTTGAAACGACATATTGTACCCGATTTTCTTTAAATTTGGCACAACATTTTATAATCCAACTAGAAACACATATGCAGAAATTAGTTAAGATCGGTTCAGATTTAGATATAGCCCCCATACAAATGTCGGTCCCGATTTGACTTTTGCCGCTTTAGAAGCCACATATTCTACCCGATTTTCTTTAAAATTGGCACAACATTTTATATTCGAACTAGAAACACCTATGCTGAAAGTGGGTAAGATCGGTTCAGATTTAGATATAGCCCCCATACAAATGTCGCTCCCGATTTGACTTTTTCCGCTCTAGAAACCACACCCGATTTTCTTAAAAATTGGCAGAACATCTTATGATCTAACTAAAAACACCTATGGTGAAAGTGGGTAAGATCGGTTCAGATTTAGATATAGCCCCAATACAAATGTCGCTCCCGAATGTTTAACCTATTTTGGCCAAACTTTGCATATTATATTTCACCAATAACCATACATGGTGAAAGCGGGTCACATCGTTAGAGGTATCAATATACCCCCTATACAAATGTACTTTCCGATTTAACATTTTTTGTCAAGCACATACATTTACAGGATTCAAAACTCCTTCACGATTTCTCTTGTTTACCGAATTGAATTGTAGTGAGATAGAAAGTGGGGTGTATCATATAGTTGGTTCCGTCCGTCTTTAGCCTTTCCTTACTTGTTTGGGAGATGCCTATATGTCCATACTTTGGTATAACCCAAATGGGGCCCCATTCTGCTCAATTACAGCTCTAGAAAATACATCTTACATAGGATCTTCATCAAATTTTGCAGATCATTATATGTTTCAACTAGGAATACCTACCGTGAATGAGAAATATATAGGCGCATGTTTTGGCACAGGCCTCAAGTGTTGTTCAAATGTCCGTCCCTTCAAATGTCCGTCCTATTTATCCTATTTCCGCTGTATAATCTGTATTTGTCTTTGGATCTTGATCAATTTTTCCAGATCGTGTTATATTTACTTTACTTGGAATATCTGCTGGAAAATTGGATCAATTACTTTATTATTTACCATACTCATTTAATTTGACTAAAGATGAATTTATAGAATAATTTATATGAACTACATTAAATTGCTCTCATGAAATACCTGGGTTTAGTAATCAAGGCGAGGTATATACGCAGGGACTTTAGCCTTTCCTTCCTTGTTTTGTTTCTAAATAGAAATGTAAGATAAATCGGACAATGCTTCAACATCCAGCCAAACAAAGATTATGAAGGGCATAGAAAAAAAATTACAGTTGAAACTGGTCTTCCAGGTGGCGAATGTGTAAAAAGTTCTTTTGGTTTCATTCTAAGAATAAACAATAAAACTAGGCAACAAAAATTTTGTCGAAGGGTCATGTATAAGATTTTTCTGTTGTAAAGGGTGGTTACATTTTAAGGGCTGATGTTGATTTGAATAAACCACAAATTATTTAGGATATTATTGTCATTTATTTTTATTATGATAACATTGGTATGGTTCAATTATGTATGGGGCAAAATATCGGCCATATTTTCGATGACGCTGAGGCTTAATTGAGGTTCTATGCCGTTAATGTGCCGAATTATCTCATCCTTTAGCTCTTGAATTGTTGCTGGCTTATCGACGTACACCTTTTCCTTCAAATAATCCCAAAGGAAGAAGTCCAACAGTGTCAAAACACATGATCTTGGCGGCCAGTTGACAACGCCACCACGTGAGAAAACACGGCCATTGAATTTGTCGCGTAAAAGAGCCATTGTTTCGTTAGCTGTGTGGCAAGTGGCACCGTTCTGTTGAAACCACATATCGTCCACATCCATATCTTTCAATTCGGGCCATAAAAAGTTCGTTATCAGCTCACGATAGCGAAAACCATTCACAGTAACTGCCTGACTGGCCTCAAAACCGCACCAAACAGTCACTCTTTGTGGGTGCATTGGTTTTTCGACAATCACTCGTGGATTATCAGTCGCCCAAATGCGGCAATTGTGCATATTGACGAATCCACTGAGGTGAAAATGTGCCTCATCAAATAGACCGAAAAAATCACGAAGTGCACGATATGCATTTTGATTTGAACGCCCATTTTCATAATAAGCCTGAATAACTTTAACGCGCTGCTCGATTGTGTAGCTCTCCATGGTTCAAATTGAGTTAGTCTGAAATTGAGAAATGTCAAATGAAATGCAGAAAAAAACTTGTGGTTCACATTCAACATCGGCCCTTACAATTTAACCACCCTTTATTTTGCAAATCATCATTAAACAATCCAAACTTTATTTTCGTGGGGTGACTGGAAATGGGTTTTCCTTTTGTATGGACCGCGACCCAGCCCACTGTATATATGCATATATCACGTTGCATTCGATGGTTGCGGTTGCGTTTTCTAGAGCGAATACTGCCTGAGTGGATGTTATAAGCTTTGTTATCGTATTCGGCATTTGCAATCGGCCAGTGCCTCTGTTCAGTTAGTTGGTCATCGTTTTCCATTTTCATACGCAACACAACACAGCAACAACAAATTAACATGAATTTGTCAGGTTTTGCAAAACTGAACCAAGATGTACTGATTCACATCTACAAAATGCTGGATTTTGAAGATCAGTTGAGATTGGCTCGTGTAAATACGGCACTGGAGAGTGTGTTTGGACATTTCGTATGGACCGTGGACTATGGCATCCTGAAAATATATAAATCTACCGCCTGTTATGTAGTAGCAAATGAAAGGGACAACAGAAGAGCAGTGCTCACAGAAGACGGGTTTCTAGAGTTTCTAGCATTCTACGTGGCTAAAGTGAACAAATTGGTATTAGACAGATCGTTGGAATCGTGGGGGCCCCTCGATTGGAAACAATTCAAAAACCTCACCAGCTTAAGCTACCACGCACAAGACGATGGGCTTGCCTTAATACAATCGCTGGCCGAACATCTAACGCATTTGGAGAGTTTGCTGTTGGTTGTCTTTGAAGTCAGCCAAAGATTAGTAGACTTCCTGAATTCTTCGAGTATGCTGAAAATGAGAAGATTGAAAATATTGTGCTTGGATTTCTCGAGTTATGGTGGAGATTTTCCAGTGCTATATAAGTTCCTTTGTGAACTCATCTTCCAGTTGAAACTAGATATTTTGAAATTGAATTTTATTGTTGAACCGGCTGAAGATGTTGGTGAAATCACGGATGTCTCATTAACAACTGCTGTTGTTCCGTTAAGGGAATTAACAATCAAAACTACATTCGATCCTCGACAATGGCCAAATAACTTTCCCTCGTTTCTGGCCATTTTGGCAAATCTCTTGATCTTATCTGTAGGCTTTACGCATGCCGTAAACGATATGATCTTGACAATAATTGCCACGAGTTGCCAAAATCTAGAAAAGCTAACCATACGCGAGACAATGTTCACAGCTATTCAGTCGTTCTCCATACCTCCCAAGGTAACTGAACTAAGCTTAGAATGCTGTTATGGCTTAACCCAGAAAAACTTGAAAGAAATTCTAGCTGAAACAACGATCATCAAATTCACTTCAGCTGATACAAAATATGAAGGGGAATTTGCAGATTTCCAAATTTCACCTACAATCGAAACACTAGATGTGGAATACGTTGATATGTGTCGTTTCACGTCGGCATACGAAAACAGCGACACTTTAAAGAATTTAACGTGGCATTGCTCAATAAAGTGTAGAAACTTCCATGGCAGTATAAGTGACGTGCCTCTGGCATCATGCATCAGCTTAAAGACTCTCGATATTGAATCCAATGAAATAGCATTGGACTCGCTACTACAACTGAAGAATCTCCAGAAGTTTAGCACACGCAAAGAGTTCCCAATGAAAGGCGTCGGTACACTTTTGAGACATCCGTCATTGAGAGAAGTCACCATCAGTACGAATGTCGATGCAACTGAAGGGCCCGCTGAAGGCTTCACGACAAATGTCACCAACTTGACAGTAACATACTACGGCGAGCCCTTCGAGTCCCATTCAGATTTCTGGCTGGATTTATTTCGCCAAAATGCTCAACTGAAATTGAGCCTGACTTCCTATAGAGAGAGTGAGGAGAACATTTTACGTAGTCTGATGAATCACAAAAAATGGCCGAGATGTTTGAGGAGATTGGACTTTTGCGGTTATACTTTAAGTAAGTATATGACGTCAAGAGTTACTTGTGATCCGAATGCCACGAGCTCAGGTACTTAGACTGGTATTTAGCCGCATGGACTCTTTAATGTGTACAGTGGGACGAATAGAATAGTAAACGTAGCACTGTCACTTAAGAGTCAGAACACACGCTGGCGGCGGCCGCTCACACATGTATTTCTTAGGGGTGATGAAAAATTGCCACCGCCAGCCGCTGCGGCCAGAGTTACAAGCCGAACCACAATTATCGGCGGCGGCGGCGCTACCCAAAATGGGTTGGCGGCGGCTCATTCTGTAATACGATCACCCCTATTTATTTGACAATTTTGACCAAAGGGAAGGAACAATTTGTATTGGTTTTTAATACATTTTTATACCCTCCACCTCCAGGATGGGGGTATATTCACTTTGTCATTCCGTTTGTAACACCTTGAAATATTCATTGGAGACCCCATAAAGTATATATATTCTAGGTCGTGGTAAAATTCTAAGACGATATAGCCATGTCCGTCTGTCCGTCTGTCTGTCTGTTGAAAGCACGATAGCGGCCGAACGAAATGAGCTAGGAGGTTCAAATTTTTCCTAAATGTGTCTTATGGTTGTAGATCGGTTGGGATTGAAAGTGGACGAAATCGGCCCAGAGGGAAAAATTTTTCCCTCACAAGGACTGAAAATACCCCTAATATTTAGAGTATTTCAGCATGTTTTTTGAACATATTAGCTTGTATTTACTTGACATTTGCAACGCGCATTCCCTTTATAGCATAAAAGGGCACCATAGAGTGATTTTTATTAGTAGGGGGCGAAATGGCACGAAAAGGGATAAAAATAGTACCTATCAAACGACAACAGATAGAAACACGAAATTTGGCGTGTACATACCTCTAATAGAGTACATACATAATATAAAAGTATTTTTTCTAAATTCGTACTTTTAAGGGGTTAAATGGGGATAGAGGGATAAAAATAGTACCAACCTAACGGCTGCACATAGAATAATGAAATTCGATATGGGTGTTTCTCTGGTTATGCACGCGACATTTGTACGCGTTTTATTGTGTTTGAATATTAAACAAGTAAAAAGGCGTTAAGTTCGGCCGGGCCGAATCTTATATACCCTCCACCACGGAGTGCATTCCATAGTATTACCAGCAGATTAAAAGAAAGTCGACTTTACATAGAAGCACAGTACCATATTACGAAAATTGTGATATTTTAATGCACATTACTATATTTGTTTACTATTTAAAACTATAATGTATACTTATGCGCACTGTTTAAAATCGACTCTATATATAAATAAAATGCTGAAATTGTGAAAGTGAACATGCCTAAATATTAGCCGATTGTCAGTCACCATTAGAAGGAAGCATTTCCAGATACAGACAAAGTGATAAGAAAAGTATAAATTTTAAAGATATCCCCATTCGCCCCATTCTCCGCCCAAATGTACAAATTTCGAAAAAACCCTTTTTCGAGTCTTCATAGTCAGAATGTATACACCGAATTTCATGATTTCAACTTCAGCGGTTTGGTATGTTCCATTTGTATCCCTCTTTTTAATTATATCCCTTAAAAGTACGAATTTCGAAAAATCCCTCTATTTTACGTGTAATTAGAGGGATGTACACACCGAATTTCATGATTCTAGCTGTTTTCGTATCATTGGTACCATATTTTATCCCTTTTTGACCCATTTCGCCCGCTAAAACTTTTATTTTCTTTGTGGTGCATCCAAGCTACAAGAGGAATGTCTGCAACAAATTTTAACTGTATGAAAATAAGAAATTTAATTAAAAAGCCAAGGCTACCAATATTTGTATACTATATATATAATGGATATAATACTTCAATTCATATCTGTTGTCGTTTGATAGGTACCATTTTTATCCCTTTTTGTCCCATTTCGCCCCCTACAAATAAAAATCACTCTATAAAGTAAATATAAGGGAGCAATCATAAATACCCTAAATATTGGGGGATAGAGAGTGTACTTTCAGCTACAGTCGTTTGGTTGCTTGTATTTCCTTCCTATTTTAATTTCAATAGTATAAATTTTGAAAATACCTTATCTCTCACGTACGCAGTATAAGACAACTTCATGGTTCTACCATTTTTGTCATAAAAGCAAAAGTACGAATTTGGAAAAAAAATATTTTACGTGGCTATGCAATCAGAGGAATGTATACGCCGAATTCCATGATTCTATCAGCGGCCATTTTGTTGGTACCATTTTTATCCCCTTTTTCCAATTTTGCCCCCTCAATAGTACGACTATCTAAAATCTCTTTATTTTAAGTATCTACATAATTAGAGGGACGTACTCACTGAATTTCACCATTCTTGCTGTATTCGTTTAGTTGGTACTATTTTTATCCCCTGTAGCCATTATATCCATTGAAAGTACGAATTTGGAAAAAAACGTTTTATTTTTCGTGTCTACGCAGTCAGAAAAATGTATACTCCGAATTTCATGATTCTAGCTGCTGTCATTTGGTAGGTACTATTTTTATCCCCTTTTTCCATTTGAACCCCAAAAAGTACGAATTTTGGAAAGTTCATTTATTTTACGTGTCTACGCAATCAGAGGAATGTATATATCGAATTTCATTATTCTAGGTGCAGCCGATAAGTTGGTACTATTTTTATCCCTCTATCCCCATTTAACCCCTTAAAAGTACGAATTTAGAAAAAATACTTTTATATTATGTATGTACTCTATTAGAGGAATGTACACGCCAAATTTCGTGTTTCTATCTGTTGTCGTTTGATAGGTACCATTTTTATCCCTTTTTGTCCCATTTCGCCCCCTACAAATAAAAATCACTCTATGGTGCCCTTTTATGCTATAGAGGGAATGCGCATTGCAAATATCAACTAAATACAAGCTAATATGTTCAAAAAACATGCTGAAATACTCTAAATATTAGGGGTATTTTCAGTCCTTGTGAGGGAAAAAATTTTCCCTCTGGGCCGATTTCGTCCACTTTCAATCCCAACCGATCTACAACCATAAGACACATTTAGGAAAAATTTGAACCTCCTAGCTCATTTCGTTCGGCCGCTATCGTGCTTTCAACAGACAGACAGACAGACAGACGGACAGACGGACAGACGGACAGACGGACATGGCTATATCGTCTTAGAATTTTACCACGACCCAGAATATATATACTTTATGGGGTCTCCGATGAATATTTCAAGGTGTTACAAACGGAATGACAAAGTGAATATACCCCCATCCTGGAGGTGGAGGGTATAAAAAATAGAAGTGGATTGGAATTTTAGAATGAATTCTATAATCGTTACATTGTTTGTGATGAGTTCTTTCTAAAAAGTATATATAATGGTAAATTGAGCACTGGGTACCCAAATGCCATGCAATCAAAGTTGACTTACTCACGTGACAAAAATAGAAGTGCCTTTTAGGACCGTAAGAAAAAGTGCGAAAGTAAGCGAATTGTAGGAGGTTTTTATTTCGGGAAAAATGTTTTTATAAAGGTTAGTAATGGGCCTTTATAATCATGTTTTGTTCAAAAGCAACTATGCATGGGTTGGCGAAGAAAAAAATAAATTGTAAATTACGCACGTGACATTACGCACGTGACACTTTTTACCTTCATACATATTTTAGTAATTTTACATATATTTTCAGAAGTTTTTAACAAAAAAACAAGTAAAAACGGCGTTAAGTTCGGCCGGGCCGAACTTTATATACCCTCCACCATGGATTGCATTCCACAGAGGTTGTCGGTTTTCGTAGAAGTGCAGTAATATTACAGGAAAATATAAATTTTTTAATATACCAAACTAAAACAAATACAACTATTGAAAAAATAATTATATAAATAAATATAATATTTTAATTATATCAAACCATTATCTATTTCAAAACAAAAACTAAATATTCTTATATTTATATTTTCAAAAAGCTTAAATACCATAATTATTGGAAGATAGTGGGTGCTACAGTTGGTTGTACTTCCATTCTATTTTAATTCCGAAAGTACAAATTTTGAAAATCCATTATCAGACGTACATGTGTAAAGTGCAAAATAACCTAACTTCATGATTCAACCAATTTTTGCCGTAAAAGAAAAAGTAGGAATTTGGAAAAAATACTTTTTATTTTGAGTGTCTATGCAGTCAGAGGAATGTATACACCGAATTCCATGATTCCAGCTGCGCCCATTTGGTTGGTACCATTGTTACCCCCTTGACATTTCTACGTAATTAGAATTTCATCATTCTAGCTGTAGTCGTTTAGTTGGTACTATTTTTATCCCCCTGTACCATTGTATCCCTTGCAAGTACGAATTTCGAAAAATCCGTTTATTTTTCGTGTCTATGCAGTCAGAGGAATGTACACTCCGAATTACATAACTCTAGCTGCGGTCTTTTGGTTGGTACTATTTTTATCCCCTTTTTCTATTTTGACCACAAAAATTACGAATTTCGAAAAACTAGTTTATTTTCCGTGTCTACACAGTCAGAGGAATGTATACTCCGAATTTAATGACTCTAGCTACGGTCATTTGATTGGTACTATTTTTATCCCCTTTTTTCAGTTTAACCCCAAAAAGTACGAATTTTAAAAAATCCGTTTATTTTACTTGTCTATGCAATCAGAGGAATGTATACACCGAATTTCATTATTCTAGGTCCAGCCGTTTGGTTGGTACCATTTTTATCCCTCTTTTCCAATTTTATCCCTTAAAAGTACGAATTTGGAAAAAATATAAATACAATTATGTATCTACTCAGTTAGAAGAATGTACACACCGAATTTCGTGTTTCTAGCTGTTGTCGTTTAATATGTACCATTTTTATCCCTTTTTTGCCCCATTTCACCCCCTACAAATAAGAATCACTTTATGGTGCACGTTTATGTTGTAGGAGGAATGCGCATACCAAATATCAAGCAAATATAAACAGACCTATTCAAAAAACATGCTTAAATACGCTAAAATATTAGGGTTTATTATGGGTATTTTTAGTCCTTGTGAGGGAAAAATTTTTCCCTTTGGGCCGATTTCGCCCCATTTCAATCCCAACCGATCTACGACTATAAGACGCATTTATGGAAAATTTGAACGTTCTAGCTCCTTTCGTTTAGATGCTAGCGTGCTTTCAACAGACGGACAGACGGACGGACGGACATGGCTAGATCGTCTTAAAATTTTATGACGATCAAGAATATATATACTTTATAGGGTCTTAGGTCGATATTTCAAGGTGTTACAAACGGAATGACAAAGTTAGTATACGCCCAACCTGGAGGTAATTAAACTTTTATTCAAAAATGAAAAATAAAATATAAAAATATACTACAAAATTAATCCAACTTAATTTTTTGCTTGAGTGAGTATCCTGTTCGAGCAACATTTATATATTCATTATCTTGGTAGGAAGAGCAATGCATTTTTTGTATTCCTGGAATATAGCGGACAATTTTCCATTTTTCATTTAATGGTGGAGAGAAATCTTCAATCTCCTTTGCTGAGGTATATAACAGACGAACTCCCTTGATGATTTTGCGAGCGCATTCATAAAATGCAAAGGCATCCGGTAATATAATATTATTTGCCTTAACCGCTTGCCAAACTTTTCGCTTCACCACAGCGCCTATTCCATCGACTGCGCCTTTGCCATGCGAAGTTGCAAAGAAGTTCCACTCAAAATGCTTACAGCCAAATTCGCTAACAAAAGAAGGAATGCTTGTGAGAATATATTTATTTTTGAATTGACTGGTGCTGCCATCAGAGAATATGAAAACCGTGGAAATTTCTTTGTATTGGCTTTGAATTTGGTGCACAATTTTTGTAAGGAAACAATAGACGTCATATTTGTTGTGGGTTAGTTTCTCACTAATGACAGCAAAAGATTCAGTTTCACATCGCAGCCATGCAACGCAAGTAAAAATAGTAACTTGTTGGTAGCTGAAGTGAGCTTCTTGTACCTCATTCTGATTGATCAATCGATAGTTTTCTGCAAAATCCATTTGCAAAATTAGTTCACCATCACGTAAATTTTTCTTTTTGTCATCAAAATATTTTTGCTGAGCGCGCTTTATAAAATAATGAAGTTTAAAAGCTGGCAGCTGAATTTCCAGTTCATGTAACAAATCCTCTAATGGAGCTATGGTATTGCTTAATGTTAAGCGATCATCAACTTTTCTCCAATAGCTCCATTTAACATTTTCTTCCATTTTGGTTAAAAAAATATAGGCACCAAATCATGTGTAACATCCCGTATACATTTCTCACAGTCACTAACCATGCACTTCTCGTCCAATATATTGCAACATGTTAATCTCAAAAAAGGTTCAAAATGAGATGGAAACAGAGGCATAGCTTTAGCGCATCCCTTTAGCAAAAATGCGAAGTTTGCATGGTATTTACAAACACACATATTGTGCGGAAGTTTGTCCAATAATTTAACGTGACTCGGTCGATGGTGAAAAAATTGTGATTTAGAAAGACATTCTGAAGTGACCTCGCTTTTGTACACTTCATAAGCTTCTGATACAGTTAAAATCATAAATCGCTTTGCAACTACTTGCTTATTGCAGATTAAAGTATCCTTCCGGCCGGGAGCTTGAACACTTATATCATCTCGGATATAAAACTCTTGGACTACCTTAATCTTTTCCTGCATATTATTGATTGAACATACTGGTGTCTCAGGTGCATTATTCGAGACTGTGGGATACTTTTGACACAAAGCTTGTAGCACTTCACCTTTCTTTATTGCGTCCCTTGGTAACGCCCTCTCTACCTTCTTTATAAAGGGTGATTTTTTAAGAGCTTGATAACTTTTTTTTTAAAAAAAAACGCATAAAATTTGCAAAATCTCATCGGTTCTTTATTTGAAACGTTAGATTGGTCCATGACATTTACTTTTTGAAGATAATTTCATTTAAATGTTGACCGCGGCTGCGTCTTAGGTGGTCCATTCGGAAAGTCCAATTTTGGGCAACTTTTTCGAGCATTTCGGCCGGAATAGCCCGAATTTCTTCGGAAATGTTGTCTTCCAAAGCTGGAATAGTTGCTGGCTTATTTCTGTAGACTTTAGACTTGACGTAGCCCCACAAAAAATAGTCTAAAGGCGTCAAATCGCATGATCTTGGTGGCCAACTTACCGGTCCATTTCTTGAGATGAATTGTTCTCCGAAGTTTTCCCTCAAAATGGCCATAGAATCGCGAGCTGTGTGGCATGTAGCGCCATCTTGTTGAAACCACATGTCAACCAAGTTCAGTTCTTCCATTTTGGGCAAAAAAAAGTTGGATATCATCTCACGGTAGCGCTCACCATTCACAGTTACGTTACGATTCGCATCATCTTTGAAGAAGTACGGTCCAATGATGCCACCAGCCCATAAACCGCACCAAACTGTGACTTTTTCTGGATGCATTGGTAGCTCTTGCAATGCTTCTGGCTGATATTCACTCCAAAATCGACAATTCTGCCTATTTACGTACCCATTGAGCCAAAAATGAGCTTCGTCGCTGAACACAATTTCTTTCTTTCTGAACTTTCTTAACAGAGCACGCATTTTGATAATAAAATTCAATGATTTGCAAGCGTTGCTCGTTAGTAAGTCTATTCATGATGAAATGTCAAAGCATACTGAGCATCTTTCTCTTTGACACCATGTCTGAAATCCCACGTGATCTGTCAAATACTAATGCATGAAAATCCTAACCTCAAAAAAATCACTCTTTAGCTTTGCTTAGTGTTTGTTTACACAAGTAGCCACTTTTGTATTGGGTACTTGAATTTTTCTTGATTGATCTACACTTTTGTTGCCGAACACGATCTTTATTTCTTTTTTCTTTCAATATTTTTGAGTTATTTTTATCCTCACATGCTTTTCTCTTGCGATATTCACGCATTCTTTCAGCTTGTTTTTCTTTATGTTCTTTAAGCTTGTTTTCATCTTGCTTAAGCCTTTCCCTCCAACGTTCTTGATTTTTAGCATTACTTGTATTGTTAAATTAAAATAATATTTACCAAATGGACATAAATTAACAGCATTGAATTTTTCGTACTTACTATTACGCACGTGACAAAGTTTACAAGTCGAAAAAAAAATTACTTTTTGTAGAAGGCTATTAACTGCAATAAATTATTGCAGCTAACAAAAAACTTGCAATATAAACTAAACAACAAGACACTTCAACTGATAATGAGCAACTAATGGCACTATGTGCTTCTTTTGCATTACAAACGTGACAAAAGAATGTTGCCGGAAAAAAATGTAAATATTCCGTTATTGATGCACAGTTTGCTCTCCTCTCACATTTTTATATTCATTTGCTGTTGTATCAATTACTTATATACCATACTGCGATATTACACATATATTATTTTCGTCAGCAGCAATGACAAGTAATGCATGCTACAGCTTTTAAATTGAATTAAAGAGTCATTCGTTTTACATACCATTTTTTTAAGTTAAAATTATGATAAGCTAAAAATTTGTTTTACATAGTAAAACAACAATAGTTTTTTTCAATTTTCTGTGCTTAAAAAAATTATGCGAGCACTTTGATTTTTTAAGTCACAGTGGACCATTTCAGAGAAACACCCATATATACTTCCCTCTGATTGCGTAGACACGTAAAATAAAAGAAGTTTCCAAAATTCGTACTTTTTGGGGTTCAAATGGAAAAAGGGGATAAAAATAGTACCTACCAAATGATAGCAGCTAGAATCATGAAATTCGGAGTATACATTCCTATGACTGCGTAGACACGAAAAATAAAACGTTTTTTCCAAATTCGTACTTTCAATGGATACAATGGCTACAGGGGATAAAAATAGTACCAACTAAACGAATACAGCTAGAATGATGAAATTCAGTGTGTACATCCCTCTAATTGTGTAGATACGTAAAATAAAGAGATTTTAGATAGTCGTACTCTTGAGGGGGCAAAATTGGAAAAAGGGTATAAAAATGGTACCAACAAAATTGCCGCTGATAGAATCATGGAATTCGGTGTATACATTCCTCTCACTGCATAGCCACGTAAAATATTTTTTTTCCAAGTTCGTACTTTATGGTAGAATCATGAAATTGTCTTATACTGCGTACGTGAGAGATAAGGTATTTTCAAAATTTATACTTCTGAAACTAAAATGGGATGGAAATACAACCAACCAAACGACTGTAGCTGAAAGTGCACTCTCTATCCCCCAATATTTAGGGTATTTATGATTGCTCCCTTATATTTACTTTATGAATTGAAGTATTATATCCATTATATATATAGTATACAAATATTGGTAGCCTTGGCTTATTAATTAAATTTCTTATTTTCATAAAGTTAAAATTTGTTGCGGACATTCCTTTTGTAGCTTGGAAGCACCACAAAGAAAATACAAGTTTTAGCGGGCGAAATGGGACAAAAATGGATAAAATATGGTACCAATGATACGACAACAGCTAGAATCATGAAATTCGGTGTGTACATCCCTCTAATTACACGTAAAATAGAGGGATTTTTCGAAATTCGTACTTTTAAGGGATATAATTAAAAAGAGGGATACAAATGGAACATACCAAACCGCTGAAGTTGAAATCATGAAATTCGGTGTATACATTCTGACTATGAAGACTCGAAAAAGGGTTTTTCGAAATTTGTACATTTGGGCGGAGAATGGGGCGAATGGGGATATCTTTAAAATTTATACTTTTCTTATCACTTTGTCTGTATCTGGAAATGCTTCTTTCTAATGGCGACTGACAATCGCCTAATATTTAGGCATGTTCACTTTCACAATTTCAGCATTTTATTTATATATAGTAGTCGATTTTAAACAGTGCGCATAAGTATACATTATAGTTTGAAATAGTAAACAAATATAGTAAATGTGCATAAAAACATCACAATTTTCGTAATAATTTTCGTTCTGTACTTCTATGACGACATCCTTTAATCTGCTGGTAATACTGTGGAATGCACTCCGTGGTGGAGGGTATATAAGATTCGGCCCGGCCGAACTTAACGCCTTCTTACTTGTCTTTTATTCTTTGGCAAGTAGTTCAATATTCCTTAATATTAGCCAATGTTCCCATAATTTCATATTATTATTCCATACAATTATTTATTGGGAGTGGGAATGCATTCCCAAAATTTATAATATGTATGAATTTAATATTTTTTTGCGCAATTACATCTTTTCATGTCAGACATATTTGACCAGACATCTTGAATATCATAATCCTACCAAAGAATGGTAAGGCTACACCTTATATACTTTGACACACTAAAGGAGCACAATAAAAAGGTTCATGCTCCAAAAGTGTCCGAACAGTGCAAATAGTATTGTAATCGGAGGACAGTGCAACTTCATATCCTAAATATACATGTGTGTGACGACGATCATCGTTGTGCAATTTGTAGCTAACTTGTGCTATACACAAGAGTGTCCAAAGAGAAACATCTTCAGTTTTAATAAAGGGTGATTTTTGAAAAGCTATAGGAAACTTTTTCAAAAAAACACATAAAATTCAGAAAAATGCATGAAATCTTTATTTCAATCGATAGTACGGTCCATATAATTTAATGATGAAGCAAATCTTGACCTTGACTGCGCCTCAAATGGTCCATCCGCTTAGTCCAATTTTGGCATTTCCACGTTTTTGAGTAACAGAGGCCCAATTGCAGCGAACGGCGACGAATCGATAATTGATGGTCATCATTTAACACTGGCCGATACAGCTGCGATATTTTCTTCAGTTCGCACTCTACGTAAGCGTGTTGGTGGTCTAATGTCCAACAATGTAAATTTGGTGCGAAATTTTGTCACAATAGCCCGAATAGCCGCTTCAGTGGGTCGATTAAACTGGCCATAAAATGGAAGAAGCGCGCGATGAACTTTCTTAACAGAGCACGCATTTTGATAATAAAATTCAATAATTTGCAAGCGTTGTTCGTTTGTAAGACGATTCATGGTTAAATTATAGACCAAACTGAAGATGTTTGACAGTGAAACAAAACACGAAACGTGCGTCAGCTGTTTAAACCAGTGTTGCCAAAAAGATAATAGCTAAAAAAATCACCCTTTATAATCATAAAAGGAAGCATAAGTGCACCATGGCCATACAGCCTTCCAATCACCTACTTTACGTAGAGTAGCTGTTGTTTATTGTTTTTGTAATATATATTACCGAAAAATGCACAAAGTAACCCTTTTCCTCTGAATGCCAGCACCCACAAATTTAAATTTATTCAACATAAATGGTTAATTTAAAGCCCAATTATGCCTTTCTTATTTTTCTGATAGTAAATTAAAGTATAATTTTTTAAATTAAAATGCAAAAATTCATGAAAATAGAAAATGCGTTAATGCTAGCCGCTCTCTCCTGTTTGGTTTAGCCGCTAGCGTTTTATTGTTTCGCCGCCGCCAGCGTGTAGCATTGTGTTTGGGATCTAACTGTGTCATTTAGTCAAAAAGTATTTTAATTGTCTCTTCCTCTTAAAGGTCGCAAGTAACTGAATTTTATCCGAAATAAGCCCATTTTCTTCTCTTATTCTTTGTTTTAGATTGTGAACATTTGAAAAGAAACTTCGATGTTGTCATGCAAGGTATTCGATCGCAACTTTATATTTTTGGCAAGGTGGACATAGTTCTATGTAGAAATCTGTGACATTTTGTCGGACTTATATTTCTAAAATGAGAGTAAACAAGTAAGAAGGCGTTAAGTTCGGCCGGGCCGAATCTTATATACCCTCCACCACGGAGTGCATTCCACAGTATTACCAGCAGATTAAAGGACGTCGACATAGAAGTACAGTACCATATTACGAAAATTGTGATATTTTTATGCACATTACTATATTTGTTTACTATTTCAAACTATAATGTATACTTAAGCACACTGTTTAAAATCGACTACTAAATATAAATAAAATATAATAATGAACTTGTAAAAATGAACTTGCCTAAATATTAGGCGATTGTCAGTCGCCATTAGAAAGAAGCATTTTCAGATACAGACAAAGTGATAATAAAGTATAAATTTTAAAGATACCCTCATTCGCCCCATTCTCCGCCCAAATGTACAAATTTCGAAAAAAACCTTTTTCGAGTCTTCATAGTCAGAATGTATACACCGAATTTCATGATTTCAACTTCAGCGGTTTGGTAGGTCCCATTTTAATCCATCTTTTTAATTATATCCCTTAAAAGTACGAATTTCGAAAAATACCTCTATTTTACTTGTCTATGCAATTAGAGGGATATACACACCGAATTTCATGATTCTAGCTGTTGTCGTATCATTGGTACCATATCTTATCCCTTTTTGTCCCATTTCGCCCGCTAAAACTTTTATTTTCTTTGTGGTGCTTCCAAGAGGAATGTCCGCAACAAATTGTAACTGTATGAAAATAAGAAATTTTATTAATAAGCCAAGGCTACCAATATTTGTATACTATATATATATAATGGATATAATACTTCAATTCATAAAGTAAATATAAGGGAACAATCGTAAATACCCCAAATATTGGTGGAGAGAGTGTATTTTCAGATACAGTCGTTTGGTTGGTTGTATTTCCATCCTATTTTAATTTCAAAAGTATAAATTTTTAAAATACCTTATCTCTCACGTACGCAGTATAAGACAACTTCATGATTCTACCATTTTTTGTCGTAAAAGCAAAAAAATAAAGAACAAAAATATTTTACGTGGCTATGCAGTCAGAGGAATGTATACACCGAATTCCATGATTCTATCAGCGGCCATTTTGTTGGTACCATTTTTATCCCCTTTTTTCCAATTTTGCCCCCTCAAGAGTACGACTATCTAAAATCTCTTTATTTTACGTATCTACACAATTAGAGGGATGTACACACTGAATTTCATCATTCTAGCTGTATTCGTTTAGTTGGTACTATTTTTATCCCCTGTAGCCATTGTATCCCTTGAAAGTACGAATTTGGAAAAAAAGTTTTAATTTTCGTGTCTACGCAGTCAGAGGAATGTATACTCCGAATTTCATGATTCTAGCTGCTGTCATTTGGTAGGTACTATTTTTATCCTCTTTTTCCATTTGAACCCCAAAAAGTACGAATTTTGGAAAGTTATTTTATTTTACGTGTCTACGCAATCAGAGGAATGCATATATCGAATTTCATTATTCTAGGTACAGCCGTTAGGTTGGTACTATTTTTATTCCTTTATCCCCATTTAACCCCTTAAAAGTACGAATTTAGAAAAAATACTTTTATATATACCATTTTTATCCCTTTTTGTCCCATTTCGCCCCCTACAAATAAAAATCACTCTATGGTGCCCTTTTATTCTATAAAGGGAATGCGCATTGCAAATATCAAGTAAATACAAGCTAATATGTTCAAAAACATGCTGAAATACTCTAAATATTAGGGGTATTTTCAGTCCTTGTGAGGTAAAAATTTTTCCCTCTGGATCGATTTCGTCCACTTTCAATCCTAACCGATCTACAACCATAAGACACATTTAGGACAAATTTGAACCTCCTAGCTCATTTCGTTCGGCCGCTATCCTGCTTTCAACAGACAGACAGACGGACATGGCTACATCGTCTTAGAATTTTACCATCACCCAGAATATGTATACTTTATGGGGTCTCCGATGAATATTTCAAGGTGTTACAAACGGAATGACAAAGTGAATATACCCCCATCCTGGAGGTGGAAGGTATAAAAATTTAAAGATACGTACGACAACAATTTTAATTTTGGTTAAAATAAAGAAAATATTTTTTTTTTAGTTTTTTTTGTTTGTATTTTTTGGTCTGTAATCAATATTTGATTTGAACTGGGATATTATCCTGGCTAAAGACCATTTTGCCTATATATATATAATAGAATGCAAATTTATTTACAAATGGCATGGTGATATTTATTACTTGTCTGCAGACTACCACGATCATGATTTCGACCATGACAAAAGTCTTTTCAAGTGGCTTCGCAGCGACTTTTCAACTTCAAAACCGGCCTCTATAAGGAGATGATTCTCACAAACGAACGAGAATCACAACTCACTTGCCGCATTTGCGTTTAAAAAAATTCGCACCAAGTAATAAAGTACTTGTGCCATCTTACAACCCTGCAAACAGTTTTGAAAATTTAGGAAGATTGTTGGACTGGAAGATTATTCTGTGCCTCTTCTAGACGATTATTAACTTGCGAATCTTTTTTTTTGTCAAATATGGGGAGAAATTAACACAGAGATTAAACACTCGTGAAGCGTTCACACACGCGTTTGTCAAATTATCGTAGATACACGTGCGGGTAAGTAAATGGAACAAACATTCATCGAACAAGCATGCACACTAAGGGACAACGGTAAAAAATATTCTATTGAAATTGGAAAAACTGCAAATTTGTAAAAATGTGTAAAAAGTAATTTGCTTTCAAGCGAATTTTAAATGACGAAGTGGCAATGCTGTATTATTGGAGAGGATCTAAAGAAAAACCAAGTATTCAAAAATTGATCTACGTTTCAGTTATTAGAGGTAAGTATTTAATGAAGCTTATAACAACACATTATAAATTTAACGTTTCCTTAAATTCTGTTATATATATATATATTGTTGTAATTTTCAAATTTCGACGAATCTGGGATAAACTCCGTGTTGCAACAACATATTGTCCATACCAAAGATCACGTAGAAAAACGACAGAAAGTGTCATAGTTTTTTAATTTGTTTTTTTTTAATATAAAATAACATTTAAAAAATTCTAATATAAAATTCAAAATTAAAATTCAATTCATTTGGGACCCTTCTGCTTAATTCGTCTGTGATTCTTATAAGTGGTTCGATTAATACCCTTCACGCGAATCGCGATGAAGGCACAACTGCTTTAGAGTGAAGATGAGAATATTATTCCCAGATGACAGTCTTCCGCTATTGAAACAATCTTCCCCGCGAATCGCAGCTTATCTGTTTGCAGGGAAACATCTCATCGAGTTGCATATATATATATATATATACATATATATATATATACATATATATATATATATATATATATATATATATATATATATATATATATATATATATATATATATATATATATATATATATATATATATATATATATATATATATATATATATATATATGTGGTGTTTTTATGAATCAGCCTCAATAATGCACACAAAAAATATTTTTTTTTCTGATTGGACACAAAATTTGTGTAGTGTAACTAACAAAGAGTATCATAACTTCTACATTTATCCATATCCATAGACTTTGTACATATGGAAATAAATAATAACAAAATTATTTCCCATTCCTTTGAAGACAGTTCCTAAACCACTGTTTCTATTTGAAAGTGTAATTCGCAATATTAGAAGCCATCATGAATACCTTTATTTTAACAGTTTGACAATAATTTTCCTTCTCCGAAAATTGGAATTTTAGTAACAAATAAAACAAGTAAAAACGGAGACAAGTTCGGCCGGGCCGAACTTTTTGTACCCTCCACCATGGATTGCATTCCACAGAGGTTGTCGGTTTTCGTAATATTACAGGAAAATATAAATTTTTTAATATAGCCACACAAATGCAAATAATGAAAAAAAAATTTTATAAATAAATATAATATTTTTATTATTTCAAACCATTATTTATTTCAAATCAAAAATAAATATTCTTATATTTATATTTTCAAAAAGCTTAAATACCATAAATATTGGTAGATAGTGGGTGCTACAGTTTGTTATATTTCCATTCTATTTTAATTGCAAAAGTATTACCCTCTTGACGTTTCTACGCAATTAGAATTTCATCATTCTAGCTGTAGTCGTTTAGTTGGTACTATTTTTATCCCTCTGTACCATTGTATCCCTTGAAAGTAAAAATTTCCAAAAATCCGTTTATTTTCCGTGTCTACGCAGTCAGAGGAATGTATACTCCGAATTGCATGACTCTAGCTGCGGTCATTTTATTGGTACTATTTTTATCCCCTTTTTTCATTTTAACCCCAAAAAATACGAATTTCGAAAAATCTGTTTATTTTAAGTATCTACGCAATCAGAGGAATGTATACACCGAATTTCATTATTTCAGGTACAGCCGTTTGGTTGGTACCGTTTTTATCCCTCTATTCCCTTTTTACCCCTTAAAAGTACGAATTTGGAAAAAATATTTTTATATTATGTATCTACTCAAATAGAGGAATGTACACACCGAATTTCGTGTTTCTAGCTGTTGTCGTTTAATAAGTACCTTTTTTATACCTTTTTTACCCCATTTCACCCCCTACCAATAATAATCACTTTATGGTGCACGTTTTTGCTATAAGGGGAATGCGCATACCAAATATCAAGCAAATATAAACAGACATATTCAAAAAACATGCTTAAATACGCTAAAATATTAGGGATTATTATGGGTATTTTTAGTCCTTGTGAGGGAAAATTTTTTCCCTTTGTGCCGATTTCGGCCCGTTTCAAACCCAACCGATCTACGGCTATAAGACGCATTTATGGAAAATTTTAACATTCTAGCTCCTTTCGTTTAGATGCTAGCGTGCTTTCAACAGACGGACGGACGGACATGGCTAGATCGCCTTAGAATTTTATGACGATCAAGAATATATATACTTTATAGGGTCTCAGGTCGATATTTCAAGGTGTTACAAACGGAATGACAAAGTTAGTATACCCCCATCCTGGAGGTGGAGGGTATAAAAAATGTCTCGTTTTCGAGTTTAGAAATATAAAGGGTGGTTAAATTGTAAGGGCCGATGGTGAATGTGAACCACACCTAAACGTCAAGTTTTTTTTTCTGCATTTCATTTGACATTTCTCAATTTCAGACTAACTCAATTTGGACCATGGAAAGATACACAATCGAGCAACGCGATGAAGTTATTCAGGCTTATTATGAAAATGAGCGTTCAAATCAAATCGTGATTTTTTCGCTCAATGTAATCGGCCAAAGGTGAGTACAATCTGAAAAATCCTGCAAAAATTTGTGCAAACCGGGTCTGTAGGAGATGTGAAAACACCAGTGTATGCTCGTACAGCTCGAACTGGACAAAGTATTGCTGCTGTTCGGGATAGTGTGGCTGAGGAGCCGTCCATCTCAACTCGTCGTCGTGCCCAACAATTGCACCTCTCACGCTCGTCGTGAGATTATGCATAAAAACTTGCATTTACAATCTTACAAAGTGCAATCGACTCAAGAACTAAAGCCTCTTGACCATTCTAAATGTCGACAATGATGGTACCACATGCCACACAGCTAACGAAACAATGGCTCTTTTGCGCGACAAATTCAATGGCCGTGTTATCTCACGTGGTGGCGATGTCAATTGGCCTTCAAGATCATGTGATTTGACACCGTTGGACTTCTTTCTTTGGGGTTATTTGAAAGAAAAGGTGTACGTCGATAAGCCAGCAACAATTCAAGAGTTAAAGAATGAGATAATTCGGCACATTAACGGCATAGAACCTCAATTATGCCTCAGCGTCATCGAAAAGTTGGACCATCGGATGGTGGTGTGCCGTCGAAGTCGCGGCTGCAATTTGGCCGATGTTTTGTTCCATACATCATAATAAAAAGAAATGACAATATTTTAATAAATAATTTTTGTTTTATTCAAAATCAACATCGGCCCTTAAAATTTAACCATTCAAGTTTTTTTTTTTTGAAAATTCCTTCCTTATATTTACTCCTTGAATTTACTTGAAGTATTATTTCGATATATAGAATAAACATATTTATATTTATTTATTAAAATATTTTTTCAATATTTTTAGTTGTTTTTGTTTGGCTATATTAAACATTTTCCTGCATGTCACTGCACTTCTACAAAAATATACAGCCTCTGTGGATTGCAAGCCATGGTGGGGTGTATATAAAGTTCTGCCCGGCCGAACTTAACGCTTTCTTGTTGTTTTTATTGTTTCTATACCCTCCACTTGTGTATTATGTCTTTGTGCATCTGTTTTTAAAACCCAAAAGGAAACGATATACACCCATCGTTTGTTATACAGATCGGCTTAGAATGACTTTCTGTTACAGGTCGCAATTATTGTCCGATCTTAACAAAAAGTAAGTTTTACTTTATAACAAATTCATTTCAATGCTCTTTTTTTGTCGATGACATGTTTCATATTTTTATTATAATTTCCTTACTGATTAGCGGAAGATGGTCGTCACCTACCCAAAGGTAGACATTTATAGATAAATTTGCATTTCAACTTGTTAAATATTTTTCTAAGTACTTCGAATATCCCACAAAAATATTTTATGAAATCCCTACAATAATCCCCTGTAACATTTATTCTTTTTGTCCTTTAGACTATCATCTGACAAGCCGGATTGGATTATGAGATGCTATTAAAATGTGCTTCCTACGAAAGTACTTTCTTTTTTTTGCTGGGACTAGTTTAAGAGTCGGACGGCGCGAATTAGGATTTGTCATAAATTTAGTGAATTTTTTCTTAATATGTATGAAAAATTCATAAATAAAAAAAAAAAAAGTTTCATACAATTGTTTCATAAACATTTCATATTTAAGATCAAAGATGTTAATGAAAGAATTCTCAAATGTTATGAAATATGTCATAACCAATAAAATATTTGTGTTATGAATGTCTTCATAAATATAATGAAGGATTTCATAGTTTTTATGAAATGTTTTATAACTTGCAACTACACCTTTAGTGTACGACTTTATTCGTTGAATGCTAGCAATTCTCATTTGTACTCTGTTAACTCTGACATAAGTATGAATCCTGATTTAGGTGAAAGACATATTCATTGCAAAGACTCTCGCAATGATGGTGTGTGCTGATTGTTTAGTCAACGAGTCAGACCTTTTTTTGCTTGTTTGTTTATATTGGAAACTTCATTGCAAACTATTTATGAAACTCTTTCATGAAATTAATGAAGTTTCTTCATAAATTCTATGAAAATGTTCATACATCATAGTATGAAAAATAATGAATTTTTATGACAAAAGTTCTTCGAATGAACAACTGCATTTCATAGTTTCTAAGAAATTTTTCATAAATTCTATGACACTTTTCATTGATTTGCGCTTTATGAAACATGTTTCATACATTTTATGAAATGTCATATCAAGTCATAGTGGATTTTTTGCACCATTATAGAAGAAATGAAGGATTTAATATTACCTAGGATAGAGTCAACTATGTGGGAAGTACAAGAAAGGGCGTGGATAAAGCGTAAATATTGTTTATGTTTAAGGTGATTATAGAAACATTTTTAAATATCAAATTACCAATGATTTTAACTAACCGTATGGATGTTATATCGGCTTTATTGTCACCAAAGTTTATGCCGCTTTGTGTGGGAGGTACCAGAAGGGTACCGCACGCTCACGTGAGTAAAATAAATTTTGCTCACGATCACGCATGTTTCACGCAATTCACATGAGTCGCGCCCAGCTCTAATTCGACCCGGCCGAATTTAAGGTCTTTTTTACTTGTTTTCAACTCGTTTCGTTTCAAGTGTCTGAATAAATAGACTTTCGATACACTTCCGATTAATTTCCCTCTTAATGCCAACAAAGAATAAGGCGATACAGGTCTTCATTGTATTCGAATTGCAGATGATCTGTGTCGTCCCTAAGTTTCTGCATGGTAGCATCCAAATTTCTCCTCAAGTCGCTGCAATCTGAAAGAAAAATGGGTTGAAATGTCACAGTGGATAAATTGGAATACATTCAATATCATTCAATTTCAATGTAACACTCTTAGAGAAGGCCGTCGGCCAAATGTTCAAATGTGAACAAGCCACATGAAGCGAATTCCTCGGTTCAGTTTAATGCCATTTATCGATCCCCACATTTTTTATAAGGGGCCTTCCCCCACAGTGGTGTTTTGCATGCAAAAATTCCATAATTTGGTTTTGTAAAAAATGTTAATTTGAAAAAAGTATTTCCAAGGGTCTATTAATTCAGAAAAAAAAAAATTGAACAAAAATTCAACATAAAAAATTACACAAGAAAAACATGATTTTTAGATGTGTTTCTGGAGCGTTTAGCTAACAGATGGCTTGAGCCAGTGATGAAATATTTTGCAGATCATCATTAAACAATCCAATCTTCATTTCGTGGGGTGACCGCTGCACTTTATTTCCGTGACCCATCCTAATATATATGTTAAGAAAGGTTGAAGTGTTCCCCATTTTTGCAGGGTATCTTTTGTCTGCACGAAATTACACCCTTGGATATATTTAGTACAAAAAGTCAGATTTTTTAGTTCCACAACGCGAATTTTCCCATTAACTTTTAACCATTAGGTAAGCAACTAAAACCCAAAAAAAGGACATCATTTGCCGGAACTATGCCCAAAATCCCCAATAATAACAAATGGCAAACAAATCGCACTACTACAGATCAACTGAACACAGGCGGTACCGTAACTCATTCAGGAGTATATCTGTTGTGTTAACCTCATGATGTTATTGCATCCCGGTAATTGCTCCATTTCCGGACATCTCCCAGCGCTTAATCTGCAGGCTATTAAGCGAGAGATACTGCATCTCTCCCTTACTAACCAGCTAAAAACGGAGCAGGAGTTTTTGCTGCCAGCCTTCTCTCAATGGGATGTGGTACTTACTGAACGTGAAGCAGCACAGGTCAATTTTCCTTAGACTTCTGGGAAAGTTTTTGTGATTTACCACTGTCTTCACGAATTCACTATTCCAGCCAAAGTTATACACCACCAAGCGCAAGTCATCATTTTGACGAAATAAGTCCAACCAAAAGTCTAAAGCCATTTCAAAGACTTCTTCGGTTATCTTAACCAGGGTGACATTTGTGGCGAAGCCCAGCACAGGAACATCATCCGCATTCTGTAGATCTTCAACGGAACAATGGTTGTTCATAAGGAATTCTTTGAGCGGTGGATGCTTTAGAATTGCTGTGATATAGGACCAGTTCAGGCGGAGCATCGACTGTGGTATGACCAACTTATGCAAGGACTTTAATTGCAGCAAAGTGTTCAGGGGCATAAAGCCAGCCTCCATATTGAGTGTCTGCAAATTGTGGCACTGCTCCAAAGGCACTTCTCCAGTTACCACACTTTCCTCATCGTACACATAGTACTGATCATACCAGACCAGTTGCCTCAAGTTCTCGTTGCCTTCAAAGGCCGACTTGAATTTACGCGTATGGACGCCGTCAAAGTCCAGGCTTTGAATGCAGGGCGATATGCGGAAATCTTCAAATTCACCCTCATACTCAATGCTGCCCGATGTGAATGTGGTTATCTTCAATTCGGTTAATATATATTTGAGGTTATCTTGGGTCAAACCATCACAGTTGTACAAAGACAATTCAGTTAGTTTGTTGGCTATGGGAAACTTCTGAAAATTTCCGAATGTGCTGAATTGAATATATAACACTTCCAGATTGATGCAAGCTGCGGCCATATTGGCCAGGATATCATCGTTGACCAGATCTAAGAATTTGATGGTTAACTTGACTAGATTTTCAAAATTCGCCAAATAGGAGGCGAAGCTGGTGGGAAAGGCCTCCGGATCAAATGTCGTGCTTATGTCAAGTTCTTTAAGGTGCCTTGCATCCCCATGGGCTCGCTCCTCGTCGGTGGCATCTACATTCGGATCTACAGAGGCCTTTAGCAACAGATACTCCACCGGTAGCTGGGTTATGATTTGCCTTAGGTCTCGATAATTTATCGATACTCCGATGGCATTTTCTAAATGCAGTCTCTTGAGCTTTTTCAATTTAAGCACACTCTCCACACTCCAGTTCTCTCCGATCACAATAAACTCCCGATCTTCGTCGCAGCAACAATAGAGGTGCAGACTTTCCAATTGCGGACAATTGTCGGGTATAAATTGTAAATGTTGTGTCGGCACCTGCATGTTGCAATAGCTGAGGCTGGTAAGATTTCGAAATGGCCGCACATCGATTATAGTACCACGTCTTTCGGTCAGTGCCTGCAGTTTGCCCGAACAGAAGTGCAAAAATTCCGGAAAAATGTCCGCTTTCAAAGCTAACCGGTTAGCGTTAGTTTCATTTGTCACTACGTAATAGTCTTCATTCGGATTGATGGTCAGCTGGCGATAGGTTGCCTTCAATATGAAGTTTTCAAAGACACTGCGCAGGTCGTCACTGACCTGGGCCAGCCTCAATTGGTCTTCGAATTGCAAAAGTTCATAGAGGCTGATTATTATTTCAATATTTGTTGAGATTTTATCAAAACCTTGGCGATTCATTCTGTTGTTGTTGTCATATAGATATACTCTTGTGCAACCAGCTATTCATATATATGTATATGTAGGTATGTAGTATAGAATTATTTGTACTATTAGTAAACAGACAAAAATTACACGGCAGCGATGTTAACACAGTGAAAGCTAAACATGCACTGACATTGCATGTGTCTGCCGCTGCAATGGCAGGAGAGAGCGAGAGAGTGTGTGTGTCCAACTAAAAATTATCTCATCTCTTCCTAAGTGCCCTACACTATTCACTAGTGACGTGGGAAAGGGAGAAAACTTGAAATATCTGTTAATGCTAAACTAATATAGGGTGGGCCATTTAAAACTTTAAATTAGCATCGACTATAAAAAAGGACTGATTATTTTTTCAAAATTTATGGTTGAACGTTGTCATTTAATAGTGGAACAAAATATCATTCATATGACTACCACGACTGGCTCGACGGTACCTCATGCGATCAACCCAAAATCCACACCAAACAGTGACTCGTTCTAGATGCATTGGCTTCTCAATAGTTACGTGTGGGTTCTCTGAACCCCATCTGCGGAAATTTTGCTTATTGCCTCCCAGATGAAAATTAGCTTCATCTGAAAACACGAAAAATGTCCACGTAAATTTCTTAAAGCTTGCCTTGAAGACTAACTACTTTGGAAGTAAATTTCTAATATTTCCCAATTTTGTTCGAGTGTATAGCGCCCCATTTTGCAAATGTCAAACATAAACCTGAAAATAAGAATAACAAGTAAGAAAGCTTCAGACGGCCAAACCGACTTATATAGGGTCCGCCATCTAAAGTTTTTTTTTCAGCTATTCAACCGATGGACTATTATTTGTGGGGTGCCCGAGGCAGTCATTTGAATGAAATTATTTTCCATTATTAACTGGAAGGATTGTACTTTCAAATAAAAAAAGAAATTTGAGAAAATATTCAGTAGTTTTTTTATAGCATCTTCAAAACAAAAGTTATTTGGCGGACCCTATATATACCCTCCCTCTCAGAGAACATATATACGGAAGCTATATGGAATTAGATGTTACTTAGGGCAGGATAATTTGTATGGAAGGTACTAGAAGATTCGTGGTACGCGGTCCCAGCTTCCACATCTACAAAAAAAGAATTGTAAAAACATGATCACATTTGAAGTCATAGTCACATAACTTGTTATACCCTCCACTACCCTCCAAATATATCATGATATGCGAAAAATATAACATGATCTGCAAAATTTTATCAAGATCCAATGTAAGATGTGGGTTCTAGAGCGATAATAACATAAACTGGATGCCCATTTGTATGGGGGCTATACCAAAACATTGACCTATATAAGCTGGCTTACAAAATACGTGTTTATAAAGGGTGATTTTTTAAGAGCTTGATAACTTTTTTTAAAAAAAAACGCATAAAATTTGCAAAATCTCATCGGTTCTTTATTTGAAACGTTAGATTGGTCCATGACATTTACTTTTTGAAGATAATTTCATTTAAATGTTGACCGCGGCTGCGTCTTAGGTGGTCCATTCGGAAAGTCCAATTTTGGGCAACTTTTTGTCTTCCAAAGCTGGAATAGTTGCTGGCTTATTTCTGTAGACTTTAGACTTGACGTAGCCCCACAAAAAATAGTCTAAAGGCGTCAAATCGCATGATCTTGGTGGCCAACTTACCGGTCCATTTCTTGAGATGAATTGTTCTCCGAAGTTTTCCCTCAAAATGGCCATAGAATCGCGAGCTGTGTGGCATGTAGCGCCATCTTGTTGAAACCACATGTCAACCAAGTTCAGTTCTTCCATTTTGGGCAAAAAAAAGTTGGATATCATCTCACGGTAGCGCTCACCATTCACAGTTACGTTACGATTCGCATCATCTTTGAAGAAGTACGGTCCAATGATGCCACCAGCCCATAAACCGCACCAAACTGTGACTTTTTCTGGATGCATTGGTAGCTCTTGCAATGCTTCTGGCTGATATTCACTCCAAAATCGACAATTCTGCCTATTTACGTACCCATTGAGCCAAAAATGAGCTTCGTCGCTGAACACAATTTCTTTCTTTCTGAACTTTCTTAACAGAGCACGCATTTTGATAAAAAAATTCAATGATTTGCAAGCGTTGCTCGTTAGTAAGTCTATTCATGATGAAATGTCAAAGCATACTGAGCATCTTTCTCTTTGACACCATGTCTGAAATCCCACGTGATCTGTCAAATACTAATGCATGAAAATCCTAACCTCAAAAAAATCACTCTTTAGTATAAATTTAACATTGTGCGGAAAATTTGAACAAGATCCGATGTAAAATGTGCATTTTAGAGCAGTAACAGGGTTTTTTGGGCTCTAAGAAAAAGCAATCACTGTCGTACGGAAACGTACGACGTGGCACCCCATGACGGCCAACCAAATGGCCACAGCTAGAATCATGGAATTCGGTGTATACAATCCTCTGACTGCATAGAAACGCAAAATAAAAAGATTTTTCGTACTTTTTACTTTTACGTCAAAAATTGATTGAATCATGAAGTTAGGTTATTTTGCACTATCTACGTGATATAATTGATTTCCAAAATTGGTACTTTTGAAATTAAAATGGAATGGAAATATAACCAACAGTAGCACCCACTATCTACCAATATTTATGGTAAGTACGCTTTTTTGATAATATAAATATAAGAATATTTATTTCTTGAATTGACTTGAAGTATTATTTCGATAGATATTGTTTAAACGTATTGGTAGCCTTGCCTTATAAGCGTGGTTTGAAATAATAATAATATTATATTTATTTTAGTTTTTTTTTCGTTTTTCAGACTACCACGATCATGATTTCGACCATGTCAGTAGTGGCTTCGCAGCGACTACAGCCAAGTAATAAATGTCACCATGCCATTTGTAAATAAATTTGCATTCTATTAAATATAGATGCAAAATGGTCTTGAACCAGGACAATATCCCAGTTCAAATCAAATATTGATTACAGACCAAAAAAAAAAATACAAACGAAACAAGTAAGGAAAGGCTAAAGTCGGGCGGGACCGACTCTATGATACACTCCACTTTCAATCCGAATACAATTTAATTCGGTGAAAATGTGAAAACGGGAAGGATTTTTGAATCCTGTAAATGCATGTGGTTGACAAAAAATGTTAAATCGGAAAGGACATTTGTATGGGGGTATATTGAAATCTGGAACGAAATAGGTGAAATATAATATGTATAGTTTGGCCAAAATCGGTTAAACATTTGGAAGCAACAGTTGTATTTGCGCTATATCTAAATCTGAACCGATCTTAGCCACTTTCACCATAGGTTTTTTACTTGGATTATAAGCTGTTGTGCCAAATTTAAAGAAAATCGAGTACAATATGTGGTTTCTAGAGCGGAAAATGTCAAATCGGGAGCCACATTTGTTTGGGGGCCATATCTAAATCTGAACCGATCTTACCGAATTTCGGCATAGGTGTTTCTAGTTAGATTGGAAGATGTTGTGTGAAATTAAAAGAAAATCGGGTACAATATGTGGTTTCTAGAACGGAAAATGTAAAATCGGGAGCGACATTTGTATGGGGGCTATATCTAAATCTGAACCGATTTGCCTCAAATAAAATAGCGTTCGTCCTTGGTCCACAAAACTTACTTATGCCGGACAGACATTGCTAAATCGACTCAGAAAGTGATTCTAAGTCGATCGGTATACTTAACAATGGGTCTATCTCGTTTTCTTTTGGGTGTTACAAACAAATGCACAAAGACATAATACTCTCGTGGAGTGTATAAAAACTAAAACAAATGAGCGTTGGCACGGCAGAAGTATTTCTGGGTAACTATACCTGCATATACACATACTTACATATACAACTCAATTAGATGCTTGTAAGATGACATGTGTACTTTCTTACTTGGTGCGATTTTTTAAACGCAAATTCGGCAAGTGAGTTGTGCTTCTCGTTCGTTTGTGAGAATCATCTCCTTATAGAGGCCGGGTTTGATGTTGAATAGTCGCTGCGAAGTCACTTGAAAAGACTTTTGACATGGTCGAAATCATGATCGTGGTAGTCTGCAGCCAAGCCATTTGTAAATAAATTTGCATTCTATTAAATATAGATGCAAAATGGTCTTGATCCAGGACAATATCCCAGTTCAAATCAAATATTATACATATTACAGGCCAAAAAAAAATACAAACGAAAAAACTAAAAAAAAATAATTTTTTAATTTTTCAATTTCGAATTTTTGTAATAAAATAAATTTTTTTCAATTTCAATAACAGAGATAGTTGTCGATTTTTCTATTTTTTCATTTGACCTCCAATAAAAAAATATTTTTTTAATTTTGAATTTTGACAACTAATATGAAGAAGAAATGTTCGATTTCGATAACTAAAACAGTTATCGAAAATATTTATTTTCTTTTCATATCACCTCATTTTGAAAAAAAAAAATTTTTAATAACTAAGTTCAATTTTGCTAAATAAGATAGTTATCCAGAATATTTTTTATTTTTCTTTATTTCTCATTTTTCAAAAAAAAAATTTTTTTTTTTTATAAAAATAATTCAAAACTAGTAGACGATATTTTCACGGGATTTTTTTCTTAATCCCGGCACTGGAACACACTTTCGTTTGTTGCCTGCGTTGTTGGGGTAGATTGTTGTTGTCGATTAATTTCGATTCAATTCTCTGCAAAGAATAAGCCGATACAATTCTTCGTCGTATTGAAATCGCAGATGATTTGTATCTTCGACAAGTTTCTGCATTGTAGCATCCAAATTTCTCCTCAAATCGCTGCAATCTGAAAGATAAAAAATATTTATATTTTTTTTTTTGGATTTTTCAATTTTACGCTGTAATTAATTTTAGACAACTTTGGAATTTTCTTAAAATTTAATCTATCCTATTCCCAAACTGCCCGCAGAGGAACGAACTATATTAAACAAAGTTGAAAATATTTCGGAAGCGAGAATCGGATGCCTCTGTATGGTAATAATATGACATAAAATTTGTTTTTGTGATCGCAAGTCACTGTGAGAGAATCTCTAGCGTGCGTTGATACCAATCCCCAATTTTATGTGAATTATTAGTTCATGGCCGAGCTTGGCCAAGCCACGCACGGAAAAGTCTCACTCTGTAAGCTCTTGTCACTGTGAGAGAGTCTCTCGCGTGCGTAGATACCAATCCCCAATTTTATGTGAATCATTACTTCAGGACAGAGCACGCACGAAAAAGTTTCACACTCTGAGTGAGCTCTTGTCACTGTGAGAGCGGCTATCGCTGGTTTAAAGCCTTCTTCTGGCTTGTTGTGATCGAGATAAATGTATTCTTCTTTCTCGAAATCACACAAAATGCCTGCCAAGGTAAATGCGACAAATGTCCCAAGGCCAAATTGATATGGTCCTTCGATCTCGATTGAATGTGAGATAGTGTCACCGTCATCAGCGAATCGCATGTCGGCATGAGAGGCTCTCTGGCAGCGACATACGCTCTCCCACAAAGGCAAAATGTCAGTGAGTCTCTGGTGTAAATCACTTGTGGGAAAACACACTGTGAGTGAGCTCTGGTCACTGTGAGGGAGGCTATCGCTGGTTTAAAGCCTTCTTCTGGCTTGTTGTGATCGAGATAAATGTATTCTTCTTTCTCGAAATCACACAAAATGCCTGCCAAGGTAAATGCGACAAATGTCCCAAGGCCAAATTGATATGGTCCTTCGATCTCGATTGAATGTGAGCTAATCAGCGAATCGCATATCGGCATGAGAGGCTCTCTGGTAGAGCCATACGCTCTCCCACAATGGCAAAATGTCAGTGAGTCTCTGGTGTAAATCACTTGTGGGAGCGACCCACAAATCAAATAGTCACAGCTCAAGGACTGATCGAAACTGCCCCTTGTCTTGTTTGTGTTTGTCCAAGTAAGTTGTTGCCCCGCCCCCCTCTCGGAGAGGGTCATACTCACTGATGGTGAAACAGCAAATGTCGAGTTTCTTGAGATTTTTCGGAAAGTTTTTGTGATTCACAACTGTCTCCACGAATTCATTATCCCCTCGAAAGTTTTTCACCTCTAACTTTAGGGCGTCATTGTGACAAAGCAAATCCAACCAAAAGTCTAAAGCCATACCAAAGACTTCTTCAGATATCTTGACAAATGTGACATTTGAGGCGAAGCCGAGCACTGGAATATCTAAAGCTTGCTGCAGATCTCGAGCGGCACAGTCGTTATTCATAACGAATTCTTGTAGCGGCGCATGCTTGAGAATCGCTGTGACATAGGACCAGTTTAGGCGGGGCATCGATTGTGGTATGACCAACTTATGCAGCGACTGTAGCTGTAGCAATGTATTCAGTGGCATAAACCCCGCCTCCATATTGAGTGTCTCCAAATTGGGGCATTTCTCCAAGGGAACTTCAGTTGCCACACTGCCCTCATCGTACCCATAGTACTGATCGTACCAGACCAGTTCCCTCAAGTTCTTGTTGCCTTCAAAGGCCGATTTGAATTTATGCGTATGGACGTCGTCAAAGTCCAGGCTTTGAATGCAGGGCGATATGCGGAAATCTTCAAATTCACCCTCGTACTGAATGCTGCCCGATGAGAATTTGCTTATGGGCAATTCGGTTAGTATATGTTTGAGGTGTGCTTGGGTCAAGCCGCGGCAATTGAACAAAGATAACTCGGTTAATTTGTCCGGTATGGGAAACTTGTGTACTTTCGCGAAAGTGCTGAACTCGATATATAATATTTCCAGATTTATGCAAGCTTTGGCCATATTCCCCAGGATCTCATCGTTGACATAATCTAGGAATGTGATGGTTAACTTGAGCAGATTTTCGAAATTTGCCAAATATGAGGGAAAGCTGGTGGGAAAGGCCTGCGCATCAAATGTTGTACAGATGGCAAGTTCTTGCAAGTGTCTGGCATCCCCCCCAGCTGATCTTTCCTCGGCTGTGGCATCAACGTTCGGATCTACAGCAGCCTTTAGAAATAGGCTTTCCAGTGGCAGCTGGGTTATCAGACGTCGCAAGTCGCGATAACTTATGGAAACTTGCAGGCCATTCTCCAAATGCAGTCTCTTCAGTTGCTTCAATTCCAGCAGAGTCTCCACGCTCCAGTTTTTTCCAATCACTATAAACTCCTGTTTTTCGTCACAGCAACAGTAGATGTGCAGGCTCTCCAGTTGGCGGCAATTGTCGGCTATGAATTGCCACTGTTGTCGCGGCACTTCCATGTTGTGGTAGCTGAGGCTGGTGAGATTTCGAAATGGCCGCACATCGATAAGGGTACCTTGCGTTTCGCTCAGTGCCTGCAGTTTGCCTGAAACGAAGCGCAGAAATTCCGCAAAGACGTTCGGTTTCAACGCTAAGCGGTTGGCGTTCGTTTCGTTGGTCACTACGAAATAGTCATCATTCGGATAGACGGCCAGGCTGCGATAGGTTGCCCTCAATATAAAGTTTTCGAAGATAGTGGCGAGGTCGTCGCTGACCTGCGCCAGTCTCAGTTGGTCTTCGAGTTGTAAGAGTTCATATAGAATGATTATTATTTCTGTATATTTTGTGATTTTATCAAAACCTGGCGCCGCCGTGTTCCTTTCGTCCAAATCGTTGGTATTCTTGCGACATTTATTCTTTATGTACAGTATAGACTTTTTGAAAAATTGCAAACAACAAATACCCGGCATCGTTGTTTGCAGACTGCAAGCGAAACGGACACTGGCAGCCTCAAGAGAGAGAGAGAGAGAGAAAGTAACAAACCAAAAAGCATCTTATCTTTGCTCTATTTCATGTCATAGCGTCGCATAAATTTACTCTGAGAAAAAGTTTACCCACAGAATAAGTAAAATGATGAAAATGTAACTTAACTATTACACTGTGCTACAAAAATAATGAATTGTAAAACTCTGGGGAGTGATATTATTACACCCTCCGCCACAGGATGGGGGTATACTAGAATCATGAAGTTAGATTAAAAACGTTGAAAAAATTATTTGAATTTCCATTAAAAATACCCGAATTCCCAAAGTGGGGAAATGTGTTACAAAATTGGGGATTTTTTTTTATTAAAATAGTCGATAGGTTTTTTTTACCAATTTTATCTGTTTTGATGAATTTTATGTATTGGCCTTAAATTTGTAAAGTAATGAGAGATGTGAACTGGAATGATCAAAATTTTAATTTTTGCTCAAATTTACTATTAATAAGATCTCCAATAACTCAACGGATTTTTAAAAACAAAGCATTGTTTTATTCCTTTTTAATTGAGTTATTTAATAAAATTAACAAGTGTTGAGGTTACAAAAAAAAGTATGTACAAAAACAATGTCAAAGTTGGAAAATGGCTAAAAACGTGTGTAAAAAATGCGTTTGCTGGACAAAAGCATACAGATTGTTTTTAGTTTTCTTAAATAAGCTATATAAATATCTATCGAAAGCTTCATATTTATTAATTTTAAATCCGATGAGAAAGTGAAAGGCGGTCGATAACGCATTAAGTTACAGGCTTATAAGTGTGCAAAGGTACGAAAATACGGTTTTTTTGCATGTAACTTAAGATTTTGGGTGTGTAAAACATCAACGTTTCTTATAAAAATGTTTTTTTAAATAAACATTACTTTGAAATAAAAATACAAAATACTTCTTTGAAGAAATTTAAAAAAATCAATATCTCTTTAAAAAATCAATATTTATAAAGAGAAAATTAATATTTTTTTTGTAAATTTTTTTAGAAAAACTATTTTATTAAAAAAACATATTTTTTGTTGAAACAAATTAAAGTAAAAAAAAACAATATTTATTTGAAAAAAATAATTTAAAAATAATTTCTTTGAAAAAAATTTATATTTTTTGAATATTAAAAATAACACATCAGTCTTTCTTTGGAAAAATTATTTTTTGAAATAACAATATTTCTTTGAAAAATTCAATATTTAAAAAATTCAATATTAAAAAAAAATCAATATTTCTTAAAAAAAAGTCAATATTACTTTAAAAATCAATTTTTAGAAAAGAAAATTTATATTCTTACTCAGGTTCGAGATCATTTGTTTTTGTTTTCCTAAATAGAAAACAAAGTATTTAAAAAGAAGCGTTGACATTTATTTGGTTCGGTTGCTAGCAGGGCAGTCGATCGTTTCAAGGGACGCTACTCCCCCGAATCGATCGTCTTTTAAATACTTTGTTTTCTGTTTAGGAAAACAAAAACAGATGATCTCGAACCTGAGTAAGAGTTATAACAAAAACTATTTTATTTGCAAAAACATATTTTTTGTTGAAACAAATCAATGTTTTATAAATAATAAAAAAAATAAATATTTCTTTGAAAAAATTTATAATTTTTTTTAATTTATATTTTTTTGAAAAAATTTATATTTTTTCAAAAATAAAAGTCAATATTTAGAAAAAATAATTAATAAAACTAACAAATCAGTATTTCTTTGAAAAATCATTTTTTTAAATAACAATATTTCTTTGAAAAATTCAATATTTAAAAAAATCAATATTTCTTTAAAAAATCAATATTTCTTTAAAAATCAATTTTTAGAAAAGAAAATTTATATTAAAAAAAATAAAACATTGAAAATAGTATTTTTAAAAAAATACAAATTTTTTGAAAAAAAAAAACTATTTAAAAAAAAATTTTTTTTGAAAAAATAAATGTTTTAAAAAATCAATATTTAAAAAAATAAATATTAAAAAACAATATTTCTTTGAAAAAATAATTAAAAAATCAATACTTCTTTGAAAAACATTATATTATTTAAAAAAACTCAATATTTAAAAAAAGATAATAAAAATTAAACAATCAGTATTTCATTGGAAAAATAATTAAAAAAATAAACATTTCTTTGAAAAAAAAAAATGTGAAAAAAATCCATATTTAAGAAAATCTATATTTTTTTAAAAAAATAATATTTAAAAAGAGAAAATTAAATTTTTACTGAAAAACTGAAACTTTGAAAACAGTATTTAAATAAAAAATATTTTTTTTTTTTGAAAAAAAAATCCAATTATTTAAAAAAGAAGTATTAACAAAACAATATTTCTTGGAAAAAAAATTAAAAAATCAATATTTCTTTGAAAAAATATCAATATTGTAAAAAAGATAATTAATAAAAATAAAAAAAATTTGAATATTTCTTTGAAAAAAATCAATATTTAAAAAAAAAACAATATTTCTTTAAAAAATCAATGTTTAAAAAGAGAAAATTAATATTTTTTTTAAATAGAAATTTATTTGAAAAAAAAAATCAATATTTTAAAAAAGAAATATTAAAAAAAATATTTCCTTGGAAAAAAATTATTTTTTAAAAAAAAGACAATATTTAATAATGCTAATTAATAAAAAAATCTGTATTTCTTTAGAAAAATCATTTTTTTAATAAACATTTCTGCAAAAAACAATAGTTCTTTGAAAAATTTCAATATTAAAAAAAACAATATTTATTTAAAAAGAGAAAATTATTTTTTTTCTGAAAGAATAAAACTTTGAAAACAGTATTTAAATAAAGAAATATATTTTTTTTTTTTTAAAAATCAATAATTAAAAAAAGTATTAACAAAACAATATTTCTTTAAAGAAATAATTTAAAAAAATCAACATTTCTTTGAAAAAATATCAATATTTAAAAAAAAATAATTAATAAAAATAAAAAAATAATAAACATTTCTTTGAAAAAAAAAACAATATTTCTTTGAAAAAATTCAATATTAAAAAAAATCAATATTTCTTTAAAAAATCAATATTTAAAAAATATATATTTAAAAAGAGAAAATTAATATATTTTTAAATAAAAACAGTCGATCAATATTTTTTGAAAAAAAAAATTGAAAAAAAAATCAATATTTTATAAAAGAAATATTAAAAAAAATATTTCCTTGAAAAAAATTTATTTATTTTTTGAAAAAAAAAAACAATAAAAAGATAATTAATAAAAATAAAAAAATTGTATTTCTTTAGAAAAATCATTTTTTTAAATAAACATTTCTGCAAAAAAAAAACAATATTTCTTAAAAAAAACAATATTTGAAAAGACAAAATGAATATTTTTGGAAGAAATAAAACTTTGATTACAATATTTTTGAAGAAATAAATATTTCCTTGAACGTAGTCAATGAATATTTCTTTAACAATAAAATAAAAATTATTTTCTTTCTATAAGATTTCCCCGAGCCAGGATTCGAAACTCAGACCTGATGGGTGTAAAGCGGACACCTTATCTCTGTGAGCCCCTACGAAAAATTCGTTCCCAATCACTTGGCAAAATGCTATTCTTAAAATGATATTCAAATATTATCAACTTTTTTGGAAGTTGTTCAAAAATACTTCCTCCAATGCAAATTGGGATGCGATTAAAATGTTATTCCTATGGGAGTACGTACTTCCATTTTTTGTTGTTGCTGGGCTACTTACTTATGGAGAAACCGCAAATGTCAAGTTTCTTTAGAGTTTTGACAAAGTGTTTATGATTAATCACTGTCTTCATGAATTCGGTATTCCTACGGAACTTGTACACCACCAACTTCAAGTCATCGCTTTGACGAAATAAATCCAACCAAAAATCTAAAGCCATTCCAAATACTTCTTCGCTTATCTTTACCAGTCTAACATTTGTGGCGAAGCCCAGCTCAGGTACATCAGCAGCATACTGTAGATCTTCAACGGAACAAAGGTTACTCAGAATGAGTTCCTTTAGTGGTGGATGCTTGAGAACAGCTGTGACATATGCCCAGTTGAGTTGAGACATTGACTGCGGTATGACCAACTTCTGCAAAGACTTGAGTTGCAGCAACGTGTTCAGTGGCATAAAACCCTCCTTAATGTTGAGCGTCTCCAAGCGAATGCATTTCTCCAGTGGAACTTCACTGAGTATTGTATCATCATCATAAGTATAGTGTTCATCATACCAGGTCAGTTCTTTCAAGTTCTCATTGCCCTCATAGGCCGATTTGAATTTATGCATATTGACATTGGCATAGTCCAGGCTTTCAATGTACGGCGATATGGGGAAATCTTCAAATTCCCCCTCATATTCAATGTTTAGCGAGGAAAATTTGCTTATCTTCAATTCGGTTAGTATATGTTTGAGGTTTTCTTTGGTCAAGCCTCGGCAATTGTACAAAGATAATTCAGTTAATTTGGCTGGTATGGGAAATTTCTCCACATTTCCGAAATTGCTGAACTGGATACATAACGTTTCCAGATTTAGGCAAGCACTGGCCATAATCGCCAGTATATCATCGGTGACTAAATAGAAGATGCGGACGCTTAACTTGACGAGATTTTCAAAATTTGCCAAATACGATGGGAAACCAGTGGGAAAGGCCTCCGGGTGGAATGTGGTACTTATATCGAGTTCTCTTAGGTGCTTTGCTCTTCTCGCCTCTTCTGAGGCATCAACGCTCGGCACTACAGTAGCCTTTAGACACAGATACTCCATTGGTAGCTGGGTTATCAGTTGCCGGAGGTCTCGATAATTTATCGAAACGCCTATGGCATTTTCTAGGCGAAGTCTTTTCAGGTTCTTCAACTTAAGCACAGCCTCCACACTCCAGTTGTCTCCAATCACAATAAATTCCCGATTTTCATCGCTGCAACAATCTATGGCAATACTTTCCATTTTAGGACAATTGTCGGCTATAGACTGTAGATGCTGTGTCGACACTGTCATGTTGCGATAGCTAAGGCTGGTAAGATTTCGAAATGGCCTCAGATTGATTATTGTACCGCGCCATTGGCCCAACGCATTCAGCTTGTCGGCATAGAACCGCAAAAATTCAAGCAACTCGCTGGGTTTCAATGCCAACCGGTTAGCATTCGTTTCACCGTTTGTCACGACGTAATAATTTTTATTCGGACCGATGGTCAGACTGCGATAGGCTGTCTTCAAGATGTAGTTTTCAAAGATGCTGCCTAAGCAGTCGCTGACCTGCGCCAGTCTCAACTGGTCTTCGAATTGTAACAGTTCATAGAGGCTGATTATTATTTCGGTATTTGTTGAGATTTTATCGAAACCTTGCCGATTCATTGTGTTTTTGTTTTTGTTTTCGCAAAGATACGAACGATAAATTACACTGCTGCGATGTTTACTGGCTGCAAGAGCAACTGACACTGGCACTACCACGAAAGAGAGTAAGTAATCTTATCTCACTTCCAACTGCCCAGCAGAATAGGGTATTGGCGCATATCTGTTCATTAGGGTGGTTCTCATTAATTACGAGATTCAAGTGTAGTGTAAGTGTTTTAATCGTTTTCATTAATGTTCAGATAGTGCTGTCGAATTAGACAATTGTAAATATACACGAATATTTCCACATTATTTCCGATCTCTCAGAAACTATTGAAAATCGTACTCTGAAATATTCAGAGTATTTAGAGCACAAAATAAAAAATTAAATGTTTTTCCTGTTTCCAAAAACAATTGATATTTAAAAAAATCAGAATTTTTTGAGAAGAAAAAAAAATCAATATTTTTATGAAAAAAATCATTATTTCTCTGAAAAAGTCATTCCTTTTTAAAAAAAATCATTTTTTTTTGAAAAATTAAAACAAAAAGAAAATTAATATTAAAACAAAATCAATATTTAAAAAAAATATTCTTAAAATGAACAAAACAGTCCATTTCTTAAAAAAAGCAATCTAAACTTTTCTTTGAAAAAAAAAATAAAAATTTCTTTGAAAAACAAAATCAACATTAAAAAAAAATAATATTTTTTGAAAAAAGGAAATTAATATTTAAAAAATCAGTATCTCTGTAACAAAATATTAATATTTCTTTGAAAAAAAAAAATATATATATTTTAAAAAATATTAAAATTATTTTCTTAAATAAATAACTATTTCTTTGAAAACAATCAATATATTTAAACTAGAAAAAAAACTGCTGAAAATCCTACTCTGAAATATTCAGTGTATTAAGAGCACAGATTTGCTGAAATGAAAAATTAAATGTTTTTGTTTTCAAAAATAATCGATATTTAAAAAAAATCATTATTTCTCTGAAAAAATTCTTTTTTGAAAAATCAATATTTTTTTGAAAAAAATAAAAAATTAAAATTAATATTAAAACAAAATCAATATTAAAAAAGCAATATATAAAAAATCAGTATTTAAATATTTTTTTAAGGAATAAATATTTCTTTCAAAGCAGTTAATTTCTTTGAAACAATCTTTCTAAAAAAACAATCTAAAAAAGAATATGAACAATTCTAAAAAAATCAGTATTTCTTTGAAAAAAATCAATATTTAAACAAAAAGGAAATTTATATTTAAAAAAGAAAATTGATTTTCTTTAAATAAATAACTATTTCTTTGAAAAAATCAATTTTTTAAATAAAAATCAATATTTCTTTGAAAAATTAAAAAAAAATCAAAAAGAAAAAATTTTTTTTTAAATAAAAAACTATTTCTTTGAAAAAAAAAACAATCTAAGAAATATCAACATTTCTTTGAAAAAATCAATATTTCTTTGAAAAACAAAATCAATATTAATATTTTTGAAAAAAAAAATATTTTTTGGAAATCAATCAATGTTTCTTTGGAAAAAATCAATTTTTGAAAAACAATAAAAAGGGAAAGTAATATTTAAAAAAATCATTATTTCTTTAAAAAATCAATATTAAAAAAAAAGAAAAATAATTTTTTTTAAATAAATAACTACTTCTTTGAAAACAATCAATATTTCTGCGAAAAAATCAATATTTAGAAAAGAAAAATATTTTTTCTTCAATAATAACTATTTCTTCTTAAATAATAACTATTTCTTTGAAAACATTCAATATTTCTTTGAAAAAATCCATTTTTGAAAAAAAAAGAAAATTAATATTTAAAAAATCAATATTTGTTTGAAAAAAAAATCAATATTTCTGTACTTGAAAAAAAAAATAATTCTTTGAAAACAATCAATATTTCTGCAAAACAATCATAAAAAAAAGAAAAATATTTTTTTAAAAAAATAAATAAATATTTCTTTGAAAACAATCAATATTTCTTTAAAAAAATAAATATTTCTTTGAAAACAATCAATATTTTTTAAAAAAAAATAAATATTTCTTTGAAAACAATATTTGTGAAAAAATAAATATTTCTTTGAAAACAATAAATTTTTTCAGAAGAAAGTCAATATTTCGAAAAAAAAAATCACTATTTCGTTAAAAAATCAGTATTTAAAAAAGAAAATGAATATTTTTTGAAAAAGTCCATATTTCTATTATCAATATTTAACACATTACCGCCTTATGTCCCCATATGAGGATACCTGTGTAATGACAAACAACTGAACACCTGGTTCTTTGGCCGTCAATGGGTTAAAAAAGAAACTCAATATTAATAGTACTTGTTTTTGAACAAAAAAATATGCCTTGAATCAATATTTTTAATTTTCTGTTGATATCTTTTTCGCCAAAAAAAAAATCAAAAAACAAAAAAACCTACAAATATCAATATGTTTTACAAAAAAAGTTAAGTAATTAATGATTGAGTAAAAAACTTCCACGATACGGGATGCCACAGTGTTAAAAAATTAAAACAAAAATCGGCTTACATATATATTGCAGTACTCATCGCGTTCAGCAAATTTCATGAAAATCGGAAGACACTAGAGCTGTTTTTCTTTCAGCCGGAATAAAAGGCTGTGATAGCAAAAGATTTTTCACTTTGTCGCCAACTACAATATAAATATTTGTATTAAAACAAATTTTGGAAAAAATGCATATTTTGTGTTGACTTTTTTGGACTTAGCCTCCAGACGTTAAGAAAAAAAGACGTTAAGAAAATTAATTATACAAATTGAAATTCAGAAATGAAAATTTAAATTAGAATTGAGAATATACAATTTCATATTGAGAAATGAAAAATTGAAAACGAGAATTGAAATTGAGAAAATACTAATTGATATTGAGAAATAATATAAAGACAAGTGAAAAAACTTGACTTGAAATAGAAAAATGAATATTATCATGCCATTTGTGGATGGGAGAACATGTGGATGGTCCAGAAAACTACACGTACAAAATTTCCGAAATATAAATATAAATATATTATATTCATAAAGAGATGTCGGTAATATATGCTTTAGAAGAAAGGGTATGAACTACTCTTTTGATTAACAAACTCATTTTTATACCCTCTACCTCCAGGATGGGGGTATACTAACTTTGTCATTCCGTTTGTAACACCTTGAAATATCGACCTGAGACCCTATAAAGCATATAAAGTATTCTTGATCGTCATAAAATTCTAAGACGATCTAGCCATGTCCGTCCGTCCGTCTGTCCGTCTGTTGAAAGCACGCTAGAATCTAAACGAAAGGAGCTAGAATGTTCAAATTTTCCATAAATGCGTCGTAGATCGGTTGGGATTGAAATGGGGCAAAGGAAAATTTTTTTCCCTCACAAGGACTAAAAATACCCATAATAATCCCTAATATTTTAGCATATTTAAGCATGTTTTTTGAGTATGTCTGTTTATATTTGCTTGATATTCGGTACGCGCATTCCCCTTATAGCAAAAACGTGCACCATAAAGTGATTCTTATTTGTAGGGGGTGAAATGGGGCAAAAAAGGATAAAAATGGTACATATTAAACGACAACAGCTAGAAACACGAAATTCTGTGTGTACATTCCTCTAATTGAGTAGATACATAATATAAAAGTATTTTTTCCAAATTCGTACTTTTAAAGGGTAAAATGGGAATAGAGGGATAAAAATGGTACAAACCAAACGGCTGTACCTAGAATAATGAAATTCGGTGTATACATTCCTCTGATTGCATAGACAAGTAAAATACATGGATTTTTCAAAATTCGTACTTTTTGGGGTTAAAATGAAAAAAAGGGATAAAAATAGTACCAATCAAATGACCGCAGCTAGAGTCATGAAATTCGGAGTATACATTCCTCTGACTGTGTAGACACGGAAAATAAACTGATTTTTCGAATTTCGTCCTTTTTGGTGCCAAAATAGAAAAAGGGGATAAAAATAGTACCAACCTAATGACCGCAGCTAGAGTCATGAAATTCGGAGTATACATTCCTTTGACTACGTAGACATGAAAAATAAAATGTTTTTTCCAAATTCGTACTTTCAAGGGATACAATGGATACGGAGGGATAAAAATGGTACCAACCAACCGGCTACACCTGGAATAACGAAATTCGGTGTATACATTCCTCTGATTGCGTAGACACTTAAAATAAACAGACTTTTCGAAATTCCTATTTTTTTGTAGTTAAAATGAAAAAAAGGGGATAAAAATAGTACCAATAAAATGATCGCAGCTAGAGTCATGCAATTCGGAGTATACATTCCTCTGACTGCGTATACACGGAAAATAAACGGATTTTTCGAAATTTTTACTTTCAAGGGATACAATGGTACAGAGGGAGAAAAATAGTACCAACTAAACGACTACAGCTAGAATCATGAAATTCTAATTGCGTAGAAATGTCAAGGGAGTAAAAATGGTACCAACCAAATGGGCGCAGCTGGAATCATGGAATTCGGTGTATACATTCCTCTGACTGCATAGACAAATTCGTATTTTTTTCCAAATTCTTAATTTTTCTTTTACGGCAAAAATTGGTTGAATCATGAAGTTAGGTTATTTTGCACTATGTACGTCTCATAGTGGATTTTCAAAATTAATACTTTTGGAATTAAAATAGAATGGAAATACAACGAACTGCAGCACCCACTATCTACCAATATTTATGGTATTTAAGCTTTTTGAAAATATAAATAGAAGAATATTTATTTTTTGATTTTAAATAAATAATGGTTTGAAATAATTAAAATATTATATTCATTTATAAAATTATATTTTTAATATTTTTATTTGTTTTGATTAGGCTATATAAAAAAAAATATATTTTCCTGTAATATTACTGCACTTCTACGAAAATCGACAACCTCTGTGGAATGCAATCCATGGTGGAGAGTATATAAAGTTCGGCCCGGCCGAACTTAACGCCGTTTTTACTTGTTATTAATCAAAAGTGAAGTTCATACAGTCAAGTAATGGAAAAACTTCACAGAATTCAAGAAAATAAGAAAAACCTCAAGATTTTCTTCAAAGCTAGGGTCGTGACGCTCTAGTTTGTTGTATATCTCAAAATCTAATATAGTCAAAATCTCAGTCAATGAATATGCGAGATATTTAAACATATTTAAGCAAAAGTATCACACACATTCCTATGGAATCACCCATATTCAAAACCCCATCTCAACATACCAAACATATCAGCATTTTGAACAGAAGTTTAAACAATAGACGAACAAAACAATACTTACTGCCAGAGCAGTTCATCATTCCACGAGTTTCTACCAAAGCTCTATAGAATTGTAGGATATGCCTGTTGGAGTATAGTTTATATATTCAATTTTATTCTTATTTATAAACTTGTAGTAATTTCTTCTTAATTCCATTGTTGCTTTCATCATTCTCATATTTTAGTTTCTGAATATTAATTTGTTTTCCCCATTAATAAGCTGTCTTTTCTCAATATCAATTTGTTTGTTCCCAAGTTAAATTTTCACTTCTGAATTTCAATTTGCATTTTCTCAATTTTCTGAAATTCAATTTAGATTTCTCATTTTCAATTTATTTTTTTTTTGAAATTCAAATTTAATTTTTCAATTTCAAATTGTATTTTTTGAAATTCAATTTAGCTTTCTCATTTTCAATTTATATTTTCTCAATTTCAATTTGGCTCTCTGAACTCTAATTTTCATTTCTCAATTTCAACTGTAGAAGTGTACACTCAAAAAAAAGTGAACCTTTTAATGAGTTAACATGAACTAAAATTTAGGAAAATTGAACTTCGTATAGCGCTAAAGCAATATTTCCTCATATCAGGTTTAAACTTTTCCTTGAAAGTGGGACATGCTTTGAACTTGATTCTAGTCTAATTTTCCTCAAACCAAGTAAATATTTACTCAAAATGAGGAAAATTTCAGTAAGTTTTTCCTTAAACCAAGTACAGTTTTACTAAATCCAAGTAAAATTTTGCTGAAACTTTCCTAAAACTAAGTAAATTTTTACTCAAATTAAGTAAGTATTTACTTAAACTGAGGACAATTTGACTGATTTTTTTCCTTAAAACAAGTAAACTTTTGCTTAAAATGACGAAAATTTTATTTGATACCAAGAGAAAAGTGAAGTTCATTTTAAGTAAAAAATGCAAACAAATGGTTTTGCTTCAGTGTATGCAAAACTAATAGAAAACAAGTAAGAAGGCGTTAAGTTCGGCCGGGCCGAATCTTATATACCCTCCACCACGGAGTGCATTCCACAGTATTACCAGCAGATTAAAGGATGTCGACTTTACATAGAAGTACAGTACCATATTACGAAAATTGTGATATTTTTATGCTCACTAATATATTTGTTTACTATTTCAAACTATAATGTATACTTATGCGCACTGTTTAAAATCGACTACTATATATAAATAAAATGGTGTAATTGTGAAAGTGAACATGCCTAAATATTAGGCGATTGTCAGTCACCATTATGGAGAAGCATTTTCATATACATACAAGATGACTGTATTATTTTGATAAAAAAAGTGCAAATTTTAAAGATATCCCCATTCCCCCCATTCTCCGCCCAAATGTACAAATTTCGAAAAAAAAAACTTTTTGTTTCGAGTCTTCTTAGTCAGAACACCGAATACACACCGAATTTCATAATATCAACTTCAGCGGTTTGGAAGGTCCCATTTTTATCCCTCTTTTTCAATTATATCCCTTAAACTTACGAATTTCCAAAAATTCCTTTATTTAACGTGTCTATGCAATTAGAGTTATGTACACACCGAATTTCATGATTCTAGCTGTTGTCGTATCATTGGTACCACATCTTATCCCTTTTTGTCCCATTTCGCCCGCTAAAACTTTTATTTTCTTTGTGGTGCTTCCAAGCTACAAGAGGAATGTCCGCAACAAATTTCAAATGTATGAAAATTAGAAATTTAATAAATAAATAAAATAATAATATATATAATGGAAATAATACTTCAATTCATGAAGTAAATATAAAGCAGCAATCATAAATACCCTAAATATTGGGGGACAGAGAGTGTATTTTCAGCTAACGTCCTTTGGTTTGTTGTATTTCCATCCTAGTTTAATTTAAAAAGTATAAATTTTGAAAATACCTTATCTTGTCTTAACAACTTCATTTTTTGTCGTAAAAGCAACAAAATAAAGTACGAATTTGAAAAAAAAAAACATTTTTACGAATTCCATGATACTATCTGCGGACATTTTGTTGGTACCATTTTCATCCCCTTTCTCGCATTTTACTCCTTAAAAGTACGACTTTCGAAAATTTCATCATTTTATCTGTAGCCTTTTAATTGCTACAAGTTGTATCCCTCTGCTCCCATTGAATCCCTTGAAAGTACGAATTTGGAAAAACCTTTCTTCGTGTCTACTCAGTCAGAGGAATGTATACAGCGATGAACATGGTTCTAGCTGCATGAATTTCTTTGGTACAATTTTTATCCCCTTTTTCCATTTTACACCCTAAAAGTTCGAATTTCGAACATTTCCTTTATTTTATGTGTCTACGCAATCAGAGGAATATATACACCGAATTTCATTATTGTAGGTGCAGCCGTTTGTGTGGTACTATTTTTATCCCTCTATCCCCATTTAACCCCTTAAAAGTACGAATTTAGAAAAAATACTTTTATATTATGTATCTACTCTATTAGAGGAATGTACACGCCAAATTTCGTATTTCTATCTGTTGTCGTTTTATAGGTACCATTTTTATCCCTTTTTGTCCCATTTCGACCCCTACAAATAAAAATCACTCTACCGTGCCCTTTTATGCCCTTTTATGGGATTGCGAATTGCAAATATCAAGTAAATACAAGCTAATATGTTCAAAAAACATGCTGAAGTACTCTAAATATTAGGGGTATTTTCAGTCCTTGTGAGGGAAAAATTTTTCCCTCTGGGCCGATTTCGCCCACTTTCAATCCCAACCGATCTGCAACCATAAGACACATTTAGGAAAAATTTGAACCTCCTAGCTCATTTCGTCCGGCCGCTATCGTGCTTTCAACAGACAAACAGACAGACGGACATGGCTATATCGTCTTAGAATTTTACCACGACCCAGAATATATATACTTTATGGGGTCTCCGATGAATATTTTAAGGTATTACAAACGGAATGACAAAGTGAATATACCCCCATCCTGGAGGTGGAGGGTATAAAAATGACAACATACAATAGTTCTCAAAAGTTTTATGATACCTGTGACATAAATAGTTGAGCTATTACTCCATGATTGATGCGAAGGCAAGATAGGCCTTCGCAGAGAATTCGAACTAGAATTGCTTCTTAGATTAATATTCAAGAATTTTCTAAATAATTTCAAGTGATATTTTATAAGTTCATTAGTACTTAAATGTATGAAGAACTCGGCATAAATTTCTGTAAACATATTAACTTAATTTTAGGAAAAAACACATTTTTTAGTTAAAATTTCCTAAATGGAATTTTTTTCCATACAAAAATTTTTTGATTTTTTTACTTAATTAAAAACCTTGGAAATATTCTTCCACATAAGTATGAATTTACTCAATTGTAAGGATTTTTTATTAGATCCAAAAAAATGGTTTTTAAGTAAATTTACTACCCTATTTCTAGTAAATGAACTATTTACTGTGGCTTTGAAAGAAGGAAACTTTTCTCATACTTAGTTAATTTTACTTCTTTTAAGGAAAACTGAACTGGAGTAAAATTGTTCAACTAAATTGTAGTATGGATTTTACTCAGTTTTAGGAATGCAATTTTTCTGAGAGTATTTGTTGAAAGTTGGTAATTTCGGTTCAGATTTAGATATAGCCTTCACACGTGACTTTTTCCGCTCTACAAACTATATATTTATCCAAATTTCCTATTTTACTGATATTTTAACATTGTTTGACTTTTCCGCAATTGCATTTAAATTGCAATTTTTTCCTGTACAGACATTCCCTATAATATGGCTGTTTTTCTTTAAGACTGGATAACTAAGCTGCGATAACAAAAATCTAATCAAATTGTTAAAATTTCACTGAAAATAAAATAATTCTTTTTTTTAATTTTCGCCAAAAGCAATATCAATGTGTGTGTGAAAACAAATTTTGAAAAAATTATTTTATATTAAAAATATTGGACTTATCCTGAATAATTATCCAGTGTAAGTCAAAATTGTGGCTATCGAGGCTAAAACCAATAAAGTCGACACAAAATATTTTTTTGAAAATTTATTTTGATACATATACATATTTATACTGTAGTTGGCGACAATGTGAAAAAAGAATTTTTTATTTTGAGCAAAAATTAAATTTTTATTATCGTTTTTGTTATCCCGGCTTAAAGAGCCCTAAACAGCCCTAATGTAGTTTTTATGCGTTGTTTAATTAAATTGTAAATTTATCATGCGAAAATTGGCGTAATTGCCTATTTTTCAAATATTTATCATCCGCAATGGTGTAAAGTATTCAGTGGCCGGCACTTATCTACTCGAAATGCCACCACAATGTATGTTATTTGTATTTTGAATTTCTCTTGTTTTGTGATTTTTCGTAAAAATTATTAAGTTTAAAGATGTGACGTCCATCGCTTTTTTAAGTGGGAGAGTGGAGAGCCGATTATATGCGATTATGTTATTTGGTTTAAAAATCAAGTGGTCCTAAGCCACTTGTCCACTACTTTTGATTTGTTAAATTGTTGATAAATTCAATAAATAAATACAATTAATAAAAATCTCTTCGATCTACCACCTAATCTCATCTAAATGTTACTTACTAAAGTGTCGGACAGAATAACTTGTGATTTCATTGTTTTTGACTGTTGCGAGAGCGGAAGAAATTAGAGAGCAAAAACGTTGAATGTATGCATTTACTCTGCGCCGCACAGTGTTCGCACACACACGTACACACTTAACTACAGCTAACACTTAAACCTCTTTCTACGCCCTAATCGAGTTGATTTGAAGAAATATCGAAACAAATATCGAACAATGCCAACAGTCAACCGTCACCACAGGCAGTAGTTTAATTGTAGTTATGGCCTCATGAATTCGTGAAATTTGCTTCGGGAACAATGTTTGTGGCAAAGAAAAAATTCCGAGTGTGTTTTGGTGTTACCAGACTGTGGCAAAGTTCGTTGAGTGCGTGTTGGTTAAGTTTAGTATTTGCAACATCTTAAATACCTTTAATTGACCATTATCGGACTTTCATTTTCAAAATGGGAAAACAAATAATAAAAGTACCTTCGATAAAATTTTTGTAAAAGAAAAATACTGATAATTTTTTGTGTGTTGATTTTAGGAATAACACGTAAAAAGGGCGTTAAGTTCGGCCCGGCCGAACTTCAAAAAATGTTAGACATAAAAAAGTTTACAACTATTCTAGAACAGATTATTCAAAACGTAATTTACTTTTATCATCTATTAATTGGAATGATATTTTGTCGTCCAAAGTTTTAGATGATGTGATAAATAATTTCTACAGTGTGTTACATGATTGCATCTCAAAATCAGTTCCTAAAATTTTTAAATACGATACTATTGGCCCACCTTGGAACAATTTTCATTTACCTTAATCACAGAATAAGAAAAATAAATTATTTAAAAAATACAAAAAACTGGTTCCTCTGCTGATTTTTCTAAATATTCGATTGCAAGATCTGAATACAAGATTGCGAACAGAAGTGCATACAAGAATTACATAATCACCATGAAAAATCAATTGAGAAATAACCGTAAACCTTTCTATAAGTTTGTAATTTCCAAACGTCGCACAGAGGTCGATTTTGCACTTTTAGGTGGCCAAAATTATTTTTGTATAAAAATGGACTTAAAATAATGGTTAGATAGCAGAAAAAATTTAAAAAAAATTCTAAGCATTATGGGGTGTTTTTTTAGGGGATTGAGTAAGTAAAATATTTCTTCGCACCAAATATGTTGGCGCTCTCCATAAAAAATTATTTTTAATGAAAAAAAGGTAGGTAGAGATTAATAATTAAAGTGCAAATACATATTTTACAATATTTGATTATTCATTTATGGATAAATCTTGATCCGTGTCTGAAATATCGGATTCGGTATTCGGGTCAGCCGGCAGTAACATATTGATCGTTTCAGGGCAAAATGATCTTGGTTTGAGCCTTTTTTTTATTTCATGCTACTTAATAGTGGGTCTGAACTCAGTAATAGTCTATTGTATATATCACGGTTGCATTCCTCCCTCGAGAATTTTCTTGCGTAGTTTTCGCGGTATAACCGAAAGTGCTTATTTCTTGCTTCTGCTGCCTCTTCCGACAACTGTCCTATGGGTAATAAGGCATTTTCAATTACAGCTGCACCATGAATTAATATTTTATGCATGGTCGAGCCTGTAATATTGTTTGCGCTGCATGAACGATTACTTTTTCACTATGCGAAGAACGCATGTCTTCTGTCTTTCTTCTTTTAGTCCTCTCACTAGAATCTTCAAATGATTTAGAAGGCCGACCTGGTCGAGTTTGTTTATTTGCTGCAAGTACAAATGTTCCTTCTAACCAAGCTTCATTGGTTTTAAGAAATCTTGCTTCTTTTCTATGGGCTTTGTACCATTTTTCTTTCATTGATGTTTTAAAGTTTGCAAATCTTTGTTTTAAACTGCTTAGATTATCTGGAGTGTCACCATAACAGGACATCAGGTGATTCTCAAGATATTTAATTTTTTCATCCAAACTAGGCAAATCTTGCTGTTGTATTTTGTCGTAAAGATATCTACGGCTCACTATTTTTGTACCCGAGGTACCAGGTGTACCTAAAACAAAGAAAATCGCACTTTATTACATTTGAAACCAAACTTGATTTTTTTATTGTGATGTCATCCATAAAAAAATTATAATTTGGTCAGCCGCAGCTAGCTGCACCCAAATTGTACGTCATTAATTAGCCAAATATATGTAGTATTTAATAAAATAAAAAGTATTTCTCAAGAGGAGGCAATAATATAACAAAATGTCTTACAATCATGAAAATTAAGGAAACATTTCATTACAAAACAACCTTTTTTGGAAGTTCTATAAATATTTCAAATAACGTCAAAAATAATTTAAAAATATCAAGAAATGTTGATTTTTACCTGAACTATTTGAATACATCACAATCACTACTAAAAGATTAGGTGGACAACACAAAATTTCTGTTGTTTAAATGTTTATATTGAGAGCGCTGATAACAATAATGTGAACTTTTTGAAACGACCAAGTTTGAACGGTGACAGTTTGTGAACGGTGACAGTTTCGAAAGTAGGGATGGTAAATTATTGTTACTGGAACATTCCATTAGCTCTGGGATTTTTTTGGGATTTTTAACGTCACTTTTTGAAATTTGACTTTTGACCGGCTAATTCTTAATAATCGACCTCTGTGCGTCGATCACGTAGTTTCCCTAACTCTTTAAAATTTGGTTCCATTTTAGCAGATGATGATTTATCAATTAGCAACTTATTTGCAGACTTTTTCTCATCGGCCTACTCAAATAAAAATTTTGATCGTTCTATTCCTTATCCTTATAATATTGTTGAAGCTTCACCTATAAATGTTTCAATTATAAGCAGATTTACGGTTTTGGAAAATTTGAAGGCATTAAATATCACATTTAATCCTGGTCCAGACGGGATCCCCAATAACATACTTAAATACTGTGTTGATACTTTATCATACCCTCTTTCAATAAGCTTTAATAAATCAAAAAGTTTTGGATATTTACCACCTGTATGGAAGGAATCATATATAATCCCCCTTTTTAAATCTGGTAGCAAGATTGAAGTATCAAATTACAGAGGCATTGCAAAACTAAGTGCCATTCCGAAGCTATTAGAAAAAATTATGACTGATATGTTATCGCACCAAGTTTCCTCATTGTTGTCGTCTTGCCAATATGGATTCCGTAAATATCGATCAACTATAACGAATGTTTTGGAACTTACTACAGTTATAAATGATGGTTTTAGAAACCGAATGCAAACTGATTCCATTTATACAGACTTTTGCAAGGCTTTTGATAAAGTTAATCACAAACTTCTGCTAATGAAAATAGATATGATGGGCTTTAGTAGAACATTATTATTGTGGTTTAAATGTTATTTAGATGGTCGAATTCAAAGAGTAAAATTTGGAAAAGCTCTTTCACGAAATATAGTTGTACCAGCTAGTGTACCACAAGGAAGTCATCTTGGTCCGATTCTATTTACAATATTTATTAATGATCTTCCCTCTGTAGTTCGTCATTCCAATATTCTATTGTATGCTGATGATGTAAAAATATTTCGATCCTTTAAAGATCCCACTGAACAACGTTTTCTACAGTCTGATCTCGATAGTTTTCATGATTGGTGTAAAATTAATTTAATGGAACTAAATATGTTGAAATCCAAACATATGTCATTTTGTAGAGCTAGAAATTTAGATACTAATTATTTTTTGGGTGATCATAAATAGAATTGGATCTAGGAATTCTATTGGATCAACGTTTGAACTTCAGGTCTCACATTTCAATGATAGTAAACAAAGCTTATGGTGCTCTTGGCTTTATGAAACGTTGGAAACGATCCTTCTGTCACTAAACAATTATATACCTCTTTGGTTAGGTGCATTCTTAAATATGGTTCAGTAATATGGGACCCATCCTCTACTATTCATAGTAATCTTATGGAATCTGTCCAGAAACAATTCCTTTTATTTTGTCTGCGTGGGCGAGGATGCAACTTCCGTACACTGCCTCCATCTGAATTTAGGCTTGGTCTTATCAAGTTGCCTTCTTTGAAGAGTCGCCATAGTATGTTGAACATTACTTTCCGTATGAATGTTATCCAGGGCGACATCCATTCCGAGCTTATTCTGAGTAGAATGATGATAAATATTCCGACAAGACCAACTAGATATTTTCATTTGATCCACTATAATTATTTCCGTTCAAACTATGCCAATAATGATCCTTTGCGCCGCCTGTTTGTTCGATTTAATAAATTCTATCACATTATTGAGTTATCAGAAAACAAAAACTCTATTAAAAGAAAAATTATCCTGTATTTAAATACTTAATTTGTAGTATCTAAGTGTATATAAAGGGTGATTTTTTAAGAGCTTGATAACTTTTAAAAAAAAAAAAAACGCATAAAATTTGCAAAATCTCATCGGTTCTTTATTTGAAACGTTAGATTGGTCCATGACATTTACTTTTTGAAGATAATTTCATTTAAATGTTGACCGCGGCTGCGTCTTAGGTGGTCCATCCGCTTAGTCCAATTTTGGCATTTCCACGTTTTTGAGTAACAGAGACCCAATTGGTGCGAACGGCGACGAATCGAAAATTGGTGGTCATCATTAACACTGGCCGATACAGCTGCGATATTTTCTTCAGTTCGCACTCTACGTAAGCGTGTTGGTGGTTTAATGTCCAACAATGTAAATTTGGTGCGAAATTTAGTCACAATAGCCCGAATAGCCGCTTCAGTGGGTCGATTAATCTGACCATAAAATGGAAGCGCGCAATGAACTTTCTTAACAGAGCACGCATTTTGATAATAAAATTCAATAACTTGCAAGCGTTGTTCGTTTGTAAGACGATTCATGATGAAATGTCAAAGCATACTGAGCATCTTTCTCTTTGACACCATGTCTGAAATCCCACGTGATCTGTCAAATACTAATGCATGAAAATCCTAACCTCAAAAAAATCACTCTTTATGTATATGTTTTTAGTCTTTAAGGATATTAGTATCTATAGACTTAATAATAATAATAATAATAATATCGTACAAGCAGACATGTTGAAAAAATTTGTTTAAATACTCTAAAATATTAGGGGATTTTATGGGTATTTTTAGTCCTTGTGAGGGAAAACAATTTCCCTTTGGGCCGATTTCGCCCAGTTTCAATCCCAACCGATCTACGACTATAAAACGCGTTTGTGGAAAATTTGGACGTCCTAGCTTCTATCGTTTAGATGCTAGCGTGCTTTCAACAGACGGATCGTCTTAGAGTTTTATGACGATCAAGAATATATATACTTTATAAGGTCTCAGGTCGATATTTCAAGGTGTTACAAACGGAATGATAATGTTAGTATACCCCCATCCTGGAGGTGGAGGGTTATATAATATAATTATATAAAAGAAACAAAAACTATTTTTTATGTGTTTTTAAAAATACAAATAATAAAATTACCTTCGACAAACATCGGAATTTAGTAAACAAATAATTAAAAAATTATGCATAAAATTTTTTTTATTTTTTTTTTTGGTTGAATAGTTGATTTCTTCAATTATTTTCCACTTCCATAGAAGTACCTTCCTAAGACATATATATGTCATGTTAACTTTTTGCTCCACAGGTGGCAACACTATGTCACACTCAAATTCGTAGACATGTGATTTTCTTGGGGGGAAATTGATAAGATACCTCACACTCACAACACAATGTACTCTTTGTATGTCATAAATTAGTACCTATTTGTGAACCGGTTCAACGGTTATTTCCGCCTGTTTCGTACTACATAAAGTAAAAAAAAAATTATATTTCGTTGTTTGTCAAACATATTTATTAATAATTAATCGTGCGATAGTTAATAGATTAATAATATGTATATAAATTTATATAATTACTGAGTTATAATATATGAATATTACAAATAATACTTTAACAATTTTCAGTAGGAACTTTATTGTTTATTGTTTTTTATTTTATATTTTAATATTTATTAATTTTGAATGTAAAAATATATATTTTTGTCGTATACTCTAATATATCACCAAGAACTTTGTGAATAAATTTTAAAGCAAATATTACCGACATATCAAAGATTAAATAATATCCATAATTGATTTAATTTATCTTTTCCCTTGCAGGGACCATTGTGCGTCGCTCTTTAGATGGACGTTCTATAAATTTCAGAGTGAGAATATTCAGTTGGCCGGTAGAAAATCGGCAATAACATAAGGATAAGGGGTAAGTTTGTGCAAAATATTGTATCAATGGGACAACTGTAAGGCAATGCGCATACATGATGATGTGGAACAATTTGTGACTTTAGAATTCTTATGAATTTTTACTTATTTTCCTTAATTTTTTAGATATTTCAGCAAGGGTATAAAAATCCGAGTATGAACGATATCTCGCTTAGTTAATAAATTAGAATTAAAAAACATTTATTTTTTTGTGAAATGATCTCACTATGAAAAAAACAAAAAAAATATATTATTTTTCCATAACTACCTTAATTATCGAATTATCGAATCGATGATGTTCCAGTTATCAAAATTGAAAAAAGCTTTGTTTACTATTTCATTATGTTCTTTATAGCCATGTAAAAATATTCCACAACTTTCCTGTTATCGAAATTAAAATATCGTTCGATTATCGAAATTGAAAAAATCTATTTTTTACTTTTTCATTATTTTAGTTATAGTCAGGAAAAAAATTGTCCATAATTTTCCAGTTATAGAAATTGAAAATTTAAAAAAATCGATTTTTTACTTTTTCATTATTTTGGTTACAGAAAGGTACAAGTTTTCGGAAACTGTCCAATTATTGAAATTGAAAAAAAAATTCACTTTTTCGTTATTTTGTCTAAAGTCGGGTAAGAACAGTCTATATAACTTCCCAATTATCGAAATCCTAGTTTTTTCTTTTCATTATTTTTGTTAGTTATCGAAATTTAAAATTAAAAACACGATTTTTTACTTTTTCATTATTTTGGTTATAGAAAGGTAAAAGTTTTCGAAAACTTTCTAGTTATTGAAATTAAAAATATCGTTCGATTATCGAAATTGAAAAAATCTATTTTTTACATTTTCATTATTTTGGTTAGTCAGCTAAAAGTTTTCGATAATTTTCTAGTTATTTATTTTATTTTTTATTGTTATTTTTTACTTTTTCAGTATTTTGGTTATAGTCAGGTAAAAAATATCGATAACTTTTCAGTTATCGAAATTAAAACATCGCTTTTTTACTTTTTCATTATTTTGGTTATAATCAGGTAAACATTTTCGAAAACTTCCCAGTTATCGAAATTAAAAAATCGTTCGGTTATCGAAATTGAAAATTAAAAAATCGTTGTTTACTTCTTTACCTTTTCATTATTGTGGTTATAGTCTGGTAAAAATTTGCGATAACTTTCCAGTTATCGAAATCAAAAATTAAAAAAATCGTTTTTTACTTGTTTATTGTTTTGGTTATAGTCAGGAAAATTAAATTAAAAAATAAAAATCGTTTTTTACTTTTCTATTATATTGTAAAACTGATCGATAACTTTCCAGCTATTGAAATTAAAACATCGCTTTTTTACTTTTCATTATTTTGTTTTAAGGCAGTTAAACAACTTTCCATATCTTCCCAGTTGTCAAAATTAAAAATATCGTTCGATTATCGAAATTGAAAATTAACAAATTGATTTTTTACCTTTTAATTATTTCGGTTATATTCTTGTAAAAATTTGCGATAACTTTCCAAAAAAATCGATTTATCATTTTTTCATTGTTTTAGTTGTATTCAGTTTAAAACATATCATAACTTTCCAGTTAACGAAATTCAAAATAGCGTTGAAAAGGTAAAAGTAACGTTATCGAAATTAAAATTAAAAAACATATAATTAGGGAAATACTTTCAAGATATATCGTTCGATAACTGGTGTAACTATCATTAAATGTAATAACAACCCGAATGCTTATTTTTTAAAATACTCTTCTAAAATAAGCTTTTTATTTAAAGCTAAAAATGCCATATATTTGAAATATATTTTTTTATTCTTAAATTGTATGCCAATGTGATGTTTAATGATTGGCCCAAAAGTACACTTAAGTTGATCCTCGTCTACATTATTTTTTTAAAATAGTTTCATTTTAAACATCGCTCAGTATTTATTTAATATTTATTATATATTCTTCCTTTTTATTTGATTATATAATTATTTGCTTGGCATTAAATAATACACAAACATTTATAAGCAATTTCGATCAATAATTAAAAAATTTCGATTTTACTTCTAATAATCCGAGTCCAATGCAACTCGATAACTAAACGAGATATCAATAACAACAATTTTTCTTCTTTTTTTGAATGCTTCTATCCGAATTTGTGATCAGATCGCGACGGTTCCTTGGTTATCGTATGTAGTCTCCCATTTAAACTGTACACTATTGATTTCCATCCAATTTAAATTTGTTTCTAGCAATTTGCCTCAGCAATTTAAGGTATTACTGGTATCACGAAGTTGTTCACAAACATCTTTATTTTCAGCTCGTTTCGCATTCATGCACACTTCCGATTAATTTCCTTTTTAATGTCTATAAAGGATAAGGCGATACAATTCTTCATCGTATTCGAAACGCATATGATCTGTGTCGTCCATAAGTTTCTGCATGGTAGCATCCAAATTTCTCCTCAAGTCACTGCAATCTAGAATGAAAAATATCCAATATTCACTCTGGCAATATTAAGAATAAATATTTTCCAATATAACATTCTTAGAGAAGAAGGCCGGCCAACAAATGTTCGTATGTAAAAATAAAATTTTGGTTTGAATTAAGAAATTCGCGAATTCAAATTGAATATTATCCAAGAATGATGCAATAAAGAAATCTAAAGATTGAATGAACAAATTTGTGGAAATATTTTTCATATTCTCTCGGTATAAAGATAAAAAAGTTATAAGTCATTTATGGAAAACAAACAAAATAAAAAATTGACAAATACTGCCTAGCACATTGGACGGAAGTAGATGAAGATGTCTGTCAGAATACAATGAGACTTCATTTCTAAATGAATTGTGTGTGATGCGCTGAATTCAGAAATATTATCTATTTTTAACTAAGATTTACGGTTTTCTTGTGAATTTATTTTCCTTGTGGTTTTTGTACTGAATCACTGGATATATCAACTAGAGCTTCTTTCAGGACATTTCTCTCAATAAATAAGACATAATTGTAGGGCATATTTTTCGTAGGAGAGATATTTCATATTTTGTCTCTTCTATCCGATTTTGATGGCATTTTCCATATGGCGCATGAAGCTGTATTTCCCGATTTTCTACAAATAGAAATTTTAGAAATTTTTTTAGACACTAGGATGGACCGAAAATAAAATAATTTTTCATACTGTAATTTTAAAAAAGTTGTAACTTTTTTGTGCTATGACATACCACTGTATTTTTCTACGATATTTTGATATTTTTGCATTTCAGGTAACGAGTATTGAATTCCAAAGGATGTCTTTTGAATTACAAATGGTGTCTTTTGAATTTCAAATGGTATCTTTTGAATTACAAATGACGACTTTCGAATTTCAAATGTTGTCTTTTTTTATATTTTGGCATAAGCTTTGGTTAAAATAAAACTGATCAGTAACAATTTAATATTGGAAATGGTTTTACAATCACTTTATACCTGTAAAATAGTTAAGTAAAATGCAAGTCATTATAAAGTATATGCAGATGCTCTCTGTGCTGGGGAAGGTTATAAACTATATATGAAATTACCGACATTTTACATCATTATAATTATTAGTTGCTTATCATTTTATTAAATCTGTTTCCAAAACTGCAGAATATCCAAATCTGCGGAAAAAATAAATGCTACCCCACCTAATGTATATTTTTCTTAAATATGTTTTTTTACATTTTTGAATTTCAAATGGAATCTTTTGAATTTCAAATGGAATAATTTTTCAATATCAAATGAAAACTTTTGAATTTTAAAAGGTGTATTTTGAATTACAAATGACGAGTTTTGAATTTCAAATGACGAGTTTTGAATTTCAAATGGTGTCTTTTGAATTACAAATGACGAGATTTGAATTACAAATGACGAATTTTGAATTTCAAATGGTGTCTTTTGAATTACAAATGACGAGTTTTGAATTACAAATGACGAATTTTGAATTTCATATGACGATTTTTGAATTTCAAATTGTGTCTTTTGAATTACAAATGACGAGTTTTGAATTTCAAATGGTGTCTTTTGAATTTCAAATGGTATCTTTTGAATTACAAATGACGAGTTTTGAATTTCAAATGATGAGTTTTGAATTTCAAATGGTATCTTTTGAATTACAAATGACGAGTTTTGAATTTCAAATGATGAGTTTTGAATTTCAAATGATATTTTTTGAATTTCAAATGGAATTTTTGAATTTCAATTGATATTTTTTGAATTTCAAATGGAATTTTTGGTGTCTTTTGAATTACACTTGAAAATGGTGTAGATGAAATTTGCTTGAATTTGGAAAAAAACATATATTTATTTATTTATTTTTTTTTTAAATTGCTTTAGGACAAAAATTCTATATTTTCGATCCAACCTACAGTGTCTACATTTTTGTATTTTTTTTTTATCGGGAAATGCATCGTTGTTTTGCATTAGATATTAAAAAATAAAACAAAATACTTTTATCCGACTTTTTTTAATTTTTAAGATTTTTTCGCGCCATCAAAGATAGTTTTATTTTTTTAATACTCACATGAAAGTACCCAAGTAAACCATATAAGTAAAGAAAAAAATTAGCAATAAAATTTGATTAAAAATTAAATAAAAACAAGTAAAAAGGCGTTAAGTTCGGCCTGGTCGAATATTATATATCCTCCAGCACGGAGTGCATTCCATAGAATTACCGGTGGATTGCCGCCTGTCGACTTTACAAAGAAGTGAAGTAAGTTTAAATGTTGACCTTAAAGTACAGTTTGGGAGAAATACTCATATTTGCGTGCGTGTCTACGAAGACAGACAAGTATAACCACTGAATTTCATTATTCTAGCTACCAATTTTATCCCGTTTTTATCCTAATAGTACGAATATCGAAAGATATCTTTATTTTTCGTGTCTACACAGTCACAGCAATATATACACCGAATTTCACTATTCTAACGGCAACCGTTTAATTGGTACCATTTTTATCCCTTTCGCCCCATTTTCCGCCTAAAAGTACAATTTTCGAACAAATCCTTTATGTTTCACGTCTACACAGTCAGATAAATGCATACACCGAATTTCATGATTTTATCTTCAGCGGTTTGGTTGGTTGGTTTTATCCCCTTTACAAATTGTATCCCTTAAAAGTACAAATTTCAAAAAATCTTTATATTCTACTTGTCTACGTACACACCGAATTTCTAGCTGTTGTCGTATCAAAGGTACTATTTTTATCCCTTTTGTCACATTTAATCCACTAAATCTTTTATGTACTTTTTTGTGATTACACGTTACTGGAGGAAGGTACGAAATTTTCCAAAAAATTGGTATTTTCAGTCCTTGTTAGAGAAAAATTTTTCCCTCTGGGCCGATTTTGCCCGGTTTCAATCCCAACCGATCTGCAACCATAAGACATATTTAGGGAAAATTTGAACCTCCCAGCTCATTTCGTTCGGCCTCTATCGTGCTTTCAACAGACATACAGACGGACATGGCTAAATCGTCTTAGAATTTTACCAGGATACAGAATATATATACTTTATGGGGTCTCCGTGGAATATTTCAAGGTGTTACAAACGGAATGACAAAGTGAATATACCCCCATCCTGGAGGTGGAGGGTCTAACAATTTGAGACGATTATAGCCCAGCTGTTCTGAGTTTCTTTTTACAGTGGGTACAATTTTTCATTTTTTGGCCGAAGAGAGCATGTCTGAGAGAATTCTTATTGTCAGAACTTTATTGTGGAATGTTATGTGGGTTATTTTTGTGGAAGTTCTTAACCCTATAGCTATATGGGTCAATTTAGCTCTTTTTTCGAGAAAATAAAAAAAACTCCTTTCAAAAAGGACATTTAAGGATTGAAATGTTCTACGAAAAAATTTGCGGGAAAATTTCTGTGGGTGTCACCAAAGACTCCAAAGTTGCAAATAAAGCTCTTCACGTTTTAAGGGAAATATTACATGTCAACTTATACAATAAAAAAATTACTAGAGATAAAATTCGCCCATTTTTTCCCTTGACCGTCGATCGAAATTAAGGATTGACGGTTGTTGTGTTCTAAAAAACACACACACTTTTTTGGATTTATTTTCCCCCTTTTTGGAAATTGTGGGATTTTTTATGTGCTATCACAAAAATGTTTCCGAAAACAATACAATTGTTACTTACGTCTTACTTTTGAAAAACACTTTTATGATACCCCTTTAGCTATTTCTTTCCGCTCAAAAGTTATGCAATTCATTCCATAGAATCGATTTGGAGCCATTGTGTTATATTTTCTAATGTTTTTTTTGCTCCTCCAATGTTTCGTTCCTATTTATATATATATATATTGTAGTGCTAGAGGGTTAAAATGTTCCACAAAAATGCACCCCGTAGTGTTTTAAGTAATATTGCTGTACACTTGGGATGGGTTAGTGTTGTTTGGGAATTTTAGGAGTTTGATTTGGCCTCCTTGTGGCAGTTAGAGCGGTGGGAGCAAATTTTGTAAATTTTATAAAATGGTATGGGAGCCCCATTAAGGAACGGTTATAGGGGGTAAATATGTTCGGAAATAATGTTGAGGAGGGAAAATTAATGCAGGTTGGTCCTACATTTAACCCAGGTATGGGCGACTCCAGGGCAGTTATGGGCCTTACTGTCGTAACAAAATTATGAAACAATTCAAGTCAAAACAAATATTGAAAAAAAAAAATAATTTCATAAATAAATATTTATTATTTCAAACCACGCTTATAAGGCAAGACTACCAATACGTTAACGCATCGAAATAATACTTCAAGTCAATTCAAAAAATACATATTCTTATATTTATACTTTTAAAAAGCTTAAATACCATAAATATTGGTAGTTAGTGAGTGCTCATTATCTCACGTACATAGTGCAAAATAACCTAACTTCATGATTCACATCAGAGGAATGTATACATCGAATTCCATGATTCTAGCTGCGACCATTTGGTCGGTGCCATTTTTATCCCCCTTTTCCTACTTTACCCCCTTGAGAGTACGACTTTCTAAAATCGCTGTATTGTACGTGTCTACGCAATTAGAGGGATGTACACTAGGGCGTACCTCAAAAGAAAAGTTCGCCGTACACCTTCAAATATGAAGTATTATTGAAAGGTAGTTTCAAAAAAAATTTTTTTATTTTTTTATGCCGAACGTAGGGGTCGCGCTTTTACATTTTTCTATATAACTTCTGCATTTATAAACAGATTTTAAAGTGTGATACATCGATGTTTTTATCTCGACGAGGCCGATTTTTTTGTCTTTTTTTGTCTCAGTTGCTACTACCCTAATGTACCACTCTAATATCAGAAAATTAAAGCTCACATAAAATCATGAAACTCTTCCTAAGGAAGTATGTCGATTTTCGCAGCAGAAAAAGTGTTAAACTAGTTTTTTTCTTATTTTACCGAGAGCATTGCATGTATTTATAAGTTGTTCTTTGTATCTTCGATGTTTACAGTCGGTTGTCAAAGTGTAATACATATATTGGTGTTTTTGGCCCATGCGTTGCTCATCGGTGACCGCCATAGCTGATTCATGCACAACATGAGCAAAACTACTTTGTCACATTGTTTCCCTATTGCAAATCGTTTTACCTGTGAAGTAACGGTCTATATTTTATTGTAACAATAAAAATTAGTTCAGTAATAAGGCGTTGGTGGCTCAACAAAGCATTATTAAATATTTCAATTTCCATTATACAACGGTAAAAAAAACTAAAAAAATGTCTTTTACGATCAGTGCATTAAACAACACTATGTTACCGACTAAGTACGATGTTATTAATTATTTCTTGTATCTGCGGCATAACACTAATCCCAATAGAAAATTGAGTGCTTTTAAACAAGAAGCTTTCAGAAGCATTACCCTTTTATGGGAGCGGGCAGGCATTCCAATTATATCGGTATCAGGTGTTCGTAAACGGTTGGATAAACTTCTAGACGATTACTATAAATTGGTTAAAAGTCCATTGAAATGCAATGTAAATGAGTGGAATAAATTGTTCTCAATTTCGCGTTGTAAGTGTGGCATAGAAAGAAATGTTCCATGCAGTTGCACCGCCTCTGATAAAATCCCAGACGATGCGAAAGACTTTTTCATCGATCAATGGGGTCCACGGCTGATGACTTTGGATAATGTTTATCATATGATGTCGATGAAAAATTGCGGTGTTCAAACGTGCTCAATTGTTGCACCATCAAAAGCGGTATATACCGAGTTCAACAGTATTGGGTATCAACCAGGCAGCGATGAAGAGCTAGAATTTGAAGAAAATGTTGGCGATTCCTCAGAGAAGATTAAAACAACATTTACGGTGGCGGACATTTCTTTGCGTAATTTTAGTTCGGCTTTGGATCGCAGCGATACTTCAGTTCGCTACGGTGCCTTGCTTGCGACCATGTTAATAAAAGATTTAAAATTGTCTATTGCCGCAAAAGCCAAAGAAGAGTTATCTGCAGAAACAGCCGAAAATATATGTCAGTTCTTTGAAGGGCTTATCATCAATAAAAATAAAATATTTCGAGAACGTGTGAAGTTCCGTAAGGAAGCAAAAGCGGCGGCCAAATGCCATCAATTATTAAAGTGTATCTCTTTCGATGGCAAGAAAGAGCCAACTTTGAAAAAAGTAACCGAGGCAAATGTGACGCGAAATATTGTTTTAAATGAAGAACACATCACCATTGTAAAAGAGCCTGACTCCAAATTCATTGGTTATGCTACGCCCACTGATAGCTCTGCTTTGGGGATCCAGAGGAGCATCGTGGATTACTTGAGTCGTGAAAACTTCAATTTGGATGACTTAGTTGCCATAAGTTGCGATGGAACTGCTACCAACACTGGGTACAAAAGTGGAGTCATTGTGAGAATGGAACGCCATTTACAGAGACCGCTGCAGTGGTTCGTGTGCCTTTTCCACTTCAACGAGTTACCATTTAATGCGCTGTTAAGATCATTGCTTGGAAAACAGAAAGGACCTGGAATCTGGCCCGGAAGTATCGGAGAAGGCATTCAAAATTGCATACACTACCCTGTAAGTTTAATATATTAATAGTGTTTCGTGTCCGTGTGTTCCGTATACTTTACTTGTGAGCATTTTATTAATTAATAATTCGCATATTTTGTTGCTTATTCCGTTTGGTCAGGTCAAACAAAATTTCGAACGCATTACAATGGGAGAAATGCCAGCGAACATAGATGGGTGGAATATTCGAGGCGACCAGCTTTACTTGTATCGTATGGTTCGAGCCGTTCATATCGGAGAATGCGATGAAAAATTAGCCAGCGAGAAGCCCGGCGCTATTTGCAAAGCGCGCTGGCTAACAACAGCCTCTCGAATTCTGCGCTTTTATATGACGTGTACGCAACCCTCGATGGTATTGAGAAAACTGGTTCAGTTCGTTGTGAAAGTGTATGCACCATTCTGGTTTCTTGTAAAAAGCCAACCACTGGCAATTCACGGAAGTCGGAATGTTTTCCTTTATATATGTTGGATTCGTCAGTTGCCAAAAGATATTCAAGAGGTCATCCGTCCGTTCATTGAAAATAACGGATATTTTTTTCATCCTGAAAATATTTTGTTATCGATGATAACAGACCCAGATCAACTAGTGCGTTCAGATGCCTATGATAAGATTTTATCAGCCCGCAATGAAGCCACGGGAAGCATTCGACAAATGTTCGGTCCACCAGTTCATAATTTTATCAATTTTGATAGTGACTCATATTTCAATATGATCGATTGGAAACAATTTGAATTGACTGAGCCGCCATGCTTGCAGTTTTTTTCGCAAGAACAGTTAGAAGCATTCCAATTTTCAGAAGAAATTATCGATTTACCAGGTTAGCACAAGAAAAACTTAATTTGATTGCTTTCTTTGCTGAACTCATTTATTTTCACAGATTATCCATGCCATTCTCAAAACACCGAGCGTTTTGTTCATGTTGTGCATGAATCAGCTATGGCGGTCACCGATGAGCCGCCAAAAATACACCCAACTTGAATCGCGTCGAAATATGGTTGATTAAAATTTTAATTGTACCTTAATTTTTATATTTATTGTTCTAAGAATTGAAATATGATGCGTAAATAGTAGAAGGGGGTTGTTGAGGTCAACGACTTTAAAAACTGAAAACCTGTTATGTGCGGGACAAAAACACCAATATATGTATTACACTTTGACAACCGACTGTAAACATCGAAGATACAAAGAACAACTTATAAATACATGCAATGCTCTCGGTAAAATAAGAAAAAAAATAGTTTAACACTTTTTCTGCTGGGAAAATCGACATACTTCCTTAGGAAGAGTTTCATGATTTTATGCGAGCTTTAATTTTCTGATATTAGAGTGGTACATTAGGGTAGTAGCAACTGAGATATGATGGGTAAGTACCAGAACGGGGTGCTTGAGCTCAATGACTTCAAAGACAAAAAAATCGGCCTCGTCGAGACAAAAACATCGATGTATCACACTTTAAAATCCGTTTATAAATGCAGAAGTTATATAGAAAAATGTAAAAGCGCGACCCCTACGTTCGGCATAAAAAAATAAAAAAAAATTTTTTGAAACTACCTTTCAATAATACTTCATATTCGAAGGTGTACGGCGAACTTTTTTTTTTTTACTTGTAACCTGGTACGCTCTAATGTACACACCGTATTTCATCATTCTAGCTGTAGTCGTTTAGTTGGAACTATTTTTATCCCTCTGTTTCCATTGTATCCCTTGAAAGTACGAATTTGGTAAAAGCCTTTTATTTTTCGTGTCTACGCAGTCAGAGGAATGTATACTCCGAATTTCATGACTCTAGGTTTGCGGTCATTAGGTTGGTACTATTTTGATCCCCTTTTTGCATTTTAACCCCAAAAAGTACGATTCTCAAAAAATCCGTTTATTTTACGTGTCTACACAATCAGAGGAATCTATACATTTCATTATTCTAGGTGCAGCCGTTTGGTTGGTACCATTTTTATCCCTTTATTCCCATTTTACCCCATAAAAGTACGAATTTGGAAAAAATACTTTTATATTATGTATCTACTCAATTAGAGGAATGTACACGCCGAATTTAGTGTTTCTACCTGTTGTCGTTTAATAGGTACCATTTTTATCCCTTATTGCCCCCTTTTACCCCCTACGAATAAAATCACTTTATGGTGCACGTTTTTGTTATAAGGGGAATGCGCAGATCCAATATCATACCCAATAGCAAGTACAAGGAAACATATTGAAAAAACTTTAGGCATGTTAAATAAAATATTGGGGTATTTTTAGTCCTTGTGAGGGAAAAACTTTTCCCTTTGGCCGATTTCGCCCAGTTTCAATCCCAACAGATCTACGACTATAAGACCCATTTATGGAAAATTTGGACGTCCAAGCTCCTTTCGTTTAGATGCTAGCGTGATTACAACAGACGGAAGGATATGTCTAGATCGTCTTATAATTTTATGTCGATCAAGAATATATATACTTTATAGGGTTTCAGGTCGATATTGCAGGGTGTTACAAACGGAATGACAAAGTTAGTATACCCCACCCTGGAGTTGGAGGATATAAAAATTACTCCGGAAAATCATGATTTGTAGAGGAGTTTTCAGGAGCGTTTAGCTCACAGATGACTTGATGAAGGTACGTCATATTTTTCAAAATGATTAAACAATCTAAATTTAAAACCTGGGTGGTGAAAATATAATTATTCTTGTGACCCAGTCTACTGTACATATGTAGGTCAGGTCAAGTAGTGTTCATTCAGGGATATGTTTTGGTTTTTGGCTCCGATAAAAGAACAATTTCATCAAAGGATAATAGTATTGGCAGCCTTCTCTCAGCTACCCCACTTATGGTCCTACTTACTGATCGTGAAACAGCACAGGTCAATTTTCCTTAGACTTCTGGGAAAGCTTTTGTGATTGACAATTGTCCGCACAAATTCACCATTCCTACGGAAGTTGTTCACCACCAACCGCAAGTCATCATTTTGACGAAATAAATCCAGCCAAAAGTCTAAAGCCATGCCAAAGACTTCTTCGGTTATCTTGACGAATGTGACATTTGTGGCGAAGCCCAGCACAGGAATATCATCGGCTTTCTGTAGATCCCGAGCGGGAGTACTGCCTTGCATAATAAACTCCCTTAGGGGTGGATGCTTTAGGAGTGCTGTGACATAGGACCAGTTTAGGCGAAACATCGACTGTGGTATGACCAACTTATGCAGCGACTTTAGTTGCAGCAATGCCTTCAATGGCATAAAGCCGGCATGCATGTCGAGCGTCTCCAAATTGGGGCATTTCTCCAGGGGAACATCAGTCACCACACTGTCCTCATCGTACACATAGTACTGATCATACCAGACCAGTTCCCTCAAGTTCTGGTTGCCAACAAAGGCCGATTTGAATTTATGCGTGTGGACGTTATCAAATTCCAGGCTTTGAATGCTGGGCGATATGGGGAAATCCTCAAAACCACCCTCATACTTAATGCTTACCGAGGAGAATGTGGTTATCTTCAATTCGGTTAATATATATTTGAGATTCGCTTTGGTCAATCCATTGCAGTTGTACAACGATAATTCACTTAATTTGTTGGGTATGGGAAACTTCTGGAGATCTTTGAAAGTGCTGAACTGAATATATAACATTTCCAGATTTATGCAGGCCCCGGCCATATTCCCCAGAATCTCATCGTTGACATAATCTAAGAATGAGATGGTTAACTTGACCAGATTTTCGAAATTCGCCAAATAGGAGGCGAAGCTGGTGGGAAAGGCCTCCGGATCAAATGTCGTGCTTATATCAAGTTCTTTGAGGTGCCTTGCATCCCCACGGGCTCTCTCCTCGTCGGTGGCATCCACATTCGGATCTACAGAGGCCTTGAGAAACAGATGCTCCATTGGTAGCTGGGTTATGATTAGCCGTAGGTCTCGATAATTGATCGATACTCCGATGGCATTTTGTAAATGCAGTCTCTTGAGGTTCTTCAATTTAAGCAGACTCTCCACACTCCAGTTCTCTCCGATCACAATAAAATCGCGATCTTCGTTGCTGCAACAATAGAAGTGCAGACTCTCCAACTGCGGACAATTGTCGGCTATAAATTGTAAATGTTGTTTTGGCACTTCCATATTGCAGTAGCTGAGGCTGGTGAGATTTCGAAATGGCCGCACATCGATAATGCTGCCCTTCCTCTCGGTCAGTGCCTGCAGTTTGCCGCCGCAGAACCGCAAAAATTCCGGAAAAATGTCGGGTTGCACGGCGAACCGGTTAGCGTTCGTCTCATTTGTCACCACGAAATAGTCGCCGTTCGGATGGATGGTCAGCTGGCGATAGGCTGCCTTCAAAATGAAGTTCTCAAAGACACTGCGTAGGTCGTCGCTGACCTGGGCCAGTCGCAATTGGTCTTCGAATTTTAACAGTTCATATAGAATTATTATTATTTCAGTATATTTGGAGATTTGCTCGAAACCTGGCTGATTCATTGCGTCGTTGTTGTTGTCGTTGCTATCTATCTATGGTTACACAAGATGCACCAGCTATACTATACAATAGTTTTTATGAATTTGTAAGCAAAAAAAAAAAAACAAAGAAAATTGCACTGCACCCGGACGTTCACTCACTGAAAGCACAACTGGCACTGACACTGCCCAGAGAGAGTGTACGACAGCAGAATGCATCGCCTCTCATGTCCATATGCCCTACACTATGCAATACTAGCAAAGTGGGAAAAATTACACCACTTTGAGTTGGTAGCGTGTGTGATGTTTTTAATGTCACGTCCGTTAGCACAAAACATCAATTTTGATCATTACTATTGCTGTCAGCTGTAGAACGAGATTTAAAATAACGAGATTTATGCCCAGATTTTGAAGGTACTTTGCAGTGTTGTAGATTTACAAACGGAATATATCAATTTATTACTCACAATTCGTCACGGCCGTAGGAGCAATTTCTATTCATCGAAACTATAAAACAAGTAAAAACGGCGTTAAGTTCCGCCGGGCCGAACTTTATGTACCCTCCACCATGGATTGCATTCCACAGAGGCGGTCGACTTTCGTAGAAGTGCAGTAACATTACAGGAAAATGTTAAACTTTTTAATATAGTTAATCCAAAACAAATAAAAATATCGAAAAAAATAATTTTATAAAAAAATATAAAATTTTAATTATTTTCAATCCCGCTTATAAGGCAAGGCTTCCAAAATGTTTATACTATACTGGTTAAATTGTAAGGGCAGATATTGAGTGTGAACCACACCTAAACGTCAAGTTTCCTTCTGCATTTCATTTGACATTTCTCAATCTCAGACTAGCTCAATTTGAAGCATGGAAAGATACATAATCGAGCAACGCGTGAGAGTTATTCAGCCTTATTATGAAAATGGGCGTTCAAATCAAAATGCATATCGTGCACTTCGTGAGGCACATTTTCACCTCAGTGGATTCGTCAATAGGCAGAATTGCCGCATTTGGGCTACTGATAATCCAAGGGTGATTGTCGAAAAACCAATGCACCCACAAAGAGTGACTGTTTGGTGTGGTTTTGGGCTGGCGGCATCATCGGGCCGTATTTTTTCCAAAATGAGGCTGATCAGGCAGTTACTGTGTGTGAATGGTCTTCGCTATCGTGGGAAGATAACGAACTTTTTATGGCCCGAATTGGAAGACATGGATGTGGACGATATGTGGTTTCAACAGGACGGTGCCACTTGACACACAGCTAACGAAACAATGGCTCTTTTGCGCGACAAATTCAATGGCCGTGTTATCTCACGTGGTGGCGATGTCAATTGGCCGCCAAGATCATGTGATTTGACACCGTTGGACTTCTTTCTTTGGGGTTATATGAAAGAAAAAGTGTACACCGATAAGCCAGCAATAATTCAAGAGCTAAAGGATGAGATGATTCGGTACATTAACGGCGTAGAACCTCAATTATGCCTCAGCGTCATCGAAAATTTGGACCATCGGATGGAGGTGTGCCGCCGTGGTCGCGGCGGCCATTTGGCCGATATTTTGTTCCATAAAAACCATCGAAAGATGGGGACACAAATAGTACCAACCTAACGGCTGCACTTAGAATAATGAAATTCGGAGTATACATTCCTCTGATTGCGTAGACACGTAAAAAAGGGATTTTTCGAAATTCGTACTTTTTGGGGTTAAAATAGAAAAGGGGATAAAAATAGTACCAGCCAAATGACCGCAGCTAGACTCATGAAATTTGGAGAATACATTCCTCTGACAGTTCGTACTTTCAAGGGATGCAATGGGTACAGAGGAATAAAAATAGTACCAACTTAACTGCTGCACGTAAAATAAACGGATTTTCGAAATTCGTACTTTTTGGGGTTAAATGGAAAAAGGGGAATTAAATAGTACCAACCTAATGACTGCAGCTGGAGTCATGAAAGTCGGAGTATACGTTCCCCTGACTGCGTAGACACGAAAAATAAAAGATTTTTTCAAAATTCGTACTTTCAAGGGATAAAAATAGTACCAACCAAACGACTACAGCTAGAACGATGAAATTCGGTGTGTACATCCCACGTAAAACAAAGAAATTTTAGAAAGGTGTACTCTTTAGGGGGGTCAAATAGGATAGGAGGGATTAAAATGGTACCAACCTGAAAGCAAAATAACAAGATTTTTCCAAATTCGTACTTTTTACTTTTACGGCAAATTGATTAAATCATGAAGTTAGGTTTTTTGCACTATGTACGTGAGATAATGGATATATTTACAAAATGTGTACCTTTGGAATTAAAATGGAATGGAAATACACTATCTACCAATATTTATGGTAATTACGCCTTTTTGAAAATATAAATATAAGAATATTTATTTTTTGAATTGACTTGAAGCATTATTTCGATATGTTAACATATTAGCAGCCTTGCTTAAAAGCGTTGTTTGAAATAATAAAAATATTATATTTATTAATAAATTATTTTTTCAATATTTGTATTTGTTTTTGTTTGGCTATATTACAAAATTTATATTTTCCTGTAATATTACTGCACTTCTACGAAAATCAGCAGCCTCTGTGGAATGTAATCCATGGTGGAGAATTGAATGCAATCCATTTCCAATTCCATTTCCAACCCAATTCGGCCGGGCCGGGCACGTTTTTCAAAATCAAAAATTGTCCAAAATCAAAACATTGCAATTTATTTAGCATAGTAAATATAAAAGTAATAAATATCCCCATTAACATAAGCAAGTAAGGAAAGTCAAAATTAAGGTAAGGCTGAATATCTGAGTGATTATATAGACAATCCTAGAAGTCAGTTAATCGTTTGGCGACTTCATAGACTCTATACCAAAATTAATATAAAAATTATCTTATTATCGATACACCCTAGTGTCTACAATTTCATATTTTCTGAAAATCGGGAAATGCAGATTTATTCGCCGTATGGAAATGTACAAATTTGCCAACTCTTACAGTACACATTTTGTATATCCATTTCCAAATAAAGTTCATCATCCATCCTTCCGTTGAAAACTTCATGTTAAATTCATTGATGATGCGTCGGCCATATTTGCACAACTTCCGAATTACAAGATGAGATGATGTTTTCTGTCACTTCTTCGGTTGGGTATTATTCGGGGCAACTTCTACCATCCGTAGAAGGAGTCTGCTGTTCTGCCGTGGGAAAGGAAGGCGGAACCCATTTCCCTGCCATTTTCTAGCAGTTTTCGTCCATTGTCACACCCCAAATTTCTACAGAGAATTATTTGATGTTTGTTATAATGCCGACGATATGAGTTGTGAGACTGGTCGCGATAGGAACTACGAAAGCGTTTAGACGAGGGGTGGTGTATCATGATCACTCCAATCTCATCATAACTTGAGAAGGCATTACGCCCACGACGATCAGCATTGGAATGAGAGCCATGGAGGCTGGGACAATAAAGCTTATCCAAGGAACGTCTTAAGTTCATCCTCATGTCATTGCAATCTGGAAAAATAGAACAAACAAAATTAAATTATTTCAAATTGTTCGAAAACACAACAGCATTTTTGGAACGGAGTAGACACCCCATAATTCTGAAGGGGCATGTTGAGTAGACCACTTTTGCAGAATAAACTTATAAACTAGTCTGAGTTTCTTTTTTTTGGAAGAAGTGCGTCCAGTGGTCATTTCTAACAATTCTGCCACTATGGTCTTATATATCGCAAGAAAGATATGCAAACATATTTCCAAAAGTCCACCTGAATTCTAAAAATATTGATTTTTTTTTTTAGTTTTTTTCGTTTGTATTTTTTTGGTCTGCATTTATTATTTGATTTGAACTGGGATATTGTCCTGGCTCAAGACCATTTTGCATCTATATTTAACAGAATGCAAATTTATTTACAAATGGCATGGTGACATTTATTACTTGGCTGCAGACTACCACTATCATGATTTCCACGCTGTCTAAAGGTTTCATTCAGGTGGCTTCGCAGCAACTTTTCAACATCAAAGTTGTGATTCTCGTTCGTTTGTGAATATCATATCCGGGTTTGATGTTGAAAAGTTGCTGCGAAGCCACCTGAATGAAACCTTTAGACAGGGTGGAAATCATGATAGTGGTAGTCTGCAGCCAAGTAATAAATGTCACCATGCCATTTGTAAATAAATTTGCATTCTATTAAATATAGATGCAAAATCGTCTTGAGCCAGGACAATATCCCAGTTCAAATCAAATATTGAATTTTCTAAAATTTTTGGAATTTTTTTGGATAGAATTGGATATTTTCAGAACTCTGGTGAACTTTTGGAAAATGTGTTTGCATATTCGAAATGTACCGAGGGCATTCTTGCGATATATGTGACCATAGTGGCAGAAATGGCCACTGGACGCACTTCTTCCAAAAAAAATAAAAAAAAACAGTAAGGAAAGGCTAAAGTCGGGCGGGGCCGACTATATGATACACTCCACTTTCTATCAGAATACAATTCAATTCGGAAAAAAGTGAAAACGGGAAGAATTTTTGTATGTTTCCTAATCATAGGCTAATATGTCCTGGATCAATTTGTCAAATCGAAAAGAATATTTGTATCACGGCTATATCCAAACATGGAATGAAGTGATCCATTTCACAATAGGTTCTTCCAGTTCTCAATTTTAAGTAATTCGATGAAAATACGTGGTTTCTGGGGCGGAAAAATCAAGTCGGGAGCGATATTTGTATAGGAGATATATATAAATCTGAACCGATCTGACTCATTTTCATCCTGGGTGTTTGTCATGCAAATATAAGATATTTTGCCAAATTTGAAGAAAATCTGTTAAAATATGTGGTTTCTGGAGCGGAAAACTCAAATCGGGAGTGAAATTCGTATGGGGGGTATATCTAAATCTGAGCCGATCTGGCTCATTTGGTCTGTTTCATGGGTGTTTCTAATTTAAATAGAAGATGTTTTGCCAATTTTGAAGAAGATCTGTTAAAATATGTGGTTTCTACAGCAGAAAATGTCAAATCGGGTGTGAAATTCGTATGGCGGCTTTATCTAAATCTGAACCATTGGTGTTTCTAGTTGAAATGTAATATGTTTGGCCAAGTTTGAGGAAAATCTGTTGTAATATGTGGTATCTAGAGTGAAAAGAGTCAAATCGGGAGTGAAATTCGTATGGGGGGTATATCTAAATCTGAACCGATCTGGCTCATTTTCACCGTGGGTGTTTCTAGTTGAAATATAAGATGTTTTGCCAATTTTGAAGATCATCTGTTAAAATATGTGGTTACTACAGCAGAAAAAGTCAAATCGGGAGTGAAATTCGTATTGGGGCTATATATAAATCTGAACCGATCTGGCTCATTTTCACCGTGGATGTTTTCAGTTGAAATATAAGATGTTTTGCCAATTTTAACGCACATCTGTTAACATATGTGGTTTCTACAGCAGAAAAAGTCAAATCGGGAGTGAAATTCGTATGGGGGCTATATCTAAATCTGAACCGATCTGACCAATTTTCACCATAGGTGTTTCTAGTTGAAATGTAAGATGTTTTGCCAAGTTTGAGGAAAATTTGTTTTAATATGTGGTATCTAGCGTGAAAAGAGTCAAATCGGGAGTGAAATTCGTGTGGAGGCTATATCTAAATCTTATCCGATTTTCTTCAAATTAAATAGCGTTCGTCCTTATCCCGAAAAACTTTGTTGTGCAAAGTTTCATTTGGTTCTGGCTACAATTGCGACCTATACTTTGATTACAAGAATAGATGGACAGACGGACATTGCTAAATCGATTCAAAAAGCGATTCTAAGTCGATCGGTATAATTAACAATGGGTCTATCTCGCTTCCTTTTGGATGTTACAAACAAATGCACAAAGAATTAATACTTTCGTGGAGTGTATAAATAGAAAATTCGATATTTTCAGAATTCTGGTGAACTTTTTGGAAATGTTAGAAATTGTTAGAAATGACCACTGTACACACTTCTTCCAAAAAATCCAAAAATTGGATATTTTCAGAATTTTGGTGAACTTTTTGTTTTGTTTGTTTTTGCATATTTGGAAAGTGCACATCGAGTGCTTTCTTCTTATATAAATACATGTGGGACAGAATTGTTCATACGGACACAGTGGACGTAAATCTTTGAAAATAGTTTTCAGCTCTATACCTGCCATATATGTAGATTCGTAATATATGTATCAAGGGTTATGCTTTTTGTGCATAATTTGTAAATTTGGATTATATATATTGTCAAAAGCAGTAAAAACTGTATTATAAGGTGTACGTCTATATATAACATAGTGCTGTTAACCCGTTAACAGCCCACTGTCAAAAGGGGTGGTTTGTGTCTCCGCTAGTTAAATTCCGAATTTACCTTCACGCAGATTTCTGTTCCACTCAAAAAGTCAATCAGAATGTTGGACAGTGTAATTGAATACAAATGATATTCAATTCGATATTCGGTGTTTTCCATTCACTGGCCACTGAGCTATGACGAGCTACAGATAGGGATTTTTCGAAATTTGTACTTTTAAGACAGGAAAGAGACAAAAAAGGGATAGAAATGGTACCAATTTAAGTATTGTAACTGTATTCGTGAAACCCAGTATCTACATTTCTCTGACAATGTAGACTTGCAAAATAAATGGATCTTTCGAAATTGGTACTTTTAAGGGACGAGCGGGACAAAACGGGATAAAAATGGTACCAACTAAAGTCTGGCAGCTATTGTCATGAAATTTGAAATTTGGTGTGTTAACTGCTCTGACCATGTAGAAGCGCAGTAAAAATGGATTTTTTTTCGAAATTTGTACTTATAAGCGGTGAGCAGGACAAAAAGGGATAAAAATTGTACCAACAAAAGTATTGCAGTGAGTATTAGTCGTGAAATTTGGTGTGTAAACTCCTTTGACCATTTGTGGAAGCGTTGTAAAAATGGTTTTTTCGCAATTTTTCGGTGCGAATTCTATGATTCTAGCTGTGGCCATTTGGTTGGTACCATTTTTATCCCTTTTTTCTATTTTATCCCCTTAAGAGTACGACTTCCTAAAATTGCTTTATTTAACGTGTCTACGCAATTATAGGGACGTACACACCGAATTTCATCATTCTAGCTGTAGCGGTTTACTTGGTACCAATTTTATCCCTCTGTTCCCATTGTATCCCTTGAAAGTACGAATTTGAAATTTGAAAGTACTTTTATTGTTCGTCTCTACGCAGTCAGAGGAATGTATATTCCGAATTTCATGACTCTAGCTGCTGTCATTTGGTTGGTACTATTTTTATCCCTTTTTCCATTTTAACCCCAAAGGTACGAATTTCGAAAATCCGTTTATTTTACGTGTCTGCGCAATCAGAGGAATGTATAGATCGAATTTCATTATTCTAGTCTGTTTGGTTGGCACCATTTTTATCCCATTTTACCCCTTAAAAGTACGACTTTGGAAAAAACTACTTTTATTATCAGAGCACGAAGAGCTACGCACCGAATTTCATTGTTCTAGGTGCAACCGTTTGGTTTGTACCATTTTTATCCCTTAAAAGTACGAATTTGGAAAAAAATACTTTTATATTATGTATCTACTCAATTAGAGGAAAGTATACACCGAATTTCGTGTTTCTAGCTGTTGTCGTTTAATATGTGCCATTTTTATCCCTTTTTGCCCCATTTCACCCCCTACGAATAAAAATCACCTTTTGGTCACGTTTTTGTTATAGGGGAAATGCGCATACCCAATATCAAGTAAGTACAAACAGACATATTGAAAAATATGCTTTATTTCATGTTTAGTCCTTGTGAGGGAAAAAATTTTCCCTTTGGGCCGATTTCGCCCAGTTTCAATCCCAACCGATCTACGAATATAATACGCATTTAAGGACAATTTCGACGTCCTAGCTCCTTTCATTTAGATGCTAGCGTGCTTTCAACAGACGGACGGACATGGCTAGATCGTCTTATCATTTTATGACGATCAATAATATATATATTTGTTAGGGTCTCAGGTGGATATTTCAAGGTGTTACAAAAGGAATGACAAAGCTAGTATACCCCCATCCTGGAGGTGGAGGGTATAAAAAGGACATCCCTCCTCCTATGACAACCGTTTTTCACCACTTCCGAATCACAATATGAACATTTTTTATACCCTCCACCTCCAGGATGGGGGTATACTAACTTTGTCATTCCGTTTGTAACACCTTGAAATATCGACCTGAGACCCTATAAAGTATATATATTCTTGATCGTCATAAAATTCTAAGACGATCTAGCCATGTCCGTCTGTCCGTCTGTTGAAAGCACGCTAGCATCTAAACGAAAGGAGCTAGAACGTTCAAATTTTCCATAAATGCGTCTTATAGTCGTAGATCGGTTGGGATTGAAATGGGGCGAAATCGGCCCAAAGGGAAAATTTTTTCCCTCACAAGGACTAAAAATACCCATACTAATCCCTAATATTTTAGCGTATTTAAGCATGTTTTTTGAATATGTCTGTTTATATTTGCTTGATATTTGGTATGCGCATTCCCCCTACAGCAAAAACGTGCACCATAAAGTGATTCTTATTTGTAGGGGGTAAAATGGGACAAAAAAGGGATAAAAATGGTACATATTAAACGACAACAGCTAGAAACACGAAATTTGGTGTGTACATTCCTCTAATTAAGTAGATACATAATGTAAAAGTATTTTTTCCAAATTCGTACTTTTAAGGGGTAAAATGGGAATAGAGGGATAAAAATGGTACCAACCAAACGGCTACACCTGGAATAATGAAATTCGGTGTATACATTCCTCTGATTGCATAGACAATTAAAATACACGGATTTTTCAAAATTCGTACTTTTTGGGGTTAAAATGAAAAAAGGGGATAAAAATAGTACCAATCTAATGACCGCAGCTAGAGTCACGAAATTCGGAGTATACATTCCACTGAGTGTGAAGACACGGAAAGTAAACTGATTTTTCGAAATTCGTACTTTTTGGGGTTAAAATGAAAAAAGAGGATAAAAATAGTACCGACCAAATGACAGCAGTTAGAGTCATGAAATTCGGAGTATACATTCCTCTGACTGGGAAGACACGGAAAATAGACGAATTTTTCGAAATTAGTACTTTCAAGGGATACAATGGTACAGAGGGATAAAAATAGTACCAACTAAACGACTACAACTATAATGATAAAATTCTAATTGCGTAGAAACGTCAAGGGGGTAAAAATGGTACCAACCAAATGGAATCATGGAATTCGGTGTATACATTCCTCTGACTGCATAGACACGCAAAATAAAAAGTTTTTTTCCAAATTCGTACTTTTTCTTTTACGGTAAAAATTGGTTGACTCATGAAGTTAGTTTATTTTGCACTATGTACGTCTGATAATGGATTTTCAAAATTTGTACTTTTGAAATTCAAATAGAATGGAAATACAACCAACTGTAGCACCCACTATCTGCCAATATTTATGGCTTTGAAAATATTTTTCAAAATATAAATAGAAGAATAATTATTTTTTTGAACTGACGTATTGGTAGCCTTGCCTTATAAGCGTGGTTTGAAATAATTAAAATATTATATTTATTTATAAAATTAATTTTTCAATATTTTTATTTGTTTTGGTTTGGCTATATTAAAAAATGTATATTTTCCAGTAATATTACTGCACTTCTACGAAAACCGACAACCTCTGTGGAATGGAATCCATGGTGGAGGGTATATAAAGTTCGGCCCGGCCGAACTTAACGCCGTTTTTAATTGTTTTCACTTCTTTGGATGCTCTTTTTGCTGGGTTATAAAAGTAATAAAAAAACGAAAAAAGTTTTTCCCCGAGTCACGATGCGAATCCGAGACCTTCTGGGTGCCAAGCGAACACCTTAACTCGTTGACCCTATAGTAAAACTTGTGGAGCTGCTATTCGTAAATTGTTACGGGATATCATATCATATTAGCGATTTTTTTGGAAGTTGTCTAAAAGTGCTTCCTCAAAAGCGGGAAATAGGCACATTTGGATTTGCGCTTCCTACGGAAGAAATTCCATTTTTTATTTGCTGCGATACTTACTTATATTGAAACCCATAACCGCGATGGTTCTCAAACATGCTGGAAAGCTTTTATGATGTATCAATTTCTTTAAGCATAAGACAACCTGGTCTAAGTTATCCGGCATGTTAATGGTTAGCTTCATTGCGGCATTTTGAGCAAATAGGTCCAGCCAGAAATCCAAAGCTGAATAGAGGATATTAAGACCCAGTTTCAAGCTGTTTACATTTGTGGCAAGGCCGTGGCACAGTGACCGAGCATCGACCATGGATGCATCATTTAAAATCAGTTCCTTGAGTGTTGGATGCCGCAGAAGACCGGTGATGTATGATCCCACATCGTCTGCCACATCCAGTGATGTAGTCAGCTTTTGGAGATAACGTAGTCGTAGCAATGTATTTAATTGCATTGGCTTGCTTCCCGCATCGAGAACCTCTAGGTGGGTGCATGAGGCCACACTATCATGGTTAACTCCAGTCCTATGCAGCAAATTCTGCAAGTTCTCATTTCTATCCAGTTCACACAAATCTAGCCCATCTAATTCCAGAGTGTGGAGCAAAGGTGAAATGCGATAATCTTCACATTCTTCCGGGCTCCAGGTACAACGACGAGCGATGAATTTTGTGAGGCTAGTTTGGGTCAGCATTTGTTTCAAGTTTTTGTAGGATAACCCAGCACAGTTTTCCACCTGCAATTCCTTGACGGTCTTAGGCAAAGCGAATGATTGTATCTGTGTGAATGTGGTGTCATGTATCGATAACTTTTCGAGCTTTTGACAAGTTTGTGCGATTATTGCCAGCATATCATCCGTTACGCTATTGGTAATTTTTACTTTCAGCATCGTAAGATTTGCCAAAATTTGCAAAAACAAGCCAAAGTTACTTGACCACAGGCGACTGTCGAATGTTGTCTCTATGGCCAGCTCCTTGAGGGTCACAGGGTTTGCTCTTGCTGGCCACTCAGTATCCGTAAAATAATCTTCCGCATCTAATTCATTAAGAAATTGCGAAATCAGACCGAATGTGGCCTTTACTTGTTGTGCATTCGGTGCATCACGGCTAGTTACCGCGGAGAATTTCGTATAGGGACCATCATCTTGGGGGATTACGGGATTAAGTAACTCCAAATTGTCCAATTTCATGGTGAAGATAATCTCAAAGAAGTCTTTGTAATTCAAACGATCATGGGAATTATTTCGCGATGAAAAGTCCCAGTTCAAACGCTTTAAATTTCTCCTTCTAAACAGTGAGGAAATCAACTCGGGCGCGGGAGCTAAGCCATTTGTATGGCATATCAGATGAAGGCTCTCCAAATCGGGCAGATCATCAATTAAATCGGTCAACCGGTCGGCGAATTCGCCCCCAATTGCACGACCATCCACATAGTATGTGAGAGTGGTGAGATTTTTGAATTTTGCTATGTGCCCCTGATCAGATGTGATCAATTCGTGAACGTTCGGCGCGTAAAATGCTAGAAATTCTTTGAGGGCGACGCTGTTGAGGAGCAGTTTGTTTACGTCGCTTTCATTTGTGACCACATGACCACCGGCATCCACTTCGAATAGTTTGAGGACGCGATATTTCTGCGGCCATATGAATGTTTCAAAGACACTCCGCAGTGTGGCGCTGACTTGGGCTAGTCGCAATTGTTGTTGGAATTTCAACATTTTGTAGATCGGAATTATGATATCACAATTTGAGGCAATTTGTTCAAAACTTTGATGATTCATTTTGTTTGTTGTCGCTGTTATCGTCACCGTCGATGTTTAGCGAATCGTGTTGAAAGCGACACTGACTGTGAGTGAGTGAGTGTAAATAAGAAATGCGTGGCTACGTGAGATGTGTTTTTCTAGCGCTCTTTGCAAAAGAGAAGAAGAGAATGCGATGATTAGCATAATGCTAATAGCATCTGTTTGTCACAGTGTTGCCCATTTAGCCATTTTCCCGCCAGATCTAGCCTTTTATTTTGTTTCTATATAGATTTTGTTTAGCCGGTTAGATGTAGCTAATTTTATTTACTTGTGTTGAACAAATTAATGAACTATTTAATCTTTTATCGGATTAGTATATAGCCCAATAAAAATCATATATATATGGGGCATTCCACGACAAATCGGACCGTTAAAAAAAAATATTTTTGATTTCCTCTATTTTTTAAAATTTGTTAGTACCCACTAAAAACACCCCTGTTATACTTTGAGTTTTTTCTGATTACTCTTTAAAAAGATAAAGCTTATTTAAAAATCGTTAAATATTAGTTCTTTTTCAGTCTTTTGCTCATAACTTCGTCTATAATGGACCATTATTATTATTATTATTCGGACCGAATTGGATATTCTTTTTTATTTTTTTCAGTACTTTTCAGAAACATTTTTTTCAAAGAAATATTCACAATGTTTTTGTATAAAAATTTTGATTTTTGAAATTAAAACTTAATTTTTTTAATGTTTGTACTCCTCGATTTTTTTATTTAAACATCAATTTATTCGGTAAATTTTGAGGTTGAAAGTGGGCCTATTTTATTTTCTCGAAGAAGGATCAAATTGGCCCATAATGCGAGTAGCTAGAGGGTTAAGATCTTCCACAAAAATGATCCTCATAAAATTTCACAATACACTTGTGACAATAAGAATTCACTCAGACATTAACTTACAATAGTTTTCTCACTTAGTATAATGCTCCCTTCAAAAAAAATAAAACTTTGATCCACTTTAAAAAAGAAACACAATGAAAATAATCTAGTCCTGCCTCTTCAAAATCGCTACTCTGTTCCAAAAATTGTGTTGGACTGTGATATTTATTTACGACTTTCTAGGCAAACATCGACAACAACAACGAAAATTTTCTCTGTGCGTAATAAAATATTTGAAAGTTTTATGAAAAATCACAATTCATTTATGAAGTTATGGCCAACTTTACTTTACGACAATCATATAACAATACTGCAGTCGGTCGAGGAATCATAGTCATAATCATCCGATTCTGAACAGCTGCTGTCTGAGTCAGCGGCATCGTGTTCGATCAATTTTCGTCCCTTGACGCGAACCACATTTCTGCAAAGAATTATGTCATGCTTGTTGGACAGGTTATGTACAGGTCCCTGTAGGCTGCGCGAGAAAAGCCTATTCAAGTATTGTTCCAGGTTCTGCCTCAAATCATCACAATCTGAAAAAAATAAGAAAATTGACAGTTTAACATGACTGCTAAAAATCGAAAAAAATAATACATACATACATATCTATATATAAAAGAATTGCGTTACTGAGTGATTGACTGACTGACTTATCATTGATCAGCGCCCAAACCAAACGGCTGAAGTCAGGGTTTGAAATTTTCAGGGGATAAAATGGGACAAAAAGGAATAAACATCGAACCTTTGTCCTGGCTGCCTTGCACTTACCATGCAGACGAGCTACTAAAATGGATTTTTCGAAATATGTACTTTTAAGGGAGGAAAGAGACAAAAGGGGTAATTTAAGGGCACCAATTTAATGCAGCCGACAACGTAGACTTGCAACATAAATGGATTTTTCAAAATTTGCACTTTTAAGGGGCGAGCGGGACAAAAATGGATAAAAATGGTACCAATTGAAGTCGTGAAATTTGTTATGTAAATTCTTCTCAATACATGGCAGCGCAATATAAATGCATTTTTTCTTTTGCTTTTAAGGGTGAGTGGTACAAAAAGGGATCAAAATGGTACCAACTAAATTATGGCGACTAGAATCGTGAAATTTGGTGTGTAAATTTCTCCGACAACGTAGAAGGGAGGAAAGAGACAAAAGGGGTAATTTAAGGGTACCAATTTAAGGCAGCCGACAACGTAGACTTGTAACATAAATGGATTTTTCAACATTTGCACTTTTAAGGGGCGAGCGGGACAAAAAAGTCGTGAAATTTGTTATGGAAATTCTTCTCAATACATGGCAGCGCAATATAAATGCATTTTTTTGCTTCTAAGAGTGAGCGGTACAAAAAGGGATAAAAATGGTACCAACTAAAATCGTGAAATTTGGTGTGTAAATTCCTCCGACAACGTAGGCAATCTAAATGGATTTTTCGAAATGTGTACATATTAGGGGTGAGCAGGACAAAAGGGATACAAATGGTACCAACTAAAGTATTGTATCTAGGATCGTGAAATTCGGCGCGTACATTCCTCCGACCACGTCGACGCGCAACATAAATAGATTTTTTGGAATTTGTACTTTTAAGGAGGGGCAGGACAAAAAAGGGATACAAATGATACCAAATAAAAGTATTACAGCTAGAATCGTGAAATTTTGTACGTAAATTTCTCTCACCGCATAGAAGCGCAATATAAATACATTTTTGCACTTTTGAGGGTCGAGCTGGACAGAAATGGTACCAACTAAAGTATTGCAGCTAGAATCGTGAATTTTAGTATGTAAATTCCACTGAACTCGTAGAATTGCGGTAAACCTTGATTTTTCAAATTTTGTATTTTTAAGGGGTGCGCGGGTCAAAGGGATACAAATGGTTACGTAAACGCAGAACATATATAGATATTTCAAAATTTGTACTTGTAAGTAGGATGCGGGGCGAAAAGGGATAAATGTGGTACCAATTTAAGTACATGCTTTTAGGGGAGAAGCACGAACACATGCTATAGTGATTTTTCAAAATGTGTACTTTTTTGGAAAGAGGTGCAAAACGTTATAAAATGGCCGGCTGCATCTAGAAACATGAGATCGAGGATATAAGAGGCTCTGCGGGTATAATTTTTTGTTAGAAACTGGATAGAAAGTGATACATACGGAGATCAGCTTAAATAGTGGAATTTAACAATCACATCCCTTTTGACTGTGTATCAGTGTTATCTAAAAAGAGGTTTCGAAATTACTATTTTCGATTTATCTATATCTACCACAAGAGAATAATTCTCTTGTGGTAGATATATTGTGTGGTAGATTTATCTATATCTACCACAAGAGAATAATTCTCTTGTGGTAGATATATCTTGTATACCAAAAAAAATAAATAAAAGGTCGTTTAGCATAACACTAGTTTACAACACCAAAGGACTGTCTAAAACATTAAGGTGTTTTAATCCCGTTCTATAGGATTTTCTTGTCTGCGCACAGTGGTTCAGAATCAAAATCTATCAGCCAAAATTCATTTATTTTTTTCGTCTAACATATTTTCATATTTTGAAAATTAAAAAAAACTAATTTCTTTTTTCGAGATTCCTGCAAATGAACTCCTATTGGTATAAAATTTAGTTTGAGGATAAAGGAAATGAACAGGTTTCCATCAGGATAATGGCTCTGTTGGTCTCCCCTAGTCGGAGTCTAGAGGAGATAATTTATAAAAAATGCAACACAAATAGATTTTAATATTTTATTTCAGCACGTATTGCTGCTCCGTACGAAGTACACACAAACAACTTTGACAAACATAAAACAAACAATAACGCCATCTGCATGTGGATGTCACGGTATGTCATATGTGAATCAGGTGATGTCGATCATATGGTCGATCGTCAACAGGAAATTTGCTCATGTTTTTAGCTGTGTACTTACTTTTCAAAAGTTAATGAGAAATTCGCGTTTTTGGACTACACTGAAAGAATTTTCCTTCATAATCTTAATGAAGCGATTTCATAAAAGGTTTTTCATAAATTTAGTGATTCATAAATATAATGAATTGTGTCATGCAATGTTCATAAACATTTCATATTTCACAAAACAAAATTGTTAAATTAGTGAAACTTAGTTTCATAAGATCAAAGAAAGATTTCGTTGTATTTAAGAAACAATTCTTAAATATTATGAAATATGTCATAACCAATGAAATATTTGTGTTATGAAATGTTTTCATAAATATAATGGAGGATTTCATAGTTTTTATGAAATGTTTCGTAACATACAACTACATTTATAGTATTGCGACTTTATTCGTTGAATGATAGCAATTCTCATTTGTACTCTGTTAACTCTGACATTAGTATGAACCCTGATTTAGGCCAAAGACATATCCATTCTTTGCTTTTTTGTTTATATTGGAAATTTCATTATAAATTATTACTATTTATGAAACTCTTTCATAAAAATAATGAAGTTTCTTAATAAAATCTATGAAAAAAATCATATTATGAAAATAATGAACTTGTATGAGAAAAGTTCATTGAATGAAGAACTGCATTTCATAGTTTCTAAGAAATGTTTCATAAATTCTATGACACTTTTCATTGATTTGTTCTCTATGAAACATGTTTCATACATTTTACGAAATGTTTCATTGTCGACTTTTTAATGAAAATTTTCACTGAGGTTAAGACAAAATCATAAATATTATGAAGATAATTCTTTTCTTTCTGTATTCTACCCCGCAAAAACGGGGAACCCTTCAACGTTTCTAAAGTTGTATTTTATAATTCAAAGGCTTTCAAGGGAAAAAAGTTATGTTGGTAAAATAATCTGAAATATATCCGTTTGTCCGATTTTCAGTGTTAATATATCAAAATAATCTGCAGGCCATTGGCTAATTTAAAATTTTTATAGAACTCAAAAAGGTTTAAATGGAGCGAACGTTATTGAATTTTGGCCGATTCTGAACCACTGTGCGACTGTGATTAAGGGAGACAAGACAATAGAAGTGGCTATCTTACCCATCGCCCGCCTCTGAACACGGTCATGTAGCTCCAAAGAAAATTTTGGAGCACCCAACCATATACAGGAGTTGTATTCCATCTTATGTCTGATGTAGGTAGTATAGATATTGAGAAGATCAGAGGGAGTGAAGTATTTCTTACCCCGGTTGAAAAAGCCTAGACGCTTGAATGCTTTCTTCACTATGCCCACAACATCAAGAGCTTTCGATTGCTCAATATCCACACCGTTCATAGAAATCGACAACACCGTTGGATCAGGAATCGCTTGTGAGGCAATAAGGAGCACTGGGTATTACGTGCATTAAAATCTGCTCATCCAACAATCGCCTTTTCTCCTCAATTTCTTGAAGATTTGGACTGTGAACGAATGAATGTGAATAACAGAGGTTACTGTCATCCGCGAAGGAGTAGATTGGATGCAAAGTCTGATCCAAAATGTCGTCGAATAAAATAAGAAAGAGGGAAGGAGAAAGACAGAGTCCTGTGGTCGGATGAGAACCCATCTACAACAACGCGGATGTCTGCAGCAGCTCGATGATAATCGAGAGAAGTCACTACCAACACCAAATTCGTTGAACTTTGATATGAGTGGGCAGTGCCGAACTCTCCTCCTGGAGAGTTTACCTTAGCCAATCGCTTAACGAATCCAAGAACACTATATGCTTTGTTAACCATAGTAATAATATGATTGTTGAAATTCAGTTTGGAATCCATTAGAATACCAAGGTCTGCAGAAGAATCAACTAACTCAGCTCCTCTAATATTATACCTGACTAATCTTGGATTCGACCTAAAGAAACGCACGTGACAGCATTAGCCTTAGGTTTAGTTCCATGCAATTTTTGTCGCACCAGCGTCCAAAACTATCAAAGACATCCTGCAATGGATGAGAAAATTCTGGTCCATTTTAAGAAAAAATATTTCCACATCATCTGTATACACTAGAAGTCTAGAGTTCATAATAGACCCCGTAAGGCCATTTATGAATAATAAGAATATAATACAATTGGAATGTATCGAGCTGGAAGGGGGATGGTCTAAAGCAGAACTATGAGTAAGAGTTTAAAACTCCAAACCCAACAATCAATAAAAACACTCAAACTCTCCATGTGGCAAACTCCAAAGGAGTAGGATGAAATACGCTATCAATTGCTTCCATATCCACGATATTCTGCAAGTGTAAATCCCTGTAACTTCGTCGTGCTGAGAATAACTTGGCAAATCGTACTACAAGGATGATGTAATGCAATTTGAATATATCGAGCTAGAAGAAGAATGATCTGAAGATGAACTATGAGTACGAGTTTAAAACTCCAAACCCTACAATCAATAAAAACACTCAAACTTTCCTCATGAAGAAATAGGATGAATAAAACACTATCAATTGTTTTCATATCCACCGTATTGTGTAGATGTAGACCCCTATGACTCCTTCATGCTGAGGAGAACTTGTCAAATCGTACTATGACTTAATACAATTGTAATGTATCGAACTGGAAGAAGGATGATCTAAAGAAGAACTATGAGTGCGAGTTTAAATCTCCAAGCCCTATAATCAATAAAAAAGCATTCAAACCCTCCTCATGGAAAACTCCAAAGAAATAGAATCACTTCCATAACCACCATATTCTGCTGAGGAGAACTTGTCAAATCGTACTACAAGGATGATTTAATGGAATTGGAATGTATCGAGCTGGAAGAATATTGATCTAAAGAAGAACTATGAGTGCGAGTTTAAACCTCCAAGCCCCGAGAAGAGTAAATTACTTACCTATATTAAAGCCCATAACTGCTATGGTCCTCAGGCTTGTCGGAAATCGTTTATGGTTTATCAAACTCCTCACGAACGCTTTAAAAGCGTCCAACATATGCCAAACAGATCTCCGAATTGTTATCTTGATCGTAACGTTTCGAAGAAATAAATCCAGCCAAAAATCAGAGGCTGCCTCAAATATATCCACACTTAATTGCAAACTGGTTATGTTTGTGGGAAAGCCTTTGTCCAATTGGGATTGGCAGGTTAACTCAGACACATTGTCCAGAGTCAGTTCGACTAGTGACGGATGCTTCAGCAGAGCTGTGATATATGATGCCACATCGGTTGATGTATCTAAAGAGGTGGTCAATTTGCGGAGATGCTTTTGCTGCAGTATGACATCCAGTGGCAATTGCCTGCTTCCTGCCACGACGTGGAGGTTCTCCAAATTGCTTGAACTTAAATCCTGAGCTACAGCAATCACGATTTTATTGTCGTCGGCACTGAACCTCAGCACATTTATCAAGTTTCCAGTTTTATTAAAGGTCCAGCGGTACTCACAACAATCGGCGGCATCCAGTTCCAGTGTATTGATTAGAGGAGAAATACGGAAATCTTCAAATACTTGTGCCTTCCATGTGGTACGACGTGAATGGAATTTGCGGATGTTGCTCTCGCTTAGCAGCTGTTTCAGGTTGGTGTAGGATAACCCAGCACAGTTTTCCACATGCAATTCCTCGACGGTCGTGGGGAGCCAGAACGATTGTATGTTCGTGAATGTGGTGTCACGTATTACGAACTTTTGCAGTTTCTGGCACGAGGTAGCGATTTTCTGCAGGACATCATCCGTTACTTCTTCGTCGGTCATTCTGACTGATAGCGTCGTAAGATTTGGCAAAATTTGTAAAAACAATGGCAATTGGGTGGAACTTATTTGCGGAAAGAATTCCATGGCATTAAGATATTCACAGTGGGGCTTGAGCGAGGTGTCAATTTGAAGCTCCTTTAGTGTCAGCGGTTTGGGTTTTGTTGAATTTGCCGTCAAGGGGCAGCCATCATCCGGCCGCACCGGATTACTCAGCTGCAAAACCTCCAGCTTCATTTTCAGCACTATCTTACAAAAGTCTTTGTATTTCAAGCCATCACGGCTGGAGTCGGGCGCCGAGAAGTCCCAACACAAGCGCCTTAAACGTTTCCATCTGAATAGAGACGAAATCAACTCGGGCTTCGGTGCCATGCCATTTGTACGGCATATCAGCTGAAGGCTTTCCAGGTCGGGCAGATCATCCAATAAGTCTATCAGCCGTATTTTAAATTCTCGGCCAGTTTCAGCGAAATCCACATGGAATAGGAGACTGGTGAGATTTTGGAATTTTGCTATATGCACCTCGTACGATGTGGTCAACTCGTGCACGCTGGCGGCATAAACCGATAGGAATTCCTTGAGATCGCGGTGACTAAGGCACAGCTTGTTTGTCTCCGTTTCATTCGATACTACCTGGCCATCGGCATCGAATTCAAATAGTTTGAGGCTGCGATATTCCTGAGGCCATATGAATCTTTCGAAGACACTGCGTAGAGTGGCGCTGACTTGGGCTAGTCTCAGCTGCTGTTTGAATGTCAGCATATGGAAGATGGGAATTATGATGTCACAATTGGCGGAGATTTGTTCAAGACCTGGCTGCTCCATTTGATTTGATGATGTTATCGTTGCCGCCGCCGCCGCCATGTGCCTGCAATTTTTTTCCGGCCTTGCTTGGTCGATAGGAATACTTATAGTGAGCGCAAAATAAAAACAACTATACACTGTGATTTAGAAAATAAATCCGATAAAATTTTACGCTGCGTCATAATCAGTTTGTCAGTTTTGAATTTTATGTTTATTTATAAAGCTACATAGAAACCGCAGTTTGATTATAGACATTTATAGTCTTGCTCTTCATGGTACTCTACACCAATTTGTGGTACAGGGTATAATGAGTAGAATAACAATAATTTTCATTTTTAACTTTTTAACTGTTCAACTGATGAGAAGATGATATGGAAGTACTTCTTTTTCGGGCGAATCATGCATGATTTTTACATAGGGTTGTCATAGGGAGGAATGGGTTTATTTACAGATTCTCGTCACTTTTGATCTTCTCGTCGCGTTTGATGCTTACAAGACATTTTTTCATAGGTGAAAGTTATAAATTTGTGGATACATTGTGGGAGTTCTTAAGAATCACTTCTCTGCAATAATGAAAATGCAGTGAAACAAATTCCTTTCGGAATCCTTCTTAAAACAGATTTTGCATTACTCTACTAACTTTGTCATTCCGTTTGTAACACCATGAAATATATGAAGTAATAGCAGTACCCGCTGCTTCGCACGCGAAAAAGCCATGTATTTGTTATTATACGTCTCTGTTTTAGGATAGTATTTATTTGATTTTCTTTTCTAAAATAGTAAATTAGAAACATAACATGATGTGCACTGTTTTAGCTGAACTCCCTTCGTATATATATTTTTTATCATTTTCTACCCAGTTTTTAACAAAAAATTACAACCGCAGAGCCTTTTATTCGAAAAATAATACATTTTGATGGCGCTTCTAAATACATGGTCAGAGGAATTTACATACTAAATTTCATGATTATAGCTGTAATCCTAATGTACCATTTTTATACATTTTGGTCCCGCTCTCCCCTTAAAAGTCCAAAGTACATAGTACCATTATTATTCCTTTTTGTCCTTCGTAACCCTTAAAAGTACAAATTTTGAAAAATCCAATGTTAATGCGCTTATTCATGGTCAGAGGAATTTACATAATTTAGTTGGTACTATTTTAATCCCTTTTGTCCCGCTCACCTCTTATAAGTACAAATTTCGAAAAATCCAATTTTACTGTGCTTCTACATGGTTAGAAGAACTTACACATCAAACTTCAAGATTCTAGCTCCCATACTTTATTTAGGTCCATTTTTATCCCTTTTTGTCCCGCGCAACCCTTAAAAGTACAAAATGCATTTATATTCCGCTTCTATGTGGTGAGAGGAATGTACATACCAAATTTCACGACTATGGCTGCAATACTTTCGTTGGTACCATTTGTATCCCTTTTTGTCCCGCTCACTTGTTATAAGTACAAATTTCGAAAAATCCCATTTTACTGCGCTTCTTCATGGTGAGAAGAACTTACATATAAAATTTCAAGATTCTAGCTGCAGTACTTTAGTCGGTACCATTTTGTCCCGCGCAACCCTTAAAAGTACAAAATGCATTTATATTCCGCTTCTATGTGGCGAGAGGAATTTATACACCAAATTTCGCGACTATAGCTGCAATACTTAAATTAGTACCATTTTCATCCCTTTTTGTACCTCGCGCTAACGCGCTTCTACATGGTCAGAGGAATTTACATACCAAATTTCACGATTCTAGCTACAATACTTTAGTTGGTACCATTTTTATCCCTTTTTGTTCCGCTCACTCCTTATAAGTACAAATTTCGAAAAATCAATTTATATTGCAAGTCTATGTTGTCAGAGGAATGTAAATACCGATTTTCACGATTCTAGCTGCAATTCTTAAATTGGCACCATTTTTATCCCTTTTTGTCTCTTTTCTCCCTAGAAAGTACAAATTTCGAAAAATCCATATTTGTAGCTCTTCTGCATGATCAGTGCAAGGAACACACCGAATTTCATGTTTCTAGTTACCGCCGTTTAGCCATGACGAAGGTTCGATGTTTATCCCCTTTTGTCCCATTTTACCCCCTAAAAGTACGAATTTCTTAGTCGACGTCTACGTCATATTTGGGAACTACCCTGAAAATTTCATGAGCCTGGCTTCAGCCGTTTGGTCTGTAGGCTGGTCAATGATAAGTCAGTCAGTCAGTAACGCAACTTTTTTGTAAATAGATATATATTCTTGATCGTCATAAAATTCTAAGACGATCAAGACACTCCCATCTGTCTGTCCGTCTGTTGATAGGAAGCTAGCATCGAAACGAAAGGAATAGAATGTCCAAATTTTTCATAAATGCGTCTCATAGTCGTAGATCAGTAGGGATTGAAACTGGGCGCAACCGACCAAAAGGGAACAGTTTTTCCCTCACAAGGACTAAAAATACCCATAATAACCACTAATATTTTAAAGTATTTAAGCATATTTTTTTACAATATGTCTGCTTGTACTTAATTGATATTGGGGATGCACATTCCCTCAATGACAAAAACTTGTAACAAAAAGTGATTTTTATTTGCAGGGGGTGAAATGGGGCAAAAAGGGATAAAAATGGTACATATCAAACGACAACAGCTAGAAACATGAAGTTCGGTGTGTACATTCCTCTATATGAGTAAATACATAGTATACAAGTATTTTTCCAAATTCGTACTCTTAAGGGGTAAAATGGGAATAGAGGGATAAAAATGGTACCAACCAAACGGCTGCACCTAGAATAATGAAATTCGGTGTGTACATTCTTCTGTTTGCGTAGACACGTAAAACCGGATTTTTCGAAATTCGTACTTTTTGGTGTTAAGATGGCAAAAAGGGATAATAATAGTACCAACCAAATGACTAGAGTCATGAAATTCGGAGTATATATTCCACTGACTGCGTAGACACGAAAAATAAAATGTTTTTTCCAAATTCGTACTTTCAAGGGATACAATGGTTACAGAATGATACAAATAGTACCAACCAAACGGCTGCACCTAGAATATTGAAATTCGATGTGTACGTCCCTGTAATTGCGTAGACACGTAAACTAAAGGGATTTTAGAAAGACGTACTCTTAAGGGGGTAAAATGGGAAAATGGGGATAAAAATGGTACCAACCAAATGGCCGCAGCTAGAATCATGGAATTCGGTGTATACATTCAACTGACTGCATGGCTACGCAGAATATAAAGAATTTTCAAATTCGTACATTTTACTTTTTCGACAAAAATTGGTTGAATAATGAAATTAGGTTATTTTGCACTATGTACGTGAGATAATGTATTTTAAAATTTTTTACTTTTACATTTAAAATAGAATGGATATACCAACCAACTGTAGCACTCACTATCTAACAATATTTATGGTATTTAAGCTTTTTTGCAAATATAAATATAAGAATATTTATTGTTTGAATTGGCTTGAAGTATTATTTCGATATGTAAACGTAGCCGTGCTTTATAAGCGTGGTTTTAAATAAAGAACTATTATATTTATTTGTAAAATTATTTATTCAATATTTGTACTTGTTTTGGTTTGGCTATATTAAAAAAAATACATTTTCCTGTAATATTATTGCACTTCTACGAAAAGCGACTTGCTCTGTGGAATGCAATTCATGGTGGTGGGTATATAAAGTTCGGCCCGGCCAAACTTAACGCCGTTTTGACTTGTTTTTTGTTAAAAATGTCACCAATGTCACATTTATGTTCTTAATTTAAAACAATCGTTCCGTCTTCATATACGAAAAATGGTTCCATTAGTATTTTTATTTTTGATTGAGATTGAACAAATACATATTTTTGTAGGATAAACAGATAGATAATTAAAATCGACCCGACAAACCACAATGAGTCATTTAACATACAGCGCTACGGAACTATTTTTTCCGATATTTGATTATTTTACTTTTTCTATAATAAAGGTATGAAATGAAAATACTAAATATATATAACTTAATTCTATTGGAAGGGAAATTCTAATTTATTTATTCGTATTTGAGAAACTATTAAGAATGAAATATCTTTGAAGTATGAGCAATGAAAGTGTTATTCATTTGGAAATACTTCAATTCTATTGCTGCGAATAAGTGCTAAGCTTTATTTTTGGAAGTGCTTCATTAGATGACAATTTTATATATACATTTGAGAAACTATTTAGAATGAATAAGCTTGAATGTATACAATATACACCAGGAAATATTTCGTACATAGTCCTACGACAACATCTCTGTTGCATAGTGTAATGGGAGATTCAATTCGCCAAAACAAAATATAATCGTGGATACTTTTTACATATCACATCTGTACTGTGTAATCGTCTACGCTCCTCGGCCAGTGTAGGGTGTCTGCGTTGTAAGGCGAAAGACCGTAGTGAAGTCTGTGTTTCAAATTGTTTATTTGAATTAGTCATCATTAGTTCGTTCTCACATTGTTTTACTCATTGAATGTCTGAGTAAATAAGAACTTATTATTGTTGTGGTATCTAAATACATAATACGAAGTATGAGTGATTCCATTTAAATTGACCCTTTAATGCATTCGGAAGGGTCACAAAAACAAATTGCTGCGGCCACCTCCCCAGAAATGAAGATTGAATTGTTTAATGACGATCTGCAAAATATTTCGTTGCTGGGTCAAGCAGTCTGTGACCTAAACGCCACTGAAAAAACAAGTAAAAACAGCGTTATGTTCGGCCGGGCCGAACTTTATATACTCTCCACCATGGATTGCATTCCACAGAGGTTGTCGGTTTTCGTAGAAGTGCAGTAATATTACAGGAAAATATATATATTTAATATAGCCAAACCAAAACAAATACAAATATTGAAAAAATAATTTTATAAATAAATATAATATTTTAATTATTTCAAATCAAAAAATAAGTATTCCTATATTTATATTTTCAAAAATCTTAAATACCATAAATATTGGAAGATAGTGGGTGCTACAGTTCGTTGTATTTCCATTCTAATTTAATTCCAAAAGTAAAAATTTTGAAAATCCATTATCAGACGTACATAGTGCAAAATAACCTAACTTCATGATTCAACCAATTTTTGCCGTAAAAGAAAAAGTACGAATTTGGAAAACAACTTTTTATTTTGCGTGTCTATGCAGTCAGAGGAATGTATACACCGAATTCCATGATTCCTGCTGCGCCCATTTGGTTGGTACCATTTTTACCCCCTTGACGTTTCTATGCAATTAGAATTTCATCATTCTAGCTGCAGTCGTTTAGTTGGTACTATTTTTATCCCTCTGTACCATTGTATCCCTTGAAAGTACGAATTTCGAAAAAATCGTTTATTTTCCGTGTCTACGCAGTCAGAGGAATGTATACTCCGAATTCATGATTGATTGGTACTATTTTTATCCCCTTTTTTCATTTTAACCCCAAAAAGTACGAATTTCGAAAAATCTGTTTATTTTAAGTGTCTACGCAATCAGAGGAATGTATACACCGAATTTCATGACTCTAGCTGCGGTCATTTGGTTGGTACTATTTTTATCCCCTTTTTCTATGTTGAACCCAAAAAGTACAAATTTCGAAAAATCAGTTTATTTTCCGTGTCTACAAGTCAGAGGAATGTATACTCAGAATTTCATGAATCTAACTGCGATCATTTGATTGGTACTATTTTTATCCCATTTTTTCATTTTAACCCCAAAAAGTACGTATTTCGAAAAATCTGTTTATTTTAAGTGTCTACGCAATCAGAGGATTGTATACACCGAATTTCATTATTCTAGGTGTAGCTGTTTGGTTGGTACCATTTTTATCCCTCTAGTCACATTTTACCCATTAAAAGTACGAATTTGGAAAAAATACTTTTATATTATGTATCTACTCAATTAGAGGAATGTACACACCGAATTTCGTGTTTCTAGCTGTTATCGTTTAATATGTACCATTTTTATCCCTTTTTGTCCCATTTCACCCCCTACAATTAAGAATCACTTTATAGTGCACGTTATTGCTATAAAGGGGAATGAGCATACCAAATATCAAGCCAATATAAACAGACATATTCAAAAAGCATGCTTAAATACGCTAAAATATCAGGGATTATTATGGGTATTTTTAGTCCTTGTGAGGGAAAAATTTTTCCCTTTGGACCGATTTCGCCCCGTTGCAATCCCAACCGATCTACGACTATAAGACGCATTAATGGAAAATTTAAACTTTCTAGCTCCTTTCGTTTAGATGTTAACGTGCTTTCAACAGACGGACGGACACGGCTAGATCGTCTTAGAATTTTATGACGATCAATAATATATATATACTTTATAGTGTCTCAGGTCGATATTTCAAGGTGTTACAAACGAAATGACAAAGTTTGTATACACCCATCCTGGAGGTGGAGGGTATAAAAACACCTCTAAAAATCATGTTTTTGCTGTGTAATTATTATACACTCCAAGAGAGTATTATGTATTTGTGCATTTGTTTGTAACACCCAAAAAGAAGCGAGATAGACCCTTTGTTAATTATACCGATCGACTTAGAATCACTTTTTGAATCGATTTAGCCAAGTTCGTCTGTCCATCTATCAAGATTTTTTGTGCCTTAAATACTCCAAATATTATGACTCCTGTCATTGTTAGGTAACAAATTATCCCTCGGGACGGATTTCGCCCGATTTAAACCCATTAGATGTTTTCCTGGAAGTTTTGGACGTCCTGGACGGTTTTGAGTTAAAACTACACAACATTCATTTGAGTACAATGTTCGTATCAGTACGTTCCTAGTGAAAACATTTGAACCTGGACAATTTTTTTGCCAAAGCGGAGTTTCTTTTTGGAATTATGACGGTTTTCCCACAAATCACAAATCATATGTGTACACTTATATTGCCAAATGTGTGCCATTCAACTCATAAATTCACAAAAATAATATTTTCAAAACAAAAAAAAAAAAAAACAACAACAGCTTTTATTACAAATACACAAGAAACAAATTCAAATGAATTACTCATTGAAAGCATTAAACCATACGCCGCCAATGAAATATGATCACTGCTACTAATAACACTTAAAAAATAAATGCAAAAACAAAATAAACGAAAAACGAGAGAAAAAACAACAACATAAAATGCCGTTAATAACAAATCGCATACAAGCGAAAATATTGTATATTTACTTATAATGGACCACATACTGTCACACCCAAAAGAACATAAAATATTTTGATAGAAAACATATGAAACTGAATCACAAACAAATGATTACCAAAAACAAAACAAAAAAACGAAAATCGAAAAACACATTTTCCAAAAATCCCAAAGTCGATGTTGAGTTCAGCCATGAAATGAGTTTCCAGACACCAGATGGACAGACAACAAACACCTCAACACGAGTGAAAACGGTCAATTTAAATTTTGGCGGTAAATGCTGAAATAACACCTTAATACAAACATTTTCTGGTGTGCTGATAGGGTGTGTGTCATGAGAATGATACATCGACCAACGCAAAATACACTGAAATATACTGAAGTTGGAGCTACACTGATAGAATACCCTACGAAACTTCTCATAAAAAGTGAAGAATGCACACTGCTCCCAAATCCAATATTGTTATACCCTTCGCCTCCAGGATGGGGGTATACTAAGTTTGTAATTCAGTTTGTAACACCTTGAAATATCGACCTATAAAGTATATTTATTCTTGATCGTCATAGAATTCTAAGACCATCCAGCCATGTCCGTCCGTCCGCTTGTTGAAAGCACGCTCTAAACTAAAGGAGCCAGGACTTCCAAATATTCCTAGAATATCTCTTATAGTTGTAGATCGGTTGGGATTGAATATGGGCGAAACCGGTCCAAAAAAACGAAAAACACATTTTCCAAAAATCCCAAAGTCGATGTTGAGTTCAGCCATGAAATGAGTTTCCAGACACCAGATGGACAGACAACAAACACCTCAACACGAGTGAAAACGGTCAATTTAAATTTTGGTGGTAAATGCTGAAATAACACCTTAATACAAACATTTTGTTGTGTGCTGATAGGGTGTGTGTCATGAGAATGATACATCGACCAACGCAAAATACACTGAAATATACTGAAGTTGGAGCTACACTGATAGAATACCCTACGAAACTTCTCATAAAAAGTGAAGAATGCTCACTGCTCCCAAATCCAATATTGTTATACCCTTCGCCTCCAGAAGGGGGGTATACTAAGTTTGTAACACCTTGAAATATCGACCTGAGACTCTATAAAGTATATATATTCTTGATCGTCATAGAATTCTAAGACCATCCAGCCATGTCCGTCCGTCCGTCTGTTGAAAGCACGCTCTAAACTAAAGGAGCCAGGACTTCCAAATATTCCTAGAATATCTCTTATAGTTGTAGATCGGTTGGGATTGAATATGGGCGAAACCGGTCCAAAAAAACGAAAAACACATTTTCCAAAAATCCCAAAGTCGATGTTGAGTTCAGCCATGAAATGAGTTTCCAGACACCAGATGGACAGACAACAAACACCTCAACACGAGTGAAAACGGTCAATTTAAATTTTGGCGGTAAATGCTGAAATAACACCTTAATACAAACATTTTCTGGTGTGCTGATAGGGTGTGTGTCATGAGAATGATACATCGACCAACGCAAAATACACTGAAATATTCTGAAGTCGGCGCTACACTGATGGAATACCCTACGAAACTTCTCATAAAATGTGAAGAATGCTCACTGCTCCCAAATCCAATATTGTTATACCCTTCGCCTCCAGGAGGGGGGTATACTAAGTTTGTAATTCAGTTTGTAACACCTTGAAATATCGACCCTATAAAGTATATTTATTCTTGATCGTCATAGAATTCTAAGACCATCCAGCCATGTCCGTCCGTCCGTCTGTTGAAAGCACGCTCTAAACTAAAGGAGCCAGGACTTCCAAATATTCCTAGAATATCTCTTATAAGTTGTAGATCGGTTGGGATTGAATATGGGCGAAACCGGTCCAGAAGGAAAATATTTTCACTAACAAGGACAGGAAATACCCCCAATAACCCCTAATATTTCATGTATTTAAGATTTTTTATTAAGTCTGCTTATACTCACTTAATATTTGGTATGAGCATTCGCATAAACGTAAAATGGGCCAAAAAGGTACCAACCTTAAGTGGACACGGAAAAAAAGGTTTGTTTCTCCACATTCATTCGTAAGGGAATAAAATGGGAAAAAGAGGGATAAAAATGGTACCAACCAAACCTCTGTATGCGCTGACATACAAAAGAAAAAGTGTATTCCAAAATCATACTTTCAAGGAGTAAAATTGGAATATAGGATTCATCCCTAAGGTGGAGTTTGATTGATTTTCGAATTCCCACTTTTAAGGGGGGATGTGGAAAAGGGATAAAACCGGTGCCGACCAAATGGCTCCGACTAGAATAACGAAATTCGCTATGCACATTCCTATGACTGTATAGAAATGTTCGAAATTTCTACTTTTATGGGAAAACGGGGATAAAATTGCGGAGAAAGGGTATACAAATGATACCAATCGAAACGCTTCAGCTAGAATAATGCAAATCGGTGTATAATTCGCTCAAAATGGGCAAAAAATGAACAAATCTAGAATAAACAAGTAAAAAGGGTGATAAGTTCGGCCGGGCCGAACTTTATATACCCTCCACCATTGATTGCATCCCACAGAGGATGTCGATTTTAGTAGAAGTGCAGTAATATTACAGGAAAATATAATTTTTTTATATGGCCAAATCAAAACAAATACAAATATTAAAAAAATAATTGTATAAATAAATGTAATATTTTAATTATTTCAAACCACGCTTATAAGGCAAGGCTACCAATACGTCAATTCAAAAAATAAATATTTTTCTATTTATATTTTTAAAAAGCTTGAATGCCATAAATATTGGTAGATAGTTGGTGCTACAGTTAGTAGTATTTCCATTCTATTTTAATTCCAAAAGTACAAATTTTAAAAATCCATTATCAGACAGTACACAGTGCAAAATAACCTAACTTAATGATTCAGCCAATTTTTGCCGTAAAAGAAAAAGTACGAATTTGGAAAAAACTTTTTATTTTGCGTGTCTATGCAGTCAGAGGAATGTATACATCGAATTCCATGATTCCAGCTGCGGTCATTTGGTTGGTACCATTTTTACCCCCTTAAGAGTACGACTATCTAAAATCTTTTTATTTGACGTTTCTACCCAATTAGAATTTCATCATTCTAGCTGTAGTCTTTTAGTTAGTACTATTTTTATCCCTCTGTACCATTGTATCCCTTGAAAGTACGAATTTCGAAAACTCCGTTTATTTTCCGTGTCTATGCAGTCAGAGGAATGTATACTCCGAATTTCATGACTCTAGCTGTGGTCATTTGGTTGGTACTATTTGTACTCCCTTTTTCATTTTAACCCCAAGAAGTACAAATTTCGAAAAATCCGTTTATTTTACGTGTCTACGAAATCAGAGGAATGTATACATCGAATTTCATTATTCTAGGTGCAGCCGTTTGGTTGGTACCATTTTTATACCTCTGTACCCATTGTATCCATTGAAAGTACAAATTTCGAAAAAAAAACCTTTTATTTTCCATGTATACATAGTCAAAGGAATGTATACTCCGAATTTCATGACTCTAGCTGCGGTCATTCGGGTGGTACTATTTTTATCCCTTTTTCTATTTTGACCCCAAAAAGTACGAATTTCGAAAACTCAGTTTATTTTCCGGGTCTACACTGTCAGAGGAATGTATACTCCAAATTTCATGACTCTACCTGCGGTCATTTGATTGGTACTATTTTTATCCCCTTTTTTCATTTTAACCCCAAAAAGTACGAATTCGAAAAATCCGTTTATTTTACGTGTCTACGCAATCAGAGGAATGTATACACCGAATTTGATTATTCTAGGGGCTGCCGTTTGGTTGGTACCATTTTTATCCCTCTATTCCCATTTTACCCCTTAAAAGTACTAATTTGGAAAAAATACTTTTATATTATGTATCTACTCAATTAGAGGAATGTACACACCGTGTTTGTGTTTCTAGCTGTTGTCGTTTAATATGTACCATTTTTATCCCTTTTTTGCCCCATTTCACTCCCTACAAAAAAGAATCACTTTATGGTGCACTTTTTTTGTTATCGGGGGAATGCGCATTCCCGATATCAAGTATGTACAGTCAGTCATATTGACCTTTCGTTTAGATGCTAGCGTGCTTTCAAAAGACGGACAGACGGACGGACATGGCTAGATCGTCTTAGAATTTTATTACGATCAAGAATATATATACTTTATAGGGTCTCAGGTCGATATTTCAAGGTGTTACAAACGGAATGACAAAGTTAGTATACCCCCATCCTGGAGGTGGAGGGTATACAAATTTCGGCGTGATTGTTTAAAATTGTTTTGGAAAATTGTACTTTTAGGAAAAACTGAGAGAAAGGGTATACAAATGGTACCAATAAAACGGCTGCAGCTAGGAGCTATGCAATTCTATTTATACATTTCTCTGACTTCGTAGACGCGCAAAACAAAAGGCTTTCTCCCAATTCGTATTTCTAGGGAGGAAATGGGATAGAACAGATAAAACTAGTACCAAGCAAACGGCTGTAGCTAGAATCGAAAAATTAGCTGTGTACATTCCATTGTAAACACGAAATGATAATGAATTTTCCTAATTCATACTTTTATGATAAGAATGGTACGAAATTCGATATGTATGCTCCCTTGACTGTGTTGAAGGTTGGAATTGAAAATGGGCTGAACCTGGCCGAAGGGAAAATATTCTTCACTAACAACGAATGCAAATATTCGCAATAATATCTAATATGTACTGTATATTAAGATGGGTCACGAAAATAAATTGCAGCAGTCAACCCCCCCCCCCCCCCCCGATATGAAGATTGGATTGTTTAATGATGATCTGCAAAATATTTCGTGACTGGGTTAAGCCATCTGTGAGCTAAGCGCTCCTGAAAACACCTCTAAATACCATGTTTTTCTCGCGTCATTTTTTTATGGTGCAGTTTTGTTCAATATTTTTTCTGAATTAATAGACACTTGGAAGCACTTTAAATAAAACCAAGTAAGTAATGGCTAAAGTCGGCCGGGGCCGACTATATGATACATCCACTTTCTATCCGAATACAATTCAATTCGGTAAAAAAAAGTGGAAACAGGAAGGATTTTTGTATGTTTCCTAATCATAGGATAATGTGAACTGACCCAATTTGTTAAATCGAGAAGAATATTTGTATCGGGGCTGTATCCATACATGGAATGAAGTGACCCACTTTCACAAATGAACCTTCCAGTTCAAGTATAACGTGTTATGATCATTTTGAAGAAATTTGGTGAGAATTCGTGGTTTCTGGGGGCGGAAAAAGTCAAGCCGAGAGCGAAATTTGTATGGAAGCTATATATAAATCCTAACCGATCTGAACCATTTTCGCCATGGGTATTTCTAGTTGAAATATAAGATATTTTGGAAGATTTGAAGAAGATCTGTTTACAAATGTGATTTCTAGAGCGGAAAAGTCATCGTGGGAGCTATATATAAATCTGAACCGATTTGACCCATTTTAAGCATGGCTGTTTCTAGTTGAAATATAAGACGTTTTGCCAAATTTGAAGACAGTCTGTTAAAATACGTGATTCCTAGAGCTGACCAAGTCAAATTGGGTTCGACATTTGTATGGGAGATATATATAAATCTGAACCGATCTAACACATTTTCAGCATACGTGTTTCCAGTTGAAATATAAGATGTTTTGTCAATTTTGAAGGAAATCTGTTAAGATATGTGGTACCTAGAGTGAAAAGCGTCAAATCGGGAGTGAAATTTGAATGGGAGCTATATATAAATCTGAACCGAACTGACCTATTTTCAACACAGGTTTAACACTAGTTTAAATATAAGATGTATTGCCAAATTTGAAGACAATCTGAAAAAATATGTGGTTTCTAAAGTGAAATTTGTAAGGGAGCTATATATAAATCTGAACCGATCTAACACATTTTTACCACAGGTGTTTCTAGTTCAAATATAAGACGTTTTGCCAATTTTAACGAAAATATGTTAAAGTATCTGGTATCTAGCGTGAAAAGAATCAAATCGGGAGTGAAATTCGTATGGGGCTATATTTAAATCTGAACCGATTTTCTTCAAATTAAGTAGCGTTCGCCCTTAACCCAAAAAACTTCGTTGTGCAAAGTTTCATTTAGTTCTGGTTACAATAGCGACCTGTAATTTGATTACAAAAATAGATGGACCGACGGACGGACGTACATAATATAATTAACAATGGGTCTATCTCGCTTCCTTTTGGGTGTTACAAACAAATGCACAAAGTCATAATACTCTCGTGGGGGGTATAAAAATTATTATTGTGTTAGAACTCATTTTTCTTGGAAACATTTTATAAAAGACGTTATGAAAAAACAAGTAAGGAAAGGCTAAAGTCGGGCGGGGCCGACTATATAATACCCTACACCGCTCCCTGCATATATTCCTCGCTTTAATTACTAAACCCAGGTATTTCATGGGAGCAATTTTATGTAGTTCATATAAATTATACTATAAATTCATCTTTAGTCAAATTTAATGAATATGGTAAACAATAAATATTTCCAGCAGATATTCCGAGTAAAGTAAATATAACATGGTCTGGAAAAAGTGATCAAGATCCAAAGACAAATACAGATTATACAGCTGTAATATGATGAATCGGACGGACATTTGAAGGGGGCCTATAACAACACTTGAGGCCTTTGCCAAAACAAGCGCCTATGTATTTCTCCATCACTGTAGGTATTCCTAGTTGAAACATATAATGGTCTGCAAAATTTGATGAAGATCCGATGTAAGATTTTGTTTCTAGAGCTGTAATAGAGGCGAATGGGGCCCAATTTGGGTTATACCCAAAGTATAAACATATGGGCATGTCCCAAACAAGTAAGGAAAGGCTAAAGTCGGACGGAGCCGACTATTATTGTAATGAGATTGAAAGTGGGGTGTATCACACTTTCTATCTCATTACAATTCAATTCGGTAAAAAAGTGAAATCGGGGAGGATTTTTTAATTATTTAAATGCATGTGTTTGACCAAAAATGTTAAATCGGAAAGGACATTTCTATGGGGGTATATTGAGATCTGTAATGATCAGAGTTACAAGCCGAACCATAATTATCGGCGGCGGCGCTACCCAAAATGGGTCGGCGGCGGCTTTCGGCTGATTTACCGGCTCGTTCTGTCATTTGATCACCCCCATTACGAAATTTATTTGCCAATTTTGGGAAAAGGGAAGGAACAATTTGTATTGGCTTTTAATACTTTTTCTTTTATTTTTTGGCAAGTACTTCAATATTTGTTAATATTAGCCGATATTAGCCAATGTTCCCATAATTTCATATTATTATCTTATACAATTATTTTTTGGGAGCGGAAATCCAACTAAAAAGTTTATAACATGATGAATTTAATAATTTTTTTGGAATTACAGCTTTTCATGTGAGGCATATTTGGCCAGACATTCTGAATATCACATTCCTTTCAAAGCATGGTAAAGCTCTACCTACTTTAACAAACCAAAGAAGCACAATATTAAGATTCATCTTCCAAAAGTGTCCGAATAGTGCAAATGGTATTGTAGTCGGAGGACAGTGCAACTCCATGTCCTATATATACATGTGTGTTCCGACGAAGATCATCGTCGCGAGATTCGTGACTTTCTGTCCTACACAAGAGTGGCCAAAGAAATGCGACTTTCAAATCAAAATACAATCATTCAACTTACTATAGACGTCATCATATACCAGTAGTAGGTTATATAAGTCGACAGTTATATTTTCTTTTTTAATTTAAAGTGGGTTGTATATTTTGGTAGTAAGATTTAACGGAGTTAGACCTTCTTCAGATCTAAACAATTATCGGCGGCGTGGTTAAAGTCGATATGAGCCGATGAAATCGGCGGCGTGGATAAAGTCGATGTGAGCCGATGAAATCGGCGGGGGCGCGGCTAATTCAGGAACGTACGGCGGCGGCGGCTTGTCGGCTTAAAATCGGTCGGCTTGTATCTCTGGTAATGATGTGACCCGCTTTCACCATGTATGTTTATTGGTGAAATATAATATGTAAAGTTTGGCCAAAATCGGTTAAACATTCGGGAGCAACATTTGTATTGGGGCTATATCTAAATCTGAACCGATCTTACCCACTTTCACCATAGGTGCTTATAGTTCGATTATAAAATGTTGTGCCAATTTTAAGGAAAATCGGGTACAATATGTGGTTTCTAGAGCGGAAAAAGTGAAATCGGGAGCGACATTTGTATGGGGACTATATCTAAATCTGAACCGATCTAAACCGCTTTCGTCACAGGTATTTCTAGTTAGATTATAAGGTGTTATGCAAAATTTGAAGAAAATCGGGTACTATATGTGATTTATAGGGCGGAAAAAATCAAATCGGGAGCGACATTTGTATGGGGGCTTATCTAAATCTGAACAGATTTTCTCCAAATTCAATACCGATCGTCATTGGCCAAAAAAGTAACCTCTGCCAAATTTCATGACAATCGGACCACAATTGCGACATGTAGAGTGCGAACAAGCTTAGATGGACAGCAGACGGACGGACAGACAGACATCGGTAAATCGATTCAGCTGGTGATTCTAAGCCGATCTGTATACTTAAAGGTGGGTCTAGGTCGATTATTTCTTGGTGTTACAAACATTTGCCGGAAAACTAACTTATAATACCCTAGTCCACGAAGTGGTGTAGGGTATAAACAATATAAGGAATCAATACCTTTTGAATGATGCCTAAATGTAGAATATCGGAAGAAAAATGACACCATGTTTGTAAAATAACTTAATACGGGAGATGGATTTTCAGAGCCAACATTTTCAAATTATTTTTACAAAAATGAGCGCCGCGGCTTTAATTTCCGATTTTCATCATTTATGCAGATGATTAATCAGATGTTATATTTAAAGGTCTATTATTTCAGAAAACATTGACGAAAATGCAGCACAAAAAAAATTACTTGGGAAAAACATGATTTTTAGGGAGCGTTTAGCTCACAGACGGCTTGATCTACGAACGAAATATTTTGCAAATCATCAGTAAACAATCCAAAATTTATTTTCGTTGGGAGGCTGGAAATTGTTTTTCCATTTGTATGGACTGCGACCCAGCCTACTGTATATATGTATTTTTTCTTGAAGATTTCTGACTTTCTGAAGAATTATTGTGATATATGTGTAGTCAAGGACTGTCAAGCTATAAAAACCTATTTGTAGATAAGCCCTATAAGTGGACCTGGTCTTTAAAATTAATTAAATAATTCTAATTCAATATTATAATAATGAAACATCACAATTTATTGGCAACAATATATCAAAATTAGAATATAAATTTACTTTGTATTGTAATTTATAATAAATAAAAAACTTTTAAGTTTTTCAAAATAAAGGACATCCCTCCTATGACAACTCCATGTTAAATTCATTGATGAAGATCCCAATTTAAACTACTTCCGAATCACAAGATGATCATCTTTTTCACTTCTTTGGGTGCTCTCGTTTTTCTGGGTTTAAGAAAAAATTGCACACATTTATTTGTATGTTTTTTTTTTCACGACTCAGTATACTCATATGTTCTACAATATTTGAATTATCCAATGCTAAATTATTATTTATCCAAATCGTTCGACCCTATCCCTATCGTCCACAGAATTCCACAATCATACATTGTGTACGCTTTAATGCCAAACATCAGTTAAGCCTCATGTGGTATTGGACGCTGGTAGGAATACGGCATTCAAGAGTAAATACAACATTTAAATATCAATTTGAAAATGGGCGATTAACGCCACACAAATGTTTCGATGTCCAGGCAGGAGATCATTTATAACATCTCCCAAAAACACATGTGATAGGATGCCATACGATACGATACGATCCGTTGTGCTCAGTCTGTCCGGTTGTAAATATATATTTTATATTTGGAAAAATAGCCACTTAACATTAACAACAACAACAAAAAATGAAAACAAAAACAAACAAAACTCCCAAAATACCCCGTCTCCCGCAAAACATTTGCAAATGGATACCGCGAGAAATATTATTAACGCGTATACGCCACAGGTGGTGGTGTCTGAAGCAATTTAAAGTGAATTTGTTGCCAATATTTTAAAAAATGTTTTTTGTTTCTTTTTTGTTCATTTTGCGTTTTTTATCGCATAAATTAAATGTTGTACTGTGTCTAAACATTGTTGAGCAAACAAATAAATAATAATGACTCATAAGTAAGTTCTGTGCAACTGGAGGTGCAACATTGAATGTTGTCATACACCACGCGACCACGTGTGGAACATGGTGCACGGGGCAGCTATTCCTTGCGCACTTCATGCAATTTTGCATGAAGTGTGACATTGTGGTTTCTCAGTGTAATGGGATGTTGAGATGATTGCTCACAATTAGTTTTTTATTCCTTATTAGGAACAAATCAGAAGTTGAAATTATCCAAAAAAAATTTAAATACATACTTTATATATTAGGTGCTTTCAAGAGACACACAGACGGATCTTTGATCTTTGTAGAATTTACCAAAACCAAACATATATATTAGGAAGGGTCACGAAAATAAATTGCAGCGGTCACTGCCCACAAATGAAGATGGGATTGTTTAATGATGATCTGCAAAATATTTCGTCACTGTGCCAAGCCATCTGTGAGCTAAACGCTCCTGGAAACATATCATGTTTCTGTATAATTTGTTTATGTTGCATTTTTTCTTAATTAATAGATCCTCGGAAGCACTCGAGTAAAAATTTGTATTCTTGTCTTAGAATATCTTATTGGTCATGTAAGAGGTGTTATGAAAAATAAATAGAAGGACCAAATACTTTTCGTAAGATACCTAAATAATGAATATCGGAAGAAAATTGATGTCACTGAATCCATGTTTGTAAAATAATTTAATACAGGAGATGGATGTTCAGAGCCAACAAATTCTTGTTACAAAAACAAGTAAGGAAAAGCCTAACGTCGGGCGTGGCCGACTATTTTATACCGTCCACTTTCTATCCGAATAAAATTTAATTCGCTAAAAAAGTGAAAACGGAAGGATTTTTGTGTATTTCCTAATCATAGGCTAATATGACCTGACCCAATTTCTCAAATCGAGAAGAATATATGTATCGGGGCTATATCCAAACTTTAAGAATAGGTTCTTCCAGTTCAAGTATAACGTGTTATGCTCCATTTGAAGAAATTCAGTGAAAATACGTGGTTTCTGGGGCGGAAAAAGTCAAGTCGGAAGCGAAATTTGCATGGGGGCTATATATAAATTTGAATCGATTTGACCAATTTTCACTATGGGTGTTTGTAGTTGAAATATTACGTATTTTGCAAGATTTGAAGAAAATCGGTTAAAATTTGTGGTCAAAAAGTCAAATCGGCAGTGAAATTTGTGTGGGAGCTTTATATAAATCTGAAACGATTTTCACCATGTTTCTAGTTGAAATATAAGATATTTTGCCAAATTTTAAGAAGCTCTTTTACAATATGTGGTTTCCAGAGCAAAAAATTCAAATCGGGAGCGAAATTTGTATGGGTGCTATATATAAATCAGAACCGATCTGACCCCTTTTCATCATGGGTGTTTGCGGTTGAAATATAAGATGTTTTGCCAATTTTGAAGAAAATCTGTTAAAATATGTGGTATCTAGAGTTAAAAGAGCAAAATCGGGAGTGAATTTCTTTTGAGGGCTATATCTAAATCTGAACCGATTTACTACAACTTAAGATTAGATGGACAGACAGACGGACGGACGGACAGACAGACGGTGATTCGAAACCGATCTGTATAATAAACGATGGGTGTAACTCGTTTTCTTTTGGGTGTTACAAACATATGCACAAAGATATAAACCCCTAGTGGAGGGTGTAAAAATATAGGTGCAAAAAGGTCTTGATCCAAGTTCAAACTGTACACATTTTTAACATAAAATTAATTTTTCAAAATTTATATTCTTACACACGTTGATATTGCTGTTGGTGACAGTTAGAAAAACAAGTAAGCCGGGCCGAACTTTATATACCTTCCCCCAAGGATTGCATTCCATAGACGCTGTCGATTTTCGTAGAAGTGCAGTAACATTACAGGAAAATGTTAATTTGTTAATATAGTCAAACCTAAACAAGTACAAATATTGAAAAAATAATTTTATAAATAAATATAATATTTTTACTATTTCAAATCACGCTTACAAGGCTACCAATACGCTTACACTATTTATACATATATCGAAATAATACTTCAACTCAATTCAAAACATAAATATTCTTAAATATAAATTTTCAAAAAAGCTTAATTACCATAACTATTGGTAGATAGTGGGTGCTACAGTTGGGTGTATTTCCATTCTATTTTAACTCCAAAAATAAAAATTTTGAAAATACACTATCTCACGTAAAATCTCTTTATTTTACGCGTCTACGCAATAAAACAATTTTATCATTCTAGTAAGTCGTTTAGTTGGTAAGATTTATATTTTCCGTATATTCCGAATTTCATGACTCTAGCTGGGGTCATTTGGTTGGTACTACTTCTATACTTTTTTCCATTTTAGCCCCAAAAAGTACGAATTTCATAATATCCGATTATTTTATGTGTCTACGCAATCAGAGGAATCTATACATCGAATTCCATTATTCTAGGTGCAGCAGTTTGGTTTGTACAATTTTTATCCCTCTATTCCCATTTTACCCCTTAAAAGTACGAATTTGGAAAAAATACTTTTATATGAAGTATCTACTCAATTATTTCTCTAATTTCACACCGAATTTCGTGTTTCTAGCTGTTGTCGTTTGTTAGGTACCATTTTTATCCCTTTTTGGTCACTTTATGGTGACCAGGGGAATGCGCATATTTAATATCAAGTAAGTACAAGCAGACATATTGGAAAAACCTGCTTAAATACTCTAAAATATTAGGGAATATTATGGGTATTTTTAGACCTGGCCGATTTCGCAAAGTTTCAATCCAAACCGATCTACGATTATAAGACGTTTTTATGTAAAATTTGGACGTCCTAGCTCTTTTCGTGTAAATGCTAGCGTGCTTTCAACAGACGGATGGACAGACGGACGGACATGGCTTGATCGCCTTAGAATTTTATGACGATCAAGAATATATATACTTTATAGGGTCTCAGATCGATATTTCAAGGTGTTGCTAACGAAATGACAATGTTAGTATACCATCATCCTGAAGGTGGAGGGTATACAAAGTTTTTTATTTTGACTGATTTTTTTTCTTTTTATTTAGGTTTTGGTTATCGCGGCGTAGTTATCCAGTCTTGCAGAAAAACAGCCCATATATATGCTTAGATCGGGGTTTTGAAAATGGGGTGGCTAAATTAATACATCGGCAAGCCAACAGCATGTAAATAAGTTGACTGTAATTACACTAGATTCCCGATACATACACTATTATTACGTGCTCCATGACAGCGTAAAACAACACCATAAATTAGCCGGCCTTAACATGAGCGCTTTCCTCGCAATGACGACTATCAGAGTACCTGAAATAAATTTAATTTTGTTTTCGTGTCTGATTACTTCCACTACACACACACACACACACCGACTGCCTGGGTAAATATTTCGTTGCGTTCTCCTCGAAAATCCATTCAATTAACTTAATTAAAATGTAATAACAAGCTCAGTTCGGACATTGTCATTCCTTCGAGCTGTGCACGTCCCACAACAGGGCCAACTAAACTCACGTGGGTGGGAGAAGGGGTAGAGCGTCGTCATCATTCAGTCCGTTTATTTGCATTCATTACTTTCTGTCTGTCGTGTTAGTCCTTATGGTCCTTAAATATTTACATACCCACCACCACTCTCATTCTCTCCCTCAGTCTGCGTGCATGTTTGTTTGTCCTGCAATCAAACTCGACAAGAGCAATAACAAATTTTAATTGGATACAATAAAATTTCGGTCTCTATATATTTACAAACGAATTGTTAGTAAGTTACATTGTATTTTATTGTTGTTTACAATGGCCCGAGCGAGTGTCGGAAGAGGGTGCTGAAGTTCCGTGTGATGTGGAGCTTTCAAAGGGGGAGGATTTCAAATATTTGTATAAACCACGAAAGGAAAGAGTTCGATCTTCTCTATATATAGTAAAGAGTGTCCAAGGTGTTCGATGTTTGTGTGACAAAGTCTTCTCAACCAAAACAAGTAAGTTCGTCCGGGCCGAACTTTATATACCCTCCACCATGGATTTTTTAATATAGCCAAACCAAAATGAATAAAAATATTGAAATAATAATTTTGTAAATAAATATAAAATTTTTATTATCTCAAGCCACGCTTACAGGCAGTGCTGTGGAGTCGAGGCAAAATTGCTCGACTCCGACTCCAGCATTTTATAATGTTTCGACTCCGACTCCTACTCCGGAGTCGTCTCCGGATATTCAATCAATAATATTAGTGGTGTATTTTTTCAATAATTATAGTAATGTCTATTTTTTTTAAAGAAACCCCATTTTAATTTATAAAACCAAGAAAAAAAAACGTATCAACCTACATAAACATATTTCTCAGTAATATTGTTACTATAAAGTATTTTTAAAGTAAAGTAGTTTTTAATTCATTATACAAAATACTATGGAAACAAAACAAAACAAGTAAAGAAAGTAAAGTTGACTATATGATACCCTTCACTTTCAACCCCATTACAACTGAATTGGGGGAAGAATGTGAAATCAGGAACGATTTTTGTTCGGGCACTATTCATTAACCGATGTGACCATCATTCTCAAAGTATGTTTCCTGCAGAAATATAAAGTGTGCTCTCAAGTTAGATCAAAATCTATTATATCAAAATGTGTGTCTGAGAGAAAAAAGTTACTGCGGGAAGGACATTTGTATGGGGGTTATATTAAAAACGAAGGCGATGTGGCCCACTTTTACCATAGACGTTTCTAGATGAAATATGATGTGTTTTGCCAAATTTACAGAACATCGGTTAAAATACACAGAAAAAAGTGTACTTGATAATTTCGAGGAAAAATAGTTACAGTAAGGCAAAAATATTTGAACAAACATTTATTTGAATTGATGAAAAGTTTGGTCAAATTCAGAAACTCCTCAAATAGCACTCAATTAAAAGATTTGACAAAATCTTTAGTTAAAAACACGATGCGCGTCTTCGACTTATATTTAACTTTATCTTAATTCTCCGTATGCCGATCGCGGTACGATGGTGAGAATGCGCGACGACAAATCTAACATCCTCAGTTCGATACTCGCTTTGGCCAATTTACAACTTTTTTAATCAGTATTGAGTGAAAATGCAAATATTTTCAATTCACGACTTACAACTTTTTTAGTCAATATGTGAATTTCTTTATCGAGTGAATATGAAAAATATTTTCAATAAACGGCTTAGAAATTTCTTCAGTTATTCTTCGAATTTCTTTGTCACACCATTTTTGAATAATATTTCATTTGAATTCGTGAATTTCTTTTATTGAATCAAAAATTTATTTTTTCCGTGTATATAAAGGATGTTTTTTATTGGGGTATAGAACTTTAAGTTGGCATCACTTTTTTAACTGGCGGCCATTTTGTCAGCTGTCAAGTGATTAATATTTAGTTTGGTTTGCCATTTCATCATGGACAGGTTGACAAAAGAACAACGCTTGCAAATCGTGCAAATTTATTTCGAAAGTAATGGTTCAGTTCGCGAAGTTCACCATTTTATGGTGGACATAATCGTCCATCAGAGCAATTAATTCGGTTAACCATGGATCGTTTTCGCACTACGTTTACTCTATGTGATAATACGCATCCGCAGAGACGTCGAACAGTGCGCACCGAAGAAACAATTGCCGCTGTAGAGCAAAGTGTTGAAGAGGACCCGAATGAATCGATTCGCCACCGTGCACAGCAATTGGAGTGGTTGAAAATTGGACCTGTAGAATTGGCTATATTCGAGCCAGCCGCGGCGGCCACATGCCCGAAATCATATTTAAACATTAATGGCATAAAATTATCCTTCCAATAAAGCCAAATTGATGGACATTAAAACGATTTTCTTGTGTTTTATTTCAATTCGAAGTTCTATACCTCAATAAAAAACACCCTATAGTTTCTAGAGCGAAAAAAGTCAAATCGGGAGCGCCATTTTTACGGGACCTGGAAATATATTATATTTTTTCTGGAATTTTCTAATTTCTAATGCCAAAAAAACATTTCCCCGGAGTCAACCATTTATTTTTCGACTCTGACTCCGACTCTTAGATTCCGGCTCCGACTCCACAGCCCTGCTTACAAGCTACCAATACGTTTGTACTATATATTCCGAAATAATACTTCAAGTCAATTTGAAAGTCCGTTATCTCTCACGTACACAGTGTAAGATAACCTAACTTCATGATTCAACCAATTTTTTGACGTAAAAGCAAAAAAGTAAGAAAAATCTTTTTATTTTGCGTGTCTATGCAGTCAGAAGAATGTATACACCGAATTCCATGATTCTAGCTGAGGCCATTTGGTTGGTACCATTTTTATCCTTTTTTTCCATTTTACCCCCTTAAAAGAACGACTTTCTAAAATCTCTTTAATTTACATGTGTACGCAATTAGAGGGATGTACACACCAAATTTCATCATTCTAGTTGTACCGTTTAGTTGGTACCATTATTATACCTCTGTTCCCATTGTAGCCCTTAAAAACGCAAATTTCGAAAAACCTTTTTATTTCTCATGTCTACGTAGTCAGAGGAATGTATACTCTGAATTTCATGACTCTAGCTGAAGTCATTTGGTTGGTACAATTTTTATCCCCTTTTTCCATTTTAACCCTAAAAAGTACGATTTTCGTAAACTCCGTTTATTTTACGTGTCTACGCAATCGTATATATAGTTCCTTGATTTAAGTGCTGCCGTTTATTTGGCACTATTTTATACCCTCCACCTCCAGGATGGGGGTATATTCACTTTGTCATTCCGTTTGCAACACCTTTAAATATTCCACGGAGACCCCATAAAGTATATATATTCTGTATCCTGGTAAAATTCTAAGACGATATAGCCATGTCCGTCTGTCCGCCTGTCTGTCTGTTGAAAGCACGATAGAGGCCGAACGAAATGAGCTAGGAGGTTCAAATTTTCCCTAAATATGTCTTATGGTTGCAGATCGGTTGGGATTGAAACCGGGCAAAATCGGCCCAGAGGGAAAAATTTTTCTCTAACAAGGACTGAAAATATCCCTAATATTTAGACTATTTAAGCAATTTTTTGGAAAATTTCCAATTTTATACACTTGAAATTTGTTTCGTACCTTCCTCCAGTAACGTGTAATCACAAAAAAGTACATACAAGATTTAGTGGATTAAATGTGACAAAAGGGATAAAAATAGTACCTTTGATACGACAACAGCTAAAAACATGAAATTCGGTGTGTACGTTACTATAATTACGTAGACAAGTAAAATATAAAGATTTTTTGAAATTTGTACTTTTAAGGGACACAATTTCTATGGAATGCAGTGGAGGTGGAGGGTATATAAGATTCGGCCAGGCCGAACTTAACGCCTTTTTACTTGTTATCCCTCTATTCCCATTTTACCCCTTAAAAGTACGAATTTGGAAAAAATATTGTTATATTATGTATCTTCTCGATTAGAGGAATGTAATTGTAGCTGTTGACGTTTATCGTTGGACCATTTCACCCCCTACGAATAAGAATACTTGCTCGAAATATTAGGGGTTATTATGGTTATTTTTAGTGCTTGTGTGGGAAAAATTTTTCCCTTTAAACCGATTTCACCCAGTTGCAATCCCAAACGATCTACGACCATAAGACGCATTTACGTAAAATTTCGACATGCTAGCTCCTTTCGTATAGAAGCTGGCGTGCTTTCAAAAGACAGACGGACGGACACGGCTAGATCGTATTAGAATTAGAATTTATGACGATCAAGAATATATGTACTTTATAGGGTCTCAGGTCGATATTTCAATTTCATTTGGAGATGGAGGGTATAAAAAGAAACAAAATTTGACAGCTAACAATTCAGGGTTAGTAAAAACGGTTTAAAAGAAAGAATGATGAGCAATACTTAAAAAATGAAGGTCATATTCATATTGATGGCTTCGCCGACAAGCGACAAAATTGTCGATTTTGGGGTTCAGTGAACCCACGAGTGCTTGTCGTGATACAAATCTATACACAACGTGGCACTGTGTGATGGGGATTTTGGACTGGAAGCGGCAACGAACCATTTATCTTTGAAAACTAGCCAGGAAAAGTTAAAAATCAGAAGAGAGGGTTATATGATACGCTCCACTTTGTGCCCATCAATTCTAGATGTTGTAAAATATCAGTGAACATTTTATGCTGGAGCCATTTAAAACCGATTAGCGATTTTATAGACCCTACAGCATGGTACTTTATGGATCAGCGTAGTTGTGTTTCATAATGTATTAAATTTGACATTAAATCGGCAGGGTTATATAAAAAATGGACCGAAAGTTTTAAATTCCGCAACAGATAATCCTATCGATCTTCAAAAAAAACATGTACGAATATTAGGGTTAAGTATTTATACCCTCCACTAGGGTATTATGTCTTTGCGCACCCAAAAGGAAACGAGATAGACCCATCGTTTATTATACAGATCGGCTTAGAATCACTTTCTGAGTCGATTTAGAAATGTCCGTCCGTCAGGTCGCAATTATTGTCCGATCTTAACATAAAATTGGCACAAGAGAGTTTTGCGTGTCAAAGACGAACGCTATTTAATTCGAAGCAAATCGGTTCAGATTTAGATATAGCTCCCATACAAATGAAACCACATATTTCGGCCGATCTTCTTCAAATTGGGCACAACACCTTATAATCCAACTAGAAGCATCTATGGTAAAAGTGAGTAAGAACGGTTCAGATTTGGACATAGCCCCCATACTAATTTCGCTTTCGATTCGACTTTTTCCTCTCTAGAAACAACATATTTCAGCCGATATTCTTCAAATATGGCACAACACCTTATATTCGAAATGGAAATACCTATCGGTTCAGATTTAAACATAGCTCCCATACAAATGTGGCTCCCGATTTTTTTTCGCTCTATAAACCACATATTTTACCCGATTTTCTTCAAAAATTTTCTTCTGGGAAAATCCGCCATATTTTGTGCGATTTTGTGATTCCCAATATCTGTATGGAAGTTACATATGTTTAATGTAACACAGGAATATGGACAATTTGGGTGGGAAGTGCCAGAAGGGGCGTGGCTATTTCGCCCATCTTCGAAATTAAACTAAGTTTGGGGAAAATATTACCACGTGCAAAGTTTGAATAAATTCCTTAACTCCTTTCGAGAGTTATCGTGTAAACCAGCCAGACGGACGGACGGACATGGCTCAAACAACTTAAAAATGGTGCAACGGATTTGATCCAAACATACTTAGGGTCTTAAGTCACTCCTTCAAAGCGTTACACTCTTTTTCTGTCCCAAATGATATATGATATACCCTCCTACACTCAGAAAACTAGCATTCCTAAATCTGAATAAAATACACACTACAATTTAGTTCAACAATTTTACTCCAGTTCAGTAAAAATTTCATTAAAAGTAGGAAAATTAACTAAGTATGAGTAAAGTTTCCTTCTTTCAAAGCCATAGTAAATAGTTTATTTACTAGAAATAGTTTACTATCCTATTTCTATCATTTAAAAACATTTCTTTGGATTTTATAAAAAATTCTTAAAATTGAGTAAATTCATACTTGTGTGGAAGAATATTTCCAAGGTTTTAAGTAAGTTAGTAATCAGAAGATAATAAGAAGCAATTCTCGGCGAAAGCCTATCTTGCCTTCGCATCAATCATAGAGTAATAGCTCAACTATTTATGGCAGATGTATCATAAAACTTTTGAGAACTATTTTATGTTGTCATTTTTTGTATTAGTTTTGCATACACTGAAGCAAAACCATTTGTTTGCATTTTTTACTTAAAATGAACTTCACTTTTCTCTTTGTATCAAGTAAAATTTTCCTCATTTTAAGCAAACGTTTACTTGTTTCAAGAAAAAAAAATCAGCCAAATTGTCCTCAGTTTTACGTAAACTGAGGACAATTTACTTCATTTGAGTAAAAATTTACTTAAATTTAGGAAAATTTCAGCAAAATTTTACTTGGATTTAGTAAAACTGTACTTGGTTTAAGGAAAAACTTACTGACATTTTCCTCAGTTTGAGTAAATATTTACTGGGTTTGAGGAAAAACTTACTGGCATTTTCCTTAGTTTGAGTAAATATTTAGTTTGATTGAAGAAAATTGAACTTGAATCATGTTCAAGTATGAACTTGTTATGAGGAAATATTGCTTTAGTGCTATATGATGTTCAATTTTCCTAAATTTTAGTTCATTTTAACTCATTATAGGGTTCACGTTTTTCTGAGTGTACTCTGTAGAGTGAGGGTATAATTATGTTACATACATCTCATACCGCAAAAATGTAAAAATGTTCTTAAAATTACCTTATACTTTATTTTCGATCCACCTTAGTGTGTACAATCTCTTAAAAGAGAAAAAGATTATGGATTTCTAGTGATTGTGGGTTAATAGCAAAACCTCCTTGAGGTAGAATTCTCATCAGACGTATGAGAATTAGTTTATGCATTATTTTCTTTGCATACTCTTAGGCACAATTATTTCTTTGTGGTATTTAGGTGTCTGTTTCAGTTTCACTAAACTCACTCTTGCAGATATAATTTTTATTTAGTGGATGGTGAAGTGAAATTAAATTTCATTTCACACTTACTTAAATTTATTTTTATACCCTCCACCTCCAGGATGGGGATATACTAACTTTGTCATTCCGTTTGTAACACCTTGAAATATCGACCTGAGACTCTATAAAGTATATATATTCTTGATCGTCATAAAATTCTAAGACGATCTAGCCATGTCCGTCTGTCCGTCTGTTGAAAGCACGCTAGCATCTAAACGAAAGGAGCTAGAACGTTCAAATTTTCCATAAATGCGTCTTATAGTCGTAGATCGGTTGGGATTGAATCGACCCAAAGGGAAAAATTTTTCCCTCACAAGCACTAAAAATACCCATAATAATCCCTAATATTTTAGCCTATTTAAGCATGTTTTTGAATATGTCTGTTTATATTTGCTTGATATTTGGTATGCACATTCCCCTTATAGCAAAAACGTGCACCATAAAGTGATTCTTATTTGTAGGGGGTGAAATGGGGCAAAAAAGGGATAAAAATAGTACATATTAAACAACAACAGCTAGAAACACGAAATTCGGTGTGTACATTCCTCTAATTGAGTAGATACATAATATAAAAGTATTTTTTTTAAATTCGTACTTTTAAGGGGTAAAATAGGAGTAGAGGGATAAAAATGGTACCAACCAAACGGCTGTACCTAGAATAATGAAATTCGGTGTATACATTCCTCTGATTGCATAGATAAGTAAAATACACGGATTTTTCAAAATTCGTACTTTTTGGGGTTAAAATGAAAAAAGGGGATAAAAATAGTACCAATCTAATGACCGCAGCCAGAGTCATGAAATTTGGAGTATACATTCCTCTGAGTGTGTAGACATGGAAAATAAACTGATTTTTCGAATTTCGTACTTTTTGGGGATAAAATGAAAAAGAGAATAAAAATAGTACCAATCAAATGACCGCAGCTAGAGTCATGAAATTCGGAGTATACATTCCTCTGACTGCGTAGACACGGAAAATAGACGAATTTTTTGAAATTAGTACTTTCAAGGCATACAATGGTACAGAGGGATAAAAATAGTACCAACTAAACGACTACAGCTAGAATGATGAAATTCTAATTGCGTAGAAAGGTCAAGGGGGTCAAAATGGTACCAACCAAATGGGCGCAGCTGGAATCATGGAATTCGGTGTATACATTCCTCTGACTGCATAGACACGCAAAATAAAAAGTTTTTTTCCAAATTCGTACTTTTTCTTTTACGGCAAAAATTGGTTAGGTTATTTTGCACTATGTACGTCTGATAATGGATTTTCAAAATTTTTACTGGAATTAAAATAGAATGGAAATACAACCAACTGTAGCACCCACTATCTACCAATATTTATGGCTTTGAAAATATAAATATAAGAATATTTATTTTTTGAATTGACGTATTGGTTGCCTTATAAGCGTGGTTTGAAATAATTAAAATATTATATTTATTTATAAAATTAATTTTTCAATATTTGTATATGTTTTGGTTTGGCTATTTTAAAAAAATTATATTTTCCTGTAATATTACTGCACTTCTACGAAAACCGACAACCTCTGTCCAATGCAATCCATGGTGGAGGGTATATAAAGTTCGGCCCGGCCAAACTTAACGCCGCTTTTACTTGTTCTGAGTATAAATTTTCCCAGTACTCTTTTGTCCAAAAGGGCGTTTAGACAAATCAAATATTTGGTGGAAAACGTGTGGGGCAATAAGTTTTACATACTCTCGAGTTATCCAAAATTTTGTGCAAAGTGGCGTTTTGCACAAATATTTGTGTTTAAGAAGGCCCTAAAGAAATTTTATAAACGTTTATAAGCCAATGGCATTGTATAAATATATCATGACAACACAACCAAAAAAGCTCACATGTTAGGAACAATTTAAATAAAATGGGATATGATGCACCAACAATATTGCCTTGACCAACTCCTTTTCACGAATTTCCTTATAATGAAAACTCCAACACTATTCTGAAGTGGAGTAGTCACTCCTTGTTGTTGCCGCAGATACCGATAAAAAGTCATAACTTCAGCACTGTTTAGCGGATACATGATTTCTGGCCAATGTTCATCGACGCCTTTGGCCAGCACATTTTGTTGCATTTTTATGAGTTTCATGTGAAAATTTATTTTATTTCGTAGGTTTTTTTCTCTGCCCATGTATGTGTGTGTGTCTGGCTGGAGTACTTTTCGTGTACCTACGTGTGCTGCTGGCCAGACCAGGTCATCATCATCAGCCAACTAACCAATGAACGAACGAACGAACACATGTTGCCAATTCTTGTCAATAGTTTGTTGTTAGCTGGGCTCTCTCGGACTCGTACTCGCCTCGCATATTGTGTGTGGCGTGGCGTGGCGTATACAATTTATTTCACCAAAAGTCTCGAAAACAATTCATTTGTTTCGATGTTTTTTTTGTGGTTTTTGAAAACTCTTTCAATGTTGTCTAGGTGAAGGAAGTTATTCGGGCATATTTTGTTTGGTTTGGTTTAGTTTCGGGGCTAAATTTCGATGGATTTATTGTTTATTGAAATTGCTACCCAAATGCACCACATGTGTGCAGCAGCGACAGACACATCGTCGATGTGTTGTGTTGTGTTGCCCGTGTATAGATCGATATGGTTGCTCTGTACGCGATACATGTGCAAATATTGAGAGATTTTTATGTTTTCATTCATACCGAGTGATACTTATTATGAGTTTAATAATACGTTGAAGTAGGCCGATATTGTCTAGGGTTGTCAACAGCTTGCGAAAATTTTCTGAAATTCAGAACGAGAACATTTTAATAAAAATATACATTTTTAATAAAATACAAATAAAACAAGTAAGGAAAGGCAAAAGTCGGATGGGCCGACTTTCTTTCGACACTTTCTATCCGAATACAATTTAATACGGTGAAAAGGTGAAAACGAGAAGGATTTTTGTATCCTTTAAATGCATGTGTTTGACAAAAAATGTTAAATCGGAAAGGACATTTGTATGGGGGTATATTGAAATCGGGAACAAAATAGGTGAAATATAATATGTATAGTTTGGCCAAAATGGGTTAAACATTTGGGAGCAACATTTGTATTTGGGCTATATCTAAATCTGAACCGATCTTACCCACTTTCAACATAGGTTTTTTACTTGGATTATAAGCTGCTGTGCCAAATATAAAGAAAATCGAGTACAATATATGGTTTCTAGAGCGGAAAATGTCAAATCGGGAGCGAGATTTGTATGGGGGCTATATTTAAATCTGAACCGATCTTACCTAATTTCTGCATATGTGTTTCTAGTTGGATTATAAGATGTTGTGCCAAATTTAAAGAAAATCGAGTACAATATGGGGTTTCTAGAGCGGAAAATGTCAAATCGGGAGCGAGACAAAAAAATAAGATACGCGATTCATCAATAAACAATACAAATTATATATAATTATATATATTATTAAATTTAATATAAATACACAACATTTTTTGTCAAAAGCTAAACATTTTTTTATGAATATCATGACTATAAAAACTATCCTGAAACCACACGAGTTTAAATGAAAGAAATAAATTGGGGAAAATACCATTCTTAAAACCCGGAGCTTAGGAATTAATGCAAAAATATATTTGTGTCTATATATGTATATATATATTCTTATATATTCTTTTTATACCCTCCACCTCCAGGATGGGGGTATATTCACTTTGTCATTCCGTTTGTAACACCTTGAAATATTCATCGGAGACCCCATAAAGTATATATATTCTGGGTCGTGGTAAAATTCTAAGACGATATAGCCATGTCCGTCTGTCCGTCTGTCTGTCTGTCTGTTGAAAGCACGATAGCGGCCGAACGAAATCAGCTAGGAGTTTCAAATTTTTCCTAAATGTGTCTTATGGTTGTAGATCGGTTGGGATTGAAAGTGGACGAAATCGGCCCAGAGGGAAAAATTTTTCCCTCACAAGGACTGAAAATACCCCTAATATTTAGAGTATTTCAGCATGTTTTTTGAACATATTAGCTTGTATTTAGTTGATATTTGCAATGCGCATTCCCTCCATAGCATAAAAGGGCACCATAGAGTGATTTTTATTTGTAGGGCCGAAATGGGACAAAAAGGGATAAAAATGGTACCTATCAAACGACAACAGATAGAAACACGAAATTTGGAGTGTACATTCTTCTAATAGAGTAGATACATAATATAAAAGTATTTTTTCTAAATTCGTACTTTTAAGGGGTTAAATGGGGATAGAGGTACTAAAAATAGTACCAACCTAACGGCTGCACCTAGAATAATGAAATTCGATATATACATTCCTCTGATTGCGTAGACACGTAAAATAAAAGAAATTTCTAAAATTCGTACTTTTTGGGTTCAAATGGAAAAAGGGGATAAAAATAGTACCTACCAAATGATAGAAGCTAGAATCATGAAATTCGGAATATACATTCCTCTGACTGCGTAGACACGAAAAATAAAACGTTTTTTCCGAATTCGTACTTTCAATGGATACAATGGCTACAGGGGATAAAAATAGTACCAACTAAACGAATACAGCTAGAAAGATGAAATTCAGTGAGTACGTCCCTCTAATTGTGTAGATACGTAAAATAAAGAGATTTTAGATAGTCGTACTCTTGGGGGGGGGGGCAAAATTGGAAATCCATGGAATTCGGTGTATACATTGCTCTGACTGCATAGCCACGTAAGATATTTTTTTTCCAAATTCGTACTTTATTTTGTTGCTTTTACGACAACAAAATGGTAGAATCATGAAGTTGTCTTATACTACGTACGTGAGAGATAAGGTATTTTCAAAATTTATACTTTTGAAATTAAAATAGGATGGAAAAACAACCAACCAAACGACTGTAGCTGAAAGTACACTCTCTATCCCCCAATATTTAGGGTATTTATGATTGCTCCCTTATATTTACTTTATGAATTGAAGTATTATATCCATTATATATATAGATAAATATGGGTAATTATTGGTAGCTTTGGCTTATTAATTAAATTTCTTATTGTCATACAGTTAAAATTTGTTGCGGACATTCCTCTTGTAGCTTGGAAGCACCACAAAGAAAATAAAAGTTTTGGCGGGCGAAATGGGACAAAAAGGGGATAAAATATGGTACGACAACAGCTAAAATCATGAAATTCGGTGTGTACATCCCTCTAATTTCATAGACACGTAGAATAGAGGGATTTTTCGAAATTCGTACTTTTAAGGGATATAATTAAAAAGAGGGATAAAAATGGTGAAGTTGAAATAATGAAATTCGGTGTATACATTCTGACTATGAAGACTCGAAAAAGGGTTTTTTTCGAAATTTGTACATTTGGGCGGAATTTGTCTGTATCTGAAAATGCTTCTTTCTAATGGCGACTGACAATCGCCTAATATTTAGGCATGTTCACTTTCACAATTACAGCATTGTATTTATTTATAGTAGTAGATTTTAAACAGTGCGCATAAGTATACATTATAGTTTTAAATAGTATATTTGTTTCTATTACTGTTTTATATTGTGCATAAAAATATCACAATTTTCGTAATATGGTACCATGCTTCTATGTAAAGTCGACATCCTTTAATCTGCTGGTAATACTGTGGAATGCACTCCGTGGTGGAGGGTATATAAGGTTCGGCCCGGTCGAACTTAACGCCTTCTTACTTGTTAAGCTTAAGTTGTTTCATTGTTTTCAAATATTTGTTTTAAAGATTTAATTTAATGTTTTAAATGTGTATGGATGTTAATCTTAGTACAATTTCTTTAATTTAATAATGTTAACTAATGTAAGAGCCATTTGAGGCAAAGGCTTACTAATAAAGCTGCAAATGCATAAGCTAAAGCTCGTATGACCAAAGGTTCTGATATAGTCCGTGTTATCACACCCAAAAATGATGATGAATGCTCCGACTGGGCATTGTGTGGTGGAGCATATTGCAAACGTTCCAGCTTGGCATTTGCTAACTTCGATAATTGTTTGTTTTTGCATTTTGCCTTCATCATGGCTACAGATGATTGTCTTTGATCAGCAGCACAATTGCGTATCATATGCATGGGATCAATACTCGCGGTCCGAACCATGGGCGCTAGATGTCGTGTCTTGGTTAATACCTTATAATCTGAACCGATCTTACCCAGTTTTTGCATAGGTTTTTCTAGTTGGATAATAAGATGCTGTGCCAAATTTAAAGAAAATCGGGTACAATATGTGGTTTCTAGAGCGGAAAATGTCAAATCGGAAGCGACATTTGTATGGGTGCTATATCTAAATCTGAACCGATTTGCCTCAAATTAAATAGCGTTCGTTCTTGATCCACAAAACTTATTTGTGCCAATTTTTGTGCTAGTACTGAAGATCAATTACGTAGTCAGGCGCCGGCAGTCTACGCCGTCAGAGCTTGTACACACCGAACTTCACTATTCTAACCGCAGTTGGTACCATTTACATCCCCTTTCGACCCATCTTCGGTATAGAAGTACAAATTTCGAAAAATTCTTTTATGTTTCGCGACTACACAGTCAGTGAATGCATACACCGAATTTAATGATTTCACCTTCAGCAGTTTTATTGGTACCATTTTTATCCCTCTTTTCCAATTGTATCCATTAAAAAAGGCCCTTTTTTACGTTTCTGCGCAATTATAGTGATGTACACACGGAATTTCATGTTTCTAGCTAATGTCATATCATTTGTACCTTTTTTATCCCTTTTTGTCTCATTTCAGCCGTTTTATTTTGTATTTCCTTTTTGGTGCTATCGATGAACACTACAAGAGGAACGTACGCTTCTAATATCAAACGCATATAAACAGAAATTTTCAAAAAAATTTTGCTTAAATAATTTGAATATTGGAGGAATTTTCTGTGCTTCTTAGAATGTACTCCCTTTGATCCGATTTCGCCCACTTTCAATACCTACCGAACTGCATAAACACATTTACGGAAAATTTGAACCTCTTAGCTTATCTCGTTCGCCAGCTAGCGTGCTTTCAACAGACAGACGTACGGACGGACATGGATACATCGTCTTAGAATTTTACATCGACGCAGAATATGTACATATATGTATATAGTTTGTGGAGTCTTCGATGAATACAGGGTGGCACAGAATGAGCTATAAGGTTTAAATGTTTTTTAATTTTTTTTGCGATTATTATAATTTTTTTAAATACAATGCGGATTTTTTTGCAATTAGCTTTGGAAAATGTTATCCTGTATGTGCTCTGCTTCGCACATACGTGCTTTTTTAGCATATTTTCCATAACAGAGATTGAGACACCACTTTAATTTTCAAAAAAAAAAAAATATGGGCCAATTATCCTTTCGGAGGATACACCACACCAAACAGTACACTTAAGTGGGTGTGCTGTCGCTGATGAACTGCCCTTGGATTTTCCGTAGTCCAAATCATACAGTTTTGCTTGTTGATATACCCATTTAATAGGAAATGGGCTTCATCGCTCATTACCAAATTGTGAATTGTGACTCTTGGTTTGAAAAATAAAATTAAATTATTTCGATCGTGTAATGATTCATAATTAATTCCCCAAGTCTCATTCACAAAATGCTGAAAAAAAGAAAGAATAATAATTAAAACAAGTAAAAACGGCGTTAAGTTCGGCCGGGCCGAACTTTATATACCCTCCACCATGGATTGCATTCCACAGAGGTTGTCGGTTTTCGTAGAAGTGCAGTAATATTACAGGAAAATATAATTTTTTTAATATAGCCAAACCAAAACAAATACAAATATTGAAAAGTTAATTTTATAAATAAATATAATATTTTAATTATTTCAAACAACGCTTATAAGGTAATGCTACCAATACGTCAATTCAAATAATAAATATTCTTATATTTATATTTTCAAAGCCATAAATATTGATAGATAGTGGGTGCTACAGTTGGTTGTATTTCCATTCTATTTGAATTCCAAAAGTACAAATTTTGAAAATCCATTATCAGACGTATGTACATAGTGCAAAATAACCTAACTTCAGATTCAACCAATTTTTGCCGTAAAAGAAAAAGTACGAATTTGGAAAAAAAACTTTTTATTTTGCGTGTCAATGCTGTCAGAGGAATGTATACACCGAATTTCATGATTCCAGCTGCGCCCATTTGGTTGGTACCATTTTTACCCCCTTGGCGTTTCTACGCAATTAGAATTTTATCATTCTAGCTGTGGTCGTTTAGTTGGTACTATTTTTATCCCTCTGTACCATTGTATCCCTTGAAAGTACTAATTTCGAAAAATTCGTCTATTTTCCGTGTCTACACAGTCAGAGGAATGTATACTCCGAATTTCATGACTCTAGCTGCGGTCATTTGATTGGTACTATTTTTATCCCCTTTTTTCGTTTTAACCCCAAAAAGTACGAATTTCGAAAAATCAGTTTATTTTCCGTGTCTACACAGTCAGATGAATGTATACTCCGTATTTCATGACTCTAGCTGCGGTCATTTGATTGGTACTATTTTTATCCCCTTTTTCATTTTAACCCCAAAAAGTACGAATTTTGAAAAATCCGTGTATTTTACTTGTCCATGCAATCAGAGGAATGTATATACTGAATTTCATTATTCTAGGTACAGCCGTTTTATCCCTCTTTTCCTATTTTACCCCTTAAAAGTGCGAATTTGAAAAAAATACTTTTATATTATGTATCTACTCAATTAGAGGAATGTACACACCGAATTTCGTGTTTCTAGCTGTTGTCGTTTAATATGTACCATTTTGATCCCTTTCTGCCCCATTTCACCCCCTACAAATAAGAATCTCTTTATGGGGCTATACCCTCCATCACATGATGGGGGTATACTAACTTTGTCTTTCCGTTTGTAACACCTTGAAATATAGACCTGAGACCCTATAAATTATATATATTACTGATTGTCATAAAATTCTAAGAAGATCTAGCGACGTCTTTCCGTCTGTCCATCTGTTTAAATCACGCTAGGATCTAAACGAAAGTAGCTAGGAGGTGCAGGGGATAAAAATAGTACCAGCCAAATGACCACAGCTAGAGTTATGAAATTCAGAGTATAGATTCCTCAGACTGCGTATTTATGGTATTTAAGTTTTTTGAAAATTGAATTGCCTTGACGTATTATTTCGATATGTAAACGTAATGTAATTTGTAATTTTAAATTTATTAAGGCTTTCTTGAAATCATGAATGTTATATATAACAATATAAAGGGTGATTTTTTAAAAGCTATAGGAAAGTTTTTCAAAAAAAAAAAACAGATAAATGTCAGAAAAATTCATGAAATCTTTATTATATCTTTATCTTTATTATAATGATTAATTTAAAGATTATTTCATGCAAATGTTGACCTTGACTGCGCCTCAAACGGTCCATCCGCTTAGTCCATCTTTGGCATACTCTTTCCAACATTTCGGCCAGTATCTCACGAATAAATGCTTCAATGTTGTCTTCCAATGCGTCAATTGAAGCGTGCTTGTCTGTATAGACATGAGCTTTAACATAGCCCCACAAAAAATAGTCTAAAGGCGTTAAATCGTACGATCTATGCGGCCAATTGACCGGTCCCGAAAGTGAAATAAAATGTTCACTGAACTCGCCTCTCAATAAGTCCATTGTTGCGCGTGCTGTGTGGCACCGTCTTGTTGAAACCACATGTCATGCAAGTCAAGCTCTTGCATTTTGGCAAAAAAAAAGTTGGATATCATCTCATGGTGGCGCTTATCATTCACAGTTACGTTACGATTCGCATCATTTTTGAAGAAGTACGGTCCAATGATGCCACCAGCCCATAAACCGCACCAAACTGTGCCTTTTTGTGGATGCATTGGTAGCTCTTGCACTGCTTCTGGCTGATATTCACTCCAAAATCGACAATTCTGCCTATTTACGTCCCCATTGAGCCAAAAATGAGCTTCGTCGCTGAACACAATTTCTTTCTTTCTGAACTTTCTTAACAGAGCACGCATTTTGATAATAAAATTCAATAATTTGCAAGCGTTGTTCGTTTGTAAGACGATTCATGGTTAAATTATAGACCAAACTGAAGATGTTTGACAGTGAAACAAAATACGAAACGTGCGTCAGCGGTTTAAATCAGTGTTGTCAAAAAGATAATAGCTATAATAATGGATTTTCTTAAAACTAGAATGTATTGATTTAATTACAGTTAAAAAATGTCAGCATCTTGCTTTATCTTAAATCGTTAAAACATATATAAATATTTCAAGAGGTTTAGTATCCGTGTTTGCTCCCGACACTAACGTAACATGAGAGAATATCTCAACAAAAGAGTGTGCTTAAGACTTAAAAAAAACGTATTGGTAGCTTGAAATAATATTTTTATTATAAATTATTTTTACAATATTTGTATTTGTTTTGGTTTGGATGTATTAAAACAAAAATATTTTCCTGTAATATACCTCCGTGGAATGCAATCCATGGTGGAGGGAATAAAAAGTTGGGCCCGTGCGAACTTAACGCCGTTTTTACTTGTTTTTTCTCTAGAATTAAACCAACGTGTTTACTTTTAATTGCATAAAACAAATTCATGGGATCGTACACGAATCGAAAGAAAAGACTATATTTTCCAAATAAATATAATTTGTCACTCCTCCTACATTTATCCATAGATATTTTACACGAGGACACTGTTTTCTTAGTTATAATGTTGGAGACTTCTCTTAAAACGCCGCTTCTATGTGAAAGTGATGTAATGCCTAAAAATGTTGCGAAACAATTACCTCTAATTGGACTTATAAGAGGGTGTGATAGTAAAATTATTAAAGGTACTTTCGGCACAAAATTAAACAAATATTTGTCGCATAGTGTAATATCAGATATATCCAAACACGCCTAAGTCACCACTAACGATCTAGCAATCCGCAATCAATGGCAACCATGTCGAACATTGAAAATCAACACAACAATTTGCTTGGAAAATCAACATCAAATAATAATATTCAAAAAAAGGTATCCATGACATGGACATACGATTGGGAAAATAGTTATAAATTACGGAATGGTCATAAACCACTCATGTAGGTAAAGTTGACAATACCTTAAAGCGTTTTAGTAATCGAAACTGTTATAAATTTCAATTTGAATTTATTGCCGCCAAACAAATGGCAACAAATTTGCAAAACAAACGTCGCAGCACCCAATGTTCGATCGCTCGTCCGTCCGCCCGTCCCGTTCCTGGCGCATTCAATGAGAAATGTTTCCGAAGGCGAGCAAAAGAATTTCTTAATTTTCTTAGAAGTCAAATGCGTTGACCTTTGCCTGAGACATGCACGTAAGGGGAACGACGAGAACACGTGTTCACCAAACCTACCCTTATGTGCGAGCAAACATCCTTCCTCCCCCGCCGACACGAGACTATCTTAGAATCAAAAACCAAAAAATCACATCTAATCAAGATTGATGGCGCATAACCGAGTTAGATGGCGTAACGTTAACGTTTTAGTGTTATTGGTATTTGTACTGACTCCCTGGTTCGCTTCCCCCACAACATCTTCCTTTTGAACGAGATGACTTTAAATCTCGGCTATCGGCCTGCTTCCCCCCACATGTTCTTTGTGGGTTGCCGAATTGGGTTGTTGATGTTGACATCATTTTCACCCCGTCACCCCCAGCAAACAGAGTTTATTGCTTCTTTGCAAAATTGCAATTTGCGTCCTTCGTTTATCATTTGTCATTGTCCTCGGGAGTACAGTGCTGTGGTATCCCGTTGGGAGGGTGATTGTGGTCTACGAAGGGAGAGTGTTTTTTTTTTTTGAATTTTCTCTTATTCCCACCCCCCCCCCCCCCCCCAAAGTCACTTAGTGAAATTAACGTCTGGTAGTTCAAGTTTTTGATTTTGCCAGGACACACACATGTGGGCATTTTGTGTTGCCCAATGGGCGAAACCACAATACCAAGTGAGAGGCTAAATAAACCAAACCGCCCTAAAGTTGTTTTACAGATCCAAATTGTCGTCCCCTGCATGTTTTTACATCTTTCGATATTTTTACAATTTTATCAGATACGTACGTTATTAATTTACATAGTTTGAGAATGAAACTTTATAAAATTCATTATTTTGAAAGAATATTAATCTGCAAAAGTAAGAATATTTTTGTGTTTATTCAAATGAAAAATTAATTCAACTTTCTATCACGATGCCCGAGATCTAATTTTTTTGTATGGAAGCATACTTATTCATAACATCAAACAATGGTTTAGTCTCAACAGAATTGAGAATTTTTTTCGAAAAAATCTTTTTTTTTTTGGGGCACGAAAAAATTCATAAAAACTGACAAAAGAAAAAAAATAATATTCGAACGCAGAAAATAATCTACATATATAAAAGAGTTGCGTTACTGACTTATCATTGACCAGCCCCCAGACCAAACGGCTGAAGCCAGGGTCATGAAATTTTCAGGGTAGTTCCGAAATATGACGTAGATGTCGACTAAGAAAGGGTTTAACGAAATTCGTACTTTTTGGGGGGTAAAATGGGACAAAAAGGGATAAACATCGAACCTTCGTCCTGACTAAACGGCAGTAGTTAGAAACATGAAATTCGGTGTGTTCCTTGCAATGACCATGCAGACGAGCTACAAACAGGGATTTTTCGAAATTTGTACTTTAAGGGAGGAAAGAGACAAAAGTGGTACCAACTAAAGTATTGCAGCTAGAATCTTCAAATTTGATGTGTACGTTTTTCTGACCATGTAGAAGCGCAGTAAAATTGGATTTTTCGAAATTTATGGTTATAAGAGGTTAGCGGGACAAAAAGGGATAAAAATGGTACAAACTTAGGTATTGCAGCTGATAGAATCATGGAATTCGGTGTATACATTCCTCTGACGGCATAGCCACGTAAAATATTTGTTTTCCAAATTCGTACTTTATTTTGTTGCTTTTACGACAAGAAATGGTAGAATCATGAAGTTGTCTTATACTGCGAACTTGAGAGATAAGGTCTTTTCAAAATGTATACTTTTGAAATTAAAATAGGATGGAAATACAACCAACCAAACGACTGTATCTGAAAATACACTCTCAATCCCCCAATATTTAGGGTATTTATGATTGCTCCCTTATATTTACTTTATGAATTGAAGTATTATATCCATTATATACATATATAGTATACAAATATTGGTAGCCTTGGCTTATTAATTAAATTTCTTATTTTCATACAGTTAAAATTTGTTGCGGACATTCCTCTTGTAGCTTGGAAGCACCACAAAGAAAATAAAAGTTTTAGCGGGCGAAATGGGACAAAAAAGGATAAAATATGGTACCAATGATACGACAACAGCTAGAATCATGAAATTCGGTGTGTACATCCCTCTAGTCTCATCCCTCTAATTGCATAGACACGTAAAATAGAGGGATTTTTCGAAATTCGTACTTTAAAGGGATATAGTTTAAAAGAGGGATAAAAATAGGACCTACCAAACCGCTGAAGTTGAAATCATGAAATTCGGTGTATACATTCTGACTATGAACACTCGAAAAAGGGATTTTTTTCGAAATTTGTACATTTGGGCGGAGAATTGGGCGAATGGGGGTATCTTTAAAATTTATACTTTTCTTATCACTTTGACTGTATCTGAAAATGTTTCTTTCTAATGGCGACTGACAATCGCCTAATATTTAGGCACGTTCACTTTCACAATTTCAGCATTTTATTTATATATAGTAGTCGATTCTAAACAGTGCGCATAAGTATACATTATAGTTTGAAATAGTAAACAATTATAGTAAATGTGCATAAAAATATCACAATTTTCGTAATATGGTTCTGTTCTTCTATGTAAAGTCGACATTTTTTAATCTGCTGGTAATACTGTGGAATGCACTCCGTGGTGGAGGGTATATAAGATTCGGCCCGGCCGAACTTAACGCCTTCTTACTTGTTTCTTTTTTTGGTCTGTAATCAATATTTGATTTGAACTGGGATATTGTCCTGGCGCAAGACCATTTTGCATCTATATTTAATAGAATGCAAATTTATTTACAAATGGCATGATGACATTTATTACTTGGCTGCAGACTACCACGATCATGATTTCGACCATCTCAAAAGTCTTTTCAAGTGGCTTCGTAGCGACTTTTCAACATCAAACCCGGCCTCTATAAGGAGATAATTCACACAAACGAACGAGAATCACAACTCACTTGCCGAATTTGCGTTTAAAATTTTTTTCGAAATTTGTATTTTTGAGGGGAGAGCGGGACCAAAAAGGATAAAAATGGTACCAACATTAGGATTACAGCTAGAATCATGAAATTTAGTATGTAAATTACGCTGACCATGTAGAAGCGCCATCAAAATGTATTATTTTTCGAATAAAAGGCTCTGCGGTTGTAATTTTTTGTTAAAAACTGGGTAGAAAATGATAAAAAATATATATACGAAGGGAGTTCAGCTAAAACAGTACACATCGAGAAGCACATTCCTTTGACTGCATATGAGTGCTATGTTTCCAATTTACTATTTTAGAAAAGAAAATCAAATAAATACTTTCCAAAACAGAGACGGATAATAACAAATGCCTGGCTTTTTCGCGTGCGCAGCAGCGGGTACTGCTAGTGTCATATGTATCTATGAATAAATGTAGAAGTTATGAAACACTTGGTAGGCGTAAAAGAATGTAAAAAATGATTTTTTACAAAATGGATAACAGAATATTTTGTTTTATTTTGTAATATCAGTGATCTTAATTATGAAACATCTATGATTAACTCTAGGCTCTTATTGTAGAAGAAAGAGAATTAAGTAAATGGTGTATAATTTTTTAACGAAGATTTTGCTTAGGTTGATTTAGTCATACGTGAAGACGACAGGCGTTTTTTAAAGACCTTGAGAAATTGGTGGTGATAATACAGGACGGAAATGTTGGAATATTTTTTTTTACAATATGTTAGATAATTTCATGGAAATTATTGTTTAAATATGATTTTTCGCATATGTCCGCCGCGCTACGAGTTATATGATCCATTTGATCAGTTCAATTGTTGACTTTCACCGTAACGGCTGCTTCTTCCTCATATCAAATGAAATAATGCGAAAATGCAAACAATCAATTTTAATGGATGTAATTGTGATTCGTTAACGGCTTGAGTTTTGTCTTCGCTCCGAATACAGCAATTTCGCTTAGTGATGTAGCCATTTAACAAAAAATTAGCTGCATGAGATTAATTCTAAAATGTATTTCCATAATTCAAAGTAAATTTCCATAATTTGGAAGCGTTGTTTTGGCATTAAACGATTCATCATGACTTGCCATTGACATTATCAGCTGTCAAACCATATTTATCGATATCTATGTACTCTTCCTCGTGTAACTTAAAAACACCCATTACTTCTATAATATTTTGTTGTATAGTGTTATTTGCATACGAAATATGTTGTACTCATAGAAAATCTTTCGTTCCATTAACGAAATTTAATTATTTAAAAAACAAGTAAGGAAAGACTAAAGTCGGGCGGGCCGACTATATAATATCCTACACCACTCCCTGCGTATGTACCTCGCTTTTATTACTAAACCCAGGTGTTTGATGGGAGCATAAATTATAAAGTATACTGTAAATTCATCTTTAGTCATATTTAACAAATATGTTAAATAATTGATCCAATTTTCCGGCAGACAAGAACAAATTATACGGTAGTAATACATAGTATGAATAGGACCGACATTTGAAAGGGGCATATATATAACAACACTTGGGGCCTGGTCCAAAACATGGGTCTATATATTTCTCATTCACGGTAGGTATTTCTATTCGAAATATATATAAGACGTTGTTTTTGGAGCTGTAATAGAGTAGAATGGGGGCCCATTTGGGTTATTCCAAAGTATGGACACATATATTTGACTTTCGTAGTATATATTCTTAGTTGAAATATAATATAATCTGCAAAATTATATCCGATGTAAAATTTGCGTCCCTGAGGTGTAAAAGCACATTTGTAAGGTTGCTACATTAAAAAGTGGTTCCATATAGATCACTTTCAAAGTTGGTATTCTTAGTTGAAATATGACATGATAAGCAAAATTATATCAAGATATAATGTATGATGTGGGTTCTAGAGATGTAATAGAGTAGAATGGGGCCCCATTTCTATGGAGGTTATGACAAAATGTGGACCCATATATTTGACTTTCATAGTATGACTTCTTAGTTGAAATATAATATAAAATACCAAATTTTATAAATTTCCGATGTAAATAGTGGGTCCTAGAGGGGTAATAATAAAAATGGGGGCCATTTGTAAGGTTGCTACATTAAAAAGTGGTTCCATATAGATCACTTTCAAAGTTGGTATTCTTAGTTGAAATATGACATGATATGCAAAATTATATCAAGATATAATGTACGATGTGGGTTCTAGAGTTGTAATAGAGTAGAATGGGGCCCCATTTGTATGGAGGTTATACCAAAATGTGCACCCATATATTGGACTTTTATAGTATGTGTTCTTAGTTGAAATATAAGGGTACCCAAAATAACAAATGCTATAAAAAAACTACTGAATATTTTCTCAAATTTCTTTTTTATTTGAAAGTACAATCCTTCCGGTTAATAATGGAAAATAATTTCATTCAAATGGCTGCTTCGAACACCCCACAAATAATAGTCCAACACACACTGGTCCTAAATCCATTTTTTATGGCATAACATCGAAAAATAAACTTACAGTATACAGTACAGTACAGTATTTACAGTAAATAAAAATAAAATTGGGCCGATCGGACCACGCCCACTACCACCTCCCATATAAACTCAATACATAACTAACATAATTATCACCCTGTATTGGTACAGGGTACTTTCAATATCTTTTAAATAAAATATTGATGGGTCTCGTACACAAAACTAATTCAGAGATATAATCATATATATGTCTATGGCCAATCAAAAACTCTGTTAAAATAAAATCACAATTTTTGGATTGCCGAAAAATGCTGACGAGATGTTAATTCCACCATAAACTACAACCTCAGACGAACACTGTCACATTTACACTTTGAGTCAAGTTGAGTCCACGACATTTATAGATTATGTTCTCTACAAATCACAAAATTAAAATACCTATGAATACTTACAAGACCACAATAATCATAAAATGTTAAATATAATTTCAACTACTAGCTCTTGCCGTCAATTTTCATAATATAGTCACTTTATTATTTTCTTTTTAAGTCTTGATTTTAATTAATTTGTAAAACTGCTATATATCAAAATTAATCCCACTTTTTTTGAACCGCAAAGTTTAAGTACCATTCAGGCTTGTGGTGTTGCCACCTAATTTTCTGCAGTATATTTTCTTGATTGCTTGAAGTGTAGCCATAAAGAAAATATGTACACATTTACCACTTTCCAATTTTAATTTTTTTGAATTTCTGCAAAAAAAAATTTATCACGATCCAAATAATTGCGTAAATTGGGGGCCCATTTGTATGGGGGCTATAACACAACATGGCTTTCAAAATACGTGTTTCTAGTACAAATATAACATTGTGTGGAAAATTTGATCAAGATCCGATGTAAAATGTGCATTTTAGAGCAGTAATATTGTAAATCTGAGGTACATTTGTATGGGGGCTATATTAAAACATAGACCATGGTCCACTTTCCTGTGAGCTGTTTCCAATTCAAATATTACACGATCCTGAAAATTTGGTCATGAGCCCATGTAAAATGTGTATTCTAGAGCAGTAATAGTGTAAATATAGGGATATTTGTATGGAGGCTATATCTAAATCAGAACCGATTTTCTCCAAATTCAATACCAATCGTCCTTGGCCAAAAAAGTAACTTCTGCCAAATTTCATGAAAATCGGACCACAAATACGACCTGTAGAGTGCGAACAAGCTTAGATGGACAGCAGACGGACAGACAGGCATCGTTAAATCGATTCAGCTGGTGATTCTAAGCCGATCCGTAAACTTAAAGGTGGGCCTAGCTAAATTATTTCTTGGTGTTACAAAGTGGTGTAGGGTATAATGATGATTTTTGCAGCATTTTGACAATGACGTTTTTACAATAAGTTTTTAATATATATTGACCCTTGTTAAACAATATTATACCATACTTGGCAGTGGTTATTCGATTTAACGAATTCGCGATTAAACGAACGCTACAAGACTGATTCTTTAAAGGAAATTGTGCGCACAATTTTAACCATTTTTATGATTTATGTGTGTTTGTTAAATCCCGAATTCTTTAAATCGAATCTTCGCCAATTCGGGAATCCATATAAAAAATATATTTTACGCTAAACACCAAAAATTCTCCTGCAAAAATTGTCTCAACATCAAAGTTGTGACTGGTTAACCCCCAAATATGCCAAGCTTTAAAGTTAGAGGGTTGCCATAGTTTTCAAAAATTTTCAAAAAAAAAATTGTCTACCATATGCAGTCGAACTTGGATAAGTTGGACCCGCATAAGGGGAAATCCTCTATAAGTGGGATAATTTGATGATCCCTGCACGCTTCACACAAAGAACTTCTTTAAGCGGGAATTTTGACCTCATTAAGTGGGATTAATTTCTTCAGGATTTAGCTCTATAGGTGCGATATTCTACTCGTTTGTCTCTAAAAGAGGGATTTTTTGTGGGATTTTTTCAATTGCTTTACCTTAGTTAGTGAGACTTCATTGTGGCCGTTTTTTCTCTATTTTCAATTTAATTGTTTGAATTTTTTATAGAACTCTCGTTAAATAAAAAAATACACAATACAATAAAATACACCTTACCTTGTCGCAACGAAGGCCTAAAATAATAAATATCAGCAATAAGTTGAAAATTGTTCAAGAATTCCGAAAAGGGAAGACTCAGATAGAACTTCAAAAGGCCTTCGACGTTCCACGACCCACAATATGTCGAATGTTTCAAAAGAGTAACTTGATATGTGGTGTTTCATTTGAAGGGCATGGTAAACTGAAATGAGAAAAATCGAGATCGCAGTAGTGGGGAAAGGCATAAAAGTTTGTCAAAGTAAAAATGTTCCAATGGGCGGAATTGTTTGGGTTTGCATTCCACTGAGGCTGTCGATTTCCGTAGAAGTACAGTAACATTAGAGGAAAATGTATTTTAACCAAACCAAAACAAATTAATATATTGAAAAAATAATTTTATAAATACATATAAAATTCTTCTTATTTCAAACGACGCTTATAAGGAAGGGCTACAAATACATTCATACAATATATATCAAAATAATACTTCAAGGCAATTCAGAAAGTAAATATAAGACAGCAATCTTCCGAAAAAACCGAATTCCATGATTGTAGATGCCGTCATTTAGTTGGTACTATTTGTATCCCCTTTTTTCCATTTTACCCCACAAAAAGGACGACTATCGACAATCTCTTTATTTTACGTGTCTAGTTAATTAGTGGGATGTACACACCGAATTTTACCATTATGACGATGAAGAATATATATACTTTATAGGGTCTCAGGTCCATATTTCAAGGTGTTGCAAACGGAATGACAAAGTTATTATATACCCCCCCATCCAGGATGGGGGTATAATAATGCAGATTTGTCGAACCAAGTCCTTTTCAACGTTCTGGTTTATGTTTATCTTGAAGTCTTTGTTAATCGTCACATTTGTCACATTGTCACATTTGGGACTCGGAAGATCCAAGAGAAAGAAATGCATATCAATTTTGCTGCAAATGTAATGTGACTGGTAACCCAATAAAAGTTGAAAGTTGTCGCTATTATGTCATGATCATTCAGTTTTTGCCTAAATAGCGTAATATGGACGTGGTTTGGATAAAACCTTGTCAATCCAGATCAAACGATTTAGCAGCGTTAAACTTTTTTCTTTACATATTTTTTAAAGTGTAATGTTCTAATACCAATTTTTTCTGGATTTAATAGTGATCTCTCCTATTCCTAACGCAATACTAGTTAGCTTGCGATTATAAAAAATCTTCGGATTACGCGCTCATACTTAAGCTTAATTTCGTCTAAGCAACAGCAACAAGACTCCATTACAAGTGAAATATGAATACTACGTGGCATCAACTTTAATATCGTGTCGGATTATTATCAAATTTACCTCTTTAGAACTTAATTAAAATGATGTGTTGTTGTTGTTGCTGCTGCTGCTGCATAAGCTCAGTAAACAACAGTTGACTTTAAACATTTTCTTTGCGTTCTTTTTATGTATTCAAAATTAGCCAACAGACAAATTTTTATTCTCAACATCTATGTATGACACATTCCATGTCAAATTTTCACAGGACTCTTCTGAGTTTTCTGAAAATCTCATTCAAATATTCTTCTTTACAAAAGGAAAAAAATTCGTAGAATTTTATTTGTAGAGTGATTTCCACAAAAACGTAAAATCCTGCCAACAAGTTTGTATTTGAATCCAATGTTAGCTGTAAAGTCAAAAATTGTGAAAAGCCCATTTAGAAAAACCAGTGTAAAATTTTTATCATATAGAGACCACCAAAATATTTGTGGCATATGATTGATTGCTGACGAAAGAGGGAATATTTGTGACAGAATTGATGCAAAAACCCAACCGCGCAACCGCGAATTTTGTTTTTTTGCAACAATTGCAGCTTTTCTCGTGACTTACTGCATGCATGTTACAAGCGACATTGGTTCTTATTACACATGCAAGAAATCATGCGTATCCGTTGGATAGATCGCGAGAAAATTATAAAACTGGTTTAGTTTTTTTGCTCTTCCGCGAAAGTAAAATTAGTTTCTTTCAAACACCCAAATTTTTTGTCGAAAAAGATCGGTCTTCCTAAAAACCTATTGACCTATTTTAACCCTACACTGAAAAAATTATCATCATAATATTTATGATTTTGTCTTAGCGTCTGTTTCTGGATGACGAATCACTCATTATATTCGTCAAAACGACTAACGAAAGTTGATTTACGTTTCCGTATAACGAATGACAATTTTTGAGTAAAACACAAAAGCTTTCGTTTGCTTTTCTGTATTTTTGGGTTTCCATAACACAAAGTCAACCGTCACAAATGTCAAATCTGGACGATTAGAAAAACCTATTCGTGTACGTTCGAAAGAGAAAAAATCCACGGTTTTTAATTGGAATTTTATTTTCTATTATAAATAACGAATTAATAATATACATACTTTCATATATTATTTCAAATGAAATATGGAAAACATTCTTTTCACAGATTGACACAAATTCCTCACTCATGCACCAAAATTCTTCAAATATACGCGTAACCAAACATCCTACTCTTGTCCGCACTGTAAGAATGGGTCAAATGGTACAAATATTCCGATTTAGCACAGCAAATTCAATAATTGTTTTTACACAAACTATTTTGAAATTTGTATTTTTGTAAACAAATAATTTTTTTCAGACAGTTATTAGGGTTGCCTTCTATTACACATAAAATTATGTTTTTCTATGAATAAAATTATCAAAAAATTACAAAAAATGTTGATGGAAATATTGTGGATTGAGAAATGAACGAAAGCTTTTATAATTTCAAATCATAAGACGAACGTGTTTCAAAAACTCAATTTATGAGTTGTTCGTCAGGGTATCATTCGTTCGTGTAGAATTTCAATCGTCATCCGGAAACACACCCTTAATCTCAGTGCAAATTTGCATTAAACAGTCGCCAGAGAAACATTTCATAAAATACACGATTCATCATCTTTGAAGAAGTACGATCCAATGATGCCACCAGCCCATAAACCGCACCAAACTGTGACTTTTTCTGGATGCATTGGTAGCTCTTGCAATGCTTCTGGCTGATATTCAGTCCAAAATCGACAAGTCTGCCTATTTACGTACCCATTGAGCCAAAAATGAGCTTCGTCGCTGAACACAATTTTTCGGTAAAAAAGTGGATCTTCGGCTTTCTTGAACTTTCTTAACAGAGCACGCATTTTGATAATGAAATTCAATAATTTGGAAGCGTTGTTCGTTTGTAAGACGATTCATGGTTAAATTATAGACCAAACTGAAGTTGTTTGACAGTGAAACAAAACACGAAACGTTCGTCAGCTGTTTAAACCAGTGTTGCCAAAAAGATAATAGCTAAAAAATCACATATTATTTGAAAAAATTTAGGGCTTTCCTTTTCCTTTCTTTTAATAAAGTTTGATTTCGAAAATAACTGTTGAAGTCGGAGCAATGGAAAGAAGAGCATGTAATTAAGTTTTTGAGTTCTTTTTCGATTTATCTAAATATAAAAAGTCCTCTTGCATGGCATTCTATTCTTCTTTTTTTTTGCTGGAATTTGTAATATTTTATTGTTTCGTTCAGTTTGCACAAAAGGCTAATTTCAGCGACAATATTTTCTCTTTCAGTGACATGATATTCTGAAACGTTTTCCACTCCAAATAGACTTTTTTATACTGAGCAAAGCAAATTTTCATTAAACATTGAATGATCCCTTCCAACCTTTGGTAGATATTAGGCAAAATCATTTGTGCAATTATTTATACTTTCCAAAATGATATTTCGTTCCAAAAATGTTTGGTAGTATAACATTTCGAATATTCGATTATTTGGTACGAATTAATCGAATTATTCGTTATTCGAAAATATGTCCTTTCTGATTATTCTATCAAATATTTGATAATAAATATTCGATTAATCCAAAATGATATTTCGCTCCAAAAATGTTTGGTAGTATAACATTTTGAATATTTCGTTATTCGAAAATCTGTCATTTCTGATTATTCGAACAAATATTTGATACTAAATATTCGATTAATCGAATAAAATTTAAGCGGTTGGATACCCTAGTTCATACTTATATCCATGTTAACAGAGTACAAATGAGAATTGCTAACATTCAACGAATAAAGTCGACACACTAAAAGCGTAGTTGTAAGTTATGAAACATTTCATAAAAACTATGAAATCCTTAATTGTATTTATAAAGACATTTCACAACACAAATATTTTATTGGTTGTGACATATTTCATAATACTTAAGAATTGTTTCTTTAATACTATGAAATCTTTCTTTGATCATATGAAACTAAGTTTCACTAATTTAACAATTTTATTCTATAAAATATGAAATGTTTATGAAAAAAATTGTATGCAACATTTCATGTTATTTATGATTTTCACTAAATTCATGAAAAACATTTTATGAAATCGCTTCATAAATGTTATGGAGAAAATTCTTTCAGTGTTGTAATTTTGATGTATAAGTTGGCGTGCAGAGCTTTATTTACAACATTGGTGTTCTCGGTGACCCCCACTAAAATTTTCCGACAAATATTTTCGTAGAACATTTTAATCCTTAAAAAAAGAGAGGTGCTAGAGGGTTAAGATCTTCCACAAAAATGATCCTATTAAAATTCTGACAATAAGAATTATCTCTGGCAATTATCTCTCCCTTCGACTAAAAAATAAAACTTTGTCCCACTGTAAAAAGAAACTCAGACCAGCTGGACTATAAGTTTATTCCGCAAAAATGGTCTACTCAACATGCCGTTTCAGAATTATAGAGTCGCTCTTCTGTTCCATTCAAAAAGTCTCAATTTGTTGGACAGTGTTACCATTCAATTTTGTTCCCCATTTCATGAATGAATATTTCTTCACCAACCACACTAATGTCATATTTTTATTTTCTCTGAAAATTTCATGCTGAAATTCATCAATGGGTTATATTTAAAAAAAACATCATTACTATATAAAAAATATATAATATAAACTAGCAGTACCCGATGCTTCGCACGCGAAGAAGCCAGTAATTTGTTATTATCCGTCTCTGTTTTAGGATAGTATTTATTTGATTTTCTTTTCTAAAATAGTAAATTGGAAACATAGCACTACAGTCAAAGGAATGGGTTGTCGATGTGCACTGTTTTAACTGAACTCCCTTCGTATATATATTTTTTATCATTTTGTACCCAGTTTTTAACAAAAAATTACAACCGCAGAGCCTTTTATTCGAAAAATAATACATTTTGATGGCGCTTCTACATGGTCAGAGGAATTTACATACTAAATTTCATGATTCATGATTTCATGATAAGTACAAATTTCGAAAAATCCAATTTTACTGCGCTTCTACATGGTCAGAAGAACTTACACATCAAACTTCAAGATTCTAGATGTAATACTTTAGTTGGTACCATTTTTATCCCTTTTTGTACCTCGCAACCCTTAAAAGTACAAATTTTGAAAAATCCTATTTTAACGCGCTTCTACATGGTCAGAGGAATTTACATTCCAAATTTTCGAAAAATCAATTTATATTGCAAGTCTACGTTGCCAGAGAAATGTAAATACCGATTTTCACGATTCTAGCTGCAATTCTTAAATTGGTATCCCTTTTTGTCTCTTTCCTCCCTTAAAAGTACTAATTTCGAAAAATCCCTGTTTGTAGGTCGTCTACATGGTCATTACAAGGAACACACCGAATTTCATGTTTCTAGCTACTGCCGTTTAGTCAGGACGAAGGTTCGATGTTTATCCCTTTTTATCCCTTTTTGAAATCAGAATAAATACGACAAAGAGTGAGGCGCTCTGTTTGAGGAACGCGTCTGGTAAATGTGGTAGGAAGATTGTACCGGAGAGTAAGTGTTTGAGGTTGTTTCTGAACGGAATTGAAATACCTTTCAGGGACAGTTTCAAATACTTAGGAGTTACTTTCAATAAATTAGTAAAATTTAATGATCATGCCCGGGTGGGACTGAAAAAGGCCTACCAAATTAAGGGTTACTTTGGAAGACTTTTCTACAATAATAGATTACCCGAACAAACAAAATTATTATTATATAAATTGAGTATACGGTCTGCATTACTTTATGCTTTCCCGATATGGTTCCAAATTTCACCATCTGTGATGATCGATTTCGGAATAATGGAAAGGAAAATCCTCAGATCTTGCATTGGGAAGAACTTCCAAAGTTACAATAAGCGTTTTTCAAACCAATTTATTTATGATAATGCCTCAGTCACGCCAATCCCAGTGTACGTGATGAAACTGATGAAAGATTTTGTAAACAGAGTCTCGAATCATGAGAACCCTTTAATTCAGAACGTATTTAACGAACAAGTAGCATTCAGCTGGCATAATACAAATTATCTATCACCAATTGGTATCAATATGGCAATGGACTTGTCCTCCACCTTGTGTCCCCAATTTTACGTCAAATCTGACACTGGATCCCACAGGGGTTAAGTTTGTTGTTAGTTTTTGTTTATGTTTTTTGTATATGTATTTAGATTAAGTATTTAGATTTATTATCTGTTTTTTTTTTTAGTCTTAAGCACACTCTTTTGTTGAGATATTCTCTCATGTTACGTTAGTGTCGGGAGCAAACACGGATTCTAAACCTCTTGAAATATTTATATATGTTTTAACGATTTAAGATAAAGCAAGATGCTGAAAATTTTTAACTGTAATTAAATCAATACAGTATAGTTTTAAGAAAATCCATTATATATTGTTATATATAACATACATTATTTCAAAAAAGCCTCAATAAATTTAAAATTTAAAAAATTTAAATTTTAAATTTATCCCTTTTTGTCCCATTTACCCCCTAAAAAACGAATTTCGTAAAACCCTTTCTACGTCGACGTCTACGTCATATTTCGGAACTACCCTGAACATTTCATGAGCCTGGCTTCAGCCGTTTGGTCTGTGGGCTGGTCAATGATAAGTCAGTAAGTTAGTCAGTCAGTCAGTCAGTAACGCAACTCTTTTCAAAAATGCTGTGGATCTGCTCGACTAAAATCAATATTTGATTAGTATTTTGCTTTTCCCAAAATATTTCAGATTTGTTCGGTTTGTCGTAGAATGACTCGTATACCCATCGTAATGTGATCTCTGTTCAATACCTGTTCACTCCACTCCAGCATACGAGTACGAGGAGAGACTAGCACGTTGTATGGCCAACGATGTAATTCTTGGAAAAACAAGGCAAAAAGAAAATGTTCTCTGCAACTACTGGTCTTTTCTGTGATGTGCGCGAATGACTGGTGTAAGTGTTTGCTCTTCACAATGATACCATTAAAACCTGAATTATAATGCCAGGCGTATTTAATATCTACAAGCTGATGTATCACATCATTACTATATTTTTTTTAACTGGGATTAGAATTATGTTAAGTCTTTTTCCATTAACGTTATATGTTTTTGAAAAGATATTTAAAATGACCAACGGCCTTCAACAGGGACCAGTTAATGCACCAATACTATTTAGTATAATATCATAGGATTTGATGACGACATCATAATTTGTCACGCAGACAGCAAGATAGAAAAAAAGGTTTATAATATCGTTGAAAACTACGGTACATATTGGAAACATAGATAAATACGAATCTATCATGTTTCCACCAATTGTGGGTACTTTCAACTATAACGTAACAACGATTTGGAAGCAATAAGAATATTTAAATAATCAATCAATTCCTACTAAAGATGTGATAAAATATTTAAGAATTTATCTAGATTTTTTTTCATATTTCAATCTCCATGTCAAATCCCAACTAGTTAAGGCAGTAAAGGCTCCAACTATACTAAACGTATTTCAAATAAGATATTTTATAAATCTGCAAACATCAATCGAATTGATAATTGTTTTATCAAGCTTATAAGAAACTATATATTAAAATATTCAAAGTGTAGTATAAATAATTGTTAATTATACCGATCGGCTTAGAATCACTCTCTGAGTCGATTTAGCAATGTCCGTCTGTCTGTCCATCTATTGTTGTAATCACGATACAGGTCGCAATTGTAGCCAGAACCAAACGAAACTTTGCACAACGAAGTTTTTCGGGACAAGGACGAACGCTATTTAATTTGAAGAAAATCGGTTCGGATATAGATATAGCCCCCATACCAATTTCACTCCCGATTTGACTCTTTTCACTCTAGATAACACATATTTCAACAGATTTTCTTCAAAATTGGCAAAAAAACCTGCGGTAAAAATGTGTTAGATCGGTTCAGATTTATATATAGCTCCCATACGAATTTCGCTCCAGTTTTGACTTTTTCCGCTCTATAATCCACATATTTTAACAGATTTTCTTCAAAATTCGGAAAACACCTTATATTTCAACTGGAAACACCTGTTGTAAAAATGTGTTAGATCGGTTCAGATTTATATATAGCTCCCATACAAATTTCTCTCCCAATTTGAATTTTTGCCCTCTAGAATCCACATATTTTAACAGATTTTCTTCAAAATTGGCAAACATCTTATATTTAAACTAGGAACTCGATGGGTCACATCGGTTCAGATTTACATGTAACTCTCATACAAATTTCGTTCCCCCAGAAACCGCGTATTTTCAGAGAATTTCTTAAAATTGAGCATAACACGTCATACTTAACTAGAAGAACTTTTTGTGAAAGTTAGCCACTTCATTGCATGTTTGGATATAGCCCGATACAAATATTAGTCTCGATTGGACAAGTTGGACCAGGTCATATTAGCCTGTGATTAGGAAACATACAATTTTTTTCCCATTTTCACTTTTGTATTGAATTGAATTTTATTCCAATAGAAAGTGGAGTGTAACATATAGTCGGCCCCGCCCGACTTTAGCCTTTCCTTACTTGTTTTGTTTACAGTTAGTCACAAGTTTTTATTTTTTGGTCGATCGGAGCAAAGTGAAAAAAAAATTTAGTTTGTTCATGTCTGTGAGAATTCTTACTATATTGTGGAATTTGATGAGGATAATTTTTAAGGAAGATCTTAACGATGTAGCTCAGCTCCTCTCATTATGGATCAATTTGACTCTTTTTTCGAGAAGATCAAAAAATTTCATTTCAAAAAGGACATTTGAAGATTAAAATGATCTACCAAAAAATTTGCGGGAATTTTCAGTAGAGTTAAAACTTTTATTCACTTTTTGGTGCTTTCACGTTAGTAGAGGAATGTACGCAACAAATTTCAAGTGCATATAAAGCATAATTTTTCAAAAAAAAAAATAGCTTAAATAATCTAAATATTAGCCCTCTGGGCCGGTTTCTGGGCCACTTACAATCCCAACCGATCTGCAAGCACAAGACATATTTGTGGAAAATTTGTACCTCCTAGCTCTTTTCGTTCGGAAGTTGGCGTGTTTTCAACAGAATTGCGCGAAAAATCCCTTCACACATAAAATAACAAAATAATTATTTTTACTTTGTAATAGCTGGCATCTTAACGAAGAAAGCAAGCCCTTGTCTATGGATAAATGTAGAAATTGTGACCCTTATCAACAAATGAGGGAATTTTAAAATTTCTTGTGTCTTTTTTACGAAGTGTTGGCTTAAATTAATTTAGTCATACGTAAAAACGACATGTAAAGGGTGGTTAAATTTTAAGGCCGATGTTGATTTTGAATAAAACACAAATTCTTTAGGAAATTATTGTCATTTCTTTTTATTATGATAATATTGGTGTGGTTCGATTAGGTATTGAACGAAATATCGGCAAATGGTCGCCGCGACCTCGGCGGCACACCTCCATCCGTTGATCCAAATTTTCGATGACTCTGAGGCATAATTCAGGTTCTATGCCGTTAATGTGCCGAATTATCTCATCCTTTAGCACTTGAATTGTTGCTGACTTATCGGCGTACACATTTTCTTTCAAATAACCCCATAGAAAGAAGTCCAGCGGTGTCAAATCACATGTTCTTGGCGGCCAATTGACATCGCCACCACGTGAGATAACACGGCCATTGAGCAATTCTTTCGTTAGATGTGTGGCAAGTGGCACCGTCCTGTTGAAACCACATATCGTCCACATCCATGTCTTCCAATTCGGGCCATAAAAAGTTCGTTATCATATCACGATAGCGAAGACCATTCATAGTAACTGCCTGACCGGCTTCATTTTGGACCAAACCGCACCAAACATTCACTCATTGTGGGTGCATTGGTTTTTCGACAACCACTTTTGGATTATCATTCGCCCAAATGCGGCAATTCTGCTTATTGACGAATCCACTGAGGTGAAAATGTGCCTCATCACTGAAGATGATTTTCTTCGAAGTGCACGATATGCATTTTGATTTGAACGCCCATTTTCATAATAAGCCTGAATAACTTTAAAGCGATTGTGTATTTTTCCATGGTTCATATTGAGTTAGTCTGAAATTGAGAAATGTCAAATGAAATGCAGAAAAAACTTGACGTTTAGGTGTGGTTCACAATCAACATCGGCCCTTAAAATTTAACCACCCTTTACTTCTACAAGAAGGACCATAACTTCAACACTTACACAAAAAAATATGCGAGTATCTAGTTTTTAATGGGACTTTTCGCTCAATTTAAACACAAATTAAAAAAAACTAAGATTTAAAATAGTCTACAAAGACTATCATAACATTTACATTTATCTATAGATTGTTTACATATAAATAGGACTGTTTTTCTTTAAACCGGGATAACAAGCTGCGATAACAAAAAGGTTAATACAAATTTAATTTTTTGCTCAAAATAAAAAAATATATTTTCACATTGTCGCCAACTACTAAACAACTAATATGTATCAAAAGAAATTTTCAAAAAATATTTTGTATCGACTTTATTGGACTTAGCCTTAGGCTAAGTCAAACATTTTTAACACAAAATTTGTTTTCACACACACATTGATATTGCTTTTGGTGACAATTTTAAAAAAGAAATTTTTATTTTGAGTGAAATTTTAACATTTTATTTAGAATATCGCAGCCTAGTTATCCAGTCTTTTTGTTGAACTAGCAACAATCCCAAATTTTTGGAAAAATCCCAAATTTTTGGAGTCTGTTCCTAAATCACTATGTGAAGGTATAATTCACAACATTTTTAGACATCATAATAACCTTTAATTTTACCTACGACGAAAATTTTAATTTTATTAAAAATAAATTTAAAAATAATTCCACAAAAAAAATATGAATCAGCATGTCTCCTTCTGTCCAATATCATGTAAGTAAAGGGTGTTTTTATTGGGGTATAGAACTTTAAGTTGGCATCACTTTTTTAACTGGCGGCCATTTTGTCAGCTGTCAAGTGATTAATATTTAGTTTGGTTTGCCATTTCATCATGAACAGGTTGACAAAAGAACAACGCTTGCAAATCGTGCAAATTTATTTCGAAAGTAATGGTTCAGTTCGCGAAGTTCACCATTTTATGGTGGACATAATCGTCCATCAGAGCAATTAATTCGGTTAACCATGGATCGTTTTCGCACTACGTTTACTCTATGTGATAATACGCATCCGCAGAGACGTCGAACAGTGCGCACCGAAGAAACAATTGCCGCTGTAGAGCAAAGTGTTGAAGAGGACCCGAATGAATCGATTCGCCACCGTGCACAGCAATTGGAGTGGTTGAAAATTGGACCTGTAGAATTGGCTATATTCGAGCCAGCCGCGGCGGCCACATGCCTGAAATCATATTTAAACATTAATGGCATAAAATTATCCTTCCAATAAAGCCAAATTGATGGACATTAAAACGATTTTCTTGTGTTTTATTTCAATTCGAAGTTCTATACCTCAATAAAAAACACCCTTTATAAGCTGGCTGATTGAATAAATTTTTTTAAATGCTCTAAAATATTAGGGGTTATTATGGGTATTTTTAGTCCTTGTGAGGGAAAAATTTTTCCCTTTGGGCCGATTTCGTCCAGTTTCAATCCCAACCCATCCACGTCTATACGACGTATTTGTGTAAAATTTGGTTGTCTAGCTACTTTCCTTTAGATGCTAGCGTGCAGATGGACAGACGGACGGACATGCCCAGATCGTCTTTGAATTTTATCACGATCAAGAATATTTATATACTTTATGAGGTCTCTGGTCGATATTTCATGTTGTTAAAAACGGAATGACAAGGTTAGTATTATTCCCGATACATCGATACATAGTGATATTGTTCAAGTGGGCGACATGACTGCACTGTCCTGTTCTGATACGTCAAATTTTCGATGACTCTGTCACATAGAGGACAACAGGGGCATAGGTCGCCTGTGACTTCAGATTCATTTTCTTTTTTTTCAATGAAGAAGAACATTGTATAAGATTTCATGAAAATGTTCGATCATCAACTCAAACTATTCCTCATTACCACACCCGTACATCTGCCAACATTGTGTATGGAGTGAAGGACTACCTCTCTCTCTGCCTTTCCAAATTGGATTTCAGGAAAAAATGACATACGGTTTTTTGATTAAGTTTTAAATAAAAACACAAATTTGCACTCCACACCCCCCGTCTTTCGCCTTGAAACAAAGGAGGAGAAAGCAAAACACAGAAAACATCTAAAACAAAATGACTTACTGACATTAAGCTCTGTGTAAAGGACGGGTAAATAGATAAGTCCATCATTAGAACAGTTGTTTCCTTAATAAGTAACAACAGCAGCAACAACCACCACTACTACCTCCCTTCGGCGTCCTGCTGCTCATCGTTGCCTCACCTTAACGTCCTTAGTTTGTGTGGAATCCCCAAAAGGCCACGACCAGCGACCAGAAAACAAGGGATGTTTTACGAACCCTCTTCAGTTTTATGAACGACGGACGAAACAAATCGTATGAATAAATTTGTTCCTGTTCGAAATGGTCCGTGCTGTTGTTGTCGTTGTTTTCAAGAGGGTGCCAAAATACCACTTTCGCCCATTTATCTATTGTTGGCGGTAATGTATCTCTGACTGAGTGTGAGTGTCGGTGTGTTACACTTTTTGGCTTTTAGTGAAATTAAACGACACATGCCACAAAAAACGCACACTTCTACGGATGCACGAGGAATACGAGCTCTGCTCCTGTTCCATGTGATATGGCCGACCATACATTCGTCGTCGACGATGTATTTTGTACTCATCATTACGATTGACACGATTTCCATATGTCAGTGTTTTTGTTGCTACTACTCCTCCTGCTGCTGCTGCTCGGGTGTGTTATCGTCCTTATCATCCTCTTCTGGTGTTTCGAATATTTGTAGCTTCGCATTCGTTGTGTCCCGTGTATACCGTGTCCTTATGTTCATATTTGTCTAGGTATTAGTGTCGTACATCGTTATCGCCAACGCCACCCCACCCATTGTTCCTTCACTCCTCTTGACAATTTGGAAAATTAACAATAATTTTCTATGGTTTTATGCAGCTCGCTCGGCACTTTGAGAAATTCGATATTTACCGCTCAGCCATAAGGTGTCATTCATGTCATGGGGAACTGAACAACTGAATGGCTAATACATGCTAATGATATTTTATTCAAATATTTATAATTCATATTCAACCAATAATTACTATATGTATCTGTTCTTTGTTTGTTGCAAATTGAAGACTATTGGGACATTTCAGCCATCTGGTAGCTTTTCTGCAGTTTGATGTTGCCACATTGATGTTGGCAAAAATCGGATATCATGAAACAAGTCCCAAGCAAATGAAAGAAATCTTAAATTTGATAAATGCATTTGTGCATTATACAGGGTGGCGCAGAATGAGCTACATGGTTCATAACCTTATTATACACTCCACGAGAGTAGTCTGTCTGTCTGTCTGTCTGTCCGTCTGTCCATCTATTGTTGTAATCTTTAAATTTGGCACAACATCTGATAATCCAACTAGAAACACCTATGCAGAATGTGGGTGAGATCGGTTCAGATTTAGGTATAGCCCCCATACAAATGTCGCTCCCGATTTGACTTTTGCCGCTTTAGAAACCACATATTGTACTCGATTTTCTTTAAATTTGGCACAACAGCTTATAATCCAACTAGAAACACATGTGAAGAAATAAGGTAAGATCGGTTCAAATTTAGATATAGCCTCTATACAAATGTCGTTCCCGATTTGACATTTTCCGCTCTAGAAACCCCATATTGTACTCGATTTTCTTTAAATTTGGCACAACATCTGATAATCCAACTAGAAACACCTATGCAGAATGTGGATGAGATCTGTTCAGATTTAGATATAGCCCCCATACAAATGTCGCTCCCGATTTGACTTTTGCCGCTTTAGAAACCACATATTGTACTCGATTTTCTTTAAATTTGGCACAACAGCTTACAATCCAACTAGAAACACATGTGAAGAAATAAGGTAAGATCGGTTCAGATTTAGATATAGCCCCTATACAAATGTCGCTCCCGATTTGACATTTTCCACTGTAGAAACGACATATTGTACCACATTTTCTTTAAATTTGGCACAACATCTGATAATCCAACTAGAAACACCTATGCAAAAATTGGGTAAGATCGGTTCAGATTTAGATATAGCCCCATACAAATCTCGCTCCCGATTTGACATTTTCCGCTCTAGAAACCACATATTGCACTCGATTTTCTTGAAATTTGGCACATCATCTTATAAACTAACTAGAAACACATGTGAAGAAATAAGGTAAGATCGGTTCAAATTTAGATATAGCCCCTATACAAATGTCGTTCCCGATTTGACATTTTCCGCTCTAGAAACCCCATATTGTACTCGATTTTCTTTAAATTTGGCACAATATCTTATAATCCAACTAGAAACACCTATGCAAAAATTGGGTAAGATCGGTTCAGATTTAGATATAGCCCCCATACAAATGTCGCTCCCGATTTGACTTTTGCCGCTTTAGAAACCACATATTGTACTCGATTTTCTTTAAATTTGGCACAACAGCTTATAATCCAAGTAAAAACACCTATGGTGAAAGTTGGTAAGATCGATTTAGATTTAAACATAGCCCAAATACAAATGTTGCTTCCAAATATGCATATTATATTTCACCTATTTCGTTCCAGATTTCAATACAATATGTCCTTTCCGATTTTTTTAACGAATTAAATTGTATTTGGATAGAAAGTGGAATGTATCATAGAGTCGGCCCCGCCCAACTTTATCCTTTCCTTACTTGTTATTTATCCGTTTATTATATATTTTTTAAATACAGTATATTACTGGCAAGTTTTTTGTAATTAATTTTGAAAAATTATATCCTGTAAGTGATGTCCATTTCTGCTTCGCACATACGTGCTCTTTATAGCATATTTTCCATAATAGATATTGAGACACCACTTTCATTTTCAAAAAGCTGTGGGCCAATTATCCAATTAGCACAAAACAGTACACTTAAGTAGGTGTGATTGTCGCTGATGAACTGCTCTTGGATTTTCCGTAGCCCAAATCCTGCAGATTTGCTTACATTACCGAATTGTGACTGTTGGTTTGAAAAATAAAATTCAATTATTTTTGTTCGTTGTTCGATCGTGTAATGATTCATAATTAATTCATAATTAAAAAAACAAGTAAGAAGGCGTTAAGTTCGGCCGGGCCGGAACCCTCCACCACGGAGTGCATTCCACAGTATTACCAGCAGATTAAAAGATGTCGACTTTACATAGAATCACAGAACCATATTACGAAAATTGTGATATTTTTATGCACATTTACTATAATTGTTTACTATTTCAAACTATAATGTATACTTATGCGCACTGTTTAGAATCGACTACTATATACAAATAAAATGCTGAAATTGTGAAAGTGAACATGCCTAAATATTAGGCTATTGTCAGTCGCCATTAGAAAGAAGCATTTTCAGATACAGACAAAGTGATAAGAAAAGTATAAATTTTAAAGATATCCCCGTATCCCCAGATTCGCCCCATTCCCCGACCAAATGTACAAAATTTCGAAAAAACCCTTTTTCCCTTCATAGTCAGAATGTATACACCGAATTCCATGATTCTATCAGCGGCCATTCTGTTAGTACCATTTTTATCCCCTTTTTCCAATTTTGCCCCGTCAAGAGTACGACGTCTAAAAGTACGAATTTTGGAAAAAACGTTTTATTTTTCGTGTCTACGCAGTCAGAGGAATGTATACTCCGAATTCCATGATTCTAGCTGCTGTCATTTAGTAGGTACTATTTTTATCCCCTTTTTTCATTTGAACCCCAAAAAGTACGAATTTTGGAAAGATCTTTTATTTTACGTGTCTACGCAATCAGAGGAATGTATATATCGAGTTTCAATATTCTAGGTGCAGCCGTTAGGTTGGTACTATTTTTATCCCTCTATCCCCATTTAACCCCTTAAAAGTACGAATTTAGAAAAAATACTTTTATATTATGTATCTACTCTATTAGAGGAATGTACACGCCAAATTTCGTGTTTCTATCTGTTGTCGTTTGATAGGTACCATTTTTATCCCTTTTTGTCCCATTTCGCCCCCTACAAATAAAAATCACTCTATGGTGCCCTTTTATGGTATAAAGGGAATGCGCATTGCAAATATCAAGTAAATACAAGCTAATATGTTCATAAAACATGCTGAAATACTCGAAATATTAGGGGTATTTTCAGTCCTTGTGAGGGAAAAATTTTTCCCTCTGAGCCGCTTTCGTCCACTTTCAATCCCAACCGATCTACAACCACAAGACACATTTAGGAAAAATTTGAACCTCCTAGCTCATTTCGTTCGGCCGCTATCGTGCTTTCAACAGACAGACAGACGGACATGGCTATATCGTCTTAGAATTTTACCACGACCCAGAATATATATACTTTATGGGGTCTCCGATGAATATTTCAAGGTGTTACAAACGGAATGACAAAGTGAATATACCCCCATCCTGGAGGTGGAGGGTATAAAAAAACAAAGAAAGAAAAATAATTAAAAAAGTTGTTATTAAAAATTACCAAAAGACGTTAAATGTTATTTTTTTAATTATATAAAATAATATAATTAATATATCTTTTATGGCATCATTCGAAAGAACGCCAAATATATTTAAAACACTGTCCGATAGTCTATATTAAACGTATACCAAATTATATACATCACAAACTATAGGTGAAATAGAGTTAATTGGCATTTTTAGTTTTTCATTTTCTAATCCTGTTTCCCGTTAGAGGACTACAAAGTTCCAAAGGATATAATTTTTCAAAAATTATTTTTAAAACTTATTCCCATTCCTTATTTCCGCGGTATAAATGGCAAAACAAAGAAGAGAATATATGCTAAAAATACTTTAAATTTCAAGCTTCTATCTGTATTAGTTTAGTATTAACAATAATTTAAAATGTTCTCTCTTAAAAAGCAAGATATGAATAAACTAAAAAAGCTAAGGGGCACTGGCGTAGGACGGGTGGCCATGGGGGCTAAGCCACCCCCAGACAAATTTTAGCCCCCCCTGAAATTAGTATATAACAATGTGTCTGGTCACACAAAAATCTTATTTTTTAAGTACTTAATTTTTCAGTGTTGGAAAAAGTAAAATTTTATTAAAAATTAAGTTGTCAAACATCTAGCTGTGTGAATAAATATTCATGTGTAAGCACCCCTAATGTTACACGTACCGTTTAACTAGACTGATCAAAGTTTTTCTGTAATTTCGGGTTTATGTTTTTTCGAAAACCGTGATTTAAAAAAAACGGTTGCCCGGTTTTATTTTTATAAAAAAAACCGGTCGGACCGGGTTTGTTCGGACGGTCGGTTTCATATAGAAAACGTTAGAATGGGGCCACAGAGGTAAGGTGACCGCTTTGCACAGAGGTTCGAATTGTGACTCGGGGAAAACTTTTTTGTTTTTTTTTTTATTACTTTTATAAATAAATAATGTTTATTTTGTATAATTTAAACATTTTTGCTTAACTTCAAATATTTAATTTTTTATTAATTACTAGCTGAACCCCCGCCCGCTTCGCCTGGCAAAAGAAAACGGTAAAATTAAAATCTGCTTTCATATTAATTTTTGTCTTGATCGGTAATATATGTCCCAATTATAATCAAGGTTCTTCCCTGAGATACTAAAGAAATAGATATGTTCCATGGAGAACGTTAGTTTACGGCGAATAATGGAAAAAATGTCAAATCAAATTGTTAAGTTTGGTTATCCTCCTTTCCGTTACCTAAACAAAAAACTTCATTCGTAAGATGAAATTACATTACATTCAAAACACATAGAAAATCAATCAAATTGTTCACTAATCAAACAACACAAAAACTAAGAAATTAGTTTAATTTCCGTTTTCTTGACTTAAGTCGGCTGTTGACGAATGAATATTTCTCTTTTCATAACCTTTCCTTACTATTGTGCTAAGAAAATCCACAGAAAACGTGTAATTTTACAAAATTCAAATCAAAAATGCCCCATCTTTCAAATCCCGCCCATTTGTATATTGTCTAAGCACGTTACAACTAAATTAACTCACACAACAATATAGGAATCTCGGTGTAGAATATAATCAAAAACTGGTTTTAATTTCGTATGGGAAGGGTGACGGCCACTTTCCGCCCATCTCGGTGTCGAAATACTCTAAAACCGGTTTTCATTTCATATGGGAAGGGTCACGTCCACTTTCCGCCCATCTTTGCACAACTATTTACACTGGATCAACTCACACAAAATTTCAGCACTCTAGGTCTATGACACCTACTACCTACATTCGATAATATGTTTTAACTTCGTATGTGAGGTACCACGCCCACTTTCCCAAAGCGTCTATTTTTGTCACAGCTATGCAGGTTTATGCTAGATGCACTCACAAAAAAGATAAGTATTGAAGCTGTCATAGAACTGAATATATTCGTTAATAGGTTTAAACTTCGTATAGGAGGTACCACACCCTTTTTTCCAATATCGCCCATTTTTGGGCACAGTTACGCACATTGATGCTAGATGCACGTACACAAAATATCAGTATTGTATCCGAAATAGAACGGTATATATTCGAAAATGGGTTTTAACTTCGTATGGGAGGTGCCACGCCCACATTTCCATTACCGCCCATTTTTGTCGCAACTACGCACATTGATGCTAGATGCACTTACACAAAATTACAGCACAATAGGATGCACGTACACAAAAATAGATGGGTATATATTCGAAAACTTCATATGGCAGGTGCCACGCCCACTTTTCCATTACCGCCCTTGTTTGGCACAACTACGCACATTGATGCTTGATGAACTTACACAGAATTTCAGCGCTCTGGGTGTTATAGAACTGGCAATATTCAATAATAGGTTTTAACTTCGTATGGGATGTACCACGCCCACTTTTCCAATACCACCCATTTTTGGCCCTTTTTGACACAACTGTGCACACTAATAATTAGTGAAGTTTCACAAAAACTCAAGACTCTAGCTGCAACAGTACTCCGAATATGATAATTTATAAAAAACGAATAAATCCCCAATTTGTGTGGGAGGTGCCACGCCCACTGAAAATATCAAAAATTTATATAGCCTATTTTCCCTACCGGTTCAGCATGAACATACTGTGAAAATTTCAAGAAGATCGGTTCAGTAGTTTAGGCTGCTATAAAGAACAAACAAACAAACAAACACAGATTCATTTTTATATATATAGATATATATATATAGATATATAGATTAATACTACATAGTATTAGTAAAATTGAGTACCGTTAATTTATTTAATGGTACTTTAACGTAATATTAATTTGTCGTATATCCTTATTCATACTAAATAAATATTTTGTTAATTTTTCTATTGTCAGTTCTAACGAACAAAATGGTTTGCTTTAGTTATTCACCACTCACAACAGAGTGTAGCTGAGATGGTTAGAGTGCCGTAGTAGCAACCAGAAGGCCCGATGTTCTACCCCCAGTAGCGGTGTCTGTTTTTTAAAACAGAAATGGAAATTAGTGAAAAGGTGGTTATTTTGCCACATTGTAAGTCCCCTTTTCCACAGGCAAATTTTTATTTGGCAAATTCTGAGTTTGTAGGCGAGAGGGGTGCGAGGAAGAGAAACAAAACTTTGCCTGTTCAGAATTTGCGGTACACGCAAATTCTGCTTTGCTCTGTTCGTTGAAAACAATTTTGTTGACATTTCCTTTTTAACCTATTCGTTTTACTGACACACAGCCGGCTTTTGTTTACAAACCTGTTGCTTTAATTTGTGCAAGTGAAATTTAATTTTTAATTTTTGCAATTTATATAATAAAATAAAATAAATAAAATAAAATAAATAAAATAAAATAAAAAAATAAAAATAAAATAATTAAATAAACCGATTTTAAATTATGTATACACTTCTTCGAAAAATTCTTTAAAATGTAAACACTTTTGACGTTTCTTTCTTTCTTTTGTATTTTGATTCGCAAATTTGGCAAAGAAAAATTTGCTAGTGGAAAAGCAAGCGAAAATTTCAAAAGAGAAAACAAAAAATTTGCCAAATAAAAATTTGCCTGTGGAAAACGGGACTAAAATTACTTTTAAGTCTTTCAAAATAAAGGACATCCCTCCTATGACAGCTACGTGTTAAATTCAGTGGCGAAGATCCCAATTTTCACTACAACAACATCTTTTTCGCTCTCTTTTTGCTGGGATGTTAATGCTGAACTAATACAGATAAAAGCATGATATTTGAAGTATTTTTAGTAGATATGCTCCTCATTAATTTGACACTAATACCGTTATCATGGGTATATAAATCATTTTTTGAAAAATTTTATCCTTTGGATCTTTTAAGCGGCAACAGGATGAGGAAATGAACAAGTAAGTAAGCTTCACTTATATATATCTTCACTCTAAGAGAACGTATATACGGAAGTTGTAAGGGAATTAAATTAACATTATGCAGAATGATTTGTGTGGAAGGTACTAGATGGTTCATGGCATTTGGTCATAGCTTCCACAGTTATAAAACAATTGCAAAAATATGATCTAATATCAAGTCATGGTGGATTTCGTGCACCGCTTAAAGTGATTATAAAAACATTATTAAATACCAAAATATTGCAGATTTAGAATATCAGTGTGGAAGACTCATTGGTTTGCATTTGTGAAACGGATTTGGTCCAAACATACTTGTCCTAAATGATATATACCCTCCTACTCTGTAGAGTATGGGTATAGAAATAACTGAATAGATATTTTTAATTTATGAAAAAAATCCGGATAGAGGGTTAAAGTGGTTCCCATATGATTTTTTTATTTTTTATAATTTGTTTATGATAGGAAGGAAGAGTAAAATGTAAGACATAACCGTATTAGTTATCCCTCCTTAACATATTTTCCGAACACTCTTACCCCCTAACAAATACTTATTATATTTATTCTCACCGTTCTAACTGCCACAAGGAGGCGCCTAGGGGCCCCAGTAAATAAATGAAAAAAGAAAACAAGTAAGGAAAGTCTAAAGTCACTTTCTATCCGAATACAATTCAATTCGGTAAAAAAGTGAAAACGGGAAGAATTTTTGTATGTTTTCTAATCATAGGCTAATATGGCCTGGTCCAATTTGTCAAATCGAGAAGAATATTTATATCGGTGCTATATCCAAACACGGAATGAAGTGACCCAATTTCACAATAGGTTCTACCAGTTCAAGTTTAACGTGTTATGCTTAATTTGAAGAAATTCGGAGAGAATATGCGGTTTTTGGGGCGAAAAAAGTCAAATCGGGAAGGAAATTTGTATGGGAGCTATATATAAATCTGAACCGATATGACCCATTTTCACCGTGAGTGTTTCTAATGGAAACATAAGATATTTTGCCAAATTTGAGAAGATCTCTTAAAGTATGTGGTATCTAGAGCAGAAAAAGTCAAATCGGGATTGAAATTTTAATGAGAGCTATGTATAAATCTGAACCGATCTAACACATTTTTACCACAGGTGTTTCTATTTAGTTGAAATATAAAATGGTTTGCCAATTTTGAAAAAATCTGTTGAAATGTGTTGTAAATAGAGTGAAAAGAGTCAAATCGGGAGCGAAATTCGTATGGGGGCTATATCTAAATCATAACCGATTTTCTTCAAATTAAATAGCGTTCGTCCTTGTACCGAAAAACTTGGTTGTGCAAAGTTTCATTTGGTTCTGTCTACAATTGCGACCTGTATCGTGATTACAAGAATAGATGGACAGACAGACGGACATTGCTAAATCGATTCAAAAAGGGATTCTAAGTCGATCGGTGTAATTAACAATGGGTCTATGCACAAAGACATAATATTCTCGTGGAGTGTATAAAAATCGAGATACGTTCATTTTTGTTTCAATGCAGTTCTCAATCAATAGCATAGATTGGACTAGTAACCCAACCAAATAAATTCCACAGGCTTCTTTTACAAACTTTGTTTTCTGTCTAAGAAAACAAAAAACCTATGACAAGAGAAAGGTCGAATAGAAAAAACAAAAACAGATTAAACAATTTTATTTCCGAGATCCTCCTCTCTACTGTCTATGTAGACACAGTTCATCTCTGTGATTATCCGATTGCGCTTTCATCGAATATTAATATAAAGCCATCTCAGAGAATATTTTCCAACATGACGCTGAACAAATCCCTCTTCATTAACCGTGGATGATATCGATGAGGCTCGGCAATGACAGAGGAAATGAACTCTTAAATTAATAAAAACAACAGCCGCACATTTCCGCGATGACATTTTACAAATACGCGCGCCTTGCTCGTTCCACGATGACAACAGGCCACTGTCAGACACGAAATCCTCACCGTTCACCATCATAAACATGCAACCCAGCCACACACGCTGCGGCCAAGAACAACAAAACACAAGAGGAATAGAACAAAACATAGTTGTCAATTTTATTAATAAAAACAAATAAAATTTGAAATAAAATGCAGGACCCGAAACGAACGAGCGAACGAGGAACATCTAAAAACAATCAAACGCATGTGAAATTTTGAAAATGTGAGAAATTAGAAAATTCCACTTTGAATGCACGTGAACGTGTGCGAGTGATTGCGTGCAACATGTGTGTGTGTCTGAGACGCGCGGGGCACGGACGCATACATGGCCCACGGAGAAGGGGCATGTGCGTGAAGTGTGTTGTGATGTGCGGCTCCTACTCGAGACACCGAAACCGAAAAAATGGTGATTTTGATGGAGCACGAAGTAAAGATTTTAAGCTTTTTCCTCCCGATATTCTTTCATCGATGAAGCCTGTTTTTTTCGGAAAAATTAATGCATGGATATGTTTTCGGTGCATTCTGTGGACGTGTGGACGGACGGTCGGATAGACAGAGGCAGGCCATGGCATTGTGTCGCACACAGACAACACAAAGCCAATGCGAAAACATTTGTCATGATAAATCATACGAAATGAATAAGGAAACGGCAAATAGATGAGATCAAATCATAAATTTTTGATGTGGAAGTGCACGTGCGGTGTGACAATGCTGAGAGCAAGAATAGATAATTATTCTGATAATACAATTTTGGAAAAAAAAAATATTTGCTTAATATTTTGAAACAAAGGTTTTTAATTCTTGAGTTAATGGTATACAATTTAACTAAAATCTTTTCAATTAAAATACTTATTGTTTGAGGTCAAATTCCAAATCAACAAATTTCTTCATTTCATCATATATTAGAATTCCAGCAACCAAACGAATTCTGAAATGAAAATAAAAACGAGTAAAAAGGCGTAAAGATCGGCCAGGTCGCATCTTATATACCCTCCACCACGGAGTGCATTCCACAGTATTACCGGCAGCAGACTTTACATAGAAGTGCACCACCATATTAGAATTAAATTTGTTATTATTATAATATTAATAGCCCTCTACTATATCTATATATATATATATATATAAATCAATGTGTGTCTGTATGTTGCGTATAGGATGCCAAACCGGTGGACCGATTCGCCTGAAAATTTTACTGTATCTATCTTCTGGACAGAGGATGGTTCCAGCATAGTCTAGGTCATGATAGGACAAAGGGGGTGGTACCTCCCACACAAAAAATATTTTAATATCACAACAGACATACCGATGGGTGGATTCGCTCGATAATTTTACTGCAGCTAACTTCTGGGCAAGGGATGGTTCCAGGGTATACTATGTCATTATACGAAAAAGAGGCGTGTACCGTAGAGCGTACCAGGTTACAAGTAAAAAAAAAGTTCGCCGTACACCTTCGAATATGAAGTATTATTGAAAGGTAGTTTCAAAAAAAATTTTTTTATTTTTTTATGCCGAACGTAGGGGTCGCGCTTTTACATTTTTCTATATAACTTCTGCATTTATAAACGGATTTTAAAGTGTGATACATCGTTGTTTTTGTCTCGACGAGGCCGATTTTTTTGAAAATCGACATATTTCCTTAGGAAGAGTTTCATGATTTTATGCGAGCTTTAATTTTCTGATATTAGAGTGGTACATTAGGGTAGTAGCAACTGAGATATGATGGGTAAGTACCAGAAGGGGGTGCTTGAGCTCAATGACTTCAAAAACAAAAAAATTGGCCTCGTCGAGACAAAAACATCGATGTATCACACTTTAAAATCCGTTTATAAATGCAGAAGTTATATAGAAAAATTTAAAAGCGCGACCCCTACGTTCGGCATAAAAAAATAAAAAAAAATTTTTGAAACTACCTTTCAATAATACTTCATATTCGAAGGTGTACGGCGAACTTTTTTTTGAGGTACGCCCTAGTGTACCGCCCATACAAACTATATTTCAAAACTATCATAAAACACGTTCCGAAGTGCGGACTCTCTTGACAATTTTATTGTGACTAACTTCTGAACAGAGGATAGTTTCTGAATGGTGACTATACAATGGTCATGATACAAATAGACGTGAGTCTGTCCACACCATCTATATATTAAAATTATCACAAAACACGTAACGAATGGCGGATTCTCTTGAAAATTTTACTGTATCTAGCCTGTGGAAAGTGGATGTTTTCTGGCTATAATAGGGGAAGACACGACAAATGGGCATGACACCGCTCAAAAAAAACTATAACAAAATACATTGATTCACTTGAATATTTTATTGTAACGAACAGAGGATAACCCTTGACTATAAAAAGGTCATGTTACAAAAAGGGAGGCGGCTCCGCCCAAACAACAATATTATAAAGTAACACATGCCGATTTTTTTTCTGCATCTACGATCAGGTAAGGATTTGGTTCTTGAATATAAGAGGTCATGTTATGAACAATTGACGCGTCTCCTCATACTCGAACCAAGCAAGGTGTTCCAGTAGATGGGTATGCATTGGACCGTGTTTATACCGTACACCCAAAAAACGCAGAATATTATTATTTGAGAATGTTATTAGTTAACATGAGAGAACCCACTTCAGTTGCAAATTTAAAAACAGTTGAGAGAGGCGTGTCAGAAACTGGGAGACCACCTTAATGCATGCTTCTTTCAGCTGTCATCCTCTCCAGATACGCCATCTAACCCAAAAGACCTGTGGGAAAAATTCAAAGAGGATATGAGTGAGGACATTTTGCATCATTTTCACATCGTTACGATTCTATATCATTTGCGTTTAACATTTTCAACGATACGCTGATAAAAATTTAAGACATATGCCTAGCCATCAGCAACAAAACTCTTAATTATCTGAACGTTCTACCATTGACATTACTGATCGAGATTTGCTAAGAGAACGGAAATTCAATTTTGAAGACTTGAGTTTGTTTGTCGCAACAAAAAACCTCTATTAATTGCAGAGCAGCAAGTGGCCTTTGACAAAATAATAACTGCACCAGGAGGCACAGTTAAAACCATTCTCATCAGTTTGGTATTAGCGCACATCCGCTCTCAAAATGGGATAGCTTTAGCTATTGCTTCCCCCGGTATTGCTGCTACATTATTTGGGTGGAGGACGAACGGCATATTCAGCGTTGAAATTGCCACGGAGTTTGCAATTTGTCGATTCTCCAACCTGTAATATTGGCAAAAGTTCAGGCATGGCGAAAATGTTCAAAACATTCAAGCTGATTGTGTGGGATGACTGCACCATGGCACATAAGAAATTACATTACAAATCGATAGTCAGTATCATGAATGCGGATGAAGTTGTCAACTATCGAATTGAATTTCTAAATTCTTGGGACCTTCCAGGAATTCCGCCACATATGTTATCTCTTCAAATTGGTTCACCTATAATGCTCCTAAGGAAAAGAATTTCTGTCAACAGATTAATGCCCAATGTCATTAAAGCAAAGATTTTAAATGAGAAATCAAGGGAAAAGATGTCCTTATACCACGCATTCCGATGATTCCCACCGATATACCATCCGATTTCAAACGACTACAGTTTGTGATTCGCATAGCATTTTCAATGACTATAAACAAAGCACAGGGACAATCACTTGAAGTTTGTGGATTGAGTTTGGGAAATCCATGTTTTTCATATGGTCAGTATTATTGTACTTGAACAATGTGGAAAAACTGTAAATATCGTGTATCCCGAAGCACTCCAATGAAATACTGAATAACTTAACTAATAGACACAAAATACATTCTTAGAAATAATTACCATAATTAATTAACTTTCTAATAAATGATTATTTTAGATGTTTCATTTTCTTTAAAGAAACACTGAAAAAATTACTTAAATTTTCATAATTTAAAAATTTTCAGAGAACCCACACGTGGCTATTGAGAAGCCAATGTATCCACAACGACTCAATGTTTGGTGGGGATTTTGGGCTGAGTTTGAGTTGATCGAAAATTGAGTTGTACTGCCGAGCCAGTCGTGCTGGGCTGGTGATCACCTCTTCGAGAGATAACACGGCACGGGAACTTTTCCCGTAAAAGAGCAAAGGATGAAGATAATTCTCAACAATAATTCTTGGGTTTTCCGAGCCCCAGATGCGACAATTTTGCTTGTTGACGTAGCCACCGAGGTGGAAATGGGCCTCATCAGTCAAGATGATTTTTCGATGGAATTCCGCATCATTTTCATTCATGAATTTCAATGCGTTGTTGAAGCGTGTATTGTTCCGTTTTTAGTAATGGCGTAGTTTCTACTGGTCAATGTCAAAGAATAAAAGCTTCAAAAGTGTAGCTGTCACGAAATACCGGGTGATTCAAAACCCTGTTTATATTTGAGCATTAATGGCTATGTGCTCATTTCAAAATTCATAGTGTTCAATTTTAAACGTGCCAAAGTGGCCATGAACCATAAAACCGCGAATTATAGGAAATTTCGAAAAGTTTTTAATCGTAGCAATTAGTAATCCTCTTTAGATGAAACTGTAGAAGAATGATTCATAATTACTCTTAAAATTAAAGAGTAAATCAGTTTTTTCGCTCTCCTGAAAAGTTGTGTTTTTGTTCATAGCCACTTATGAATATAAGCCCTTATGGAGTCTCCGATGTATATTTTAAGGTGTTACAGACGGAATGACAATGTGAATATACCTTATATAACCTTATACCATTATAACCTTAGGTGGAGGTTATAATGACAATAAAATACAAACTTGTGAGTTTTTTGTCGACCCGTGTAATATATGAGAAATATGAGGAACATTTTAGTGTTTAATGAGTTCACTGTGCAATTACAACATTAGTGTTATTTTGTACTATTGCCGATGTTCATTATTTCAAATAATAACAATTGCATTATAGCCACGACTTGGTAATAGTTGCTGGTTTCTTGTGTTAATTATCATTCGTTTCAACCGCTGCCACATATGGCTCAATGGTGTGCTCTATTGTAACACCATCCATGCTATACAGTTTCGAGATGTATCTCGCTACGGTGTGCACACGACCAACAATAGACGATGATTGAATTATTGATTGGTTGTTTCAAGCAACGCTGATCAAACAATTACTCATATTTATACGGAATTATATAAACAGATCAACGAACAGTTAATGGAAATGGTGAAAGTGCGATTGTGATGAACGGCTGCGATCGAATAATAATGGCATGATGATGTGAGAGGAACTATATGCATATGCGAACATGTATGTAATGTTGTAGCATGCAGATGCGGTAGTCAATGCGCATGGCACGTAACTGGAGGATATTTTAATTTTTTTGAGAAAACCAAAAATTAGAAAGAAATAAAAATAAATGTCAAAATACTACTGTCACATTGTCCAGAACATAATCATAAGATGATTCACACTTTAGGCTGTGACATGGGGCAAAAATTGAAAAAATGGCACCTATAGGACAACAGCTAAAAATATAGACACATAAAAAGGATTTAAAAGCATATTTTTTTGTTTTACAGATTTTCACGGTTTTCAGATGCAAATTGAAAAAACGTAATTTCTTTGTCGAACTGTCTCTCAAATTTAGGTGGACAATTTTCGTGTTTTCACGTGAATTTCATCTCGGTGGCTATGACAATGTGGGGGCAATATGGGGTTCAGAGAACCCACACGCGGCTATTGAGAAGCCAATGTATCCTCAACGTCTCAATGTTTGGTGGGGATTTTGGGCTGAGTTTGAGTTGATCGAAAATTGAGTTGTACTGCCGAGCCAGTCGAGGTAGTCATATGATTGATATTGAGGTCCACTATTAAATGACAAAGTTCAACCTTTCCAATAAAACCAGAAATTTTAGAAAAAAATAATCAGTACATTTTTATAGGCGATTTAAATGGGCACTCTTTTATATAAAATGTGATGCTTTAATTCTCTCAGAGTCGATTTCCTCCATATGCAGTTTCTTGGTTCCAGCTAGGGTTTGCATCCCGGGATTTTCCTGCGGGAAATTTGCATATTTTCAGTTTCCCGTATCCCAGGAAATTTGTACGGGATTCCCGCGGGAATTCAGCAGAAAGCTTTACTTATTTCTCGCACATTTTTCACCACTTTTTCAAAATAAAATTGTGAAAGGTACAAAATAATTTAAAAAACATCATTTTTAATTAGATATGTGTCAGCTAGGCGACATAAATCTTCTAACATGAATATGTTAATTCAATATAATTGATATAAACTAATTATAACAGAGTAGAAGGCTACAATATCGTTATTTATATTTTGAAATAATTATATTTCAAAATTCTTTATCTTTATGAAAAAACATATTGATATGCCAATATCTGTGGAGAAATCGTACAGCCGTTATACACAATTTTACTACTAAATTAAAAATAACATACAAGCTAAAGTAACATCTATATATTACAAAACGATTATATCACCGCTCAAATATAAATTTAGGTTTTCAAAGCTACCGGAAAAGGAACTGATAATTAACGATTGTGGGGATGTTTGATGGATATAATTATACACTCCACGAGAGTATTATGTCTTTGTGCATTTGTTTGTAACACCCAAAAGGAAACGAGATAGACCCATTGTTAATTATACCGATCGTCTTAGAATCACTTTCTGAGTCGATTTAGCAATGTCCGCCTGTCTGTCTGTCTGTCTGTCTGTCTGTCCGTCCGTCCATCTATTCTTGTAATCACGATACAGGTCGCAATTGTAGACAGAACCAAATGAAACTTTGCACAATGATGTTTTTCGGGATAAGGACGAACGCTATTTAATTTGAAGAAAATCGGTTCAGATTTAGATATAGCCCCCATACGAATTTCACTCCCGATTTGACTCTTTTCACTCTAGATACCACATATTACAACAGATTTTCTTTAAAATTGGCAAAACATCTTATATTTAAACTAAGAACATCTATGGTGAAAATAGGTCAAATCGGTTCAGATTTAGATATAGCCCCCATACAAATGTCGTTCCCGATTTGACATTTTCCTCTGTAAAAACCACATATTGTACTCGATTTTCTTTAAATTTGGCACAACATCTTATAATCTTACTAGAAACACCTATGCAGAAATTTGGTAAGATCGGTTTAGATTTAGATATAGCCCCCATATAAATGTCGCTCCCGATTTGACTTTTTCCGCTTTAAATGCCACATATTCTAATCGATTTTCTTTAAATTTGGCACAACATCTTATAATCTAACTAGAAACACCTGTGGCTAAAGCGGGCTAGATCGGTTCAGATTTAGATATAATCCCCATACAAATGTCGCTCCCGATTTGAATTTTGCGCTCTAAAAACCATACCCAATTTTCTTTAAATTTGAACAACATCTTATAATCCAACTAGAAACACTATGCAGAAATTGGGTAAGATCGGTTCAGATTTAGATATAGCCCCCATACAAATGTCGCTCCCGATTTTACTTTTGCCGCTTTAAAGGCCACATATTGTGCTCGATTTTCTTTAAATTTCGCACAACATCTTATAATCTAACTAAACAAAACTATGGTGAAAGTGGGTAAGATCGGTTCAGATTTAAGTATAGCACAAATTCAAATGTCGCTCCCATAAGTTTAACCGATTTTGGCCAAACTATACATTTTATATTTCACCTATTTCGTTCCAGGTTTCAATATATCCTCATACAAATGTCCTTTCCGATATATAATTTTTTGTCAAACACATACATTTACAGGATACAAAAAACCTTCCCGTTTTCACTTTTTCACCGAATTGAATTGTATTCGGATTGAAAGTGGAGTGTATCATAGAGTCGGCCCAGCCCGATTTTAGCCATTCCTTACTGGTTTTATTTTATATTTTATAAGAAAACTTCTTTTTTATTTGAAGTATATATAAATATTTTCTGGAAACAAATTGATAAACAAAATGTATAAATACAAAGCATATTTGATTGCTTAATATACTTATTATTTACATATATTAGAGAGTTAAATATAACTGTGATAAATAATGATTACATACATATATGTAGGTTTAGTACCCTACAACGATTTACCAACTATACAACTCTGGAGTATATAATATCGTTCTCTATGTCGCTCACTTCCTCCGATAAAATTAGATATAGACTATCTTATGAGTCTATAAGATATATATATATATTTCAAAAAACATCTTAATTTAAAAACTATTTATTAAAGTTCGAATGTTTTATTCGGAAAAAATAAGTTTTTATATGGAAAACAATATGTTAACGATTTCCCGTCCTGTCCCGGAAAATAAAAAGTACGGCAAATGCAATCCCTAGTTCCAACTAATGATTTTTATACCCTCACTCTACAGAGTTGGAGGGTATATATCATTTGGGACAGAAAAATGCGTAACGCATTGAAGGAGTTACTTAAGACCCCAAGTATGTTTGGACCAAATCCGTTTCACGACTTTTTAAGGTGCCATGTTCGTCCGTCCGTCTGGCTGGCTGGTGTACACGATAACTCTTGAAAGGAGTTAAGGAATCAATTCAAACTTTGCTCATCATAATATTTTTCCCAAACTTAGTTTAGGTTAGAATGTGGGCGAAATTGCCACGCCCCTTCTGGTACCTCCCACACGAATAGCCTATATTCCAATGATAAATTAAAACCCATATAACTTCCACACGCATAATGAAAATCATGGTGCGCGAGAAAGTGTATTTTTTAACGACCTATTAAAATCCATAGCTCCGAAGCTGTGAACTAGCTCTTTTACTAAGTATTTATAATTATTTGCCTTATAATATCCCAATAAATGGTGTGTAACTTTTTCCAAACTGCGCCACACAGTTTGTTCGTTTGGTGTCAATATATTAGGGAATATCTTGCTTTTGAATAATATGTTCAGTTGTGATCCATAGAAAACGTCTTTATAAAGGGTCCGCCATCTAACGTTTTTTTGCAACTATTCAACCGTTGGACTATTATTTGTGGGGAGCCGAGGCAGCCATTTGAATGAAATTATTTTCCATTATTAACCGGAAGGATTGTACTTTCAAATAAAAAATAAATTTGAGAAAATATTCAGTAGTTTTTATACCCTCAACCTCTAGGATGGGGGTATACTAATTTTGTCATTCCGTTTGTAACACCTTGAAATATCGAACTGAGACCCTATAAAGTATATATATTCTTGATCGTCATAAAATTCTAAGCCGATCTAGCCATGTCCGTCCGTCCGTACATCCGTCCGTCTGTCTGTTGAAAGCACGCTAGCATCTAAACTAAAGGAGCTAGAACGTTCACATTTTCCATAAATGCGTCTTATAGTCGTAGATCGGTTGGGATTGAAACGGGCCGAAATCGGCCCAAAGGGAAAAATTTTTCCCTCACAATACCCAATATAATAATCCCATAATAATCCCTAATATTTTAGCGTATTTAAGCATGTTTTTTGAATATGTCTGTTTATATTTGCTTGAAATTGATGTATGCACATTCCCCTTATAGCAAAAGCGTGCACCATAAAGTGTTTGTAGTGGGGGAAAATGGGACAAAAAAGGGATAAAAATGATACATTTTAAACGACAAGAGATAGAAACACGAAATTCGGTGTGTACATTCATCTAATTGAGTAGATACATAATATAAAAGTATTTTTACCAAATTCGTACTTTTAGGGGTAAAATGGGAATAGAGGGATAAAAAAGGTACCAACCAAACGGCTGTACCTAGAATAATGAAATTCAGTGTATACATTCCTCTGATTGCATAGACAAGTAAAATATACGGATTTTTCAAAATTTGTATTTTTTGGGGTCAAAATAGAAAACGGGGATATAAATAGTACCAACCAAATGACCGCAGCTAGAGTCATGAAATTCGGAGTATACATTCCTCTGACTGCGTAGACATGGAAAATTGACGTATTTCTCGAAATTCGTACTTTTTGGGGTTAAAATGGAAAAAGGGGATACAAATAGTACTAACCAAATGACCGCAGCTAGAGTCATGCAATTCGGAGTATACATTCCTCTGACTGCGTAGACACGGAAAATAAACGGATTTTTCGAAATTCGTACTTTCAAGGGATACAATGGCACAGAGGGATAAAAATAGTACCAACTAAACGACTACAGCTAGAATGATGAAATTCTACTTGCGTAGAAACGTCAAGGAGGTAAAAATGGTACCAACCAAATGGGAGCAGCTGGAATCATGGAATTCGCTGTATACATTACTCTGACTACATAGACAAAATAAAAAGTTTTTTTCCAAATTCGTAATTTTTCTTTTACGGCAAAGATTGGTTGAATCATGAAGTTAGGTTATTTTGCACTATGTACGTCTGATAATGGACTTTCAAAATTTGTACTGTTGGAATTAAAATAGAATGGAAATACAACCAACTGTAGCGACCACTATCTACCAATATTTATGGTATTTAAGCTTTTTGAAAATATATATATAAGAATATTTATTTTTTAAATTGACTTGAAGTATTATTTCGATATGTAAACGTATTGGTAGCCTTGCCTTATAAGCGTGGTTTGAAATAATTAAATTATTATATTTATTTATAAAATTATTTTTTCAATATTTGTATTTGTTTTGGTTTGGCTATATTAAAAAAATTATATTTTCCTGTAATATTACTGCACTTCTACGAAAACCGACAACCTCTGTGGAATGCAATCCATGGTGGAGGGTATATAAAGTTCAGCCCGGCCGAAATTAACGCCGTTTTCACTTGTTTTTTTATAGCATTTTCAAAAAAAAGTTATGTGGCAGACCCTTTAAATATAATGCTATATGTGGATCAAATTGTACCAAAAATTAAAATATTTACTTACCAGCTTCGATCTTTGCAGTACTTAGTTTTGGAAAAATTGGTTTTAGGTGCATCATGGCGTACCTTCTGGCGGAAGTGCAACACAATTTTTTGTAAGGCCCAATATTATATGAAGAGGTGGCAGTATGATTTCGATTCGATGCGGGTACTAGTGGAATATGTATGCAGCTATCACATTTTATAGTTGATACGTGACTGTCATTTAAAGTCGCTCTAGAAACTAGATATGTTAACCGATTTTCTTCAAATGTGGCACAGTACCTTATAATTGAACTGTAAACATCTGTGGTGAAAATGGGTCAGATTGATTCAGATTTAGATAAAGCTCAAATATAAATTTTGCTCTCGATTTGACTTTTTCCGCTCTAGAGACCACATATCTGGAGTTTGTCCAACCAAATCAAGGGTCATCATTTTCGTTAATTAAACCTTCAAGGCAATATCCAACGGAATTTGCAAACAAGATAGAAGCTAGCAGTCATTTACAGCCATTTATTCTATAGCTTTTTTTTATCATTTTTAGAGGCTTTTCACAGGACACCTTGTTCCAAGGAACTTTTCGCTGAGTTTTCCTCTACCTTTCTAATAGACTTGACAACCGCTTTAAATGATTGATTAATCCTTCATCTAGTTTCAAGAGAAGGCACGCGGCGTGCCGGCACATATCGAAAATAATTAATGACACCAACATCTTGTGTCTAGACCTACACTTTTTGACTGGCGCACGCCGCAAAATGCTCTCGAGCGATGTGTCTGTCAGTAATTAACATAAATTCATAGGCAATTTTCCAATTTTCCAAAACCATGCAAATGCTTGGCGCTTTTCACGCAAATGCAGTTAAATTTTCACTAATGACGTAGACGTAGAGTTCCGTCAAACGAAAATTTCGATGAAAAATTAAGAATGAGAGAGAGAGAGAGAAAAAACGCAGTGACTAAAATAGATCATCATCAGCCGCAGCATCACGATCATCGTTCATAATAAATGAAAGAAAGCATTTGCAATTGTTGTCAACTTGAAGCTGCACTGCCAGCAACTTGAAACAGTCTGAAAAGAAGAAAGACAAAAAATAGTTGTTCAACAACGACAGCAACAATTGCTGATTGTCGCAGCTGTCAGAATGTGGCATTAACAACATCTACATACGAAGTGAATATATGAACATATACTAAGTGTAAAGGCAGGCAGACGGACACACAAACTCGTACTCTATGTCTGTCTTCAGACAGATCTTTCGCAGACGGCAACAACAACAACAGCAGCAACAACTGTGAAAAATTCAAACTTTCAACAACAAAAACAACAACACCAACGATGTCTATTAATAATAACTTCACAGTACAACAACTTAAAAAGACCATATGCATGGCGGTGGGGTTTGTCGGGAAGCAGGGACAGGACGGGACGGACGGATGGAGACAACCAGACAAAAGCAGCAAATGAACTTGGTTTGTGATAGAGATTGTAATCATCAACAACATCCAGCAACAGCAACAGCATTGACAACAATCAAGCAAAAGCGTGTTCATCAGTAGCTGTGAAGACTATGTGATTACCAGCCGGGAGGTGTGATCATTTTGGGAATTTTTGTGACGGAAATTTAAAATGTCGCTCACAAATTATTATAAACTCCACGAGAGTATTATGGCTTTGTGCATTTGTTTGTAACACCCAAAAGGAAGCGGGATAGACCCATTGTTAAGTATACCGATCGACTTAGAATCACTTTCTGAGTCGATTTAGCAATGTCCGTCTGTCCGTCTGTCTGTCTGTCCATCTATTGTTGTAATCAAACTACAGGTCGCAATTAACAAAAATTGGCACAAGTCAGTTTTGTGAATCAAGGACGAACGCTATTTAATTTGGAGCAAATCGGTTCAAATTTAGATATAGCCCCCATACAAATGTCGCTCCCGATTTGACATTTTCCGCTCTAGAAACGACATATTGTACCCGATTTTCTTTAAATTTGACACAACATCTTACAATCCAACTAGAAACACCTACGCAGAAATTCGGTAAGATCGGTTCAGATTTAGATATAGCCCCCATACAAATGTCGCTCCCGATTTGACATTTTCCGCTCTAGAAACCACATATTATACTCGATTTTCTTTAAATTTGGCAAAACATCGTATAATCCAACTAGAAACACATATGCAGAAATTAGGTAAGATCGGATCAGATTTAGATAAAGCCCCCTTACAAATGTCGCTCCCGATTTGACATTTTCCCCTCTAGAAACCACATATTGCATCCGATTTTCTTTAAAATTGGCCCAACATCATATAATCCAACTATACACACCTATGCAAAAATTGGGTAAGATCGGTTCAGATTTAGATATAGCTCCCATACAAATGTCGCTCCCGATTTGACATTTTCCGCTCTAGAAACGACATATTGTACCCGATTTTCTTTGAATTTGGTACAACATCTTATAATCCAACTAGAAACACCTATGCAGAAAGTGGGTAAGATCGGTTCAGATTTAGATATAGCCCCCATACAAATGTCGCTCCCGATTTGACATTTTCCGCTCTAGAATCCACATATTGTACCCGATTTTCTTTAAATTTGGCGCAACAACTTATAAGCCAACTATAAACACCTATGCAAAAATTGGGTAAGATCGGTTCATATTTAGATATAGCTCCCATACAAATGTCGCTCCCGATTTGACATTTTCTGCTCTAGAAACGACATATTGTACTCGATTTTCTTTAACTTTGGCACAACATCTTATAATCCAACTAGAAACACCTATGCAAAAATTGGGTAAGATCGGTTCAGATTTAGATATAGGCCCCAAAAAAAAGTAGCTCTCGATTTGACTTTTGCCGCTTTAGAAACCACATATTGTACTCGATTTTCTTTAAATTTGGCACAACAGCTTATAATCCAAGTAAAAAACCTATGGTGAAAGTGGCAAAGATCGGTACAGATTTAGATATAGCGCAAATACAAATTTTGCTCCCAAATGTTTAACCGATTTTGGCCAAACTATACATATTATATTTCAGCTATATCGTTCAAGATTTCAATATACCCTCCTACAAATGTCCTTTCCGAATTAACATTTTTTGTCAAACCTTTTCACCGAATTAAATTGTATTCGGATAGAAAGTGGAGTGTATCATAGAGTCGGCCCCTCCCGACTTTAGCCTTTCTTACTTGTTTTTTTCTTCTAGATATATTTCGTCCCTTTGCAAAAAAAAAAACATTTTTGTGATTTATTTTCCCCGTTATGGGGAATTGTGGGATTTTTATATGAGTTATCACAACAAAATCCTAGAATTCCCAAATCGAGGAAAATAAATCCCAAAAAAAAATAATTTTGCAGAAAATAGACGATTGCAAAAAATCCCAGAATTCCCAATTCGGGGAAAATTAATCAAAAAAAAATATTTTTGCAGAAAATAAACGCCATTCCTTAATTTCGATCGAGGATCAGAAGACAATTAACTTTTTCTTTTGTAATCGCTGCTTTGGGTTACGAGAATTAAAAGTCAAAATCTTACCAGTAAATAAAAATAGAAAAAAGATCGAAATAAATTATTTTGATCTATTTTTTAATAACCAACATTCTAACGCATTAAATTAAATGTCAATATGAATACATGTAGAAGTAGAAATCTATGTAGACGCAATATCTATATATTTTGCAAGACCACAAAATGCGACAAAAAATATTTTTTGTATGTATTGAGGCATACTGATTTACATATAAAATCAGCATAGCATTTTTATGGATAATTTCTTTAATTTTACTAAAATTCCAATTTTCGTCAAAGGTGCGTTTAATATTTTGAAAATATCCGATCATATCTGATTATATTTCAACAAGCAGAACACGCGGCAAAGCCAGTTATCAGTTTTATCAATCTCTGTTTTTGGATAGTATTTATTGAATTTTCTTTTGGTCAATGGAATTAATACACATTCAACGGAATGTGCTTGTCGAATTGCACTATTTTAGCTGAACTCCCTTCGTATGTAGCACTTTTATCATTTTATACACAGTTTCGATCAAAAAATTACAACAGCAGATCCTTCTATACCTTCGATCTCATGTTTCTAGATGCAGCCGGCCATTTTATAATTTTTTGCACCACTTTCCCAAAAAGTGCACATTTTGAAAAATTGCTATAGCTGACATGTGTTCTCGCTTCTGCCCTAAAAGCGTGTACTTTATTTGGTACCAACTTTATCCCTTTTCGTCCCGCATCCTGCTTATAAGTACACATTTTTAAATATCCATTTATGTTCCGCGTTTACGTAATAAAGGGTGTACAGCCCCCCTTTTTATCCCGCGCACCCCTTAAAAATACAAATTTCAAAAAGTCCATCTTTACTGCACTTCTACGTGGTCAAAGATATTTACATACCAAACTTCACGATTCTACTTGCAATACTTTAGTTGGTACCATTTTTATCCCGCTCGTCCCTTAAAAGTGCAAAAATGCATTTATATCGCGCTTCAATGCGGTGAGAGAAATATACATGTCAAATTTCACGATTTCAGCTGTAACACTTTAGTTGGTACCCTTTTTATCCCACTCATTCCTTAAAAGTGCAAATTCCTCCGTCTACGTGTTCGGACTTTAGGTGGTACCATTTTAATCCCTTTTTGTCCCACTCACCCCTTAAAAGTACAAGTTTCGAAAACTCCATTAATAATGCACTTATACGTGGTCAGAGGAATTTATACGCCACATTTCACGACTGCAGCTGCAATACTTAAATTGGTACCATGTTTATCCCTTTTTGTCCCGCGCACCCCTTAAAAGTATAAATTTCAAAAAATTCACGATTTTAGCTAAAATACTTTAGATGGTACCATTTTCCTCCCTTTTTGTCCCGCTCGTCCTTTAAAAGTACAAATTTCGAAAAACCCCTTTATATTGCAAGTCTACGTTGTCAGAGAAGTATAAATACCGATTTTCACGAATATAGCTGCATTACTTAAATTGGTACCATTTTTATCCCTTTTTGTCTCTTTCCCCCTTAAAAGTGCAAATTTCTAAAAATCCCTTTTTTAGCTCGTCTGGTTGGTAAGTGCAAGGCACGTACCGAATATCATGTTTCCAGCTACTGCCGTTTGGTCGGGACGAAGAAACCCCTTTTTGGTTCGCGCATCCTTCATATGTGGGATCTACCCTAAAAAATGCAAGACCCTGGCTTCAGCCGTTAGGTCTGGGCGCTGATCAATGATAAGTAAGTCAGTCAGCAACACAACTCTTTTATATATAAAGTTTTTATAATGCTACAAATCTTCCACATTTCTTAAGAAAAAGTTGTTTAGGAAAATTTATAAATTTTTTTATTTTTTTTACTTTCACGAAAAAATCAGAAAAAAATCGGAAAAAATATTTTATTCTCAAGCAGTAAATAATGTAATATGGAAACGATCCATGGGTAAATGTAGAAGTCAACACTGAAAGAATTGTCCTTCATAATATTTATGAAGCGATGTCATAAAAGCTTTTTCATAAATTTAGTGAATTTTTTTCTTAATATGCACCAGACGCACTTCTTCCCATGGCTACGATATGTTGCTGGGCTATACAGGCAGAATAGAGGAATACAATTTATTAATGTTGCATTTCTGTTTTTTTATATTTTCTGAATTAATAGATCAAGTTTTTCAGTAGATTTATATTTATTTATTCGACATGTTGTACAGCATTAGAATGCAAACCGTCACGTCTGTACTCAGTTTTTCTAGTTTTCATTTCGAATCCTGGAGATGTTTATCGACGAAAGACGAAATATTGATTAATAAAATTTAAAAATACAAACAATGATCTCGAGCTCTTTTGATACCCTACACCTATTCATTATACCCTGTGGTGTAGGGTATAAAAAGGTCGTTACATTTGAAACGTTTGATATACGATACAGCTATAAGAGGAGAATATACTACAAATTCTATATTTCTATCTGTATTAGTAAGAAAATTTGAACACAAACTATGAATGGGAGCTATATACAAATCTGAACCGATCTGACCCATTTCTAGCATAGGTTTTCTAGTTGAAATATAGGACATCTTTAGTGTGTCGGCCTTATTCGGTTGAATGCTAGCAATTCTCATTTGTCCTCTGTTAACTCTGACATAAGTATTTACCCTGTTTTTGGTCAAAGACATACTCATTGCAAAGACTCTCGCAATGATGGTGTGTGTTGATTGGTTAGTCAACAAGTCAGACATTTTTTGATTTTTTGTTTATATTGGTAACTTAATTAAAAAATCAATTAAAAATCAAGTTTCTTCATAAAATCTATGAAAATTGTTGTTTGTATGTATTGTTGGTCTGTTATGTTGTATGTGTTTGTCATTTATTTTGGTTCAAGACCAAAGGTTGTGCTGAAGTCTTCAGCAGAACCCAAAATTAGCAAAAAGGCAAAGTGAGCTCTTTATTGTTGCAGCTAAAAGTTGACTTTTAGTGTGTCGACTTAGTTCGGTGGAATATTTTGTTTATCAGCGCTTCTCATTTGTCATATGTGACCGCTGGTACTAATATGAACCCTGATTTAAGTCAAAGACATACATTCGCTGCGAAAGTTCTGACGAGATGGGGTAGCGCCCATCGAAACTGCGCAGTCAACTTTTAGCTGCAACAATAAAGGTCTCACTTTGCCTTTATAATAAATGACAAACATCTATGAAAATTGTCATAAATCATATTATGAAAAATAATAAACTTGTATGACAAAAGTTCACCGAATGCAGAACTGCATTTCATAGTTTCTAAGAAATGTTTCGTAAATTCTTTGACAGCTTTCATTGATTTGTGCTTTATGAAACCTGTTTCATACATTTTGTATTTCTTTGGCGAATTTTTAATAAACATTTTCAGTGAGATTAAGACAAAATCATAAACAGTATGAAGATAATTCTTTCAGTGTATGTAGACGCAAAATATTTTTTTAATCGTGATTTTTTAATTTTTGTTTAAATATCAAGAAAAGTCCATTAGAGTAAATCGGCGTATTATTAAGGTGTCAAATTCCCACTATTAAGACTTCAACATATTACACCATCCTCGTGACGACAACAACGCAATCAACCGCAGACAACACATGTTTCTTTTTGCATACCAACCAACCAACCAGCCAACCAACAACTACAACAACAGAAAACCAAACATCAGAGTTGATAGCTAGATAGTTGGAGAATGATCGACATCATCATCAGCATCAGCGTCAACAACATGATGATCAACAGCAACAAATGTCAGACATTATCCATCCCAGCAAAGCAACTGCAACTATTGCTGCACCGAATGAAGTCTCACTGCAATTGTGATGTATGCACTTTGCGAACAAAAACAGTTCAAAGCTCTTTATTTTATACATACATATGTATGTACGAGTATGTATGTTGCACGGATGTATGTCTATAAAGGAATGATGTAGTGTGCTTATTGTTGTTGTTGTTGCTGCTTTGTGATTCCATTAAAAATAAAGCACACACAATTGCAACTAATGAGTACAACGACATTTATTTGCAACCGCAATTGATGTTGCTGCTGCTGCTTCAGCTCTGTTGCATATGTTTTATGCACGGGATTGTGTTGATGACGCAGATGCTGCTGCTGCAGATGCCGTTACAAATTTTTGTTGCACGTGCGTTAAATGTCTGTCTACTTTTCTCAGAGTTTATTGCTTTTGTTGTTGTCGAAGTATTTCAATTTGCTGCTATCGCCCAGATGCGGCAAGAAGGGGTGAGAAAGCCTTGTACCCACAAGGCCCTCAATTTACAAACAGACGGTGGGAATGGAGTTTCATCAACAGTGAATTTTCCTCTTCATTAAGGTCTAATACCTCCCGGAGGTAAAATGTTTTCCCTAACAAGGACTGAAAATACCCCCCAATATTTTTTATATTTAGCATAAAAGCACATAAATACACGTTTTAGCGGGCAAAATGGGATAAAAATGGTACCAATGATACGACAATAGATGAAATTTAGAATGTACATCCCTCTAATTGCGTAGATACGTAAAATAGAGGGAGTTTTAAAATTGGGAAATAGGGATAAAAATGGTACCAATCAAACGGCTGCAGCTATAATAATGAAATTCGGTGTGCGGTGGGAATGGAGTTTCATCAACAGTGAATTTTCCTCTTCATTAAGGTCTAATACCACCCGGAGGGAAAAATTTTTCCCTAACAAGGACTGAAAATACCCCCTAATATTTTTTATACTTAGCATAAAAGCACCAAAAAGTAAATACACGTTTTAGCGGGCGAAATGGGACAAAAAGGGATAAAAATGGTACCAATGATACGACAATAGATGGAATTTGGAATGTACATCCCTCCAATTGCGTAGATACGTAAAACAGAGCGAGTTTTTAAAATTTGAAAATAGGGATACAAATTCCGAACGGATGCAGCTATAATAATGAAATTCGGTGTGCGTTGACGCGAATAATAAAGAGATCTTCAGATATTCGTAGCATGAGGATCTAAATGGAATAATATTTGGCTACAATCAAACGGTTGTAGCTAGAATCATGATATTCAGTTTTTCGTCTCAGTCTGTCTACGTAGACGCGGAAAATAAGAGGTACGATTTTTTTCTAAATTCGTACTTTTAGGGTCAAAATGGAAAAAAGAGTGAAACTGGTACCAATAATACGGCTGTAGCTAAAATCATGAAATTAGGTGTATACATTCCACTCTGAAACATATTGGATCTGTAGTTAGAATCAAGAAATTGCATATGGGGCTTGAGGGAAATAATATTTAGGGCACATTTTTGAAGATTTCTACTTGTGAATTTGTAGATTTTACTATTTCTAGTCTTATTTTTAAAAAAATTGTTAAATAATATAATTAAATAAATTTATTATTGTTATTAGTATAATATTATTATTGAATTGTAGTACATTGCTGGTCTGTAAGGAGTTATTTCCATAGACTTAATAAGTTAAATTAAATTAAATGGAAATTTATGACTAATAATTATATTAATATTTATATATAGTAGAGGACTATTAATATTACAATAATGAAGAATCACAATTTTCCTAATATGGTAGTGCACTCCTATAATTTAAATTAGTAAATATTATATTTGTTTGCGTTATATATTAGTTCACACTATATAAATATTTTCTTAAGTTTCCTATTCAGTCAGTTCGAACAATCAAGATGGTTTGTTTTAGTTATTCAACACTCACAACTGAGGATAGCGGAGTTGGTTAGAGTGCCGTAGTAGCAACCAGTAGATCCACTGTTCTACTCCCGGTAGCAGCGGATTTTTTAAAAAAGAAACTAGTGAAAAGTGGTTCCATTACAACAATTTAAAATAACTTTGAAGTTTTTAAAAATAAAGGACATACCTCCTATGCCAACTCCATGTTAAATTCATTGGTGATGAACCCAATTTTCACTACTTCCGAATCACAAAATTAACATCTTTTCAATTCTTTGCGTGCTCTCTTTTTGCTGGGTAGATAGAGTTGCACATACGAAAATTGTAGATCGATAATAACAAAAAAGTACGAATTTAGAAGAATTATTACCTTTTATTTTCTAATATTGAGTATCATGATTCTAGCTTCAACAGTTTGATTGTAACCAATTATAATTCCATTTTGGTCCTGATGCTAGGAATATCAGAAAATCTGTTTATTGTGCGCGTCACCGCAGTAAGAGAAGTATACACACCTAATTTAATTATTATATCTGCAGCCGTGTGATTGGTACCATTTGTATCCCCATTTTTCGCCTAAAAGTACAAATTCCTTTTTATTTCGCATCTTCACAGTCAGATGAATGTACACACCGAATTTCATTATTATAGCTGCAGCCGTTTGGTTGGTACCATTTTTATCCCTCTTTTCCAAATGTATCCCTTAATAGTACGAATTTAAAAAAATATTTTACGTATCTACGCAATTAGAGGGATGTAAATTCCAAATTGCATGTTGCTAGCTGTTATCGTATCATTGGTACCATTTTTATCCCTTTTTGTCCCATTTCGCCCGCTAAAAGGTGTATTTACTGTTTGGTGCTTTTACGCTACAAGAGGAATTTACGCAACAAATTTCAAGTGCATATAAATCAGAAATTAAAAAATAGCTTGAATAATCTAAATATTCAGTCCTTGTTAAGGAAATTTTTTTTACCTCCGGGCCGATTTCGCCCACTTTCAATCCCAACCGATCTGCAACCATGAGACACAAATTTCGTTCGGCCACTATCGGCTAGATCGTCTTAGAATTTTACCACGACCCAGAATATATATACTTTATGGACCCTCCGATGAATATTTCAAGTTGTTACAAACGGAATGACAAAATGAATATACCCCCATCCCTAGGTGGAGGATATACAAATTTGCTTTAGCTTTATCGCTAAGGATATATTTCCGTAGACTATTGAAATAAATAAATAAACAATTACTATATAATTTTCAAAATTCTAAATCAGAGATACAAGCCGACCGATTTTAAGCGGACAAGCAGCCGCCGCCGATTTCATCGACTCATATCGACTTCAACCACGCCGCCGGGATTCGACGGAGTTCTAACTCAGTCAAATCTTACTAGCAAAATAGACAACCCACTTAAAATTAAAAAAGAAAATATAAATGTCGACTTAGACAACCTACTGCTGTGAAATATATTGATCTTTCTTGGAATTTGGTATCCCACTATATGATGACGGCTATAGAAAATTGAATGATTGATTTGAAAGTCGCATTTATATAAGTCAATTCCAGTACATGTGGCCATGCGTTCCTATAAATAACAATGAACAATAGCTCCTCTTTTGTGCATCTTTAGTGTGTCATAGTAGGTAGAGTATTATTATTCTTTGGAAAGATTATGATATTCAAGCGTCACATGAAAAACTGTAATTGCGAAAATATTTATTAAATTCATCCATATTATAAATTTTGGGAATGGATTCCCACTCCCAAAAATAATTGTATGGGATAACATGATTTTCGAATAACGAATAATTCGAATAAATTGTCCAAAATAATCGATATTATAGGTTTTGCCTTAAAAACTATGATAAATTGATTTTGAATAGCCAGTTTGCTTCATTTGGGTACAAAACTATGAAACACCAAATATAAAACCGCAATTTTTTCGATTTTTGATTTGTATGCTCCACAGATATTAAAATAACGATTTATCCGACTTCATTTAAAAATAGCAAAACTGGCCAATAGCTTCGGAATTATTAAAAATTTAAAGAATAGTAAATTCAAAGAAAAATTGAGGTTAACACCGCGATAATAAAGTCAGTTCTGTTATAAATCATATGATCCACATTCGAAAAAAGTCAATGGATAACATCTGATATTATTCTCATTTAAGGGAAGGTTCTTTGTTTTGATAAGATATTAAGATTTTTGTCAACTTCTAATAAATTTCTAATTTGATATTACAATTTTTAAATAAAATCAGATACGTAATAAACGTTCAATATATAGTTGAACTACCCGTAAACTGGCGTGTCTTGTCTATATAACTCTTATTAATTATATTTTATTTAAGTGGACAATTGTTCGATTAATCGAATAACTCTCGACTTCTTTATTCTATTAATTGGAAATTTTTTGTTTTCAAATAGCCGATAATTATGGTTCGGCTTGTAACTATGATCTAAATGCAACAATTTTAACACTTAACGAAGCTCTCAAGATGAAAATTAACCACATAGTTGAATATTATTTCTGGTTGTCAAATATAATGATTCTTAGGAACTTTTTTCATCAATAACTAGAAGGCCGTTTTATTCCAAGGCCTTGGCAATTCCACCGCTAAACAGCACGAAATGTTGTTACTTGGTCGTCGTCCCCATCGTCATTGTCATCGAATTCAAATAATTGATTACTCTCCGTCTGTGAATGGATCCATTTGACATACAACGACAAATGTAAACATAATGCCACTGGTACATCAAAAAGGTTTTCATTGTTTGACGGACTGATTGACAACTTAATTGATGAACTAATTCTGTTCTCTCTAGTTTCGATTCGATTTTAATCATTGCTATAGATTTTGAGCTACCAGTTGTTTGACATTTGCAATTCCGTCTGCCGTTGTGGAATATTCGTGGGGGAAATACCTTAGAATGAACTACCTGACGTCAGTAGATTCATAGATATATGGATGTATATTTTAATGTCAAGGTAAAACAAGTAAAAAGTTCGACCGGGCCGAATCTCATATACCCTCCACCATGGATTGTATTCCACAGAGGCTGTCGATTTTCGTTGAAGTGCAGTAATATTACAGGAAAATATAATTTTTTTAAATATAGCCAAACCAAAACAAAAGCAAATATTGAACAAATAATTTTAGAAATAAATATAATATTTTTATTATTTCAAAACACAAATAACCTAACTTGATGATTCAACCAATTTTTTGTAAAAAGTACGAATTTGGAAAAATCTTTTTATTTTGAGTGTCTATGCAGTCAGAGGAATGTATACACCGAATTCCATGATTCTAGATGCTGCCATTTGGTTCGTACCATTTTATCCCCTTTTACCCCCTTAAAAGTACGACATTATAAAATCTCTTTATTTTACGTGTCTACCCAATTTGAGTGATGTACACACAGACTTTCGTCATTCTAGCTGTAGTCGTTTAGTTGGTACTATTTTTATCCCTCTGTACCCATTGTATCCCTTGAAAGTACGAATTTGGAAAAAACTTTTTATTTCTTTAGTCTTTGCAGTCAGAGGAATGTAAACTTCGAATTTCATGACTCTTGCTGTTGTCATTAAGTTGGTACTTTTTTATCACCTTTTTCCATTTTAACCCCAAAAAGTACGAATTTAGAAAACATAGTTTTATATTATGTATATACTCAATAAGATTAATGTACATATCGAATTTCGTGTTTCTAGCTGCTGTCGTTTAATATGTACCATATTTATCCCTTTTTGCCCCATTTCACCCCCTACGATTAAAAATCACTTTTAGGTGCACGTTTTTGTTATAGAGGGAATGTACATATCCAATATGAAGTAAGTAGAAGCAGACATATTGAAAAACAAGTAAGGAAAGGCTAAAGTCGGGCGGAGCCGACTATATGATACACTCCACTTTCTATCCTATTACAATTCAATTCGGTAAAAAAGTGAAATCGGGAAGGATTTTTGTATCCTGTAAATGTATGTGTTTGACAAAAAATGTTAAATCGGAAAGAACATCTTTATGGGTGTATATTGAAACATGGAACGCTGTGACCCACTGTATGTTTATACGTGAAATATAATATGTAAAGTTTGGCCAAAATCGGTTAAACATTTGGGAGCAACATTTGTATATATATAAATAAATGTATATCTAAATCTGAACCGATCTTACCCACTTTCCCCATAGATGTTTTAGTTAGATTATTAGAAATTGTGCCAATTTTAAAGAAAACCGGGTACAATATGTGGTTTTTAGAGCGGAAAATGTCAAATCGGGAGCGACATTTGTATGAGGGCTATATCTAAATCTGAACCGATCTTACCCACTTTCCCCATAGATGTTTTAGTTAGATTATTAGAAATTGTGCCAATTTTAAAGAAAACCGGGTACAATATGTGGTTTTTAGAGCGGAAAATGTCAAATCGGGAGCGACATTTGTATGAGGGCTATATCTAAATCTGAACCGATCTTACCCACTTTCTGCACAGATGTTTCTACCTAGATTATAAGGTGTTAAGCCAAGTCTGAAGAATATCGGGTACAATATGTGGTTTCTAGAGCGGAAAAAGTGAAATCGGGAGCGACATTTGTATGGGGGCTATATCTAAATCTGAACCGATCTATCCCGTTTTTGCCACAGGTGTTTCTATCTAGATTATAAGGAGTTGAGCCAAATCTCAAGAATATCGGGTACAATATGTGGTTACTAGAGCGGAACAATTCAAATCGGGAGCGACATTTGTATGAGGGCTATATCTAATCTGAACCGATGCTACCCACTTTCTGCACAGGTGTTTCTATTTGTATTATAAGACGGACAGACGGACATTGCTAAATCGACTCAGAATGTGATTCTAAGCCGATCTGTATAATAAACGATGGGTGTTACAAACAAATGCTCAAAGACATAATACTCTCGTGGAGTGTATAAATATGCTTAAATATTCTAAAATATTAGGGGTTATTATGGGTATTTTTAGTCCTTGTGAGGGAAACATTTTTCCCTTATGGCAGCTTTAGCCCAATTACAATCCCAACCGATCTACGACTATAAGACGTATGGTTGGAAAATTTGGACGTCCTAGCTCCTTTCGTTCAGATGCTAGCGTGCTTTCAACAGACGGACGGACGGACGGACATGGCTAGATCGTCTTAGAATTTTATGACGATCAAGAATATATATATATACTTTAGAGGGTCTCAGGTCGATATTTCAAGGTGTTACAAAAGAAATGACAAAGTTAGTAAACCCCCATCCTTGAGGTGGAGGGTATAATGAGCGAACCAGTTTTTACGATTTTAGTGCATGTCTTTTTTTAAATCCCATTTTTAGGTCCGACTTATGTTTTAAGTGACACTGTGGCACAACTTATAGATTTTTAATAATAAAGATCGTAATAATGTGACAGATATATTCCAAAACAACAAAAAGCAACACTATTTGATCACCGAAATTTGGGCCAAAGACTTACCAAAATTTGTCTTTTTAGCCATTCACATTTATTTAAGTGTTTAAATTGTATTTAGAAAATATAGACACAAAATAAATAGACACCAATATATAACTTTGACAATAAAAATTTTACAAAACACCAAATAATATTAGTAAATATAGCCGTTTGCATATTTGCAACAACAATTTATTCGCTTCGTGTGAAGTATATCTTTAAGCCAAATTTCCAATCGACCTCAGACGGACCCAGTGCTAATTGCCATAAATATTCACCGGCTGGTAAAGGAAGTAGGCTGAACTTATCCTCGGAAAGAATCAAATTTTTAATTATTAGGTCATGCTGGAAAATATATTAAAAAATTCAAATAAAAATGGTATTTTCTAATCAACACCCTGCATCATACTTACATTGTATGGACAAGTGTGATTTATGTTGGAATGCGGAGTAATAAATGCCATGGCAATTTTCATAGACACCGACGAGGGCCTCTTGAAGAAGCCGCACAAATCTGAGGTAGCATTGTACACAAATCCGGTGGCCCGTGTGTATAAGCCCGAATTTACCTAAAACAGAAAAAGCAATGAAATATCAACAATTTGTTACGCGGATATTAAAACAAAGGATGATTGTGATTTTAGAGTAAAAAATGTCCCCAATGTAAACTAGTAAGGAAAGGCTAAAGTCGGGCGTGGCCGACTATATGATACCCTACACAGTATACTACAAATGCATCTTTAGTCAAATTTAACGAACATGGCAAATTTGATTGTCTGTAATAAGTTGAATCTGAAGTGTTATGTAAACAAATCAGAAACTGATAATGAGCGGCGGCAATTTCTTTGCGTAATGCTCTACTTTTGCTGTAAGTGTGCCTAACTGAAATATAACGTGATGTAGAAAATACGTCTGAAATCGGGATCCATGGTCCACTTCACCAGCAAGTGTTCCTATGTGAAATAAGCCATGATGGATTAATATTGAAAATTTGTGGCACAGTTGAATTTGCAAACATTGACCCATATGGTCCAATTTTCGGGAAAGTATTCCAAGATATGGAAATTTTGACCAAGATCCGATGACAAATGCAGATTTTACAGCGGTAATAGGATTAATTGGACGGACATTTGTAGGGAGCCTATAACAACACTTGGGGGTTGTACCATAACAAGGGCCATTATAGTTCCCCTTAGGCATTCCTATTGGACATGAGTCATGATCTGCAAAATTTTATACAGATCCGATGTAAGATATAGGTTCTGGAGTGGTAATAGTGTAAAAAGGGGGGACCATTTGTACGGGGATTGTGCCAAAATATGGACACATATATTTGACTTTCATAGTAGGTAGTCCTAATTGAAATAGAATATGATCTGCAATATTTGAAAAAACTTCCGATGTAAAATGTTGGTCTTAGAGGGGAAATACTAAAATGGGGGCCATTTGTAAGGGTGCTACATTAAAAAGTGGGCCCATATAAATCACTTTCAAAATAGGTATTCTTAGTTGAAATATAGCATGATCTGCAAAATTGTACTGAGATCCAACGCGCGATGTGGGCTCTACGGCTGTAATAGAGTAAAATGGGGGCCCAATTTGTATGGGGGTTTTAACAAAATATGAACCCATATATTTGACTTTCATAGTATATATTCTTAGTTGAAATATAATATAATATGAAAAATTTTATAAACTTCCGATGTAAAATGCGGGTTCTAGAGAGGTAATAATAAAACTGGGGGCCCATTTGTAAGGGCGTTATATTAAAAAGTGGACCCTCATAGATCACCTTTAAAGTAGGTATTCTTTATTGAAATATAATATGATCTGCAAAATTTTATCAAGATCCAATGTAAGATGTGGGTTCTAGAGCGATAATAGTGTGAACTGGGGGCCCATTTGTATGGGGGCTATACCAAAACATTGGCCTATATAGCTGGCTTTCAAAATAGGTGTTTCTAGTCTAAATGTAACATTGAGTGGGAAATTTGATCAAGATCCGATGTAAAATGTGCATTTTAGAGCAGAAATAGTGTAAATCGGAGATACATTTGTATGGGGGCTATATTAAAACATAGACCCATGTGGTCCACTTTCCTGTGATCTGTTTCCAATTCAAATATTACACGATCCTGAAAATTTGGTCATGATCCCATGTAAAATATGTATTCTAGAGCAGTAATCGTGTAAATTATAGGGATATTTGTATGGAGGCTATATCTAAATCTGAACCTATTTCCTCCAAATTCAATACCAATGGTCCTTGGACCAAAAAACTAACCTCTGCCAAGTTTCATGACAATCGGACAACAATTGCGTCCTGTAGAGTGCGAACAAGCTTAGATGGACAGCAGACGGACGGACAGACAGACATCGTTAAATCGATTCAGCTGGTGATTCTAAGCCGATCCGTATACTTAAAGGGTCCAGCTCGATTATTTTTGGAATGAAAAATTAAAATTTTGTATTTGATTCATAATGTACGGAATAAAGGGTCATGCACTGCATATCATGTAAGTTAAATGATATACCCCCGAACCGAAACTTATGGATTGCATTGCTCAGTTGCATTCACGCATAATTGCAATAAAATATTATTTCTTAAATAAATTGTGATATTTCATTATTATGTTTTCAAATTAATTCGTCAGAAAGGCAAATTACACTGTCCAACAGCATTTTTGGAACAGAAAAGCGACCCTATAATTCTGAAAGGGTATGTTGAGTAGATCATTTTTGTAGAACAAACTAATGGTCCAGCACGTGGTCGAAGGGAGCATTACTATATGAAAAAAATGCTGTAAGTTAATGTCTGAGAGAATTCTTATGGTCAGAGTTGTATTGTGGAATTGTATGAGGATTATTTTTGTGGAAGATCTTAACCCTCTAACTGTCTCTTTATGGGTCAATTTGACCCTTTTTTCGAGAAAATCAAAAAATGCCTCTAATTGCGTAGACACGTAAAATAAAGAAATTTTAGAAAGCCGTACGCTTAAGAGGGTAAAATAGGAAAAAGGGGATAAAAATGGTACCAACCAATTGGCCGCAGTTAGAAACATGGAATTCGGTGTATACATTCCTCTGACTGCATAGACACGCAAAAAATAAAGATTTTTCCAAATTAGTATTTTTTTACTTTTTCGGCAAAAATTATTTGAGTTAGGTTTTTTGCACTATGTACGTGAGATAATGGATTTCAAAATTTGTACTTTTGTAATTAAAAAAAAGAAAGGAAATACAACCAGCTCTCTACCAATATTTATGGTGTTGAAGATTTTGGAAAATATGAACATAAGAATATTTATTTTTTGAATTGACTGAAGTATTATTTCGGTATGTAAACGTATTGGTAGCCCTTCCTTATAAGCGTGGTTTGAAATAATAATAAATTATATTTATTTACATAATTACATTTTTTTTATTGAACCTGAGACAAGACAATATACATGTGAAAATAGAGATCGTATATAGAAAAACTTTGTACTCAATGCTTTATTTGGTGATCCTTTCTCCTTTTAATTTCCAAATGATATAGATATTAAAATAATTTATTTTCATACTTTAACTATGAAAGAGAAGAATACCTGTTAAAAATACTTTAAATATAATGTGTTATTCCTTATTCCCCTTATTTATTTAGTTTAAATAGTAAATTTAAGGAGGAGAATTGAAATGGTTGTAAAAAACTAAACTAATACTGCCAGAGGCATAATTTTTTAGAATTTTTAACAGACATTCTTCTCTTTCATTTGATACCCATATCGTTATGTAAAACTCTCGAAAGTATGAAAATTAAGACGAATATATACTTTGGAAATTAAAAGTCCTGTAAAAAGGAGAAAAGATCGCCAGATGAAATATTGAGTGCACAGTTTTTCTAGATATTATCTCTAATTGCATGTACATATGGTATTGTTCAGGTCCAAAAAATATTGTCGCTATATGTGTTATATGTTTAGATATTTTTAATTATTTCAGCTGAAAGAACAAATGTCGTTCTGACAATTATTTCCTGAAAACCGGATGTTGTTTTCGCTAAAATTTTTATTAAAAGCAAGTCAAGTTGTCAAAAAATCTCTACCCATTAAAATGTCATTAAGTCCCTATAGTATTTGTCAAATTAAAAAACACTTTCATCAAAAATAATTGTTTTTTTTTTAATGTTTTTTTGTGTTAAAAAACTTCCATGAAACATGACGTGGTCATTGTTTTATTATCTTTGAAAAAATCTTTTTCCAGACATCCAACTTATGAATCTTTCACTGACACTTGCTAAACTACTCTCTGGAGTTGTAACATTTCTTCATAAATTTTATTTTATTTTAATCTTACCTTTAAGGTTGTCATCGGCAACTGCGAAATGTTAGTCTGGACATTTAGTCCAACTAGACCCCGCTTGATCACTCTCAGCCTACACTCTGTGAAGGTCATGTAATCTGGATCGAAGGACTCACATTTTAAGTTGGATAGCTTGGTTAGAGGAAAGGTCATAGTGTAGTCGATATTAAATGACAAATTCAATACGTAAATTGCACAAATTATTATTTTCAGTGATTTCATGATGTTGACGTCTGAAGCGTTACTTGAAAACTGCGAAAAATTCTGTGAATTTGTTGGACAAATAAATATTTATAATATATAGACTATTAAATACTAGACCATTTAATATATAGGCTATTAATAGATATTACATTTAAATTTGATTTTAAAAACAAAATGTTAAATGTTTTTTAATTCAAAAAAGGTATTTTGAAAAGAAGCTGCAACCTTCAGTTTAGAAGCTTTATATAGGGGACCAATAGAAGGGGAGAGGAGGAGATAATCTTTTTTGTCTGTAAACAAATACAATGTATACGAAGAACAATCCGCTAAAGCTAGAAATGCGGGGATAACACGTCCCTTACGTACATTAGGCTTGGTCGCGTTTCATATAAATACAAAATTAATTTGCGGTCAGCCCACGGTAAAAAATTTGGATTGCCATTTTGTGAGCTAAAAGCCCCTAAAATCACCACCAAAGGATTGGGGTTTGTAACACATTCCGTTTGTAACACCTTGAAACATTCAACGGAGACCCCATAAAGTATATATATATATATTCTGGGTCGGGGTAAAATTCTAAGACGATTTAGCCAGTCCCGTCTGTCTGCTCGTCCGTTTGTTCAAAGCACGCAAGCCTTCGAATGAAATGAGCTGGGAGGTTAAGATTTCTCCTAAATGTGTCTTATGGTTGCAGTTCGGTGGGCATTGAAAGTGGGCGAAATCGGCCCAGAGGGAAACATTTTTCCCTAACAAGGACTGAAAATACCCCCTACTATTTCAATTATTTAAGCAATGTTTTTCAATTTCTGCTTTATATGCATTTGAAATTTGTTGCGTACATTCCTCTTGTAGCCTGAAAGCACAAAAAGTAAATAACATTTTTATCGGGCCAAATGGGACGAAAAAAGGGATAAAAATGGTACCAATGATACGACCACAGCTAGAAACATGAAATTTGGAATGTACATCTCTCTAATTGCGTACACACGTAAATTAGATGGATTCGTACTTTTAAGGGATACAATTAGAAAAGAGGGATACAAATGGTACCACACAAACCGCTGAAGTTGAAATCATGAAATTCGGTGTATACATTCATCTGACTGTGTAGACGCGAAACATAAATAAATTTTTCTAAATTTGTACTTTTAGGGGGTAAATGACGCGAAAGGGGATACAAATAGTACCAACCAACCGGCTGCAGTTAGAATAGTGAGTAGACGCGAAAATTAAAGATATCTTTCGATATTCGGTATGATATTGGTATCAAGCAAACGACTGTAGCTAGAATCATGAAATTCGTTGTTTACATTTGACAAGCAAAATAAGAGTACTTCCCCAAAATTCGTACCTTTAAGGTCGAAATGAAAATAAAACAAGTAAAAACGCGTTAAGTTATATACCCTCCACCATGGATTGCATTCCACAGAGTCAGTTGATTTTCGTAGAAGTGCAGTAATATTACAGGGAAATATATTTTTTAATATAGCCAAACCAAAACTAATACAAATATTAAGAAAATTATTTTATAAATACATATAAAATTTTTGTTATTTGAAACCGCGCTACCAATACGTTGACACTATATATATATCGAAATAATACTTCAAGTCAATTCAAAAAATACATATAAAAATTTGCATTCTATTAAATATAGATGCAAAATGGTTTGAGCCAGGTTCCACTCAAATATTGATTACAGACCAAAAAATACAAACGAAAAATCTAAAACAAATGAGCGTTGGCACGGCAGTATTGCTGGGTAACTATACCTGCATATACACATACTTACATATGCAACTCAATGAAATGCTTGTAAGATGGCATGTGTACTTTATTATTTGGTGCGATTTTTTAAACGCAAATTCGGCAAGCGAGTTGTGCTTCTCGTTCGTTTGTGGGAATCATCTCCTTATAGAGGCCGGGTTTGATGTTGAAAAGTCGCTGACATGGTCGAAATCATGATCGTGGTAGTCTGCAGACAAGTAATAAATGTCACCATGCCATTTGTAAATAAATTTGCATTATATTAAACATAAATAAAATAAAATAAAAATGGTCCTGAGTCAGGACAATATCCCAGTTCCAAAATAAATATTCTTATATTTTCAAAAAAGCGAAATTACCATAAATATTGGTTGATAGTTGGAGCTACGTTGGTTGTATTTCAATTCCATTTTAATTCCAAAAGTACAAATTTTGAAAATCCATTATCTCAACCAATTTTTGCCGTAAAAGTAAAAAGTGCGATAAATCTTTTTATTTTGTCAATGCAGTCAAAGGAATGTATACACCGAATTCCATGATTCTAGCTGCGGCCATTTGTTTAGTACCATTTTTATCCCTTTTTTCCTATTTAACCCCCTTAAGATTACGACTTTCTAAAATATCTTTAATTAACGTGTATATGCAATTAGAGGGATGTACACACCGCAATCCATCATTCTAGCTGTAGTCGTTTAGTTGGTACTATTTTTATCCCTCTGTACCCATTGTATCCCTTGAAAGTACTAATTTGGATAAAATCTTTTATTTTTCTTTTTATTTCATTATTTTAGGTGCATCCGTTTGGTTGATACCATTTTTATCCCTCTGTTCCCATTTTATCCCTAAAAGTACGAATCTGGGAAAAATACTTTTATATAATGTATCTACTCAATTGGAGGAATTAACAAGCCGTGTTTCGTGTTTCTAGCTGCTGTCGTTTGTCGTTTTTTTATCCCTTTTTGTCCTATTTCACCCCCTACGAATAAAAATCACCTTATGGTGCACGTTTTTGTTATAAGTGGAATGCGCATACCCAATATCATGTAACTACGGGTATTTTTATACCTTTTGAGGGAAAAATTGTTCCCTTTGGGCCGATTTCGCCCAGTTTCAATACTAACCGATCTGCAACCATAAGACACATTTATGGAAAATTTGGACGTCCTAGCTCCTTTCGTTTAGATGCTAGCGTGCTTTCAACAGACGGACGGACGGACATGCCTAGATCGTCTTCGAATTTTATGACGATCAAGAATATATATACTTTATAGAGTCTCAGGTCGATATTTCATGGTGTTACAAACGGAATGACAAAGTTAGTATATATTCCCATCCTGTAGGTGGAGGGTATAATAAAACTGGTGCCAAGGAAACGGTTGCAGCTAGAAACATGAAATTATGTGTATGCATTCTACTGTGACGTGGAACAATTGGTCTGTAGTTGGAATCAAAAAAAAATTGCAAATAGGCCAATTCGGCCCCGAGGGAAAATGTTTCTCTTTAATGGCGACTGAAAACAGACTAATATTTTGGCTATATTTTTGAAGATTGCTGCCGCCTCATAGTCTCTTTTTGATTGCACTTGAAGTATTACACTTACACAGTCCTTGTCAATAGGTTAGACGCACATATTTCTATCATATTTCTTTGAAATGAAAATAAAACAAAACAACAACTATATAGAAAAAGAGTCCATGGAGTACTAAAAATAAATACAGCAAAAACATATAGGTTCTCTCGGGATCGAACTAATTTGAATTACATAATTACTTCTCGGAATTAAGATAATCTGTGTGTAAGCAAAAATGGGTAAACAAAAAAGTATGACCTTGATCGAACGGGAAAAAATGACTTTTTCCATGGCGAAGGGTTGTCGAAACGTACTATAGCTCAACAATTAGGTTGAAGCTCAAGAATTGTTCACCGGTACTTAAAAGATCCCAATTCATATGGAAATAAATATAAAGGAAGAATTCCAAGCGGATTGACAGAAAGGGATAAGCGAAAAATCCTCAGGATTGTCTCTAACTCAAAACTGACCATACCAAAAATCAAACAAAAAGCCAATGTTGACGCCAGTGTTTCTAGTGTTCGTCGAGTTATACTGAATGCCAAGAATATAAAACGAAAAAAAAAATTGAAGAAGAAGCCCCCGCTGGATGCTGCTCGCCAGTTAAAACGCGTTGAATTCTCAAAGAAGCACATGAGTTAGGACGTTCAGGTAGATACGAGACTTAAAGACTGGCGGCAGGTCGTTTTTACCGACGAAAAGAAATTCAATTTGGATGGTCCTGATGGATACCAGTATTATTTTCATGATATAAGAAAAGAATATTTATATCTGTGTCGCCACCATAGCAGAGAGGGTGATGTAATGGTGTGGGGTGCTATCACCGATTACACTCAGAAAAATAGCATTCTTAAATCTGAGTAAAATTCATACTCCAATTTAGTTTAACAATTTTACTCCAGCTTAGGTAAAATTTCCTTACGAGAAGGAAAATTAAATAGACATGAGTACACTTTCCTTATTTCAAAGCCAGAAAAAATAGTAAATACACTCAAAATAGGGTAGTAAATTTACTTAAAAACATTTTATTGTGTCTAGTAAAAACTTCTTACAATTAAGTATATTCATAATTGTGCGGAAGAAAATTTTACTAGCGTTTAAGAAAGAAAATAATGCAGATTTTTTTGTATGGAAAAAATCCATTTTGGAAGTTTTTACTTAAAAATGTGTTTATTACTTCAAATAAAGTAAATATTTACATGTCATGTTCCTCATACATTCAAGTATAAATGAACTTATAAAAAAATACTTCAGTTTGTTTAAAAAAAAATACATGAATAGTAGTCTAAAAAGAAATTCTCGTTCGTTAGTCGAGACTTTCTTCATAAGTACTTCAAATATTACTCTAAACAAACACTGCGAAGGCGCCTATCTAGCCTCCGCAGCAGTCAGTGTGAAATATCTCAACTCTTTATGGTATGAGTAAGTTGAAACGTTTGAGAACTATACCATGTTTTCCTCAGATTGAGTATAAATTTACTTGGCTTGACTACAAATTTACTTAGTTTGAGTAACAATTTACTTGGATGAGGGAAAAATCGGAATATTTTCCTCAGATTGAGTATAAATTTACTTGATTTGAGTAAAAATTCTTAAAAATTTTCCTTAGATTAAGTAAAGATTTACTTGATTGGAAGAAATTTTTTCCTCAGTTTTAGTAAATTTTACTTGCTTTGAGGAAAAGTTGAACTGGAATCAAGTTCAAAGCATGTCCTATTTTCAAGGAAATGTTTGTACTTGATGTGAGAAGTTATGTTTTACAAATGGAATAAGAATAACTTTAGACATAAGAGAAGAAAACAAATGTTGATAGATTTAGTTTGTGTAGCCTATAAGCTTTCTTTTTTGATAGTTGTCATGTTTCCTATTCATTTGGTTCGTACCATTTTATCCCCTTTTACCCCCTTAAAAGTACGACATTATAAAATCTCTTTATTTTACGAGTCTACCCAATTTGAGTGATGTACACACAGACTTTCGTCATTCTAGCTGTAGTCGTTTAGTTGGTACTATTTTTATCCCTCTGTACCCAATGTATCCCTTGAAAATACGAATTTGGAAAAAACTTTTTATTTCTTTAGTCTTTGCAGTCAGAGGAATGTAAACTCCGAATTTCATGACTCTTGCTGTTGTCATTAAGTTGGTACTTTTTTATCACCTTTTTCCATTTTAACCCCAAAAAGTACGAATTTAGAAAACATAATTTTATATTATGTATCTACTCAATAAGATTAATGTACATATCGAATTTCGTGTTTCTAGCTGCTGTCGTTTAATATGTACCATATTTATCCCTTTTTGTCCCATTTCACCCCCTACGATTAAAAATCACTTTTAGTTTCACGTTTTTGTTATAGAGGGAATGTACATATCCAATATCAAGTAAGTACAAGCAGACTTATTGAAAAACAAGTAAGGAAAGGCTAAAGTCGGGCGGAGCCGACTATATGATACACTCCACTTTCTATCCAATTACAATTCAATTCGGTAAAAAAGTAAAATCGGGAAGGATTTTTGTATCCTGTAAATGTATGTGATTGACAAAAAATTCAAATCGGAAAGAACATCTGTATGGGGGTATATTGAAACATGGAACGCTGTGACCCACTTGTATGTTTATAGGTGAAATATAGTATGTAAAGTTTGGCCAAAATCGGTTAAACATCGGTAAACATCGGTTATATCTAAATCTGAACCGATCTTACCCACTTTCCCCATAGATGTTTTAGTTAGATTATTAAAAATTGTGCCAATTTTAAAGAAAACCGGGTACAATATGTGGTTTTTAGAGCGGAAAATGTCAAATCGGGAGCGACATTTGTATGAGGGCTATATCTAAATCTGAACCGATCTTACCCACTTTCTGCACAGATGTTTCTACCTAGATTATAAGGTGTTAAGCCAAGTCTGAAGAATATCGGGTACAATATGTGGTTTCTAGAGCGGAAAAAGTCAAATCGGGAGCGACATTTGTATGGGGGCTATATCTAAATCTGAACCGATGTTACCCACTTTCTGCACAGGTGTTTCTATTTGTATTATAAGACGGACAGACGGACATTGCTAAATCGACTCAGAATGTGATTCTAAGCCGATCTGTATAATAAACGATGGGTCTAACTCGTTTCATTTTGGGTGTTACAAACAAATGCTCAAAGACATAATACTCTCGTGGAGTGTATAAATATGCTTAAATACTCTAAAATATTAGGGGTTATTATGGGTATTTTTAGTCCTTGTGAGGGAAAGATTTTTCCCTTATGGCAGCTTTAGCCCAATTACAATCCCAACCGATCTACGACTATAAGACGTATGGTTGGAAAATTTGGACGTCCTAGCTCCTTTCGTTTAGATGCTAGCGTGCTTTCAACAGACGGACGGACGGACGGACATGGCTAGAACGTCGTAGAATTTTATGACGATCAAGAATATATATATATACTTTAGAGGGTCTCAGGTCGATATTTCAAGGTGTTACAAAAGGCATGACAAAGTTAGTAAACCCCCATCCTTGGGGTGGAGGGTATAATGAGCTAACCAGTTTTTATGATTTTAGTACATGTCTCTTTTTAAATCCGATTTTTTGGTCCGACTTATGTTTTAAGTGGCACTGTGGCACAACTTAGAGATTTTTAATAATAAAGATCGTAATAATGCGACAGATATATTCCAAAACAACAAAAAGCAACACTATTTGATCACCGAAATTTGGGCCAAAGACTTACCAAAATTTGTCTTTTTAGCCATTCACATTTATTTAAGTGTTTAAATTGTATTTAGAAAATATAGACACAAAATAAATAGACACCAATATATAACTTTGACAATAAAAATTTTACAAAACACCAAATAATATTAGTAAATATAGCCGTTTGCATATTTGCAACAACAATTTATTCGCTTCGTGTGAAGTATATCTTTAAGCCAAATTTCCAATCGACCTCAGACGGACCCAGTGCTAATTGCCATAAATATTCACCGGCTGGTAAAGGAAGTAGGCTGAACTTATCCTCGGAAAGAATCAAATTTTTAATTATTAGGTCATGCTGGAAAATATATTAAAAAATTCAAATAAAAATGGTATTTTCTAATCAACACCCTGCATCATACTTACATTGTATGGACAAGTGTGATTTATGTTGGAATGCGGAGTAATAAATGCCATGGCAATTTTCATAGACACCGACGAGGGCCTCTTGAAGAAGCCGCACAAATCTGAGGTAGCATTGTACACAAATCCGGTGGCCCGTGTGTATAAGCCCGAATTTACCTAAAACAGAAAAAGCAATGAAATATCAACAATTTGTTACGCGGATATTAAAACAAAGGATGATTGTGATTTTAGAGTAAAAAATGTCCCCAATGTAAACTAGTAAGGAAAGGCTAAAGTCGGGCGTGGCCGACTATATGATACCCTACACAGTATACTACAAATGCATCTTTAGTCAAATTTAACGAACATGGCAAATTTGATTGTCTGTAATAAGTTGAATCTGAAGTGTTATGTAAACAAATCAGAAACTGATAATGAGCGGCGGCAATTTCTTTGCGTAATGCTCTACTTTTGCTGTAAGTGTGCCTAACTGAAATATAACGTGATGTAGAAAATACGTCTGAAATCGGGATCCATGGTCCACTTCACCAGCAAGTGTTTACCGCGGTAATAGGATTAATTGGACGGACATTTGTAGGGAGCCTATAACAACACTTGGGGGTTGTACCATAACATGGGCCATTATAGTTCCCCTTAGGCATTCCTATTGGGCATGAGTCATGATCTGCAAAATTGTACTGAGATCCAACGCGCGATGTGGGCTCTACGGCTGTAATAGAGTAAAATGGGGGCCCAATTTGCCTGGGGGTTATTCCAAAATATGGACCTATATATTTGACTTTCATAGTATGTATTCCTAGTTGAAATATAATATAATATGGAAAATTTGATAAACTTCCGATGTAAAATGTGGGTTCTAGAGGGTAATAATAAAAATGGGGACCCATCTGTAAGGGCGCTACATTAAAAAGTGGACTCTTATAGATCAAGTATGTATTCTTTATTGAAATATGCCATAATCTGCAAAATTTTATCAAGATCCAATGTAAGATGTGGGTTCTAGTGCGATAATAGTGTGAACTGGGGGCCCATTTGTATGGGGGCTATACCAAAACATTGGCCTATATAGCTGGCTTTCAAAATAGGTGTTTCTAGTCTAAGTGTTACATTGAGTGGGAAATTTGATCAAGATCCGATGTAAAATGTGCATTTTAGAGCAGAAATGGTGTAAATCGGAGATATATTTGTATGGGGGGGCTATATCAAACCATGGACCCATGTGATCCACTTTACCTCCACCTATTTCTAATTCAAATATAACACGATCCTGAAAATTTGGTCATGATCCCATGTAAAATATGTATTCTAGAGCAGTAATCGTGTAAATTATAGGGATATTTGTATGGAGGCTATATCTAAATCTGAACCTATTTCCTCCAAATTTAATACCAATGGTCCTTGGACCAAAAAACTAACCTCTGCCAAATTTCACTACAATCGGACAACAATTGCGTCCTGTAGAGTGCGAACAAGCTTAGATGGACAGCAGACGGACGGACAGACAGACATCCTTAAATCGATTCAGCTGGTGATTCTAAGCCGATCCGTATACTTAAAGGGTCCAGCTCGATTATTTTTGGAATGAAAAATTAAAATTTTGTATTTGATTCATAATGTACGGAATAAAGGGTCATGCACTGCATATCATGATTACACGCCAACTTCTATTAAAAATTATAATTTTGTTTTAATAGTGGTTTATTATAGTATGTACATATTTATTTTTTTGCTTCAAATTTTCTAGTAAAAGGGAATTGGGAAATATCAGTAGTATGACAATGGATTAAAGATTAAACTTAATATACTTTCCTGTATTTAGCTTGACGTGAATGTTCCGATGGGTCAAGGTTTCTGTACAAGCCCCATACGTATTTAGCAAGCATTACACTTTGGGATTTCCTTTTGAATCTTTCTTCTTTTTGCCAATTAATCGTAAAGAGCTTTATTTACAACAATGATGTCTTTGGTGACCCCCACTGAAATTTCCCGGCAAACATTTTCGTAGAATATTTTAATCCTTAAATGTCCTTTTTTAAAGGATATTTTTTGATTTTATCGAAAAAAGGGTCAAATTGACCCATAAAGAGACCAGTTAGATGGTTAAGATCTTCCACAAAAATAATCCTCAGACAATTCCACAATACAACTCTGACCATAAGAATTCTCTCAGACATTAACTTACAGCATTTTTTTCATACATGCTCCCTTCGACCAAAAATGAAAACTTTGACCCACTGTAAAAAAAAACTCAGACGTGCTGGACCATAAGTTTGTTCTACAAAAATGATCTACGCAACATTCCCTTTCAGAATTATGGGGTCGCTATTCTATTCCATTCAAAAAGTCTTAATTTGTTGGACAGTGTTATTTTTCGGGTTCACAATGGAATGTATACACCTTAAACGACTATAGCTAGAATGATTAAATTCGGTGTGTACATGCCTCTAATTGCGTAGACACGTAAAATAAAGAAATTTTAGAAAGCCGTACTCTTAAGAGGGTAAAATAGGAAAAAGGGGATAAAAATGGTACCAACCAATTGGCCGCAGTTAGAAACATGGAATTCGGTGTATACATTCCTCTGACTGCATAGACACGCAAAAAAAAGATTTTTCCAAATTAGTATTTTTTTTACTTTTTACGTGAGATAATGGATTTCAAAATTTGTACTTTTGTAATTAAAAAAAGAAAGGAAATACAACCAGCTCTCTACCAATATTTATGGTGTTGAAGATTTTGGAAAATATGAACATAAGAATATTTATTTTTTGAATTGACTGAAGTATTATTTCGGTATGTAAACGTATTGGTAGCCCTTCCTTATAAGCGTGGTTTGAAATAATAAAAAATTATATTTATTTACATAATTACATTTATTTTATTGAACCTGAGACAAGACAATATACATGTGAAAATAGAGATCGTATATAGAAAAACTGTGTACTCAATGCTTTATTTGGTGATCCTTTCTCCTTTTTACAGGGCTTTTAATTTCCAAATGATATAGATATTAAAATAATTTATTTTCATACTTTAACTATGAAAGAGAAGAATACCTGTTAAAAATACTTTAAATATAATGTGTATTAGTTTAGTATTTAGTATACGTTTTCACCTTATTCCCCTTATTTCTTTAGTTTAAATAGTAAATTTAAGGAGGAGAATTGAAATGGTTGTAAAAAACTAAACTAATACTGCCAGAGGCATGATTTTTTTAGAATTTTTAACAGACATTCTTCTCTTTCATTTGATACCCATATCGTTATGTAAAACTCTCGAAAGTATGAAAATAAATTATTAAGACGAATATATATTTTGGAAATTAAAAGTCCTGTAAAAAGGAGAAAAGATCGCCAGATGAAATATTGAGTGCACAGTTTTTCTAGATATTATCTCTAATTGCATGTACATATGGTATTGTTCAGGTCCAAAAAATATTGTCGCTATATGTGTTATATGTTTAGATATTTTTAATTATTTCAGCTGAAAGAACAAATGTCGTTCTGACAATTATTTCCTGAAAACCGGATGTTGTTTTCGCTAAAATTTTTATTAAAAGCAAGTCAAGTTGTCAAAAAATCTCTACCCATTAAAAGTCATTAAGTCCCTATCGTATTTGTCAAATTAAAAAACACATTCAACAAAAATAATTGTTTTTAATGTTATTTTTTGTGTTAAAAAACTTCCATGAAACATGACGTGGTCATTGTTTTATTATCTTTGAAAAAATCTTTTTCCAGACATCCAACTTATGAATCTTTCACTGACACTTGCTAAACTACTCTCTGGAGTTGTAACATTTCTTCATAAATTTTATTTTATTTTAATCTTACCTTTAAGGTTGTCATCGGCAACTGCGAAATGTTAGTCTGGACATTTAGTCCAACTAGACCCCGCTTGATCACTCTCAGCCTACACTCTGTGAAGGTCATGTAATCTGGATCGAAGGACTCACATTTTAAGTTGGATAGCTTGGTTAGAGGAAAGGTCATAGTGTAGTCGATATTAAATGACAAATTCAATACGTAAATTGCACAAATTATTATTTTCAGCGATTTCATGATGTTGACGTCTGAAGCGTTACTTGAAAACTGCGAAAAATTCTGTGAATTTTTTGGACAAATAAATATTTATAATATATAGACTATTAAACACTAGACCATTTAATATATAGGCTATTAATAGATATTACAATTAAATTTCATTTAAAAAACAAAATGTTAAATGCTTTTTAATTCAAAAAAGGTATTTTGAAATGAAGCTGCAACCTTCGGTTTAGAAGCTTTATATAGGGGACCAATAGAAGGGGAGAGGAGGAGATTATCTTTTTTGTCTGTAAACAAATACAATGTATACGAAGAACAATCCGCTAAAGCTAGAAATGTGGGGATAACACGTCCCTTACGTACATTAGACTTGGTCGCGTTTAGGGTTTGGGGTCCGGGAATTCCCGAATCGTTTTTCCCGGGAATTCCCGGAAAAATTTGGACGGGAATTCCCGGGAAAAAATTTTCAATTTCCCGGGAATACGGGAAATATTAAAAAAATAATTTATTTATTATGTTGATCAATAATTTAATGTTACTATATAATTTGACAAGCAAAGTAAGAGTACTTCCCAAAAAATCGTACTTTTAAGGTCGAAATGAAAACAAAGTAAAGACGCGTTAAGTTATATACCCTCCACCATGGGTTGCATTCCACAGAGTCTGTTGATTTTCGTAGAAGTGCAGTAATATTACAGGGAAATATATTTTTTTAATATAGCCAAACCAAAACTAATACAAATATTAAGACAATTATTTTATAAATACATATAAAATTTTTGTTATTTAAAACCACGCTACCAATACGTTTACACTATATATATACCGAAATAATACTTCAAGTCAATTCAAAAAATAAATATAAAAATTTGCATTCTATTAAATATAGATGCAAAATGGTCTTGAGCCAGGACAATATTCCAGTTCCACTCAAATATTGATTACAGACCAAACAAGTAAGAAGGCGTTAAGTTCGGCCGGGCCGAATCTTATATACCCTCCACCACGGAGTGCATTCCACAGTATTACCAGCAGATTAAAGGATGTTGACTTTACACAGAAGCACGGTACCATATTACGAAAATTGTGATATTTTTATGCACATTATTATATTTGTTTACTATTTCAAACTACTACTTATGCGCACTGTTTAAAATCGACTACTGTATATAAATAAAATGATGAAATTGTGAAAGTGAACATGACTAAATATTAGGCGATTGTCAGTCGTCATTAGAAAGAAGCATTTTCAGATATAGACAAAGTGATAAGAAAAGTATAAATTTTAAAGATATCCCCATTCACCCCATTCTCCGCCCAAATGTACAAGTTTCGAAAAACCCTTTTTCAAGTATTTATAGTCAGAATGTATACACCGAATTTCATGATTTCAACTTCAGCGGTTTGGTAGGTCCCATTTTTATCCCTCTTTTTAATTATATCCCTTAAAAGTACAAATTTCAAAAAATTCCTCTATTTTACGTGTCTATGCAGTTAGAGGGATGTACACACCGAATTTCATGATTCTAGCTGTTGTCGTATCATTGGTACCATATTTTATCCCTTTTTGTCCCATTTCGCCCGCTAAAACTTTTATTTTCTTTGGAGTGCTTCCAAGCTACAAGAGGAATGTCCGCAACAAATTTTAACTGTAGGAAAATAAGAAATTTAATTAATAAGCTACCAATATTTGTATACTATATATAATGGATATAATACTTCAATTCACAAAGTAAATATAAGGGAGCAATCATAAATACCCTAAATATTGGGGGATAGAGAGTGTATTTTCAGCTACAGTCGTTTGGTTGGTTGTATTTCCATCCTATTTTAATTTCAAAAGTATAAATTTTGAAAATACCTTATCTCTCACGTACGCAGTATTAGACAATTTCATGATTCTACCATTTTTTGTCGTAAAAGCAACAAACGAATTTGGGAAAAAAATATTTTACGTGGCTATGCAGTCAGATGAATGTACACACCGAATTCCACGATACTATCAGCGGTCATTTTGTTGGTACCATTCTTATCCCCTTTTTCCAATTTTGCCCCCTCAAGAGTACGACTATCTAAAACCTCTTTATTTTACGTATCTACACAATTAGAGGGATGTACACACTGAATTTCATAATTTTCATCATAGCTGTATTCGTTTAGTTGGTACTATTTTTATCCCCTGTAGCCATTGTATCCCTTGAAAGTACGAATTTGGAAAAAACGTTTTATTTTTCGTGTCTACGCAGTCAGAGGAATGTATACTCCGAATTTCATGATTCTAGCTGCTGTCATTTGGTAGGTACTATTTTTATCCCCTTTTACCAATTGAACACCAAAAAGTACGAATTTTGGAAAGTAATTTTATTTTACGTGTCTACGCAATCAGAGGAATGTATATATCGAATTTCACTATTCTAGGTGCAGCCGTTAGGTTGGTACTATTTTTATCCCTTTTGCCCCATTTAACCCTTTTAAAGTACGAATTTAGAAAAAATACTTTTATATTGATTATCTACTCTATTAGGGGAATGTACACGCCAAATTTCGTGTTTCTATCTGTTGTCGTTTGGAAGGTACCATTTTTATCCCTTTTTGTCCCATTTCGTCCCCTACAAATAAAAATCTCTCTATGGTGGCCTTTTATGCTATAAAGGGAATGCGCATTGCGAATATCAAGTAAATACAAGCTAATATGTTCAAAAACATGCTGAAATACACAAAATATTAGGGGTATTTTCAGTCCTTGTGAGGGAAAAATTTTTCCCTCTGGGCCGATTTCGTCCACTTTCAATCCCAACCGATCTACAACCAAAAGACACATTTAGGAAAAATTTGAACCTCCTAGCTCATTTCGTTCGGCCGCTATCGTGCTTTCAACAGACAGACAGACAGACGGACAGACGGACATGGCTATATCGCCTTAGAATTTTACCACGACCCAGAATATATATACTTTATGGGGTCTCCGATGAATATTTCAAGGTGTTACAAACGGAATGACAAAGTGAATATACCCCCATCCTGGAGGTGGCGGGTATAAAAAGTACAAACGAAAAATCTAAAACAAATGAGCGTTGGCACGGCAATAGTATTGCTGGGTAACTATACCTGCATATACACATACTTACATATGCAACTCAATGAGATGCTTGTAAGATGGCATGTGTACTTTATTACTTGGTGCGATTTTTTAAACGCAAATTCGGCAAACGAGTTGTACTTCTCGTTCGTTTGTGAGAATCATCTCCTTATAGAGGCCGGGTTTGATGTTGAAAAGTCGCTGCGCAGCCACTTGAAAAGACTTTTGACATGGTCGAAATCATGATCGTGGTAGCCTGCAGACAAGTAATAAATGTCACCATGCCATTTGTAAATAAATTTGTATTCTATTAAATATAGATGCAAAATGGTCTTGAGCCAGGACAATATCCCAGTTCCAAAATAAATATTCTTATATAGGGTCCGCCATTTAACGTTTTTTTCAACTATTCAAGCGTTGGACTATTATTTGTGGGGTGCCCTCAGCAGCCATTTGAATGAAATTATTTTCCATTATTAACCGGAAGGATTGTACTTTCAAATAAAATAAGAAATTTGAGAAAATATTCAGTAGTTTTTTATAGCATTTTCAAAAAAAAAAGTTATTTTATATTTTCAAAAAAGCGAAATTACCATAAATATTGGTTGATAGTGGGAGCTACAGTTGGTTGTATTTCAATTCCATTTTAATTCCAAAAGTACAAATTTTGAAAATCCATTATATCAACAAATTTTTGCCGTAAAAGTAAAAAGTACGAAAAATCTTTTTATTTTGTCTATGCAGTCAAAGGAATGTATATACGAATTCCATGATTCTAGCTGCGGCCATTTGGTTAGTACCATTTTTATAAATTTTTCCCTATTTTACCCCTTAAGATTACGACTTTCTAAAATCGCTTTATTTTACGTGTCTACCCAATTAGGGGGATGTACACACCGTATTTCATGATTCTAGCTGTAGCCGCTTAGTTGGTACCATTTTTATCCCTCCGTTCCCATTGTATTCCTTGAAAGTACTAATTTGGAAAAAAACTTTTATTTTTCGTGTCTACGCAGTCAGGGGAATGTATACTCCGAATTTCATTATTTTAGGTGCAGCCGTTTGGTTGATACCATTTTTATCCCTCTGTTCCCATTTTATCCCTAAAAGTACGAATTTGGGAAAAATATTTTTATATAATGTATTTACTGAATTAGAGGAATAGTTTCGTGTTTCTAGCTGTTGTCGTTCGATATGTACCATATTTTATCCCTTTTTGTCCTATTTCACCCCCTACGAATAAAAAATATGGTGCACGTTCTTGTTCTAAGTGGAATGCGCATGCCTAATATCAAGTAACTACGGCTATTTTTATACCTTGTGAGGGAAAAATTGTTCCCTTTGGGCCGATTTCGCCCAGTTTCAATCCCAACAGATCTGCAACCATAAGACACATTTATGGAAAATTTGGACGTCCTAGCTCCTTTCGTTTAGATGCTAGCGTGCTTTCAACAGACGGACGGACGGACATGCCTAGATCGTCTTCGAATTTTATGACGATCAAGAATATATATACTTTAGAGGGTCTCAGGTCGATATTTCAAGGTGTTACAAACGGAATGACAAAGTTAGTATATATTCCCATCCTGTAGGTGGAGGGAATAATAAAACGGGTGCCAAGGAAACGGTTGCAGCTAGAAACATGAAATTATGTGTATGCATTCTACTGTGACGTGGAACAATTGGTCTGTAGTTGGAATCAAAAAAAATTGCAAATAGACCAATTCGGCCCCGAGGGAAAATGTTTCTCTTTAATGGCGACTGAAAACAGACTAATATTTTGGCTATATTTTTGAAGATTGCTGCCGCCTCATAGTCTCTTTTTGATTGCACTTGAAGTATTACACTTACACAGTCCTTGTCAATAGGTTAGACGCACATATTTCTATCATATTTCTTTGAAATGAAAATAAAACAAAACAACAACTATATAGAAAAAGAGTCCATGGAGTACTAAAAATAAATACAGCAAAAACATATAGGTTCTCTCGGGATCGAACTAATTTGAATTACATAATTACTTCTCGGAATTAAGATAATCTGTGTGTAAGCAAAAATGGGTAAACAAAAAAGTATGACCTTGATCGAACGGGAAAAAATGACTTTTTCCATGGCGAAGGGTTGTCGAAACGTACTATAGCTCAACAATTAGGTTGAAGCTCAAGAATTGTTCACCGGTACTTAAAAGATCCCAATTCATATGGAAATAAATATAAAGGAAGAATTCCAAGCGCATTGGAAGAAAGGGATAAGCGAAAAATCCTCAGGATTGTCTCTAACTCAAAACTGACCATACCAAAAATCAAACAAAAAGCCAATGTTGACGCCAGTGTTTCTAGTGTTCGTCGAGTTATACTGAATGCCAAGAATATAAAACGAAAAAAAAAAATTGAAGAAGAAGCCCCCGCTGGATGCTGCTCGCCAGTTAAAACGCGTTGAATTCTCAAAGAAGCACATGAGTTAGGACGTTCAGGTAGATACGAGACTTAAAGACTGGCGGCAGGTCGTTTTTACCGACGAAAAGAAATTCAATTTGGATGGTCCTGATGGATACCAGTATTATTTTCATGATATAAGAAAAGAATATTTATATCTGTGTCGCCACCATAGCAGAGAGGGTGATGTAATGGTGTGGGGTGCTATCACCGATTACACTCAGAAAAATAGCATTCTTAAATCTGAGTAAAATTCATACTCCAATTTAGTTTAACAATTTTACTCCAGCTTAGGTAAAATTTCCTTACGAGAAGGAAAATTAAATAGACATGAGTACACTTTCCTTATTTCAAAGCCAGAAAAAATAGTAAATACACTCAAAATAGGGTAGTAAATTTACTTAAAAACATTTTATTGTGTCTAGTAAAAACTTCTTACAATTAAGTATATTCATAATTGTGCGGAAGAAAATTTTACTAGCGTTTAAGAAAGAAAATAATGCAGATTTTTTTGTATGGAAAGAATCCATTTAGGAAGTTTTTACTTAAAAATGTGTTTATTACTTCAAATAAAGTAAATATTTACATGTCATGTTCCTCATACATTCAAGTATAAATGAACTTATAAAAAAATACTTCAGTTTGTTTAAAAAAAAATACATGAATAGTAGTCTAAAAAGAAATTCTCGTTCGTTAGTCGAGACTTTCTTCATAAGTACTTCAAATATTACTCTAAACAATCACTGCGAAGGCGCCTATCTAGCCTCCGCAGCAGTCAGTGTGAAATATCTCAACTCTTTATGGTATGAGTAAGTTGAAACGTTTGAGAACTATACCATGTTTTCCTCAGATTGAGTATAAATTTACTTGGCTTGACTACAAATTTACTTAGTTTGAGTAACAATTTACTTGGATGAGGGAAAAATCGGAATATTTTCCTCAGATTGAGTATAAATTTACTTGATTTGAGTAAAAATTCTTAAAAATTTTCCTTAGATTAAGTAAAGATTTACTTGATTGGAAGAAATTTTTTTCTCAGTTTTAGTAAATTTTACTTGCTTTGAGGAAAAGTTGAACTGGAATCAAGTTCAAAGCATGTCCTATTTTCAAGGAAATGTTTGTACTTGATGTGAGAAGTTATGTTTTACAAATGGAATAAGAATAACTTTAGACATAAGAGAAGAAAACAAATGTTGATAGATTTAGTTTGTGTAGCCTATAAGCTTTCTTTTTTGATAGTTGTCATGTTTCCTATTCATTTGGTTCGTACCATTTTATCCCCTTTTACCCCCTTAAAAGTACGACATTATAAAATCTCTTTATTTTACGAGTCTACCCAATTTGAGTGATGTACACACAGACTTTCGTCATTCTAGCTGTAGTCGTTTAGTTGGTACTATTTTTATCCCTCTGTACCCAATGTATCCCTTGAAAATACGAATTTGGAAAAAACTTTTTATTTCTTTAGTCTTTGCAGTCAGAGGAATGTAAACTCCGAATTTCATGACTCTTGCTGTTGTCATTAAGTTGGTACTTTTTTATCACCTTTTTCCATTTTAACCCCAAAAAGTACGAATTTAGAAAACATAATTTTATATTATGTATCTACTCAATAAGATTAATGTACATATCGAATTTCGTGTTTCTAGCTGCTGTCGTTTAATATGTACCATATTTATCCCTTTTTGTCCCATTTCAGCCCCTACGATTAAAAATCACTTTTAGTTTCACGTTTTTGTTATAGAGGGAATGTACATATCCAATATCAAGTAAGTACAAGCAGACTTATTGAAAAACAAGTAAGGAAAGGCTAAAGTCGGGCGGAGCCGACTATATGATACACTCCACTTTCTATCCAATTACAATTCAATTCGGTAAAAAAGTGAAATCGTGAAGGATTTTTGTATCCTGTAAATGTATGTGATTGACAAAAAAATTCAAATCGGAAAGAACATCTGTATGGGGGTATATTGAAACATGGAACGCTGTGACCCACTTGTATGTTTATAGGTGAAATATAGTATGTAAAGTTTGGCCAAAATCGGTTAAACATCGGTAAACATCGGTTAAATCGGTTATATCTAAATCTGAACCGATCTTACCCACTTTCCCCATAGATGTTTTAGTTAGATTATTAAAAATTGTGCCAATTTTAAAGAAAACCGGGTACAATATGTGGTTTTTAGAGCGGAAAATGTCAAATCGGGAGCGACATTTGTATGAGGGCTATATCTAAATCTGAACCGATCTTACCCACTTTCTGCACAGATGTTTCTACCTAGATTATAAGGTGTTAAGCCAAGTCTGAAGAATATCGGGTACAATATGTGGTTTCTAGAGCGGAAAAAGTCAAATCGGGAGCGACATTTGTATGGGGGCTATATCTAAATCTGAACCGATTTGCCTCAAATTAAATATCGTTCGTCCTTGATCCACAAAACTTACATGTGCCAATTTTTTGTTAAGATCGGACTATAATTGCGACCTGTAATTTGATTACAACAATAGATGGACAGACGGACATTGCTAAATCGACTCAGAATGTGATTCTAAGCCGATCTGTATAATAAACGATGGGTCTAACTCGTTTCATTTTGGGTGTTACAAACAAATGCTCAAAGACATAATACTCTCGTGGAGTGTATAAATATGCTTAAATACTCTAAAATATTAGGGGTTATTATGGGTATTTTTAGTCCTTGTGAGGGAAACATTTTTCCCTTATGGCAGCTTTAGCCCAATTACAATCCCAACCGATCTACGACTATAAGACGTATGGTTGGAAAATTTGGACGTCCTAGCTCCTTTCGTTCAGATGCTAGCGTGCTTTCAACAGACGGACGGACGGACATGGCTAGATCGTCTTAGAATTTTATGACGATCAAGAATATGTATATATACTTTAGAGGGTCTCAGGTCGATATTTCAAGGTGTTACAAACGGAATGACAAAGTTAGTAAACCCCCATCCTTGAGGTGGAGGGTAAAATGAGCGAACCAGTTTTTACGATTTTAGTGCATGTCTTTTTTTAAATCCCATTTTATGGTCCGACTTATGTTTTAAGTGGCACTGTGGCACAACTTAGAGATTTTTAATAATAAAGATCGTAATAATGCGACAGATATATTCCAAAACAACAAAAAGCAACACTATTTGATCACCGAAATTTGGGCCAAAGACTTACCAAAATTTGTCTTTTTAGCCATTCACATTTATTTAAGTGTTTAAATTGTATTTAGAAAATATAGACACAAAATAAATAGACACCAATATATAACTTTGACAATAAAAATTTTACAAAACACCAAATAATATTAGTAAATATAGCCGTTTGCATATTTGCAACAACAATTTATTCGCTTCGTGTGAAGTATATCTTTAAGCCAAATTTCCAATCGACCTCAGACGGACCCAGTGCTAATTGCCATAAATATTCACCGGCTGGTAAAGGAAGTAGGCTGAACTTATCCTCGGAAAGAATCAAATTTTTAATTATTAGGTCATGCTGGAAAATATATTAAAAAATTCAAATAAAAATGGTATTTTCTAATCAACACCCTGCATCATACTTACATTGTATGGACAAGTGTGATTTATGTTGGAATGCGGAGTAATAAATGCCATGGCAATTTTCATAGACACCGACGAGGGCCTCTTGAAGAAGCCGCACAAATCTGAGGTAGCATTGTACACAAATCCGGTGGCCCGTGTGTATAAGCCCGAATTTACCTAAAACAGAAAAAGCAATGAAATATCAACAATTTGTTACGCGGATATTAAAACAAAGGATGATTGTGATTTTAGAGTAAAAAATGTCCCCAATGTAAACTAGTAAGGAAAGGCTAAAGTCGGGCGTGGCCGACTATATGATACCCTACACAGTATACTACAAATGCATCTTTAGTCAAATTTAACGAACATGGCAAATTTGATTGTCTGTAATAAGTTGAATCTGAAGTGTTATGTAAACAAATCAGAAACTGATAATGAGCGGCGGCAATTTCTTTGCGTAATGCTCTACTTTTGCTGTAAGTGTGCCTAACTGAAATATAACGTGATGTAGAAAATACGTCTGAAATCGGGATCCATGGTCCACTTCACCAGCAAGTGTTCCTATGTGAAATAAGCCATGATGGATTAATATTGAAAATTTGTGGCACAGTTGAATTTGCAAACATTGACCCATATGGTCCAATTTTCGGGAAAGTATTCCAAGATATGGAAATTTTGACCAAGATCCGATGACAAATGCAGATTTTACCGCGGTAATAGGATTAATTGGACGGACATTTGTAGGGAGCCTATAACAACACTTGGGGGTTGTACCATAACATGGGCCATTATAGTACCCCTTAGGCATTCCTATTGGACATGAGTCATGATCTGCAAAATTTTATAAAGATCCGATGTAAGATATAGGTTCTGGAGCGGTAATAGTGTAAAATGGGGGGACCATTTGTACGGGGATTGTGCCAAAATATGGACACATATATTTGACTTTCATAGTAGGTAGTCCTAATTGAAATAGAATATGATCTGCAATATTTGAAAAAACTTCCGATGTAAAATGTTGGTCTTAGAGGGGAAATACTAAAATGGGGGCCATTTGTAAGGGTGCTACATTAAAAAGTGGGCCCATATAAATCACTTTCAAAATAGGTATTCTTAGTTGAAATATAGCATGATCTGCAAAATTGTACTGAGATCCAACGCGCGATGTGGGCTCTACGGCTGTAATAGAGTAAAATGGGGGCCCAATTTGTATGGGGGTTTTAACAAAATATGAACCCATATATTTGACTTTCATAGTATATATTCTTAGTTGAAATATAATATAATATGAAAAATTTTATAAACTTCCGATGTAAAATGCGGGTTCTAGAGAGGTAATAATAAAACTGGGGGCCCATTTGTAAGGGCGTTATATTAAAAAGTGGACCCTCATAGATCACCTTTAAAGTAGGTATTCTTTATTGAAATATAATATGATCTGCAAAATTTTATCAAGATCCAATGTAAGATGTGGGTTCTAGAGCGATAATAGTGTGAACTGGGGGCCCATTTGTATGGGGGCTATACCAAAACATTGGCCTATATAGCTGGCTTTCAAAATAGGTGTTTCTAGTCTAAATGTAACATTGAGTGGGAAATTTGATCAAGATCCGATGTAAAATGTGCATTTTAGAGCAGAAATAGTGTAAATCGGAGATACATTTGTATGGGGGCTATATTAAAACATAGACCCATGTGGTCCACTTTCCTGTGATCTGTTTCCGATTCAAATATTACACGATCCTGAAAATTTGGTCATGATCCCATGTAAAATATGTATTCTAGAGCAGTAATCGTGTAAATTATAGGGATATTTGTATGGAGGCTATATCTAAATCTGAACCTATTTCCTCCAAATTCAATACCAATGGTCCTTGGACCAAAAAACTAACCTCTGCCAAGTTTCATGACAATCGGACAACAATTGCGTCCTGTAGAGTGCGAACAAGCTTAGATGGACAGCAGACGGACGGACAGACAGACATCGTTAAATCGATTCAGCTGGTGATTCTAAGCCGATCCGTATACTTAAAGGGTCCAGCTCGATTATTTTTGGAATGAAAAATTAAAATTTTGTATTTGATTCATAATGTACGGAATAAAGGGTCATGCACTGCATATCATGTAAGTTAAATGATATACCCCCGAACCGTGGTTATGTGGTTTCTAAAGCGGAAAAAGTGAAATAGGGAGCGACATTTGTGTAGGGGCTATATCTAAATCTGAACCGATCTTACCCAATTTCTGCATAGATGTTTCTAGTTGGATTATAAGATTTTGTACCCAATTTAAAGAAAATCGGGTACATTATGTGGTTTCTAGAGCGGAAAATGTCAAATCGGGAGCGACATTTGTATGGAGGCTATACCTAAATCTGAACCGATCATACCCACTTTCACCATAGGTGTTTCTAGTTCCATTATAAAATGTTGTGCCAAATTTAAAGAAAATCGGGTACAAGATGTGGTTTCTAGAGCGGAAAAAGTGAAATCGGGAGCGACATTTGTATGGGGGCTATATCTAAATCTGAACCGATCTTACCCAATTTCTGCATAGATGTTTCCAGTTAGATTATAAGATTTTGTACCCAATTTAAAGAAAATCGGGTACATTATGTGGTTTCTAGAGCGGAAAATGTCAAATGGGGAGCGACATTTGTATGGGGGCTATATCTAAATCTGAACCGATCATACCCACTTTCAGCATAGGTGTTTCTAGTTCGATTATAAAATGTTGTGCCAATTTTAAAGAAAATCGGGTACAATATGTGGTTTCTAAAGCGGAAAAGTGAAATAGGGAGCGACATTTGTATGGGGACTATATCTAAATCTGAACCGATCTTACCCAATTTTTGCATAGGTGTTTCTAGTTGGATTATAAGATGTTGTGCCAAATTTAAAGAAAATCGGGTACAAGATGTGGTTTCTAGAGCGGAAAATGTCAAATCGGGAGCGACATTTGTATGGGGGCTATATCTAAATCTGAACCGATCTTACCCAATTTCTGCATAGGTGTTTCTAGTTGGATTATAAGATGTTGTGTTAAATTTAAAGAAAATCGGGTACAATATGTGGTTTCTAAAGCGGAAAAAGTGAAATAGGGAGCGACATTTGTATGGGGACTATATCTAAATCTGAACCGATCTTACCCAGTTTCTGCATAGGTGTTTCTAGTTCGATTATAAGATGTTGTGCCAAATTTAAAGAAAATCGGGTACAAGATGTGGTTTCTAGAGCGGAAAATGTCAAATCGGGAGCGACATTTGTATGGGGGCTATATCTAAATCTGAACCGATCTTACCCAATTGCTGCATAGGTGTTTCTAGTTGGATTATAAGATGTTGTGTTAAATTTAAAGAAAATCGGGTACAATATGTGGTTTCTAAAGCGGAAAAAGTGAAATAGGGAGCGACATTTGTATGGGGACTATATCTAAATCTGAACCGATCTTACCCAGTTTCTGCATAGGTGTTTCTAGTTCGATTATAAGATGTTGTGCCAAATTTAAAGAAAATCGGGTACAAGATGTGGTTTCTAGAGCGGAAAATGTCAAATCGGGAGCGACATTTGTATGGGGGCTATATCTAAATCTGAACCGATCTTACCCAATTTCTGCATAGGTGTTTCTAGTTCGATTATAAAATGTTGTGCCAATTTTAAAGAAAATCGGGTACAATATGTGGTTTCTAAAGCGGAAAAAGTGAAATAGGGAGCGACATTTGTATGGGGACTATATCTAAATCTGAACCGATCTTACCCAATTTTTGCATAGGTGTTTCTAGTTGGATTATAAGATGTTGTGCCAAATTTAAAGAAAATCGGGTACAACATGTGGTTTCTAGAGCGGAAAATGTCAAATCGGGAGCGACATTTGTATGGGGACTACATCTAAATCTGAACTGATTTCCTCCAAATTCAATACCGAACGTCCTTGGCCAAAAAAAGTAACTTCTGCTAAAGTTCATGATAATCGGACAGCAAATGCGACCTGTAGAGTGCGAACAAGCTTAGATGGACAGCAGACGGACAGACGGACGGACGGACGGACAGACAGACATCGGTAAATCGATTCAGCTGGTGATTCTAAGCCGATCCGTATACTTAAAGGTGGGTCTAGCTCGATTATTTCGTGGTGTTACAAACATTTGGTGCGAAACTAACTTATAATACCCTATTCCACAAAGTGGTGTAGGGTATAAAAAGAATGGAAATACAACCAGCTCTCTACCAATATTTATGGTGCTGAAGATTTTGGAAAATATAAGAATATTTATTTTTTGAATTGACTGAAGTATTATTTCGGTATGTAAACGTATTGGTAGCCCTTCCTTATAAGCGTGGTTTGAAATAATAAAAAATTATATTTATTTATATAATTACATTTATTTTATTGAACCTGAGACAAGACAATATACATGTGAAAATAGAGATCGTATATAGAAAAACTGTGTACTCAATGCTTTATTTGGTGATCCTTTCTCCTTTTTACAGGGCTTTTAATTTCCAAATGATATAGATATTAAAATAATTTATTTTCATACTTTAACTATGAAAGAGAAGAATACCTGTTAAAAATACTTTAAATATAATGTGTTATTCCTTATTCCTTATTCCCCTTATTTATTTAGTTTAAATAGTAAATTTAAGGAGGAGAATTGAAATGGTTGCCAGAGGCATGATTTTTTTAGAATTTTTAACAGACATTCTTCTCTTTCATTTGATACCCATATCGTTATGTAAAACTCTCGAAAGTATGAAAATAAATTATTAAGACGAATATATACTTTGGAAATTAAAAGTCATGTAAAAAGGAGAAAAAATCACCAAATGAAATATTGAGTGCACAGTTTTTCTAGATATTATCTCTAATTGCATGTACATATGGTATTGTTCAGGTCCAAAAAAATATTGCCGTTATATGTGTTATATGTTTAGATATTTTTAATTATTTCAGTTGAAAGAACAAATGTCGTTCTGACAATTATTTCCTGAAAACCGGATGTTGTTTTCGCTAAAATTTTTATTAAAAGCAAGTCAAATTAAAAAACACATTCAACAAAAATAATTGTTTTTAATGTTATTTTTTGTTTTAAAAAACTTCCATGAAACATGACGTGGTCATTGTTTTATTATCTTTGAAAAAATCTTTTTCCAGACATCCAACTTATGAATCTTTCACTGACACTTGCTGAACTACTCTCTGGAGTTGTAACATTTCTTCATAAATTTTATTTTATTTTAATCTTACCTTTAAGGTTGTCATCGGCAACTGCGAAATGTTAGTCTGGACATTTAGTCCAACTAGACCCCGCTTGATCACTCTCAGCCTACACTCTGTGAAGGTCATGTAATCTGGATCGAAGGACTCACATTTTAAGTTGGATAGCTTGGTTAGAGGAAAGGTCATAGTGTAGTCGATATTAAATGACAAATTCAATACGTAAATTGCACAAATTATTATTTTCAGCGATTTCATGATGTTGACGTCTGAAGCGTTACTTGAAAACTGCGAAAAATTCTGTGAATTTTTTGGACAAATAAATATTTATAATATGTAGACTATTAAATACTAGACCATTTAATATATAGGCTATTAATAGATATTACAATTAAATTTCATTTAAAAAACAAAATGTTAAAAGCTTTTTAATTCAAAAAAGGTATTTTGAAAAGAAGCTGCAACCTTCGGTTTAGAAGCTTTATATAGGGGACCAATAGAAGGGGAGAGGAGGAGATAATCTTTTTTGTCTGTAAACAAATACAATGTATACGAAGAACAATCCGCTAAAGCTAGAAATGCGGGGATAACACGTCCCTTACGTACATTAGGCTTGGTCGCGTTTCATATAAATACAAAATTAATTTGCGGTCAGCCCACGGTAAAAAATTTGGATTGCCATTTTGTGAGCTAAAAGCCCCTAAAATCACCACCAAAGGATTGGGGTTTGTAACACATTCCGTTTGTAACACCTTGAAACATTCAACGGAGACCCCATAAAGTATATATATATATATATTCTGGGTCGGGGTAAAATTCTAAGACGATTTAGCCAGTCCCGTCTGTCTGCTCGTCCGTTTGTTCAAAGCACGCTAGCCTTCGAATGAAATGAGCTGGGAGGTTAACATTTCTCCTAAAGTGTCTTATGGTTGCAGTTCGGTGGGCATTTTCCCTAAATTTTTCCCTAACAATGCAGTCAAAGGAATGTATACACCAAATTCCATGATTCTAGCTGCGGCCATTTGTTTAGTACCATTTTTATCCCTTTTTTCCTATTTAACCCCCTTAAGATTACGACTTTCTAAAATCTCTTTATTTTACGTGTCTACCCAATTTGGGGGATGTACACACCGAATTTCATCATTCTAGCTGTAGTCGTTTAGTTGGTACTATTTTTATCCCTCTGTACCCATTGTATCCCTTGAAAGTACTAATTTGGATAAAATCTTTTATTTTTCTTTTTATTTCATTATTTTAGGTGCAGCCGTTTGGTTGATACCATTTTTATCCCTCTGTTCCCATTTTATCCCTAAAAGTACGAATTTGGGAAAAATACTTTTATATAATGTATCTACTCAATTAAAGGAATTAACAAGCCGTGTTTCGTGTTTCTAGCTGTTGTCGTTTGATATGTACCATTTTTATCCCTTTTTGTCCTATTTCACCCCCTACGAATAAAAATCACCTTATGGTGCACGTTTTTGTTGTAAGTAGAATGCGCATACCCAATATCAAGTAACTACGGGTATTTTTTTACCTTGTGAGGGAAAAATTGTTCCCATTGGGCCGATTTCGCCCAGTTTCCCAACAGATCTGCAACCATAAGACACATTTATGGATAATTTGGACGTCCTAGCTCCTTTCGTTTAGATGCTAGCGTGCTTTCAACAGACGGACGGACATGGCTAGATCATCTTAGAATTTTATGACGATCAAGAATATATATACTTTATAGAGTCTCAGGTCGATATATCAAGGTGTTATAAACGGAATGACAAAGTTAGTATATATTCCCATCTTGTAGGTGGAGGGTATAATAAAACTGGTGCCAGCTAGAAACATGAAATTATGTGTATGCATTCTACTGTGACGTGAAACAATTGGTCTGTAGTTGGAATCAAAAAAAATGCAAATAGGCCAATTTGGCCCCGAGGGAAAATGTTTCTCTTTAATGACGACTGAAAACAGACTAATATTTTGGCTATATTTTTGAAGATTGCTGCCTCATAGTCTCTTTTTGATTACACTTATATATCGTAGGCTGGGTTGTGGTTCATACAAATGGAAAAACCATTTCCAGTACAGGATTGTTTAATGATGATTAGCCAAATATTTCGTTCCAACGTAGTAAATAGTAGAGGACTAGTAATATTCTAATAGTGAAGCATCACTACATCGTAATTTAAAACAATGCTCATAGCCTCTCTTGACACAATTTTCCTAGTATGGTCCTGAATTGTTATGTAAAGTCGACAGTCTCTAATCAGTCGGTAATACTGTGGATTGCACTCCGTGGCAGATTCGGCCCGACCGAACTTAACGCTTGTTTGCGCCAATAAATCACTACGTCTGAAAACCCCTTTAAATATGAACGTCCCGCTTATGACTGGAAAGTAAAGATTTTTGAGTTCGCTGTCGATTCTAGAATTGTACCAAACCCTTTTAACGCAACTCATCCAATAATTTAATTACTTTGCATTCGATAGACCTTCGCAGCAGGTCCTTTTATTGCATCAGCCACATCCCTCCCACCGCCACCCACCACACGCCCAATAAACAAAGTCAATAATTGTCAAAATGTTGTAAACAAATATGTCATAATATCAGACTCATTTAACAAATGTCACAAAACAACAATAAAATTGGAAAGGATGAAGGGTGGCGTTATGGTGGCAACACATTTTAAAGTATCCCTGATTACGCCTGAAAATGCTTCAAATTTGTTCCTTACCCAAGGCAACAATATTCCAACGAATGAAAAATCCAATAAAACGCACAAATGTCCTTCGACCAACAACAGCAGCAGCACCAACAACAACAGCTGTATTAATAAGGACATCATTCGAATGGAAAACAAACAAATACGAGCACAAAACACTTCATAAACGAATATACCATGGCAAGCATCCCCCTCACCCTCCACCATCCTGCAGAATGTAGAGCACGAAATATGGTACCATATTCATAAGGATGTGCTATAAGGCCATTGCCGATTCAGGGGTTGATTGGATTGAGATGGAAGAGCGAGCGAAGCAAACAATAGATAATAAAATGTATTGTACAAGCAAAGTCAAGAGGTTATGAATAAAAATTAGAGGATGAAGTGCTGCGAGGGGAAGCTGTTAGCGTGAGTCGGTCATAGTCGACTAATAGCTGTCGTAATCATTTGAAAAGTTTCGAATTTATCCTCTGGAATACAACTACTGGTGTATTCTAAAAAGAGATATATGGGTCATTCCATGTCAAGCGGTATGATTTGTAACCTCGATAGCTGCGATTGTTTTGAAAGTTTGTGTATGTATTCTTCTCATAGTAATGCTGTATACATGTTTTTGGGGAAAAAATAGACTTTTTCACGAGTTATGACCAAATCAACAATGAAAAAAAAACACTTTTTTTCAAAAAGGTGTGTTTATTCAATCACCTGTAACTCCTGAAATACTTCATCGAATTTGAAGTAATTTTCAATTACTTTTAAAATATTAAAGCGGAATGGTATAACATTCGTAAATCGTACCGCTTGACATAGAATGACTCATATTCTAAGTAAACTATGGAATATAAATATGTTAGTTCCAAAAGAGTTCAATTTTTTATAGTTTTTCAAAAATGTGACTACATTGCTTCACTTATTCTCAAATCTCAAAACACCGTGCAGTTCGGAACTAAATTATTAAAAACAGTTCTATTGGTTGTTCTTTAACTTTTCAATAAAAATTAATGTGTTTTATTTAAAGTTATTTTTGTGTAACTTTTGAGCGAAAAGAAAAAGAGACCAAATTTTAATGAAATACTAGATAAATAAATAAATTGTGAAAAGTAAAAGTATAATTATCATTGTATTTTATAAATATAATAATAAAAATATTCTAAAATAAAAGGATGAAAAAAAAAACTTATATAAATATATTATTTTAATTTTAAAATTTTTTTAGATGTAATTTTGATAAACAAAAACTTGGAATTTAAAATCCAAATATTTAATATGTTCTTAAGATACACCGTAAGAATTATCTTTGTAATATTTATGATTTTATAAAAGATTCCATAATATAAATTATAAAAATTTTATAGATTATGTAATGAAACTTCATTACTTTAATGAAAAAAAATTCATAAATATTAATTAAAAAGGCAAAAAAATCTGCTTTTCAATCACATAAAGGCGACATAGTGAAAATCCATTTATTAATTTTAAAGCATTTCATTAATACAACAAAAGCTTAAGAAAAATTTTCTCAATCAAATTGGTTACAAAATATGTCATAAGAAATTTTTTACTCTTTTTTCCTTTTGTTTTATGAAAGTTTCATTAATTTTAATCTAAAATGTTCACTTTCCATCGGAGCCAATCATGTTGAATTTGGACAGGTATATTTGGGTAAAATATTGGAGAGAGAAAATTAATGGGCGCCAGTCTTACTTGTCTTCCCTCTAGGGGTGACTAGGAGACAGTTTTGAGCCTTTCCTTCATTAAAAGAATTATAAACAAGTAAGAAGGCGTTAAGTTCGGTCGGGCCGAATCTTATATACCCTCCACCACGGAGTGCATTCCACAGTATTACGAGCAGATTAAAGGGTGTCGACATAGAAGTACAGAACCATATTACGAAAATTTTAATATTTTTATACACATTACTATATTTGATTACTATTTCAAACTAAAGAGTGATTTTTTTGAGGTTAGGATTTTCATGCATTAGTATTTGACAGATCACGTGGGATTTCAGACATGGTGTCAAAGAGAAAGATGCTCAGTATGCTTTGACATTTCATCATGAATAGACTTACTAACGAGCAACGCTTGCAAATCATTGAATTTTATTACCAAAATCAGTGTTCGGTTCGAAATTTTTTATCGACAAATTTTGTTCAGCGATGAGGCTCATTTCTGGTTGAATGGCTACGTAAATAAACAAAATTGCCGCATTTGGAGTGAAGAGCAACCAGAAGCCGTTCAAGAACTGCCCATGCATCCCGAAAAATGCACTGTTTGGTGTGGTTTGTACGCTGGTGGAATCATTGGACCGTATTTTTTCAAAGATGCTGTTGGACGCAACGTTACGGTGAATGGCGATCGCTATCGTTCGATGCTAACAAACTTTTTGTTGCCAAAAATGGAAGAACTGAACTTGGTTGACATGTGGTTTCAACAAGATGGCGCTACATGCCACACAGCTCGCGATTCTATGGCCATTTTGAGGGAAAACTTCGGAGAACAATTCATCTCAAGAAATGGACCGGTAAGTTGGCCACCAAGATCATGCGATTTGACGCCTTTAGACTATTTTTTGTGGGGCTACGTCAAGTCTAAAGTCTACAGAAATAAGCCAGCAACTATTCCAGCTTTGGAAGACAACATTTCCGAAGAAATTCGGGCTATTCCGGCCGAAATGCTCGAAAAAGTTGCCCAAAATTGGACTTTCCGAATGGACCACCTAAGACGCAGCCGCGGTCAACATTTAAATGAAATTATCTTCAAAAAGTAAATGTCATGGACCAATCTAACGTTTCAAATAAAGAACCGATGAGATTTTGCAAATTTTATGCGTTTTTTTTTAAAAAAGTTATCAAGCTCTTAAAAAATCACCCTTTATAATATATACCACAGTGCAACACGAAAAAAAAATAACCATATACGGACACCGCTACATGATAAAAGACCAAAAAAAAAAGACCCGTGTTTTTTTTTCCCCAAAGTCATGCACTTTTTTTATGGGCCCCCAGAGATTTGAGGCCTCGGTGTAATTTTTGGAAAAAAGTGATCATATTCTAAGGCTCATATCTTGCAAACCGTTCGGAATTGTTTTTCACAATTTTTGTTCTTTATGACAAGAGCTAGAACTTTGCCTCAGAGAGTAAATCAAAATTCCGACCGGTTTGCAAGATATGAGCCTGAGAATATGATCACTTTTTTCCAAAAATTACACCGAAGCCTCAAATCTCTGGGGGCCCATAAAAAAAAAGTGCATGACTTTGGGGAAAAAAAAACACGGGTCTTTTTTTTTTTGTCTTTTATCATGTAGCGGTGTCCGTATATGGTTATTTTGAAATGACTTCAAAAATGTTGCACAGTGTACTTATGCGCAGTATTTTAAATCTACTACTATAAATAAATACAATGCTGTAATTGTGAAAGTGTGTTCACTTTCAATATTAGGCGATTGTCAGTCGCCATTAGGGAGAAGCATTTTCAGATACAGACAAAGTGACTGCATTATTTTGATAAGAAAATTACAAATTTTAAAGATTTCCCCATTCGCCCCATTCTCCGCACAAATTGACAAATTTCAAAAAAAAACCTTTTTGTTTCGAGTCTTCATAGTCAGAACACAGAATACACACCGAATTTTATGATATCAACTTCAGCAGTTTGGAAGGTCCCATTTTTATCCCTCTTTTTCAACTATATCCCTTAAAAGTACGAATTTCGAAAAATCTCTCTATTTTACGTGTCTATGCAATTAGAGGTATGTACACACCGAATTTTATAATTCTAGCTGTTGTCGTATCATTGGTACCATATTTTATCCCTTTTTGTCCCATTTCGCCCGCTAAAACTTTTATTTTCTTTGTGGTGCTTCCAAGCTACAAGAGGAATGTCCGCATCAAATTTTAACTGTATGAAAATCAGAAATTTAATTAATAAGCCAAGACTACCAATATTTTTATACTGTATATATATAATGGAAATAATACTTCAGTTCATAAAGTAAATATAAGGCAGCAATCATAAGAACCCTAAATATTGAGGGATAGAGGGTGTATTATCAGTTACAGTCGTTTGATTGGTGGTATTTCCATCCTATTTTAATTTCAAAAGTATAAATTTTGAAAATACCTTATCTCTCACGTACGCAGTATAAGACAACTTCATGATTCTACCATTTTTTGTCGTAAAAGCAACAAAATAAAGTACGAATTTGAAAAAAAATATTTTACGTGGCTATGCACTCTGAGGAATGTATACACCAATAAATCAAGTAATATGTTCAAAAAACATGCTGAAATACTCTAAATATTAGGGGTATTTTCAGTCCTTGTGAGGGAAAAATTTTTCCCTCTGGGTCGATTTCGCCCACTTTCAATCCCAACCGATCTGCAACCATAAGACACATTTCGGAAAAATTTGAACCTCTTAGCTCATTTCGTTCGGCCGCTATCGTGCTTTCAACAGACAGACGGACATGGCTATATCGTCTTAGAAATACCACGACCCAGAATATATATACTTTATGGGGTCTCCGATGAATATTTTAAGGTGTTACAAACGGAATGACAAAGTTAGTAAACCCCCATCCTGGAGGTGGAGGGTATAAAAATGTGTGGGGACCTTTAGGGTTGAAGATAGGGGGTAGGTAGGTTCTGAAAAAATATTGGGACTGAAAAAATATTGGGGGTTGGTAAGACATTTGACTCCACTAGGGGCCTCCTTGGGGCAGTTAGAGTGGTGGGAGCAAATTTTATAAAAATTAGTTTTTGTATGGGAGCCTCATTAAGGAGTGGTGATAGGGGGTAAGTTTGTTCGGGAAAAGTGTTGGGGAGGGAAAATTAGTGGTGGTCGGTCTTACATTTATCACAGTTAGGGGCGACTTCAGGGCAGTTTTGGACCTCATTGTCATAACAAAAATTATAAAAAAATGGTATGGGGACCACCCTAAGGGTTGAAGATAGGAGGTAAGTATATTCGAAGAAAATGCAAGGGTTGAAAAATTTTTGGGGTTCCGTCATGCATTTGACTCCTGTAATGGCTTCCTTCGGCCAGTAATAGCGATGGGAACGAAAAAATAATTTTTATATGGGAGCCCCCCCTAACGACTGGTGATAGGGGATGTATGTGTGTTCGAAAGAAATGTTGGAAAGGGAAGATTATTGGGGGTCGGTGTTATATTTAACCCCTCTGGGGACGACTCCGAGGTTTTTTTGGGGATTTTTACCAGTTTTCCCTCACCTTTGTCCCCGTTTCCCTCACCGTTACACTCACCCCACCACCACAATTTCTTAGCTCATGATCTTTTTTTGGAAACTACACAAAATTATGGGTTCTGGCATAGCAAAAACGATAAGTCATGCACTATCGACACGTATAATAGCGGGATTTTTTTTGGAAGGCAGCCCATGGTGGAGGGTATATAAAGTTCGGTCCGGCTGAATTTAACGCCGTTTTTACTGTTTAATTTAGCATATTTTTAAAAATTGTGTCACAAACAACTTAACGAACTAAATCATCGCCCGTAGCGAACGGTGTTACTGTATGTTAACACACACTCTGAAACGTGCTCACTCACAGCTACTCGCTCGATCTCATAATTAGAACAGGCAACACAACGATGACAAATGTTCATGTTTATGATTATATTATCCTGGGTGTCCTTGTTGCCGCTTGTTGTTGTTTGTATTCGCATTGCCGAGTATTTTGTTCGGGCAGGGTATGAATGCAGAAAAGGCACATATCGCATTCATGGTGCTAAAAGTCCTTAAATGGTCCTTATGTTGATATTTTCTTAACTCTGCAGTTGTTATCATTCTCTGTTGGATGAAGGGACGGACGGATGGACGGACGGAGATTTTGATGTCATCATTTTCAAATACTAATTCCACTAGGGCAGGCCACAACCAACCAACAGAGAGTTTCTTCTCGGTTTGGAGTTGTTTTTCGGTGGTTTTGGTCTGGAGCAGCAGCGAAATGCTGTCAGTTGTTGGTAACGTGGAAATGCTTTTAATTCATTAAATTGATGAAGGAGATAGAGAGAGTGAGATCTGTCTTTGTAGAGAGTGACACATGTTCCATTTGTTGCCGTGTTCTTCGAAGTTTTTTGTTTGTTTGTTGGCTTTTTTAAAGAACATTTGTTTCGTTACTTACGAACATACATACATACATACATACATTGTATATATTTCTCTTTATTGTAGGATGAATGTACTTTTGCTTCTCTGGCGTACTTTAGAGACTACTTTAGTTGAGACAACTTTTGGCGAGGCGGTAATCTTGAATTATTTATGAGTTTTTAATTATGAGGCGTCGTGCAACGCCTCTCAGCCAGTCGTCGTGCGGCACAGAGATTTGTGTCTGCCGCCACCACCACTATCATCATCATCGCCATCGCCATGGCTTGCTGCTGTCATCCATTGGATTCTGGGCCTTATGAATGCAAGAGATAAATTTGAATAGCATTGACAGGTGAAGTCAAGATTTAATGGTCTTATGAATGGCAATAAGTATTATTTAAATATAAATTAAGCACCGGTTATTTCTGATGCTGCTGCCGCTGCACACAGCTGTTAAATGTCAGTTACTCGTGATGATAGAACAAATGCTGATTACCGATTTTTGTGTATTGCAGATATGGCATTTGTAAGCAGAATCTTAAAAACGGAGAGACATATATATCTGGAGTAGTTGTAGCAGTCACCAACTAGAACACAGACCATTCCTTGAATATGTACATATAATACTTTTTGTTTTTTTTTTTCATGACGATTACGATAGAATAGACTAATTCCATGTGAAACGGAACAACTATTTCCCTTAGGGTTTTCAATATTAATGGAAGTACTTCTGAATAAGGGAAATAGAAAAAAAATTTAGACACTAGGATGCATCAAAAATCAAGAATATTGTCATAAAGCAATTTAAAAAATTCACAACTTTTTTTCTGGTAGCAGATAGAAATATATATTTTTTGGCGAATTTGAAGAAATTTGTTTCTAGTTTAAATCTAGTTCAATATTTGATTTGAACTGGGATATTGTTCTGGCTCAAAACCAGACCAAAAAAATAAAGGGTGATTTTTTAAGAGCTTGATAACTTTTTAAAAAAAAACGCATAAAATTTGCAAAATCTCATCGGTTCTTTATTTGAAACGTTAGATTGGTCCATGACATTTACTTTTTGAAGATAATTTCATTTAAATGTTGACCGCGGCTGCGTCTTAGGTGGTCCATCCGCTTAGTCCAATTTTGGCATTTCCACGTTTTTGAGTAACAGAGACCCAATTGGTGCGAACGGCGACGAATCGAAAATTGGTGGTCATCATTAACACTGGCCGATACAGCTGCGATATTTTCTTCAGTTCGCACTCTACGTAAGCGTGTTGGTGGTTTAATGTCCAACAATGTAAATTTGGTGCGAAATTTAGTCACAATAGCCCGAATAGCCGCTTCAGTGGGTCGATTAAACTGACCATAAAATGGAAGCGCGCAATGAACTTTCTTAACAGAGCACGCATTTTGATAATAAAATTCAATAATTTGCAAGCGTTGTTCGTTTGTAAGACGATTCATGATGAAATGTCAAAGCATACTGAGCATCTTTCTCTTTGACACCATGTCTGAAATCCCACGTGATCTGTCAAATACTAATGCATGAAAATCCTAACCTCAAAAAAATCACTCTTTATTTACTTGATATTGGGTATGCGCATTCCCCCGATAACAAAAACGTGCACCATAAAGTGATTCATATTTGTAGGGCAAAATGTAATGGGTCAAAAAAGGGATAAAAATGGTACATATAAACGACAACAGCTAAAAATAGGAAATTCGGTGTGTACATTCCTCTAATAGAGTAGAAACATAATATAAAAGTATTTTTTCCAAATTAGTACTTTTAAGGGGTAAAATTGGAATAGAGGGATAAAAATGGTAACAACCAAACGGCTGCACCTAGAATAATCAAATTCGGTGTACACATCGTCTTAGAATTTTATGACGATCAAGAATATACAGTTGCGGTCAAAATAATAGCAGCGCACCACAGCTTAGCATACATATATTTATTTGTGTGATAATTTTTTTATTGCTACTACTGCATTAAATGCTGTGTAATGAGGTTACAAACACAAAATAATTGTTTATTTGGTGATATGATTTTAATTATTTTAGAAATTTCACATTTTTTGGACTAATCGACATTTTGGACCGATCAAAATAATAGCAGCATCCAAAAAATCTCAAGAAAAAGGAATTTTATCTCATTTTTTCAATTCGATTTGGTGTTATAAATAAGATATTATGAAATGTACACCATGGTTCTATTTTTCTTCATAAGTAGGGCGAGGAGAGCATTGTGGAGAACAAAATATAAAAAGTTTGAAATCTGAGGTTAAATCATATAGTGAAGTTCCATTTTTTCCAGTGTTCCATTAAAATGACCAGAAATTCGATATTATAAGAAGAAAAAAACGTTAAAACAACAGTTTAATAATAGTAACGTCTAGTACAAAAAACCCACTTATGCCCGCCACCGAAATAAAAAACAATGGCTTTGAGAGTTTAAAATGTTCGTAAAATACTAAGAAAACATAATCTTTAAGCCACAAGTCCGAGAAAAGTCCCACTTAATAACAAGACATGTCACAAAAAAATTTCAATTCGCAAAAACACACCTGCCGTAGCCAACCAAAAAGTGGGTGCACGTTTTATGGTCAAAAATTGTTTTATATGGTGGGGCAGTCCCTCGACAGCTTGTAAGACGTCCACAGAACACGGAATACATATCCAGGTATAGTACCAAAACTATCAAATAGGGAGGGCTTGTTTTTCATATTATGGAGTTGGGTCAATACATTGGCCCAGAATTACTATGGATTCTGTCCAGTACATCAAAATACTGCCTAATATTATGCTTAAGTATGCAGAATATGGAATCCCACTTAAATGAGTCTTCTAACAGGTCAATTATCCCGAAAACACCAGTCGACTCGCAAAAAGGTGGTTTGAAGTCAATAATATCGATGTTATGGAATGGTTTTGGCAGACACTGCACCTAAATATAACCAAAAAATTTAAGTGTGGTGACTAAAATGAGGTCTCACTACACTCAGAAAAAAGTATGCCACAGATTAAGTAAATATGTACTAAATCTGAGGAAAATTGAACTTCGTATAGCGCTAAGGCAATAATTTCTCACATCAAGTACAAACTTTTCCTTGAAAATAGGACATGCTTTGAACTTAATTCCAGTTCAACTTTTCCTCAAAGCAAATAAAATTTACTCAAACTGAGGACAATTTTTCTTCAAATAAAGTAAATCTTTAGTTAATCCGAGGAAAAATTTTAAGTAAATTTACTCAAATCAAGTAAATTTATACTCAAACTGAGGAAAATATTCCGATTTTTTCCTCAATCCAAGTAAATTTGTAGTCATACCAAGTAAATTTATACTCAAACGGAGGAAAATTTTCCTTAAACCAATTAAATTTGTACTCAGCCCGACTACGACTTTACTTGATAAATGAAATAAATTATTTCGCTTCAAAGTATGCAACACATATGAAAAATGACAACATGGAATAGTTCTCAAACGTTTCATCTTACTTATACCATAAGGAGTTGAGCTATTTCACCATGACTGCTGCGGAGGTTAGGTAGGCGCCTTCGCAGTGATTGTTTAGAGTAATATTTAAAGTACTTATGAAGAAAGTCTTTGCTAACGAACGAGAATTGCTTCTTAGACTACTATTCATGTATTTTTCTAAACACACTGAAGTATTTTTTATAAGTTCATTTATACTTGAATGTATGAGGAACATGACATAAATTTAAGTACATATATTTACTTTATTTGAAGTAATAAACATATTTTTAAGTAAAAACTTTATAAATGGATTTTTCCATACAAACATTTTCTTCGTTATTTTCTTTCATAAAAGCTAGTAAATTTACTTCCGCAAAAGTGTGAATATACTTAATTGTCAGAAGTATTTACTAGATCCTAAGAAATGTTTTTAAGTAAATTTACTACCCTATTTTGATTATATGTACTATTTCTTCTGTCTTTGAGATAAGGAAACTGTACTCATATCTAGTTAATTTTCCTTCTCGTAAGGAAATTTTAACTAAACTGGAGTAAAATTGTTAAACTAAGTTGGAGTATCGATTTTACTCAGATTTAAGAATGCCATTTTTCTGAGTGTAGCAATACTGAAAAACAATGACGATGTACGACACGTAATTATAGAGGCATGGTCAAAAATACCGCATGAAAGGTGAAATAATACTAGTTGAATCCTTGAAACGACGTTATGTAGCAGTAATAAGCAATAAAGTCAGTACAACTAAGTGTTAAATTCCAGAAAATATCGTTATTTAAGTAATTATTCAAAAAAGTTTTCAATTAAAGTGAATTGAAACAAAATATTTTTAGTTTTTATTGGCGCTGCTATTTTTTTGACTAGTCTCATTTTTGACATAAATGGTTCTAAAGGCTTAATCTCAAAATTGTAAAAAAATATTTTTTTATTTAAAGCCATATTAAGAATGGCACAATACCACCTTTCAATCGCCGTAAAAACTTTTAGGATTTTCGAAGTAAAACTGATATTTTTCTTTGTTGACTTTTTTTATCTCTTCGCTGCTATTTTTTTGACCGCAGCTGTATATACTTTATAGGATCTCAGGTCGATACTTCAATGTGTTACAAACGGAATGACAAAGTTAGTATACCCCCATCCTGGAGGTGGAGGGTATACAAATTTAAGCCATCATTTCACCACTTCCAAACTTGAAAAACATCTACGAACACTACTTTAAAAATTAAAAAAAAAATAATTAATGTCATCATTTCGAAAATCAAAATAAAAGAAATGAAATCGTAAAAACGCTAAAAAATATAACGTGGATATGCTAATTCAGTAATTGAAATTGCCTTTAAAACAGTGCATTTTAATCGGTTAAGTATTTCAGGAGTTACAGGCGATTGAATGATGACACCTTTTTGAAAAATTCTATTTTTTCACTGTTTAATTTTTTTCAAAAAATACGTATACAATATTTTTCTGAGAAGAATTCATATACAAACATACAGAATAATCACAACTATTGAGGTCAAAAATCGTAGCGCTTGACATGGAATGACTCAAATGTTTTCTATAGGTCTCATACAAAAATCCCTTCAGATTTGATTTATTGGCACTCTAGAAACGCATTTAGCAGCCGAATTGTGTATGAATTGTCACATGGCCGGACTTGTCGATCCCAGTTTTTCTATTTTTTTCGCAGTACTTTTATGTCAATAAAATGCACCTAGGAATCAAAGGTAGTTAAGTTTCCACCTATCATTATCAAGCTGTAACTTTACGGATCACATTAATCATTTACTCACATAATTACAACTTGTTTTATAGCAATTTTTTCTTAATTAAATTTATTAAATAAAATAAGTGTTTAGTTAAGTTTAGTTATGGAAAAACAAAGGCGAAGCGAAAACCCTCGTCACAGATAATTACAGTGGAAATTGGCAAACCGAATAGACGAACAGACAGACAGTCAGACAGGTGGACGGCCAGGCCGATAGGCTGTCTGTCGGCCAAACGGATGAAAAGAGCCTTAAACTATATTCACGAGACTGTAATTACGTTAAATTGTTGAAATATGCAAATGAAGGTGTCAGACAACATTTTGTTAAATATTTGTTTTACGTGTTTCTATTCACGCGCGTTTTGCAGCAGTTGCTTGGCTCTTTTGTTTTTGTTTTTATTATTTTTGGTTTCAATCGCAATATGACAATAAATACGCACAATTTGCGTATGAAAACTACTCGAATTCGCACAGGTGCCACAGCCACAAAATCAAAGTGCTTGAAACGTGTTTTTTTTTCGTTCTATTTTTTTGGTGCGGGCAATTTCACGTTGCACTGTCTGTGGTGTTATCAGATTTTAACGTTAAATTTGCTTGATGTGTGGATGTATGTTGGTGGCATGGTAGTGAGCGAGCTCTGGTCTGGTTTGCATTTTGTTTCATAAAATTTATTACAAAAGCTAATAGCAAAGAGATCAAGCAATTAATCAATTCGGTAATATAGAATGAAAAGTGCAACGAAAAAAATCGGAAAAAAAAAATACAACAACATCGATACGTACATATGAATCAAACGATATGCAAATGCGTAGACACTTATGCCACTCGTTGCAATGAGTGAACAACTGCGTTTGGCTAAGTGGGTCTAGCCGAAACTTGAGTGCCCTCTGGCACTGGCACCTGCGAACTTTTAAGAGACGAGAAGCCTGTATGACATTAGGGTTCAAAGCAATTCAAATAAAAACTCATGTTTCTTATTTTTGGACAATTCCTATTACTTTAATCCTTTGACGACCATACATTGAAAGAATTATCTTCATAATATTTATGATCTTGTCTTAACCTCAGCGAACATTTTCATTAACCAATCGCCAAAAATGAAAAGTGTCATAGAATTTATGAAACATTTCTTAGAAACTATGAAATGCAGTTCTTCATTTGAAAAAAAAAACATTACTTTTCAAAATATGATTTATGAAAATTTTCATAGATTTTATGAAGAAACTTCATTAATTTTATGAAAGAGTTTCATAAATAGTATATACTGAAGATTACAATATAAACAAAAAAGCAAAAGAAATGTCTCACTGATTGAGTAACCAACCACAACACACACCATCATTGCTAGAGTATTTGTAATGAGTATGTCTTTGACCAACATCAGGGTAAATACTTATTTCAGAGTTAACAGAGGACAAATGAGAATTGCTAGCATTCAACCGAAAAAATCGACACACTAAAAATGTAGTTGTAAATTATGAAACATATCATAAAAACTATGAAATCTTTCATTATAGTTATGACATATTATATAACATTTAAGTATTATTTCTTTAATACTATGAAATCTTTCTTAGATCTTATGAAACTAAGTTTCGCTAATTTAACAATTTTGTTTTATGAAATATGAAATGTTTATGACAAAATTTATGAAACATTTCATGTTTTTTTTATTTTTTTTTTTGGAATATTAACACATAATTACGAATTATCAATTAATATTTAAGAGAGAGCAATATCAACGTAGGCCTTCAGCTCAATTTGTGTACAATCGTTTTTAGGTTTTATATTCTTATCTTAATAATACAAAAATTTTCAGTGTTGCTTAGTCGGAACTTATTTACATAAATTATGATACAGAAATTCAGAATATTTTCATATTTTTTTATATAAGTTTGTTTGTTTTAAATATTGGATTAGTTGATATGTTTGGTTTGAAGTTAGTGTAGTTAGGTAGTTTATTGGATTATCCTTTCCGAATATGTTCAATCTAATGTTTTGGAATTTTGAACAATCTCTGAGGAAATGATTTAGACTGTAAGTGCTACTTGGATCTCAATTGCAGATTCAAACATTGGGAATTTTAAGTAAATGTCCGTATGTTGTTTTGCAGTGACCGAGTCTTAGTCGGGTTAATTTAACTGCATCGTTTCTGTTTACTTTAATAATATTTTTTAAGAGTGAATGTATATTTGTTTTTTGGATATTTTCTTTTTTATACCACTGGGAAGTGTCATGAAAACTACTGTGAGATAGTGAATAGTGTTTGAAAATGAAGTAATTCCAGTCTTTATAATTCAGGTTTGGGTCATATCTGCACTTTTAGCTATATTATCGGCAAATTCATTGCCCTTGATACCAGAGTGGCCAAGAAGCCAGATTAGCATTATTTTGAAGCTTTTCTGTATTAATATGTTCCTTATGTAAGATGCATAGTAATTACTGTTTGAGATATTGGTAATAGATTTTAGTGCGGATAAAGAGTACGAGCATAAAGCAAATTTACCCTTTAGATTTTTGATAATATTGCAGGCTTCATATAAGACAATAATTTCAGCTGTGTATATGGAACTATAATTAGGTAGTAGGCCTGATCTTATTATTGTGTCCTCTGTTGTAATACTAAAAGATATATAGTGATCTGACTTAGATCCGTCGGTATAAATGAATTTGTCTTGGTATAAATGACTTTTCAGTTCGTCAAATAAATATTTGAATTGAGTTGGTGGGGTATTGGATTTGTTAAATATATTTAGGGAGGTATTAATTTGGTTACGGTTTAAATGCCAGGGTGGGAGTTGATTGATTTTCATGTTGGTCAATGTTGTTGATATTTCTAGTTGTGAACTATACTCAAGAGAACGGCGAATAGTGGAGGGAAATTTCGGTACATTTCATGTTATTTATGAATTGTTCATACATATTAAGAACAAATTCACTAAATTTATGAAAAACCTTTTATGAAATTGTTTCATAAATATTATGAAGGAAAATTATTTCAGTGTAGGCAAGTATAATTGCCCAAGGGGTTTTAGCACTTATAATTGTCCAGGTGAGTGATATACCAAATATGATCAAAGGTGATTTAGAATGAAAGGTTGGCAACAAAAATGTAGGGGGTTATAAAATGTTACAATGATTGAAAAGTATCTGACCAGAGCAGACTTCAAAAATTGAGTTGTGATTCTCATTTGTTCGGGAAAATTCATTAATAACATCGATCGAAAATTTAAAAAAATCATTACACTTGCACCAGATGATTTACATATGAAACTATATCCAAAATGAAGTTAATTGACGTTGTTATACCCTCACTCTACAGAGTAGGAAGGGTATATATCATGTGTAGACAGCGGAATTTTATGCAAAACTCAATTATAGTCCCTTTGAGCTCAAAATTGCTATTTCGGCGAATTTTAATGCCAGAAGTCGAATTCCGACTGCATATCTAAAATATGTATTTTTTATGCAAAATATATGCATTGACATATGTAGTGAATATGCAAAAAAATATTGCATATTCATAAAATATACATTTAGAATATGAGTTTAAATCACAAAACTTTATTTATTTTACTAAATTTTTGGATAGACAACAATATTTTTTAACTTTCCATTTAATTACAGAGTATAAAAATACACAAATAGTGAAATGTATCTGTCTGGCCAGTCTTGTATTTGTCTACTTGGTAAATATGCACACTCAAGGATTAATTAAATTCTATATTATTGCTTGTAATTTTGACCTGGGCATATAATAGAGTGTATTGATCTTTTAATTGTTTTTAAATCGCAAAGTATTGAGGTATGTGTTAGTATTAATTTTCAAAAACAATCTTAAAAGTACCCTTCAGATCGCGTTAAGATGATATCGCTCATTTCGTGCAAGAACGTCGCATATTTTATTTTGTATATTTTTAGAAGTGTGATTTAAAAATCATAAGCCATCATATAGAATCTAGTAATTAGCTATAATTCATCAGTACGGTTTATTATATAAAACATATTGCGATTTATAAGTTTAAAAATTTGTATATATTTAACATATGCTCGATTTATGCAAATATGCCCTGTTCATAAAATATGCAAAATATTGAAAAATATGTTTACATGGAATGACTCAAAAAAATTTATTCGAAATATATTTCGAATAAATTTTTGATGAGAAACATTTGTATAATAGCATTACCAATTCGATGCAACCATCCCATCAAAATATGCAATTGCATATATTCCGCTGTCTAATCATGTGGGACCGGACGCATTGAAGGATTGACTTAAGACCCCAAGTATGTTTGGACCCAATTGGTATTACGACTTTTTAAGTTGTTTGAGACATGTCCGTCCGTTCGAAAAGAGCTAAGGAAACATTTCAAACTTTCCACATGGTAATATTTTCCCCAAACTTAGTTTAATTTGAAGGTGGGCGAAATTGCCATGACCCTTCTGGTTCCTTTCACATAAATGACCCCTATTCCTATGTTAAAATCAAACCACTGTAACTTCCACGTGGATATTCCGAATCATCTATATTTTGGTATTTGATAATGTTTAAACAATCACTTAAAGTGTACTAAATATAACGGGTTTTGCCACGGCCCTAGCAGTACCTCCCACACAAATCACCCAAAACTACGTAAAATTAAAGCTGTTATAACTTCTATACAGAAGATAGGAATACTGTGCAATTTGGCAATGCTTTTATTAAAGTTACATTCACACTGAATATGGGTGGCACTAACTTTTGTTACAATAAAACCCACATAACTTTCATACCGGTAGTCAAAATCATTTGAAATTTGATATTTGAAAAATTTTTTATGATCGCTTTAAACCTAAAAAAAATATTTAAGTTTTAACCACGTCCCTTTTTTTGCCTCCCTCACAATTGTCTATCCTAGGTAACGTGAAATCCTTCATAACTTCTATACTGGTGCGTGTAATCCACTATGGCTTAATATTTGATCGTATTTTTACAATTGTTTTGTAAATGTGGAAGCTGAGACCTTGTGCCACGAACCTTCTAGTACCGTCCACACCAATTATCCTGCTCTAAGTAAATTTTAATTCCTTATAATTGTATAATTCCTATATATATGTATGTTCTCTGAGAGTGAGGTTTTTACATAACCAGTCGCTTTAGCCTACTGAAGTTTACTTACTTACTTGTTAGTTCTTCATTTCCTCACCCTGTTGTCCCTTCACAGGACTACAAAGTTTCAAAGGATACAATTTTTCAAAAATGATTTTAAATACTAATTCACAACCTTAAAAACTTAAGTGGTTGTTAATGCTAAACTAAAAAAGATAGAAGCTTGTAATTTGAAGTGTTGCAGCACATATTCTCTTCTTTAATTTGAAACTTACACCGATATTATAGTGTGCGAAGAAGCATTTAAAATAAATTTTGAAAAATTATATAATTTGGAACTTTGTAGTCCTTTTAAGGGGAAACAAGATGAGGAAATAAAAAAATAAACGCGTCAATTAACTCCATTTCATCCATAGTTTCAGACGTATATGATCTGGTTCAAGTGTAATATTTACTGTCGGACAGTGTAATATGATATGGAGATGATAACACACTATTATTGGCCGGTAGTATATCCGATTTACAGAAGCTTATGGAAAAACCTTCACGTATATGTAACGTGACGTTGCGCCAAAAACGGGAAAATCTAACAAATTAAAAATAAAAAATCTGCTATTTATATTTAGAATATTTATTTTTCACTTTTTCATTCACTTTATTATATGAACATTTCCTAAGGTAATTTAAAAATTTCACATTTTCAGTGTCAACATATTGAAAAAAATTTAGCAAGTACGAATTAACGAATTTCAATATTCCAAAATATGGACCTGTAAAGATAATGGAAAATCCAAAAAAAAAACGGCCATTGCCTTAGCACTTTTTTTATTATTTATATTTTACCAGCAGTACCCGCTGCTTCGCACTCGAAAAAGCCAGGTATTTGTTATTCGTCTCTGTTTGATTTTCTTTCCTAAAATAGTAAATTGGAAACACAGCACTCATATACAGTCAAAGGAATGAGCACTGTTTTAGCTGAACTCCCTACGTATATATATTTTTTAACATTTTCTACCCAGTTTTTAACAAAAAGTTACAACAGCAGAGCCTTTTATTCGAGAAATAATACATTTTGATGGCGCTTCTACATGGTCATAGGAATTTACATAATAAATTTCATGATTCTAGCTGTAATCCTAATATTGGTACCATTTTTATCCCTTTTTGTCCCGCGCAACCCTTAAAAGTACATATTTCGAAAAATCCATTTATGTTGCAAGTCTACGTTGTCAGAGGAATTTACGCATCAAATTTCACGACTATAGCAGCAATATTTTAGTTGGTACTATTTTATCCCTTTTTGTCCCGCTCACACCTTATAGGTATAAATTTTGAAAAAATCCATTACGATTTGCGCTTCTACATTAACAGAGGAATTTACACGCCAAATTTCACGACTATTGCTGCAATACTTAAATTAGTACCATTATTATTGCTTTTTGTCCCTCGTAACCCTTAAAAGTACAAATTAAAAAAAATCCAATTTTACTGCGCTTCTTACATGGTCAGAAGAACTTACACATCAAATTTGAAGATTCTAGCTGCAATACTTTAGTTGGTACCATTTTTATCCCTTTTTGTCCCGCGCAACCCTTAAAAATACAAAATACATTTATATTTCGCTCCTATGTAGTGAGAGGAATTTACATACCAAATTTCACGACTATTGCTGCAATACTTTAGTTGGTACCATTTTTATCCCTCTTTGTCTCTTTCCTCCCTTAAAAGTACAAATTTCGAAAAATTGTAGCTCGTCTGCATGGTCATTTCAAGGAACACACCGAATTTCATGTTTCTAGCTACTGCCGTTTAGTCAGGACGAAGCTACGATGTTTATCTCTTTTTGTACCTTTTTACCCCCTAAAAGTACGAATTTCGTAAAACCCTTTCTTAGTCGACGTCTAACGTCAAATTTGGGAACTACCCTGAAAATTTCATGACCCTAGCTTCAGCCTTTTTGTCTGGGGCCTGGTCAATGATAAGTCAGTCAGTCAGTAACGCAACTCTTTTATATATATAGATAGATTATTAGTTTTGTCACAATTGTTAGGATATGTAACCAAACTACGTGCGACAAGATATACACTCAGAAAAATACCATTCCTAAATCTCAGTAAAATCCATATTACAATTTAGTTCAACAATTTTTCCTCCATACAGTTCAGTAAACATTTCCTGAAAGGTTGGAAAATTAAATAAATATGAGTAAAGTTTCCCTCTTTCCAAACCATAGTATATAGTTCATTTACTAGAAATAGGTTAGAAAATGTTCTTAAAGCATTTATTTGGATCTAATAAAAAAATTCTTATATATTAAACTTATATATTATATAAAAATCGTCTGAAATTGTTTAGTAAATTCTTGAATATTAATAAATGAAGGCGCCTCTCTTGCCTTCGCAGCAATCATGAAGTAATAGCTCAACTCTTTATGGCAGAGGTATCATGAAACTTTTGACAAATATTTCATGTTGTCATTTTTTATATCAGTTTTGCATACTCTGAAGCAAAACCATTTGTTTGATTTTTTAATTAAATTGATCTTATTTTAAGTTCACTTTTTTCCTTGTATCAAGTAAAATTTTTCTCAGTTTAAGTAAAAAATTACTTGTTTTAAGGAAAAATCAGCAAAAGTGTCCTCAGTTTAACTAAATATTTACTTGATTTTAGTAAAAATTTACTTACTTTTAGCAAATTTCAGCAAAATTTTACTAAGATTTAGTAAAACTGTACTTGTTTTTAGAATATACTTACTGGAATTTTCCTCAGTTTTAGTAAACATTTACTTGATTTGAGGAAAATTTAACAAGAATCTAGTTCAAAGCATGTACTACTTTCAAGGAAAAGTTTGAACTTGATAAGAGGAAATATTGCTTTAGCGCTATACGAAGTTATAAACCTATTTTGGATATATCAGGTACATTGATCATAGAAGTCTACTTTTAATTTAGAAGTCTACTCTGAACTCTACTAGTCTACACTCAGAAAAATATCATTCTTAAATCTGAGTAAAATCCATACTACAATTTAGTTTAACAATTTTACTCCAGATTAGGTAAAATTTCCTTACGAGAAGGAAAATTAAATAGATGTGAGTACACTTTCCTTATTTCAAAGCCAGAAAAAATAGTACATATACTCAAAATAGTGTAGTAAATTTACTTAAAAACATTTTTTTGGATCTAGTAAAAACTTCTTACAATTAAGTATATTCATACTTGTGCGGAAGAAAATTTACTAGCGTTTAAGAAAGAAAATAATACAGAATTTTTTGGATGGAAAAATTCCATTTAGGATGTTTTTACTTAAAAATGTGTTTATTACTTCAACTAAAGTAAATAAATGTAATCAAATTTATGCCATGTTCCTCATACATTCAAGTATGAATGAACTTATAAAAAATACTTCAGAGTGTTTAGAAAAATATATGAATAGTAGTCTAAGAAGCAATTCTCGTTCGTTAGCCGAGACTTTCTTCATAAGTACTTCAAATATTACTCTAAACAATCACTGCGAACGCGCCTACCTAGCCTCCGCAGCAGTCATGGTGAAATATCTCAACTATTTATGGTATAAGTGAGATGAAACTTTTGAGAACTATACCATGTTGTCATTTTTCATATATGTGTTGCATACTCTGAAGCGAAAAAATTTATTTCAATTATCAAGTAAAGTCGTAGTCAGGCTGAATACAAATTTACTTGGTTTAAGGAAAATCTTAGTCAGGCTGAGTACAAATTTACTTGGATTGAGGAAAAAAATCGGAATATTTTCCTCAGTTTGAGTATAAATTTACTTGCTTTGAGTAAAATTTTTTAAAAATTTTCTCATATTAAGTAAAGATTTACTTGATTTGAAGAAAAATGTTCCTCAGTTTGAGTAAATTTTACTTGCTTTGAGGAAAAGTTGAACTGGAATCAAGTTCAAAACAAGTCTTATTTTCAAGGAAAAGTTTGTACTTGATGTGAGAAATTTTTGCCTTAGCGCTATACGAAGTTCAATTTTCCTCAGTTTTAGTACATTTTTACTTAATCCGTGGCATACTTTTTTCTGAGTGTACTTGGAAGTCTACTTTGAATTTTTCTATCAAATAACTGAAGCTACTACACCGTCCAACAGTCCATATTAAACTTGACCCGGATGATATACGTCTGAGTCTTTAGGCGAAATGTACTTAATTGGCATTTTTAGTTTTTCATTTTTCAGTTTCTCATCCTACTGCGCCTTAAAAGGACTACATAGTTCCGAAGTATGCAATATTTTAAAAATTATTTTTTATACCTATTTGAAGCCTATGTTAACGGTAGAAGTAACACATTAAAGAGGGAATATCTACTAAAAATACTTAAAATTGCAATAGCATTAACCACCATTTCATATTTTCCTTCTGAGAAGGTAAAATATAAAAAATAAGGGTTTCACCCTTAAATGGTCGTTAATGCTAAACTAATACAGATACCCAGATACCGGTGTCGTAGAGTGCGAAAATGTATTTGAAATAATTTGTGAAAAATTGTATCCTTTGGAACTTTGTGGTCCTGTGCAGGACAACAGGATGAGGAAATGAAAAACTAAAAATGCCAATTAAGTACATTTTGTCTATTGTTTCAGACGTATATCATCCGTCTCACGTGTAACTAATATTTTTTTTTAAATTATCGTACTGTGCTATCAACAGTAAAAAGCCGGAAAATTGTGTACTCAGACACTTATTGAGATATAATAAATGCAAAATTTTTGAAGAAGTTCTTAAATGCAAATTTGAAGCAAGACGTGGTAGAGGTAAAGGGTGATTTATTAGCTATTATCTTTTTGGCAACACTGGTTTAAACAGCTGACGCACGTTTCGTGTTTTGTTTCACTGTCAAACATCTTCAGTTTGGTCTATAATTTAACCATGAATCTTCTTACAAACGAACAACGTTTGCAAATTATTGCATTTTATTATCAAAATGCGTGATCTGTTAAGAAAGTTCATCGCGCGCTTCCATTTTATGGTCAGTTTAATCGACCCACTGAAGCGGCTATTCGGGCTATTGTGACTAAATTTCGCACCAAATTTACATTGTTGGACATTAAACCACCAACACGCTTACGTAGAGTGCGAACTGAAGAAAATATCGCAGCTGTATCGGCCAGTGTTAATGATGACCATAAATTATCGATTCATTGCCGTTCGCAGCAATTGGGCGTCTGTTACACAAAAACGTGGAAATGCTAAAATTGGACTAAGCGGATGGACCAATTGAGGCGCAGTCAAGGTCAACATTTGCATGAAATAATCTTCAAACATTAAATTATATGGACCGTACTATAGGTTCAAATAAAGATTTCATGCATTTTTCTGAATTTTATGTGTCTTTTTTTTGAAAAACTTTCCGATAGCTTTTAAAAAATCACCCTTTACAAGAGAAACACCATGACTGAAAAAAATTTACATTCTGAGAAAAATGTTACGAAATTTTTCCTCAACCCAAGTAAATTGTTACTCAAACTAAGTAAATTTATACTCAATCTGAGGAAAATTATCTTCCTTAAACCAAGTAAATTTGTACTAAGCCTGACTAAAACGTTACTTGATAATTTAAATAAATTATTTCGCTCCAGAGTATGCAAAACTCAGATCAAATGACAACATAGTTCTCAAACGATTCATATTACTTCTGCCATAAAGAGTTGAGCTTTTTCACCATGACTGAATAAGAATAATTTTTGAAGTACTTATGAAGAACGTCTTGGCAAACGAACGAGAATTGCTTCTTAGACTATTATGTATTTTTCTAAACACACTGAAGTTTTTCTATAAGTTCATTAATACTTGAACGTATGAAGCATAAATTTAATTACACACATTAACTTATTTTCAAGTAAAAACTTCCTAAATGGAATTTTTCCATACAAAAAAATCTGCATTATTTTCTTTCTTAAAAGCTAGAAAATTTTCTTCCGCACAATTTATACTCATAAATTGTAAGAAGTTTTTACTAGATCCAAAAAATGGTTTTAATTAAATTTACTACTTTATTTGGAGTATATGTACTATTTCTTCTGGCTTTGAAATAAGGAAACTGTTCTGATTTCTGCTTAATTTTCCTTCTCGTAAGGAAATTTTAACTAAACTATAGTGCAATTGATAAACTAATTTGGAGTATGGATTTTACTCAGATTTAACAATATTATTTTTCTGAGTGTAGAAATAAATGCACTATTTTAAGTAGAATTATTGTCCGCATGTAGTATTGGATTATAAACGTACTAAGGTATCATCAGAAAGCTCTTGACGGCTGCTTAAAAAAAAACATAGTAAATTGTCCATTTCCCAATGGAACAAGGATGTTCAAAATGTCAAATTTTATTTTATCCCTGGATATCCTTACATAACGCCATTTGGATTTTTTGCAAATAAAATTGTCTCAAAATATCCCACTCTACACTACAAAGCCTACAAAATTTCAGGATGAGATCATCCTTGAGATTAAAAAATTAAAAAAAGATGCCGTCTTTAATAAGTTGAGGAATTCCAAAAATCACATTTCAAGCGAGCTCTTTCAAACACATATCGGACTGAAAATGTGGAAGTTAGAGCCGATTTAAAAATGCTTTAAAAAGTAGCACTAGCCATACGTACAAATGTAACGTCCACCACTCAGGATTTAACCCATAATGTCCTATGATCGTACAAACCGACTGCACTCTACTCGGTGCTGTAGCACACCCCAAAAAACATATCAATATATGTTTGTTTATAGCAATAAATTCACATCTATCTGCCTGCCATGTGCGCACTGCGCTACGTACGTACATACATACATCCATTGAAAAGTGCCTACATATGAGCAGTTCATGAATGTTCGTTCGATTGTATCTTAAAATGTGTGTAATAAACATTTAACAGGTGCAAAATAATTACCAATCACCAATCGATAGATTTTAATGATTCAAATGCTCCGCCTGCCTAGCACCGCCGATCACAAGTTGATCATTCGTGTTCGAGATTCAAATCGAATACCAAAAACTAAAGAAAGAAAAAATAGGTCTAAAGTGCACACAGTGCATTTTTGCATAGTCCAAGTTTTATCTACATTATTTAAATAAATCATTAATTGGAGACCAAAAATTGAGTAGAACGCCAAACTTTGGCAATAAATATTGCAATTATTTATTTGGCTTTAATAGTTTTGAACAGTGGGTGGTCGTAGCAATTGCAATGGTCAAAAATAATATGTGTGTTCTGTAAATGGATATATCGGCAGTTGTACAGGCGGCGTGAATATAATGAAGGGTACTACTTTATGTTATGAGAAATGTTGAGAGCAAAATTATATCAATATGGCGGATATAAGACTGGGAAGGAATTCGATATAATCGGAAATGATTTTAATACCATGTTAAAATATGACAGTGTACTAAGTTTGTTATTCCGTTTGTAATATCGTGAAAGATAGAAACGAGATATTTACAAGTATTATAAACACAACTTGTCAGGAGAGCGAATCATTAATTTTAAGAGTAATTATGATCATTCTTCTCCAGTTTAATTTGAAAAGGATTACTAATTACTAAACAGTTTACGAAATTTCCTATCATTCGCGGTTTTATGGTTCATAAATTTTAAAATTTTGAATTAAGCACATAACCATTAATGCTCATATATATAAATAAGACTTATTGTAACCTCGATAACGTTTTTTTATAAAATGTTGGCAATGTTGTGTAGAAAACGCATTTTTTGGGATGTACACAGCGAATTTAAAGATTCCAGTAGGGTTTGGGGTTTCCCGGACTTTTTTCATTTCCCGGGAAAACGGGAATGAAAAGTTTCATTCCCGGGAAAACATAATTTATTTTAGGTATGTCCAATATGATTTAAAACGTCAACATTTAGTAACTGGTGTGCATTTTTAACCTATTAACGCCCACGTCCGTGTACACTATTTCAAAGTTTTCGTACTTTTATGATAACTTTTAATATGAATGTAATTCCTGATTATTAAACTATAGGGCTGTTTGATTGGCCAGCTTAATTTTTGTATGGAATTTAGTCGCTTAAAAGAAAGTTGATTCATTTAAGAAAAAACAGTGCATAAAAATGTTATCACCTTGTCAATTTTCTTAATTGTAAGCTAGCAAGCCCAATGGAACAGGTCGATGATGATCCTGAGTGATCGAGAAGAACAAAACAATATAATAATAATCTAAAAATAAATATTTTTTATTATTGTAGTAGTTAATTTAATAAATAGGGCGTTTATGGGTTAATATACTGACATATTACAAATTAAACGAATGTTTTTGTCAAAATATTTTACAGATTATTTTTCAATTTACATTTATTTTACTCTTGACTAATTGAATGAAGGCATCATAAAATTGGACATTAAAATCGCATGCACAATTGACTTACACCTACACTAGATTCAAAATTAAAAAAAAATATGATTAAGGAAACAAATTTAGAAGATTCATTCGAAAAGAGAAGAAAATATTTTACAGAAACAGGGGAAATATTCAGAACTGTAAAATCAATATAAAAAATTAATATTAATTAAATAAATTCATAAAAAATAAAACCATTGAAATAGTCCAGTAATTATTTCCTACAAAGGGTAATTTAAAATGTTTTTCTTTATTTTTAACAATTTCTTATTGGTTTCACATGTAAAGTAAATTGTTATTTAAGATGATTTGTCGATTCTTCTAGGCAAACATGAAATTTGAAGTATAACCAGATAGCACGATGGGTTAAGTATTGACATTATGTCAGCCATAATATTGTCGGTATCATAATTTTGTTTGACAATAAAGATCCTGCAAATATCCTCACAAAACGCTTGGTTTTCCAAAAAATTGCTACTTAGTGAATTTAAAAAGTTTTCTTTGTAGTAATAAACAAATACTATTTATTATTGCCATTAATGTATGATTTGATTAATATATGAATTTGAAATATATCAAAAGTTTTCCAATTTAAATAGTAAATCTAAATTAGTGCTCAAAATAATCAACAAAATATCTTTTTTAATATTTCCCGTATTTCAGGGAAATTAAAATTTTTTTCCCGGGAATTCCCGTCCAAATTTTTTCGGGAATTCCCGGACCCCAAACCCTAGATTCCAGTTTCATCCTTGGTACCATTTTTATCCCTTTTTCCAATTTTTTTACAAAAAGTGTATATTGCGGTAGGGTACGGTAAACTAAAAATACAAATTGGATATTTTTTTGAAATTTTCATTTTCGCAAGAAATATGGCTAAAATGATTTTCATACGTGACATTTTTGTTTTTTGATTTTTCGCGATCTAGCCAACGGATCCGGCTGAATGAACCAATTACGCTTGTAAGATATAGGGTGATTTTTTTTAAGCAACACTGGTTTAAACAGTTGACGCACGTTTCGTGTTTTGTTTCACTGTCAAACATCTTCAGTTTGGTCTATAATTTAACCATGAATCGTCTTACAAACGAACAACGCTTGCAAATTATTGAATTTTATTATCAAAATGCGTGCTCTGTTAAGAAAGTTCATCGCGCGCTTCCATTTTATGGTCAGTTTAATCGACCCACTGAAGCGGCTATTCAGGCTATTGTGACTAAATTTTGCACCAAATTTACATTGTTGGACATTAAACCACCAACACGCTTACGTAGAGTGCGAACTGAAGAAAATATCGCAGCTGTATCGGCCAGTGTTAATGATGACCATCAATTATCGATTCGTCGCCGTTCGCACCAATTGGGTCTCTGTTACTCAAAAACGTGGAAATGCCAAAATTGGACTAAGCGGATGGACCATTTGAGGCGCAGTCAAAGTCAACATTTGCATGAAATAATCTTCAAGCATTAAATTATATGGACCGTATTATCGATTTAAATAAAGATTTCATGCATTTTTCAGAATTTTATGTGTTTTTTTTTTTTTGAAAAACTTTCCTATAGCTTTTAAAAAATCACCCTTTATATGTAGTCAGTCGCGAAAATCGCTGCAATTGTTAAAAAATCCAAAATTCGCGGTTGCAATTTCATATATTTTAACTTTCTCCGTTCAGGATTCTGAAACTGATTACTACACAAATATTGTAGTCAGCAATCGTATGCCAAAAAATGTTCGTATTATCAATATGATAAAAAGTTACGAGGGTCTTTCTAAAGATACTTTTCACAATTTTTGACTTTGCAGCTATTATCCTATTATATATCACTATTTATCCTATGTTATTAGCCTGATAACATAGGAAACAAAATTCTATTAACGCGAAATGATTGAATTTGATAGTACGATATGCCCTAAATCTAGAAAAAATGTTTTAAACAAAATCGTTGTAGCGAATTATAACCTTCGGTGTTATGCTGCTCCATTTTTGAACTATTTTATTTATATTATTTGTAGGTTCATAGCCACTTATGCAGAGAACCAAACTTTCCAAATATATGTATAATATATTCAGATCGGTTAGTATAGCAAATAGACGAAATCGAATTTTCCCTTACAAGGACTAAAATTATATTCTGATAGCTCACGAATATAATGCCTTTAATGCCCTCCTTGAATCAGTTTTGCCAATGGACCTCCCCGGTAGGTCCACTCAAAATTTTCCATTTTTTTCAATACAAAAAAAAAAACAAAAAAAATCAAATATATATATCAAATTATTTTTAACCATATATGTTGACTTCTCTTTATCGAAAACAAAGAAATAGCGACCATTCTAGTAAAAATCCCATATTGTGGAACATATTTTCCTCACTCTAGGAATTTGGGTATTTCGTTGGACAAAAATGCAAAAACGAATAATACATATTTTCGTAGAGTATATGTCAATCTGTTCAATATGATTTTATTTTTCTAAGAATTATTTTTTTTTTGAAAACGTTTAGTTTTGCGCGTAAAGAACTTCAAAAATTTATTGTCTGCTTCATGTTATAACATTGTTATAACAAATGTATTTTTCTGCTTCATGCTTATAATCAAATATGTCTTCCCTGTAAAAACGCCGCATACCATGGACAACGCATATGTATCGCGATCTTAGAACTACAAGGTTTTTTGATATATTGATATGTGATATATCGTACTAAACTTGGTAAGCTCTTTCGATTGCTGCTATCGTCAGTGCAAAAGTATTTTTGATATATATCATTGTTCATCTGGTAGATAGGATAAGTGAGAAACTTGTACTGTGGATGAAAAGAGAACATGTGGACGAAGAAAATAAAAGTAGAACGTCGTGATGAAAGAGCAAAAGGTTTTGAATGAAGTATACGAAATTCCTATATTTACTTTTGATCTTCAAAATGTTTAATATTGTCCTTGTGCAGAAATCGTTCAAATATTTTACTATTCCAAACTGTGTATATATAATTATTTGACCACATATTTGTCCACTCAAGAGGTATTCGAAAAAGTTTGTAATGGTAACAACCTTACAATAATGTTAAACAATTCTTGTCTTTCTCACAATAAAATGCCGTCGGCATATGAATATTTTTCAGAAATAGGAGTTAAGAATTCTTAAAAATGTCAGCCGCAGAGAACCATTAGTGATAATTCCAATTAATACATCAGATTACTACATTATATAAATACACAAAAACTTAATTCTAACAGATAGAGTATGGACTTGAATATTATTTAGATTTCAAAACAGAGCATCTCAAATCTATAAGCATTAAGCTAAGATTCGTAGAAGCAAAATGTTCCCAAATTGACATCTCAGAACGACGAACCATATCTGAAGAAAAATTGAGTCTTCTAATAAAGGGTGATTTTTTAAGAGCTTGATAACTTTTTTTTTTAAAAAAACGCATAAAATTTGCAAAATCTCATCGGTTCTTTATTTGAAACGTTAGATTGGTCCATGACATTTACTTTTTGAAGATAATTTCATTTAAATGTTGACCGCGGCTGCGTCTTAGGTGGTCCATCCGCTTAGTCCAATTTTGGCATTTCCACGTTTTTGAGTAACAGAGACCCAATTGGTGCGAACGGCGACGAATCGATAATTGATGGTCATCATTAACACTGGCCGATACAGCTGCGATATTTTCTTCAGTTCGCACTCTACGTAAGCGTGTTGGTGGTTTAATGTCCAACAATGTAAATTTGGTGCGAAATTTAGTCACAATAGCCCGAATAGCCGATTCAGTTGGTCGATTAAACTGACCACTGAAGCGCGCGAGGAACTCTCTTAACAGAGCACGCATTTTGATACTAAAATTCAATAATTTGCAAGCGTTGTTCGTTTGTAAGACGATTCATGGTTAAATTATAGACCAAACTGAAGATGTTTGACAGTGAAACAAAACACGAAACGTGCGTCAGCTGTTTAAACCAGTGTTGCAAAAAAGATAATAGCTTAAAAATCACCCTTTGTTATTTTTATATTATATTTGTATTAACTCACACAACAATATAGGAATCTTGGCGTCGAATATACTCTAAAACGGTTTTTAATTTCGAATGGGAAGGGTCACGGCCACTTTCCGCCCATCTTTGCACAACTATTTACACTGGATCTACTAACACAAATTTTCAGCACTCTAGGTGTTATAGAACTGACAATATATACGAACGTATGTGAGTGAGTGAGATGCACTCACACAAAATTTCAGTATTGTATCTGTCATAGAACTGAATATATTCGAAAATAGGTTATAACTTCGTATGGGAGGTGCCACACCCACTTTCCCAATAGCGGGCATTTTTGGCACAACTACGCACATTGATGCTAGATGCACCTATATAAAATTTGGGCACTCTAGGTGTCCTAGAACTGACAATATTCAAAATTGGGTTTTAACTCCGTATGGGAGATTCCACGTCCACTTTTCCAATACCGCCCATTTTTGGTACAACTACGCACATTGATGCTAGATGGACTTACACAAAATTTCAGCACTCTAGGTGCCATAGAACTGACAATAGTCAATAATAGGTTTTAACTTCGTATGGGAGGTGCCACGCCCACTTTTCCAATATCGCCCATTTTTGGCAGAATTACCCACATTGACGCTATATGCACCTACACAAAATTTCAACACTCTAGGTCTCCTAGAATTGACAATATTCAAAATTGGGTTTTAACTTCGTATGGGAGGTGCCACGCCCACTTTTCCAATACCGCCCATTTTTGGCACAATTACCCACATTGACGCTAGATGAACCTACACAAAATTTCAACACTCTAGGTGTCCTAGAATTGACAATATTCAAAATTGGGTTTTAACTTCGTATGGGAGGTGCCACGCCCACTTTTCCAATACAGCCCATTTTTAGTACAACTACGCACATTGATGCTAGATGGACTTACACAAAATTTCAGCACTCTAGGTGCCATAGAACTGACATTAGTCAATAATAGGTTTTAACTTCGTATGGGAGGTGCTACGCCCACTTTTCCAATACCACCCATTTTTGGCACAACTACCCACATTGACGCTAAATGCTCCTACACAAAATTTCAGCACTCTAGGTGTCCTAGAACTGACAATATTCAAAATTGGGTTTTAACTTCGTATGGGAGGTGCCATGCCCACTTTTCCAATACCGCCCATTTTTGGCACAACTGTGCAGACTAACAATTAGTGAACTTTCACAAAAATTCAAGGCTCTAGATCCAACAGTATTCCAAATATGCTAATTTATAAAAAACGACTAAAACCCCAATTTGTGTGGGAGGTGCCACGCCCACTGAAAATATCAAAAAATTATATAGCCTATTTTCACCACCGGTTCAGCATGAACATACTATGAAAATTTCAAGAAGATCGGTCCAGTAGTTTAGGCTGCTATAAAGAACAAACAAACAAACAAACACAGATTCATTTATATATATATATATATATACATATTTAAATTTTAAAGATAAATATTAAAAAATATTCCAATGTTTGTTGGTCATGAAAAAACATATTAAATTCGGTGAATTTTTTTCCATAATAATTTTGAACTTTATCTATTAGAAAATGGAAAATCTTCTTCGATTTTCAAAAATATATATAAAATTAAATTTTTTGCTGATTTTTTATCTTCGCTTAGTTAATTTAAACTACTTTACGTATTTTCTACTAAAATTTTCTGAAAACACCCCTAGTTGATACCCATTGATTGAGTAAAAAGAACTGTTTACAAGATATTAATCTAACGCCTTCTACCCAGCAAAAAGAGAGCACCCTAAAAAATGAAAAATATGTTCATCTTGTGATTCAGAAGTTGTGAAAATTCATTGGTGAAGGAATTTAATATGGAGATAGGAGGGATGACCTTTATTTTGAAAGACTTAAAATTTATTTTAATATGTTGCAAAGGAACCATTTTTTCACTAGTTTCCATTTCTGTTTTAAAAAATCCGCCGCTACCGGGGGTAGAACAGCGAACCTTCTGGTTGCTACTACGACATTCTAACCATCTCAACCACCATCTGTTGAGAGTGATGAATAACTAAAGTAAACCATTTTGTTCGTTAGAACTGGCAATAGGAAACTTATCACAATAAAATATATAACTATTTAATTAAATTAGTATTAAATGAATTAACACTACTCTATTTTATTGTTATTATGTAGTATTAATAATTAATAAAAAAAATAAATATTTGAAGTACATTAATAAAGCAATAAATTTTTATTTTTAATATTTCTAAGCAAAATTTTTTAAAATTAAATATTGTTTATTTATTAAAGTAATAAAAACGTTTTTCCCCGTGTCACGATTCGAACCCGAGACCTTCTGGGTGCAAAGCGGACACTTTACCTCTATGACTTCATACTAAAAATTCGTTCCATTCACTTGTGAAAATGCTATTCATAAAATGTGACAGGAAAATAACTTATTATCGACTTTTTTGGAAGTTGTATACAAGAATTTCCACGTTAGGATTTTGAGATGCGATTAAAATATGCTTCCTACAGAGTTCCAGAGTTGCTGGGCTAATAGTATGGGACGGAACAGTGCGTGTTCCCTCTAGTATCCACTTGGTGACAAAATTTTCTGTAAAATTAAAGTCTATATAATTTCCATACAGATACTTGGAATTTTGACACTGACCGAACTTTCTTATTTTTATACCCTCCACCTCCAGGATGGGGGTATACTAACTTTGTCATTCCGTTTGTAACACCTTGAAATATCGACATGAGACCCTATTAAGTATATATATTCTTGATCGTCATAAAATTCTAAGACGATCTAGCCATCCGTCCGTCTGTTGAAAGCACGATAGTCGTAGATCAGTTGGTATTGAAACTGGGCGAAATCGGCCCAAAGGGAAAAATTTTTCCCTCACAAGGACTAAAAATACCCATTATAACCCCTACTATTTTACAGTATTTAAGCATATTTTTACAATGTGTCAGCTTGTACTTACTTGACATTGGGTATGCGCATTCCCCTTATAAAAAACGTGCACCAGAAAGTGATTTTTATTTGTAGGGTGTGAAATTGGACAAAAAGGGATAAAAATGATATCTATTAAACGACAACAGCTCGGCGTGTACATTCCTCTAACTGAGTAGAGACATAATATAACAGTATTTTTTCAAATTCGTACTTTTAAGCGGTAAAATGGGAATAGAGGGATAAAAATGGTACCTGCCAAACGGCTGTACTTAGAATAATGAAATTCGGTGTATATATTGTAAATTCGGTGTGCACAATGTATACACCGAATTTCATTATTCTAAGTACAGCCGTTTGGCTGGTACCATTTTTATCCCTCTATTCCCATTTTAGCCCTTAAAAGTAGGAAAATTTGCGTAGACACGTAAAATAAACGAATTTTTCAAAGTTCGTACTTTTTCGGTTTAAAATGGAAAAAGGGGATAAAAATAGTACCAACCAAATGACCGCAGCTAGAGTCATAAAATGCGTAGACACCAAAAATAAAAGACTTTTTCCAAATTCGTACGTTCAAGGGATAAAATGGGTACAGAGGGATAAAAATAGTACTAACTATACGATTGCAGCTAGAATGATAAAATTCGGTGTGTACATCCCTCTACTTGCGTAGACACGTAAAATAAAGAGATTTTGGAAAGTCGTACACTTAAGGGGGTAAAATGGAAAAATGGGATAAAAATGGTACCAACCAAATGGTCGCAGCTAGAATCATGGAATTCGGTGTATACATTCCTCTCACATCATAAACACGAAAAATAAAAAGACTTTTCCAAATTTGTACTTTTTACTTTAAGGTAAAAAATTAGTCGAATCAAGAAGTTAGATTACACTGTGCAACATTTTTGAAGTCATTTCAAAATAACCATATACGGACACCGCTACATGATAAAAGACCAAAAAAAAAGACCCGTGTTTTTTTTCCCCAAAGTCATGCACTTTTTTTTATGGGCCCCCAGAGATTTGAGGCCTCGGTGTAATTTTTGGAAAAAAATGATCATATTCTCAGGCTCATATCTTGCAAACCGTTCGGAATTTTGATTTACTCTCTGAGGCAAAGTTCTAGCTCTTGTCATAAAGAACAAAAATTGTGAACATATAAAATATGGTTATTTTGAAATGACTTCAAAAATGTTGCACAGTGAAAGGAAAAAAATCTAATTTTTGGGAAATTTTTCAATTTTGCGGCTACCTAAGCGCTACCTAAACGGTGTTAAGAATAATTCCTAGGAAGTTCATATGTTCTAGAAAGTTGTTTATTGAGATCTTAGGTACATTTTTGTAGTTGATTGTTTCCCTGAATTTTCAACGGTTTGCTACCTATGGACCTGAACAGGGGAAAAAAGGTTAAAAAAAATCGAATTTTTTTAAGTTTTTTTGCGATTTTGACCTTGAAGATGAAGTTTTTTTGATTTTATATGTTCACAATTTTTGTTCTTTATGACAAGAGCTAGAACTTTGCCTCAGAGAGTAAATCAAAATTCCGAACGGTTTGCAAGATATGAGCCTGAGAATATGATCACTTTTTTCCAAAAATTACACCGAGTTTGAGGCCTCTCTGGGGGCCCATAAAAAAAAAGTGCATGACTTTGGGGGGGAAAAAAAAACACGGGTCTTTTTTTTTGGTCTTTTATCATGTAGCGGTGTCCGTATATGGTTATTTTTTTTCGTGTTGCACTGTGTTATTTTGCTGTATGTACGTGAGATAATGGATTTTCAAATTTTGTACTTTTGGAATTAACATAGAATGGAAATACAACCAACTGTAGCACCCACTCTCTGCCAATATTTATGGTATTTAAGCTTTTTGAAAATATAAATATTTATTTATATTTATTTTTTGAACTGACTTGAAGTATTATTTCGATATATATAGTTTAAACATATAGGTAGCCTTCCTGGAAAAGCGTGGTTTGAAATAATAAAAATATTATATTTATTTATAAAATTATTTTCTCAATATTTGTATTTGTGTATATTTTCGTGTAATATTACTGCACTTCTACGAATATCGATTGTCTCTGTGGAATGCAATCCATGGTGGAGGGTATAAAAAGTTCGGCCCGGCCGAACTTAACACCATTTTAACTTGTTAAATATGATAAAAACGTTCAACGGATTTTCTAAATTTAATATCTTTTTTCCCGCATCCAATAGGATCTGCCCCCAGTACTAAAAATTCACGTATTCGAAATTTCTTTGGGATCGAATAATTAATAGGGACTGACCTTCTGTTACAAGAATAACAGTACTGGAAGACAGGCAGACTGGCACTTCTAAATCGATCCAGAAACAAAGTCATATACTGGGTATTGTTTAATTCCTTCGCATTATATACAAATGCACACCGCTGGGTTGCTTCTAATTTCAGTTTGAATAATATAAAAATGTCTTTAAAATATCCTTATGTGTGTATGTGTGGATATGTGGAATCAACCAAATCAATATCTTCACTTACAACTATCTGGAGTAACCCGGTTGATACTATATAATGGAGTTTCTTTAACATTCGATCCATCTCAACTTAATACCCTTTTCACTTAGAAGAACTCATGCCTTGCAACATGGCAGTCTGGCCCAAATACCAATGCCCGGTGGGACCAATAGTATTGTAGGGTATTGCCACAAAATCGAATGATTTGTTTGCGTCTGCTGGCTGTCCTGCCTGAATGCCGCGCGCGGCGTGCTGCTGTTTGCTAATGGATTTTCAAAGACATTTTTAACCATTTACAAAATGATCTCGTTTTTGAGTGGCTAACAGCAGGTGTTGCTGCTGCTGTTGCTGTGTCTGTGTTGGCATCAGCCATCAGAGGCACATTTGCATCGTCTTTCCTGTTTTTTCGTCTTCTGATTTTTGGGCAGCCGCTGTTGCAGGTTTCTGTGATTACAATGAGCAGCAAACAAATTGGCAGCTAAAATGTGACAAATTTATGTTATTTTACAAAGGAATGCTGCCTATTTCGTGTAGACGACTAGTGCTGATGGCTGCTCTTCGTTTCGTTTCGTTTGTTCGTTGTTGTTGCTGCTGTTGTTGTTTTCTTGACAGCCCCACAGACAAAGTGTGAAAATATGTACACGCATTAAGCCAAAAAGAAAAAAACAAAAAAATGGGGAAATATAGTTTTTCCTTCGTTAAGTTTTTGTTTTTCTTTTTTTGCTTTCGTCTACTCAAAATTAAATGCAATGTGTTTCACTTTTGAGGTCTTCACAACTAAATGACATTTCGAAGAACATGTAATAGATTCAGACATCTGTTGTTGTTTTCGGTGTCGTTGTTGAACAATTTCAGTTGAAAAATGTATTGAGAGGGAATATTGGGAAATTAAGTTTTCGATTCTTGGAAGTGAAGCTTGGCCAAAAGTGTACGCCAAGGTAGACATTTATGTCATAGGAAGCGAAAAACCTGATCTGCAGACACGGAAATTGGCCAAACGACATTTGCGCACAAAATGTATATGGAAATCAATGTACAGACTACGAGATACATAAATCTTTGTAATATTTAAGATTTTGCCATAACACCACTGACTGATTACCCGCCAGCGGATAAATTTGTTGTCGATATATCGAATTAAAATGATTCCTTGACGGAAAAAAATATTTTTCGCAAGCAAAAGATTTATAAATATTAAACTATGCGACCGATTTGCGATCAGAATTAGAAAACGTATTGGATGTTGGTTAAATATGTGAAATTCATTTTCTTAATGTTGTTTGTTTTAAAATTTGAAAACTTAGTAATATTAAAATAAACAAGGGCTAATTTTTTCCTACATTAATAAATGGTTGAAAGCTCTTTAAAAACAAGTAAGTAAGTCGGTTAAAACGACTTATATATACTCGCACTCTCACAGAACATATATAAGGTAGGAATTAAATTTTACTTAGGACAAGATAATATGTGTGGAAGGTACTAGAAGATTCGTGGCTAGGGTTTGCATCCCGGGAATTTTCCCGCGTTAATTCGCACATTTTTCATTTCCCGTATCCCGGGAAATTAGTACGGGAATCCCGCGGGAATTCAGTAGGAAACTTAACATATTTCTTCGCATATTTTTATACCCTCCACCTCCAGGATGGGGGTATACTAAATTTGTCATTCCGTTTGTAACACCTTGAAATATCGACCTGAGATCCTATAAAGTATATATATTCTTGATCGTCATAAAATTCTAAGATGATCTAGCCATGCCCGTACGTCCGTCCGTCTGTTGAAAGCACGCTAGCATCTAAACGAAAGGAGCTAGAACGTTAACATTTTCCACAAATGCGTCTTATAGTCGTAGATCGGTTGGGATTGAAATGGGGCGAAATCGGACCAAAGGGAAAATTTTTTCCCTCACAAGGACTAAAAATACCCATAATAATCCCTAATATTTTATAGCGTATTTAAGCATGTTTTTTGAATATGTCTGTTTATAAAGGGTGTCCCAAGAAGAGCGCAATTTTTTAAGTTTAAATAAAACACAGATATTTAAGAAAAAATCGTGAAACTTTATTATATCGTAAAGTAGACAGAATGAGGTTATGTATGGAACAATATATCGTGCAGATGGCCGCCGCGGCTTTGCTGGCATGCACGCGATCTTTTAATGAAATTTTCAATGACCGTTTTGCATGAATGCTGCGGTATTTCATTAATGCAGCGTCCAATTTCGTCTTTTAAGGCTTGAGTCGTCGTCGGCTTATTCGCGTAAACCATCGACTTCAAAAAACCCCAAAGAAACAAATCTAATGGTGTTAAATCGCACGATCTAGGCGGCCAATTCTGATCTCCAAAATGCGAAATAACACGACCGGGAAATGACTGATGCAGCAATTGAATTGTTTCTCTGGCTGTATGACATGTGGCGCCGTCTTGTTGGAACCACATGCCCTCCACATTCATTTCTTCAATTCTAGGCAAGAAAAAACTGGTTATCATTTCACGATACCGAACACCATTGACTGTCTGCGCTTGACCTGCCTCATTTTCATAAAAAAGGTCTAATGATTCCTTCAGCCCAAAAACCACACCACACAGTGACACGTTGAGGATGCATTTGCTTCTCGTGAATCACTCGAGGATTTTCCGCTCCCCAAATGCGACAATTCTGCCTATTGACGAAGCCATCAAGATGAAAATGGGCCTCGTCACTGAAGATGATTTTATCGGCAAAATCAGCATTTTCATGTTGTCTCTACAATACCCAATTAACGAACTCCCTTCGCTGTCCATGGTCAGTTGGCTTCAGTTCCTGAGTCAATTGAACTTTGTATGCATGAAGATGCAAATCTTTCGTCAAGTTTCGCTGCAAAGTGGATTTGGAGACACCAATTTGCTGAGCTCGGTGTCGAATTGAGGTGGATGGAGTTTGAGCGACATCATCACGTACAGCTGCGACATTTTCGGTCGATCGACCTGGTCGATGGCGCGTTGTTGTCTTTACATCACTAACAGACCCAGTTTCGGCAAATTTATCCATTAATCTCTTTACAGTTGACTCTTTTGGAGCATTATTGTGACCCCAAATTGATCGCAATTTGCGAACTGTAGCCGCAAAACTTTCACCATTTTGGTAAAACAATTTCACAATGAGAATGCGTTGTTCATTCGTGTAGCGCTCCATTTTTACTAACCTCGTACCTTCTACTAACAAACAATAACAATTGTTCAAATGTCAAACAATGACACTTCGAATGTTGCCAGATTTAAAAATTGCGTTCTTCTTGGGACACCCTTTATTAGCTTGATATTTGGTATGCGCATTATCCTTATATCAAAAACGTGCACCATAAAGTAATTCTTATTTGTAGGGTGTGAAATGGGACAAAAAAGGGATAAAAATGGTACATATTAAACGACAACAGCTAGAAACGCGAATTTCGGTGTGTACATTCCTCTAATTGAGTAGTTAAATCATATAAAAGTATTTCTTCCAAATTTGTAGTTTTAAGGTGTAAAATGGGAATAGAGGGATAAAAATGCTACCAACCAAGCGACTGCAACTAGAATAATGAAATTCGGTGTATACATTCCTCTGATTGCGTAGACAAGTAAAATACATGGATTTCTCAAAATACGTACTTTTTGGGGTTAAAATTAAAAAAGGGGATAAAAATAGTACCAATCCAATGACCGCAGCTAGAGTCATGAAATTCGGAGTATAAATTCCTCTGACTGTGCAGACACGGAAAATGAACTGATTTTTCGAAATTCGTACTTTTTGTGGTCAAAATAGAAAAAGGGGATAAAAATAGTACCAGCCAAATGACCGCAGCTAGAGTCATAAAATTCGGAGCATACATTCCTCTGACTGCGTAGACACGGAAAATAAACGGATTTTTCGAAATTTGTACTTTCAAGGGATACTACAATGGTACAAAGGGATAAAAATAGTACCAACTAAATGACTACAGCTGGAATGATGAAATTCTAATTGCGTAGAAACGTCAATGTGGTAAAAATGGTACCAACCAAATGGGTTCAGCTGGAATTTGGTGTATACATTCCTTTTACTGCATAGGCACGCAAAATAAAAAGTTTTTTTCCAAATTCGTACTTTTTCTTTTACTGCAAAAAATGGTTGAATCATAAAATTAGGTATTTTGCACTATGTACGTCTGATTAAAGTATTAATTAAATAGAATATTGAATTAAAATAGAATGGAAATACAACCAACTGTACCACCCACTATCTACCAATATTTATGGTATTTAAGCTTTTTGAAAATATAAATATAAGAATATTTATTTTTTGATTTGAAATAAATAATCGTTTGAAATTATTAAAATATTATATTTATTTATAAAATTATTTTTGCAATATTTATATTTGTTTTGGTTTGGCTATATTAAAAAATTTATATTTTCCTGTAATATTACTGCACTTCTACGAAAACCGACAACCTCTGTGGAATGCAATCCATGGTGGAGGGTATATAAAGATCGGCCCGGCCGAACTTAACGCCGTTTTTACTTGTTTTCCTTCATTTCCACAATAAAATTAAAAATGTTGTATACAAATTTAGATCACATAGCTTTTAATCAGGTATGTCAAATATTGCAGTTGGATGATAAAATATGTTTAAGCTGCGTTCGGATTTAGACTCAAATCCACTTTTTCGGATTTTTCCTGTCAAGCTCCATATGGAAAAAATTAAAATCTGGGAAAAATAGATTTTGGGCGTGTATCCGAACGCCAAAAATAAAGAATTTAAAGTTTTCGGAGCGACAGGAAAAGAACAAACATTTCATTTAATGCTCTACTCACAATTAATGTGAACGATCGATCGTTCTCCGTCGCGTCCACATTTCCAATAAAATAACATATATCTGATCTTTAATTAATTTTGAAACTTGAAAATATGTTTGCACTGATCTCACATTGTTCGTTGTAAAATATATATTTATTTTACTTTAACAGATGTGAATGTTTCATTGGAAAAAATAAGCCTAATGCATGGTAAACAGTATATTGACGATTTCCCGTGCTGTCCCGGGATCCCGGGAAATTAAAAAAAAAATTCCCGTTTCTCGGGAAATAAAAAGTACGGGAAAACGCAAACCTTATTCGTGGCACATGGTTCCAGCTTCCACAGTTGTAAACCAAATGTAAAAACATGATCAAATCAAGTCATAGTGGATTCAATGCACCACTATAGAGTAGTGAATGGTAATCGAGGACAAGAATCGGTTTTCGACCAACTATTTTTGAATCCGATTCTTAGAATCGAACCTGAGAATCGATTCTTAATCGGAATCGGTAGAAATGTTTAACCATAAAACTCGAGAGGTATAAAGTTACTTTTTCTAACAAGTACAGAAAATGCCCACAATAACATCTACCCAGCAAAAACAGAGCAAAAAAATATTTTTTTTAATATGAACTAATATATAGCGCAAATAAATATAACAAATAATAATTAAATTTAGTATTAAATAAATTGGCACAACCTTATTTTACTGAGTATAAATAATATTACAAATATGGAATATTTTAAGTACAGAAAAAAGCAATAAATTTGTTTTTCTTAACAAAAATCTTTAAATTGTTAAAATTATACAAAATTAAACATTGTTTATTTAAAAAAAGTAATAAAATATATATAAAGCAAGTTTTTTCCGAGCCACGATTCGAACACGAGACCTTCTGGGTGCAAAGCGGACACCTTACCTTTGTGACCCCATACGAAAAAGTCGTTTCCATTCAGTTGCGAAAATGCTATTCATAAAATGTTACGGAATATTAACATATCACACATTTGGGTTTTGAGATGCGATTAAAATGTGCTTCCTACGGAAGTACTTAAATTTTTTTTCCTGGGTAATAGTTAGGGTACTTAAGTAAATTTTTTGTATGCACTTGAGTTTAATTTTAGTATGCAGCGATATACACGAAGTCCTAATGTTTTTATAGCCACTCCCTACAAGAGAGAGAGAGTGGTCTTTAAATTTAATTAAATTTGCATAATAAATATCTCCACTCTGTGGAATACAGTCCATGATGGAGGGTATATAAGATTTGTCATGCTTGAACCTTACGCCTTTTTAATAGTTTTACACTAAGGTGCTCCTTCTTAATGGACTATTTTGAATAATCTGTAATAAAGGGCGGTTAAATTTTAAGGGCCGATGTTGGTTTTTAATAAAACAAAAATTATTTAGGAAATTATTCGCATTTCTTTTAATTATAATAATATTGGTATGGCTCAATTATGTATGGAACAAAATATTGGCCAAATGGGCGCCGCGACTTCGGCGGCACACCTCCATCCGATGGTCCAAATTTGCTGAGGCATAATTGAGGTTCTATGTCGTTAATGTGCGAAATATCTTATCCTTTAGCTCTTGAATTGTTGCTGGCTTATCGAAGTACACCTTTTACTTCAAATAACCACAAAGAAAGAAGTCCAACGGTGTCAAATCACATGATCTTGGCGGCCAATTGACATCGCCACCACGTGAGATAACACGGCCATTGAATTTGTCGCGCAAAAGAGCCATTGTTTCGTTAGCTGTGTGACAAATGGCACCGTCCTGTTGAAACCATATATCGTCCACATCCATATCTTCCAATTCGGGCCATAAAAAGTTCGTTATCATCTCACGATAGCGAAGACCATTCACAGTAACTGCCTGACCGGCCTCATTTTGGAAAAAATACGGCCCGATGATGCCGCCAGCCCATAAACCGCACCACTCTTGGATTATCATTTGCCCAAATGCGGCAATTCTGCTTATTGACGAATCCACTGAGGTGAAAATGTGCCTCACCACTGAAGATGATTTTCTTCGAAAATCGATCATCCACAGTTGCCATTTCTTGCCACCATTCTGACCATTGACGACGTTTGGAATGGTCAAGAGGCTTTAATTCTTGAGTCAATTGCACCTTGTAAGCGTGTAAATGCAAGTCTTTATGCATAATGTTCATCAACGACGACGAGTTGAGGTGGCCGGATCTTCATCCACAATATCTCGAACAGCAGCAATATTTTCTGCAGTACGAGCTGTACGAACATGCACTCGGTGTTTTCACATCTCCTACAGACCCAGTTTGCTAAAATTTTTGCACGATTTTTCATATTGTACTCACATTTGGACAGTTAAATTGACTGAAAATACCACGAAGTGCACGATATGCATTTTGATTTGAACGCCCATTTTCATAATAAATTGAATTCAAATTGAGTTAGTTTGAAATTGAGAAATGAAATGCAGAAAAAAACTTGACGTTTAGGTGTGGTTCACATTCAACATCGGCCCTTACAATTTAACCACCCTTTATTTTGGGAGTGTATCCACAAAATTCAACACAATTCTTTGAAAATGTGTTTTCATTTATTTTGGTTTAAGACCAAAGGTTGCGCTGAAGTTTTCAGCAGAACCCAAATTTAGCAAAAAGACAAAGTGAGATCTTTATTGTTGCAGCTAAAAGTTGACTGCGAAGTTTCTTTGAAAATTTTGAAAAATATGGCAAATGTGTCAACAATGCCTTAGAGATAGATTACCCACCCTGTTATCCACGCATAACCCTACTGTGTGTAGTTTATGAATAATTCAAATTAAAAATTACAATTTTCAATTTTCAAACCAGATGTTTTCAATAACATCAATTCTTGCGTGCATTTTGCAACACCCTTTGCTCTTTCTGAAACGCCGAGTACTTGTGAACTTTTCAAGAACTTTACGCCTATCACAAATCAAACAGTGGGAACAGCAACAACAACTACGCCAAGAAGTCTTCATTATGTCGACACAGAAGAGCACTTCAAAGATAAGAAGTGGTGGAGTGGCATCCGCAGGTTGGGGGCAATCGTGGTAGTATCTCGTCGTAAAACAAAAAATCAAGTGCATAACACCTGTGCAAATGATTATTGTACAACCTCAGCGAGAACAACCCATCCATTACGTCCGCTTCGAGTTCACAATGGAATCACCTTTGAATGCGGTAAGCGGTGGGCTTGCGTGTGCTCACGGGTAAACGGAGTGAGGCCGGCCGGGTACATTTAAGTACAAATAGATGCGTCTCTCAGACTGAAATGGAAAATTGCGATAAAACAAAGTCAGCGTAAACATAGGCGTCGCCGCTACAGCGAACGCATACAACACCTATCAAGGTGGAGCTGGTGCTGCTTGAGATCATGATGATGGGTGGAGGGGGTGGTGGGGCGCTAGTGTCGTTGGTCGGTAGTGTCTGTGCCAGCCCAACCAGTGCGAGTCTGTCTTATCTATGAACGAATGTACTCGTTCACCACCTAACCGCCAACAAACACCGGTGGTGGTTGGTTAACGTTTAGGAACAGGTGTGGCATGGCTACATGAGTACATTGTTGTTACTAAATTTCCACTTTTTGCAGCCCACTTTTTTGATACCCTCCACCACACTGACGTAGTACACAGGGTATTATGCCCGCGAGCATTTGTTTGTCATCTATTTTTCTTATGACGATGGTCGTGGAAGAACTTTTCGAATCGAATGTTATGCATTTTTTGTAGGGTTGTCATTCGTCCTGGCTTCTCCAGCTTTTTGGAGCCTTATCCTGATTGGACAGGAAAAAATGAAAATGTTTTTGTTTTCACGTCATGTCTAACAAATTAAAAAAAAAAAAAAATTACGTAACAAAAAATAATTAAAAATTGTTGCAAAAAGAGATGTTTTGGCCATTCACTTCAGTTCAGTTTAGGTTAAACAAAAATACCAAAAATTCTTAAAACGGATAAAAGATATGAAACAAATTACCAGATTTGCAGATTTAGCATATTTTCGCCAAAAAATACCCGAATTCTCAAAGTGGGGAAATGGGTTCCATATTTTTGGATTTTTTACTAAAATGGCGGAGTTCAAACTAAGTCAAATTTTACTACCAAAATAGACAACCCACTTAAAATTACAAAAGAAAATACTACTGTCGACATTGACAACCTTCTAATGTGAAATTGGTATCCCACTAGATGCTGACGTCTATAGAAAGTGTAATGATTGTATATTGATTTGAAAGTCGCATTTATACAGTGTTTTCCAACAAGAGGTGTTATTTTGGTATTCAAATGCAAAGTGGCTGCTCTATGTCCTCGATAGCCTCACGAATTCTATCTTTAAGATCTTGAATCGACGCTGGGCTGTTGGCGTAGACCTTATCTTTCACGTGGCCCCAAATAAAGAAGTCGCAAAGTGTTAAATCAAAAGATCTCGGTGGCCAATTGTGATCACCTCTTCGAGAGATTACACGGTCCGGAAACTTTTCCAGTAAAAGAGCAATGGTTTCGTCTTGTTGAAAGTAAACGTTGTCCAGAGGCTTCTCAAAAATAATTCTTGGGTTTTCCGAGCCCCAGATGCGACAATTTTGCTTGTTGACTTAGCCACCGAGGTGGAAATGGGCCTCATCAGTCAAAATGATTTTCGATGGAATTCCGGATCATTTTCATTCATGAATTTTAATAATTAACCAATGCGTTGTTGAAGTTTCTACTTGTCAAATGTCAAAGAATAAAAGCTTCAAAAGTGACAGCTACCGAAATACGGGGTGATTCAAAATAACACTTCTTGTTGGAAACCCCTGTATAAGTCATTTCCAGTATACGAGGCCATGTGTTCCTATGGAAAACAATAAACAACAGCTCCTCTATTGTGCTTATTTCTTGTGTCAAAGTAGGTAGAGTTTTATCAATCTTTGTAAGGATTATGATATTCAAGTTGACTGGTCAAATATGCCTCACATGAATAAATTTTGGAAATGGATTCCCACTCCTAAAAAATAATTGTGTGGGATAATAATATTAAATTATGGGAACATTGGCTAATATTAACGTATATTGAACTACTTGCCAAAAAATAAAAGAAAATGTATTAAAAACCAATGCAAATTGTTCCTTCCATTGTCCCAAAGTTGTCAAATAATTAGGGGTGATCGAATGGCAGAACGAGCCGGCAAATCAGTCGACAGCCGCCGCCGATAATTATGGGTCGGCTTGTAACTCTGTGTACGACCTCAAATTCGAAAATTGTGGAAGTTGTGAACAGGAATGACCAAATTTTGTCTTTTTGCAACAATTTTTTTAGCGAAAATTGCAACAACTGATTCAATTACTGGCTGATTCTAAACGTCCTTTCAAAAGGAGTACAAACTAAAGCGAAAAAACAATCCCAAAGTTGGAAATGGCAACAATTTTGAAACAGTATGTGTTTGATGGACAAATACATATAGATTCTTACAGTTTTAAATAAACTTATTCTTTTTAAATCCAGCAAGAAACCGAAAATCGGTGCAAAGGTCTGCAGCAGTCCAGGTTTTTTTATCCGTAAGTCAAGATTTTGGGTGTGTCTGGGAAATTTCACAAGCTAATTCTTGTTTAACTCGACAATACCTACAAGAAATGAAGTATCACTTCCTTGAGTTTTTGAACTGTCGCACAGTGTTATTCAAATTTTTGGGCGACTTTTTCATATACAATTTTTTTGGTGATTTTTTTATTTATTTTTTGGCGTAATTTAATTTTCCGTTTTGGGTCATTTTTTATTTTTTCCAATTTTTTATTGTGGCGATTTTTCATTTCTACTTTTGGGTGAATTTTTGTGTCGTCGTAAAAAGCTATAAAGGAATTCCAGGAAAAATTTTTCATGATCTTAGGATTTTGATAATTCAAAAAACTAAAAATTCTTCCCAATATATTTTGCACAACAAACGATATGGCCGGAACATCTCCTCCAAATATGCCAAATTTTAAAATGACAGTAGCAGTTTTTAAAATTTTTCTAAATAATTTCCGTTAAAATCTTCCGTTATTCGCAGTGCCTGATTAACTCCTATCATAAGCCTGTTCTTTTCAGAATTCAGCATCAATTGTATTATTTATTCTGGCCTCTCTTCGATGTCAGATTCTGTTTCTGCAGGAAGCATATTTCAGTCGCATACCAAAATCCAAATTAGCATATTTCACGAAAGCTTATACTCTCTTAGTTGTGTTGCCAGATTTTTCCTGTTAATCCATTTAAGAAAAAACAATTTGTAGCAACTTTGCCACATTTTCAAGTCTTTTAATTGTAAGCTGGTAAGCCCAATCGAACAGGCCTAACATGTGAACCCATTAATACCCAGCCAAATTTATTTTTCGCTATTTCTTACTTTTTACTGTTCGATTAATCGAACACTGGGTCAAAATGTGTTAATAGATACTAATAGTTTATGAATTGCATTTTCACAAGTGAAAGGGAACGACTTTTTCGTATGGGGCCACAGAGGCTTTGCACCCCTAGAAGATCTAGGTTTCGATTTTTTTTAATAATTTATAAATATTTTTTTTTATATAATTCTTTATTTGCAATCTATTTACAAGAAACATTAAGCAAATCTAGTAGCAGATTAAAAATAACTGAATTGTTAAACTCCAATGAATTCAACAAATATATACATATTTCTTTTAGGACTTCTGATCTGACTTTTTAGTAAACATTAAAATTAAAAAAAAAAAGGTTATGTTCCTATATGAAAGGTAGATCTAAAATATGATGTCTTTTCAGTCTTCTAATTTCTTCACTATCATCTAATAAATTTATAGCTAAAGTATTAGGATGAGAGCTTAATCTAGTTAAGTAATTAGTGCTAAAACGTTTTACTTCATCTATAACTTTCGGGATACCAAGGTCGCTGTGTATTATGTTATTTTTAACAAACCAAGGAGCGTCAGTGATCTTAGGGTTTTCGATTGATATTTTTCCCATAAGTCCAAACTGGCTTTATAACGGTTTTATAGAGAATCACTTTGTTATTCAAATTTAGTTGAGATTTTGGTCCTAGTAACCAATACATCTTCTTAGTCTTTATATCTAACTGTTTCCTTTTAGACTCGATATGCTTCTTCCAATTTAGCCGTCTGTCAATGTGAAGGCCAAGATATTTCACGTTATTAGAGGAAGGAATTGTGACACCATTTAATTTCGGAGAAGGGCAGTCTTCTGTTCTCAGACTAAAAGTGGCATGCGTTGATTTTTCAGCGTTTACTTTAATATTCCAATTATTAAACCATTTTTCTGTTAAATCCAGTTGTCTTTGTATTATATTTGAAGCTTCAATGTGAGAATCACTGGTGGCTAATATAGCAGTATCGTCTGCATAGGTAGCAATAGTAACTTCATCAGAAACAGGCATGTCAGATGTAAAAATAGTATATAACATTGGGCCCAAAACACTTCCTTGTGGGACTCCAGCATTTATCGTACCAATTTCTGATTCTTCGCCATTAACGTTTACAAAAAAACTCCTTTTATTCAAGTAGGATTTCAACAATAAATAATATGGAGTTGGTAAGAGGTGTGTCATTTTAAAAAACAAGCCTTCATGCCATACTCTATCAAAAGCTTGTTTTACATCAAGAAATATTGATGAACAGTATTGTTTATTTTCCAAACTTTCTCGTACAGTTTTTGCTATCCAATGACATTGCTCCGGTGTACCATGCTTTTGTCGAAATCCAAATTGGTAATCGGGTATTATATTAATGGCTTCCAGGATTGGGGACAACCTTTTTTGAAGAAGTTTTTCAAATAATTTGGAAAATACCGGTAGTAAACTAATAGGTCTGTGTGACGATATACATTTTTCAGGCTTTCCTGGTTTCGGTACCATAGTTAGTTTTGCGCACTTCCACTGGGTAGGGAAATACGTAAGTGTTAAAATTGTGAAGTGTTTAATGGGCCGACACATTTGGCAAGGAACATCAAGGAATTCGCTTATTTCTTTTGCCTGCTGAGAGTTACAAAAATTAAATGGTGTAAATGTCTCCTCTAAATATTTTTTGAAAGCATCAGCTTTGCTTTTGTCTCCGTTGTCTTCTCCGTTGTGACCTTTTCAGGAATTTTGTAGCGATCCACAGATTATGCTCGTTATTGTTAGATGGGCTAAGATTACTTAGAAAATTTCCAATATATTCGTTCTTATATTCTTTGAGTCGAATTTTTAGGTAATTTGAAGCATGGTTAAAATTTGCTTTGCCATATTTTACGAAGACGTCTCTTCCTTTTGATGAGATTTCTTATTTCAGCTGTAATAAAAAAATTGGATTTACTGCTGTATCTTTCCTGTGGGGTAGAGAGAGCTGCTGCTTCGTGAATAAGCTGAGTAAAAATTTCGATTGCTTCGTCCAAATCTGTTCCATTTTTAATAGAAATATTTAAGTTTATATTACTTTCAATCCAGTTTTGAAATGTTTGAATATCTGGGCAGGTTGTAATTATTTTATGATTTTTCATCCTTTGACAATGTTTTGTCTTGTAATTTAGAATTATTGGACTATTGTCAGAACTAAGATCATCACATGCAACAATATGCATCATCGATTGGGACATACCGGAATAAACAAAAAAAATCGAGTAGATCTGGCACCTTTCTAACGTTGAATTGACGTTGAGATATACATTTATAGACTTCTCTACCCTTTGGATTTGGTAATCGAGATCCCCACCATGGGTGTTTTGCGTTGAAATCTCCGCCGACAATAAATTTGTTTCCCAGTTTGTTGAAGAAATTGACATATTGGTCACATTTTACATTATATCTAGGGGGAAAGTATACGCAGTCGCAAAGTCGCAAACAACTTTGATTCCTGCCGTTTTGGGCGTTGTTAAAATAAAGCAAAAATGAGGGGTAACCCTCTAACTACCCCGTTATGAGGGGTAGTTAGAGGGTTAATATGTTCTACAAAAATATGAGCCATACCTTATCTACAAAGTTGCTGAACATACACTATGCCTCAGATATAAATAAATCATAGTTTTATACACCGATATGCTGCAAGAAGAGGCGGAGTTGGGAAACTCTAATCGTCTATAAACTGAAATTCCGATGTGATCTGTCAAAACGCTGACATACGTATATTTGTTTAGTCTCCTCTTTCAGAATTTATTGTCAGAACCCCGCAATTTTGGAAAAAGTTTGAAATTGTTGTACAGTTTTATTAGCGGAAAGTATTGTATACTTTTTGGCGCTATCGTAAATATTTTCAATTGTTTTTCTCTGAGATTATTCATTGTGGAAATGCAGTCAGCTATGTTATCAGACTATAAATATTTGTTAATCGAATTCACGTTCAGTACATTATATATACACGTACCATGCGCATTGATATAACTCCACGCAAATGTCCCTACTAATTTGTAACTAATTTGATTCTATTCTCACTTTAGTTTAGACTTGACCGAAACTGGCAAATAAACGACCACTTTAGCATGTATACAATATATGTATTTATAATACCAACCTATCCATTTCAAATCCGCAGAAAAACGTCCAACAATATTGTCACTCAACTTGTTAAAGCCTCCGAATGTGGTATTCCAAACTTTGAAAAAAGGTAAAGGAACATAGTGCAGGGTACTCAAGAGTCGGCTCTGCTCGACTATGGCCTTCCCTTACTGGTTTTAATGCAGCAACAGAAACAACATTTACTGAAATCATAACACCCAACCGTAACTGAAACCGAAACAGGTGATTGTACGTAACGTATCGTCATATCTTATTGTATGGTTGCTGTTGTTGTTGTTGCTTTTGGTGGCCTTATTTGTTGTTGTTGCAATTTTCATTGAAAAGAGTTCATTCAGTTGCTGCTCGTTGTTCACTCATTGTTTTCCACCGACCGTCGACCGCCGACCACCGAAGACAAACAGATAAGCTTAAGGCTGTCGACATGTACGATAACTTTTTTCCTTCTTTTCGGCAGCAAACCAAGACAAAAAAATGATAATGTTTAAGTTTATGTAAACAATTTATGAAGAAAACAGAACAACAAACACAACGCAACAACAACAAATTTATTGGACTTAAACAATAACAAATGTCTAAATATTTTTTTATTATCTTGCAGATATGTTAAGACATTTTGCTTACAATTGGGGCTGTTTTGTTAGCATTTAAATAATTTGCTGCCTCATGCTCCATTGTAAATGTTACACGAACAGGATTTTCGAAAGGCATACGAGTTTGTAGTTTCTATAAATTATACTTATGTATTTGATTTCAAAGGATCAATCTGTAGTTTGGATTATGAAGAATTTAAAAATTTTAGTTTTTGAACTGGGATATTGTCCTGGCTCAAGACCATTTTGCTTCTACATTTAATAGAATGCAAATTTATTTACAAATGGCATGGTGACATTTATTACATGGCTGCAGACTACCACGATCATGATTTCGACCATGTCAAAAGTCTTTTCAAGTGGCTTCGCAGCGACTTTTCAACATCAAACCCGGCCTCTATAAGGAGATGATTCTCACAAACGAACGAGAATCACAACTCACTTGCCGAATTTGCGTTTAATCACAACTCACTTTTCGTTTTTATTATTTTGGTCTGTAATCAATATTTGATTTGAACTGGGATATTATCCTGGCTCCAGACCATTTTGCAACTATATTTAATAGAATGCAAATTTATTTATTTGATGATGAAAAGTCGCTGCGTAGCTACCTGAACGAAACCTTTAGACAGGGTGGAAACAATGCTGCCATTTGTAAATAAATTTGCATTCTATTAAATATAGATGTAAAATGGTCTTGAGCCAGGACAATATCCCAGTTCAAGAAAAATAATTTTATGTTAAAAAATTTGGACTTAGCCTGGAAAATGATCAAATTTGCAGGTCAAAGTTATGGTTATCGGCGTTAAGACGAAACAAGTAAGGAAAGGCTAAAGTTGGGCGGGGCCGACTATATGATACACTCCACTTTCTATCCGAATACAATTCAATTCGGTAAAAAAAAGTGAAAACGGGAAGAATTTTTTATGTTTCGTAATCACAGACTAATATGACCTGGTCCAATTTGTTAAATCGAATAGAATATCTATATCGGGGCTATATCTAAACCTGGAATGAAGTAACTAACTTTCACAATCAATTTGAAGAAATTCGGTGAAATTATGTGGTTTCTGGGGCGGAAAAAGTCAATAAGAGAGCGAAATATTTATAGGAACTAAATGAAAATCTGAAGAGGTCTGACCCATTTGCACCATGGATGTTTCTAGATGCAATATAAAATATTTTGCAAGAATTGAAGGAGATCTGTTAAAATATGTGGTTTATAGAGCGGAAAAAGTGAAATCGGTAGTGGAATTTGTGTGGGAGCTATATATAAATCTGAACCGATCTGACCCATTTGCTCCATTGCTGCTTCTAGTACAAATCTGATACCATATGTGGTTTCTGGAGCGAAAAAAGTCAAATCGGGAGCGAAATTTGTATGGAAGCTATATAGAAATCTGAACCGATCTGACCTATTTTCACCAAAGGAGTTCCTAGTTTAACTATAAGATGTTTTGCCAAATCAGAAGGCAATCTGATTCAATATGTGGTTTCTGGAGCGGAAAAAGTCAAATCGGGAGCGAAATTTGTATGGGAGCTATATATAAATCTGAACCGATCTAACACATTTTTACCACAGGTGTTTCTAGTTTAAATATAAGATGTTTGGCCAATTTTGAAGAAAATGTGTTGTAATATGTGGTATCTAGAGTGAGAAGAATCAAATCGGGAGTGAAATTCGTATGAGGGCTATATCTAAATCTGAACCGATTTTCTTCAAATTAAATAGCGTTCGTCCTTGTCCCGAAAAACTTCGTTGTGCAAAGTTTCATTTGGTTCTGGCTACAATTGCGACCTGTATCGTGATGACAAGAATAGATGGACAGACTGACGGACAGACAGACGGACATTGCTAAATCGATTCAAAAAGTGATTTTGAGACGATCGGTATAATTAAAAATGGGTCTATCTCCCTTCCTGTTGGGAGTTACAAACAAATGCCCAAAGACATAATACTCTCGTGGAGTGTATAAAAATAAATAGATAACTTCACGAGTTATGACCAATTCAACTTTGGTGAAATTAAGATTTTTTCATAAAAGCGTGTTCATTAAATCGCCTTTAACTCTTGAAATAGTCGCCTGTAACACCTGATATACATGAACATATATATATACATTTCCCTACTCAGTCAATACTAAAGGCGCATGTCAAGAGTCATTAGTCTACTATTCAGCGGCCAAAGTGCAAAAGTACGAAAACCTATTTTTTACCCATAACTCAAGATGTTGGAGGTGTCTGGCAAATTTCAAATACAGATTCTTGTTCTACTCGACAATACCTACCAGAAAAAATAATAACACTTCCCAGAGTTTTTGAACTGTCGTACTGTGTAATCATCGGGATATATTAGATCCGGTCAAAATGAATGTGACAGTGTTGCGCTACTTGTGCACAAAGTGTTGACCCTTGATGTAAAAATGATTAACCCTCAATAAGAACATATTAGAATTGCTTCTATTGGTCGCAATTTGTATATGAGAGAGGTCCCAGAGAGTTCAAAGTGAGTCAAGATAGAAATTAATTAAGCAGCTTGAAAGAAGGAAAACCCCGTAACGTTTTTGGAAATATTTATAACTATGTGTACTTTACCCATTAGCACATTGTTCTTTTTTATGATGCTTTCGATATTCCACCCCCTGCCACATAAATTATGCCCTGTTTATAATTTGCATAGCATTTATGGTTTCGCTAACATTTACACCTGCTTAAATCGTCCGATTTAAGATTGCCAACGAAATTTATTGCACTTTTTCTCGGAAATTATTATGGCAATTTTCATAGGTTTTCTTGCGTTCATATTAGCACAAATTCAAATTTATATCTGCGATCAGCGTACATCATCGGCCAATGAAGGAAATGTACGCACATACATACATTCTGCGAATTTTCATTATTCTATGCAACATTTTATGGTTGAATAAATTCTGAGAGTGATCAGGGAGTGTGAGTGAGTATAAGTGGTCTGGACTGGGTGCCACTAGATCAACACTCAACGCAGTGAAACAAAAAAGAAAACAGAATGCTTTTGTTGCTAATGATAAACATAAACAGATACTAATACCATTTAAGTGGCCAATAAAAGATACATATCTTTGGGAGAGTAGCAAAGAAACGATCCACCATCATCATCATCATGATTACCACCATCAGCCGAAGAAGAATCATGATGATCAGCAGCGAGACCAAGGAGACACAGTGGTGCCAAACCGAAAATTGGTTGGTAGAATTATAAAAAAATACAAATAATGTCATACACACCTCCTTGAAACTTCTGTCCATAAATTGACTGTGGGCCAAACAATTTTGTAATCACTGAAATGGACCTACTATTTATGACGAACGTCCCAGCAAAAACTCTCATTACCAAGTAATGTGCGGAATAAGGCAAAACCAAAAACCTTCACTACTTATTTATCGGATCCGTGTCTAATTATTTTTATTAAGGGATTGTGAAAAAATAAGTATTTCCACGCACGCTTACAAAAAGTTGAGAAATAAGTACTTCCACGCACGCTTACAAAAAGTTAATAAATAAGTACTTCTAAACGAGTTGTAAAATAAGTGGCCTCAGGAAGATACTAAGTACTAACCTAAGGAAGATACATAAAGCTAACCTATTGCCTGAAATGTTTGCAAGGAATTCATCCTTGCCGGAAAGCAATCAACCACTTCCCGTGATCGAAAATGTATTAAGTTCCATGTCTCAGATATTTTTTCGAACACATGGAGGTAAAAGGGTTCTCGCAAATTTCGACGTAAATAGATCTCCAGGCCCGGATGGCATTTCAGCACTGGTCCTATGTAAGTGCTCTTCGACGCTTGCCCGTCCCCTTCGTAATCTTTTCAACCTTGCATACCGTGCAGAGGTTTTCCCAGCGCGTAGGAAGATTGCGAACATCCAGCCCATCCCTAAAAAAGGTGAGGCTAATAATCCTGCTAACTATCGACCGATCGTGATTTGCTCAGCGCTTTTGAAGGTTATGGTGAGTACGGTTAACCACCATCTTGTGAGGTATTTAGAAAACAATGACTTACTTAATGATCGACAGTATGGCTTCCGTAGGAATCGAACTACGGGAGACCTGATGACACTGCTATCCGAAAAGTGGAATCGATCCATCCACCAGCTTGGAGAGAGTAAGGTCGTTGATCTAGATATCTCCAAGGCCTTTGATAGAGTTTGGCACGGCGCACTCATATCAAAGCTTATCGCTTTTGGTGTTGGTAGTGACTTCTCCCGATTTATATCGAGCTTCCTCAGAGATCGCACTATACGTGTTGTTGTAGATGGTTTCTCATCCGATGAGCATAGGTTAACCGCAAAAGTACCACAGGGCTCTGTCCTTTTCCCCTCCCTTTTTCTTATTTTCATCGACGGCCTCTTCGATCGGACTTTGAATCCAATATACTCATTCGCGGATGTCAGCAACCTCTGTCATTCATACTCATTCGACCATAGACCAAGTCGTCAAGAAATTGAGGACAACAGGCGTTTAATGGATGAGTCACTTAGCCAGGATTTGCTGGCCATTTCTGAATGGGGTCGAGTGACTAGAGTAGATTTTAATGCACATAAGACTCAGTGCTCCTTGTTGTCTCACAAGCGATTCACTGATCCAACGGTGTCGTCGATTTTAATGAACGGTGTAGCCACTGTACCCCACAGATTATGATGGTGATCATCCTCATCATAATCGCCATGACCAGCCCCGGTAGACCTAGCTGCCTGCCTGTCGGCCAGCGTCTTGAGTGAAATGGGCATAATAAAATTCTTTAAGAGATTTTTGCCTTCATCAGTCAGCGAAGCGAGTTGGGATCGTCGTTGAGATTAGTTTGTGGCGGTGTGTGTTAAGCGAAAAGCAACGTAAAGTGGAAAGGCGTAAATTACAAAAACACACGCGATGTGGTAGCCAGCAGCAGCACACTTTCATCCTCTTACAACAACAACAACAGCATTTTGGGGCAAGTGGTGAAAGAAATTATTAAGAACAAGTGTTTGCCTGAGCTGTGGCTATGCGGCGATTAACACCAGAACCAATCATCGGCAACAAGAATGGCATCAACGGCAGCAACACAAGCAACAACAACAACAACATTTATAACAACATATTTATGTTGTACTTGTACAAAACATATATACACGTACATAGTTCTCGTACTGCGATTGCCACCACCATAGGAAGATCATAACTAACTCAAGTGGTGGAAGGCAAGAACCACGGCATGAATAACAATGTACTCGTCGTCGTCGTCGTATGAATATTTGGATGTTAAACAGCGCACCTGTGTTGGAATTATCAAATCTTCCATACGCGTATGTACACACACACACGCACACATTAGAGTGGGTGATGGGGAAAATTAAGTGAAAGAGGACCAAAATCCATAGGCTTTTCATTTCAATTGAAAATATGACAGAATTTAGAATTGATCGCTTGAGCTCTGGAGTTGAGAATGTATAGCAGCAGTGAAATCGATTTGTTGAACCGATTCATAATCATGGGATTACGCTGAACTTGGTAAGATTGCAGTGCTTGTTGATGAGTCTTGAGACGGAAGTTGAACTATAGCAGGGACTGAGGCCAGTGGTGGATTGCTCTTCACGGTGGACTCAAAAATAGCCAAGACCATTCGCTCATTCTTGCACGGAATCGTAAATTTTGCAAATGTGACATTTTCTTTATTTGCGGCAAGAAACTGAAGAGGAAATTGTAACCGGGGTCATGATCGGCCAAAGATTTGGCATCAGGCTGCGGAAGTATCTCTAGTGCCTGATCTTTCTGCACCAGATCTTTGGTGTGTGTGGTGGCGCACAGTGGAATATTTTTTTCTTTTTCACTGAACCAACACTCAGGGGATGTCCCCTATAAATGCAGTGCATTGCGTTGGTGGAAGGATGATCAGGTATTGGAAGGAGGAAAGAGGAAAGAGGGACTAGTGTCTGTTGACATCTATTTTGAATCTCTGAATATCGTAATTGGAGGGAAAGATATTTGCCGGAAGTCGATTACACATACGGATATTACAGGCGAAGAACGTATTTATTCTGTAATGTGTAGTGCGGCCGGTTGTCCAATCGACAACAAATTGGTGAGCGTTCCTGGAGAGTCGCGTATCTCTACCGAACGTTCTCACGGCCGGTTTAAGATCACGAATTTCCGAAGAATAAACACCATGAGAGTATCGATAGAACAATGACACACAACTCACATTTGCGACTAGGTCTATGATTTGCGAGAACCCTTTTGACTCCACATGTTCGAAAAAATATCTGAGGCATGGAACTAGATACATTTTCGATCATGGGGAGTGGTTGATTGCTTTCCGGCAAGGATGAATTCCTTGCAAACATTTCAGCCAATAGGTTAGCTTTGTCAACCGGGTTAGTGAATACCTGGTCAACGTTAACAAGAGTCGGGATAGATGAGGAGTTATCCTTTACTCTTCTCACAAATGACCAAAAGCTCTTACTTCCCCTGGGAGAAGCAAGAACTTTGGCACGATGACGTTGTTCGTACAGAAACCTTTCACGTCTCCCAAATATTTTTTTGTTTTTTTTTTATGATTTTCGAAATTTTTGATAAAATATATTTTATTTTTTAATCGATGGCTATTATGACTTTTTAAATAATTTAAGATTTTTATACGTCCAATATTTACACGAGCTCACATGTCATAAAACCTTACATCCCAAAGTATGTTTTAAATAATTTTTCCAAAATACATTAACAGAGAACAACGAAGAAAGTATTGCTACATTTTTGACTTAGAATGTTTTACCATTTCAGTAATTAAATCAATGTTGGCAGCTAAAGGCAGAATATTCTTTTTAAAATGAATAAATAAGACAAGTTTAACAATATTTGTAAATGCCGAGGCATCGGTCGGCCTCGCGAATATATAATTTTATACTGTAGAAAATTACCAATACTAAATAAATACAACCTTTAGGTACACCACTATCTTAAAATGAAAGCAAAAATGGTATTACACTTTTTAAAATGCAAAAGAACAACCTAAGAGCTCCTATTTTCTACGAACTAAACGACATTTCAATGCGATACATGGTATCCGAGATATATCCCAATAAACTTAAAATTTGCAACTATTTTATAATAATACACTGTGAGCCGCAGATTTTATAAAAAATCTAATTTTTGTATGGGAGCCCCATTATGGAGTGGCGATAGGGGACACATATGTTTGGGGGAAATGTTGTGGAGAGAAAATTAGTGGGGACCAGTCTTGCATGTCTCCCCTCTAGGGGTGAATAGGGGGCAGTTTTGAGCCTTTCCTTTATTAAAAAAATATAAAAAATAAAAAAAACAATTGTGGGGATTACCTTAAGGGTTGAAGATAGTGGGTAGGTATGTTCTGAGAAAATATTGAGGCTGAAAAAAAATATTGGGGGTTTGTCATACATTTGACTCCTCTCTTTGGGGCAGTTAGAGTGGAGGGAGCAAAATTTATAAAACTTAGTTTTTGTATGGGAACGCCATTAATGAGTGGCTATAGGGGGTAAGTTTGTTCGGAAAAATGTTGGGGAGGGAAAATAAGTGGAGGTCGGTGTTACATTTATCCCAGCTAGGGGTGACTCCAGGGCAGTTTAGGGCCTTACTGTCATAAAAAAATTATAAAAAATAAAAAAATCGTGTTGGGACTTACATGTAGCCCATCTAGAGAAGACTCCGAGGCAGCTTTGGGGCTTTTTGTGTATTTTTCCAATTTTTTTCTCACACTTTTGATCCCGATGTGCGCCCTCTGACTCTCACCCCACCTCCCCCATTTTTTGGTTCACGAATTTTTCTCCGAACCTCATAAAATTAGGGGTTCTGCCATATCAAAATCGAAAACTCGTGCACTATCCCATCCCCAGTGTGCATTGGGTAATCCCTATCCCCATTATTCCCTATCCCTATTAATATTATAAAACCTTAGTGTAAGTCTGTCTGTTTGATCCACAATCACGCGTAAACGGCTGAAGCTATTTTGTTGAAATTTTCAATACAAACAGATGCCGGTCTGGAAGGAACTATAGGCTAGAATTTTTAAAAATTTGCTCTGCAGGCGGAGGGGGCGTGGCAATAGTGTTTTTGAGAGCTAGAAGCCTGAAAATTGGTACATATATATTACTGACCACAAGAAAGATCAATTTGATGCCGAAATTTGGGCGTACTTTTGTGGGCGGAGTGGGCGTGGCAATAGTGTTTTTGAGCTAGAAGACTGAAAGTTGGAACGTGTATATTACTGACCATGAGAAAGATTAATTTAATGCCAATATTTAAAAATTCGTTTTGTGGGCGGAGTGGGCGTGGCAATAGTGTTTTTGAGAGCTAGAAGGCTGCAAATTGGTACATATATATTACGGACCACGAGAAAGATAAATATAATGCCGAAATTAGGATTTTCGTGGGCGTTGGTGACTTGACTAAAGTGTTTTTGTGTTTAGTCAGAATACAGTAAAACCCGCTTTAGTACCTCCCCGCTTTAGCACCTAACCCGTTTTAGTAACCAACATCTGCAGGCACTATGGCTTTTTTGTAAAAAATCGAACAAATTTACCCTTTTAAGTAATTCCCCGCTTAAATACTCAACCCGCCTAAGTACCATAATTTGTTGTGTATTAAATACAATTTTACCTACGTTTTCCCCCGGTTAAGTACCTTTCTGAATACAATTGCTTTTTTAAAACGGCAACTCTTAATAATCGATTGTTTATTTATACCATTACTAATTTATCGAAAAACTCACATACATATCTGTCAAAATAATCAAGATATTATACATAAAATAAAGATACGTAAAAATGCCTGGCAAAGGGCGAAAACTTACAAGTTTGACAATTAAGCAAAAAATACAAATTCTTCACTTGATTGATCAGAAAGCAAAATCGAAAAATGAAATTGCGCGGCATTTTCGGTGCGACATATCAACTGTAAATAGAATTTGGAGAAACCGGCAACAAGTGGAGGAGGCCGCAAACGCAACTTGTTTGCGACGTAAACGTTTACGTACGAGTCCGCACAATGACATTGAAAAAGCTCTTGCTCAATGGTTTGACCAGATGAGAGCTCTTAATACAGTGTTAACCGATGCTCAAATCCTCCAAAAAGCCAGAGACTTCGCAGCAAAATTGAATTCCGATTTTATGCCAACAAATGGCTGGCTATGGCGATGGAAACGTCGGGAAAGCATTAAGTTCATAAAAATAACAGGAGAAGCGGCTGATGCTGATACCGAAGAGGCAAATAGGTATCGTCAACAAAAATTGCAGGATTTAATGAAAGCTTATGATCCTCGCGATATCTTCAATGCTGACGAAAGTGGGCTATTTTATAAGGCATTGCCGAATGGAACTTTGGCAAGAAAGGGTACAACAGTAACAGGAGGAAAAGGTCAAAAAGCACGACTGACTCTTCTATTCTTGTGCAATGTTGACGGGAGGAAGAAGATTTTGATCGCGAAATGGAAAAGGAAAATAGAAAAGTTTTGCTCTTTGTCGATAATGCTCCTTGCCATAAGGTGGCCGATTTGAACCTCGAAAATGTGAAAGTTGAATTTCTTCCAGGGAATACCACGTCGATATTGCAGCCTCTCGATCAAGGTATCATACACATCTTTAAAGTTTACTTTCGACAAATAATGGTTAGAAAACAGTTGCTTGCAATTGAAAAAGGTTTGACAACCAAGGATTTTTTGAAACCCATTTCGATTTTGGATGCGTTGACTTTTTCAAATCGAGCCTGGTGGCTTGTCAAAGGTGAATCCATCAAAAACTGCTTTCAAAAGGTATGGTTTTTCACTACTACATATTTAACATTTAAAAATTCTAATTTAATATTAATTTTTTTAGGCCGGATTTGAGATTCAAAATTATTTTCCTGATGACGACGAGGAAACACTAATAGATATTCCCATAAACGCTCAAGAGTTTCAGGAATATGTAAATTGCGATAAAGATACTGAATGCTTTGGCCCACTTACGGAGGAAGAAATAGTGTCATGTATTTTGGAAGATAACGCTGACGTGGTGTCACCATCTGAAGATACTATGGAAAATACTATTGAAGTGAATCCACCCTCTTTTGCAGAAGCGCTGACAGCACTAGAAACAGTGAAAAAATATATGGAGGGCAATAATCTTGAATTTGATGAACTCGAAATATTAGAAGAAAAGTTGTTTTAAAAAAAATTTCAAAACATGCGTCAAAAGAAAATGACTGCCTTTTTCGCTATTTAAACCTATTTCTCAAATCCACTTTATTTTAAGTGATCTCATAAAATACATACATATGTATACATATGTATTATGTACACAAAATGTTCCTTTTTTTAAATGAATAAAGCAATATGAAATGTGTTTTTAATTAATATGTAATCAAAATATGTTTTGTTAAATAAATTTTTTGTTTGTGTTTAAATAAGTTATTTTCAATATTTTTAAAATTATTAAATTTTTAACTACCCAACAGAAGGTACTAAAACGGGGCTGTCTAAGTACCCAACCTGTGGTACTAAAGCGGGTTCTTATAAGTACACAACCCGCTTAAGTACCTCAAAATGCTGTCAATTTTAGGCAAGGCACTTATGCGGGTTTTACTGTACTTAAAATTGGAGCGTATATATTACTGATCACGAGAAAGATAAATATGATGTCAGATTTTGAATTTTCGTTTCGTGGGCGGTGGAGGCGTGGCAAAAGTGTTTTTTAGCTGAAAATGGAAAGTTATTTTACCATTTGTTTTTTTGGCTTGGCGAAGCGGGCGGGGTTCAGCTAGTATTTCATAAATTCAAATACAAAAAATGACACCCTTGAACAACTTTCATAAATGCAACCGTGGAAACCTTACTCGTCGTAGCCGGCTTTGAGCATACACCAGAGGACAAAATCGTTAAGCCTTTTTTGGAAATTTTTCATATTAGAAATTAATCAATTTTTTAACGAATTTTCAATTTTATATTTTTGGACGTAATTTAATTTTCCGTTTTGGGTAATTTTTCTTTTTTACCCAATATTTATTTTTCATGTCACCGATCTTTGTTTAGTAAAAATTCCACTTTGTGGAACATGTTTACCCCACTTTGAGAATTCAGCTTTTTTTTTAATGTAAAACTAAAAACTAAACTAATTTATCATCATTTTTATCTGTTTGCTGTTAGGTCATTTTGCTTGACATCAAATTCGTCAAATTTTGAAACATGCGAAATTTATTTAAAAACAAGTAAGAAGGCGTTAAGTTCGGCCGGGCCGAATCTTATATACCCTCCACCACGGAGTGCATTCCACAGTATTACCAGCAGATTAAACGATGCCGACTTTACATAGTACCATATTACACACAATAGTACCATATTACGAAAATTGTGATATTTTTATGCACATTACTATATTTGTTTACTATTTCAAACTATAATGTATACTTATGCGCACTGTTTAGAATCGACTACTATATATAAATAAAATGCTGAAATTGTGAAAGTGAACATGCCTAAATATTAGGCGATTGTCAGTCGCCATTAGGGAGAAGCATTTTCAGATACAGACAAAGTGATAAGAAAAGTATAAATTTGAAATATATCCCCAAAAACTATTTTTCGAGTCTTCATAGTCAGAATGTATACACCGAATTTCATGATTTCAACTTCAGCGGTTTGGTAGGTCCCATTTTTATCCCTCTTTTTAATTATATCCCTTAAAAGTACGAATTTCGAAAAATCCCTCTATTTTACGTATCTATGCAATTAGAGGGATGTACACACCGAATTTCATGATTCTAGCTGTTGTCGTATCATTGGTACCATATTTTAACCCTTTTTGTCCCATTTCGCCCGCTAAAACTTTTATTTTTTTTGGTGCTTCCAAGCTACAAGAGGAATGTCCGCAACAAATTTTAATTGTATTAAAGTAAGAAATTTAATTAATAAGCCAAGGCTACCAATATTTGTATACTATATATATAATGGATATAATACTAAATATAAGGGAGCAATCATAAATACGCTAAATATTGGGGGATAAAGAGTGTATTTTCAGCTACAGTCGTTTGGTTGGTTGTATTTCCATCCTATTTTAATTTCAAAGGTATAAATTTTGAAAATATCTTATCTCTCACGTAAGCAGTGCAAGACAACTTCATGATTCTACCATTTTTTGTCGTAAAAGCAACAAAATAAAGTACGAATTTTGAAAAAAATATTTTACGTGGCTATGCAGTCAGAGGAATGTATACACCGAATTCCATGATTCATCAGCGGCCATTTTGTTGGTACCATTTGTATCCCCTTTTCCAAATTTTGCCCCCTCAAGAGTACGACTATCTAAAATCTCTTTATTTTACGTATTTACACAATTAGAGGGATGCACACACTGAATTTCATCATTCTAGCTGTATTAGTTTAGTTGGTACTATTTTTATCCTCTGTAGCCATTGCATCCCTTGAAAGTACGAATGTGGAAAAAACGTTTTATTTTTCGTATCTACGCAGTCAGAGGAATGTCTACTCCGAATTTCATGATTCTAGTTGCTGTCATTTGGTAGGTACTATTTTTATCCCCTTTTTCCAGTTGAATCAAAAAATGTACGAATTTTCAATTACGTGTCTACGCAATCAGAGGAATGTATATATCAAATTTCATTATTCTAGGTGCAGCCGTTAGGTTGGTACTATTTTTATACCTCTATCCCCATCTAACCCCTTAAAAGTACGAATTTAAAAAAAATACTTTTATATTATGTATCTACTCTATTAGAAGTATGTACACGCCAAATTTCGTGTTTCTATCTGTTGTCGTTTGATAGGTACTATTTTTAACCCTTTTCGTCCCATTTCGCCACTACAAATAAAAATCACTCTATGGTGCCCTTTTACGCTATAAAGGGAATGCGCATTGCAAATATCAAGTAAATACAAGCTAATATGTTCAAAAAACATGCTGAAATACTCTAAATATTAGAGGTATTTTCAGTCCTTGTGAGGGAAAAAATTTTCCCTCTGGGCCGATTTCGTCCACTTTCAATCCCAACCGATCTACAACCATAAGACACATTTAGGAAAAGTTTGAACCTCCTAGCTCATTTCGTTCGGCCGCTATCGTGCTTTCAACAGACAGACGGACAGACGGACATGGCTATATCGTCTTAGAATTTTACCTCGACCCAGAATATATATACTTTATGGGGTCTCCGATGAATATTTCAAGGTGCTACAAACGGAATGACAAAGTGAATATACCCCCATCCTGGAGGTGGAGGGTATAAAAAGTAAATATTTTAGTGAAAACATCAATAAATTAGTAAATTACCGGCCGGTTTTTAAAATCAAATTGCCGTTTTACTCTTTGTATTTTTCGAAATAAATTTACAAGTAACACGATTTCATATGAACTGGGATATTGTCCTGGCTCAAGACCATTTTGCATCTATATTTAATAGAATGCAAATTTATTTACTAATGGCATGGTGACATTTATTACTTGGCTGCAGACTACCACTATCATGGTTTTGACCATGTCAAAGGTCTTTTCAAGTGGCTTCGCAGCGACTTTTCAACATCAAACCCGGCCTCTTTAAGCAAATGATTCTCACAAACGAACGAGAAGCACAACTCACTTGCCGAATTTGCGTTAAAAAAATCGCACCAAGTAATAAAGTGATGCGTTTGTTAGGTTCTTCAAATTCTCCAGATCTTCCGAAGGTAACAATAAAATAGATTTTTATTATCTGCTTTAACATTGACCCACCTTAATACGTACATTGAAATGATCCTACTAGTCTACGCTACACGGATATTTGAAAGCAATTTCCGCAATATTGTAACATTGATGTGAGTGAGGTGTGTGTGTGTACGTTTGTACGTACAGCTGATGCACATGGCGATGATCGAAGAGACGGACATAAAACTTATGTTTGATCATAAACAGTAGCTGGGTTATACGAGTTTTAGCAGTGGCAGCAACAACAGCAATTGCCAGAACCACTAAAGCAATTGCCACATAAATGAAGAAGAATATTTATGTGTGTCTGTACGTACTTTTTTATTTCCACTGGTTATTTAAATGAGCGTGTGTGGCACACGAGCAAATATATCGCACAGTGGCATAGAAATGCAAACAAAATACATATTTTATCCAAAATGAGTTTTATATTAGGTGAGTGGATTTTTGTCACAATTTACGAATCTATAAAACAATTCTTCCAATTAAACTTATTCTTCTAACATTTCATAATTAAACCGTGCGTACTGGTGGTTGCAAGTCGTCCTTTTATACCCTCCGCCATAGGATGGGGATATACTTAGTTTGTCATTCCGTTTGTAAATTATTGATCGTAATGAATTTCTAAGAATCTAGCCATTCCCGTTCGTATGTTGGGATTGAAAGTGAGCGAAAAGTGTATCCAGAGGACAAAAGTTCCTAACATGGACTGGAAAAACCCCCAAAACCTCTAGTATTTCTAGCATTTACGAACATTTGTTAATTTATTTCTACCTTGTATATACTTGACATTTGGGAAGTTCAATCATTTTGTAGCGTCAACGCACACAAAAAAGTGATTCAGTATTCCAGGAGGATAAGTGGTACAAAAAAAGCATAAAAATCGTAGCTGTTAAACTACAAACAAGCTATTAACGTGAACTTTTGATATCTACATTACTCCTTACTACTTACATATATATGTAAAATAAAAGGATTTTTCGAAATTCGTACTTTTAAGGGGTAAAAAGTGATCAAATTGGAACCGAACCGGGCTAGAATGATAAAATTTGGTGTGTACATTCCCCTGGCTGTACTTTTAGGAGGAAAAGGGGAAAAAGTGTACCAATCAGCTAGAATAATGAATGAGTACTGAAAACCGGTGTATAACTCGCACTGGCGTAGACTCAAAAAATAAAGCGAGCTTACAATATTCATACTTTGCCAATTTTGAGAAAAGAGAAGTAACAATTTGGCAAGTAGTTCAATATTCGTTAATATTAGCCAATGTTCCCATAATTTAATATTATTTTTCCATACAATTATTTTTTGGGAGTGGGAATCCATTCCCACAATGTGGATGTATTTAATATTGTTTTTGCAATTAAAGATTTTCATGCGAGGCATATTTGACCAGACATCTTGATAATCCACAATCCTTCCAAAGAATGATAAAGCTCTGCCTACTTTGACACACCAAATAAGCATAATACTAATGTTCATGGTCCAAAAATGTCCGAACATGTCCGAATATGTAAATCGCTGTATAATTTATATAATCAACCGCACTGGTGTATTGTAACTAACTACTACATTAGATATGATGGCATTAGGATGGGCCACGAAAATAAATTGCAGCGGTCACCCCCCAGAAATGAAGATTGAATTGTTTAATGATTTGCAAAATATTTTGTTACTGGGTGAAGCTATGTCAGGCCATGCCAGGAGCTAAACGCTCCTGAAAACACCTCTAAAAATCATGTTTTTCCCGTGTAATTTTTTATGTTGAATTTTTGAACAAAATGTTCTTTCTGAATTGATAGACCCTTGGAAACACTTTAAATAAAAAATTTTATTCTTATCTTAGAATTACTCATTGGTCGTATTAGTTGACGTTTATATCGTTATTTTGTTTTTTTAAGGTGATAGCTAAAAACTCATATTTCTTGGAAACATTTTGTAAATTGTGTTACGAGAAGTAAGTGGAAGGAATCAATACATTTCGAATGATCCATAAATGATGAATATCGGACGAAAAATGACGCCATTGACTCAATGTAAAATAATTTTATACAGGAGATGGATTTTCAGAGGCAACATTTTCAAACTCTTTTTACAAAAAAGAGCGCTGCGGCGTCAATTTCTATTTATTTTTTATACAATACTAACATCAAATACTAAAATTTTTTCAGTTGCCACTACGAAAAAACAAAAAAAAATACTATAAAGGTCCAATAATTCGACCAATAAGTAACTCTTAGACAAAAATCACAATTTATATTTAAAGTGCTTTCAAAAAAATTAAAATGCAGCACGAAAAATTACAGGGGAAAACATGATTTTTAGACGTGTTTCAGGAGCGATTAGATCACAGACGGCTAGATCTAGCGATGAAATAGTTTGCAAATCATCGTTAAACAATCCAAACTTTATTTTCGTGGGATGACTGGAAATTGTTTTTCAATTTATATGGAATGCGACCCAGCGTAATAAGCATTATGCTCAGTTTATAGGATGTTTTATCATTTATTTGCAGCAATGTTCTGTTTTGTTTTCCTGTTTTTTTTTCAATAAGTCTACTAAATTGGGTCTATATATAGAGATCTGAGAAATTCGTGTGTGAAAATCGTCATTTTAATACAAAAAAAATAGTAAAATAGATAAAAATTTGCGATTTTTAACTCATATTATAAAAACTTATTTTGTGCATATGCACTATATTTTTTGCATATTCACTACATATGTCATTCCATATATTTTTCATAAAAAATGCATATTTTAGATATGCAAACGGAATTAGTTTTGCGGCATTAAAATTTGTCTAAATACCAAATATGAGCTCAATCGGGCTATAATTGAGTTTTGCATAAAATTCCGCTGTCTAGTCATAATTCATATAATAATCCCACAATTTCTAAAACTGAGAAAATAAATTCCAAAAATTGATTACACTATGCAACTAAACAATATTTTTTCCGAAACTTAAAGTGTTACTTTTTGTGCGCATTGATTCAATTTACTCCCATTTTGATCCTGACGGTACGAATATCGAAAGATCTCTTTATTTTTCGCGTCTACGCAGTCAAAGATAATCGAATTTCATTATTATAGCTGCATCCGTTTGGTTGGTACCACTTTAACCCCCATTCGCCCCATTTTCCGCATAAAAGTAAAAAATTTCGAAAAAATCTTTTTTTCACAGTCAGATGAATGTACACAACGAATGTCACGATTTCAACTTCAGCGGTTTACCATTTTTATCCCTCTATTCTAATTGTATCCCTTAAAAGTACGTATTTTAAAAAATCTTTCTATTTTACGTATCTAAGCAGTTAATGGGATGTACATTCCAAATTTCATATTTCTAGCTGTTGTCGTACCATTGGTACCATTTTTATCCCTTCTTGTCCTATTTCACCCGCTAAAACTTCTATTTACTTTTTGGTGCTTTCAAGCTACAGGAGGAATGTACAAACAACAACAACAGATTTCAATTGCAAACATTTTCCAAAAATTACTTAAATAATCTAAATAATAAGGGATATTTTCAGTCCTTGTTAGGGAAAAAAATTTCCTTCTGGCCCGATTTCTCCCAATTTCAATTCCAAGCTACCTGCAATCACAAGACAATTTACGGAAAATGTGAACCTCTTAGCTCATTTCGTTCTGCAGCTAGCATGTGTTAGATCGTCTTAGAATTTTGTCACGGCCTAAAGTATATATACTTTATGGGGTCCGATGAATATTTCAAGGTGTTACAAACGGACCATCAAAAAAAACCACTTCGTGCGATTGTTTTTTGCTGCTATTCGAAAAGTGAGTTGTGGTTCTCATTCGCTTGGCAGAAATTTCTGATTTAATCAGTTCGATGGAAGCTATCGCTGCAAATTCTTCTGATTCGGGCCTTCATATGCCATAAATTCGGGTATTTCTGTTATTGGCAAAGTTTTACTATTTTTTCTGTATTTGCATTTAAAGAGTGATTTTTTTGAGGTTAGGATTTGCATGCATTAGTATTTGACAGATTACGTGGGATTTCAGACATGGTGTCAAAGAGAAAGATGCTCAGTATGCTTTGACATTTCATCATGAATAGACTTACTAACGAGCAACGCTTGCAAATCATTGAATTTTATTACCAAAATCAGTGTTCGGTTCGAAATGTGTTTCGCGCTTTACGTCCGATTTATGGTCTACATAATCGACCAAGTGAGCAAACAATTAATGCGATTGTGACCAAGTTTCGCACTCAGTTTACTTTATTGGACATTAAACCAACCACACGAATGCGTACAGTGCGTACAGAAGAGAATATTGCGTCTGTTTCTGAGAGTGTTGCTGAAGACCGTGAAATTTCGATTCGTCGCCGTTCGCAGCAATTGGGTTTGTGTTATTCGACCACATGGAAGATTTTACGCAAATACAGCTCGTGCAAGAACTGAAGCCAAACGATCTGCCACAACGTCGAATTTTCAGTGAATGGGCCCTAGAAAAGTTGGCAGAAAATCCGCTTTTTTATCGACAAATTTTGTTCAGCGATGAGGCTCATTTCTGGTTGAATGGCTACGTAAATAAACAAAATTGCCGCATTTGGAGTGAAGAAGCCGTTCAAGAACTGCCCATGCATCCCGAAAAATGCACTGTTTGGTGTGGTTTGTACGCTGGTGGAATCATTGGACCGTATTTTTTCAAAGATGCTGTTGGACGCAACGTTACGGTGAATGGCGATCGCTATCGTTCGATGCTAACAAACTTTTTGTTGCCAAAAATGGAAGAACTGAACTTGGTTGACATGTGGTTTCAACAAGATGGCGCTACATGCCACACAGCTCGCGATTCTATGGCCATTTTGAGGGAAAACTTCGGAGAACAATTCATCTCAAGAAATGGACCGGTAAGTTGGCCACCAAGATCATGCGATTTGACGCCTTTAGACTATTTTTTGTGGGGCTACGTCAAGTCTAAAGTCTACAGAAATAAGCCAGCAACTATTCCAGCTTTGGAAGACAACATTTCCGAAGAAATTCGGGCTATTCCGGCCGAAATGCTCGAAAAAGTTGCCCAAAATTGGACTTTCCGAATGGACCACCTAAGACGCAGCCGCGGTCAACATTTAAATGAAATTATCTTCAAAAAGTAAATGTCATGGACTAATCTAACGTTTCAAATAAAGAACCGATGAGATTTTGCAAATTTTATGCGTTTTTTTTAAAAGAAAAGTTATCAAGCTCTTAAAAAATCAATAGTATAACTAAAATTTTCCTTCATAGAAAGCTGATCAGCAGAATGTGAAGGATGTGATTGCGTTTCACAAAATTTTAAAAGTGGAAATAAACCAATTTTTTATATTGAAACGTTCAACATTAGTAGTGTGGGCCACATCCACTGGATATTCCAAGGTGTTGCAAACGAAATGCAGAACTTAATGTACAACCATCGTGCGATGGAGGACACACGAGATTATAGTGCTCGGAAATACACAATACTTTCCAATGCGCCGAGCAATGATCACAGCACACACACAGACATCAATCTTTCCAATGACATTTAATTGGATTTAGTGAATGAATCGGCTAAGCCGTCACAATCGAATGAGTTAAACATTAACAACTGCTAAAAGAAATGTCTAAGTATCGCCGCCGCGCATCCAGCGAATAGACAGGCGGGCCGCCAGGCAGGCATTCATAAAGTATCTCAAAAGTGCCTGTGACTGTCGGCTGTCGGCCTGTATGTTGGAGTGTTTGCTATGCCAGAGTATATAAATAAATACTCGGATATGTGTACCCGTGGTACTCGTCTAGCATGAAAACAATAGCGCTGCTGCTGCCAGGCAGGCAGACAGACAGCATTGTTGGCTTAAATCATTGACACATAATTTTGAACAAATAACAGGTGTTAAGCATTTTAATCGAACAATACATTGTAGGGGCCGAACCGGCCATACTAAAAAATCACTTTACGAAAATTCCTGACGATGATGATGTAAATGTGTTGTTTCTTTTTTTTATTTCATTACAGTTCTTGATGATGTTCTTGATGCTGGCCGTATGGTTGGTTGATGATGCTGATGGTGAGTACATAGCGCAGAATGTTGCAAAGCAACACACTTTTGTTCGTTCTGTTTTCTATCTGTCTGTCTGTGGGTCTGTCGGTCTGTCAGTTCATATTTTTATATTTTGTTTGCGCACTACCAAATAATATGGTAAACAAATATTCTTATCAATGCTGAGAAATCTAATAATCATAAGTAAAACAAGTAAAAACGGCGTTAAGTTCGACCGACCACTATGGATTACATTCCACAGAAGCTATCGATTTTCGTAGAAATCCAGTAACATTACAGGAAAATGTTATTTTTTAACATATCTTAACCAAAACAACTAAAAATATTGAAGAAATAATTTTATAAATAAATATAAATGTTTATGTTAATATATCGAAATAATACTTCGAGTCAATTCAAAAAGTAAATATTAGACAGCAAAAAAGCTTAAATATTCTAAATGTTGGGTAATAGTAGGACTGTGGAGTTGGAGTCGGTGTCGAAAAAACGGTCGACTCCGACTCCGGGTAAATACTGTTTTTTTCGTGATTATAAAATACTAGCAGTACCCGCTGCTTCGCACGCGAAAAAGCCAGTTATTTGTTAATTTTATCCATCTTTGTTTTTGGATAGTATTTATTTAATTTTCTTTTGGTGGATATAGATAAATCTAAAATAGTATTTTGGAAAGCTCCTATTAGCTATCACTCACACACAGTCAAAGGAATGTGCTTGTCGATATGCACTATTTTAGCTGAACTACTTCGTATGTATAGTTTTCTACCAAGTTTTGAACTAAAAATTACAACCATTTATATCCTCGATCTCATGTTTCTAGATTCAGCCAGCCAGTTTATAACTTTTTGCACCTCTTTCCCAAAAAGTACACATTTTGAAAAATCACTATAGGTAACATGTGTTTTTGCTCCCCTAAAAATATGTACTTTATTTGGTAACACAGGATTGTACAGCATTTTTATCCCTTTTCGTCCCGCGCAGAAGTACAAATTTCGAAAAATCAAACTACTGCGCTGCTATATGATCAGAGGAATTTACATACCAAATTTCACGTTTCTAGCTGTAATACTTTAGTTGGTACTATTTTTATCCCTTTTTGTCCCGCTCGTCCCTTAAAAGTACACATTTCGAAAAATCCAATTTTACTTCGTTTCTATATGGTCAGAGGAATTTACATACCAAAATTCACGTTTCTAGCTGTAATACTTTAGTTGGTACCATTTTTATCCCTTTTTGTCCCGATCGTCCCTTAAAAGTACAAATTTCGAAAAATCCAATTTTTTTCGTTTCTATATGGTCAGAGGAATTTACATACCAAAATTCACGTTTCTAGCTGTAATACTTTAGTTGGTACTATTTTTATCCCTTTTTGTCCCGCTCGTCCCTTAAAAGTACAAATTTCGAAAAATCCAATTTTACTTCGTTTCTATATGGTCAGAGGAATTTACATACCAAATTTCACGTTTCTAGCTGTAATACTTTAGTTGGTACCATTTTTATCCCTTTTTGTCCCGCTCGTCCCTTAAAAGTACAAATTTCGAAAAATCCAATTTTACTTCGTTTCTATATGGTCAGAGGAATTTACATACCAAATTTCACGTTTCTGGCTGTAATACCTTAGTTGGTACCATTTTTATCCCTTTTTGTCCCGCTCGTCCCTTAAAAGTAGAAATTTCGAAAAATCCAATTTTACTTCGTTTCTATATGTCCACAGGAATTTACATACCAAATTTCACGTTTCTAGCTGTAATACTTTAGTTGGTACCATTTTTATCCCTTTTTGTCCCGCTCGTCCCTTAAAAGTACAAATTTCGAAAAATCCAATTTTACTTCGTTTCTATATGTCCAGAGGAATTTACATACCAAATTTCACGTTTCTAGCTGTAATACCTTAGTTGGTACCATTTTTATCCCTTTTTGTCCCGCTCGTCACTTAAAAGTACAAATTTCGAAAAATCCAATTTGACTTCGTTTCTATATGGTCAGAGGAATTTACATACCAAATTTCACGTTTCTAGCTGTAATACTTTAGTTGGTACCATTTCTATCCCTTTTTGTCCCGCTCGTCCCTTAAAAGTACAAATTTCGAAAAATCCAATTTTACTTCGTTTCTATATGTCCAGAGGAATTTACATACCAAATTTCACGTTTCTAGCTGTAATACCTTAGTTGGTACCATTTTTATCCCTTTTTGTCCCGCTCGTCCCTTAAAAGTACAAATTTCGAAAAATCCAATTTTACTTCGTTTCTATATGTCCAGAGGAATTTACATACCAAATTTCACGTTTCTAGCTGTAATACCTTAGTTGGTACCATTTTTATCCCTTTTTGTCCCGCTCGTCCCTTAAAAGTAAAAATTTCTAAAAATTCAATTTTACTTCGTTTCTATATGGTCAGAGGAATTTACATACCAAATTTCACGTTTCTAGCTGTAATACTTTAATTGGTACCATTTTTATCCCTTTTTGTCCCGCTCGTCCCTTAAAAGAACAATTTTCGAAAAATCCAATTTTACTTCGTTTCTATATGTCCAGAGGAATTTACATACCAAATTTCACGTTTCTAGCTGTAATACCTTAGTTGGTACCATTTTTATCCCTTTTTGTCCCGCTCGTCACTTAAAAGTACAAATTTCGAAAAATCCAATTTGACTTCGTTTCTATATGGTCAGAGGAATTTACATACCAAATTTCACGTTTCTAGCTGTAATACTTTAGTTGGTACCATTTTTATCCCTTTTTGTCCCGCTCGTCCCTTTAAAGTACAAATTTCGAAAAATCCAATTTTACTTCGATTCTATATGGTCAGAGGAATTTACATACCAAATTTCACGTTTCTAGCTGTAATACTTTAGTTGGTACCATTTTTATCCCTTTTTGTCCCGCTCGTCCCTTAAAAGTACAAATTTGGAAAAATCCAATTTTACTTCGTTTCTATATGGTCAGAGGAATTTACATACCAAATTTCACGTTTCTAGCTGTAATACTTTAGTTGGTACCATTTTTATCCCTTTTTGTCTTGCTCGTCCCTTAAAAGTACAAATTGCGAAAAATCCAATTTTACTTCGTTTCTATATGGTCAGAGGAATTTACATACCAAATTTCACGTTTCTAGCTGTAATACCTTAGTTGGTACCATTTTTATCCCTTTTTGTCCCGCTCGTCCCTTAAAAGTACAAATTTCGAAAAGTCCAATTTTACTTCGTTTCTATATGGTCAGAGGAATTTACATACCAAATTTCACGTTTCTAGCTGTAATACCTTAGTTGGTACCATTTTTATCCCTTTTTGTCCCGCTCGTCCCTTAAAAGTACAAATTTCGAAAAATCCCTATTTGTAGCTCGTCTGCATGGTCATTGCAAGGAACTCACCGAATTTCATGTTTATAGCTACTACCGTTTAGTCAGGACGAAGGTTCGATGTTTATCCCTTTTTGGGCCATTTTATCCCCTAAAGTACGAGTTTCGTAAAACCCTTTCTTAGTCGACGTCTACGTCATATTTGGGAACTACCCTGAAAATTTCATGACCCTAGCTTCAGCCGTTTGGTATGGGGGCTGGTCAATGATAAGTCAGTCAGTCAGTAACGCAACTCTTTTATATATATAGATAATATATTTCCAGGCTGAAAAAATTCAACAAATAAAGGCTTTAAAATCTTAAAATATTAGTCTGAGACATGTTCTGTGAACACAATTAGAATGTTTATAATTGTAAAAAAAATAAAGTAAAAGTAAAGATAATGTGGTATTTATTTATTGATGCAATTTTAAAGAGACGTGCCGACAAAGGTGCTGTTATAGATCAAGCGACTCTTTGGGGAAGTACGCATTTAATGCTGAAACGTGTAATTGAAATAAAAAGTTATTTAAACGATTTGGACTATAATGACCTAGCATTAACAGAAAAATATAGGGATCAAGCCATTGTTCTCGAAAAGGTTTTACAGAGTCCTTATATTGTAACCAAAAAATTTCAAAGCGAGAATTTGACACCAGGTTGTTTCTACAGGGAATGGAAGGAACTAATATAATAATTGGAGAAATGTGAAAATGGAATCGCAAACGATATTGTTTCTTCAATGACTAGAAGAGAGACGGAAATAAGGAAGAATTCTATTATATTGTCGGGAATATGTGTCGACCCTTTAAATAGAATTTTATTAGACCATTACCAAGTTTTAGTGGCACGCCAAAGATTATATGAACTGGATAGTTTGGAGCAAAACAAGGCTAAATGGTTAAGAATTGATCCCGTTGAAATAAAAAACTTTTATCAGGAATTGGATGAAATAAAAAATTTTGACAGAAAAACAAAAAGGATTTCTACCAAGCAGTTGGATATACCCGAAAATTATTCGTCGTGTGGTATTAGTAGCAACTGCAATGCGACCTGCTCAAATGAGCGTAGAGAGATTATTTTCCGCCCTAAAACTTTTAAAAAGTGATATTCGTGCCTCAATGAAAGAGGGGTTGGAAAATGTAATTCTGTTTTTAAGAACATTTAAATAAGTAAATAACAGTTTTTTTTATCAATTTTATTAGTAGTTATAAAATATCTGTATGCTTATTTTGTAGAATGAATTAAAAAAATACTTTACAATGACAGTATTACGTAAATGAAATGTATTTACGTAGGTGGATACCTTCTTTTGTCTGTTTTCTAAAATAAAATGGCTGTTCTTTGAAAAATAGACATTATTACAATTATTAAAAAATACACAACTAAATATTATTGATTGAACATCCGGAGTCGACTCCGGAGTTGGAGTCGAAACATTATAAAATGCTGCAGACGGAATCGGAGTCGAGCAATTTTGCCTCGACTCCACAGTCCTAGGTGATAGTGGGTGCATTTCCAGCTTCAACCGTTTAATTGGTTGAATTTACATCCTATTTTAATTCCAAAAGTACAATCTTCTCATGCGAACACAGTGCAAGATAACCTAACTTCATGATTCAACTAATTTTTTGCAGTAAAAGTAAAAAAAGTAAGAATTTGGAAAAATCTTTTTATTTTGAGTTACTATGCAGTCAAAGGAATGTATACACCGAACTCCATGATTCTAGCTACGACCGTTTAATTGATACCTTTTGATCCCCCTTTTCCCACTTTACCCTCTTAAAAATACGACTTTCTAAAATATCTATATTTTATATGTCTACGCAATTAGAGCGATGTACACACAAATTTTCATTATTCTAGCTGTAGCCGTTTAATTGGTACCTTATTTATCCCTCTGTCCCCATTGTATCCCTTGAAAGTACGAATTTGGAAAAACATTTTATTCTTCGTGTCTACGCAGTCGGAGGAATGTATACTCCGAATTTCGTGACTCTACATGAGGTCATTTGGTTGGGACAATTTTTATCCCATTTTTCATTTTAACCCCAAAAACAACGAATTTCGAAAAATCCTTCTATTTTACGTGTCTACGCAATCAGAGGAATATATACACTGAATTTCATTATTCTTGGGCTGCCGTTTGGTTGGTACCATTTTTATCCCTCTTTTCCCATTTTATCCCTAAAAGTACGAATTTGGAAAAAATATTTTTAATATTATGTATCTACTCAGTTAGAGGAAAATATACACACCAAATTTAGTGTTTCTAACCGTTGCCGTTTGGTAGGTCCCATTTTTAACCCTTTTTGCACCATTTAGCCCCCTACGAATAAGAATCACTTTAGGGTGCACGTTTTTGTTATAGAGGGAATGCACATGCCCAAAATCAAGTAAGTACAAGCAGAGAGATTGAAAAAAATGCTTAGATACTCTAAAATATTATGGGTTATTATGGATATTTTCAGTCCTTGTGATGGCAAACATTTTCCCTTTGGACCGATTTTGCCCAGTTGCAATCCCAACCGATCTATGACTATAAGACGTATTTATGTACAATTTGGACGTCCTAGCTCCTTTCGTTTAGATGCCAGCGTGATTTCAACAGACGGACGGACATGGCTAGATCTTCTTAGAATTTTATTACGATCAAGGGTTTTTATAAAGTCACAGGTCGATATTTCAAGGTGTACCATACGACATGACAAAGTTAGTATACCACCATCCTGAAGGTGGAGGGTATAAAAATTGAAAAGTATGGCAAAAAATTTAAAAGTATGGCAAAATATAATATCTGGAAATACCAACCGCGAATCAAATTTCTCAAAAATTGGAAGACCTTCGAAAACTTCTCGTTTTCTTAACATGGACTACCTGGTGTCTATCTATGAAATACAAATCCAAAAATTTTTTGAAAATCTCACTCAATATGTCCACTCAAATATTCCAATCTTTAGGTTTGATGTGAAGGACCGAATGTAAATACGAGCTTTCAGAAATTAAATGTTCATGCTATTTATATAACAAAGAAGGTTCCACAGGTCTGAACGGAGTTTCCTACGAAAGTTCTTCTCGCTCTTCTAAATTAAAAAAAAAAAACAGAATTTTAATCAAGAAAATAAATAACAGTGGCGGTTGTTCCCATGTTTTGATTCCTGTTTGAAATTGGGCAGTAGTAATTTTTTCTGCCAGGGACGGTCGGTATTAAATATTAGGATGGGTCACGAAAATAAATTGCACCGGTCACCATCCAGAAATGAAGATTGGATTGTTCAATGATGATCTGCAAAATATTTCGTCACTGGGTGAAGCCATATGTGAGCTAAACGCTCCTAAAAACATTTCTAAAAATCATGTTTTTCCCGTGTAATTTTTGTATGTTGCATTTCTGTCCAAATTTGTTCTGAATTAATAGACCCTTGGCAGCACTTTAAATAATTTTTTTATTCATTTCTTAGAATAACTTATTGTTCGTATTTATTTTTTATAAAATACTGACACCAACTACGAATAAGTTATCAGTTGTCACTATGAAAAAACGAAACAAATTTCAATAAACGTCCAATATGTTACTCTAAGCCAAGAATCAAAATTTATATTTAAAGTGCGTTCGAGGGTCTATTAATTCAGAAAAATGGACAAAAATGCAACGTAAAAAATTTTACAAGGGAAAAACATGATTTTTGGAGGTGTTTTCAGGAGCGTTTAGCTCACATATGGCTTGACCAAGTGACGAAATATTTTGCAGATCATCATTAAACAATCCAAACTTTATTTTCGTGGGGTTACTAGAAATTATTTTTCCATTCCGACCCAACCTAATGCATATATACAGGGTTTTCCAACAAGAGGTGTTATTTTGAATCACCAAGTATTTCGGTAGCTGTCAATTTTGAAGCTTTTATTCTTTGAAAAGTAGAAACTACGCCATTACTAAAACTGGAACGAAACACGTTTCAACAACGCATTGAAATTATTAAAATTCAAGAATGAAAATGATCTGGAATTCCATCGAAAAATCATATTGACTGATGAGGCCCATTTCCATCTCAGTGGCTACGTCAACAAGCAAAATTTCCGCATGTGGGGCTTGGAAAACCCTAGATGTTGTTGAGATGCCCCTCCATCCTCATCCTCGTGTGACAGTTTGGTGCGGTTTATGGTGCGGCGGGGTCATTGGACCTAACTTTTTTTGAAAATGAGGTTGGATCAACAGTTACGGTGAATGGATTGCGCTAACGGGAGATGATTAATGATATTTTTATGGTCGGAGTTGGATGGTATTGATCTGGACAACGTTTACTTTCAACAAGACGGCGCTGCGTGCCACACAAGCAACGAAACCATTGCTCTTTTACGGGAAATGTTTCCGGACTGTGTTATCTCTCGAAGAGGTGATCACAATTGGCCACCGAGATCTTGTGGTTTAACACCTTGCGACTTCTTCCTTTGGGGCCAAGGGAAAGATAAGGTCTACGCCAACAGCCCAGCGTCGATTCAAGACCTCAAAGATAGAAATCATGAGACTATCGAGGACATAGGGCAGCCACTTTGCGATTTGGTTATGGAAAATGTCATGAAAAGGATATGGTCCTGTAAACGTGGTCGTGGTAGCCATTTGGCTGATGTTGTTTTGCATTATTAACGGCATACCTTCCCCTTTATTATGAAATAAACATCCGATCATTTATCTCAAAAAATTGCATTTTTCTTTGAATACCAAAATAACATCTCTTGTTGGAAAACCCTGTACATATTGTCTATATGGTATTATGGGTTTTTGCATTTGTTTATAAACCTTCTGTTAATATATCGATCTACCTAAAATAACTTTCGGATTCCCCCTCCCTATTTAACTTACTACCGCGCTCTAGGAAACCACTATTTGCGGTGGAACTTGCCACATCATGTTATATTTCACCCAGGAACGTCTGTAGTGGAAGTGGTCCACGTCGGCCTCTGTTTTGTTATAGCATCCACCCAATATAACAGCCTCGTCAACCAACTTCATTTCCAATAATTTCGCCTTGTACACTCTCTAGTGTAGTGTTGGTCCTGCTCTTTTTAATATCTTATGCCGCCCAAAAGAACAATTGAATAATTTAACTTTTTCACAACAACATCAAGAACAGCAAAAATATTTCTACGGCAGCTGCTTGTCAATCTTTTCAGTTTGGCGAGCAAGTGTGCGCTTGTTTTTGGGGTTTCTCAACAGCGAATGAATATATGATTCGTATAAGAAGGGTGGGGGGTGAAACACACCGAAATCAATGAAATCTTGCCGTACACACGCTGACTGGGTGGACGGACGGATACGCTCACACGACTGTCGTGAAAATTTAACGCAAAATGTCAATTGTTCCTTTTGAGGTGACAGCAATAGACTTGCCGTGTCCATCCATCCGTCCGTCTGTCCATCCATCCGGCTGTCTACCTCTTGGTCAAGTGTATGGCGGTGTGTCAACAGAACGTTATAAATAAATAAATGTGGCCAAGTGGTCAGTGGCCAATGATGAAAGAAAGAAAGTGCGTTCGTTCGTCGTTTGTTTTCTTGGCCGAGCTCTGCTTGCCAATCACTGTGATGATGATGACGCTGTTTTGTTTTTGTTTATTGCGCCGCCGACCGGTGGACTAAATGTTTTGCCCACAGGTGCGTATGAGTAATATGCGAATAACGAATTGCTAATAATTTGTATTATTCCTCAAACTGTGCGATTGAGGCGAACAACAACAACAACATAAAGCTGCGAAACAATGCTAAAAATTATGGTCGACATTCTGCCGAATTTCAAATGTGTGAATTATGTCAAGACAGACGACATACAGACAGCGCAGAAGAAAGACAGACAGACAGAGAGTGAATGGTGGTGGTGGTGCAGTTGCGTTGTATTGCAAAAGTCATTTTTAAAAATGTATAAATTATCATTTGAAAAGTGTTGCTGCGCAGCCCGGCAAATGTTTGTGTTTTTGTCGGCGGGCGATGAATGTGTTCCTCGCGATTCGTGATTTTCATCAGCACATAAATCATACGCCACAATTTGACAAAATATTTCGATTTATGCAATTCACATTTGAACATTTTTGTCATTTATTTTTTGGTGCTTCACAAGCTGCTTCAGACAATCGACGAGACAGAGATGCTGCAGATGCAGATGCTATGATGAATGAACGAAGTTGGAAACAAAAAATCGAACAAAAAACATTTATAAGTGGTGACTTTAATTCTGGAAATTTGGAGAAGAGTTATTGCAATAGGTAGTTTACAAAATGTCTATATTTATGACATACTATGTAAATTTATATAAAATTAAATATATGTATATTAGGATGGGTCACGAAAATAAATTGCTGTGGTCACCCCCCCCAAAAAAAAAAAATGCGCAATGGATTGTTTAATGATGATCTTCAAAATATTTCCTTCCGTCTATGAGCTAAACGCTTCTGAAAACACCTCTAAAATCATGTTTTTTCGTGTAATTTTTTATGTTGCATTTTTGACCAATTTTTTTCCTGAATTAATAACCCTTGGAAGCACTGTTATTCTTGTTTTAGTGACAGCTAAAAACTCATATTTTTTGGAAACATTTTATAAAATGTGTTATGAAAAATTGACAGGAGGAATCAATACATTTCGAAAATGCATAAATATGAATATCGGACGAAAAGCGACGTCGCCGAATCAATGTTTGTGAAATTTTGAATTTTCAAACTCTTATTACAAAATTTCCTTCTGATGTTCATCATTTAGGCATTATTCGAAAGCATTTGTAAGCACCGAATACGTAAAAGTTTTCAGATGTCAATATAAAAAAAAAAAACAAGTAATAACGGCGTTAAATTCGGCCCTCCACCATGGATTGCATTCCATCCTTATATTGTATCCCTTGAAAGTACGAATTTGGATAAAAAAAACTTTTATTTTTCATGTCTACGTAGACAAAGGAATGTATACTCCGAATTTCATGACTCTAGCTTAGGTCATTTGGTTGGTACTATTTTTATCCCCTTTTTCTATTTTGACCCCAAAAAGTTAGAATTTCGAAAAATCAGTTTATTTTCCGTGTCTACGCAGTCAGAGGAATGTATACACCGAATTTCATTATTCTAGGTACAGCCGTTTGGTTGGTACCATTTTTATCCCTCTATTCCCATTTTCCCCCTTAAAAGTACGAATTTGGAAAAAATACTTTTATATCATGTATCTACTCAATCAGAGGAATGTCCACACCGAATTTCGTGTTTCTAGCTGTTGTCGTTTAATATGTACCATTTTTATCCCTTTTTGTGCCCCATTTCACCCCCTACAAATAAGAATCACTTTATGGTGCACGTTTTTGCTATAAGGGGAATGCGCATACCAAATATCAAGCAAATACAAGCAGACATATTCAAAAAACATATTTAAATACCCTAAAATATTAGGGATTATTATGGGTATTTTTAGTCCTTGTGAGGGAAATTTTTTTCCCTTTGGACCGATTTCGCCCCGTTTCAATCCCAACCGATCTACGACTATAAGATGCATTTATGGATGGGGGTATACTAACTTTGTCATTCCGTTTGTAACACCTTGAAATATCGACCTGAGACCCTATAAAATATATATATTCTTGATCGTCATAAAATTCTAAGACGATCTAGCCACGTCCGTCCGTCCGTCTGTTGAAAGCACGCTAGCATCCAAACGAAAGGAGCTAGGACGTCCAAATTTTCCATAAATGTGTCTTATAGTCGTAGATCGGTTGGGATTGAAACTGGGCGAAATCGCCCAAAGGGAAAATTTTTTCCACAACAAGTACAGAAACTACTATTTTAGAGTATTAAGTGTGTTTTTTAAATCTATCTTACTTGAAATTGGGTATGCACATTCCCCCTATAACAAAAACATGCACCATAAAGTGATTCTTATTTGTAGGGGACGAAATGGGGCAAAAAAGGGATAAAAATGGTACCTACCAAACACAACAGCTAGAAACACGAAATTTGGTGTTTACATTCCTCTAACTGAGTAGATACATAATGCAAAAGTATTTTTTCCAAATGCGTACTTTTAAGGGGTAAAATGGGAATAGAGGGATAAAAATGGTACCAACCAAACGTTTGCATCTAGAATAATGAAATTCGGTGTATGCATTCCTCTGATTGCGTAGACACGTACAATAAACGGTTTTTTGGAAATTCGTACTTTTTGGGATTAAAATGGAAAAGGGGATAAAAATAGTACCAACCAAATGACAGCAGCTAGAGTCGTGAAATTCGGAGTATACATTCCTCTGACTGCGTAGACACGAAAAATAAAAGTTTTGTTTTCAAATTCGTACTTTCAACGGATATAATAGGTACAGAGGGATAAAAATAGTACCAACTAAACGGCTACAGCTAGAATGATGAAATTCGGTGTGTACATTCGTTCAATTGCGTAGACACGTAAAAAAAGAGATTTTAGAAAGCCTTACTCGTAAGAGGGTATAATAGGAAAAAGGGAATATAAATAGTACCAACCAAATGGCCGCAGTTAAAATCATGGAATTCGGTGTATACATTCCTCTGACTGCATAGACACGCAATATAAAAAGACTTTTCCAAATTCGTACTTTTACGGTTAAATCATGATGTTAGGTTATTTTGCACTATGTACGTGAGATAATGGATTTTCAAAATTTTTACTTTTGTAATTAAAATAGAATGTAATTAAAATACCAATATTTGTGGTATTTAATCTTTTTAGAAAATATAAATATATGTAAGAATATTTACTTTTTTGAATTGACTTGAAGTATTATTTCGATATATATATAGTGTAAACGTATTGCTAGTAGCCTTGCCTTACTAGCGTGGTTTGAAGTAATAAAAATATTATATTTATTTATAAAATTATTTTGTAAATATTTTTATTTGTTTTGGTTTGCTTATATTAAAAAAAATATATATTTTCCTGTAATATTACTGCAATCCAAGGTGGAGGGACATAAAGTTCGGCCCGGCCGATATATAAATTTTTATACCCTACACAACTTCGTGGACTAGGGTATTATAAGTTAGTTTCGCGCCAAATGTTTGTAACACCAAGAAATAATCGAGCTAGACCCACCTTTAAGTATACCGATCGGCTTAGAATCACCAGCTGAGTCGATTTAACGATGTTGTCCGATTGTCATGAAACTTAGCAGAAGTTATTTTTCTGGCCAAGGACCATCGGTATTGAATTTGGAGGAAATCGGTTCAGATTTAGATATAGCCCCCATACAAATGTCGCTCCCGATTTCATATTTTCCGCTCTAGAAACCACATATTGTACCCGCCTTTCTTTAAATTTGGTACAACATCTTATAATCCAACTAGAAATACATATGCAGAAATTGGGTAAGATCGGTTCAGATTTAGATATAGCCCCCATACAAATGTCTCTCCCTATTTCACTTTTTCCGCTTTAGAAACCACATATTGTACCCGATTTTCTTTAAAATTGTCACAACATTTTATAATCGAATTAGAAACACCTATGCTGAAAGTGGGTAAGATCGGTTCAGATTTAGATATAGCCCCCATACAAATGTCGCTCCTGATTTGACATTTTCCGCTCTAGAAACCACATATTGTACCCGATTTTCTTTAAATTTTGCAGAACATCTTATAATCCAACTAGAAACACGTATGCAAAAATTGGGTAAGATCGGTTAAGATTTAGATATAGCCCCCATACAAATGTCGCTCCCGATTTGACTTTTTCCGCTCTAAAATCCACATATTGTTCCCGTTTTTCTTTAAAATTGGCACAACATCTTAAAATCCAACTAAAAAACCTTTGGTTAAAGTGGGTAAGATCGGTTCAGATTTAGATATAGCCCTCATACAAATGTTGCTCCCGAATGTTTAACCGATTTTGGCCAAACTTTACATATTATATTTCACCAATAAACATACATGGTGAAAGTGGGTCACATCGTTCCAGGTTTCAATATACCCCCATACAAATGTCCTTTCCGATTTAACATTTTTTGTCAAACACATACATTTACAGAATGCAAAAATCCATCCCGGTTTCACATTTTTACCGAATTGAATTGTAATGAGCATTGTTTGGGTGATGCCCATATGTCCATACTTTGGTATAACCCAAATGGGGTCCATTCTGATCTATTACAGTTCTAGAAACTACATCTTACATCGGATCTTCATCAAATTTTGCAGATCATGATATTTTTCAACTTGAAATACCTACCGTGAATGAGAAATATATAGGCCCATGTTTTGGACCAGGCCCAGAATGTTGTTATCGGCCATCTTTTGAAATGTCTGTCCTATTACTACTGTATAATTTGTATTTGTCTGTCGGATAATTGGATCAATTACCATATTATTAACCATATTCGTTAAATATGACTAAAGATGAATTTATTGTAACTGTATAATTTATATGAACTACATAAAATTGGTCCCATGAAATACCTGGGTTTAGTAATCAAAGCGAGGCACATACGCAGGGAATGGTGTAGGGTATTATATAGTCGGCCCGCCCGACTTTAGCCTTTTCTTACTTGTTTTAAATTTGTTTTTTACTGAATTCATTTAAATTCCTCGAAAGAAATTGTTTTTTCGCTTTTATGTTTATTTTACAATGAACAAATATGTTGACGATTTCCCGGTTAGCGGGATTGAACGTAAATTTGATTCCTCGTATTAACGAGAAATAACAAACCCTACACTATAACACCCTGTTCCACAACGTACTCAAATACAAATTCCTCCAAAGTGATATACCAATCCCTACCAACTTTCTAGCCACATCTCCCAATATTCATCGTCGTGCAGAGGCATTTTTAATGAAAAAATTATGGACACACATAACGGTCAATATGTTAACAACATCCATCGCTATCCGGCGCTAAATCGATTCATTTCCATTGTAGAAATTATTTACTCATATTGTTGATACAAACAAAATATATGAAACGCAACAAATGTTTCGAAGCCAATATCTTTTTAATGACCGCTACGTGAGTGAACAGAATTATTAACGAAATTGATGACAAATTGTTTTCTTTGTTTGTAATCGAAATGTAACCACGTACGAATACAAATTCCCTACGTTCGATGGGCAAATTTTAAGAATTTTCTTAATCACTTTTTTTGTTCGTCTAATAATTTCTCCAAAACAAAATAAATATTATTATTCATATTATGGGACAATACGACGACTGACTACGAGTATGTTAAAAATAGTAGAGACACTTTAGCGTGTTGTATTATTTTATGAGTGTGTGTGTGTGTGTTTGTGTTTTCCTTTTAACAATAATCTGGCGCCAAACGTCCGTGTCTGTTCGTCTGTAGTCTCGCATAATTATTTGTGGCTTAACAGGTGGTGTACACGCGCACAATGGCACGAACAAATGCTTGGTGGGTACTTTGGTACGTTTCGGTTTATCATTTGCCTCCAAAATTGACATCTATGGTCAGTGTAATTATCACTTGACCAATAATTTCTGTGGACACGTATGTAGTACCTCGTCCATACTTCTTTATATCGTGCACTCCTTAACATATCGACGACGACGACAACGACGACGACTATCTGTGTGCCTGTCCGTATGTATTGTCGTGTAGCCCCATTCATAACGCATTCACTGTTTATTATGCATACTAGCAGAAACAAACACTCCGCACAGTGGCGCCCCATAATATATATATTCTGATATTTGCAGTGTTATACATCCATCTAATAGCATATATACATAAAATAAAGAGATTTTCTTAAAAATTCACCCTTTTAAGGGATAAATTGGAAGATCTATAAAATTTATATTGCAGTTGATATAGATCAGAGCCGATGTGACTCACTTTCACAATTAATGTTTCAACACTCAGAAAAAAACATTCTTATAAAATTTAGTTCAACAACTTTACTCCAGTTTAGTAAAAATTCCCATTAAAGTAGGAAATTTTTGTAAGTATGAGTAAAGTATTGTTATTTCAAAGTTATAGTAAATAGTTCATAGGGTAGTAAAAAGCAGGATTGCCAAATGATTTTTTTCATTGTCCCCAAAATTGTTATGGAAAATCCCCACTTATAGCCGAAATATAAAACAGTGTTTTTATTTCAAAGAATTCGATCAGAACAAAAATATATTATGAATGATTTTTTGATTCCTCAAGAATCATGGAGTATTATGATCATCGTTAACCCCAAAATAGTCATGAAAAATGACCAATATACAAAACAAGTACGGAAAGGCTAAAGTCGGGCGAGGCCGACTATATGATACCCTACACCACTCCCTGCGTATATGCCTCGTTTTGACCAAACCCAGGTTGTTTAAGGGGCGATTTTATACAAACAAAATCGCTGTGATTCAGTCTCATTGTAGCTGCACCTATTGAAAAATATTAAATTATTTCCATCAAGATTGGCTGTAATCCAGAGTCTTACCAACAAATCGGAAGGTGCATATGAGCGGTGATTATATATTTGCGTAACGGTCTACTAATATGGTCCATGGTAATGTAAAGGTTTTAATAAAAATTGGTGGGACAGTTGAATTTGAAAATAAATATAATATGATCAGGAAAAATTAATCAAGATAACTCGGACGGACATTTGTAGGGGGCCTATTACAAGACTTGGTGACAGTGCCAAAAACATAGACCTATATAGTTGTCATTCACGGCAGGTATTCCTAGTTGAAATATATAATGACCAGCTGTAATAGAGCAATATGGGGGCCCATTTACATGGAGGTTATACCAAAATATGGACCCATATATTTGACTTTCATTGTAGCTGTTTCTAGTTGAAATATAATAAAATCTGCAAAATTTAGAAAATATTCCATGTAAAATGTGGGTTATAGAGAGGTAATAATAAAAATTGGGCCCATTTGTAAGGGCGCTACAATAAAAAGTGGGCAAATATAGATCGCTTTCAAAGTAGGTATTCTTTATTGAAATATACTATGATCTGCAAAATTTTATCAAGATATAATGTAAGATGTGAGTTTTAGAGAGATAATAGAGTAGAATGGGAACCCGATTTGTATGGGGGTTATACCAAAATATGGACCCATATATTTGACTTTCATAGTATGTATTCTTAGTTGAAATATAATTCAATCTGCAAAATTTGATAAACTTCCGGTGTAACATGTGGGTCCCAGAGGGGTAATAATAAAAAAGGGGCCCATTTGTAAGGGCGCTACATTAAAAAGTGGGCCCTTATAGATCACTTTCAAAGTAGGTATTCTTTATTGAAATATGACATGATCTGAAAAATTTTATAAAGATCCAATGTAAGATGTGGGGTCTAGAGCGATAATTGTGTAAACTGGGGGCCCCAAAACATTGACCTATATCGCTGGCTTTCAAAAAAGGCGTTTCTAGTCCAAACGTAACTTTGTGTGAGAAATTTTATCAAGATCCGATGTAAAATATGCATTTTAGAGCAGACATTTTGTAAATCGGAGGTACATTTGTATGGGGGCTATATCAAAATATAGACCCATGTGGTCCACTTTCCCGTTAGCTGTTTCTAGTTCAAATATAACATGATCCTGAAAAATTTGTCTTGATCCCGTGTAAAATGTGTATTTTAGAGCAGTAATAGCGTAAATTATAGGGATATTTGTATGGAGGCTATATCTAAATCTGAACCGATTTCCTCCAAATTCAATACCAGTCGTCCTTGGCCATAAAAAGTAACTTTTGCCAAATTTCGTGACATTCGCAGACCAATTGCGACCTGTAGAGTGCGAACAAGCTTAGATGGACAGCAGACGGACGGACGGACAGACAGACATCGTTAAATCGATTCAGCTGGTGATTCTTCAATAATCTGGGTATATTTTAATCATTCCATGTTGTGAACGAGCTCCTTATTTAAAATTACAATTATTTCGTTCTATGCAATGAAACATGTGTTACTCAGTTTGTAGTTTGAGTAAATGAAACTAATTTTGAGTAAATATTATTTGATATGAGAAAGTACGTTAATTTTAGTAAATTTATCTTTGATTTTTTTTTGCTATGAATACTGTAATTTTAAATTTTTATATACAATATTTTCAAATCATCATAGGAACAATACCTAGAAAACTAAAAACATAAAATATTTTGATTTGAACTGGGATATTGTACTGGCTCAAGGCCATTTTGCATCTATATTTAATAGAATGCAAATTTATTTACAAATGGCATGGTGACATTTATTACTTGACTGCTGACTACCACGATCATGATTCCGACCATGCCAAAAGTCTTTTCAAGTGGCTTCGCAGCGACTTTTCAACATCAAACCCGGCCTCTTTAAGGAGATGATTCTCACAAACGAACGAGAAGCACAACTCACTTGCCGAATTTGCGTTTAAAAGATCGCACCAAGTAATAAAGTACACATGTCATCTTACAAGCATCTCATTGAGTTGCATATGTAAGTATGTGTATATGCAGGTATAGTTACCCAGGAATACTTCTGCCGTGCCAACGCTCATTTGTTTTAGTTTTTTTCGTTTGTATTTTTTTGGTCTGTAATCAATATTTGATTTGAACTGGGATATTGTCCTGGCTCAAGACCATTTTGCATCTATATTTAATAGAATGCAAATTTATTTACAAATGGCATGGTGACATTTACTACCTGGCTGCAGACTACCACGATCATGATTCCGAAGATGTCAAAAATCTTGAGCCAGGACAATGGTCAATGGTCTTGAGCCAAAACAATATCCCAGTTAAAATCAAATATTAATTACAGACCAAAAAATACAAACGAAGAAACTAAAACAAAATATTTTGTTTAAAAATAACAAAAACAATACGTACATCGTTATGTGTCGGACGATATCTTGTTGGATGGAATCGAATGTTTATAAGAATTTTTGTCGATGACATTTTCCTTTTCATATCTTTATTATAATTTCTTTTCTGACCAGCGTCACGGCCCAAACTTATGATAAAGCAGTAATAAATCTGTAGACAATTGTGTTAAATTTGCATTCCCAATTAAAAACAAACGCTAACTATTTTTCAAAGTACTTCAAATTTCCCCACAAAATCCCCGAAATATTTTATGAAATCCCCATAAAAATTCCCTGTCTGCATATCATATTTTTTGTCCCTTTGGTCATCATCCCCACATCTGGCAAACCTGGTAAATAGGGTAGTAAATTAACTTAAAAATTTCTTAAATTAAGTTAATACCAAGTTCATTATTCCTTTTTTTACTTCAATGTGTTTAGAAAATCCTTGAATAGCTATCTCGTTCGTTTGCCTACGCTGTCTAGTATTATTCCAAACAACAACCTCAGTTTGAGTAAATATTTCCTTGATTTGAGGAAAAATTTAATTATTTGGAGGAAATTTTCAGTTTGAGTATTTATTTACTTGGTTTGAGGAAAATTGAAAATCATGTCGTAATATTTTAAATTGATATGAGGCAATCTGCAGAGGGTATATATATTTGTCTTTGGGACTGACATCAAGTATAACCCATTGAAGGAGTGACTTAAGACCCAAATCTGTTTCAGGACTTTTTAAGCTGTTTGAGCCATGTCCGTTCATCCGTCTGTCCGTCAGGCTGGTGTACATGATAACTCTCGAAAGGAGTTACGGAATTCATTCAAACTTTTCACATGGTAATATTTTTCCCATACTCGGTATAAATTCCAATATTTACGAAATTACCACGCCCCTATGTTAAATGAAAATATATGTAACTTCCAAGCGGTTTTTATAATCACCACCCCCCTTCTAGTATCAAAAATCACCTTAATCTACTTAAAATTAATGCTGCTATAACATTTATACTTATGATCGGAATACTCTGAAATTTAATATTCGCCAATGTTTTTATAGACGTTGCATTCACCTGCAATATGGGCGATATTGCCATGCCCCTTCTTCTACGCCCCACACAAATTGTCATAAGCTTTGGTTGCAATAAAAATGATATAACATCCATACATCAGGATAGTCGAAATCAGTTGAAATTGTATATGAATCTGTAAAATATGTATGAATCTTTCTAGTACCTGCCACACAATTGTACTTATCCTAGGTAAAATTAAAACCTTTATAACTTTTATGCTGGTGCCTGGAATCCACTGTGACTTCATATTCGTTCATGTTGTTTACAATTGTTTCATAAAAGTGGATGGACGAACCTTCTGGTAAGGGCTAGGGACTTAACAAATTCCGTGTCGATGTGTCCTTTTTACTTACAGATAGAGTGAGGCTAAGTATAAGTCGGTTTAGCCGACTAAAGTTTTCTTACTTGTTTTTCCTAAATGTTAGTTAATTGCAACTTATTATAAGCTTCACTTTTTCTGAACATAGTTTTAAAATAACATACTGTGCCAAATTTCGTTTCTTTAAAATACACAAGTTGAACTTAGTTTGCCGCTACTTGACACACAGATAGTGTGGCTTTCCGAAATAAAATATTTAATAAAGAAATTAAGGATTTTCCTACCGGAATTATTTCGCTCACAGCTATTAGAAATAGAAATATACCACTAACGATTTTTCCAATGGAGCATAATAAAATTCAGTCCAAAAATTACTCAATTTAATTTCATTTGTAGTTTAAATGAGTCGCACTTCCGTGCATCTGAATGGAAGATCGAAGGAATTTTATTTTAATTTTGTAAAACAATTGTTAAAACATCATACAATATCAAGTCATTGTGGCATAGAAGTTATACTGAATTTAATTTAGCTTAGAATGGGTGATTTGCCACTGGTGTGGCAAAAGCAGTGATTATGAAAACATTTTAATTATGGGACTACCGTGAAATTTATATCATTTTTATTTTAACTAAAATGTCTCTCATTTTTTGTGGTGGTACCACAAGTGGCGAGACAATATCTCCCATATTCTAGTTGTGTACTATCAAACTTCAGAGTATTCCGATCATCCGTATAAAAGTTATAAAAAGGCTTAATTATAAGAGAGACACAGACGGTTGTACTCAAATATATAGGAACACGGTGGAAAAACATAGACGACAAATTATATAATTTGGTAAAGAAAAATGGAGATGGACGAAATAGACAAGTTAAAGTCGATAATGTTAAAGTAGTGATTTTTTAGCTATTATCTTTTTGACAACACTGGTTTAAACAGCTGACGCACGTTTCGTGTTTTGTTTCACTGTCAAACATCTTCAGTTTGGTCTATAATTTAATCATGAATCGTCTTACAAACGAACAACGCTTGCAAATTATTGAATTTTATTATCAAAATGCGTGCTCTGTTAAGAAAGTTCATCGCGCGCTTCCATTTTATGGTCAGTTTAATCGACCCACTGAAGCGACTATTCGGGCTATTGTGACTAAATTTCGCACCAAATTTACATTGTTGGACATTAAACCACCAACAGGCTTACGTAGAGTGCGAACTGAAGAAAATATCGCAGCTGTATTGGCCAATGTTAATGATGACCATCAATTATCGATTCGTCGCCGTTCGCAGCAATTGGGCCTCTGTTACTCAAAAACGTGGAAATGCCAAAATTGGAATAAGCGGATGGACCATTTGAGGCGCAGTCAAGGTCAACATTTACATGAAATAATCTTCAAACATTAAATTATATGGACCGTACTATCGATTCAAATTCAAATTCATGCATTTTTCTGAATTTTATGTATTATTTTTGAAAAACTTTCCTATAGCTTTTAAAAATCACCCTTTAGATTAGTGGTTTTACTTTAACATTATCAACTTTAACATGTCAATTTCGCATGATCAAGAATATATATAGGGTGGGACATTTAACATTTTAAGTTCGAATCGGCTATAAAAAGCACTGATTATTTTCTAAAATTTTCTGGACTGACTCGGCAGTATTCATCTGAACAACCCAATTTTTTTAGTACAGCCCGAAATCCCCACCAAACAGTGACTCGTTGTGGATGCATTTGCTTCTCATTGTTCACGTGTGAGTTCTCTGAACCCCATATGCGGCAATTTTGCTTATTGACATAGCCATGGAGATGAAAATGAGCTTCATGAACACTGTACTGAATGCCGATCTTTTCTCGAAAATGTTCCACGTAAATTTCTTACAGTTTGCGTAAGACTACTATTACTATTTCTTTGGTAAGTAAGTTTTTAATATTTCCCAATTTTGTTCGAGCGTATAGTGTCCCATTTTGCAAATGTCAAACATAAACCTGACAGTAAAGTCAAATTAATCGGTAGTTCAAATTTAAAGTTAAAGGAAGGGCCCACCCTATACTCCATTGATCTATATTTTGAGGTGTTATACATGGATTGGTAAATTTAGTACAACATTCACCACTATTGTTGTTGATATAAACAATAAATAGTGGAGTAATTCCAGTAACAAATATTCCGTTCCGTTATTGTTGATATAAACAATAAATAGTGGAGTAATTCCAGTAACAAATATTCCGAACCACTGTACATTGCCCGCCAGAGGACGACATTTGGGAGGAAGGCAGGCAGATAGAAGCAAGCACGGACTATACACTCCATTGGAGTAGAATTTGTTCAGAGCACTGTTGCTGCAGTGGAGTGGTGTCGGCTACCAACGCAGTTTTCGTCGTGTATCAGTTTCTATTTCTATCTGTCCGTCTGCAGCAATTGGCGCTGCTACTGGTGCTGCTGCTGCCGTTTTCGTTGTTGTTTTTGTGGGGGCCTAATTTATGCCCGCTAGCATGGGAAACAATATTAATTCATATTAATTTGTATTAGATTCGGTTTTTATGAGCTGCAGGTGCAGATATTTTATCTGTAGGTTGATTTTGTTGCGTTTTTTCTTCATACATATGCATGCATACATATGTATGTATGTACGTGTCGTAGATAGACAGACAGATATATAGATAGATATTGTTTTAAGTTTATTTTTGTCTCTGTGTCGCTGTGCCGCGTTGTGTGTCTGCTTGTTATTATCATTATTATTATTATTGTCGCTTGTCGTTTGTTAAGCTTTCCATTTATTAGTCACTAATTTTATTTAAAAAATATAAAAATATTTTTATGTCTCATTTTTCTTCATTCACAGCATTATTAAATACCTTCGGTGTGTCGTTTGTCTGCTCAATTAATTTTATTGCAAACGTTTTTTGTCGTTGCTGCAGTAGATGTTGTTGTTTTTATAGATTTTAAATGATTAAATTTTTGTGAGAAATAAATGTTAACATGCCTGCTTGCATGCCATGCCATGCAGCAGCGTCCGCCCGTTCAGGCGGATTAGATATGCTTCGTTCATTGACCTATAAAGTCAATTAGTTTATTAGCCCGCTGCAGACATATATATTTGCATAGTTTTAACGTTTCTTAGTCCAAAGATTTAAAATAACTGTGGGCTTAATCGTGGCTTTTTCTGATAAGAGTGTAGATACGCTTTTATGACAGGAAACATTGGAAACCAGCCGATTTTATGAAAACTCTATCATGATAATACATTTTCATTTCAACGAGTGTTTTCTTAATTTGTAAGAGAAAATTCATGTCAAAGAGAATTTTTATACCCTCCACCTCCAGGATGAGGGTATACTAAATTTGTCAATCCATTTGTAACACCATGAAATATCGATCTGATCTGAGACCCTATATTCTTCATCGTCATAAAATTTTAAGACGATCTAGCCATGTCCGTCCGTCTGTTGAAAGCGCATTAGCATCTAAACGAAAAGATCTAGGACGTCTAATAATTCATTCAATTCGTTCATAATTGCGTCTTACAGTCGTAGATCGGTTGGATTGCCACTGGGCGAAATCGGTCCAAAGGGAAATTTGTTCTCTCACAAGGATTGAAAATATCCCTAAAACCCCTTAATATTTGTAACATTTCATCATATTTTTGATGATATATTTACTTGATAGTTGGTATACACAGGCGTTTCTAATTTGTCGGGGTGAAAATGGTACCTTATTAAAACGGCGTCAAGTTCGGCCGGTCCGAACTTTATATACCCTACACTGTGGATTGCATTCCAGAGAGGCTTTCGATATTCGTAGAAGTGCAGTAATATTACACGAAAATATATTTGTTTTAATATAGCCTTGTTTTGGCTTGGCAAATATTGAAAAAATTATTTTATAAATAAATATAATTTTGTTACTATTTCAAACCACGCTTATAAAATAAGGCTACCAATAAATTTAAACTATATATATCGAAATAATACTTCAATATCAAATAATACTTCAATTCAAAAAATAAATATTCTTATATTTATATTTTCACAAAAGCTTAAATACTATAAATATTGAATGGCAGTGGGTGCTACAGTTGGATGTATTTCCATTCTATTTTAATTCCGAAAGTACAAATAACTTAACTTCATGATTCAATGATTTTTTGCCGTAAAAGTACGAATTTGGAAAAATCTTTTTATTCTGCGTGTCTATGCAGTCAGAGGAATGTATAAACCAAATTCCATGATTCTAGCTGCGGCCATTTGGTTGGTACCATTTTTATCTCTTTTTTTCCAATTTTTACCCCCTCAATAGAAATCTCTTTATCCCCTTTTTCCAATTTTACCCCTCAGAGTATGACTATCTAAAATCTCTTTATTTTACGTGTCTACGCAATTAGAGGGATGTACACCGAATTTCATCATTCTAGCTGTATTCTTTTAGTTGGTACTATTTTTATGCCTCTCTTCCCATTGTATCCCTTGAAGGTACGAATTTTGAAAAACGTTTTTATTTTTCGCGTCTACGCAGTCAAGGGGAATGTATACTCCAAATTTCATGACGGTCAATTGGTTGGTACTATTTTTATCCCCTTTTTCCATTTTAACCCCAAAAAGTACAAATTTCGAAAAATCCTTCTATTTTACGTGTCTACGCAATCTTTTCCCCATTTTACCCCTTAAAAGTACGAATTGTGAAAAAATAATTTTATATTATGAATCTAGTCAATTAGAGGAACATACATACCAAATTCGTGTTTGTAGCTGTTGTCGTTTGATAGGTACAATTTTTATCCCTTTTTGCCCCATTTCACCCCCTACGAATGAGAAGCACTTTTGCGCCTTTTTGTTATAGGGGAATGCACATACCCAATATCATGTAACTACAAACAGGCTTATTGAAATGCTTAAATGAGAGATTTTTTATGAGATTTTTCAGTCCTTGTGAGGGAAAAATTTTTCCCTTTGGGCCGATTTCGCCCAGTTTCAATCCCAACCGATCTACGTCTATAAGACGCAGTTATGGACAATTTTGACGTCCTAGCTCCTTTCGTTAAGATGCTAGGGTGCTTTCAACAGACGGACGGACGGACGTGGCTAGATCGTCTTAGAATTTTATGACGATCAAGAATATATATACTTTAAAGGGTCTCAGGTCGACATTTTAAGGTGTTACAAACGGAATGACAAAGTTAGTATACCCCCATCCTGGAGGTGGAGGGTATAAAAACTATTGAAAAAGTAATACTACTTTTATCCCGTTTTGCCCCATTTCACCCACTATCACCCAATATTAATGCTATGTAGCTTTTTTTTAAGATTGCTGCCTTATAATTACTTTTTGAGTATTAATTCGGTATAAATAGTAAAACATATTGGCGTGGTTTAAATAATTATAATTTTATATTTATTTATAAAATTATTTTTTTTTTGGGTTGGCTATGTTAAAAATTATATTTTCGAAAATAGCCTCTGTGGAATGCACTCCATCGTGGAGGGTATATAAAGCTCGGCCCGGCCGAACTTAACGCCTTAACGCGTGGTCTTTAAAATTAGTTAAAAATTCCCCATTATTATAATAATGAAAACTCAAAACGTATGTAAGTGTATGAAGAGTGGCTTGTTTAATGATGATGCGCGAAATATTTCGTTTCTGGGACTATAAGGCTGTTCACTCCTTAAAGTTCCTCTAAAATCATGTTTTCCAATATAATTTTTTGTATATTGCACTCTTACTAATTTCTTTCTGAATAAATATATTAGGAATATACATTTGTCTTTAAGTAGCTTTTTAGTCGAAATATTGGACTATTACTGTAATTTGTTGTGTTTTTTTTTTAAATAAAAACTAAAAACTCTTTTTACCTTCTAAATGATCCCTAAATGAAGAATATCGGAAGAGAAATTTAAGTCAAGAAAAAATAGAAAATCTTGAGAACGTTCCATCCACTATTTTGTGATCGCCTTCTTCAAACTGCAATAGACCCTTAGCTACTATCGATTTTTGTCTACAATTTCCCTGGCGATACCTCCCAAGACATTATCTTCAAGACTTCTAACATCATCATTAATGCCAGTACAATTAATCATCGGGGGCAGAAATTAATTGTACATCCGTGAAATCAATTAAAGCATTTCGCAATAGCTAAAGATTGCACGCTGCAGCGACACAGACAGACGGACAGACAACAGCGAACAAAGCGCCAGACACCGAAACGGAAAACAGCCATAACACTAATTAAAAGTCTTGAGGTTAATTCGAGACAAATCTCTGAATATTACAGCCCTGTGGCCATTGATTGAAATTACTTAACGATTTTTATGATAATCACAAACAAATTAATTACACTCGACAACTTTAACAACAACAAAAAACTCAACAACAAAAACAAACAGCTCGGCGGCACAGCTCTAAAGGTTGTGTTGTTTTCCCGTCTTTGCCATTTAATAACAAATGAAACGCTGCGAAATTGTTGCATCTGAAATTCAAAGAAAAAGCAGGCGTACAGTAAGCAATTTGTTGCAGTTGCTGTGGCATGCAGAAGCATCGACAGTATCGGTGCTGCTGAGGTGCCGATAGCCAGCAGAAGACAACAGCCAACCACAATAACAGCCAATATTATCATCAATTTATGACGCGGATAATTAATTTAAATTCAATTTTTCTTAAACGTCCTCAAACAAAAATACAAACAGCAATTTTTATTCATTTGAGGAAATTATATTTTCTGTCGTTGTTGTTGTTGCACAGTAGTTCCAGTAATATAGGAGGACATTTTGAAATATGCAAGGAAAGGTTAAAGTCATGAGGATACCTACCATTTCCTATACCAGATTTGTTATTTCCAAACCTCGATGTTTTAAAATATCAGTAGAAAATTCGAAATTGGGGTGTGACCTTCAGTACTTTACATTCATCATATAACGCTAAATCGGTTGGGCCATTTAAATTTTAAAGTTTAACTACTGTTTATTTTGACTTGAAAGGTGGGATGGGAGTATACTAACTTTGTCATTCCGTTTGTAACACCTTGAAATATCGACCTGAGACACTATAAAGTATATATATTATTGATCGTCATAAAATTCTAAGACATCTAGCCATGTCCGTCTGTTGAAAGCACGCTAGCATCAAAACGAAAGGAGGGAGGATGTCCACGTTTTCCATAAATGCGTCTTATTGCCATAGATCGCTTGGGATTGCAAAAATAAGTAAAAATAAGTCTTGAAATTCGGAGTATACATTCCTCTGACTGCGTAGACACGAAAAAAAAGTTTTTCTTTTCAAATTCGTACTCTCAAGGGATACAATGAGTACAGAGGTATAAAAATAGTACCAACTAAACGACTACAGCTAGAATGATGAAGTTCGGTATGTAGATCTCTCTAATTGCGTAGACATGTAGAATAAAGAGATTTTATAAAGTCGTACTCCTTTGGGGCTAAAATAGGAAAAATGGGATAAAAGTGGTACCAACTGGCCGCAGCTAGAATCATGGAATTCGGAGTATACATTCCTCTGACTGCATAGACACGCAAAATAAAAAGATTTTTCCAAATTCTTACTTTTAACTTTTACGGCAAAAATTGGTCGAATCATGAAGTTATGTTATTTTGCACTATGTACGTGAGATAATGGATTTTCTTAATTTGCACATTTGGAATTAAAATAGAATGAAAATACAACCAACTCTAGCATTCACTATAATTATTTATGGTATTTAAGGTTTTTGAAAATATAAATATAAAAATATTTATTTTTTGAATTGACTTGAAGTATTATTTCAATATGTAAACGTAAGCCTTCTAAGCGTGGTTTGAAATAATAAAAATATTATATTTATTTATAAAATTATTTTTTCGATATTTGTATTTGTTGTTGTTAAATGTTAAAAAATTATATTTTCCTGCAATCCATGGTGGAGGGTATATAAAGTTCGGATGCTACACGCTCGAACAAAATTGGGAAATATTAAAAACTTACTTCCAAAGTAGTGAGCCTTTAACACAAACTGTAAATGGAAATTTTTCGAGAAGAGATCAGCCTTCATGAAGAAGAAGCCAATGCATCCTCAACGAGTCACTGTTTGTGTTGATTTTCGGCTGGGCCAACGTTGACTGCCGAGCCGGTAGTGGTAGTCATATGAATGATATTGTGTTCCATTATTAAATGACAAAGTTCCTCCTTTCCAATAAAACCAGAAATTTGAAAAAATAATCAGTACTTTTTTATAGATTCTAGTTTAAATTTTTAAATGGCCACCCAGTATATGAGCCCTACACCAAAACATGGACCGATATGATCGACATCCTCACATATAACATGGTGCGGGAATTCATTTTTTTATTTTTATTAAAACTGATCATTTTTTAGCAAACTGCTAACAGTTTGCTGTTATAACAGACAGTTTTTTGTATGACAAAGGTCCTCCTTTCCAATAAAACCTGAAATTTGAAAAAATAATCATTATTTTTTATAGATTCTAATTTTAAATTTTAAATGGCCAACCCTGTATATGAGCCCTATACCAAAATATGGATCGATATGATCCACATCCTCACATATAACATGGTGCGGGAATTCCTCTTTTGTATTTTTATTAAAACTGATCATTTTTACCAAACTGCAAACAGTTTGCTGTTATAACAGACAGTTTGTTGTAATAGCAAACAATTTGCTCTTAATAGCAGACATTCTTTTATTCATCTCTGGCATTCCCTCAACCACTTCACTCTAATCGATTCGATAAATCTTCTATTCCCATTCATTTATATACGTTCAGAACCACGGTGCATGTACTTGGGCTGGCTTTTCGTGAACGATACTAAGTGAAACACTGGGGCAATTTATGATAAATTAATTTGTTCTTAATGAAATGACAGCCAACAAAGTGTCTAATGGCTAATAAAGTGATAAAGTGGTAAAAATAGTAGCAGCAACAACAACCACATCACCAGGATTAACATCGGCGGTAGCAGCAGCACCAAATCGATGCAAATGCAGCCACATCGGCGGCAACAACAAAAATCCGTGTTTGCGGTTTTGCATTGTTTGCGGGGTGATTAAGTTATTGTTGAATTAAGAAAAAAAACAATAATAAATTTGTATAAGTACTCTTGTGAGTGTATGAGTATTTGTATGTGTTAATATTCCATTTATCATAAACAAAAGCGTGTATTTTTGTCGAATGCGATAATGAAAATGTAAAACGGAATGGAATGAGAATAGTTTCCGAGCATCTAGTTTGCATAATGATGGGATAGGTTTAGACAAGCAAATCAGCGAATGATTTGCATTGTTTATAACGGAATTCCAAGGAAATACCCAGTTACATGTGGAAGTTTGCGGAAAATGAACATTCATCGGAATTGTGTGAATCGCATGGGCGTAACAACAGGTGTTCGTGTCAGGGGATGGGCTATTAGGGTGATGCTTTTCAAAACAGCACCTTAAGGCACTACTACTTAACGCTCACGTAAACCAGGAGTGATGTCAAGTTTAGTGGGATCAGCTGGAAAGAGAGGAAGGAGGGATATTAGTATAAGTGGAATATGGAAATACAGCCTATTCTAGATGAGCCATCGAAACTAAACCTTACACTTACACGGATAAAAGTCCATATTTGTCGAGTAGTATATGGAATTGGTATTCCACTATTTCGCGAATGTAAACAGTCTCATGTTACAATTCAGCGGACATAAATCGTTGAGGATAAATGTATTTGTTGGTTCAGTGATTCAAACAAAATTCCCAAAAATACATTTACATTTTGAAAAATCGTTGTTGTGTTTTTGCTTCCCCCAAAAACATATACTTAATTTTGTACCACGTTTATCCCTTGTCGTCCCGCATCCTCCTTATAAGTACAAATTTTGTAATAATAAAGTAGGTACCCTTTTTGTCCCGTTTGTTGGTACCCTTTTGTCCCGTTCAAATTTTTCCTAAATGTGTCTTATGGTTGCAGATCGGTTGGGATTGAAAGTGGGCGAAATTGGCCCAGAGGGAAACAATTTTCCCTCACAAGGACTGAAAATATCCCTAATATTTAGAGTACTTCAGCATGTTTTTTGAACATATTAGCTTGTATTTACTTGATATTTGCAATTCGCAATTCCTTTATCGCATAAAAGGGCACGATAGAGTGATTTTTATTTGTAGGGTGCGAAATGGGATAAAAATGGTACCTATCAAACGACAACAGATAGAAACACGAAATTTGGCGTGTACATTCCTCTAATAGAGTAGATACATAATATAAAAGTATTTTTTCTAAATTCGTACTTTTAAGGGGTTAAATGGGGATAGAGGGATACAAATAGTACCACCCAAACGGCACCTACAATAATGAAATTCGGTGTATATATTCCTCTGATTGCGTAGACACATAAAATAAAGGAAATGTTCGAAATTCGAATTTTAGGGTGTAAAATGGAAAAAGTGGATAAAAATTGTACCAAACAAATTCATGCAGCTAGAACCATGTTCATCGCTGTATACATTCCTCTGACTGAGTAGACACGAAAAAAAGTTTTTCCAAATTCGTAAAGAGTGATTTTTTTGAGGTTAGGATTTTCATGCATTAGTATTTGACAGATCACGTGGGATTTCAGACATGGTGTCAAAGAGAAAGATGCTCAGTATGCTTTGACATTTCATCATGAATCGTCTTACAAACGAACAACGCTTGCAAATTATTGAATTTTATTATCAAAATGCGTGCTCTGTTAAGAAAGTTCATTGCGCGCTTCCATTTTATGGTCAGTTTAATCGACCCACTGAAGCGGCTATTCGGGCTATTGTGACTAAATTTCGCACCAAATTTACATTGTTGGACATTAAACCACCAACACGCTTACGTAGAGTGCGAACTGAAGAAAATATCGCAGCTGTATCGGCCAGTGTTAATGATGACCACCAATTTTCGATTCGTCGCCGTTCGCACCAATTGGGTCTCTGTTACTCAAAAACGTGGAAATGCCAAAATTGGACTAAGCGGATGGACCACCTAAGACGCAGCCGCGGTCAACATTTAAATGAAATTATCTTCAAAAAGTAAATGTCATGGACCAATCTAACGTTTCAAATAAAGAACCGATGAGATTTTGCAAATTTTATGCGTTTTTTTTAAAAAAAAGTTATCAAGCTCTTAAAAAATCACCCTTTACTTTCAAGGGATTCAATGGGAGCAGAGGGATAAAAATTGTAGCAACTAAAAGGCTACAGATAAAATGATGAAATTTTCGAAAGTCGTACTTTTAAGGAGTAAAATGCGAGAAAGGGGATACAAATGGTACCAACAAAATGTCCGCAGATAGTATCATGGAATTCGTAAAAATGTTTTTTTTTTTCAAATTCGTACTTTATTTTGTTGCTTTTACGACAAAAAATGAAGTTGTTAAGACAAGATAAGGTATTTTCAAAATTTATATTTTTTAAATTAAACTAGGATGGAAATACAAGAAACCAAACGACTGTAGCTGAAAATACCCTCTCTGTCCCCCAATATTTAGGGTATTTATGATTGCTGCCTTACATGTACTTTATGAATGGAAGTATTATTTCCATTATATATACATAGTATAAAAATATTAGTAGCCTTGGTTTATTAATTAAATTTCTAATTTTCATACATTTGAAATTTGTTGCGGACATTCCTCTTGTAGCTTGGAAGCACCACAAAGAAAATTAAAGTTTTAACGGGAGAAATGGGACAGAAAGGGATAAAATATGGTACCAATGATACGACAACAGCTAGAATCGTGAAATTCGACGTGTACATCCCTCTAATTGCATAGACACGTAAAATAGAGGGATTTTTCGAAATTCGTACTTTTAAGGGATATAATTGAAAAAGAGGGATAAAAATTGGACCTTCCAAAAGGCTGAAGTTGATATTATGAAATTCGGTGTATATATTCAGTGTGCATTCGGTGGTCTGACTATGAAGATTCGAAATAAAAAGGTTTTTTTCGAAATTTGTACATTTGGGCGGAGAATGGGCGTATGGGGATATCTTTAAAATTTGTACTATTCTTATCAATATAATGCAGTCACTTTGTCTGCATCTGAAAATGCTTCTCCCTAATGGCGACTGACAATCGCCTAATATTTAGGCATGTTCACTTTCAAAATTACAGCATTGTATTTATTTATAGTAGTAGATTTTAAACAGTGCGCATAAGTATACATTATAGTTTGAAATAGTAAACAAATATAGTAATGTGCATAAAAATATTACAATTTTCGTAATATGGTACTGTACTTCTATGTAAAGTCGACATCCTTTAATCTGCTGGTAATACTGTGGAATGCACTCCGTGGTGGAGGGTATATAAGACTCGGCCCGGCCGAACTTAACGCCTTCTTACTTGTTCTTTCTTAATTTTTTATTGATTTTTATTGAATTATTATTTTATCATAATTATTTCATTGTTTATTCATTATTAGTACATAATAATCACATAATAACGATAATAACATTTAGTGCTAATTAATTACATATTAATTTAAGGTAATATTAAATACAGGGTGGCGCAGAATGAGCTATATGGTTTGAATTTTTTATAAGTTTTTAAATTATTATTCTTTCTTTGTTTTTTTTAGTATTTTGTGAACGAGACTTGGGGAATTAATTGTGAATCATTGCACGATCAAACAACGTACAAAAATAATAGAATTTTATTTTTCAAACCAACAGTCAGAATTCACAATTTGGTAACGACCGATGAAGCCCATTTCCCATTAAATGGATATGTCATCAAGCAAAACTGCAGGATTTGGGCTACGGAAAGTCCAAGAGCAGTTCATCAGCGACAATCACACCCACTTAAATGTACTGTTTGGTGCGGTTTATCCTCCGAAAGGATAATTGGCCCATATTTTTTTTAAGTTTTGCGAAAAGTTATAGAAAATATGCTAAAAAGAGCACGCATACGCGAAGCAGACATCACTTACAGGATAAAATTGTTCAAAGCTAATAGCAAAAAATTTCCAAATTCGCATAAATAATAAAGTTATAAACTCCTCCTTTTGCACCACCCTGTAGTATTATATATTAGTGCATATTAAATAAATATTTTGATAAGTTTCTTATTATCATGAATGAATTTCATGTACCATTCACGCATTATTTTTGGGGAGATATTTGCATTTAAAGTTTAACATTGGGTCTTTTTAACATGAACATAATAACGATTGATCGCGAATTTCTAGTGGCATCTGAAACTCCGAAAATATTTTTGAATCAATGAAGCGAGGATATAAAATGAAAGTAGCATATTTATATCTTCATTCTACATCCCAGGTTCCGATAAAATATTGACCTAGAGCTTAAACATTTAATCAGAATTGAAAATAATTTTGGATTTTTTGAAGTGGTATATTTAGTATCATATTCGGGTATTTGAAGAAATATCGAGAAATTACTCCACCAGTAAAATTCAGAAAATCGGATCAGCAAAAACAAGTTGAAAAACAAGTAAGGAAAGGCTAAAGTCGGGCGGGGCCGACTCTATGATACACTCCACTTTCAATCCGAATACAGTTTAATCGGTGAAAATGTGAAAACGGGAAGGATTTTTGTATCCTGTATGTATGTGTTTTTCAAAAAATGTTAAATCGGAAAGGACATTTGTATGGGGGTATATTGAAATCTGGAACGAAATAGGTTAATCATTTGGGAGCAACATTTGTATTTGGGCTATATCTAAATCTGAACCGATCTTAGCCACTTACACCAAAGGTTTTTTACTTGGATTATAAGCTGATGTGCCAAATTTAAAGAAAATCGAGTAGTGGTTTCTAAAGCGGCAAAAGCCAAATCGGGAGCCACATTTGTTTGGGGGCTATATCTAAATCTGAACCGATCTTAGTCACTTTCGGCATAGGCGTTTCTAGTTGGATTATAAGATGTTGTGCCAAATTTAAAGAAAATCGAGTAAAATATGTGGTTTCTAAAGCGGCAAAAGTCAAATCGGGAGCGGCATTTGTATGGGGGCTATATCTAAATCGGAACCGATCTTACTCACTTTCGGCATAGGTGTTTCTAGTTGGATTATAAGATGTTGTGCCAAATTTAAAGAAAATCGGGTACAATATGTCGTTTCTAGAGCGGAAAATGTCAAATCGGGAGCGACATTTGTATGGGGGCTATATCTAAATCTGAACCGATCTTAGTCACTTTCGGCATAGGTGTTTCTAGTTGGATTATAAGATGTTGTGCCAAATTTAAAGAAAATCGAGTAAAATATGTGGTTTCTAAAGCGGCAAAAGTCAAATCGGGAGCGGCATTTGTATGGGGGCTATATCTAAATCTGAACCGATCTTACTCACTTTCGGCATAGGTGTTTCTAGTTTGATTATAAGATGTTGTGCCAAATTTAAAGAAAATCGGGTACAATATGTCGTTTCTAGAGCGGAAAATGTCAAATCGGGAGCGACATTTGTATGGGGGCTATATCTAAATCAGAACCGATCTTACCGAATTTCGGCATAGGTGTTTCTAGTTGGATTGTAAGATGTTGTGTCAAATTTAAAGAAAATCGAGTACAATATGTCGTTTCTAGAGCGGAAAATGTCAATTGAGGAGCGACATTTGTATGGGGGCTATATCTAAATCTGAACCGATCTTACTCACTTTCGGCATAGGTGTTTCTAGTTGGATTACAAGATGTTGTGCCAATTTTAAAGAAAATTGCGTACAATATGTGGTTTCTAGAGGGGAAAATGTCAAATCGGGAGCGACATTTGTATGGGGCTATATCCAAATCTGACTATATCCTTGATCCACAAAACTTATGTGTGCCAATTTTTGTTAAGATCGGACTATAATTGCGACCTGTAATTTGATTACAACAATAGATGGACAGACAGACAGACGGACAGACAGACAGACGGACAGACGGACATTGCTAAATCGACTCAGAAAGTGATTCTAAGTCGATCGGTATACTTAACAATGGGTCTATCTCGCTTCCTTTTGGGTGTTAAAAACAAATGCACAAAGCCATAATACTCTCGTGGAGTTTATAAAAATGCATTTTAAGAAAAATTTGCAAATGTTGACTTTGTCAAATTAAAAATGTAGTTTTTGCTATTATTTAAAATATAATAACATACTTGGCTTAAGAACAAAACATTTCAAAATTTGATTAATGTGATATTTTACTTGGGACATTGTCACTACATTTCACTATTCATATTCCTCCAATCGTTGTGTTAACTCCTGCTGTTAGGAAACAAATCAATTTTCTAATTTAGACAAAATAGTTTCTCCCCCAAACCAAATATTGTAAGACATAAATACACATTTCACAATTTGTCTCAGTTCACTGCCATTTAAATTAAAGACTCCCACCGAAAAATCCTTTCAAAAAACGAAAAAAAAACAACAATATCATCTCTATTGTTTGGCTAAAGCAAAACAAAGTAAACCGAATAGCTTACAGTAATTGTGTTGGCCATTTATAGATTTGCTCTCAAGTCTCTTTATGGCTGTACGAAATGATCATGGCTTGAAACAATTGCCAGCAATTTGCATCTGCCAAAACAAACAAACACCGCTATCGCTGCAAGAAAGGAGCGATCTCCTGCCTAATCATTGATCGGTTTTGATTACCTTTCGTTCCAATGATGGTGTTCGTGTCGGTGACAAACAATAGCTTTTGCAAAATTATCGTTATTTCAAAGCGGCAAAGGCGAGTATAAATAAAGAAAGATGCATGACTGCGGGTTATGTGCGCTTGGTGGGTGTGTCTTTGTTTTAAGGTGATAGTGATCACATATATTTGGGAGTGGGCTTTGTGTGGCGCTAAAGTTTGGCTTAATTTCATGGTGTGAATATTTGGCAGAAATTTTTTAATGAAATTGTTTGGCCGAGTGTAAAATACCAAGAGTGTAAAGAGGCTCAAATACAATTTTTAAATGGTCCCAGTTCTGGTACCTGAAAACAGAAATGGCACTGCGCAACAGTAAAATAACAAGGTTCGGGAACACATTTTTGAAGGAGTCATTCCATGCCATGCGGTAAATTTTTGACCTCGATAGCTTGTATTGTTTTCAAAATTTGGTGTATGTATTCTTCTCATAAAAATATTTTATACGTATTTTTGGAAAAAAATAAATAAAAAAAATATTTTTCACGATTTATGAAATTAAGATTTTTTCAAAAAGGTGTGTTCATTCAATCGCCTGTAACCCCTGAAATGCTGTACCGATTTTAATGTACTATATCTTGTTTTGAAGGCAATTTCAATGAATTTTTTTCATTTTGATTTTCGATTTTTTAAGTAGTGTTCTTAGATTTATTTTTAGCAATAGCGTGAGATTGGAAGTGATGAAATGATGGGTTCTATTTTTACGATTTTTTAAGTGAGTTGTGATTCTCGTTCGTTTGTGAGAATCATCTCCTTATAGAGGCCGGGTTTGATGTTGAAAAGTCGCTGCGAAGCCACTTGAAAAGACTTTTGACATGGTCGAAATCATGATCGTGGTAGTCTGCAGCCAAGTAGTAAATGTCACCATGCCATTTGTAAATAAATTTCCATTCTATTACATATAGATGCAAAATGGGCTTGAGCCAGAACAATATCCCAGTTCAAATCAAATATTGATTACAGACCAAAAAAATGCAAACGAAAAAAACAGAAAAAAATTTAAAATATTTTTTTGCAAAATCTACCAAAATTTCAATAAAAAAATCATCAGAATGTTAATTTCTTAAATAGTTTATTAACACTCGGTATAATTGGAAATTATTTATTTATTTTAATTTTTTGTAGTGAGCGATTGCACCATCAGAAAAATAAAAAATAATTATATTCTAATTAACTACATTGTCTGGGATTTTCTATTGAATTGGCGAAATTATCATTTTGAAGATTTTTCACCGAAATTTTGGTAGATTTTGCAAAAATTATTTTTTAGTTTTTTCGTTGTTTTTTTTTGGGCTGTAATCAATATTTGATTTGAACTGGGGTATTGTCCTGGCTCAAGACCATTTTGCATCTATATTTAATAAAATGCAAATTTATTTACAAATGGCATGGTGACATTTATTACTTGGCTGCAGACAACCACGATCATGATTTCGACCGTGTCAAAGTCTTTTCAAGTGGCTTTGCAGCGACTTTTCAACATCAAACCTGGCCTCTATAAGGACATGATTCTCACAAACGACCGAGAAGCACAACTCACTTGCCGAATTTGCGTTTAAAAAATCGCACCAAGTATTAAGTACACATGTCATCTTACAAGCAACTCATTGAGTTGCATATGTAAGTATGTGTATATGCAGGTATAGTTACCCAGCTATACTTCTGCCGTGCCAACGCTCATTTGTTTTAGTTTTTTCGTTTGCATTTTTTGGTCTGTAATCAATATATGATTTGAACTGGGGTATTGTTCTGGCTCAAGACCATTTTGCATCTATATTTAATAGAATGTAAATTTATTGCAAAAGATTTTTGACATGGTCGAAATCATGATCGTGGTAGTAAAAAATGTCACCATGCCATTTGTAAATAAATTTGCATTCTATTAAATATAGATGCAAAATGGTCTTGAGCCAGGACAATATCCCAGTTCAAATCAAAAATTATTTAAAAAAAATCGCAAAAATAATAACTCTTTTTAATGTCCTATTGTTCAGCTTCTTTGTCAGCGGTCCAATATTATTCATTATTTCTGGAGAGTCTACCTCATCTGGTCGACCATCTTCACAGCTGCTATGGCGTCTGCCAGTCAATAATTTAATGCTGTAAACAAAGAAATAAAAAATAATATTTGCGTTTAAAAAATGCCTACACTCAACTTGCATTATTTTTTAATTTTAAAAGAAACGCATTTATTTCGTGTTTGCTTTTTTGTAATATCTCTCACAGATCTCTAATATAGACGATAATAAATTGTTGCCTATCAGCTGACATCTGTATGTGCGGCGAGTGTGAATATATCTTAGGATCGAAATTGATGAGTGGCTTTGTAAAATTAATGAAACGATGCTGATGATGCCTGAAACACGACAAAAATTGTGGTAAAGCCCCACTAAAAATGTATCTACATATGTTTCCAGATGCCACACCGTTTATAAAATGGTATCTATATCTACACCATTTCCAAAAGAAATGTAAAAAAAACGCAAATTAAACTAAACGAAATCTGACACAAATATTTTTCTATGAGAATGAGCGTCGCCGAATTATTTTTGAAAGAAGAGTTATTTTCAAATAAATAGATATTTGAATTCAATCAATATCAATGTAAAATTTTCATTTTTTGATTTTAAAGGGTGATTTTTTAAGAGCTTGATAACTTTTTTTTTAAAAAAAACGCATAAAATTTGCAAAATCTCATCGGTTCTTTATTTGAAACGTTAGATTGGTCCATGACATTTACTTTTTGTAGATAATTTCATTTAAATGTTGACCGCGGCTGCGTCTTAGGTGGTCCATTCGGAAAGTCCAATTTTGGGCAACTTTTTCGAGCATTTCGGCCGGAATAGCCCGAATTTCTTCGGAAATGTTGTCTTCCAAAGCTGGAATAGTTGCTGGCTTATTTCTGTAGACTTTAGACTTGACGTAGCCCCACAAAAAATAGTCTAAAGGCGTCAAATCGCATGATCTTGGTGGCCAATTTACCGGTCCATTTCTTGAGATGAATTGTTCTCCGAAGTTTTCCCTCAAAATGGCCATAGAATCGCGAGCTGTGTGGCATGTAGCGCCATCTTGTTGAAACCACATGTCAACCAAGTTCAGTTCTTCCATTTTGGGCAAAAAAAAGTTGGATATCATCTCACGGTAGCGCTCACCATTCACAGTTACGTTACGATTCGCATCATCTTTGAAGAAGTACGGTCCAATGATGCCACCAGCCCATAAACCGCACCAAACTGTGACTTTTTCTGGATGCATTGGTAGCTCTTGCAATGCTTCTGGCTGATATTCACTCCAAAATCGACAATTCTGCCTATTTACGTACCCATTGAGCCAAAAATGAGCTTCGTCGCTGAACACAATTTCTTTCTTTCTGAACTTTCTTAACAGAGCACGCATTTTGATAATAAAATTCAATGATTTGCAAGCGTTGCTCGTTAGTAAGTCTATTCATGATGAAATGTCAAAGCATACTGAGCATCTTTCTCTTTGACACCATGTCTGAAATCCCACGTGATCTGTCAAATACTAATGCATGAAAATCCTAACCTCAAAAAAATCACTCTTTATAACATCATATTCATTTATTTACACTTCATCTATATATACAGTACTAGCTGTTTTAGCCTGCGTTGTACGGGTTCATTCTCCCCTATCCCTCTGTTTGATAATTTTAATGTGTAGTTTGTGTGGGCAGTACCGCGCTCCTTTGTCCTATTATAACCTAGTAAAGCCAGGAATCATCCTCTGTCCGCTGGTTAGCTACAGTAAAATTTTCAGGCGAATGGGTCTTCGGAACATACATTGATTTATTTATATATATAATAGATTTACATGGCTTGAGATATTATTTAAGCTATCGCAGCAAATGATATTATTTTATATCAATATACATATATATAAAAGAGTTGCGTTACAGACTGACTGACTTATCATTGACCACCCCCTAGACCAAACGGCCGAAGCCAGGGTCATGAAATTTTCAGGATAATTCCCAAATATGACGTAGACGCCGACTATGAAATTCGTACTTTTAGGGGGTAAAATGGGATAAACATCGAACATTCAGAACGAATGTAAACGGGGTAGTAGCTAGAAACATGAAATTCAGTGTGTGTCTTACACTGACCATGCAGACGAGCTGCAAACAGTGATTTTTCGAAATTTGTACTTTTAATGGAGGAAAGAGACAAAAAGGGATAAAAATGGTACCTACTGAAATAATGCAGGTATATTCGTGAAAATCGATATTTACATTTCTCTGACAACATAGACTTGCAACATACATACATGCAACATTTTCGAAAATTGTACTTTTAAGGGGCGAGCGGGACAAAAAGGGATAAAAGTCGTACCAACTAAAGCTAGAATTGTGAAGTTTGGAATGTAAATTCCTCTGACGTTGTAGAAGCGCAGAAAAATTGTTTTTTTTTGCGAAATTTGTACTTTTAAGGAGTGCGCGGGATAAAAGTAGTACCTATTTAAGTATTGCAGCTATAGACATGAAATTTGATGTGTAAATTCCTCTGACAACGTAGAAGCGCAATCTAACTGGATTTAAGTGGTGATCTGAGTGCATAGATTCGCAAAATAAAAATATTTTTAATTTTTCGGCAAAAATGGGTAGAATCACGAAGTTAGGTTATCTTTCAATGTGAACGTGAGAGAAATTGATTTTCAAAATGTGTACCTTGAAAATACAACCAACCAAACGGTTGAAGCTAAAAATGCATCCACTATCCCCTAATATATAAGATATTTAGGCTTTTTATACATTCCACGATAGTAGTATGTCTTTGTGCATTTGTTTGTAACACCCAAAAGGAAGCGAGATAGACCCATTGTTAATTATACCGATCGACTTAGAATCACTTTTTGAATCGATTTAGCAATGTCCGTCTGTCTGTCTGTCCGTCCGTCCATCTATTCTTGTAATCACGATACAGGTCGCAATTGTAGACAGAACCAAATGAAACTTTGCACAACGAAGTTTTTCGGGATAAGGACGAACGCTATTTAATTTGAAGAAAATCGGTTCAGATTTAGATATAGCCCCCATACGAATTTCACTCCCGATTTGACTCTTTTCACTCTAGATACCACATATTTTAACCGATTTTCTTCAAAATTGGCAAAACATCTTATATTTCAACTAGAAACACCCATGTTGAAAATTGGTCAGGTCGGTTCAGATTTATATATAGCTCCCATATATATTTCGCTACCGATTTGACTTTTTCCGCTCTACAAACCACATATTTTATCAGATTGTCTTCAGATTTGGCAAAACAACTTATATTTAAACTAGGAACACCTATGGTGAAAATAGGTCAGATCGGTTCGGATTTATATATAGCTCCCATTAAAATTTCACTCCCGATTTGACTTTTTCTGCTCTAGACATCACACATTTTACCGGATCTTCTTCAAATTTGCTAAAATATCTTATACTTCCACTAAGAAGACCCATGGTGAAAATGGGTCAGATCGGTTCAGATTTATATATAGCTCCCACACAAATTTCACTCCCGATATGACTTTTTCCACTCTATAAACCACATATTGTATCAGATTGTCTTCAGATTTGGCAGAACATCTTATATTAAAACGAAGAACACCTGTGGTGAAAATACGTCAGATCGGTTCAGATTTATATATAGCTCTCATTCAAATTTCGCTCCTGATTTGACTTTTTCTGCTGTAGAAACCACATATTTTAACAGATCTTCTTCATATTTGCTAAAATATCTTATACTTCCACTAGGAAGACCCATGGTGAAAATGGGTCAGATCGGTTCAAATGTATATATAGCTCCCACACAAATTTCACTCCCGATTTAACTTTTTCCACATAAACCACATATTTTAACAGATTTTCTTCAAATCTAGCAAAATACCTTATATTTCAACTGGAAATACCCATGGCGAAAATGGTGCAGATCGGTTCAGATTTATATATCGCTCCCAACTTGAGTTTTTCCGCTCTAGAAACAACATATTTTGTCAGATTGTTTTCAAATTTGCTAAAACATCTTACATTTAAACTAGGAACACCTGTGGTGATAATAGGTCAGATCAGTTCAGATTTATATATAGCTCCCGTACAAATTTCGCTCCCGGATTGACTTTTTCCGACCCAGAAACCACTTATTTTCAGAGAATTTCTTCAAATTGAGCATAACACGTTATACTTGAACTAGATGAACATATGGTGTAAGTGGGTCACATTCCATGTTTGGATATTGTCCCGATACAAATATTATGAAATATACATGATTAGGAAATATACAAAAATTCTTCCCGTTTTCAATTTTCTACCGAATTGAATTGTATTTGGATAGAAAGTGGAGTGTATCATATAGTCGGCCCCGCCCGACTTTAGCCTTTCCTTATTTGTTTAATGCTCAATTATATTTACTTGTAGAATTGACTTGAAGTATTATTTCGATATTTATATAAAGTAAATAATTAAAATTTTATATTTATTTATAAATTTATTTTTTCAATATTTTTATTTGTTATAAAGAGTGATTTTTTTGAGGTTAGGATTTTCATGCATTAGTATTTGACAGATCACGTGGGATTTCAGACATGGTGTCAAAGAGAAAGATGCTCAGTATGCTTTGACATTTCATCATGAATCGTCTTACAAACGAACAACGCTTGCAAATTATTGAATTTTATTATTAAAATGCGTGCTCTGTTAAGAAAGTTCATTGCGCGCTTCCATTTTATGGTCAGTTTAATCGACCCACTGAAGCGGATATTCGGGCTATTGTGACTAAATTTCGCACCAAATTTACATTGTTGGACATTAAACCACGAACACGCTTACGTAGAGTGCGAACTGAAGAAAATATCGCAGCTGTATCGGCCAGTGTTAATGATGACCACCAATTTTCGATTCGTCGCCGTTCGCACCAATTGGGTCTCTGTTACTCAAAAACGTGGAAATGCCAAAATTGGACTAAGCGGATGGACCACCTAAGACGCAGCCGCGGTCAACATTTAAATGAAATTATCTTCAGAAAGTAAATGTCATGGACCAATCTAACGTTTCAAATAAAGAACCGATGAGATTTTGCAAATTTTATGCGTTTTTTTTAAAAAAAAAAGTTATCAAGCTCTTAAAAAATCACCCTTTATTTATTAAAAAAATTATCAGTTTCCTGTAATTTTACTGCATCCCTGTGGAATGCAATCCATGTTGGAGGGTATATAAAGTTAACTCCGTTTTTACTTGTTTTTTTTTCTGAAAATCTCAATTCTAATTCCATTTTTTTTCGATTTCACATGGAATTGGTGTGCACGCTTGTAAGCATATCTCGTCATATGGGGGATGGGGAGTTAATGAGAAATCAACCCGTAACAATTGAAATACATCAGTGAAAATTTACAATCAGACATATGTCTGATTTTTTGCTCTCTACGATTCGCTGTCTGTTTGTAGCTGGTACTCGTATCTGGGTTTAACGGTGTGGGTTGCTGTTGCGCTTTTTTTCTTCCACTACAGCAGGTGTTTCATGGATGTTGTTGCTGTTATTTTCATTGCTGCGGTTTGATATTGGGATACTGCAGATGTTAAGATAAAAACAGCAGACAAAAACAAAGCAACACAAAAACGCTTTGTATTGTTTCACAATACGCCACGCCAGGCCGCGCTAGCTAGCTAAGCGGCGACGCTATTGCATTTCCACTCGTTTCCGCTTCATTCCATAGCGTCGTCATTAGAGAGTGACTGAGGAGAGGAGTGAAGAGAAGAGATGCAATAGAGATGGCGGGGCGCTATGACAAGCGTGATGGAGAAAATTACATGAAATTGTTGCTGACAAACGGAAAAGTTTTGTGTTTTTCCATATTCGCTGGATGTCGTCGCTATTGTCTGCTTTTTATTATAAACAATTTAATTTTTAGTAGTTGCAATTGCTGCTGCTGCTGCTGCACCACCACAATACAACAATTTATTTATTTTTGTTATTTTTATGTCGTTATCGCAGTCGTTGCCGTCGTTGTACGGCCCGCTGTTGACTGCTGCACGTGAAGGGCAAATTATTTGACTTTGATTGATCATTTGATGATCACAGTGGCTTTGAAAAATTGATTTGAAATGTAATTGGTTTGGTTATGAATGAAACACATTCAGGTGTACCTATTTGTATGTGTGTACCCGAGAGTATGTACCTACCATATGATGGAAATGTTGAAATGATAATACCGAGATATGACATAATAGGACTTGTCGTATGACACCTGTCACGATAAGGGGTTTAAGTGCAAATTGCAATTGCTCTCTTGACGGGTCGTTTTGGACTTAGTCAACATTAGCTGAACAGATGGCGTTTATGTGGGAGCAGTAATTAAGTGTTTTACGTGTCACGGTACGAAATTCGGAAATTCATCTTCGAGAATTTTGTTGTGGGTGGTGTAACGTGTTGAAACCTCATCAGCCTACAGCAAATGATAATGCGAAAGGTTTCAGGTAGATCATAACGCTCTTCATAATGCTTTGCGGTGAGGTATTATATATACAGCCGAAGTATATATAAAACCGTGCGACAGTACTATTTGGACTTGAACATATATACATATACACATGAAACTAGAGATAATATATAGAAAAACTGTGTACTCAGTTTTTCATTTGTTGATCTTTCCAAAGGATATGTTTCTCTTAATAATTTATTTCCATACTTTCGAGAGCCATACACAGGCGATGTGGGTATCAGATGAAAGAGAAGAATGTCTGTTAAAAATACTAAAAATTGCATCCTGCATCTATATTAGTTTAGCACCAACAACGATTTCAATTTTTCTCCCTTAAACAGTAAAAGGTGAATATACTAATAAAGAAAGGGGGTAAACTTGAAATTGTTGTTAATACTAAACTAATTCAGATAGGAGCATAGGTATTTCTAAAAGATATTCTTCTCTTTCATATCGCCTTTGTATGATTCGTTAAAGCATGAAAATAAATTATTTAAACATATATATCCTTTGAAAATTAAAAGTCCTGCAAAAAGGAGAAAGGTTCAAATAAAAAATGTGTACTCAGTTTGAAAAAACTGTGTACTCAATTTCTCTACAAACGATCTCTAAATTCAGATATGTATATATTGTCATTGCTCTGGTCCAATAAAAATGTGTAAATTATCATAATATGTAAATATATATGTGTCATTCCATGTCAAGCTGTACGGTTCTTGACCTCGATAGCTGCGATAGTTTTCAAAGTTTGTCTATGTATTCTTCTCATAAAAATATTGTATACTTATTTTTGAAAAAAAATGAAATTGATTCATTTAAGAGTGAAAACAAGTAAAAACGACGTTAAGTTCAGCCGGTACGAACTTTATATACCCTCCACCATGGATTGCATTCCACAGAGGCTGTCGATTTTCGTAGAAGTGCATTAATATCACAGGAAAATATAAATTTGTTTAATATAGCCAAACCAAAACAACACAAGTATTGACAAAATAATTTTATAAGTAAATATAGTATTTCTATTATTTCAAACCACGTTTATAAGGCAAGGCTACCAATACGTTTACATATCGAAATAATACTTCAAGGCAATTCAAACAAAATATATATTCTTATATTCATATTTTCAAAAAGCTTAAATACCATAAATATTGGTATATAGTTGGAGCTACAGTTGGTTGTATTTCCATTCTATTTTAATTCCAAAAGTACAAATTTTGAAAATCCATTATCTTACGTACTTTGTGGTTAGTACGCACATGATTCAACCAATTTAAAAAAATCTCTTTATTTTACGTGTCTACGCAATTAGAGGGATGTTTCATTTCTAGCTGTAGTCGTTTAGTTGGTACTATTTTTATCCCTCCGTATCCATTGTATCCCTTGAAAGTACGAATTTTATTTTTCGTTTCTACGCAGTCAGAGGAATGCATACTCCGAATTTCATGACTCTAGCTGCGGTCATTTGGTTGGTACTATTTTTATCCCCTTTTTCCATTTGAATCCCAAAAAGTTCGAATTTTGGAAAGTTCTTTTATTTTACGTGTCTACGCAATCAGAGGAATGTATATATCGAATTTCTATATTCTAGTTGCAGCCGTTAGGTTGGTATTATTTTTATCCCTCTGTCCCCATTTTACCCCTTAAAAGTACGAATTTGGAAAAAAACTTTTATATTATGTATCTACACAATTAGAGGAATGTGCACACCAAATTTCGCGTTTCTTAGCTGTTGTCTTTTAATATGTAACATTTTTATCCCTTTTTGCCCCATTTCACCCCTAATAGTAAAAATCGTATTATGGTGCACGTTTTTATACCCTACACCACTTCATGGGCTATGGTATTATAAGTTAGTTTCGCGCCAAATGTTTGTAACACCAAGAAATAATCGAGCTAGACCCACCTTTAACTTTACTTATCGGCTTAGAATCACCAGCTGAGTAGATTTAACGATGTCTGTCTGTCCGTCCGTCCGACTGCTGTCCATCTAAGCTTGTTCGCACTCTACAGGTCGCAATTGTTGTCCGATTGTCATGAAACTTGGAAGAAGTTATTTTTCTGGCCAAGGACCATCGGTATAAAATTTGGAGGAAATCGGTTCAGATTTAGATATAGCCCCCATACAAATGTCGCTCCCGATTTGACTTTTTCCGCCCTAAAAAGCACATATAGTACCCGATTTTCTTCAAATTTGGCTCAACACCTTATAATCAAACTAGAAATAACTGTGGCGAAAGCGGGTAAGATCGGTTCAGATTTAGATATAGCCCCCATACAAATGTCGCTCTCGATTTCACTTTTTTCGCTTTAGAAACAACATATTATTCCCGATTTTCGATAAATTTGGCACAACATTTTATAATCGAACTAGAAACATCTATGCTGAAAGTGGGTAAGATCGGTTCAGATTTAGATATAGTCCCCATACAAATGTCGCTCCCGATTTCACTTTTTCCGCTTTAGAAACCACATATTGTACCCGATTTTCTTTAAAATTTGCACAACATTTTATAATAGAACTAGAAACACCTATGCTGAAAGTGGGTAAGATCGGTTCAGATTTAGATATAGCCCCCATACAAATGTCGCTCCTTTTTCCGCTATAGAATCCACATATTGTACCCGATTTTCTTTAAAATTGGCACAACATCTAAAAATCCAACTAAAAAACCTATGGATCTTGATCAATTTTTCCATATCATGTTATATTTACTTTACACGGAATATCTGCTTGAAAATTGGATCAATTACTTTATTATTTACCATATTCGTTAAATATGGCTAAAGACGAATTTATAGTATACATTTATATGAACTACATAAAATTGCTCCCATGGAATACCTGGGTTTAGTAATCAAAGCGATGTATATATGCAGGGAGTGGTGTAGGGTATTATATCGAGCCATAACCGCCGAAAAAATGTATCCCACAAACTCGAAATTTTACTGGGGAAGGTTTTTTTTAAATAAAATCAGTTTGAATAAAGCTTTTGTTTTAAAATTTATAATGTAAACATTATAAACAATAAATGAAATCATGACAGATCATGCAAATGATGTTGAAATATCGATTTCGATAAAAAAACAAAAATCGATTATATTGTGGGATACATTATTTTGGCGGTAATGGCTCGATATAGTCGGCCCCGTCCGACTTTAGCCTTTCCTTACTTGTTGTTATTGGGGAATGCGCATACCCAATATCAAGCAGACATATTGAAAAAATATGCTTAAATACTCTAAAATATTAGGGGTTATTATGGGTATATGTGAGGGAAATTTTTTTCCCGTTGGGCCGATTTTGCCCACTTTCAATCCCCACCGATCTGCAACCATAAGGCACATTTAGGAGAAATTTGAACCTCCTAGCTCATTTCATTCGGAACCTAGCGTGCTTTCAACAGACAGATGGACGGACAGACAGACTGACATGGCTAAATCGTCTTAGAATTTTACCACGACCCAGAATATATACATATACTTTATGGGGTATCCGTTGAATATTTCAAGGTGTTACAAACGGAATGACAAAGTGAATATACCCCCATCCTTAGGTGCGGGGTATAAAATAAATCACTCAGCACTCTCTTTGGCACCCTGTACGCCTTTACTCAATTTAAGTTTATTTTTTACTTGAATGTAGTACTTTCATACTCAAATCAAGTAAAATGTCTTCAGAATGAGTTTTATTTACTCATATTAACTACAAATGTACTTAGATTGAGTACATTCCTCAGACTCAATTTTAGTATGCTTCAGTATCAAACATTTTTTTCAGTGTGGGACAAAATGGGGCGTATAAAAAGCAATTACGTGTATCGGTGTTTTGCAAGTATAATTATGGTGGTCATTTTAAAGGGGGATCAATATTACCCCTGTTTGCGCATTCTTATGATGAATACGCTTAGGAAAGCTTGTGATCCTTACGTATTACGTTTAGGATGAATTAAGTAATATTGTTTTAAACGCTGCGAGAAACATATTTGCGGAACATGTTAACCCTCCTCCTTAATATATGTGTCTTTTTAGACCATTTTGTGCGAAAGGCTAAAAAACACCCCTAAAACAGCTGTTTAACGAATCAAAATATTCTACAAAAATATAATATACTAGCTGAAACCAGCCCGCTTCGCCAGGCACAAAACAAATGGTTAAAAAAACGTTCCAATTTTCATCCTTTTGCCACGCCTCCACCGCCCACGAAATGAAAATTCTAAATTCGGCATCATATTTATCTTTCTCATGATCAGTAATAAATACGGTCCTATTTTCAGCCTTCTAGCTCTCAAAAAAAGACGTTTGCCACGCCTACTCCGCCCACAAAACGAAAATGCAAATTTCTGCATCCAATTGAACTTTCTCGTTGTCAGTAATTTTCATCCATCTACCTAAAACAAACACTATTGCCACGATCACTCCGCCCACAAAACCAAAATCCAAATTTCGGTATGATATTTATCATTCTCGTGGTCAGTAATATATATGTATCAATTTTCAGCCTTCTAGCTCTCAAAAACACTTTTGCCACGCCCACTCCGCCCACAAAACGAAAATCCAAGATACGCCATCAAATTCATCTTTGTCATGATCAGTAATATATACGTTCAAATTTCAGCCTTCTACCTCAAATACACACTATTGCCACGCCCACTCCGCCCTCGAAACGAAATTCCAAATATCGGCATCAAATTGATTTTTCTCGTGGTTAGTAATATATACGTTCCAATTTTCAGCCTTCTAGCTAAAAAACACTATTGCCACTCCCACTCCGCCCACGAAACGAAATTCCAAATATCGGCATCAAATTGATTTTTCTCGTGGTCAGTAATATATATGTACCAATTTTCAGCCTTCTAGCTAAAAAACACTATTGCCACGCCCCCTCCGCCCAAAGAGCAAATTTTTAATTAAATTATATATCCTATAGTTCCTTCCAGACCTGCATCGATTGAAAAACATAAGTTCAGCCGTTTACGCGTGATTGTGGAACAAACAAACAGCAGACAGACTTACACTAAGGTTTTATAATTTTAATAGGGATGCAATTCTACTATAAGTCTCAGAATACACCAAAACTTAAAAAAACTAAAATCTATTTTAGGGTTAATTTCGTACTTTTTCGAATTTTGTCACACAAAACTGAATTTTAGGCTGATGGTGTAAATAAAAAAATATCCTACGTGGAATTTACTATAAGTCGTCAAACAAAAGAAAGCTGTAAATATCACATAAACATGTGTGTCTATTCTTTTTGTTCCACAGTGCTATGAATAAAGAAGACCAAATATTTGGGTGATTTGACATATGAAATATCGTCCATTTTTTTATGGGTTTTTGGGACATTTTTTCATATTTTCCCAAATTCCCAATGAAATTGTCATTATTATCATTACAATGTGCCAAATCTCAAAGCAACGACATTTATAGATCAATTACTTTACAAAAAAATTGAATAGCAATGTAGAAAATAAATTATCATTCTCTTGACTGGACTTAATTTGGCTAATGCTAATCCTTTATGTGGATACAATTATTGCAACGGATTGAACATCGTAAATTTTACTGAAGCTGGCAGCTGATTTCAACTAGAGCTCAAGACTTTGCCATAACTTTCCATTTACATACACAGTGTTCGCTCCACAAATTCACAACATACATACATACTTACGTACATATCAGGCAATTTACTTCGTGTAACCCCTGACCTGAAATCGCATAAAAATATCAACTCAATCGAAAATCGGCATAACTCTCAACAAAAATTCACTGAAAACTGTCTGTCTTGGCGAACAAATAACAACATTTCTGCAAACACAACAAAGAAATCATTATTGTTAGAAAAATATATAGTGCACAGTAGTCGGCAATGGGAGTCAGGGAATGGAAAATGTGAGGAATATAAATATTCAAACTTTCATTGTCATTGTTGGAAGTAATTATGGCATTCATACAGACCTAGTGGAGGAGTTGAAAAGTTAATCTGCCTGGGCTAGGACCTTCTATGTATATAGGGAACTGCACAGTGGTTCTATAAAATAGAAAAAGTCATATTTATCGTGTTTAGGATGCTGCAACAAATGAATGGATTTTGAAAAGCTTCAAAATAACACTTTATCTAGTTTTGACCACAGCGATGAAAATTCGCCCCGAATCGAGATCGATTCCTGTGTCAGGTTTATGAGGTTACTTTAGGTGGTGTAGAAGTCAGTAGACTCACTTAGACCAGAATAGGTCCATGGTCGGAACCAACCTGTGAAATACTTTATCTAGCCGACGCACAGTGGTCCCGAATCAATATCCATCGGCCAAAATTCAATAACTTATCAAAATGTCAAAATGAGACAAGAAAACAAATCAAAGACAAGATTTTTTTGAAGTATAAGAAACCACAATTTCTAATAAAACAAATTTGAGTGCAACATCTCTTAAAATGTATGAGAAACAGATCGACGAAGTCAAAAAAAGAAATTACGTTTTTAGATTTTTTTTCCATGCTTTATATAAGGTTACTTTCTATATATCTTTGTGTGCCACAAAATTTGAAATCAATTTTTGAAAGCTTTTTTCTCAACCAATTTTGCTCAAATTTTGCACACTTAATCATTTTCGATGACAATACAAGGAAATGGAAAATTTGACCAATTGGACAAAGGGGCGTGGTACCTCCCATACAAACCACAAATTAAAAATCTATTATTTCTGCTCCTGATAACGGTATTTAAACAAAATTTGGTACGTCGGTTTGGTGTGTATGTTGTAAGTGCTGCTGCAAATATGGGCGGGATTGTACAAAGGGGCGTGGTACCTCCCATACAAACCACAAATTAAAAATCTATTATTTCTGCTCCTGATAACGGTATTTGAACAAAATTTGGTACGTCGGTTTGGTGTGCATTTTTTAAGTGCTGCTGCAAATATGGGCGGGATTGTACAAAGGGGCGTGGTACCTCCCATACAAACCACAAATTAAAAATCTATTATTTCTGCTCCTGATAACGGTATTTGAACAAAATTTGGTTGGGAAGAGACTCGAAATTTGTAGGAAAATTTCAAAATTCTTCTGGAAGTTCCGAGTTCGAATCTCGGTTGAAGTATTGAGAACTATTTCTTACTCGCACCCAACGTCAAGGTGAGATGCGTGCCGAGGACTGAATGGCATTAGGGTGGATAAATATGATATGTCGCTAACGTACGTGAATGTAATATTGTAACACAGAATTAATAAAAAAAAATATTTAAAACCGTAACAGTAATTTTTCCTTCTACAAAAGATAACTAAAAAAGAATTTCTAGGCCCAATAGAATTCTGCTTGCATAAAGCATGGATTTGAAAAAAGAATTTTTTTTGATTTACTAGTTTCAAAATATGAAAAAGGTGAAAATATGTAATACAAACCAGTAAAAACGGCGGTAAGTTCGGCCGGGCCGAACTTTATATACCCTCCACCATGGATTACAATCAACAGAGGCTGTCGATTTTCGTAGAAGTGCAGGAAATATATTTTTTTTAATATAGCCAAACCAAAACAAATATAAATATTTGAAAAAATAATTTTATAAATAAATATAATATATTTATTATTTCAAAGCACGCTTATAAGGCAAGTTTTCCAATACGTTTACACATCGAAATAATACCATAGGTCAATTCAAAAAATAAATATTCTTATATTTATATTTTCAGAATGCTTAAATACCATAAATATTGGTAGATAGTTTGTGCTGCAGATGATTGTATTTCCATTCTATTTTAATTCCAAAAAAAAACTGAAAATCCATTATCTCACGTTGCACTAACCAATGATTCAACCAATTTTTGCCGTAAAAGTAAAAAGTACGAATTTGGAAATATCTTTTTATTTTGCGTGTCAGAGGTATGTATACACCGAATTCCATGATTCTATCTGCGGCCATTTGGTCAGTACCATTTTTATCCCCTTTATCCTATTTTACACCCTTTAAAGTACGACTTTCTAAAATTTCTTTATTTTACGTGTCTACGCAATTAGAGGGATGTACACACCGATTTTCATCATTCTAGCTGTAGTCGTTTAGTTGGTACCATTTTTATCCCTCTGTACCCATTGTATCCCTTGAAAGTACGAATTTGGAAAAAACCTTTTATTTTTCGTGTCTACACAGTCAGAGGAATGTATACTCCAAATTTCAAGACTCTATCTTCGGTCATTTGGTTGGCACTATTTTTATCCCCTTTTTCCATTTTAACCCCAAAAAGTACGAATTTCGAAAAATCTCTATATTATGCGCGTCTACGAAATCAGAGGAATGTATACACCGAATTTAATTTTTCTAGGTGCAGCCGTTTGGTTGGTACCATTTTTAACCCTCTATTCCCATTTTACCCCTTAAAAGTACGAATTTTGAAAAAAAAAACTTTTATATTATATTAGAGGAATTTACACACTAAACTTGTCGTTTAAAATGTACCATTTTTTATCCATTATCCCATTTCACCCCCTACGAATAAGATGCACTTTATGGTGTACGTTTTTGTTATAGGGGGGAATGCGCATACCCAATATCAAGCAGACATATTGAAAAAACATTCTTAAATATTTTAATATTTATTTCTTTATGGGTATTTTCAGTCCTTGTGAGGGAAAAGTGTTTCCCTTTGGGCCGATTTCGCATTTGTGGAAAATTAAGACGTCCTACCTATTTTCGTTTTCGCGGACGGACGGACGGACATGTCTAGATCGTCTTAGAATTTTATGACGATCTAGAATATATATACTTTATAAGGTCACAGGTCGATATTTCAAGGTGTTAATAACGGAATGACAAAGTTAGTATTTAGTATACCCCTATCCTGGTGGTGGAGGGTATAAAAAAATTAATTTTTTTCTTCGCCTTGTGAACAAATACGTAAAAATATGTTACAAAACAAAAAAAAAAGAAATTTTTAATTTTCTTTAAAATCGAAAAATACGAATAGTAGTCAACTTTTGGCCGATTTCTAAAATATATCCGATTGTCCGATTTTTAATGTTAATATCTCCTCGGGTCCTTGTCTAATTTTGGTTTTTTACAGAACTCAAAAATGTCCACTAGAACAAATGTTATTGGATTTTGGCCGATGGATTTTGATTCTGAATTCGACGTCTGTACCAGGTCGACCGCTTCATATAGATTTTTCGAGTAAATAGGGGGGGGGTATTTTGTATGGCGTCCGAGACCTCGTCAATTACCACTCACTCTCTGCCCGGCATTGATTGGTTTCCAAACACTGTCCCCTTCGGTACCATACGGTCAACTATGACTGTGCTCCAGCCAATATTAGGGGGGAGGAAGCATGTATTGCCTTGTCTTCATTTCCCCCGAACGATAAAAATCTATGAAACGCTCTGTGAAATTTAACGAATCTGTCAACTCAACTGACTTGGCCAAGATTTATGCCCCAGCGATAAATTATAACTTTAGGAGTGTAGTTTGATGTAGTGTACTCTGTGCTGGTTGGTGTAGCCAGCAAAAAAACGCTGCACTCCAAACCAATGGACAGCCTTTTTCCACAACACAAGTGCAGCCGGTGCACACATCCACCGCCGAGGAATGAAGAAACGAAACGAAACCATGCTAAGCTGAAATTAAAGTTAATGCCAAATCCAAAAACTGGCCAGGAAAGGTGTTTAAAGTGTAAAAGTGTGCTTAAACAACAAGAGGAGTTACTCACTCACTCTCTGGCACTACCACCAACATTTGCCTGGACGATGTCGGACGCGTCCACTCCGTTGGCTTCCAAAGCCTGCACTTTTCCACTTTACGTCCAGGTCTTAGAACAATTATTGATTAATAGTTTTATGGTTGTTTAGCTGCCTGTGATCACTACTTGCCAGTTAGTTGGCTGCTCAGTTCTAGGTGCACGGCTACATTCTAGCTAGCTAGCTTCTAGGAGCTGTATGTGTGCGCAGTGCGCTCACTGCTGATTACATTGCAATTCTAAAGTCGAAGCGCCACATTTTATTATGGAATAATCAATATGGGCTACGGCGTTTGGAGAATGCCGCTAGAAATTTATTATTACACAAAAATCGAGCGAGCAAAAAAGGTGGAAATATCGAAACCAAACATGAGTGCGAAGCCACCTGTGTACTTTGTGTGGTAGGTACTATGTGGTATGTTAAAAATAGCTAACAGACAATGGCAAAAATGCATTCACTATGTGCACAGTGGTATGGAAATAAGTACATACTAAGAGATCCTTATTGAAATTGAGTAAAGACGAATTTAAATTTAGATTACTGATTTAAAACTCATCAAATTCCATATGCATTTTTTTCATTTTTAAGTAACATTTTTAGCGCTTGAATTTTTGGAGGGTATACCCTCCACCTGCAGTATGGGGGTATGCTAAAATTGTCATTTCGTTGAAATGACACCTTGAAATATCGACCAGAGACCCTATATGTCTGCTTGTACTTACTTCATATTGGGTATGCGCATTTACACTATAACAAAACCGTGCACCATAAATTGATTCTTATTCGTAGGGGTTTAAATGGGGCAAAAAGGGATAAAAATGGTACCTATAACACGACAACAGCTAGAAACACGAAATTCGGTGTGTACATTCCTCTACTTGAGTAGATACATAATATAAAAGTATTTTTGGCAAATTAGTACTTTTAAGGGATAAAATGGGAATAGAGGGATACAAATTGTACCAACCAAACGGCTGCACCTAGAAAATTTTATTCGGTATATACATTCCTCTGATTGCGTAGACACGCAAAATATAGAGATTTTTCGAAATTCGTACTTTTGGGGGTTCATCAAGGGATACAATGGGTACAGAGGGATAAAAATAGTACCAACTAAACGACTACAACTAGAATGATGAAAATCGGTGTGTACATCCCTGTAATTGCGTATACACTAAAATAAAGAAATTTTAGAAAGTCGTTCATTTGAGGGGGTAAAATAGGAAAAAGGGGATAAAAATGGTACTGACCAAATGGCCGCAGCCAGAATCATGGAATTCGGTGTATACATTCCTCTGACTGCATAGACATGCAAAATAAGAAGATTTTTTCAAATTCGTACATTTACATCTAAAATTGGTTGAATTATGAAGTTAGGTTATTTTGCACTATGTACGTGAGATAATGGATTTTCAAAATTTGTACTTTTGGAATTAAAATAAAGGGTGATTTTTTAAGAGCTTGATAACTTTTTTTTAAAAAAAAACGCATAAAATTTGCAAAATCTCATCGGTTCTTTATTTGAAACGTTAGATTGGTCCATGACATTTACTTTTTGAAGATAATTTCATTTAAATGTTGACCGCGGCTGCGTCTTAGGTGGTCCATTCGGAAAGTCCAATTTTGGGCAACTTTTTCGAGCATTTCGGCCGGAATAGCCCGAATTTCTTGGGAAATGTTGTCTTCCAAAGCTGGAATAGTTGCTGGCTTATTTCTGTAGACTTTAGACTTGACGTAGCCCCACAAAAAATAGTCTAAAGGCGTCAAATCGCATGATCTTGGTGGCCAACTTACCGGTCCATTTCTTGAGATGAATTGTTCTCCGAAGTTTTCCCTCAAAATGGCCATAGAATCGCGAGCTGTGTGGCATGTAGCGCCATCTTGTTGAAACCACATGTCAACCAAGTTCAGTTCTTCCATTTTGGGCAAAAAAAAGTTGGATATCATCTCACGGTAGCGCTCACCATTCACAGTTACGTTACGATTCGCATCATCTTTGAAGAAGTACGGTCCAATGATGCCACCAGCCCATAAACCGCACCAAACTGTGACTTTTTCTGGATGCATTGGTAGCTCTTGCAATGCTTCTGGCTGATATTCACTCCAAAATCGACAATTCTGCCTATTTACGTACCCATTGAGCCAAAAATGAGCTTCGTCGCTGAACACAATTTCTTTCTTTCTGAACTTTCTTAACAGAGAACGCATTTTGATAATAAAATTCAATGATTTGCAAGCGTTGCTCGTTAGTAAGTCTATTCATGATGAAATGTCAAAGCATACTGAGCATCTTTCTCTTTGACACCATGTCTGAAATCCCACGTGATCTGTCAAATACTAATGCATGAAAATCCTAACCTCAAAAAAATCACTCTTTAGAATGGAAATACAACCAACTGTAGCACCCACTATCTAACAATATTTGTGGTATTTAAGCTTTTTAAAAATATTAATATAAGAATAATAATTTTTTGAATTGACTTGAAGTATATATAAAGGGTGGTTAAATTGTAAGGGCCGATGTTTAATGTGAACCACACCTAAACGTCAAGTTTTTTCTGCATTTCTTTTGACGTTTCTCAATTTCAGACTAACTCAATTTGAACCATGGAAAGATACACAATCGAGCAACGCGTAAAGTTATTCAGGCTTATTATGAAAATGGGCGTTCAAATCAAAATTCATATCGAGCACTTCGTGATTTTTTCGGTCAATTTAATCGTCCAAATGTGCGTACAATGGGGAAAAAACGTGCAAAAATTTGAGCAAACCGGGTGCATGCTCGTACAGCTCGAGCCTTCCACCTCAACTCGTCGTCGTGCCAAACAATTGCACCTCTCACGCTCGTCGTTGATGAACATTGTGCATAAATACTTGCATTTACACGGTTACAAGGTGCAATTGACTCAAGAACTAAAGCCTCTTGACCATTCCAAACGGCGTCAATGATCAGAATGGTGGCAAGAAATGGCAACAATGGATGATCAATTTTCAAAGAAAATCATCTTCAGTGATGAGGCTCATTTTCACCTCAGTGGATTCGTCAGTAATTATTCGTCAATGTGGACGAATGATAATCCAAGAGTGATTGTCCAATGCACTCACAAAGAGTGACTGTTTGGTGTGGTTTATCCAAAATGAGGCCGGTCAGGCAGTTACTGTGAATGGTCTTCGCTATCGTGAGATAATAACGAACTTTTTATGCCCGAATTGGAAGATATGGATGTGGACGATATGTGGTTTCAACAGGACGGTGCCACTTGCCACACATCTAAGGAAACAATGGCTCATTAGCGCGACAAATTCAATGGCCGTGTTATCTCACGTGGTGGCGATGTCAATTGGCCACCAAGATCATGTGATTTGACACCGTTGGACTTCTTTCTTTGGGGTTATTTGAAAGAAAAGGTGTACGTCGATAAGACTGCAACAATTCAAGAGCTAAAGGATGAGATAATTCGGTACATTAACGGAATAGAACATCAATTATGCCTCAGCTTCATCGAAAATTTGGACCATCGGATGGAGGTGTGCCACCGAGGTCGCGGCGGACATTTAGCCGATAATTGAACCATACCAATATTATCACAATTAAAAGAAATGACAATAATTTCCTAAATAATTTGTGTTTTATTCAGAATCAACATCGGCCTTTAAAATTTAATCGCCCTTTATTTCGATATATATAGTGTAAACGTATTGCTTTATAAGCGTGGTTTGAAATAATAAAAATTTTATTTATTATATTATTTTCCTGCAATATTACTGCACTTCTACGAAAATCGACAGCCTCTGTGGAATGCAATCCATGATGAAGAGTATATAAAGTTCGGCCCGGCCGAACTTATCACCTTTTTTACTTGTTATATTTGTTGTCGCATAGTGTAATCAGTACACACCTATGTGAAAAATTTGAATTCCTAGGCTTAGATCAGTTAGAATGTACAGTCACGCAGAAAAGTTTACGTACCGTTCTAAACTATGTGTTGTACTGTTGTAGTAAAATTTTTATTGAAAGTAATATTATTGGACAGATTAACGTAGACAAATAAAACAAAATATGCAACTGGAAATCACATTATTCCATAAAGTAATTTCATCATAAATACGCATATTAAAAAATCCCACCGTTTGGCTTTACTTACAAATGTATATTTTATATTTTTTTTATTTTATTTATTTTATTTATTTTATTTATTTTAATTATTTTAATTTATTTATTTATTTTATTTATTTTATTTGTTTTATTTGTTTTATTTATTTTATTTATTTTATTTATTTTATTTATTTTATTTTTTTTTTATATTATTTATTTTATTTATTTTGTTTATTTTATTTTGTTTATTTTATTTTTTTACTTATTTTATTTATTTTATTTATTTTATTTATTTTATTTATTTTATTTATTTTATTTATTTTATTTATTTTATTTATTTTATTTATTTTATTTATTTATTTTATTTATTTATTTTATTTATTTTATTTATTTATTTTATTTATTTTATTTATTTTATTTATTTTATTTATTTTATTTATTTTATTTATTTTATTTATTTTATTTATTTTATTTATTTTATTTATTTTATTTATTTTATTTATTTTATTTATTTTATTTATTTTATTTATTTTATTTATTTTATTTATTTTATTTATTTTATTTATTTTATTTATTTTATTTATTTTATTTATTTTATTTATTTTATTTATTTTATTTATTTTATTTATTTTATTTATTTTATTTATTTTATTTATTTTATTTATTTTATTTATTTTATTTATTTTATTTATTTTATTTATTTTATTTATTTTATTTATTTTATTTATTTTATTTATTTTATTTATTTTATTTATTTTATTTATTTTATTTATTTTATTTATTTTATTTATTTTATTTATTTTATTTATTTTATTTATTTTATTTATTTTATTTATTTTATTTATTTTATTTATTTTATTTATTTTATTTATTTTATTTATTTTATTTATTTTATTTATTTTATTTATTTTATTTATTTTATTTATTTTATTTATTTTATTTATTTTATTTATTTTATTTATTTTATTTATTTTATTTATTTTATTTATTTTATTTATTTTATTTATTTTATTTATTTTATTTATTTTATTTATTTTATTTATTTTATTTATTTTATTTATTTTATTTTATTTATTTTATTTATTTTATTTATTTTATTTATTTTATTTATTTTATTTATTTTATTTATTTTATTTATTTTATTTATTTTATTTATTTTATTTATTTTATTTATTTTATTTATTTTATTTATTTTATTTATTTTATTTATTTTATTTATTTTATTTATTTTATTTATTTTATTTATTTTATTTATTTTATTTATTTTATTTATTTTATTTATTTTATTTATTTTATTTATTTTATTTATTTTATTTATTTTATTTATTTTATTTATTTTATTTATTTTATTTATTTTATTTATTTTATTTATTTTATTTATTTTATTTATTTTATTTATTTTATTTATTTTATTTATTTTATTTATTTTATTTATTTTATTTATTTTATTTATTTTATTTATTTTATTTATTTTATTTATTTTATTTATTTTATTTATTTTATTTATTTTATTTATTTTATTTTATTTATTTTATTTATTTTATTTATTTTATTTATTTTATTTATTTTATTTATTTTATTTATTTTATTTATTTTATTTATTTTATTTATTTTATTTATTTTATTTATTTTATTTATTTTATTTATTTTATTTATTTTATTTATTTTATTTATTTTATTTATTTTATTTATTTTATTTATTTTATTTATTTTATTTATTTTATTTATTTTATTTATTTTATTTATTTTATTTATTTTATTTATTTTATTTATTTTATTTATTTTATTTATTTTATTTATTTTATTTATTTTATTTATTTTATTTATTTTATTTATTTTATTTATTTTATTTATTTTATTTATTTTATTTATTTTATTTATGTTATTTATTTTATTTATTTTATTTATTTTATTTATTTTATTTATTTTATTTATTTTATTTATTTTATTTATTTTATTTATTTTATTTATTTTATTTATTTTATTTATTTTATTTATTTTATTTATTTTATTTATTTTATTTATTTTATTTATTTTATTTATTTTATTTATTTTATTTATTTTATTTATTTTATTTATTTTATTTATTTTATTTATTTTATTTATTTTATTTATTTTATTTATTTTATTTATTTTATTTATTTTATTTATTTTATTTATTTTATTTATTTTATTTATTTTATTTATTTTATTTATTTTATTTATTTTATTTATTTTATTTATTTTATTTTATTTATTTTATTTATTTTATTTATTTTATTTATTTTATTTATTTTATTTATTTTATTTATTTTATTTATTTTATTTATTTTATTTATTTTATTTATTTTATTTATTTTATTTATTTTATTTATTTTATTTATTTTATTTATTTTATTTATTTTATTTATTTATTTTATTTATTTTATTTATTTTATTTATTTTATTTATTTTATTTATTTTATTTATTTTATTTATTTTATTTATTTTATTTATTTTATTTATTTTATTTATTTTATTTATTTTATTTATTTTATTTATTTTATTTATTTTATTTATTTTATTTATTTTATTTATTTTATTTATTTTATTTATTTTATTTATTTTATTTATTTTATTTATTTTATTTATTTTATTTATTTTATTTATTTTATTTATTTTATTTATTTTATTTATTTTATTTATTTTATTTATTTTATTTATTTTATTTATTTTATTTATTTTATTTATTTTATTTATTTTATTTATTTTATTTATTTTATTTATTTTATTTATTTTATTTATTTTATTTATTTTATTTATTTTATTTATTTTATTTATTTTATTTATTTTATTTATTTTATTTATTTTATTTATTTTATTTATTTTATTTATTTTATTTATTTTATTTATTTTATTTATTTTATTTATTTTATTTATTTTATTTATTTTATTTATTTTATTTATTTTATTTATTTTATTTATTTTATTTATTTTATTTATTTTATTTATTTTATTTATTTTATTTATTTTATTTATTTTATTTATTTTATTTATTTTATTTATTTTATTTATTTTATTTATTTTATTTATTTTATTTATTTTATTTATTTTATTTATTTTATTTATTTTATTTATTTTATTTATTTTATTTATTTTATTTATTTTATTTATTTTATTTATTTTATTTATTTTATTTATTTTATTTATTTTATTTATTTTATTTATTTTATTTATTTTATTTATTTTATTTATTTTATTTATTTTATTTATTTTATTTATTTTATTTATTTTATTTATTTTATTTATTTTATTTATTTTATTTATTTTATTTATTTTATTTATTTTATTTATTTTATTTGTTTTATTTATTTTATTTATTTTATTTATTTTATTTATTTTATTTATTTTATTTATTTTATTTATTTTATTTATTTTATTTATTTTATTTATTTTATTTATTTTATTTATTTTATTTATTTTATTTATTTTATTTATTTTATTTATTTTATTTATTTTATTTATTTTATTTATTTTATTTATTTTATTTATTTTATTTATTTTATTTATTTTATTTATTTTATTTATTTTATTTATTTTATTTATTTTATTTATTTTATTTATTTTATTTATTTTATTTATTTTATTTATTTTATTTATTTTATTTATTTTATTTATTTTATTTATTTTATTTATTTTATTTATTTTATTTATTTTATTTATTTTATTTATTTTATTTATTTTATTTATTTTATTTATTTTATTTATTTTATTTATTTTATTTATTTTATTTATTTTATTTATTTTATTTATTTATTTTATTTATTTTATTTATTTTATTTATTTTATTTATTTATTTTATTTATTTTATTTATTTTATTTATTTTATTTATTTTATTTATTTTATTTATTTTATTTATTTTATTTATTTTATTTATTTTATTTATTTTATTTATTTTATTTATTTTATTTATTTTATTTATTTTATTTATTTTATTTATTTTATTTATTTTATTTATTTTATTTATTTTATTTATTTTATTTATTTTATTTATTTTATTTATTTTATTTATTTTATTTATTTTATTTATTTTATTTATTTTATTTATTTTATTTATTTTATTTATTTTATTTATTTTATTTATTTTATTTATTTTATTTATTTTATTTATTTTATTTATTTTATTTATTTTATTTATTTTATTTATTTTATTTATTTTATTTATTTTATTTATTTTATTTATTTTATTTATTTTATTTATTTTATTTATTTTATTTATTTTATTTATTTTATTTATTTTATTTATTTTATTTATTTTGTTTATTTTATTTATTTTATTTTTTATTTATTTTATTTATTATGCTTATTTTATTTATTTTATTCATTTTATTTATTTATTAAATTTATGTACTTAATTTATCTTTGCCAAATAAATCTATAAAAATTTTTAAAATTCCAATGAAAACAGATAAACTGCTAGGAAAATGTATATATTCGGCTTCGGCTATTTGGTAACCGTAGCTAGATATTCGGTTGGGCTTTAGATCATATTGCGATAAAATGTATATTTTTCCTATTTCAAATACATTTCATCCTTAAAACTTTTGAAGCAACACCCCAGGAAAATAGTCTCTAAATTGTTCGCAAAGGATGCTAACTTGGAACCAAGTTTTGCAGATCAATCCATACACACCACTGTGCCGCACATGCAATTGTTAAACTAAACTTTTGTCTGAACACGTACCTCCTCCATATGACTGCAGAAAACTAAAAATCCACGTCACTTGGCGTGGAGGATGGGGGGGCAATTACACACCATACGTGGATACCTACAGATAGACCATATGTGTGTCTGTCCGATCGTAAACAGAAGTCTTTCTTATGGTTATTTGACGGTCTCGTAATCTAACACCTTCCCCCTAGTAGTTCCTCAAACCCCCTCTTCCCCTCTGCACACCTAAATGGCAGTCATCGAAAACGTAGAGATTATTTTAAGTCGACGTGAGTCTTATAATTAGCAAACGTTCGTTGTTGCTGGTGGCGCTGTGCCGTTGCAATACATTTTGAATGAATTGCAATTGTTGTTGCTGCTGTTATTGCTACATCCCCTTATAAAGCCTTTGGTCGTTCGCTTGGCACTTGACGCTGTAATTAAAGCTTTGCACCAAAGTCCAAATTAACCTTTTTTTGTCTTAATTCCATTCGGCCAGGCGTGCCAGTGTGTGTGTCGTTAGTTTGTCCGTAGAGGGTTATCAAAATGGTTGTTGCTTATTTTTGACAATTGTGATTTTTATCAAAAAAGTACAAATTTAGTACCATTTTTGGTTGGTATCATTTTTATCCCGAAAGCGTATTTTTCTAATAAAATAATCAAGTATGTCCTCTATGTTCAACGTCTACACATTCAACGGAATTTTATTTACACAAAACTCACAATTTTATCCCCATTTCGATCTTAAAATTGAGAATATGGAATGATATCGTTTTTATGTCAGAGTGACGTATAAACCTAATTTAATTTAATAATTTAATTATTCTAGCTGTATCGGTTCGGTACTATTTTTATCCCCTTTCGGTAGGAATGTGAAAAGTACGAATTTCTAAAAAATTCTTTATTTTACGAAGTCAGATGAGCCAAAACAATGAATTTTATGAGTCCAGCTACAGCCATTTGGTTGGTACCAATTTTATCCTCATTTCCCCATTTTGAACCTAAACGTACGAATTTGGAAATTTTCATTTGTTTTACGAATTTCATGACTCTAGCTGCGACTTCGTGAATCTGCGAAGTCAAATGAGCAAACAAAATGAATTTTATAAGTCCATATACTGCCATTTGGTTGGTACAATTTTGTATCCCTTTTTTAAGTAGGAATATCGAAAGATCTCTTTATTTTTCGCGTCTATGCAGCCAGATCGTCATATACACCGAATTTCTTTCGAATGTGCACAAATAAGTTCATCATTTTAGATGCATCCCTTTGTACCCTTGGTACCAGTCTTTTTCCTTTGTTTGCCATGATAACACTGAAAGTTTGAATTGCGAAAAAACATCTTTTTGCGAGTCTACGGATTCAGATGAATGTAAACACAGAATTTCATTATTCTATTCTATCCCTGTGGTACCATTTCTATCCTTCTTTACACTGTTTCCGCCGTAAAAGTACGAATTTCTTATTTTTTATTTTATTTTACGTATCTGCGAAGTCAAATGAGCCAACACAACGAATTTTATGAGTCCATCTACAGCCATTTGTTTGGTACCATTTGTATCCCTTTCTCATATTTTGATCCTAAAAGTACGAATTTGGAAATTTTCATTTGTTTTACGCTTTTACGCAGTCAGAGGAATGTATATTCCGAATTTCATGATTCTAGCTATATCCATTTGTGTGGTACTATTTTTATCCCCTTTCCCACTGTAAAAGTACGAATTTCTAAAAATTTCTCTATTTTTCGAATCAAATGAGCCAATACAAAGAATTTTATGAGTCCATCTACAGCCATTTGGTTGGTACCATTTTTATACCTTTTTGATATTTAGACCCTAAAAGTACGAATAAAAAAATTATTTTTCGCATCTACAAAGTCAAATCGTCATATACACCGAATTTCATTATTATAGCTGCAGCCTCGATTTGGTACCATTTTTATCCCCTTTTCTTCCTATCCCACCGTAAAAGTACAAATTTCTAAAAAATATATATATTACGGACTTCATGATTTCAGCAACAGTCCCTTGGTTGGTACCTTTTTTTATCCCTTTTTCCATTTTGACCCTAAAGGTACGAATTTAGAAAATTCAATTTGTTTTGCGCGTTTGCGCAGTCAAAGGAACGTATACAACGAATTTTATTATTCTAGTTGCATATATTCGCTTGGTACCATTTCTATCCCCTTTCGTCCTGTTCCCACTGCGAAAGTACGAATTTCTAAAATTCATTTATTGAACGATTATAAGCAGCTACAGCCATTTTTATACCTTTTTCATATTTTGTCCCTATTTGATGCACCGAATTTCATAATTCTAGCTTTATCGGTTTGGGTGGTACTATTTTTATCCCCTTAAAAGTATCCCCACCGTAAAAGTACAAATTTCTAAAAATGTCTTTATTTTGAGAACCTGCTCATTTAGATGAGCCAACGTAATGAATTTTATGGGTCCATCCTCAGCTATTTGGTTGGTACCATTTTTATCCTTTTGTCATATTTTGATCCTAAAATTACGAATTTATAAAATTCCACTTATTCTACACGTTTTCGCAGCCAGATGAGCCAATACAATTAATTTCATGATTCCAGCTACAGTCGTTTGGTTGGTACTATTTTTGTCCCTTTTTGTGCCTAAAAGTACGAATTTGGAAAATTCCATTTGTTTCGCGCGTTTACACAGTCCGAGGAACGTATAGAACGAATTTCATTATTCTAGTTGCAGCTATTTGGTTGGTACTATTTTTATTCACATTCGCCCTGTTCCAATCATAATAGTACGAATTTCTAAAAATTCCGGTATTTTCATGATTTGGTACCATTTTTATCCCTTTTTCCCATTTTGATCCTAAAGTTTAGAATATTGAAAGATCTCTTTATTTTTCGCGTCTACGCAGTCTTTGTTTGGTTTGTACCGTTTTTATCCCCTTTCGAAAATTTCTGTTTTACGAATGTGAGTAGTCAGATGAGCCAATACAATTAATTTCATGATTCCAGCTACAGCCGTTTGGTTCGTACTATTTTTATCCCTTTTCCCATTTAGGCCTTTAAAGTACGAATTGAGAAAAATTCGTTTGGTTTGCTCGCTGACGCAGTCAAACGAACGTGTACACCGAATTTCATGATTCTAGCTGTATCCGTTAGGTACAATTTTTATCCCATTTCGCCCTGTTCCCATCGTGTAAGTAGGAATATCTAAAAAAATATTTTTTTTGCGAACCTGCGTAGTTAGATGACCTGACGCAATGAATTTCATTATTCCAGCTACAGTCATTAGGTTGGTACTATTTTCAACCCTTTTTCCCATTTTGACCCTAAAAGTACGAATTTGGAAAATTCCATTTGTTTCGAGCGTTGACGAAGTAAAACGACTGTGTACACCGAATTTCATGATACTAGCTGTATCTGTTTGGTTGGTACCATTTTTATCCCATTATGCATTTTTGCAAAAACTCTTGTTTTTAACATGAAACTGACAGAGTTCTTTTGTGATAACCCTCTCTATGGTTTTGGATCTGCACTCAATCTTTTGGATTTGGATTGTTTGTTACACATGCGCAGTTATTTCTCAATTTGTTGACTGTTGCAAAGGTAACAAACAAACAACTGAACTGAGCTGAACTACCGCCGATTAACAACACATGTGAAGTCTCAGTTTTGGGGCTGTTTGAGTGACAGGTACGTTGTCTTAGTCGCCGTTGCTGCCGTCATCGTCACCGTCGTCGTCTCAGCGGCCGTTGTTATGTGCGGTATTTCAATTGATTCGACCAGTACTGGGCTGTTCCACTGAAGCCGTGTGGCTCTGCACTCCGACTGACCGAATGATTGACAGACAGTCAGTGGTAACATTTACGCGATTACAGGCGAGGAGGCGAGCAGTAACTTGCATATAATAAATAAACCGTTTATAAGATGAAAAAACGCTTTGAATTTCTATTAAGATTTTTATCTCTTAACATTTTCATGCAAATTGCTTTTTTCCGTTAACTCTTTGCATTTGGCGAGTTAATCGATTTTTTCAGTTAATTCTTGACGATTTTCGACATGAGCGAAATCAGCTCACAAGGATTTGATCGTATCGATCGATCTGACTCGGTTACTTTGTATTAATTGTTATTCAGGTGCAATTATGGGCGCAATTAAGCTGAATGGCTTTTCATCATCAACGAGAGCAATGGTGAAGAAAAAAATAATCACATGATCTTGGGTTAGGCCAAATTAGTCTAAATTTGCTTTGATTTGTTTGCGAAACACTTCGAAATTTATAGCCGAATAAATACTTTGGATACCAATATAATTATGTGTAAAGAGTTAAAGTTTCCCAATTTATAAATTTGCTCAAATTTATGCACTTCAATTGTTAGGATAAGGTACTGCTGAGACAGTTAGGGTAGAGGGTATCTACCTAAGGATGGGGGTATATTCACTTTGTCATTCCGTTTGTAACACCTTAAAATCGGAGACTCCAAAAAGTATATAATTCTGGGTCGTGGTAAAATTC